>OY728148.1:1876382242-1877849742 GCA_963277665.1 Viscum album | reverse complement strand
ACAAAAAATGCATTTACAGAAATAATGGAAAAACCATCACTCGGAATGATATGAAGTTTGTTCCTATATATTAAAATTAAATCTATGATGGTTTTCCCTTGATTTCAAGAAAATTTGACATCCATTGTAAAAATTTGACCGTTCTATGCAAATTTTAGTGTTTTAAAACACTAAAAATCCTTTACAACCATAACGATAAAACGGTCACTCGGAATGATGTGTCATAGATTCTTAAATTTCAAAATTTTATATAATGTTTTCTCACGTAATTTCAGGATAATTCAAATTTTTTAATTGGTTTGACCATTCCACACACTTTTTAGTGTTTTAAAATTATAAAAACTTATTTACGACCATAAAATGAAAACCATCACTCGGAATAATGTGTCATCGGTTCCTATATTTCAATATTAAATCTACAGTCATTTTTCCTTTATCTATAAAAAATATGGTGTTGCATTGCTGGTTATGACAATTCCACCCATATTTTAGTGTTTCAAATAAGTAAAAATGTGTGTACAACCCTAACAAGAAAACCAATATTATTGATGAAATTCCATCAAATTATACATTTCACAATTATGAATAAGGTAATTCTACACCAATTTATGGAAAATTTATCTATATTTTCTGGTTTTGACCATTCCACACATGTTTCAGTGTTTTGAGACACTAAAAATGTCTTTACAACCATAACGGGAAACCATCATTCCGAATGAACTTCCATCCATTAAAATATTTTAAAATTCAATATACCATTATTGTACTCCAATTTAAGAAAAATCAAACCCTATTTTCTTCTTTTTTACCCCCAAAAACTTGTTTTTATGGATTTTGTACCATTCGCTAGTTTCTACCAAGTATTTTTTATTACACTTCATGTTTAATTGATGGGTTGTATGCATGTACACATAAAAAACTACAAAGTGGTGGTTGTCTATTGATTTCAAGAAATTACAATTTAATTTCATTGGTTTGAACCATTGAATGCACGTTTTGGTGATTTCAAAAACTAGAAACGCATTTATGACCATAATGGGAAATCCATCATTCTTAATGACATGCGGTCAGTTACTGCATTTGAAAAATAAATATACAATGTGTTTCCCCTAATTATTGAACAATAGGATGTTTTTTGAATATTTTTGATAGTCATAGTCATGTTTTAGTGTTTTAAATCACTAAAAATGCATTTATACACATATCATATAAGTCTCCTTAATTTTAGTGTACGACAACAGTCCATCCATCATGTATTTCATGATCCACATAATAAACTGTATTTTTTTATGAAGACATGAAAAATTTATCATGCCCTACATGCTCACTCGTATCCATCAAGTGATATTTGATTAAAAAAATAAAATGTAATGAATATTTCATTATACCCCTATCAATGATGACCCAATTGAATTTGAATAAGACAACTAAAAACATTCCATGATAGTTTAGTTCAATTATATCAATCCACTTCCCATATTATACCACCTCTACAAATATACATACACCACTACTATAAGATTTTAAGTATTCTTCATGATAAATTGTTTGAAATCTAAATCCATTAATATTGTAGGAAACCAATCTTTTATCCATCCTTAGAGAACCTCGAGCCAAAACTATCAAATGATTTTCTATTTCAGCTCAATTTAAAAAATTCATTATCTAAAAAAAATATATAATCTCTTACTTTAAACATAGAAAAAATAACTACGCATAAATAATATGAACACAACTATATAATTACATGATGGGTGAACCATTCGACAAGCTCCTTATAAACAACGTTTGTTAATTCCATCTCATTTAAAATTTGACCCATTATTATCTTCCTTGTTTATCCATAAGCATTGGATTGTATTCTCCATGTACATTAAAATATCAAGATATAAATATATAATCAAATAAGAACAATAATAATTAAAGAAGAATCTATGTGGGTTAGAATAAGACTCAGGGGCATGGTATTTTAAGTTATATAAATGAATGAACAATTAATATAAAATGATGGAAGTGTCGAAAAAAACCTATACATGAAATATGATAAATATGTATCAATTATTTATATTTTATATGTTTATGATATTATTTTTATTGGATATAAATATAATTGGGTATTATACATTATTATTGTAACTAAATAGGGTTTATTCCATTAAACAATTTACTACATTGATCAATGTTATAACCATTTACCATGGTCAAAATAATTCAAAGTGAACCCCTTTAAAATATTAATAAAATGTATACATTAGTTGTATATCTCACACTTTTGGATTTCAAAAATTAACAAACACAATAGTTTGAGGTTTTAATATGTTCTTATACTTCATTCTACCATTTATGGTCATTTGAAATGTGCATCTAGATTTTTAAAAAAATCCATGGATGGGAACATTTTACTAGAAACATACTAAACCTTATTATATATTGATTACAAAGAAAAATATTTAAAATAATAAATTTCTCCAATGTGATAATTAATGATTCTTGAAGCTTATTCGGGGTTTTGGAAATTTTATTATGTATCTATTGAACGATAAGGAATATTATTATAGATAGATTAATAAATGTATTTTTTCAAAACATTGGTTTATTTTTCATTTTTACTCTTTAGGATTGGTGTTTTTTAAATGGTAATTTCTTATTATAAAATTACAATTCATTAAAATTATACTCTGGAGAAAGTTATTAATTATGGGAATAAAATTTCAACTACAATCCTAATATTAAGAGTTAATTATGTATGAATATCAAAGGAAGACTAAATAAATGGAATTAATAAATATCATAGATTAGATTAATTTGTGAAAAGAGGAAAAAAGTGGAAAAGAACACTTAGGGTGTTCAATTTACATTAAATCATACGAGTATAACCATGTGTCCTTATGACAGCAATTTCTGTGAAGAAATTCAAGATAAATCAATTGATTTAAATTATTTATATTATAACTAATAAAATGTTTTTAGGGATGTAGTCTATAAAATAATGCACATTGAGAAACTTCGTTATAATATTTCATTTGAAAACTCCAACACTAAATCATCATTATGAAACTATATTCAAGGTATCCCAACATCGGTTCTAAAAAATACATGCACACATTTGGAAGTCTTTTGTATCCTTTAATTTTTTTAAGAACAAAAATAATATTAAAAGTCATTAAATCACATAATTAAATACATTCTAATAATTTATCAAAAAAATATAAATGAAATTAGAAATAATGAAAACATGATTTAATATACTTCAGACTCTTTTTGACATACATGGATGACAATATCACCAACCACATAAACATGTTTTTTTGAGCTCATAATAATCAAAATACAATATACATTCATGGAATATGTAAAATAGATGAATGAATCCCCAAAAGATATATATTTAAAAAATAAGAATAATGATGAGGATTCGTGCGAGTTTAAACAATTTATATCTATCTAAAAATAATTTTCTCTCTATTAATCCTCTTGAAAGTGGACCATTATAGACAAGTATATGTGCATGGAAATATTCTTCATTTGGATCTCCACCAATGATTAAAAGTCATGGAAATTTTGTCACATCTTTATCACAATGGATCGCCACCATGCTCCATCATAAATAGCACACCAGTGTTTAACAAGGATTATGACGTGCACAAATTTCTAATCTCTCATGAATCAAGGGTTTGTTAGGGAAGTTAAGGTTTCACTAGTAGAATGAGAGAAAAAACTAAAAGGATTCATACTAAGTGAACTTGGTGATAAATTAGGTAGAAAATGTGACCTCCCATGTAATGTTGATATAAGACATTATCATATGTTAATTATTAAATGTTAAACAGTTTTCAAGTTCGAGGGAAAAACATTTATTTTTAACCAAATAGGATTTTCCTGAATTATATAGTTTTATTTATAAGAATGGTTTCAAAATAATAGAATTTTAATTTGGAAAAACTGAATTTCAATTTTCTATCCATCATTTTAAAATTATCACTAGATAAATTTAAAATAATTTTCTAAAAAAAATGATTTCCCAATGAATAGTAAAAAAGGCTGATTTTTCATAAAATATATATTTTTATTCATGTATTTCAATAGTAAAATTATTTTTTGATTATTTATAAAATATTATTAGTTCCTTTTGATTAAAAAAAAATATATTTTTTTGAATTAATTGTAAACATGATTTTATTATAAAATCATTTTAATACTTAAAATAGGAATTTGTCTAAAAAAATATTTATCATCACATTATACCAGTTTTATTTTATATAAAAATATTCTACTTATATGTTTTGAATATTGAAAAATGGATTCCTTATTTGGATGTAGGGGGTCTAAATTTTATAAGTAGTTCACTCTTATTTTAGGCCAATCTGAATAATAACCATAGTAATTTTATTAACACGGTAAATTGTAAATCAAGTAATTATAGATAAAAATAAAATTACCCTAAAACATGGAATAATTTTGTTGGATTATTCTATTTTATCCATAATCATCCAAGGTTCAGTTATTTGGATGTTTCTTTCCATTTATATGTGAATATGACCTTTAAAATATTTTATTTATTGAAAATTTTAAAATTTCATACTCGTATTTTTAGTAAACATAATATTTTTAACATAGAGATAAGAAGAATATATGTTGGATGATAAATACTTCTGTGCAATATAAATGATTTTTCATCATCTTCGTAAATTATTTTCAATTTTTATTAAAAAAATATTTACATTAAATGCTTACACAACACTAATGTCGTAATAATTCAATTAATGATAATATAAAATAAACAATAATAAATATATTAAGAGTAACAAAATTTGATATAATTAATATGACCCAGTAATTATTTTATAAATATAACATGATAGGGATGTATTGAAATTTTTTATTTTAATTTCAATTGCTTTCATAATTATATTAAAGTCAATGTAATTCAATAGTTCCCAGAGTTATATTATTGATATTTTATAGACATAATATTTTATTAAATTATATAAAATACCAAAAAACCTATCTTTATCCATGTGATTAGAATATGGTTTAAAATAAAAATCACTTTTAATTTATTGGTTTTTTTCATTTATAGTAACTATCTTGACCCAAAAAGTGTAAATTATTTTATTGAATAAGTGAATTTTAAATAAAACTATTTTTTCATTTATCATTTTTCAAGGGTTTTAAAAATAAATATTTTTAAGAAATTTTTTAACATTAATATCAAAATTAAAAAAATGAATGTTCTATTTTAACATATATAGAGTCAATGACCTTTTCCAACACTATAACAGTTATCTGATTGTTTTATTCCATTACAATATTTCATGTTTTCATTAAATAAAAAAAAACTCATTTATTATGTTATTTTATTTTATATATGTTTTTTATTATGATATATATATATATATATTTCAATATCCAAAAAATATTTCTAATGGCTGAAAAAATATTTTTTATGATGCATGCTTTTATGTTTTTTTATTATTCGAGGGAAATGTTTTTGGGATGGATGGTTCCATTATAAACTGACTGTGGGTGATCACATTATATATCTCTAATGAGTTGTGTAATGATAAGGAGTCAACTAATTATTTTTCCACTGATAAATTATTGGAATATATTGTGATGGTTATCCCCATTATAAATATGATAGTTATTTTATGTGTAACCATGATAGTTATTTAATGTGTAACCATGACAGTTATACCATTTATAAGAGTGATATAAAAATGATGCCCTAGGTCACTGGTATGATTTATCAATTCATGATATGGTTTTTATAGGAATATTTTCATTTCTCAAGTTAATATAATGATCTTATTTTTAAAATGAAGTATATGATACTTTTTATGGGTTAAGAGATTATATTTTTTAAAAAATTACTTTTTAGTTTTTCATGATTTGAATGAAAAATTAAGGTTTTTATGCATACTCTAAGAAGCCTCAAGAAATGATTTGCGAAATTATTTGGGTAGGGAGATGATTTATTGGCAAACCAAATGATTATTTCGAGCCTAATGTGTATTTTGAAATAAAAAATTTTAATTATTCATAGAAAAGTTGTTTCATTCTCTCCTTTTTATATCTCATAGTTAGATTTTTGTGTTCATATCAGGTTTCAAAATGTTGTTCACATAGTTTAAGAAAGTTTAAGGGAACATAAGAAGTCAAGGGAAAGTCAAGAAAATTAAATGTGTTTCATTTTAAAGGTTTTATATTATTGGAAAATGGATAATAATTAAATGTATTTACATTTAAATATATATTGTTTATATATTAGAGTTATAAATTAACCCTCTACAAATATAAACTAAATAGATCATTGGGAATATGAGAATATTAATTCTATTTTAATTTGAGATGAATATGATATATTTATGTTCAGGTACTTGTAGTGGTTATCATAGAAAAGAATTAGATAACATTAGGCATTCAGATACTATTTATAGAATACCCTTAAAAATATTTCACTTCTTATTTATGTCTGATTGAAATATAATTTTATGATTACCATGATTAATTGAATAATCTATGTCTATGAAAAATGTTTTTATGTGTAAGAAATAGTGAAGTTTAATTAAGAAGCCACCGAGGGGATGATATCCTTTCAAATCAATAACCCAGAATAGTTGGAATTATAATTTTAATGTTTTTTTACAATAATGGATCAGCTGACAAAAGATATAAATTGATATGGTATCTATATAATAGAGCATACATATATACTATAGTACAACCTGAATATAGTGGATAAATTTATAAGACAACATCCTATAGCATTCAATGTATCATATGACCCAGTATTAGCTGATTGACAGATTATTTCCCCAGAAAAGATATTTCATGTCATGGGATGTTTGGATCTTTAAATGGTATGTATAACTATTTAATTTTTTTAAGGCGAATCTGACTAGTGGGGGATAATTGTAGTGAATATTAGGGAAATATAGAATATTGATTCCTTGATGAAGGATAAATTTAAGAATATCATTCTTGAGAAATATTTTCTTATATAAACAATACATTGAGTGGAAAAGAAATTATTGGAATGAGGTAATGGGGGGAATTTTAAATGGTCACTTATAAAGAAACATTCACTCTATTGTAAAGGTGCATAATAAATTTTTTCAATGATCATACTAATAAGATTAATCAATTTTACTCATTATTCTAGACAAAATATCAAAGGGAATAGGCTCCCTATTAATGTAAAATGTTTTTATAAAATTTTTATATGTGTAGAGAAGGTGTATATGTAGTTTTTATATGAATGTTTGTAATTAAAAATATAGTAGAAAAGTGGTCGATTTGGAATGAAAAATTGAATAAATGATTAAAAATATCTAATATTAATAAAATATTGTTTTCACATTGTGAGATTTACAATAAAAATAACTCTAGGGAATGCCTTATAATGTTTGGTATGTGCTTCTAATGTGGTGTGTTTAGGTATATGGTTCAAAATTTTGATGAAAATTATTTTTATATTGGTAAGAAAAATTATAATTAATATAATGTAAAATGTGTTAATTGTAATTAAACGGTTCATTATGCACATGCGTATATGAATTAAAATTTGAATTATAGGAAGTAGCTAAACTATAAGTAGGAAAGTGTAGTGAAATACGTTGAAAATACTTCAGCAGATGTTGGTCCTTCAAACCAATTGGTATCTGGTAAATTTATTTTTTATTTAGATTATTCTATTGTCGGTTATGATTTTTGTTCTACACAGTCATTCATTTTGGAGAAATTTTCATGTAAATTGAAAATACCACCTAAATAATTGAATCTATATCTTATAATAAAAACATATTAGAGTTTTATTAAGGAAAAAATAAATTATAATAATTTTCCTATCAATGTTTGGGGAAATAATTCCTAAAAACCATATTATCTTTCAATTGATAGAGTTGTATGTTAATTTGGGTATAGATTCACTCTTAGTATACCATGTTAAGGTAGATTTTAGAGATAAAGATGTTGTGTTTCAAAATTATTTTAATTTTGTAAACCAGAATGAACACATACATTCAATAACATATAATGAAGGAAAAAAATAGTTAAAATATAAAAAAATGATATCGTTCATATATAGATGAAAATAAGAGAACTGTCACGACCCATCCTCGGGGCCCATGCCGTGACTACCACAATCCTGCCTTTCATAGGCCAGGGGCTGGTGACTAGCACCAAAGGCGTAAATCCCTAATATGGGAAGGAGTTTCCTTTATGAAAGTCAACAAACACAACAGAGTATGCAACATGAAGTAAAACTGAATACAAAGAGTGTGATGGAATGTAAATGGTCCATTATACAAACCCAACCAAACAACAAGTACATGTAAAGGGACAAATAGATGAAAGTAAAGAGATGCTATTAGATCGTCCTCTGGGGATTCTTAGGTGAAGGGTAGGTACATATGGTCACATCAGCACCCACGAAGTATCAACCAACCCTACTTAGGTATATCCCTTCACATATACCTATGTAATCATTCTCAGTTCTTCTCTACTCTCGAGCCCAAGCACAACCTAGTCTATACAGGAAGTAAAGTCAACCACATCGATAATAATGATTGAATGTCAAGACTCAGATCACACAAATAATAATATTTCGGATAACAATAGAGATGATCATATTTAGTCACTAACTCATCTAAGCTGTCGGACATACACAGGATACAAGACATGCTAAGCTGTCGGACCCACATATTATTCAACACCAGCTTCTCTGTCAGACCCACACATGATACATGTACAGAGGTCAAACTGCCAGACCCACATAGTATACATGAACAATAGTCATCACTATCGAACCCATAGAGGATACCAGAACAGTAGTCATCGATATCAAACCCACGAAGGATTCCAGTATAGTAGTCGTCGTAGCCAGCTCTAGGGTTCCCGCACACAGCACGCTCGATTCCAAGAGGGTCTGCTCCTCGATCTAGGGGGCCGATACATAAACTATCACGAAGTCCCTCGTTTATGTATCCCAATGTTCCGTCTCATCAACAGAAACCCAACGTGACATATGGTGTGACAATCAGACACCCAGTCTAAGAGTTATTGGTTTTTCCATTCCAGAGGCCCGGTTGGATTTATGCTCGATCCAACCAGGACGTTTTCCAAAGTCATCCAAAACAGAATTAGAGTATTGCAAAAGGAGCGCCTCATTGCAAAGGTCCCAGTACCACTAACGGTGCTTCGATCGGACGCGCAGTCAAGAAGTTATTCACGTTTAAGTGAAACGGGCCTGGCCCGGCCCGACATGTCATAATATTGAAAAAAATTATGATTTTTTGGTTATTCTATTTTGGTTGACAAATTATCTCCCTAAAATTTTCGATATATTCAATATATACTTTGATGAATGTTTGGAAAATGTTTTGGTTATTTTTATTGATGATATGTTGAATTATAAAAAAAGTAAAAAGTATCATGAAAAATATCTATGGATTATTTTTTAAACCAATAAAGAAAATATTTTATATGAAAAATATAAAAAATTTATTTTTTGGTTGTAGAAGATTTATTTAAATGGACACATCATAAATAAATATGTAATAATTGTTGATCTCGGTATAACTAAAGTGGTAGATGAAAGGCCAATACATAAAAATGTTACTCATATTTATAGTTTTGTTGGATTAACAGGATATTAGTGGTGGTTTTTTGAAATTTTATTATTATTATCAATCCCACTAGCTATGTTAATCCAAAATAGAGTTTGGATCATTTGGATAGAAAAATATGATTGCTATTTCAAGGAACAGAAAATATGATTGGATAATGCTTTAGTTTCAGCTCTTCCCTCTAAAAATGGTGTATTTTTTATATATAGTTATACTTCATTAAAATAAAAAGGTTTTATCCTGATGCATAATGATATGGTAATTTCTTATTCTTTACATCAATTGAATCCACATGATAAATATTTTATCACACATTACCTCAAATTGAATGATGAGGTGTTTTCTTCATAAATTTGGGGATATCATTTATATTGATCCAAATTTGAAATTTATACTGATAATTAATGTTTTAATAATAAATTCAATCAAAAAAGTCAATCATGAGGTAATTGAGATGGATGAAATTGATAATGTATCATGACTACACAATTAATTATCATCAGAAAAAGAATATAAAGTAGTTGACACTTTGAGTTAGAAAAATAATTCATTATTATCTAGAACATGAGCCTTTGGATAATGATTTGATTAATTTATTATTAGATGTTTTGAATAGAGAAAATTCATCTTTTTTTCAAGATTCATTATAATAATTTATCTAAAGAAATATTTGTCATTCTTTGATGGAATATTATTAGTTATTGGAAATTATAGAATTGGATAAGAATGACATGTTTACTAAATTTAACAATGATAAATATTATTTTTAAGATTTTTAAATAGATTATGTCTCCTCTGTGACTCTCAATTGAATGTAGAATTGTTGAGTGGAGATCATAGTATATTGATTCAATTCATCATGAAAAAACTAATATGTACAAAGACCTTCAAGATTATTAATAGTGGAATGATATGAAAATATATATTAATGATTTTATAGTGAAATGTTTAACTTTTAATCATTTTAGGATAGAATTAAAATTTCCAAAGAGGATGGTTCACTATTTTCTAATTTTAGAGTGGAAATGGTAAAATATATATTTGGATTTTGTTGTGGGATTTCCAAATACATCGTCAGTTAATAATGTGATTTATGTTATTATTCATCGATTAAATAAATCTTCAAATTTCATTTCCATTTTGGATAATCTATCTTTAGATCATATTTATTGAATGTATCTTGTAGATATGGTCACGATTCTTGGTGGAACTGCATCTATTATATAAAACTATGATCCTAGGTTCTCATTAATGTTTGGAAATGATGTCCTAATTCATTGAGTATTGGATTATAATTTAGTGAAACTTTTCATTCTCATTCTAATGGAAAACCTGAATGAACTAATCATACCTTGGAATATATGATTTTTATTTTCCCTATAGATTACTAGGGAATTTTGGATCAACCAATTTCTTTAATGTAGTTTTCCTATAATAATAGTATTCATTCATGTATATATATAACCTATTGATGAAATATATGGATCATGATGTTGGAATCTATCTTTATGTGATGAATTATGTGAACTGAAGTTGATGGGATTAGAATTGGAAGAGGAAATGGTTTAAAATTTGAATTTAATTAAACAAAAAATAAGGATGGATCCATATATGTAGGAAATTTATATAGATAAATAGAGTAAATGACATTCTTTCGAGGTAGGTTATTATATTATTCTTAATTTATATCCATGTAAATGTATTGTGTGTTTCAGAAAAAAGGGGAATATATATCCATGGTTCAATAGACCTTATGAAATACTTGATAATGTTTGATAAGTTTCTTACTGAGAATCCATTCCTCTCCATTTATCCAAGTTACAAAATATCTTTCATGATTTTTTGTTATGAATTAATGTGAAATATCCATCCCATGTTTTGAGACCATAGGTATTTCTAGTAGAAAAATAACCTTTATTTTGAGAAATAGATTTTTCTATTCCAGACCTTATAGGGTAACTCTTACGGAACAAGGTTATTCACCTGGTTATGGTTTTCTATAGAAACCATATAATTTAAGAGGCAACAGAGTAATTTAAAAAATTTATGATGGAAATATACTCTCACCTATTTTATATGTAAATATAATTTTGATTATGTAATTTAACAAAGGGGTAAGGATATATAATCCCATATAATTTTGATATAAAACATTTAATTATTAATTTATAAACATTTTACAATTTTACATTCAATAGAAAAAAGCATTATTTTTAACCAAATTAGATTTTGAGGAATTTTAGAGTTGAATATAAATTATTGGTTTCCAAATAATAAAAATTTAATTTCAAAAAAAGAATTTATTTTTTTATTAAGCATTTAATAATTATCTTAGGAATATTTGTTGATAATTTTATAAAAAATTTATTATTCAATGAATAGGAATGATATTGATTTTTATTGAAAAATGTATTTTCTTTTCAAGTATTTTTAAATTGAAATTATATTTTTTAATATTTTTATAATAAAATTTTATTCTTTTGATTAAAAACTAATAATCCAAATATAGTTTTTGGAAATAATTTAAAACTAAAATGTATTATAAAATCATTTTTATAGTTCAAAATACATTTATCTGAAAAACGTTTTTTCATCAAGTTTTACTGGTTCAAATTTAAATTAAATCATAAAAATAATATTTCTTAAATCTTGAAAAAATTATTTTATTTTTGGATTTAGGGGGTTAAATTTTTTAAATATGTGCTTTTTATTTTTACTCCATATAAATAGTAACCTTAATAAATTTGTTACCATGTCAAAGGGTAAATTATGTGGATAAAAATAAAATAATAATGAATTTAAAAGGACAATAAAACATGGATTAATTTTATTATATGAGTCAATTTTATCCATAATCATCTAATATTTGGATATATGTCTTTTTGATAGTACTTGGATCTAATTATGACATTTAAAAAAATTTATTCGTAGATAAGTGAAAAATATCGCAATCTTATTTTTTATAACTATAATATTTTCGACGAAGAGTTAACTAGAGGATATGTTCTGTTAATTCTTTTGAAATATAAATGATTTGTATTCTCCATGATATTTTTTTTACAATTTATATTAATGAAATAATTGACAAAAATTCTTACACGATGCTGACACAATAATTATTTAATTAAAGTAAAAATAAAATAAATTACATTAAAAATATTAAAAGTAGTATAATTTAAATGAATTAATGCATCCCATGAGTTTTATAGTTAAATATAAAATTCTAGGGACTTATTAAGACAATTTATCCAAATTTCATTTTTTGTATTGGTGTTATAAAAGTCAATGTAAATGAATAGTTCTTAAATTGAAATTATTGATATTTTGTTAAAAGATATAAAATTATTAAAAATCCAATAGCCGTAACATGAATAGGATATGGTTGAAAATATCAACCATCATAAATTTATGGTTAATATATATATTTATGGTAACTATCCTGACTCTCAAAGAGTGAAAATTATCATTGTCATGGTAAATGTGAAAATGAAACATTATTTTTGGTTTGAATTTCATTCAAATGTTCTAAATAGGGATATTTTTATAGAATGTTTTAACATTCATAAGAAAATGACAAATGTAATGTTTTATTTTAGCATAAATGGAGACAACAAACATAACCACACCCAAAACAATTATTTTATTTTTTGATTAATTTTAAATATTTCATGTTTTCATAAAATAAAAAAAACCAACCTTCCCTATGTTCTAATTATTTTAAAAATGAGGTTTAAAATTGATTATATATATTAATATTTAGAAATTTTTCCTTATGGGTGAAACTAAAAATTATTATAATGAAATATGTTTTGTATTATGTTATATTATATAGGAATTATTTATGAGTATTGGTGGTTCCATTTTATAATAAGGGAATTTGTGCCCATTATAACTCTAGAATGCATTGGGTAATGAAATAAAGTTAACTTATTATATTTCTCATAATTAATTATGATTATATACAATTATGGTTATTCTAATTGAAACCATGTTGGTTATTTTATTTATAACCATGATGAATATTTAATATGTAACCATGAAGGTTATCTAATTATTAATAATGATATGAAAATGATTCCTGAAGTTACCTATATGATTTATATACGCTTGGTATGGGTTTTTTGGTTATATTTTTAATCATCAATGTTAGATAATGAAATAATTTTTAATGTAATGTAAATTCTATTTTTAAGGATGTAAAGTATAACTTTGTAAAAAAAATATTATTAGTTTTTCATGATGTCAAATAAATATTTTGGGTTTTATATTGGATTTATGAAGTCTATTGAAATGTTTTGTGAAATGATTTTGGAATATTATGTGATTTATTGCTTATGAAATATATTATTTTGATCAAAAATATAATCATTGAAAAGGAATATTTTTTAAGTATTCATAGACTAATGATTTTTCTCTCTTTTAATGTCCTTTGCTGAGCATTTTTTTTCTAATACCAAGTTTAAAAATGTTTTTCATCAGGTTCACGGATGGGTACGGAAAAATAATATGTAAAAATAAATTCCCTAGATATTTATAATGAAAATTAAATGTGTTTAATTATAAAAATTTAATATTATCGAAAAAATGGATAGTAATCAAAAGTGCCCAATTTATAATATATCAGTTTTTTATGTAGGAATTATGGATATAATATCTAGAAAACTAAAACCAAAATATATATTGGAGTGTATGATACTGAGTTATAGTATTAATTCACTATAAGTTCTAATTTTTAAGGATTATTCCTTATACAAGAGGTGATGATCTCCCCTTATATAGAACAATATGCTATAAGCTGCTATAATAACCCACCATAATAATTGGATTCTTTGAGGTGCAACTATAACAACTGAGTTCAATGAGATTAATAGAGAACACCTTTGATAAGATGGACGATTAAAGTAATTAATTTCCAAGAGGAGTCCCAATAGTGGATTAGTTACAAAAAAGGTAAGCATAGCGTGGGATAGAAAATAAAGTAGCATGTCGGATTAATCTACCCCAGATAAATGACCACACCAAATTATATCCATGTAAATAAAATATGATACCAAAAAATATAAATCGTTTATATATACTTTTTTATAAATAATCAAATGATTATAAAAAATATCCATGTATGCAAAATAAATGGAAAGATTATCAAATAAGAAAATTTCAAATGGAAATCACAATTCAAAAACATTCAATTTTTTCATATAATATCACAATTATTCATTAAATTATTGTTATTTAACATGAACTGAATTCATCTTATATAAGAATTGATTGAATTTATATTACACCATAAACATAGTAAAAAAGTTATATGAGTTATTATTAGTATGTATCTTCATGGAACAAATAGTTCAGTATTTAATAAAATTGCTAATAAATTGAAATTTATATAACTTTCACTAGATAAAAGTAATTTTATCCCATAAGGTTGATTAATTTAGTAATCATGGTGAACAAGATACATACTTGAATTTCACATTTACATTTGAAAACATAAAGTATAACATTTTATTTTCGTTGAGAACATCATCTTCCCCTTTAACATATACCTATATATTAATCATAATGGACATCCTAGTATCCTAGAAAAAATAGTCATTAGAATGTGGTCAGGTCATATACACAATAACGATATGAGTATAGTGGAATCTAAATAAAGCATTAATAAAATGGAAATAAATAAATGATAATCAATTAATTCCATATAAATAATCACATTATAAAAAAATTATCCTTGTATATAAAAACTATTTAAATAATCATATGATAATCAATAAATGCATTTATTATAATGGAATTCATAATATTGAAAATCATAAACTTATCATCGAGGCCTAGTTCCAAGACATAAAAAACATATTTTTAAGGCCGCATGCGAAGACCTCTTACATAAATGGGTATGGCCTCTGTAAAAAAATGAAAACTAGTTTGTTTAATGACAATGATTGATGAATAAATGGTATACTTAATTCCAAGACACTACCATCACAAAATAAGTAAAAAATAAATCCTTATATGAATAGATAAATAAATATAATAAACTCCCCTAAAAATCAATAACTTCCAATATTAGAAGAACTAATATATTGAATATCAATAATTTATCCAATATAAGTGCTCATAAAACATCCATAACAGATAAGGAAGATGTTATTATAAGATAATAATATTTTTAATTATTAATATTAAATGAATAATGTGTACATAAATTAAATAATTTAAAAATATCAATTGAAAATTATTGAGCAAAATTCTCTTTTTATCTTGAAATCACTTATTTAAAAACATCAAAAATATGAAGGAAAATATTTTATATAAAATAAATCCATGTAAAAAATTAATGGAAGAATCTTATAAAATATTATACTTGATTTTAGGATATGTTTTTATTTCAGATATGTTAAATGAATTCCCTTCACTCTCTTGTAAAAATGTTAAGAGGTACATCATTCATAAAATGATAAGAAAAGTCCCTTAAAACTATTTTGTAAAAAAGTAAAAAATATTTAAAAATTAATTTAAAAAATAATTGGATAGTAATAAAAATATTCATTAAAAAATTATATGTATAATATGTATATATAATAAATATATTCACCCTATGGGTGAATAAAAATCAACAATCTAGAATAATTATGAGATTGTAAATAAACCCTTTCATTTGGTATGACTTATTTTATACCAGTTCAAACCTCTTGTGTACTAAATATATATTTATTTTACACCTATTACTATAACATAATCATATATATAATCCTTTATGTTACTTATAATATCTTATCACCATTTTATTAATAATTATTTGTTATATTCACTACATTATGTAACAATCGGTTTTTTTTCATGTATGTTTTGGTCTAATAATTTTAGTATTTATATTCCAATCAAATAGTAATCATATAAAAAAATATAATAATGATATAAAATAATAAATATTCATTATATATGTATTTTTAGTAATCTATAATCTTTGGACATAAAAAATGAACTTCACTATTCATGGAGTGGGTATGATGTTCGTATGCATTAATGTTGTTTCCATTTTTCAAAAAACGGACTGAAAGAAACGTATATAATTATTTACCTATATATAATATTTAAAATATAATTTAAATCATATATATTCATTTAATAAATCCTCATTAATATCTATATATGATATAAATGAAAAATATATCACATCACTTTGTGAGGGTGGTAGTCTAATTTTACACACAAGAGACATTATCGTTTCTCAACAGTTTAGAAGGTAATAACGTAGATTTGATATTATAAATATATTTTTTATAATTATTAAAGGTAATATAATATTATAAAAATTAAACCCATTATAATTAAAATCAATAAAATATGTTAATTAAAAATGAATTACATCACTACATTGAGACGATAAGCTTTATATATGCATGACAGACACCTTCACATCCCATTTGATAGGAAAGAGGGTAGTTAATGGATATTTCATAATAATTATAGCATTTCATTATATTTATTATAAAAATGTTTTTTATTTAATGACACATAAATTATATTTATATGAGTTAAGGAGGATTTTAAAAAGAAAGTGATCGGTTAAGGTGGTTTCCTTTAATTTTAAAGAACCCCTTTAAATATCCTCTTAAGTGTCTCGAGGGTGGTATTTTGGGATGAACATCACCTATAAGACCTTTCTAAGGAATTTTATAATGTATATTTCTTTGGTTTTTTTGATATATAAGGTTTAATATAGTGTAAAAATTTATAGTGTAGGTATCCTTTTATAATTGAGGTGAGGGGAGGTTTTGGAATTTCGTAAAAGATTAAATTATAATAAATTCATTCTCATGAAATCTGTATCCAAATGGTTCTGGATCATAACCAATGGTGGTATATAGATGATATAACATAAAAATTTAAAATCTGGATAGGTTTATATGTTTTTTACACCATTTCATTTTGTTTAACTCGTTAGTTAACCTATTTTAAAAACAAATGCGGTAACATTTTTTCACTATTAATAGTCAATAATTATATAAATAAGGTGAAAATTGGATCATAAATGAACAAGGTATAACATTTTAGACCTTAAAATTTTCATCTTGTCATGTTTAAATTATATTATTATTTTTAAATAATCTAATATAAATTATTTTTGATAAATTAACATTAATAAAAATTTCGATAATATTCATTTAATTTGACTTCATATACATCGTAAAAAGTTTTAGTTCTAATATAATTAAGTTTAACATCACAAAAATGTCATATTAATCTAGAAACATTTGGATACACTATAAAACCCAGAAATTATACAACTTTTTAATATTTTCAATATCATTTATTTCTTTTTTATAAATTGAATAAATACTGTATTAACATTTATGATAATAATATTATTAAAATATTTTTTGATAAATTATCATAATACGTATAATTTCATTATTCAAAAAATTATAATTAATAATATTAAATTAATTTATTTTTTCTCTATGTGGACACATAATATACATTTAAAACTATGATTGTAACATTTTGTAACTCTTAGTGAATTAAATTTCATATTAGAATATTTTTAGAAAAATGTTCTTCAAATAATTAAAATTAAATACTAATGTGTTAATATTTAAAGTTTTTTTATCCAATAAGAATTACAAAGAAATATTATGACCTTATCACATAATTTTAATATTGGTTTACCCAATATACCCTTTACTGTGGTGATAAATTCTAGCATGGTTACTATTCATATTGACTAAAAATTAAATGGTCATAATTATAATAAATGAAAATTATGGTTAAAAATATATACTAAGTTTTTTTAAATTAAATAAAAATTATTATTAGAAATTAATTTCAATATAATGATGCAAAATGTGATGAAACCTCTTCTTAGAAAAATAAAGTTTTTCTACAAAATTACCTTTTATGTCCAAAACTATTTTTATACCAAATTAATTTATAAAATTTATTAAAATTCACATTATTTTATTTAAATAATATAATATAACAACTTTTATTTTTATAAAATTTTAAAATAAAATTAAATATTATAAAATCTTAAAATGAAAATAATTTTTGATAAAAATCAGTAATTTTCACTATTCAAAGGAAAATCAATCATTTTAGAAAAATCTATAAAATTCAAAAAAAGGTAATTATAAAAAATTATTTAAAAAAATTAATTTTTATAAAATAAAAATTATATATTTTTCAGAAATTTGCTATAATACATAATCTAAAAAAGAAATAAAAATACTTCTGGGAGAAGATATATCACTTAAGCAAAAAATAACTCTTTTGAAAAATGTGTACTTATTTAATAATAATTAATCAATTATTTTTCATTAAGAAGTTAATTTATATAAATTTAATAATTTAGATAATACTATTCATAGTTTCTAAATTAATGGTCAGGTTATAAAATCCATATTCAAATAATAATAATTTTTGGTTTGTCTACGCTTGGTGTTGTTTTTCATATACATAATCGAACATACTGTTCTTTTAAAATATTAGTTTGTTCCATTCATATACCACTAAATAAATTTGAAACACTAAATTTGAACATTGTTTTGTTAATTAGGGATTTATTTTTGAAAATACCTTTATATAAAACCCATATCGTGAAAAGGGTTATTAAAAAATTATCGTAAAAGACATGAAGAAAAATATTATGTTAAAAAAAGGTCACTGAATAGGATAAAGTCATTGAGAAATAAAAATATGGTCATAGAAGGGAAAATTTATTCCTAAGGATTCATATATTGTTATATTGAATATGATGTTGGGAAATTTAACCATAAAAAACTATAAATATGTGATGTGTTAAAGGACAATGAATTTCTTCAGAGGAAAATTAAATATATAACATTTTTTTATTTAAAGGACCTTTTTCTACTGTCAATGTATTATTTTACTGTCTAGAAAAATTACTAAAATAATTAAATCACAAGATTTATTTACATTTCGTAATCACATTCTCTTCCTTTAGTTGTTTATTGATCATTTTCCACTTCATCTGTTACACCAAGAAAGGGATATTCGTGATGTTTTTTTATGCCTAAGTCACATTAAATGAATCATAACATCAATAAGTCATACCTTTGACCCCTTAATATTTCCCAAAAGAAAAAATTATTAGAATACGTTATCCAATGTGATAAATAACACTTTAATATCAAATAAACATAACCAAGGTTAAACATAATAAATTCCATAAATAGTTATCAATAAGGATATTCTAAAATATTATCGACTATATTCAAAAAACATAAATTTGATCAATCATTTATACGTAGAAAATACTATCTAGTTCATAATGTCACATTCCAAATATTTGAATACCTTTATCACATACACAATTATCATAAATCATTGTTAACTTTATCCTTATTCCATATATTCCATGAATCCAAAAATGCTGTCAACTCCATCATAAATTACTATTTCAGAATACCACTAAAAATTTTCAATGTAACCAGTACTATCCCATTGCTTCTTTAATGTAAAAAACATATTATGAGTTATCTTCCCATTTTCATTTATTCACTAAAAATATCACATTACCTATAAATCAATTTTCATGGTTATCAGTATAATTTCAAATATGTTTCCAAATCCTTAAATAAAAACTAATAAAGTTAGAACTTTATAGGTTATATGATTCAAATAATAATAATATCATTGATTAAAATTATTATAAAGTAAAATTCTTGAATCCAAATTCACAATCACACTATTCATTCAACATTGGTTGTATTAATATAAACATTATCTCGATCCCTTAATTTTTTTCAGTGTATATTCCCTTAATGATTGTGGAATTTATTTGTGTAATGTACCATATTATTAATGTTAAAACACTGAAAATTAGTGGTTTTTTTCTTTCCCTTTCATTCATGTGGTTAATATCCTTTCTCTCCACACATGATGAAGATAATCATTCCTTTCATGAATGTTACATTTAATTTATTTCTAAAATTATCACATTTGGAAAATTATTCATTACCTTAATCTTTTAATCCATTTTATTTCATTCATCCTTCTCTTATCTTTCATTCTTTTAGGAAAATAAAACTTGGATAATTCCTTTTTTTAATTGAAAAAACATGATTATATATCATTTTTTTGGTGGGATATTTTGGGATACTATTTCCTTTAAAAGTATTTTCTTAATCCCATCAATGAAATTGTGTATTATTCTCTTTTTAATAAAGAAGTAGTCCATAGTACGTTGGTATAACCTTGTAGTGTTAGCTTCATACATAAACAAATTTCCATCTTTCTTTATTCTCATACTCAAGAAGTTTCATTCCATATCTTCTCATTTTTCACAAGGAAATATTTTTTCAACAAAAGATACTTAAAATAATTCTATTTCATACACTATATTTTCTCCTCATCCTTAGTGTTTTGAATCATGGACTAAAATTTATCTTCAACCCCTCCCAGATGATAAGAATAAATAAAAATATTCTCTATTTTATTACTTACCAAATAATGAAATATCTTTTATATGAAAAATATACATTTATCAACTACAAATAGATTTTTAGTCATATAAAACAATGGTGGTTTCTAATGAAAAAATAGGTTTATCATTGTTGCACCACATTGTGGATTAGAAAATTTCTCTCTATGGAAATTTTATTGCTCAAAAACAAATCTAGATAAAAAAAAATATATGATGTTCATTTCCTATAATAGTTCCCACTCAAAATTCATTATCATCCCAAAATGTATATCCTTACCTATATTATGAAAATTGATAATGTTCCCATTCATTCATGTATGTTCTGTTTTTAAACAATGACACATTCTAGATTTGATCATAACATTATGAATAATAATGTATAATATCTATACTAGGGAAACACCTAACATTAATTTCAAAATTTATGCATTACAAATCTCAGAATGATTATATTGGTTTAATTGGGAATACTCCCCAAGTTCATTTCAGGGTTCAGTTCCATAATCCATGTTTTCCTAAATATAAATCCAAATGTTTCTATTAAACTTACTCTTACACCAACATTAAATACAATAGTCCAAGTTACCCAGATATATTAGTAACTTCCCAATATACTGAATAGTTTAGTTGTCTAACGGAACTATATAAATTCTCAAATTTTATATTTTAATTTGAAATATTAATATTCCACATAGTAATTGTTTTTTAGAACATAGTTTTCCACTTTAGTATATCCATGTGTCTTAATAATTAAACACAAAATCCTATACATGGAAAAAGAAGCCTAAAAAAGTCATGATCTCAGCTTATTAGTAAGAGTATGCGTACAACGTAATCTAAATAAGGAATTATTAATAAGGAAGGAAATTAATGACAATAAAATTATTCCATAAAAATAATTACATAAGTTGAAACATATTAATTAATATATAAAGATTTATAATAATCACATGGATTTAAAAAAACAATATCATAATGATTTAATTCATAATTCCAATTACATAAAACTTACTGTAGTGTCCTCATGACAATAAATCTAAAACATACTACCAAGACCTTGTTCCTTGATATCTTACATAAATGGACAAGGACATGAAAAAAACATAAAATAGAATTTTCACAAGATAAATATTGATTCATAAATGGTATATATAATTCTATGCCCCAACCCTTGCTTAATAAGTCCAATGCATTAATTATATGAATCAATAACACAATATAGTCAAATTCCATAAAAATCAATAAGTGTTCATTCTGGAAGAACAAGAAACATACATTTGTCAAAGTGATCATGAAAAATATATAAAAATATAGGGGATGGTATCATAAGGTAATAACCTCTTTAAGTAATACGATTAAATAACACATATTGACTTATATGAAAATACTTTAAGAAATAATTGTAAAATTCTTTTGTAAAATACAATTTTTATTTTAAATTTACTTATTTTAAAACTCAAAAAAAATGAAGGAAATCATTTTCATAGAAAAAAACCCTTATAAACATGTAAAGGAAGTTTCAAAGAAAATATTATTCAAGAACGAAAAAAATTTGTTCATACCATAATGGTTTAAAAAACATTTCATTCACACTCTTGTGAAAAGGTTAAAAAGTACATCGTTCAGAAATCAAAAAGAATTTTCCTTTCAAACCATTATTCAAAAAAACAACCACAGGTAAAAATTTAAACAAAAAAACATTGAACATTAGAATAAATTATATTTAAATATTTTTCTGGAAAATTTGGAAATATATGGAAAATAATCCCCCAATAGGGACTTAAACCTAAACAATCCCAAATAATGATTAATTGTGAAATAAAATCTTACATCTGGTCTACCATCCATTGTACATATTCAAACATGTTATAGAACATATATAGTTTTATTATATATATATTATAGAAATCTAATTTTATAAAAAATACTATATATGTCTTACTTATAAACATTTAGCACCTGTTTATTAACAATTATTTATTAAATTCACTATTTCAGGTAATAATTGCATTATTATTCAAGTATGTTTCGATTAAGAATTATTATTATTTATGATTTGATCAAATTGTAATACTCTAAAATAAATTTAATAATGATATTAGAATCATATATATTCATTATATATATATTTAGAGAAATCTATAAAAATATAGAGATAGGAAAATGAACTACATCGTTCATAGAGACAGTAGACTGTACATACACATGATTTTTTTTCAACTAATTGAATGAAATAAATGTTGATAATTATTCTACATTGAATAAAAATTATTATATCAGGTAAATTATATAAATTTTCCAAATACATCCTAAAAACCATCTATGTATGATATAAATTAAAAATCTTTCACATCACTTTATAGAGGTAGTAGTCCACTAGTATGAACAAGAAACATTATAATTTTTCAATTGTTTAAAAGGATAGTACATAGACATGATATTGTTATTCCATAAGTATAATTATTTTTTAAATATCATATATAAACATATATACCATCATAATTTTGATCCATAAAATCTGGTAATGAAAAATAAATATCCCTTGATGGGAAAAGGGATGGATGACGGTGATTTAATAATCATAATTAAATTTCAATATATCAAAGATATTGTATTTTTTATTTTATGATAAATAAAATATATTTATATATGGCGAATAGGTTGTAAAATATAAATTGATCAGTTAAGGTGACTACCTCTCCTTCGAAAGAACACTTTTAAATATCATCGTAAGAGTCATTTTTTATGTTTTGGGATAACCACAACCTATAAAATGTGTATAAGGATGTTAAGAAGGGATTATTACTAGTTTTGGTCAATCTAGAAGGCTCATTTTGGTGTGAATAAGTTTGGGGGGAGGTTCCCATTTATAGTTGAGTTAAGGGGAAATTTTGGAATTTCATAAAATAATTAATAATAATAAAGTTATCCTCAAGAAAAAATTGTATCCAAATTGATATAGATCAGAACCTAGGGAAACATATGGTTGAAATTACATTATCCAATAAAATGTTTATAGGTTTATGTGGTGTTTTGGTCTTTATCTTCTAGTTTAACTCCTTATTTAACGCATTTTAGTATTAACCATGGTAACATCTTTTTCACTCTTGAAAGTATAAAATTTTACAGATACAGTGAAAAATGAATCATAATTGGAGAAGGGGTAAAGTATATGTCTATATATTATCATTCTTGACCTATTAAAATAATTTAATCATTTATAAATAATTGAATAAAATATTATTTTCAAAATTTATCATTAATTCCAATTTTGAATCCATTCATTTAATTTGACATCAAATACATCAAGACAAAGTGGGAATTGGAATATAACTCATTTGAAAATCACAGAAGTATTATATTAATCTAAAAATATCTTTTTAAACATTATAAATCACTCAAATTATATCACTATTAATATTTTTAATATCATATATTTTACTTATCTATTAATCAAATAAATATTTTATTAGCATCAAATTAGAGTTTAAGGTATTTATATAATCACTTAGAATTATAAATAAATTATCATCATAAGGAGAATTTAATTATGTAAGAAATATGAATCTATATTCAGAAATAATATATGGGTCATATTCCTCTATAAGTATCCATTAAATAAAATAAAATTAGATCCTAAGGTGACAATATAAAAATATCTTTTATCCAAAAAGAATTAAGATTAAATAATATGAACTTATTAACTAATTTTTACAATGGTTTACCTGAAATACCTTATACTAAGGTGACAAATTTTACCACAATTCCTATTTTTATTGTCGAAAAAATTATGACCTATTTAAAAAAGGGAACATTATGTTTCCAAATATGGAATAAATTTTATCTAATTGAATATCTAGAAGTGTTAGAAATTAATTTTAATATAATTACACTAAATGTGATGAAACCTTTTTTAGAAAAATAATGTTTTTCTGACAAATAACATTATATATATATATATATATATATATATGTTTTTATACCAAATTAAATAATAGAATTGATTAAAATGAACCTAATTATATATGAATAATACAATAGAACTAATTTTACATTTCAAACCTTTAAAAATAAAACATAAATTTGTAGATACATGAAATAAAATAACAATATAAAAAAATTAGTAGTATTCACTCTCCATTGGAAAATAATTATATATAAGAAAAATAATAAAAATTCACCCTTATATAATTTTGATAAGATAATTTAAAAACTTATAATATCTTATATAAAGACCCAAAAATTATGTGGATTTTTTTTAAAATACATGGGAATTTTACGAGTCCGCAAAAATTGACAATGCTTGTTTCTCAGGCCAGGTATGCCTGGAATCAATTTCTGAAGTTTTGTTTGGGTTCATTTAGTATATGTATGAGTTGTATTTTATAACTTATGAGTTTTTGCTCGGAATTGAAATCAGAGGGCACCGTTGTACTCACAATGCCGGTATTCACTTAAGGAGACTTTCTCCTCGACGACAGTTGGTTGAGAAAAAAATGATTGTTTTTGAGTTTTCATAGAAAAAAATTATAAAATAAAGTGAGCGAAAAATTATTTCATTAGAGCCTCCATCTGGGTGATGGGTGGTTAAAACCTCAACATGGGAGTTGGAAGTGGGTCCGCCAAACCGTAACCTCCAATGAGAGGTTATGGTGGTGGGGGCCACCCGAACTTAACCTCCCATTAGAGTATATGGCATTGTGACCACATGGGGTTTAACCACACCTATTGATGGTGCAGAGTTAAACCTCTCAAATCTCCCTCATTAATGAGGGAGAGACTCTTCACCTCTGTTAATTATTTCTTTGTGCCAACCCATTGAATTATTTAAGGGGATCATATCAAAAAAAATTAATTCTCCCTTTTAATTTTGTGCAAACATTTAAAATTATAGAAAATCTATTATTATTTTTTCATGGAATTTCTCATTTGGTAACAGCCTTTGAGAGAAGAGAATGGTAGAATTATTGTTCTATAACGAATAATTCCATCTCCCAATGAAGAGCGAAGAATGCTAACCTACATCGACTTCCTTCTCAAAGTTTTAACCATCGTGAGATGTCTTCAACAACTGACATCCACATTTTCGTCAACGAGACGACATAGATTGGTTTTGGAAGTGCGTGGTGGACAGGAAGAATGATGATAATCATCATATATCTTATGTGACTCCGTAAATGAATGACAAATGACAATCAAAGATAGGAGTTGAACTTTATTTTTTATTCCATTTCTCTTCCACTTCTTCGGATAGAAATAATATTTTGTGTGGTTGTAAAATAATTGTTTTACATCATACATCTTTGATGAACCAATTGATACCACCCTAAACGCAGAGGGTGCAGGCCAAACCAACATGGCCTAACCACTCTGTTGATCTTGTTTGTGCTTAACTTTTAGCATATCAATGAGGAACGAGGTGATGAAGGTGGCGATGACAAAGGTCGTGAAACTCGTGGCCTCCATGAACCATGCCACCCATGCAGCGCACGAGTGCTCTGGGCTGAACTGCAGTCCTCCGACTGAACCACCCCAGCTCCACCGCCGCTGGCCCGTGCCACCCGGCTCCCGGCCGCCACCAGACTCCTGGCCTCCAGGCCTCCCGTTGGCATTCCCGGTTGATCCACTGGCCCACCTTGCCACGCACCTCCCAGCCACCAGCCCGCCAGGCCCGCGCCTCCTGGCATGCCCGAACTGGCCGCCTGGCCAAGCCCTGCCAAACTGGCCACCATCCTGCCTTCGCGCGTGCCCCATCCACATCCCCTAGTAAGACCTATTACGACCACCCGACCAAGCCAGCAACCCAACTACCTCATATATTCCTAGATGAGCCAGCATCCCAGCCCTCGAGCGGCCTCATGGCCAAGCCGGTATCACGACCCCCTCACAAAGACATGAGAGAACCATCCCAGCATTGCCATCCAGGCCGAGCCGCGTCGGGCAGCTCACTCGCAACGCTCCAGGCCGAATCACCCTAGAGGCCCGCTGGGCTAGGCTTAGTGGGGCTGGCCAATCCAAATGAGCAAGGCCGATCCAAACAGGTCACCATAGGTCAACCCGAATCGGGTCGGCCTAGATGAAGTGGGGTCGGGTCGGTCTAACTGGGACGGACCGGACCCGGTCCCACTACCGACCACTTTAATTTCATTGGACATATCATTGGTACCGGACGTCCGTTTGAAAAATCTTCAATGGCGCTGGAAATCATGGATCTTAGTCGTCCCTTTGAGTATACACTACTGGATTTCAGAGTTTAGTTGACATACAGTCAGGTTAGATCCTAAAAGTATCCAATTAGTCCCCTGGGACTAAAAGGCTAATAACTCACAGATCGGGCGTCTGATTGACGTGCCATCTATTGTGGCAAGATCCCTATGATGTGTCGGGCTTTTGAGATACTTCTTTACTAGGTATTCATGGTAGTTTATGTATCAAAACTCTGCTTGAAGAGCGGACCCTATTGGAATCAAGGATGCTTCGTGAAAACCCATGTGGCTGGTTGTGCACTGATGACTGTTCCTAGATCATGTGAGGGTTCGACAACATTGACGATTTTTCCTATATTCTATGTGGGTTTGAACGCACTGAGGACTGTTCCTAGATCACTTATGGTTTTGATATCCCTAACTACTTTTCCTGGATCTTGTTTCAATTCATCATTTCTGTCTTCTATTCCTGGATCTTATGTGGATTCAACAGAATAATTTATTCTTGGATCCTATGTGGGTTCAAAAGTTATAACATTTGTTCCTAGATCCTATGTGGGTTAGACAAAATAACTATTCTTAGATCTTATGTGGGTTTGAATGTTCTGACTTCTGTTCCTAGATCATGTGTGGGTTCTACAGAATAACTATTCGTGGATCCTGTGTGGGTTCGACAGATCTGATTTCTATTCCTGCATCCTATGTGAGTTCAACAGAGTAAATTATTTAGTGGCTACATCAGATCATCGCTTTCTCAAAAAAAATGTTATATACCTATGTGAGCTGAGTCATTAATTTTGTGATTTCTTTCTTATTGAGATGGATTACTAGATAACTTAGGTATATGTATGGGAATATACCGAAGTGGGTTTATCTATTGATTTTATATCATTAGGATTATCCAGGATGGATTTTTTGTGATATTGAGGGTCTCGGGGTCCATAATGAGTATTGTTAAATTCACACCTACATGGGATATGCCCGTACCTCATTGTGTTGGATGCAAACGATGGACAATGCTGACCGAGGATTAGTGTATGAGGACTGGACAATACCTGGAGGTGGACCTCATGACAAGTCGGTACTTGGTGGATACTGACGTATGAGGAGTTATTAGGAGGATATCTATACCTACCTTTTAGGTAGGATCCGCTGTGGATGGTCCAAGAGCTTCCTTTCACCTTTCAACTATTTTTTCCTTTTCATTTGTACTTTTACTTTACAGTTGGTCATGTATTTCTACCCCCTTTACATTTCAACACTCACTTGTAATACAGTTTTACATATTGTTTTGTATTCATCTGTGTACTATGTTGTGTTTTTATTCAGTTATAATGGAAATCCCTTCCCAGTTTAGGGATTTATGCCTTGGTGATAGTCGCCAGCCACTAGCCTATGGAAGATGGGCTTGAGGTAGTCACAGAAAAAGCCCTGGGGGATGGGTCATGACAAATTGGTATTAGAGGAGTTTGTTCTACCGACTCTGATCTTTTCTTTGAAGCAATAATGTCAAGTGTAGTGAGTGTGTCTTTCAGTTCAGGGAGTCCAGTGTTGGTGCGAAGACTGATGTGTCCATAAACCTGGACCATGATTTCAGATTTCTGACTTAGTACACGAAAACACTTATTGCATGTGTGTTTCAAGAGTTTTCTTAGTGAATTCTTTGTGTCAGCTCACTAGGAATAACATATTGACCATGGCACACCTGTTTATTTTCTAGATGGCCACAGACGGATAGCCAGCTAGAGTTCCAGGATTTGTACGTGATGTCAGCCCACCAAGCGAAGAGGCCTCAATGTAGGGCCCTATTACTGTGGAGGAACTGGTGGTACCACTACCTGGATATCCACCAATTCCATTATCCCCAGTAGAAAAGAGTTCTCACTTCTTGAGCATGTTGCACGGGTTCCAGTGCCAGAGACCACCTATGTAGAGGGGAAAGACGAACCTGCAGGCAGCTGAGGGTTGGTTGGAGGCTATGGTGAGAGTTTTTAGACTAGTGGGGACACCAACATACATTATTATGATCCTTGTCACGAGTCTCTTTCAAGAATCACCTAGTATATGGTGATTCCTGATGCTCTAGGTGTAAGATGACCCGACACTTCTCTGAGCAGACTTTGAGAGGAAGTTTCGGGTGGAGTTTTTCCCATCCACCATACGTGCGGTGCAAATATAGAAGCTACTACATCTACAGTAGGGTAGCATTATGGTAGCTCTATACTCAGTGAGGTTCACCGACCTCTCATGCTACTCCAATGATATGGTGCGAGTCCCATTCTCCAGGTCCCAAACCTTCAAGTAGGGGCTCAAGAGAGATATCATGACTTTGATGATCTCTCTCATCATCCCGACGCAGGCATGGGTGTTGCATCGATCCATTTTAATAGAGAGTTTACTTTCTTAATAGTCTCTAGATGTGAGACCCACCACTATTCGACATGTAGTGGATTCCAGAGAAGCTAGATGTAGACATATGTCGTAGAGGTCCAAGAGGACCAGACCCACAGGTGGATGACCACAGGACTCTGGATCGGTTGTGCGGGGCACTGAAGACAAAGTCAGACATGCCAGGAGAAGACAATGATACTAATGCGGTGGGCAGGGTCACATGGCTTGTGACTGTCTGACCTGCCATTCAGATGATCAACAATCAATTGAGGGACCTCCCAGGTAGAGGAAAAGGTTCGATCGAGGAAGTCTGCAGGGAGTAGGTGGACGTCGCAGAGGAGTTATCCGTTCAGCTTGCGGTGGATGATGTTTTGAGGTGATACCACCACCACCACCAGGAGGTCTACCCCGACTGCAGGGAGCTAGTGGATAGGGGAGAGATCATCTCCAGGTAGCTGAGTCTTACGATCCTGACGCTCCAAAGATGATTCGAGGTAAATCTTGTGTCTACTCCACCTTAGCTGCAGTTTTTATAGACACAGGTGCAAGTCACTTTTTCATTGCAACCACCATCGTTCGTAGCTCGGAGATTCCGATAGATCAGTTGGCTCGATCCTTACGGCTAGAGACTCCTACGGGAGTAGACTCGACGATTACGAACTGGTGCGGGCAGTGATATCTTACTGTAGGAGGTGAGTGCTTCAGCTGGAATCTCCTAGTAGCGGTGTCGAGGCCTTATGACATCATCATGGGTATGGAATGGTTATCTATATTCCATGATCAGATTGACTGTATTCGGCCCAATGTGTGGTGTGTCCGTACAAATGGGACCATGTATACCTTCACCGGTGAGAAGGGAGCCTTTGGAGAATAGGACAGACTTGCTCGGGGGAAGGTGTAGTTGATCACTCATCAGTTGTCCTGCCTTACCCTTGGATTAGTTGAAGTGAGGAGTCTGACTTAACCTGTGGTTGGGGACCAGTACATAGATGATTTCCCTGATGATGTCCCAGGTCTAAATACTCACAGAGAGTTGGACATCTACATTATCATGTACCCCAAGATGACACTGATATCTACACCAGCAAATTGGATGGCTCTCGCTGAGCTTCGTGAGCTGCGAGTACAACTAGAGGACTGTAGGGGAAGGGATTCATATATCCTAATGTTTTCCCTAGGAATCCCCAATTCTATTCTCCAAGAAGGAGGATTGGAGATTGAGGCTTTGTGTCGACTGCCGACCCCTAAACCAGGTCACTGTGATGAACAAGTACCCACTCCCATGGATTGACGACCTCTTTGACCAGCTTAAGGGAGAACGGTGGTTCTCGAAGGTAGACCTCAGATCAGTCGATAACCATCTCAGATCTCGAGATGGGGGTTTGTCGAAGACAACATTTAGAATACAATACAGCCACTACAAGTTCATTTTTATGCCTTTCAGTATAACCAACACTCTAAAATTGTTCATGTGAATAATGAACAGAATCTTCCGGCCATAACTCGATCGCTTCATCGTAGTCTTCATTGACGACATTCTAGTCTACTTGATGACTGAGGAGGAGCATGCCTACCATTTGCAGGTAGTACTGGACAGACTCTGATTGTGCCATATTTACGGAATTCTCTCGATGTGCTAGTTTTAGATCCTAGAGTATCAATTTTCGGGACATGTCATATTGGATGTTGGAGTTTCATTTGATCTAGAGAAGATTGAGGTGGTACTTTTTTGGGATCCACCTAGTAGTGTGACGGAGGTTTGGAGTTTCTTGGGTTTGGATGGATATTATTGGATATGGGTAGCTGTATTTTGGATAGGATGAAATGATTGGGAACGATGGGGATTAGAGATGGATTAGCTTTCCTTCATTCTCTTATAGGCACCCCTCCACATCTTCAGCGAGTCTGGGAGGCAAGGAATGGATATGATGACTGCGAGACACGACATGCTCAGATATCCACAGGGCATGCACCTGATGAATGTTTTGAAGGTGGGGAGAACATTGTATTTTCATGGGACATACTATTGTGCGAGTGTCACTTCAAGAGGAATTATTTATGGAGTTCCAGACGTCCTCTCTAAAGGTACATCTAGGAGTGGCGAAGATGTACCAGGACCTTCGATGAAAGCACTAGTGGCAAGGTATGAAGAAGGTAGTAGCATATTTTTTCTCATGGCGCCTCACTTTTCACAATGTGAAGGCGAAGAATCAAGTACCCAAAAGTATAGTTCAACCTTATGAGTTTTTAGTATGGATGTGGGATGAGATATCCATAGAATTTGTGATGGTTCTTCCACATACATTCAGGGGTAATGACTCGATTTGGTTGATCATTGACAAACTCACCATGTCATCCCACTTCCTAATGACCAGAGATCATGATATAATAGAGAGCATGGGATGCCTCTATATACAAGAGATTGTGTGACTACATAGAGTAACTTCTTCTATCGTCTCTGATCATGACACACGATTTACTTCCTGGCTATGGAAGGGGTTGCAGGAGGCTTTCGGGATGGTTCTTCATTTGAGCACCACCTTCCATCCCCATACAAATGGTCAGACTGAGCGAACCATTCAGACCCTCGATGACATGTTGTATGCTTGTGTCCTTGACTTTATTCGCAGATAGGAGGATCACTTATCTTTGGTGGAGTTTTCCTACAAAAAAATGATATTACTCCACCATTGGGGTGACACCTTTTGAGGCATTATATGGGCGACCTTGTGGATCACCCTTGTGCTAGATAGACCCAACGGAGTCAGCACTGGTGGGTCAGAGATGGTATGGGACACCAAATAGAAGGTTCAAATCATCCAGGAGACGATTAATACTATATAGAGCAGGTCAAATACGTATGATGATAGGAGACGGAGACCTCTAGAGTTCGAGGATGGTGACAACGTCTTTCTACGAATCTCACCCCGATGAGGTTGATGCAGATTTGGCCGAGGCGACAAGTTATCTCTGTGTTTAATCGGACCTGTTCAGGTCCTTAGCAGAGTTGTCGAGGTGGAATACCGCATAGCACTACCACCTCTGTTGCACAGGTTGCATGAAGTCTTCCATGTATCCCAGCAGAGAAGATACGTTCATGACCCTTCACACATCATGGACCATGGGGAGATGAACGTTGATGATGGGGAAACATTTACAAAGGTTTAGGTAGATATTGAGGATCGATAGTAGTTATTCCTACGTGGATGGTGGATACTTATGTTGCATATACACTTGCAGTACGGGAACCTCCAGGAGAGAACATGGGAGTGGGAGGCTCAGATTCATGCTCAGTACCCCCACTTGTTTCCATAGTTCGAGTTGTAGTTAACAAGGACGTAAAGAAATGAGGTGGGGGCAATTTATAGACCGAAAAATTCCATTGATTGTTTTTAAATACATTTGAATTTTATGAATCTGCAAAAATTGATGGTACATGATTCCGAGGCCCGATTTGACCGGAATTAATTTGTGATGTTTTTTCGGGTATGTTAAGTAAACGTACGAGTGGGTTTTTATAACCTTTGAACCGGTGCTCGGAATTGATATATGAGGGAATTGTTGAACTCATTAAACCAGTATTTTCTTAAGGAGACACCCACATCTATGATAGTTGGTCAAGAATAAAAGTTTGGTTTTCAGTTGTCATGGAAAAATAATTATAAAATAGATTGAGAGACACTTTATTTTATTAGAATCTCCATGTGGGTGTTTGGTGGTTAAAACCTGCTCATGGGAGTTATAAGTGGGACCACCACACCTTAACCTCCCCTGAGAGGTTGTGGTGGTGGGGCCCATCAAAACATAACCTCCCACGTGAGGTTACTGCGTGGGGACCACATGGGGCTTAACCCCCTATTGATGGAGGAGAGTTAAACCTCTCAACTCTCCCTCATTAATGAGTCAGAGCCTCTTCACCTCCCATAATTAATTCCATGTGACATACCCTTCAATTAATTAAGAGGAGCCTATCAAATTAATTTAATTATCCTTTTTAATTTCTTTCCAACATCTAAAATAATAGAGAATATATTATAATTTTCCTGTAATTTCTCATTTTGTGGGAGAATTTGAGAGGAGTGCTTGGGAGAATTAGTGTTCTCTAACGAAGAACCTTGTATCCCAACGAAGAATGAGGAATGCAGAACATCAACCTTCTTCGACTTCTTCCTTGAAAGATCAACTGTCGTGATACTTCTTTGATGACCGTCTTCCGCATAGTCATCAATGAGCCGACGCAGCTCAAGTTTGGAAGTGCATGGCGGATGCGACGAATGATGATCATCTTTGTCTATCTTCCATGACTCCATCAATGAATGAAGAATGACGATAAAAGGTAGGGTGTTTACCTTTGTTTTTATTCCTTTTATATTTCTCTTCTTCAGATATAAAAAATCCTTTGAATGGTTATAAAATAATTGTTTTACATTGTACATCTTTGATGAACCAATTGATGACACCCTAAATGCAGAGGGTGCGGGAAAAACCAACATGTCCCGACCCCTCTACCAATTTAGTTTATGTTGAACATTCAGTATGGAAATGAGCAATGAGGCGATCAAGGCGGTGATGACAAAGGTCATGCTACTTGTGGCCTTCGCAAACCGCACCACCCCTACAACGCTCCTATGCTCTGGGATGAACAATGGTCCTCCGACCGAGGCACCCCGACTACACCACCGCCTACCCAAGCCACCCGACTCCCAGATGCCACAGGAGTCCCAGTCTCCCAGTCGCCCAACGGTCCGCCAGGCCGCATGCCTACTGGCTCACCCAAACCGTCCGAGTCGCGCCAGGCCACGCCAAGTCTCAACCTCGCGACGCTCTAGACCAAACCACCCTTGCAGCCTACTGGGCTGGGCCCTATGAGCCAGCTCCATCCCAACGGGCCAGGCCGGACCCATCGTGTTAGCACAGGTCGACCCGAATCGCGTCGCCCTAAACTTAGTCAGGTCGGGTCGGTTCGACTTGGTCGGACTGAACCCAGGCCCAATACCAACCACTTTACATTCTTTTCACATATCTTTGGCACTATTTGTCCGTTTGACGATTCGTCAGAAGCGCAAGAAATATTGGACCATAGTCATACCATTCAGTATACCCCACTGGAGTTTGTGGTTTAGTTGAGATACGGTTTGGTTGGATCGTACACGAATCCAACCGGGCCTTAGGGACTAAAAGTCTAATAAATCAAAGACCATGTGTCTAATTGAAGCACTGTTTGTTCCATTGAGACCCATATGATGTGGAGGGCCTTTCAGATACTTCTTCATGGTAATTTGTGGCATTTCATGTATCAAAATTTGTCTTGAGCAGTGGACCCTCCCGAAATCAACCATTCATCGTGCAGAACCCTGTGGATTGTTGGGCACTGTCGACTGTTCCTGGATCCTCCATGGGTTCGACATCACTGACGACTATTCCTGGATCCTGTGTGGGTTTTACAGTTCTTGACTTCTATTCCTGGATCCTCTATGGGATAAACTGAATAATTGTTCTTGGATCCTATGTTGGTTCGACAGTTCTAATGTATGATCCTAAATCATGTGTGGGTTCTACATAATAACTGTTTCCAGATCCTATTTGGGTTTGACAGTTCTGACTTCTAAACCTGGATCCAATGTGGGTTTAACAGAATAACTGTTCTTGGATCCTATGTAGGTCCTAAAGTTCTCATTCTTGTTCATGGATCTTGTGTGGGTTCGACAAAATAGTTGATTCAGTGGCTACATTTGATCATCCCTATCTCTATACAAAAGTTGTATATCTATGTGAGTTGATTTAGTAATTTTGTGATATCCTCATGATTGAGATGTATTACTATATAACTTAGGTATATGTATGGTCATATACCTAAGCATGGTTATCTGTTGATTTCATATCTTGTGGTTTATCCTTGTTGGATTTTGTGAGACCTTTAGGGTCTCAGGGTCCCTACTGAGTATCGTTATACTTACCCCCTCACGGCAATTGCCCACACCTAGTTGTGTTGGATGAAGATGACGGACAACATTGACTAAGGCTAAGTGTACGAGGACTGGATGGTACCCGGAGGTTGACCTCATGACAATTAGTTACCTAGTGGAGACTGACAGAAGATGAGTACTGAGGAGTCTATCTATACCTACCCGTTAGGTAGGACCTGTGGTGGATGATCCAGGAGCTACTTTTCACCTTTAAACTATTTTCCCCTTTCAGTTGAACATGTACTTTAGTGTTGGGCTTGTATTTCCGACCACATTTCTTTTTATCACTCTCTTGTTATACAGTTTTTTATAGTGTTTTGTATTCAGTTGTGTACTCTGTTGTGTGTGTTTTCAGTTATAAAGGCAATGTCTTCCCAGTTTAGGGATTTATTCCTTGGTTCTAGTCGCTAGCCCCTAGCATATGGTTAGTGGGATTGGGGTAGTCACAGCACGGGCCCCATGGGATGGGTCATGACATCTTATAAAATAATTATTATATAAGTTCTAAAAATTTAATATAATACATTATCACGATGATAAATAAAAATCATTTCTTTAAAGAAAACGTAAGTGTGAAGCATGAACTAACTTTTCTAAAAATTGTTGGAATTTTTCCTAATAATTAATAAATAACTTTTCATTATGTAGTTCCTTTAAATATATTTCTTCATTATATTAATACAATTAATATCCTCTAATTTAACATCTTTGTGAAAATGGATGTAATAAAATAATAATATTTTGGGGTTTGTTTAAGATCTTTGTTTTGTGTATTATATGTTGTCAACCATAGTGTTATTTTAAAATATAAATTTGGTACATTTTAGAATACTATCATTGATCTTATTGGTTATTATGATATAAGGAGATGTCAATGAAATTTTAGCATGAAAACCACTCTTAGGACATTAGCACATGCTATGTTAATCATAATAATGATCATGATGTGATAAGAAGTTTATTAATATTAAAAACTATATGTACAAGTTATCTTAATGTACTCAAAATATGGTTCTACGGAACCAAATCAAACACAATACCACTTTAACTAGACCCAAATAATAACAACATTATTCCCACTCACTATCAAATTATACTCATGATTCTACATAGATAATGGTTTATTCAATGGGTTTACCACATTTTCTAACATGAAAATTTTTATTACTAAAACATATACCATATGAGAAAAATCCCCAAAGAGATGATACTTTTTATTATTCCATTTTTCTGTTTGCATGACCTTTACTCTTTTTCAATAGCCTCCATTATCGTATTATCACAATACAATGTGATATGGTCATTACTAATTTGTACAACATCATGATTCTAGAGAAAAGTTCATATATAAATGGATTCTATGGATGCATTTGAAGATTATATATACTCCAACTCCACTATATAATTGGAATAAACTGGCTTATTTGAATTTTTCCATCTCGTAACTCCTCCATAGATACTGAAAACATATCAAGAGTATGACTTAATATAATTTTGATTTGTCTCAAAAATAGCATCAGTATAACCCCTAATGAAAAAAAGCTGCACCTACTATATACAGTAGGAACATAGTATTATTTCGTCTCAATTAGGTAATGATAAATCTAATATAAGACCAATGATATTCACCTAGATTGGTTTGATATCTTTTTACCACTACCAATGTATAGGAAACATCTAGTCTAGTACATAGAAATATGTATACCATGTGACTATAGAATCAATCTAATATTGTATTTTTCAATAGTAAATATCAATAGTATCTAGTCAATGTATACACATTGGATTATTCTATGAAGCCTCTTTCATTTATCATGAATAATCATGATATTTATAACTACTTCACCTAATTCCATCATTGAGAAATACATGCTTAACTAACCCTTAAAAGACTATAAGACTGAAATTTCATTACCAAAAGGTTATATTTCAACGATATATACTAATTAAATAATGACATCCTTCCCACTAAATCTCTAGAGACCCCATGGATAAAATTTATTCATAATTAAACCAAATTATATTATATCTTTATCAAATTGAATGTTCCTTAAAATAGATTCTTATGTAAAAATAATTTAAGTATATTACTTTAACAATATCCTAACTCCTAAATTTTTATATACTGACCATTGATACAAACTCTATGTACCTAGACTTAAATCATTACTTAATCTTGAGTTAAATAAATAATTCATATTGAAGATCTTTTAAGTTGTAGAGTTTTAGAGAATTTGTCCATAACTATTACATTACATCTCAAATATTACAAATTAGACACTTTTACATTAACCAAATATTTTCAAAGTAATAAAACTCCTTAAATAAAACCAGAAATAATTTCTAGATATAAATCATCATGAATTTTTATTCTCTATTACCCATCCTTATAACCAGAGAAAAAATTTAAAAAACATGGGATGTGAATAATAATATTAGTAAGTGTTATAATATATGGAATGAAAAAATAAGTAAATCAATTCATAAAAATCAATGAAATCAAAATTTTCACTCATATAACATTATATCTTTGACACACCTCATGAAATCATAAGATTTATGAATAACAATAGAAATAATAAATCATAAATCCAACTTGTGGAATCCATAACATGCCTACAATGCAGCATCCACGACTACATATGGAGTTACGTTTGGAATACCTATAATAATATATTCCGTAAATCTCTTAGGTGAAACATTAACGTTTACCTACATCAAATTACCTAATTTATTTGATAGCTATCATTGTATCACCTACTCTAGGTTTATCATGGAACCAACCATATACATAAAAAATTCCCAAGAACCATAACATATTTATAAAAAATGAAATAAGAATAATGGAAAGATATCATTTCTACATTACAATCATAATATAATATTTCAAGAATATTAACATTATCACTTCTTTCTAGAACACTTTTCAATACCAAAATATGTAAAAAGGGTATGTGGTGTTTACTTTTCTTTTAAAAATTTTACAACATGTTAAGGAATCCAAATATCTGATAATTATTGTGGTGGAGAAAAGGTTGTTGTCACCACGTACGTCAAAAATAAACATTACCTTTTTTTTGTTTAGTAAAATAATACGTAGAAAAGAGATTCCCTTTATGTGAAATTGAAAGTCAAAGGGGATTATTCATCGTATAATAGGAAGTCATGTATAAATCAAAATAGGCCTAATTGAAAGGTGATTGAGACAAAGTCCCTTACATTGTGTCTAAATTGTCCTTTTCATTAATTTCATCCTTTACATGTTTCATTTTTTTTATGAACGAGTCAAATCACATTTAAGGGGTGCTATTTCCCAAGTCCTCACATGAATTTATCATATTAAACCACTAAGGAAACCATAATGGTATATTATAAATGATAAATACAGAATCATAGAAGAATTAAAAATATAATACATATCACATATAAAAATAGATCAACCATAATGGCCACCATGAGAGGCAGTATGAGATAATTGAACAATCATCGTGTCATGAGGCAGTAGTTCACCATCCATAGAATCATTATGATCTAAATCCATTAGATGGAGGTGTGTGTAAGTTTAGTTATAATAATTTTCATAAAAAAATTATAGTATAATAAAGATACTAATTTTTTTGTAAAATAAGGGAATATAAATATTTTTTTGGGTTGGATAAGCAATGTAAATGGAAGAATCATGAGAGAAGAGATTACCTCAAACCGGATAACTCCTTTTGATTCAATCTAAAAATAATTCTTGATTTGTTATATGCCCATGGTAAGGATTATAGGAGGAAGGTAAATATATTAGGATCTTATATGGGAAGAGGTTAGATGAGCCGATGGGGCTTGAGAGGTGTGAGTAAGGGTTAGATGTGATGACATTTTATAAGAGTGAGGAGGGGTACTTTTGGAAGGTATTGAAATATTATTTATTATTAATTATTTTCCGGATCAAAATGTATAAAACTCATTTAATTAGAATATAAGTTTAATATTTTTTGAAATTATTTAAACTAATTGGTTTTAGAGAATTTTTGGTTTTAAATTTAACCTTATCATTTAGATTTAACCCTTAGTTAACTTATATGACTCTTACCTTGTATTTTTGTATATTAATACTATATGGCTAATTTGGTTACTATATAATTACAATAGAACAGAAACTGATTCATTAATTACATTATCAACCTTATGTAAGTCATTTGGATGAATCATATATTTTTAGGACTATTAAATAATTTAATTAAAAAATTGTTTGTTTTAAAAACTCATTTATGTCAATTAATAAACTATTTTTATGATGATGTTTAAAAAAATTATAATAACATGATTATTTATAAAAAATATTATTAATTAAAATATAAGAAGCAATAATCATCCAAAAAATTCATGTATGACATAAAAAGTTACAGAATAAATTTATTTTAATTATTATAATCTCATTTATTTAAATCGTTCATTTACATGGTAATCACCACATCATCATTATGTTATAAATAGATTTATTAATTTCATGTCTTAAAATTTTAAATACTATACAATGATGTATGAAATATTTTAATATTTCTGAATAATATTTATATTAAAATATATAAATTATATAATCCCATATAAATTTTTTTACTAAAAGATATATGTTTAGGTTATATTTTACATAACATTGAATTAAAAGTAATTAAATGTCATTTCCACATATAAGTGGCTCCATGAGGTTCGACAATGAACCCAAAGATGCCCATGGTTGGTCATATCTCATCTAATAGGATTATGACATGTATTAGGGTTATTTAAATTTATTATAATATTATTTTTACCATTATTTACCAGATTTACCCTTTAACCATGGTAAATAAATTATTTATTGAAGTTTCTATTCATAATGTCTAAAAATAAAATTTACCTATTTTAAAAACATTTTCCTCCTATTTCAAAAAATGGAATCAATTTTTACAAATTAAAAATATATAATTTATATATATTAATTTAAAATTAATTACTTTTGTCGCAACTAAAAATTGTGTTTTTAAGAAGTAAAAACAATCAAAAGATTAACATATGTTTATGTTCAATTTCAATGTGAGATTACTTCTAATGATAAGAATTCAATAATGATAAAAACAAAATCTAATTCCCCTTAAAAAATAATTAATTTGACAATATAACTATATAAATAAATTATATTAAAAGGCAGTTTTGACTTAAAAGGAAGTATTTTTCACTATTCATTAAAAAATTAACATTATGAAAAAATACCAAAAATTTACTCAAATTAAAATTTGATGTCCCAATTATAGAGAATATGTTTATTTTATCAAATGAAATATATAAAATTAATGAAAATTAATTTAAAAGGGTTCTCCACCAAAAGTTGGTAAAACGACATTTTAATGAATATTAGTGTATTTAATGCATAAAATAATATTCTAAATTATTTTAAGACTCTAAAATATAATGGATAAATGTAAAGACATTGGAAAAACATTTTTAGCCATAATATGATTATTTCAATTAATTCCTGCTAATAAAATGGCATGTCATTTACTACCATTTAAAATTAATAATATTATAACATTATTTTTTTGGTATAACACAATGTTTTGTGCAATGTATGATTTTGGGGAAATTTGTTGTTTCATGTTGAGTATGCTATCGGAAATAACATAACCATTAACGTAAAATTTATATTTAATTAACAAATATTAAAAAATATGAAAATTTTATATTCCTTATTTATCTTGGATGTTACTGGTAGAAGGTATTATAATAAGTTATCTTGGATGATATAACAGAAAAGGGTTTTTTTGTCATCAAATGAGAATAATAGGATCCCCTTAATAAGAGAGGTTATGGGATCTATTGGATTTTCCAAAAACTTTTAAATTAATATAAATTAATTTTCAATTTAAAATGCCATTAGAATGAGTTATTTAGAAACTAACATTATTATGGTTCTAAATAATGTTATACAATAATTTTAAATATGTTTAGTTCACTTTCATGCCCTTATGATTTTGTTGGAATGATTATTGAACCCATATAACTCTTACTATTAAAACATTTATGTTTTACTATTTAAAGATGAATATTTTTTAAATAAAGTTGTAAATGACCTGAAAATGGGTCATGGATGCAATTTAGAACCTTATTCAAATCATTTGGCTGAATATAACTTTTTTCAAAATTTTAAATCATTTTTAAAATAATATCTACATCAAAATATTCATAATGTTAATTTTTATAACTGTTCATTACATTAACATTAATAATATCAATATAATAAGTATAATTAGAAAACAATATTTCATTACATCAGTAACAAGTCAATGTAATCTATTAAATTGTTTTATCAAATTAACTATCTCTTATTTTATTATATAAATATTATTAATAATATTTATTTGATATTTCCATTAATAAAATAATTTCAACATCAGGGTTGTGTATGTATTGATGTAATTATTTATTCAATAGAAATTTAAAATTAATTAATGTAATCAATATAAAACATATATATTTAAAATTAATATTTATATTTTAATATATCATATGGATTAAAATATATTAAAAATGATAGAGTTATTAAAAATATGTCAGTGATATATAGGACATTTCATTAAATAGAATTGTAGAAATTTCATAATGACTTATATATGGAAATGAAAATATATATATTAATTTTATTTATTAGGGTTGGATATAACTCATGTAATATAATTTTAGAATGTTTAGTGTTGATTTTAAAGTTTGTTTCTTATTATTTTTACCCATAATCTGATGATTTACCCTTCACTGTCGTACCAAAATTATGATCATTAATATTCATATTGTCCAAATATAAAGGGGATATATTTATTAAATTTAAACCTCAAGATTACATATATGGAATCTATTTTTAAAAATAAAAAACATAGAGGTTATATAATTTAAATTAAATCAAAACCATAACAATGAAATAAAAAGTGGTTTTTCTAAACAAATTATCATTTAAACATAAAATATTTTGATACTAAACTCAAGAATGAAATCAATATAAAATAAAATTATATGATTAATTTAATTAAAAATTAACAAATTTAAATTTAAAACTAATAGAAAACATAAATTTACCTTTTAAAATAATTACATTAAAATATTATTACAAAAAAATGATGTATTTTATCAATTTATTGAAAAAAATATATTTTGAAAATTGTTGAAATTTCACCATATGATAAGTTTCATCGTGATTGTAAAAGTGATATTTATTTACTTAATAAATTTTTCTATATCATTTGTAAGATATTTATATTTTTCCTAACAATAATCATACTTTGATAAAGTGTTTTTAAATATTAAAATGACTTTAGTAAAATCATGTTCTAAATTTTTTATGCATTAATTAATGCATTATTATTGAGTACAACCATTTTATATTTCATAATTTAGATAATATTATTAATTTCTACCAATTTAATGGATGATTTTTAATAGTCACATAAAAAATATATTTTTATTTCTTTAAGATCAGTGTTGTGTATCTTGTCATTTATTGAAAGTAGTTTTTAAAAAAAACATGAAATATTATAGTAACACATGTGAATAACACAACATATAAATATCTAGTATTTTAATTAGGTTATCCATGGGTTTTTAAAAATTGAACTAGTTATATTTAATTATATTCCTTATAATATTATATTAGGACTATTAGATCAACCATAGAATATAACATAGCTATTTCAAACTGGCCATGTAGTTAAGCCTCTACATTGTTTAACATTTGGTGATTTAGATAATACAGAACCATATCCATCTATGGTTACTATCCCACGGTAAAATATTTATAAATAATATATCATCCTATAATATTTATATAGGTATTTACATTCAACAATAATCCCTAACTCTTGTTTTCACTAAATTTTATAAAAATCATGATTTTGTAAACTCATTTATAGGTTTTTTTATAAGTGTATATAATCATACATGCTAAATTTGGATTGAAAAACCATAATAAATAAATAAATTTTTTATTTTATAACTACTATAGAGACTAAATAAAAACACCACTGAAAAAATATATTAATCTCATGATTTAAATATTAAATATAAAAAAATGTCACATAATCAAATGACATGATTTTTTAGTGTCAGATGTATTAGATACATATTGATATTATTTTTAAACACTTTAAAAAATTAATAAAAAATAATGATCATAAAAAATATTTAATTGAAACTCAACATTATATAATAATGTTTATAATATAAAAAATTAAAAAAAAAATAATTGTGGAGTTTAGAAGCTCGATAAAGAAAAAATAAATCTTATTGTTACAGATAATAAACGTGAAGGATATCATGAGGAATTACTAAATATATCAATATAATTTCGCATAACCATTTATGATAATCATAAAACATAATAGATAAAAATATTAACATACCATGATCATCATAAAATAATAATTCTTATAACATGGATAAAATACATATCAATAATCATATTATATTTTATTTATATTGAAGAGTGGGTAATATATTTAAAAAAGTTGTAATCATGAAAACATGGAATTTTTTAGACATAAATTCTATACTAAAAATTTTTAATATCATGAAAAAAATAAAAATTGTGGAAAATTATAATCCTGTGAAAGAAATTATGAGAAAAATGATTATGCCCATGCCAATATAAAAACAATCAGTATGTATATGAGAGAAAATTTGTACAAAACCATTATTCACATTCCAATGTGAAATAATATATATGTACATGAATAAATTTAATTTTATATATAAAAAATGAATTGGATAGAAATATGGGAACCCACATGTCATCACATGTTCATATGTGTGGAACAAAAATTCAATTATCAATATATCTTAATTAACTGTTGAAAAAAAATCGGCTCATTAAAATTTTCAAAATAAACACATAACATGGATATAATAATTCATAGGATATTAAAAGAAAATCATTTTAAAAAATTGAATCGTATCGTAATAATATATAGAAATTTATTAAAACATCACTTCTTGGGAAATTTTCAATAGATGAAAATAAAATGTGATAATATAAAAGTTATAAAAGAAATATTAAAACATTTTTATAAAAATTATTGTGAAAGTATAATTAGAATAACATAATAATTTAATGATAATATTTTTAAAACATTATTACAAATATTTGTAAACAAATAAAATTTAAAGGGGAAAAATAATTTTAATTTAATAAATATGGATTGGTAAATAATGAATAAAAATAAACTTATTAAGTTTTGAGGAAAATTTAATGAAAAATCAAATGAAAGAAACATGTAATGAAATTTGATTAATTAAACATTATTTGGAAATATAATTAAAAAAATAAAATTCATTGATGTTATTAATGGAAATATTTTTGATAATAAAAAAATCATGATGGAAGAAAATGATCCATTTTTATGAATGGGAGTTATTATTACCAACAATATAAATTATATTTTGAATGAAATTTATAAAATTATTTTTCATTGAAGAAAATGACAAATTTCAATTGACAATAAGAAGGAATAAAATATAATTTAGTGGAATGAATGAATCAATTAAATCATGATGATTATACTAAAGTGAGAATTATTATGACCCAATTAATTAAATATTGAGTTGTTAAACCCCTTATAAGGGTCATTATTTTCACAGAACATGTGACTAACATTTCGAATAAGAAAATTTAGTCTATTAAAACCCATATTATGAAACATATAAATATTTATTTAATTTTATATGCATTTTTTATTAACATAATTTATTTATTCATTATACTGCTTTTACTCATATTAGTTACTTTATGTGGTTTCATCTACATCTATTTAACACTTTTTTTATATTTACCTCAAATTTTTTTATAATAATATTATAATTTAATTAATTGTATAGTTTTATGAATTTTATTATTCTATTAATACGAAATTTGTAAAGTTAAATTTTTTTATAATATGAAACTATATTATGTAATGTACTCCTATATATTCAATATGGTAGATTAATGTTATTTTCATAGTTTAGTGCTAGAATAACTTATAAAAAGAAAAATATTAAATTTAAAAGTATTACAATTTTCTTAAAAACTATCCTTATTCATTAAATATAAATTTAATGTTACCTACATTTTGATGTTATGGAAATTTAAGTACATAATATTTTTGAGGTGGTTATCTGTCCATATATTGAAGCTACATATTAATTAAAAATATAAAACAATTATTTTTTGAATTTATATTATGATATACTTGTGATAATAATGTCATAATTATAACAATAAACCAGATATTACTCTTTTAAACCATCTATGAATGAAAATGAATAAAAATAAATCATTTCGTCCATTGAGGTGGTTGTATTAACATATACAAGACAATGTATAAATTTTACTAAGGGAAATTGAAAGTGTAGTTAATGAATATTTAATCATAATTACTCTATTTTATTATACTTTTAAAATTGATTATATTAAAAGACAATGAAAAATAATATTAATGTTGTGGGAAATAAAATGATAATACTATATATGATTATTACAGAATATAATCATTCTCATTTGAATGGAATGTGTTGATTATCATATTAAGGAAACTAAATATGGAATTTTTGCCTGGACAATGTTTTTAAGAAAATTTTATAATGATCAAGATTGTGATGGTACTAGTTTTGATCATTCCAAAGGGGTTAGGATGTTTTTGTAAATTAAGGGGTGAAGGGATTCCATTCAATGGAGTGGTGGGAAACATTTTTAGGGATAAAATGTAAAAAGGTCTAGGCATATATGGTTCCAAAGCTAGAAAAAATGGTGTTTATGGGGATCTTGGGTTGATAAATACTATACAAAAAAATTGAAAATAAGTTATAAAAATTATTTTTGACATTTAAGTTTATATTTTATATTTTATTATTTAGACTCATACTATAGTGAAAATATTATATCTAAGTATATTTTTCATTATCCATAAAATCATTATTCTATTTTACGTAATATATAACCCATGATTCTAAATTTTAATTCCATTTATTAATTTTGATATTCACAAAGTGATAAAATCTATTTTTATGATAACAATTATATAATGTATTAATGTATATTTTATGAAAAGTATAAAATAAGATCTTATATATTGAATATTAGTTTCTATTTAATTTTTTTTTATTTCAAAAACACGTTTTTAAATAAATATTTGGCCTTACAAAAAATTAATCAATTTATAATTCAAATGTATTGACTAAGAATATTAAAAAATCCATGTTATTTTTAAATAAGATATTATATAAAACTAACATAAAATCTAATTCTTTTTACAAATCCTAATACTTCATCGTAATATACTATTATGATGGTAAATCCAATGAATAATATTCCTTTTCAAAAAGTAATCCAAAAAAATTATTATTTTTTCATTAAAAATATAAAATATTACAAATAAATTGTTATAGGAAATGACTTTTGGTATAATAATTATTTAGCCTCCCCTTTATGTTAAATAAAAAAACATATATTAATATAATATTTTTATAAACATTTATTATTTGATTGATGTTGTAAACATGGGGAAGATTTTTTATAATTTTTATAGCTACACTAGATGATTCAATGTTAAAAATGAACATTATTTTTCATTACTCTTTTGTATTTATTGATATTAATATACCTCACAGTTTCATTGCTACTGTTTATATTTCTTAATTCAATTGCTTCCAAACAAAATGCTATATTTAATTGAATTATATGGTTTATGTGTAAAATTATATTAATCAATGTATTTATTTATTGGTGAATAATTTACTAAAGTATAGTTCGTTGCATATCCTTCTCGATATAGTGATGATATTAGTTTCATATTTACCACCATGTAAACATATTACCTTTTAACAATATTAATTAAGATTGAAACTTTTATAGATTTTATTTTTAATATGATGTGATTCTTAATCTTATGAAGATGTTCATTGTGAGTGGTTTTGCCACGTAATTAATAGACTTTGTGTTTTCCTTCTAATGATTTCATTTTTATTCTTGACAAAGATATTAATATTAGTTGAATATGGAATAGTAGACCAATTTCATCAGAAAAATCATATTTTTTCATATAACATGAGTTATAAACATGATTTATCAATAATTTACCAAAGGTAATTTTTTTTGTATCTCTATTTGGTACAAAAATAAAATTCTATGTATCATGGTTGATGTCATTTATAGGACGTCATTAAATATTGTCGGCATTTTTTTATTTTAATACATATCTATGAAATACCCATGATGAAGGTGTTTCTACATTTTGATTAATCCGGGTTCTATAATCGCTATTTTGGGTTATGATAGACACATTTTGAAGTGTTTTCCTCCTAAGAGGTATTTTTAAAATCCCTCTAAAAAATATAGAGATGAAAAAAACATGTTTTGGAGGGATTAGTGGTTTTCAGTCATGGTATGTTTATTTTAATTATGATGGATTAGTGTTATATTTTATGGTTTATGATTCAATTTATCATGGGTTAATATCATATGTATTCTATTTTAATAAAATATACAGTTTGGGTCATTCAATATTTAATGTACCACATCATTCCACAGTTAACACCATTTTGGTGAGAATAGTGTGGAAGAATTTATTGTACAATCCTTGTGAGAAAGTCAATATGAAAAAATATTATTCTAATAGTTAGGTATTGGGTTGTTAATTTCATATGGGTATCCCTCTATAGGGCTTCTATATAAAAAATATCAAATTAAATAAAATAACCAATGATTTTTGTGGATATTATATTTTAAGTATTTATGTTTCATATCTAACATTAAAAAAATTCCTAATGTCCATATAGGAGTTCACAATGACTTTGTCAAGGTCATACTAACCTCTATATAAATAGGGTTTATAATTCAATTTAATTTTACTATATTTTCATTTTTATAATCATTTGATGAACCCAATATTACTATATAACCATATAGTAGATTTTATTAAGGTTAAAATACTCATTATTTGTGTAGAATGATTCTAATTGATTTGAGGTAACCAATTTATCACATTCAATTTTATCATATTCCATTGGAAGTAAAAATATTTTTTATATTTTCTATTTTATTATATTGAGTTCTAGAATAGAATTTAGTAGATAATGGTTTTTTTGTAATGGATTTAGATTTATGGATTCTTCATCCTTTTCTTCTTTACATCTTAGTATCTCATCATAGATTCATTGAAAGGTGTAGTTAATTTCTATGTTTTTTTAAAATAAAACAAAAATATAAAATTATTTTCATATCATTTTATCTATTATTAACACATGAATACTCATATAAATATACCAATTTATACTTTTAACTTATTAATTTTGTTACCCCAACCCGTATTTCGTTAATATAGTAATTATTTTCCCTTCTAATGTGAAACCTGAAATCCATTCTCAAATTAGATGAATTGTTTCCCGTTTGTAATTATTTAATACATTATTAATATAATTTTTATGATATTAAGAATTTTTTACATGGTGAGTTTATAATATTTTCATAGGAAATGTTGAGATTTTATTTCCAATTATAATCATTATTATATTCCTTATATTATCCTCTTATAAGCATTGTAATTTCATTTTTTTCTATGGTTAAGGATAATTTATTGGAATATTTATATCATTAGTCCCCATTTTAGTCTTGTTTTTATAGATTTTTTTCCATTGAATATGATATTTTTTATTTCATCTTAATAAAAAAAATATTTTCATTAAATTATTGATATAATTTCTTATTTTTTTATTTAATTTATAAACTAGTATATAATTACTTTGTTTTATTAAAAACTAATCTTATAATTTTAGAAATAAAATATTTTAACTTGGTTATACAAATGATATATCATTGTGATTGTCAAAAAAATATTTTTGAAGAGTGATGATATAGTTTATCAATATATATGTTTAACTAGTATAATGTAAAATTCATTATGAAATGTGATGTATTTTGAAAATTAAAAACAATATAAATTATTTTGGTTGACTATATGAAAATGTTTTTGTAATGTTTCATTTGAGTTTTTGGAAAAAGGGTTGCGTTAAATTATTATTTCCACATTAGAATTGATTCATGAGATAATTTTATAGTATGTAGTATTATGATTATAATTGTAGTTATTTCTTTTAATTTTTATGTTATATATTGATTATAATAATCTTTAATTTACATATTTAGCCTTTTGGTTTTTCATTTCCTACTTTGTATATGTAATGTAATTAATTCCGTAGACCTATATCATGAATTTTAAATTAAATATTGTAATGTTTTATATTTTTTATAAGAGGATATATAAGGATCTATACTATGGAAAATATATTGGATATATTTAAATGATGTCTTATGTGGGACATTTCATTGAGGTAAAAAAAGATATGATTTAATTAGTAGTATTTGTATTATTTAGTTGTTGATGTTTTTTAGTTATAGAGTATGGTTGAAAGAGGAAACTTATTGGAAATGAATATTTTATAATAGAATATAGAATTATGGTATTAATGTTTTTGAGTTTCATTATCATATGTATGGAGTTACTATTGTGATTTTTATATTTTGATTCTATATTGATGTGGTTTGATGATTAAATTTAACATAAATAATATTGAAATTCATTAATTTAATTAATTTTCTAATTATGAATTTTTTAAAAAATAAATGAAAAAAAATTCAATAAAATATTTGATAAAATGTTACTAATTTTTTTTATGAATTCTATATTTAAAAGGATATATTATATAATATAGTGAGATAAAAAATGAAATAAATTATAGTGTTTAACATACATCTATTTATTTATTAATTTTATTCATAATGATGTGATAGAATTTTAGGTCTATTCAATTATTGATATAATATTTTAAGATACAAAAATTCATCATTTAAAAAAACTAGGAATTAATAATTTAATTGGAAATATGAGATTTATTATTACATTAATAAATATTTAAATGATTGTGGTATCTTGTATGATATTGTGATGGTTTATTATTCATGTTTACCAATTTTTTGATTTATTATTATATAATCATGGTTAAAATTTTTTTATGATTTGTGGATTTATAATAAGATATGATGAGTTTTTCAATATTTTTATTTTTTATTTGATATGTAGATCCAATTTGTAAATATGCCTTTGTTTTTTCATTTTATTGGATTTATCTTGATTTGAGAGGTTGAATATTACTTGAGAGGTATCTAATATAATATGATACAATTATTAGTCATTTATATTTTCTTTTCTTATAAATGAGAGGCATTAATCAGAATAATAAGGGTCGTTCATTAGGTTTGTTTTGAGTTCATTCACTTTTGGAAATAAAATGCATGTTTTGGAATCTTTGTATGTGGTTATTGTCATAAACCCGCCCGGATCGACCCCAATCTGGGCACCTGAGCCGGCCCGCGACATGGCCCATGGGGCGTTCCCGATCCCCACACGCTTCCAACTAGTTCCAGGCATCAAAATTTAATAGGTGGGAATGATTTGGCCTAAAAGAAAATAAACTAATAAGCGGAAAACAAATAGAACAAAAGAAAATAAATAAAGAACAACCAACAACGCTACTAACCTGACTATCACCAAACTCCACGTGACCCTATGGGTCACTCTCCAATACCACAACAAATGTCACTCAAGGAAAACAACTGAAGATGGAACCTTCAACAGAACTAAAAACAAGAAAACACTATAGACATGAGTATTAAAACTCAGTAGGTAGGCCCGACTAATTCTATTCCCAGAGCACATACCATTAAAAAAATAATTTATCAATTCTAGGTATGCACTAAATTATATAAAATATGGTTTCCACACACAATTTCATTTTTTAAAAAAAATTAACATTTCATTGCCCTTTTTAATTTAGAACATGTTTAATTTTTGAAGAAACAGGTGCATTGCATTTTAAAACATTTTGTGAACACTTTATAAATCCAAACTTTTGCTGTTAGTCAAAGGAAAAATTACACACAACACACAACACACACTAAGGGAAATGGAAAAAGTGACACACAGGGGTCCGCAATTGAACTCAACCTCTCAATCATCCGCCACATACAAATAAACACTAAAAGAAACATTGTTCGAACATAAGAGATCATGAACAATCCATAACATACCATACATCACACTCATCCTGAAGGCATTCCCTAACTCGGTGACGTCATAACGCCCATACTACCACCTGGCATAGCCCTGCATGGCCTAACCGAGGGTCCCAATCCCCATAGTAGCAATAACTCAGTATTCCCTTGCTACGGGGCCACTAGACAGTGCGTGGTCTAAACTAGTGCATCAATCGTTCTCAGAAGATTCACTCACTATGCCAGGTTCCAATGTCAACATATACAATAAAAAGGGGTGCATCCACAATGTAAATCAATTAGTCACGATGCACTAACATCACATATAGATCACTCAATCAACACACGCCAAAGATCACCCCGGAATCAGTTTTCCAAAATAATTTATTTTATTAAAGTGCTAAACGGGCCTTCACAAATTTTAAAGCAAAACCCCATTTCTCATGAAAGTTAAAAAATATTGCTCAGAATAAATCATATATCTTTAAAACCAGAAGTACATTTTAAATTCCATTAATTATGTTTAAATCCTAAGTGAGCATTCTTTCAATACTGGGTGTCCGGTCATCAAGAAAATGTTTCAAGTGTTCGGTATAAAATAAACAGCTATTTTTGCACCAAATAATCATATAAAATTTAATTATATTATATTATTTACAATTTATTAAAATTAATAAAACATCAAGCAATTAATAAATTCTAAATCTAATGGTATGTGCAGTAAAGGACTTACCTTGACTAGCAGTCAAAAAACGATGATGCAACACACCTCGCAAAGGTGTGAAATCACGCACAAGCTGATGATCGTAGTATCGCGGTTTCCTCTCCGACACGCTGCAACAACCGCACATACACCTAAAAACACATAAATATGGACTTTAATGATCCAAACGAACAACAACACAAAATAAATAGCTCGACATGTTTTGAAAATATCTCATCCAAAACACGTATCAAAACACAACTAAACTCTATATTAGAATCCAATCACAACCTTTAGACACACTAACCACATTACAAACATCATACACACCACATGATTAAAGAAATAAACCATTTGAATAATTCATAAAACATCCCCAAATGGTGAAACCAAGGTTCACATCAAAGCATACACAGTTTCACATAAGAAAACATTTTAAAATAAAACACAGAACATCATTACACCAAAACATGACTCAAACCTATCAACCAACACATAAAACAATTTTATAAAACAACACACCCATTTTCACACACAAAACATCGCCGTTTTTCATTAAAAAAATTTCTCACAACACTTAAACATGTTCACCTCATTGACATAAATATATATATACAATTCACTCCCAATAAAAAAATTATTAACACTTATATAAAATAACCAAAACAAAACCAGAATGAAAAACACACCATTTACAATATTTCCTAAAAACCTTTAATATTTATAAAACAATATTTTTTTACAAAGAGTGATCCAAACAACTTCAAAATGTCTAACGCACCACAAAATAAAAACAAAGAACACAATTATAGATTTAAACAAACTTGAATCATCAAAGCATTTTGACAAACTAATTTACGGAGGCACGAATCAGGTAAATGAATTAATTGAAAACTTGCGAGCATTATATGGACTAATTTGGAAATAAAAAAAAGGATTTACCTACTTCAATAGAAGGGGAACCACCCGAAACCGATGCGAAAAACTGATTATGCCCCAAACACGCCCACATGATGAAAAATAAACCAAACCTCCCACAATAAAAATGGATTCAAAAATTTGGATTGGATACTAAAAATTGAAACTGTAGCCACAAAAAAAGTAAAAAAGTCAATCTGAAAGGATGAAGAAAGAATATACTGTAGGGGCTGTACATAATAGAGGAGGGTCATTTTGGGGCATCACATGACGATCCATAGGCGCTCTAAGCTAGGAGCGGGTGCACGCCGTAGAGAAAAACATGGGGTGTCGAAATGCAACAGGTGGAAGGAGGCGAGGCTTCAAGAGGTGAGGTGAGGGCCTCAATGCGGTAGGGATGTCCGTTGAATGGGGTAGAGGGAGAAGGCTAGAAGCAGGAGGGATGGGGTGCGGCATGACCATAGATGCGGTGTAAGGAGGTGCGGGATGGGGTTTTAGCAAAAAAAGAAAAGAAAAAAAACAAAACCTTCGGAAAATAGATCTGGTCGGGGGGGGATGCGGTCGGAGTTTTCCCAAACGCGGTCGTCGGTACAAGGAGGCGGATGGCGAGGCTTGGGGGTTGGGTGCATCATAGAGCGAGGATGGCGGCCAGATGGGGAAGGCGGCGTAGAGGAGAGGACCTGGTGTGAGGGGAGGTGTCGCGATCTACTGGACATGGAACCGACAGAGGGAGAAGGCAAGGTGGCGGGGTAGCAGGGAAAGGCGAACGTCAAGGGGGGAGTGCCGAGGGTGTAGCGTTGGTAGTGGGAGGCTACAGGAGTGCAAGCGGCAGAAAAAAATGGGGTCGGGGATACAGCGCTACAGCGCAACCAATCCATGGAAAAGGCGGGGGGGGGGGGGCGATAGATTAGGGTTTTCTGATTATATATATATATATTAATAATAATAATAAGCATAATAATAATAATAATGAAAAGAATAATAATAATAATACAACTAATAATAATAGTAATAATAATATAAAGAATAATAACAAAGTAATAATGATAATAAAATAATAACAATAAAAGTTATGATAATTAAAATGATAATAAAAAAATAATAAAAATAAAAGTAATAACGATAATAACACCTTATTGATATTAATATTATAAATTATACAATAACATCATTATTATTCCAATCTAACAGCCTAACCCACTTTATTTACATAAACTATATTTACCTAAATCGTTAGACACTTGCACGAACACCCGAGCTAACGACGTGACTACCGTCCATTGTGCAGTGACTGTGTACGAGTCTGAAACCCATGAAAGGTATTAAATGTCAAAAATTTCAAGTTGGGACCCAGCCCAGACCTTGGTACGATGACCCGGAGCCAATAAATTATATAATAATAAAATTAAATTAAATTTTGAAGTCGGGGTGTGAAAATTATCTCCACCACAGACACTTTTGGCCCCCATAAAGTCAGGCAGCTGATCGATGGACCAAACAAGAATACATGCCCAAATAAAACTAGATGAAACCACAATATAAGAAAATAGGATAACACGAGAGGGTTCTCCCCACCACAAGAACTCAACCAATGCGGAAATTTAATACCCAAAAATACCACCCCGGGAGGGGGGGGGAGGGGCGATGCAGGAACACCCAACTAACCCAAACTAACCTTTATAGCATGAGCGAAACAACACCTCCGCTAAAACATTGACATAGACCAAAAACCCCAAACACTAGAGAGAAACCTCTGAGAATAACATATCCCAAGATGTAAACCCGAGCATAACCGAAAATCTGAACTCCTCTGCAGGCACTTATATGTCCAAACGAACACCGCTAAACAAAGATTAACTCATGCAAGGTCCAAACATACTTTTAAAAAACAAATGATTTAGAACGACATAATCAGAAAAATGAGACTGTTTGGATTACAAACGAACACGTTCACCCCAACCTCACGATGACACAATGGACCTACAACGACGACAAAACATTAATAGTGGAAGAACGAGAACAAAAGGCATTTATATGTTTCATTGGAATCACGGAACACCAAAACTTGAACCGTGGCTTCACACCCCCATCAACTCCTGACTACGCGTGAACTTCACACCAAGGCCAGTGGTTGGGGCTCTGATGGATGAAGCATCTCCTGCCTCCCAGTCAGGCACTGGAATCTTCTGGTCACAGTGTCTTCATCTGGCGACGCCTCCTGCAATTCTTCTCTAGATGATCCAAACACCCGCAATGATGGAACGTCTTTGGAGGGGTGTGACAAAACAGCTCATATTCCCTAACTGGCCATACTGACGGTACACCATTAGACGGTCCAATGAACTGGAAGTTAGAGCCACCACAAAGAACTCTTTAGAACGAAATTTACCTAACACACTCTGCTCATCAGATGAGGGACCTTCACAAGCAACTGGATATTGTGGATTGCTAACCGTTTGCACCCCAGACACCAACTCAGCTAAGAACACCTTATGCACCAACTTATCAAAAGTGATGCTCCCAAAAAGGGAGGACTCACTCCTTGATCTATGGATAAAGACCCATGAGGAAGGGAGAAGTATTCATCCACTCCTACGACACTACCACTTAAAAAAGAGACACAAGATCTTTCAAATGTACAACAAACAATTTCATCATCTCCGGGCCATGTTGAACACGCATGACCTCTTTCATTTTCTTCGTCTTCCACTCCACAAGTATAAACCATTGAACGAAGACGGATTTAAAGACATACCACATCATCCCAACTTGCAGTGATGGCGGGGTGAACAAATCCTATTCATCCAGAGCTGGACCTTCGATGAGACCCAAAACGGCATTCACTCTAATAGCTTCGGGAGTTCCCAATACCCTAAAGACGCGCTCGACCTCTTCAAGCCACTCCATTGTCTCTAACAGACTCTAATCACCATGAAGGACAGACAATGACCGAGAAGGAAAAAAAACTGGGCATGACTCATCAAATATCTGGGCACCTTTCTGGACGGCATTTCTAAACAAGATATATAACACCAAGATGAAACCAATATCAATCGAAACAACATCAAACAAAGTGGCTTCATCCAAAAAACCAGCTCAAAACAAACAAACAATCGCAAACACAACCGAAAATTCCCTATCCAAAATTCCCTTTCCATTTTAGATTCCAAAACCACCTTTTTTTTTCAAAACCACTTTCTTTCAAGACCACTTTCCAAATTCCAAATCCACTTTTCAAACCAAAATCACTTTCCAAAATCACTTTCCTCTTTAAGATCCAATTTAGAAACCAAGGTCATGCCATTAATTTCAAACACACCCAGGTAATCCCATGAACTGTTGCACATGTCTTCATCCACTTTCATTCATACGCACCAACACACACTTTCCATGAATCCTCTCACATGTGCAGACGTTTATAAGGAGTACTTGAGGTTTCACCACAAACCATTCTCGACCAATTTCCAAGAAAACACATGTTTTTTTCCAAACCAAAGGCTGTCAGTTTTAAAAAACATTTCATAAATTTAAAGTCATTTAAAATAAATAAATCTCATTTCAAAAATCATTTTTCTTTTCAAATGTGCACTTACACCTACAAGAACCAAGACAACGCACAACTTGCATCAATTCACCGAAGAGTGCGACTAGAAGTCATGCTTAACCTAGAGACATGGTAGTGGGACATGCCCCAAGTAACCATGAACAACTAGGAGGAATTAGAATCTTGTACTCGGACTCCACATGGGTCACTACCCCATGTGAGATCACGATGTAATATCGATTTACCTCCGTCTTCATCCCTCAATCCAAAACAAACCAGAACGAAACGACTCAATTACCGGACTATCCCTGGCGACTCGAGGTGCAGAACGGGTGAGGGTTCATGACATCCTTACCGTACCTACCTCTAGAGTCCCGAAAATCCTAATCTCCATCTACCAGACATCTCAAATAACAAGGGCCTCCTCTAATACAATTTTGTCATTAACCAGCTTGGATTGACCCCGAACATGGCACCTGAGCCAACCCACAACATGGACCGATGGGAGTTCCCAATCCCCATGGGCTGGAAACTAGTGTCGGGCATCAATATTTAATAGGTGGGAACTATTTTTCCCCTTATAAAATAAACTAATCTACAGAAAAGAAATAGAACAAAAGAAAATAAATAAATAACAACCAATAATGCTACTAACCTGACTACGACCAATACTCCACGTGACCCCGTGGGTCACTCTCCAATACCACAACCAATGTCTCTGAAGGCGAACAACTGAATTTGGAACCTGCAACAGAACTAAAAACAAGAAAACACTATAGGAGTGAGTATTAAAACTCAGTAGGTAGGCCCGACTAATTCTATTCCCAAAGCACATACCATTAAACAAATAATTTATCAATTCCATGTTTGCACTAAATTATATAAAATATGGTTTCCACACACACTTTCATTTTTAAAACAAGTAACAGTTCAATTCCCTTTTTAATTTAGAACATGTGTAATGTTGGAATAAACAGGTGCATTGCATTTTAAAACATTTTGCAAACACATTAAAATCCAAACATTTATTGTTGGTCAAAGGAAAAATCACACACAACGCACACTAAGGGCAATCGAAAAAGTGGCACACAGGGTTCAGCAACTGAACTTGACCTCTCAGTCGTCCGCCACATACAAATAAACACTAAAAGAAACATGGGTCGAACCTAGGAGATCGTGAACAATTCAGAACATACTATATATATGACTCATCCGAAAGGCATACCCAAACTCGATGACGTCATAACACCCATACTACTACCCAACATATCCCTGCATGGCCTAGCCGAGGGGCCATATCCTAATAGCAGCAATAACATAGTATTCCCCTGCCATGGGGCCACTAGCCAGTGTGTGGTCTAAACTAGTGCAACAATCATTCTCAGATAATTCAATCACTATGCCAGGTTCCCATGTCAACACATATAATAAAAGGGGTGCGTCCACGATGTAAATCAATTAGTCACGATGCACAAACATCACATACAGATCACGGAATCAAGGCACAACAAATATCACCCCTGAATGGGATTTCCAAAATAATTTATTTTATTAAAGTGCCAAACGGGCCTTCACAAATTTTAAAGAAAAATCTCATTTCTCGGTAAAGCTCAAAACTATTGTTCAAAAGAAATCATATATCTTTTGAACTAGAACTACATTTGAAATTCCGTGAATTATGTATAAAGGCCTAACGAGCATTCTTTCAATACTGGGTGTCCGCTCATCATGAAAATGTTTCAAGAGTTCGGTATAAAATAAACGGCTCTTTTTGCACCAAATAATCATGTAAAATTTAATTATATTATATTATTTCTAATTTATTAAAATAAATAAAACATCACGAAATTAATACATTCTAAATCTAAAGGTACGTGCAGTGGGAGACCTACCTCGAGTCGCAGTTGAAACACAATGACGCAACACGCCTCACAAAAGCGTGCAAGCACGCACAAGCCGATGATCGTAGTATCACAGTTTCCTCACCGACACGCTGCAAAAACCGCACAAACAACTAAAAACACATAAACATGGACTTTAAACAATCCAAATGAACAACATTGCAAAATAAATAGATCAACATGTTTTGAAAATATCCCCTCCAAAACGTGTATCAAAACACAACCAAACTATATATTAGAATCCAATCACAACTTTTAGACACAGTAACCAGTTTACAAACATCATACGATCCACATGATTAAAGAAATAAACCATTTGCATAATTCATAAAACATCCCCAAATGGTGAAACCAAGGATCACATATAACCATAATGAGTTTCACATATGAAAACATTTTAAAATAAAACACACAATGTCATCACACCAAAACATGACTCGCACCTAACAACCAACCCATAAAACAGTTTTATAAAACAACGCACCCCTTTGCACACACAAAAAATCACCGCTTTTCATTTAAAATTATGTTCCCAACACTTAAACATGTTCACTGCCTTAACAAATATATATATATATATAATTCACTCCCAATAAACAAATGATTAACACTTATATAAAATAACCAAAACAAATGAAAAATGAAAAACACACCATTTACATTATTTCCTAAAACACTTTAAAATTTATAAAACACTTTTTTCCAAAGATTGACCCAAACAACATAAAAATGTCTAACATACCACAAAATAAAAACAAAGAACACATTTATAGATTTAAAAATGCTTGAATCATCAAATCATGTCGACCATGTAATTTGAAGAGGCATGAATCAAGTAAACGAATTAATTGAAAACATGCCAGCATTATATAGACAAATTTGGAAAGAAAAAACTGGATTTACCTACATCAAGTGAAGAGGAACCACCCTAAACAGATACGAAAAAATGATTACGGCCCAAAAACGCCCACATGATGAAAAAAAAACCAAACCTCACACAATAAAAATGGATTCACAAATTAGGACTGTATACTAAAAATTGAAACTATAGCTATAAAAAAAGAAAAACCATCAAACGGAAAGTTGGAAGAAAGAATCTACTGGAGGGGATGCACATAATAAAAGAGGGGCATTGAGGGGTATCACAGGACGAGCCATAGGCGCTCTAAGCTGGGAGCGGGTGCGCGCCGTGGAGAAAAACAGGGGGTGTCGAAACACAGTAGGCGGAAGGAGGCAAGGCTTCATGTGGTGAGGTGAGGGTCTCAGTTCGGCAGGGCTGTCCGTTGAATGGGAAGGAGGGAGAAGGCCGGAAGCCAGAGGTATGGGGTGTGGTAGGGCTTGAGATGCGGTGTAAGGAGGTGCGGGATAGGGTTTCATCCAAAAAAGAAAAAGAAAAAAACAAAACTGTCTGACAATAGATCTATTCGGGGGGAGGGGTGGTAGCCGGACGCGGCTGGAGCTAGCCCAAACGTGGCCGTCGGCACTGGGAGGCGGATGGCGAGGCTGGGGGATCGGGTGCAGTGCAGAGCGAGGATGGCGGCCGGATAGGGAAGGCGGCGCGGAGGAGAGGACCTATTGTGAGGGGAGGTGATGCGATCTGCTAGACAGGGCACCAGAAGTGGGCGAAGGCAAGGTGGCCGGGTAGTTGGGAAAGGCGAACACAAAGGGGGGAGTGCTAAATGTGTAGCGCGGGGAGTGGGGAGGCTACAAGAGTGCATGAGGCAGGAAAAAAAATGGGGTCGGGGTTACAGCGCTTCTACGCAGCCAATCCAAGGGAGGGGGGGGGGGGGCAATAGATTAGGGTTTGCTGATTATATATATATATATATTAATAATAATAATATGTAGAATAATAATAATAATGAAAAGAATAATAATAACAGTACAAATAATAATAATAATAGTAATAATAATAATAATAGTAATAATAAAATAAAGAATAATAATAAAGTAATAATGATAATAAAATAATTACAATAAAAGTTATGATAATTAAAATGATAATAACAAAATAATAAAAATAAAAGTAATAATGATAATAGAACCTTATTGATAGTAATATTATCAATTATACAATAACATCATTATTATTGAAATATAACCTCCTAACCCAATTTATTTTCATAAACTATATTTACCTTAATCGTTAAACACTTGCACGGACACCCGGGCTAACGACGCGACTATCGTCCGTTGTGTAGTGACTGTGTACGAGTCTAAAACCCAAAAAGGTATCAAATGTCAAAAATTTCAAGTTGGTACCCAGCCCAGACCTTGGTGCGATGACCCGGAGCCAAGAAATAATAAAATAATAAAATTAAATTATATTTGGAAGTCAGGGTGTGATAGTTATTTTAGGGATGTCATTTTGAAGAGGAATCATTATTTGTGAATATTGATATTTGGGTGGAAAAAACCCATGGACTAAGATTATTGTTGAATTGAGCGAGTTGTGGTTTAAAATTAATAGTTTAGATTTTGGTCATGTTATTATGATTTATGTATTTTTTAAGGATGTTTTCATATCATATCCAGGTAAAATAAGCGGAGGTTTAATAACTGTTTTGGTGAGTGTGGGGGAAAATCACCATGGTTCTATGAGATAATTTGTGAGATATATGTTTTACAACTTTTATATAATTACACCATTATTAATGTAAAGGCCTCCTAATAAATTTGACAAAATTACAATAGTCCAACGGAGTTTATTTTAAATTTACCTCCTCAAAAGAGAGTCATCTTCTCAACATGGAGGGTATTAGAAAAATTAATATCCTCCCAACCCACCCATTTTTTTGAAATTCCATCATTAACACGACAATATTATCACAACACATGTTCTATGTTGTATCTCATTGAATAGATCATGTCAAATCATATGTTCTACCGAGCAGTCATCTTCTTGGAAAGTAGAATATTTCCATTTCAAATAGCTTACACAACCATGGTGGAGTATCAATGAATCCATACATTATTACGTCACAATAAAATATCTGTTTTCACTAAATTGATCATGATATGCATTTTTACTTCCAAATATGTGGCAATAACACATTGGACATAAATACACCTATGATATCACTATTATAATCACTAGAAATTTCTGCACAGCCCAAAGGGATATGATTTCCTTTATAGGATCCATCCTAATTTATTTTTAGACATCCAAAATATAGTGAGATAAATTAATCCTCAATTGTACCAAATAGAAATGTGATGTTACCTGTAGTCATTACATGTGTGAACATAAAAAAATTGTCTATTGAGTTATTCAAATGGACCTATTGAAGGGGGTTTTCTTTTTGAAGAGCCACCAAGAATATGGTTATGACTAAGTGAGAACTGTATGATACCTTTTGATAAATCATAATTTACCATTCACTATAGGAAGAATGAATGAGCTCTACACAAGACAACTTACAATGATTCATAAATCGATGATACACTGAGTGTTTCAATCAAAACATGACACGGTTGATGATTGAATTGGAATATTGAGGGAAATATTAAATAAATAAAATATTTAATTCTATAGAATCATGTACATGTGGAAACCTACAATGAGATGATAAACATCCTCACAATGATAATGAAAAATATTTATCTTGAATAGATAGATATACCCATCTTTCAATGGATGGAATCCATGGTTGAATTTGAGAAGAAAAACTACCATAACTGTGAAATCTGCATGGATAAATACATTTTTAATTTTGGGGCGCAATATAGCTAGATAGTCCCTATGTTTAATTTATGTAAAAAATTATAGTTGACCATGTTGTCAATATCTAGTTCCAAAATAACCAAATCTTTTCGATTAATAAAAATATAATTAAATACCATTGATCTGACATCATCAGAGAGGAAGTCAAGATTGTCCATTTTTTTATCAGTAGTATACAATTATCCCTCATAGGAGTAGGGAAGTGTATAATATTTCCAAATAGTAATATATATAAAATAATCAAACCAAAACTAAAAGTGGAATTAATATTTTCTAACCAGTGATATTTTGATGAAAATATGTGAATGATATATTTAAATCTAGGCCAAATAGAAGATTTGACCTAATTTATGTTTCCATATATTAGTCTATCATGATTCTACACATAGTAAAGTAAACATTATCTGAATTTTTAATATAATGTCTGTAAATAAATTTATATTGATGTGATTTATTATATAGATATATATTTTTGACGACCAAACCGTAAATTTCATTAGGTTTACCATAATTATTCATTGAAAACCTAATGATTTTTCCTTCAGAAATTCTTTTAATCTGAAAAAAGTTCTTCATGGAGGTGTTTATGTTCTTTAAAAATTATGTGGTCCATTTAAAGACCATATAACATTAATTTTTTTACAAAAAAAATTTATTAAACCAAAGGAAAATTCTTCCTACCATTGAGGTAGACATACCATTCTATGAGGCCAAGAGTCTTAAAATAAGGATCAAAATGTGATTGAATTATATAGAATGATGTCATACCTAACACATTGTAAATCCTAACTATTTTAATGGAATATTTCCTTCCTGGATTCCCATGCCCATTATCATATTTAACTTCATAGAATCAATTATGTTTTTTCCAAAAAAAAATGTAATATTTATTCAATCCTATCTCCAATCCAAACAACTATTCATAATGCATGATATATTTCATGATGTTTTTCATGTTCCTACTATGAACCATGGTAACAATAATAAAACAATTGATATAAAATTAATTTGATGGATATGATAAACCCCTATTAGCCCAAATTTATTTTAAATCACCTTTGTGAACCATATTAAGGAGAATTTTACTAAGATAATACCATACAATTATGGAAATACTTTAGAGGAGGATTTCCTTTCCTGAATCCTCCTGAATATGTAAGATGATATTATATATATACATTGATAATAATTTATATATGAGAAGATCCATGATAAATTTTAATCCAATATGAATCATGAGATCTATTTAAATTTGATATGTACCTCACCATTAATACCAAAATTCATTTTGTTAAATGGTTTTTTAACTTTAGGATTCCTATAAATATTACATCCTCTAGAATCATTAAATAAAATATTAAAAACATTAGAGGAATTGAATTCAAAATATTGAAACCTATTCTCTTTAATGAAATCCAAATTTGTTTCAAGATATAATTTAAAATGAGACTTTTGAAAGACCATTTTTTATAATTTTTATGAATTATTTTATGGATATTTTGGACAAATGAAACATAATTAAACTGAAAAATTTACCATAAAGTTTACACATTTAGATAAAAGTGAATGGAATTTGTCCGTCATACCATGTGAGAGAGAACATACCATGAAAATATGATCAAATAATTTACTAACATCATGATGTATAAGATACCATGATGATTGGGAAAAATAGTTAGTGAAACCATATGATCCAAGAGAGATCCCATATTTAAGTCCAAATATTGGATTATTAATTTCAAGGTAAAAAGTAAATTAATGTGAGAAAATTTTATCTTCATCACTAACCAATCTTGGAATTAATTGTTCCACCAAATATAATAATATAAGAGAGACATTGAAAAGATTCATATAAAATGTGATCATATGGTTGGAAGGAGCTTGTCTTCCATCAAAGAGTTGATCAGTATCTTTTAGATGTGAAAGAGGTATAATAACACTTTCATGATCTCTGAATAGTGTAATTTTTTTATCATTTATCTCATAATCTTTATGACTAGTAGTCTTAAAATGATCCTTCTAAATTCAATCGTTGAGATTACAATGTTTGTGGAGTTTTTAAGACAAATCATCATCGTGTTCAACACATCCAAATAAATGATTATTTGTAATGTTATCTTAAATGTGGTCAAGAGATTGTTAAAGGGAATCCACAACCTTATCTAAAGATATTAAGGATATTTTTATCTGATAGTTAATCTTTTTTTATTAAATTTATATATTTAATATGAATTCAAATGAAATACCTTTGTTATCCTTCCAAGACCATGAATCATGAACATGTTTTCTACATTAATAATGATAATCCCATGCATTTTTTATACCAGGATGAAATATGTGGATTATTTTCACTATTTATTAATTTCAGAAGAATTGTATGGTTATCATAATTAGATAAAGACAAGGGGGTACATTTAATGGACTCACATGTATATAATGAGTTTCTATTTATAAATGTTCTATAAATTCTATTGGACATTATTTGGTTGAGTTGTTTTTATATATAAGGTGAATTTAGCTATGACTTGATTAATCTCTAAAATATTGAATTCATCAATGAAGGCTTTAGAATAAATACTTGAAATTTATTGTGAAACTAGACCAGTATTATCGTGAAAATGATGAATTGAATTCAAGTAAAAAAGATTATCCAAGGGTATATGATGGTACAAAAGAGTGTGTTAATTTCCTTCCATAGATATCTACTATCTAGGTAACTATTAAAATAATATATAATTGAATAAAACATCTTATTAAAAAACACATTCTTTAATACTAGTAAAGTTGAGAACACACGAACAATGTCGTAAATAATAAAAAAATTTATATGTCACAAAAGAATGAAATATCTAATGCAACCTAAATTTGTGGTCACAATTTTGGTCACAACCATAAATGTTATCATGGGGTATCCATTGGTCCATATATTTAATTATAGTCAATAGAATTTATTGAAAAACTATGTATGTTGTAACTCCAATTAATAACAACATATGTACAAAAAAAATTATAAATGGTGAGACTTTAGGGAAAAGTCATAGACCACTAAACTTTCACATGTAGTATATTAATCATCATACATTAGATTGTATGTTGGAGCTGATTCGATGAAAATGAAAAAATATATGAACTCACAACAAATAGGGAACATGAGATCGTGTCATATTATCATAATGAACCTAATGATAATTATCAAAGGGATAATAAGGAGAAAGGATTTTAACTATAGGAATCCTATGAGGCAACCACAAGTTGACTTGTAGGAATAATAGAGAACTTAATGATGAACCGTGGTGGAGAGGGAACATGAGATTCAATGAGATAAAATAGATCATCATTTACTCTACTCATAAGAAAAAATAAATGGTTTATGTAAAAACGAGTAAAAGAACTGGTAATTTTACTCATATTTAAAAAGAACCCAAGTTTGGAAGAATGATTATCTGAAATGTGCACTAGATATACATGGATTACTATCCATGTAAGGGGATCTCATTTTTCACTCACCTAGTTAGGGAAAATTTACACAAACCAATCCATTTATTATTTTAAATCCTATATTTTTAATTCAGGATTATGTAGAATATTTATCATGGTGAGGTAGAACTAGGTGGCTCTCTAGATTATTCTGAATACCCCCACATGGTTTCATGAAACCATATAGACTATGCCACATGGATTATGTTGACAGTTCCACCTAATAATTTCTTACACTAGACATGGTTCCCAGCACAAAAAAGTCATGAACAACATTGTTTCCTCTGAGAATTTGTTAAAAATTTATATTAAAATAAAAATAAGTAATTAAGATGGATGAAAATGGATAATTACCTCCAATGAAATCCTAGTTTATATATATTCATCTTATTAAAGGAACTCGTACCTGAGTTACCTTTTTGATGGAGGATATACTTTATTAGAGAACAATTCAAGACACTAAGCACGTACATCAGTCACCCAATCCCATGTCTCATTCAGTAATTGGTCATAAAACTACATAACCATATTGAAATGGGAAAATGAATCTAAAAAAGCACTAAAATGGCCAATTAATATGACACACTATCTTCACTTTTCTATGTATCTAACATTTCCCATGCTTGGGTGATACTTGCAAGAAAACATGATCCCTGACCACAGACTCGACAGGTCCTCAATGATGATAACCAAATGATTTATTTTTAGAATTATTAGAATAAATCTATTATTGATCATATAAAGCTACCTTTAAGACAATTCAATGATACAATGACCAAATAGCATGACATCCCCAACATTTATCCATTACATATTTAAATTTTATGTCCTACTATATAATTCTGCAATGAGAGCCATCTGATTTTTTTCTAAACAATATTATTGAAGTAAAATTGAATGGGAAGTATACGTTTTCAGCTAATAAAATATGTAATCAAGGAATAATGGTTGGATCATGTCATTGATCACACATATAGTCTATTCTGAATGTCCATTTTCCATAGGGTGAAAAATTCTATCATAAGTACGTGTATACCATAATATTTATTTAAAACATTCCACAAGATCGAAGGGAAATGATAATAATTATCTAAAATTATGGTATATATGAATAATTATAGGAGTATAAGCTCATGAAATTATTTTCGTCCCATCTCATCCAATAAGAATTTCTCTTAGTTATGAAGGAAGTGGAACACATTTATCAGTTGGTCAACAAGTGCACAAACTATGCCACTCCCTAGAGTATACCAAAGTAAAACAATAAAAAAATCCATTATGATTAAATCCCATTTCTATTATAGATTTTGTGACAAATATATCAATCCATATGAAAAAGTTTTGCATTCATTCACCTGGTAAAAGGTGGAACACCTAGTGATAAAACCTGTAATACAGTGTTTAATCCGAGGACACCAATACTAGTAGTGCATATCATAATATATCATTTCTATACCTATATAAAATTACCAATGATAATCATGGTATTATCACATAAACTCTTCTATTATGTTGTCCAGATCCAATATACCCTCATGTACAATAAGGATGTGGTGTCCAACAATAGGCCAATCTAAAGGCAATCCTTTACTAAAATACGTTCTTGTTTGACCAGAACATTAGGATTTAAAAACTATCTTTTCTTCACCATATCCAAAATTGAATAAGTAATTTCTATAGTTTTAATGAAATTCAACATATTACTTTCATGAATATCTATATGGATTTAAAAATTAGGGACATTAACTTCCATTGATCATGGGATTTTTTAATGGCATGTGCCAAAGTTTTCTGACTCAGTTCACGAGCTACTATATTTCACTCTACATGCATATTGGTAAGATTAATGTTAATTTATTCAAGGTATTCAACCCATATTGACTATATAATATTTAATTCTTAAAATAAATAGATATATTTTTGTCTATTTTGGTCTGTAAAAACCAGATCGTGCTCTCTCATAAGATAATACCTCTAGATACACATGGCCTGAACAACTACAGCAATCCCACTTTTATTCATTAGGTAATTACTATGGTGAGATTTCAAATTGAGAATGTGATAAATAAAAAATGAATCATATTTTATTAAAACTACACCAATCTTGATTCCTGATGCATAACTATGAACTATATTACCTCTACAAGGCTATGGTAGTTTCAGGATTATTAATAAATTTTGCCTCCCTTTAATCTCTGAAATGGCCTTCTGAAACACTTCATAACACATGAACATGAATCCATTAAAAGATAGAAAGTTATTATGTGATGCTAATTTTGATAAGACCACTATAAAATTCCTATAATATACATCCTACCATATGAAACATCATATAAAAAACCAATTCTTGGAATGTTTTTAGGAAAAAAAATATTTGCATGCATCTCTTAGTCAACCGATACTCCTGATTTTGAGATAATATGAACCATGAATTAAACCATATTGATATAGAAGTGTTATATTGTGATAATATCATATTACTGATGCTATATCAGTGTACTCAGTATGATATCAAGGTGTTTGGAATGGTCTCTTCGAGTATGAGAGTACACAATGATTTCATCATAAAAAATCACGATGAAGGAATCTATATTGGGGTGGAAAAACATATCCATTAATTATATGAAATTTTAGGTGTTTCTAGTAATAATTATATGAATAAATAGGTAATCATTTAAAATATACTAATTTTGGATAGTTGTACATGATATATCGGAAGTCCTAACTCACACAAGATGGTAGCATGATCTCTGATCGTTCTTTGAGAACACATTAGCTCCTCAAAAATGGAAAAGAGATAATTTATTTGAATAAATAGATATTGGTTAATAAATTTATTTGGATTCAACCATTGTTGATTCTTTCATAGCCTAATGGTTCTATCATATTTATTGAAGATGTGGATAGTCATGGCCTAATTATAAGTTTTTGGATAGATAATACCCTTCGATTCTAAATCCTCTAAATATCATTAGAGACCCTAGATATCAATTTTTTCTATAAAACATTTAGGAATAAAAAATGGACCTTGTATTCAAATTAGATCAATCTCAAACTATAAATCCCTCATAGAATTTTGTATAGAGAATTCATATTGAAACATATATTTTAAAATCCACAAAGTTATGAAAATTAATTAGTCACACAATATGATCATCCATGAATTGGTTGGAAATATGGCCTATAATGTCTTGCACCCACAATGATTTTCTCTAGTTCAACATTTATGGAAATCCAAAACAAAATTATGAAGATAACTATCACTCAATGTTGAGGTAAACTATACCATGTAGTGATACGAGTCAACAAAGGCATGATAGGTGACTAAGTAGCCAATAATAAGAAGGTAAATAAATCCCTTCATCTTAAATATGAATATCTCCCAAATAAATTATAAATTCCAACATTAAGGGGATAATATTTTCATTTTATTATACCCTTTGTCGATACAAAAAATGGTGAATCTAGGGTTATCTCCACACAAATGTATTGAATTTCATGTCTGTGAATTTCAACAATCTATACTGAGATAAAGGTGTATGAAAACCCCATATCAAAAAGGATGATAATATAATATAGTCTATTAAAATAATACCTTTTACGGTTTATGGTTGAACTCTATTATCATTGTTTTTCTGTTGTATTTATCATAAATAGCTCGATACATATACCATATATATAGATAAGCTACACTGAGATGGTTTTCTCTACTAGCACTGATAATCATATGTTTGGATACCTAATTCATGACCCATGTCTCATTCTATTCAGTCGGTTCTACTCCATAATTCATCTTGAAATGGATTCAATAATCCTTCTTCTATTCATGATTCTATAATGGGTCCTCATCCATGAGATAATTACAGAATGGTTTAGAAAAACCATTAAAGATGATTCATCCAGTAGGAAAGTTAACAGTCTAGAGGGTCCCCATCATAAAGTGGATTTATATTGACCTTCTTTACACAAATTTAGAATATAATAGATCTAGTATTTTGGTTACATTGTATTCCACTACCCTAATGAGAAACTTCAAGTATACTCTTCCTAAATCTACAAGAAAAAAAATACTATATTGTTACTTTTTATGTAAAAATTTTTCTTTATACTTTTATGTCCATTGATTTGGAAATCACAAATCTCTTAATACTCATTTCTCAAATAATGGACATACTTTGAATATAGTTTCTATGATTATCATACTAACTCAGTCAATCATACTGACTCTATCAATTGTATTAACCAAGTCAATCATACTTACTTAGTCAATCGTTCTAACTCTATCAATCATATTGGGTCTATTTATTATACTGAATTTGTCTACTGAACAGACTATGATCATTGTACTAATATTATGCATCATAATCGAATGGAATCATATCAATACATTCCACTAAGAAATATTAATTTAACTCATGTTTTAATTTTATATAATGCATGATTTTATTATTATCAAAACAGTAATTACAATAAATTCTATGCATGTTATCATTTTCATATATATTATTGTTTTAAAAAAATTGAATTTTTGGTGTTTGTTATAAATGGATCACAACAATTCCGTGTTTTCTATTTCAATATGTCCATACAATGCGAGGTGTCCATGTCCCTCTATGCTTTTCTATGACATTTGATAGTTGGAACCTAAGGACTATAAGTAAGAGTTCATTTGAAATAGAGACAAGGCATTGAGCATCCATTGCCTTTATCATGTTCCAGAGATAGATGTTGTGACTTATATCTTACTTCATGCGAATGCCTTGACATTAAAAAACATGAACGACTCGTTATTAGCTTTTTTATTTCATAATGTTCTTTGTTTTTCTTTGTGGGATGGATAATGTGATAACAATCGAGGGCTGTCTAGGATATGTAGACTATGAGACTGATCTTTGTATTGAGGTCTTTCAAGTATTCTAAAAACATAGGTACTGATTACCTATAAAATAATGGGCTTGTGGGGATAGAAAGACGAAAATCCAGATCATCAGATCAAGGGGTTACGAAGGTGGTGGAAATACAAACATCTTAACCAAGTTGATTGCATACCCTTCTCTTTGGGATAAAAGAATTGTAATACTTTCTATTTCTGCTTCTATTTTTATTATAAAAGGAGTTGTATTCCTTCTGATTTCTATTCATATTCATTTGAATAGTAATTGTTTTAATTACAATTTTTTGATACCTATTGTTTTAATAGATTCTATATTATGTATGGTTGAATCATTTTTTTATTTTTATAACTGTGATCATTTTATTCAATTAGAACACATTTGTTTTAAATTATTTATAGTATTACATCATATAATATCATATCTATTAGGTCTATGACCATTGTAGCCAATTTTATTGGTTGTGAATTTTATTATTTTAAGATCTCTTAAACTATATACTTTAATAAGTGTTTAAATGCAATGTTTTTAAACCTACAATTCACCCCATCTTATATTATTCCATATAATATACATATAAATCTATATTACGATCCATAAAATGTATTAGAGCTGGTTTCCCCTGATTTTGGAATTATTTACTTTATTTATTTTGAGAATAAAATTGAGTTTTGAATACAAATTTATATTTATAAATACATACTACACCAACATGTTGAGTGGAAAAGTATTATTTTATTACAAGGTAGAAATGAATATTGGATCAATTTATAATTTAAATCCAATGAGACCACCTATATTTTATGTGAATGATTATGAGTACTAGAGGGGTCGAATGAATATATTTGATATTAATACTGGAGTGGACAACATTATTATGCTTACTAGAGGTTAGAAAATCCCTGACAATGAAGTCAGTACAATCCCCAATCATGAGAAGAAAGAATACCAACTAAATTATAAGGTACACAATACTTTCTTATGTTCCATGACCAGGAATATATATTGTCATATATCATCATGGGAATTATCCAATTCCATCTGTAATAAATGGGAAGGCACACATTTTCGAAAATCTATTGTTATAGAAACAAGTAGATAAATTCTTCTAGAAGAATATCATGGGTTTATTTTACAATATAAATAACCACTATATAAGGTGCAATAATAATTTATGACAACTTTAAATAGTTTAAAATCTATGCGAGAAAAATTTCTTGATGATGATGAATTGTTATACAAGATTGTTAATATAATACCAAGTGAATATGAATCGTAATGGATAATTATTAATGAAAATATGAAATTTACTCAAATCACTCTTGTTGAGTTATTTGGAACTCTTCTACAGCATGAGACAAGAATGATAAGAGATTATAATTATAATAAGAAGATGAATTTTAATATAAGTAAAGCTTTTAATACAATATCCAAAGCTAAGACACCAGAAAAGTATACAGGATCCAACAAAAGAATGTTTTTATGTCTGAATCAAGTGAGAGTGAACAATCTAAAAATGAGTAGGACAATCTTTCTCGAAGGATGAAAAATATGTTTGGAATGAAATAATTTCAATAGAGAATCGAATATAAAGTTAAGTAGGATATGAAAGACTAAAAAGTAACATATAATGGTTGCAAAAGAGAAGGTCATATTTGACCTGATTGTCCTTTTCAAAAAAGAAAAGACAAAAAGGAGAATCATTCTGAATGAAACAAGAATAAGTTTTACAAGACAAATACAAAGAAGATTTTGAAGGAAAATGATACTTGTATTTCAATTGGTGGTGATTCATCAGATGATTCTTTAGAATATGAATCTTCTAGAAAAATAAATATTAGACTAATAGCTAGACTACCTATTGAAAATAATTGTTTTATAGATAAGGTACACAATGTTGAATCTCTTACAAATGTTTCTTTAAATGCTAATTACCCTGATGAGAAACATTGTTACTCTTTAGAAGAAGAATATTTTTTAGTAGTGGACAATTTACCTTCGTTTGAATAATTATTTTGATTTTCCAAACTACCTAAGAATGAAAATATCAAAATCAAGAAAAAACATGATAACGATAATTTAAGTATAGATGTTCTTATAAATGAAATATCAGATCTTTGAAAAGATATTGATACAAAATTTTAGGATTTAGAAAAGATTTCAAAAAACCTTTTGGAAGTAAATTATGATATGGATAAATTTTCGATGGATTTTGAAGATCTTGTGTTAAAGAAAAATATTTTATAAATAAAAACCATTTCCAAAATAATTTCCTGTGAGAATGATAAATTAATCATTGGACTAAAGTCTGAAATGTTTTCCCTTAAGAAACATTTAACAAAAATCAACAATGGAGATATTTTTTTTGATTAAATTTATTCTCTAATTCTCCATCTTAAAAATAATTCTGTAATTGCTTACACTCGCTCAAAACCAGTTTTTAGTGACAACTATTTTGTTCTTGAAAGTTCCCCATTTTGAATTAAATGTCAATGTTGTGTACATTGGGAATGAAATTGTCCTCTTAGTAGAACACAATCGTCAGGATTTCATTAATATCATTTTGAAAAATAAATGGGGATTCCCAAAATTATTTTATCTAACATTTCCAGTTCCAAACATATTTGGGTTTTGAAAAAAAAACTATTTCTTTTTTCATGAAAACAAGAAGTGTATGAACAACAAGAACATTTGGTACATCGATAGTGGTTGTTCATGACACATGATTGAAAATAATGATTTCTTTGATAATATTATTGAAAAAATGTGAAAAAGATACATTTAGAGGAAATTATCATTCAATTATTGTCTGTATAAGTATTAGTTTTTTCCTTGGTAAGGTTTAATTTCAAATGTTTGTTTCTCAAAGGTCTTAAGTGCAAACTCGTTAGCATAAGTTAATTATGTGATAAAGGATACCTTGTGATTTTTAGGAATGATAAGTGATTAGTTCAAAATACCAATGATAAATTCATTTCAACTTCCCAAATGCATGGGAATGTATATAATATTAACATAAAAGACCTTAAGAGACAAGACTTACCTTGCACAAGTGTAATGGAAGACCAATATTGGTTATTTAAAAGAAGTTTACGACACTGTAACCATATAAACCTATGTAAAAATTCAAATAAACGACTTTTGCAGGACCTACCAGATATTATGTATGATTCTTTAATGATTTGTTATCCTTTTCAATATGGAAATCAATATAAAACTAGCTTTATATCAATAAATAAATTTCAACTTCTAATGAATTACACCTAGTGCACATGGATCTTTTTTGTTCTACCCAAAAATAAATCATTTGAGGAAAATACTATGTATTTTTTTAGTTAATGTCTACACAAGATTTACATAGGCCATTTCAAGCAATGAAATCAGATGCCTTTTTCTATTTTAAAACATACATAGGCAAAATGAAAAATGAGAAAAACCTACTCTTGATAACTATACATAGTGATTATGGGGGTGAATTTCAATATTTATATTTTGAATATTTTTGTAGTAAGAATGGAATTACTCATAACATTTTAGCTTCCCAAACCCCTTATAAAAATGGTGTTGTTGAGGGAATAAATTGTATTCTTCATGAAATGACAAGAACCATCTTTTGTGAATATTAAATTGCTATGAATTTCTGTGATGAAACTTTTAGTACTGCAGGCTATACTATATATCATATTTTATCTTGACCATTTACTAATAAAAATAATTATGAATTATGGATTTGTGGATAACCTAAATTTTCATACATCAGAGTATTTGGTTTCAAAGTATTAATATTAAATAAACATATAATTTACATAAATTCTCACATAAATATAATAAAGGAATATTTCTATGTTATTCCGTAAATTTTAAGGATTATAGTTTATTTAACAAAAACTCATGTGTTGTTGATGAAACATAACAGGTAAAATATGATGAAACCGTCCCCATTGTTTTTAAACAATAGTTACCTATATCATCATATGTATTTTCACAAATTGATTACCATCCTGCGATTGATAACACTTCTGATTAGGGGAATTCTCAAGAAATGATTCTGAGATATCTACCCCAGAAGACATTCTACCTTATTTTGGTGAACATGCTTTGAAAATCTCAAATCAATTGTTTCTTAATAATCATCCCAGTGATAATATCATTGGTGATATTAATCAACCTGTAAGGACCAGAAATTCCTTGATAAATATAATATTACATCTTGATTTTCTTTCTAAATTTGAACCAAAAACACATTGTGGGTAATTATGTTATGAATATTGGATTAAAGCAATGAATGATAAACTAAATTAATTTGAAATTAATGAAGTCTTGACTTTGGTTGAATGACCTAAATAAAAAACATAATTGGTGTAAAATGGTTTTTCAAAAACAAATGTGATGAAAATGTAGTCATTGTATGAAATAAAGAAGGAATTTTTTCTAAGAGATATAATCAACAAGAGGGAATAGACAATTAAAAAACATATGAAACGTTAGCTAGACTTGAATATATTCATATTCTATTAGCATTTGCAGCATACATTAATTTCACACTATTTCAAATGGATGTAAAATGCGTTTTTCATAATTTTTTGTTGAAGAAGAAGTTTTGGTAGAACAACCTCCATGTTTTATAGATCCAAAACATCTTGATCATGTATTTAAACATACCAATGCTCTGTATGGAATTAAACAAGCCCCATGTGCATGGTATGATAGGATTACATGATTTATTTTACAAAACAATTATCAAAAGGTACTAAAGATCCAACTATTTTTATAAAAATTGAAAAAAAAACAATGTTTTGATTGTACAAATTTATGTTGATGACATTGTATTCTGATCAAATCAGCAATATCTAACTGATTCATTTGAAAAACTAATGAAATATTATTTTCAAATGAGTATGATGGGTGAGTTAACATTCTTTCTTGGATTTCAAATATCTAAAAAACTAGAAGGAACATTTATATCTCCATATAATTATATCTAAAACAAAATAGAAAAGTATTCGTATGACAATACTAAAATTATTATCACTACATTTAGTACCTCAAATACACTTGATCTTGATGATGCTGGAAAACCATTGGATCAAACAATTTATAGAGGTATGATTGAATGTTTTTTATACATGGCATCTAGTTGTCCAGACATAATGTTTTAGGTATACTTATGTGAAACATACCAATGTAATCCAAACTAATACCATTTAAAATCCATGAAAATAATTTTTCGGTATTTAAAAGGAACTTTGGATTTAGGTCTTTTTTATTCTGTCGAAATGATTTTATATTGAAAAGTTTTTCAGATACTAACTTTAGTGGAATTAGAGTGGATAAAAAAAGTACATTCGGAACATGTCATTTATTATAATATTCATTACTTTCTTGTTCATGCAATAAATAACAGTCAATATCACTTTTCACTGGTTAAGATAAATATGTATCAACTGGTAGTTGTTGTGCTCAAGTGTAGTGGATACAACACCCACTCATTGACTACGGTATGAGTTTTTCCAAAAGTCAAATACTATATGATAATGATAGTTTCATGTCTCTTAGTAAAAACCATAAAATCACTTATGTACAAAACATTTTGATATTAGGTATCACATTCTTAGTGATCATACACAAAAAAGAGATATTATTTTACATTTAATCAGAATTCTAGAATAACTTGATAAAATTATTAAAAAACCATTACTTTCTAATAGATTTGAATTTATTCAATAGAATCTAGGAATGATTACAATTAAATAACCATTCAGGTTTACTTTCTGTTTTTACATTTCTCTAAATAATAAATAAATCCTCTTAAAAGGTGGAGAAAATTAGTTTTTTGTTCATTATTTTACAAATTTTATATTATTTTGATTAATATTTTTTGTATTTTATATTAATTATTTATGTTTGTAGTTAGATTTTATTTATTTTTCTCTTTTGTTTTGACATTATGTTTTCTATTTTGTCATTGTGTTTATTGTTTTAATATTATTTTTACTATTTTGTCATTATGATTATATTTTTGACATTCTATGTATCGACTTGAAAACATAAGGTAATGCCTTTGTTTTCAATCGGCATGAAAATATATGGTAATGACTTTTTTCATTAGCGTAAAAACCTATGGTAATGATTTTTTTTCCAACATATTGATAACCTATTATAATGAATTTGTTTTCCATAAAATTAAAAACCTATGATAATTAATTTTTTCTCCACCGGCTTGTAAACCATTGGTAATAACGTTGTTTCCCATCATCTTGAAAACCTATATTAATGCATTTATTTTTCATCAGCTTGAAAAACTATGGTAATGAAATTGTATCCCATCATTCTTAAAACTAATCATATTTACATTATTTTTCATCTTTTCGATGTTTTTTTTATTTTATTTTCAATAATGCATGGTATTATGTATAATTTCATAATACTTTGAAACCAACAACTTACTTGAAATCTTTGACAGGTACATTCCCTCTTTCTTTTTTATGTCTTTCTTTTATATCATTATTTCACATTTTTTTTAAAAAAACATCATTTATTTTCCACTGTTGGATTCACTATCATCTAATCTCAACCGTAGAAGTCCAATGATCATAAAAATTACCCTATAAATAAGGGACCCCCTCCTAAATCCCACGCCAGTTTTTCAGAATTCCCAGAGAAGCACTACCTCTCCTCCTTAAGACTCATTATGATCTTTTCTTTTTCATTTCGTATTAATGTCATAGTCTATTACCAACACTCCTGCCAAAATGTCATCAAAGACTTTCTCATTGAAATATTTCTATAGTGAAAGGTTAATTTCTAGGTATTTCTTTGATAGTTATGACTCAAAAATCAATATTATTATTCTATTACAAGGCCGGGAACATATTTGCGTTGAGACACTTATATATCAAGACTCTATTCTTATTGATGTGGTTAGAAAATTACAAAATACAGTGACTTTTGATAAGAATATGATCATTATATTTGTTGTGTATGAAAGAAAATTTTCAATGTCTATAAAACATGAATCACACATTCTAAATGTTCCCATGGAAGGTGATTCCTTTTTCACATATCATAAGCTACATGAGGAAGTTTTTATGTTTAACAAGGAATGAGGCGAAAAGTCACTAATTCTTATCAATGAGGAGAAAAGAAAGGTATCTCATCTTTCTGATGATAACCAGTTTTTTTCCTTTGGATTCAATGATTTCTAATTCCAAGGAATGGGGATAGGGAAAATCTTAATTTTTTTTAATTTTTAGGCTAGATTATCTTATGAACATGAAAAATGTAAATCTTATGGGTTACATTTTTGAAACTATCTAGAATGTGAATTCCGGAGCTATCAAGTCTCATCTTATCATGTATCCATCAATTCTCACAATGTTCATTCTTGAATGTTTGATATTTTTTAATATTCTTATGAAAGGGTAATTTAAAGTGTTTAATCATTTTTGGATAAGTAATAATATGATAAAGAAATTGTTTTCTTGTTTTGATGAGGAATCATAAATCTTTGTCAAAGATGTGGAAGTAGAATCGACACCAAATCAATCAACACCAAATAAATCAGCACTAATGATAATAGAATCTATCGCCATAGTTGTTTCTTCTCAAAAGTTATATCCTCAAATCCGTACAATACCGAAGAAGAAAAATAAATACAGTAAAGAGGTTGTATAAAAGCTGATAAAGGATAAAGAACAAATGTAAATGTGATCCTATGTTTGGTCATGATCTAGCTGATGCTCTAGCTGAGATAATAATGGTAGAGGATAATATATTAGATGAGGAGAAAAATAAGAGTATTTTAATAAAGAAAATATCATGATTTTGATGTTGCTAAAATTATAAATTAGGATTAGTTGGAAAGTGATCAACTAAAAGAAGAAGTGCAATAAGAACCTACCATACTACTTTTACAATGAAAGAAAATGAGAAATAAATAAGGCATATAATTCAGGAATGTGAAGAAGAGGAAGATGAATTTATTTTTGAATTTATTTATAGATATAAGAAGAGTAGATAATAATCTTCTCCACAAAAGAAAAGTGAATAAATATAGTTTAATTTTCATGTCAATCAAGCACTAACCCAATCATTAGAAACCCATTCAGAAATAATTCCTTCTCTAGTTAATAAAGGAGCTCAATGTTCTCATTCTGAGAAAGTAATTTTCATTGGTGAAAAAGTTGATGAGGTATGAGATGAAAATGAATTATAAAGGGTGGAAAAGGGAAAAGAGAAAGGAAATGGAAAAAATCAAGCAGAAGACACTACTTGATCAAATGAACCAGAATAGTATAATGATGATACTTATTTAGAACAGACAATTTCTTTGATGTGAAGTTATTAAATTGATCATTTTTTGATAAGAGTTGAAATGATTATTAATTATTTTTCTAGAATTTAAGGAAAATATGATTTTATTATAGACAAACAACCGAAGAAATATAGTTCAGTAAGAGATCTCAGAAATAGTTTTTTGTCAATGGATGCTGATCTAAATGTTTTGAGAGATAGTTCGGTAGCTCATAATAAGGATTGAAACAAGATGACTAAGTGGTCATATAAAATAAAAAGCTCATTGAATGAACATGAGGAATAAATTGAAGACTTAAGAATACTTTCAAATGATCTGGATATTGTTTTTAATAATATTGATAAGGAAATATTGATAGGTTGAACCAAATCTCAAAAACCCACAGAGCGAATATTCCAACAGAAAATATTTCCAAGATTGAATGAATGTCTTCTTGTCAGATTTTTCAAATGTTTCATGTTTTAGAGATGAAATTGTTTTGTTGAAGAAAAAAAATACTATGTTGAAACAATAGTATAAGAATTTTCAAGATAGAATTGATACTCATGAAAAATTAATCAGAGTTCAAGAAGAGACAATCAAAAACTAGGATCAACATTTTACTGACCATTAATAGATTCTCAAGTATCAGGGTGATTCTATCATAGAAACATAATGAAAGGGATAATGATGATGAAGGATGTTCTTCATGAGTTGATCAAGAAAGTGAATGAAATCGAAAACAAATGAATGTCTTGTTGTATAGTTTTTTTCTCTTGGGAGTTGTTAATATTTTAATATTCAATGAACTATATATCTTCATTTCATTTGTTTTGAATTTTTCTTCTCTCAACCATTTTTAGGTAACTCAAGGTTGCCTCATTCATTTTCTGAATCACAATAGGGAGAATTTTTTATAAAAAGGGTATAATGCTTCATAAAGGGGGATAATAGATAATGTATTAATCAATTGTAATACATATAAATCATGAAAAATATATGAATACAATCCTTATGAAATTATATACCTATGCTGGAGTCAGTTGTATTAATTTTTTTTTCAGAACAATTTGTATAACTTGGGGGGAGATAAGCATTACATTTCTATTTTTACATTGTATTTTTTGATTTCTAAAAAGGGGGATATTGTTAATTCAAAAGTATTTATTTTACTTTTATGTATTTTGTTTTGAAAATAAAAAATATCTTTGTACTGATTTCATTAATAATGGAATTAAATGGAATATAGTTTCAATGATTATCATACAAACTCAGCAAATCGTACTGACTCTGCCAATTCTATTGACTCTGTAAATCGTATTGAATTAGTCAATCATACTTACTATATTAATTGTACTCACTCTGTCAATGATACTGACATTTTTTATCATACTAATTATGTCTACCAAACTGACTATGATCATTGTACTCATATTATGCATCATACTCACTTTTCTTCATATCAATACATTTCACTAAGTAATATTAATCATACTCATGTTTTAATTTTATCTCATGCGTTCATTTATTATTATCAAAACACTTATTCTTATCAATCATACTAATGTTATCATCTTCATATATCTTATTATTTTTAAGCAAAACAATGTCATGGAGTTTGTTATAATGTAATCAAAATGAATTTGTGTTTTCTATTTCAATATGACCGTAACAATGCCAAGTGTCAATTTCCCTCTGAGTTTTTCATAGAAATATGATCGTTGGAGAAAATATAACTGTTGGAACCTGAGGCTGATAAATAAGTGGTCATTTAAAATAGAGACAAGACATTGTTCATCATTTAATTTTATCAAGTTATAGAGAGAGAATCTGTAACTTATTAACTGATTAGTGCGAAAGCTATGAAATTACAAAATGTGAATGACTCATTTTAGATTCTTTTTAATTAATTTCTTTTTTTCTTTTTTTGACCGATCAGGTGATAATTATCGAGGGATTTCGGGTATATGCAGATGATGCAACTAATTTTCATATAATTTTCATTCTTGTTTTTGAAAGATAGAGTTACATATTACCTATAAAATGGAGGGATTTCAGGGATAGCAATACGGACCTACCGATCATTGTATCGAGGGATTAACTAGGTGGGGGTAAAACAAAACTCTTATCTAGGGTTAAAGGATACCCTTCTCTTTGTGAAATGATTATTGTAATACTTTATCTTTCTACTGCTGTTTGTATTAGAATTGGAATTGTATTTTATCATCATTATTTTCATATTCATTTCAATTGTAATTGTTTTAATTACAATTATTTTGATACATAATGTATTAATATATTCTATACGTTGTATGGTATAATCATTTTCATTTGTATTACTCGGGTCATTATGTTCAATTTGAATACATTTTTTACATATTCATAGAATTGCATCATATCATATAACATGCATTAGATCCAAGACCATTATAGTCACTTGTATTTGTTGTGAATATTATTTGATTAATATCACTTAAACTATGTACTTTATTAAGTGTTTAAATAAAATGATTTTAAACATAAAATTCACCCCTCTCATGTATTTTTCCATATAATATACATATATATCTATATTGTGATCCAATAATATAGACTCTCTATGCATTAAAATTTCTATTGTCCCTCAATTTATGCTCATTGATAAAAGTTTGATTTCTGATCATCAGAATTTTATATAGGGAAGAATACATTAACATGTTTGAATATTGAATTTATGAACCCATACTCAATGCATCTTGCACGTGATGTCTCATCACCACAAATATAGAGTGGAAAATGTTTAAAATTGGTGAAACTTGATAAATATTCCATGGGGAACATATCACTCAACTATATGTGCATAAAATCCAATTTTGTTATGTCCTTAGTGTCTCAAGGTAAAATTAACTGTATAATGATGTTTTAATATCCCCCCAGAGCATTCTGTGATGATGATTAGCCTAGGTAATTATAAGGCCCCAGACTTAAACCTTACTTATTATTTAGTTATTACAATATTACACATTGGGGATCTTTTCAGGTTTAGAGTTTTAGAGAATTAGATCATGAAACATGCATTACATTCCACATTTAAACAAAGTGGTTACATAAAAGACAGTATTCATTCTTCCCATGAAAGGAAACATATTGAAAATAAAACATAGATTCTTTCTTGACACATCCTTGACACTATCATCAAATCATGTACCATTCCATTGACTTGTAAAAACATTTCAAAAACATGGGATGAGCATAAAAAGATGAGTAAGGGTTATAAAAATATGGAAAGGAAACATGAGTTCATATATACATAAGAATGAAATCACACTTTACCCATAAAACAAAGGCACTTTCATACCTCATCAAACCATGACTAAATCATCGAAATCATAAGACATAAAGGTAACTTGAGGCATTCATAATATTCTTACGTAGGGAGTAACCCTCTTGGTTACGTTTGGAATACCCATCACAGTATATTCCCTAAATCTATTCAGAGAAACCTTAACGTTTCACTCCTTCACGTTACTCAATGGATTGGAGAGCTATATCGGGCTCACCCGCCCTTAGTTTATCATGGAACCACCCGTTTTCATAACAATGCCCAAGAACCATAACATAAACGAATCACATAAAAAATTCATAAAGGAAACAAAAATTTTCCACAATTCAATCACAATATAACATTTTAGTATTTTGAAATAATGAATCCATACAAAAAGAAACCATTTCCTAAACCTTTTAAAACATTTATTATGGAGAATTTTGAATCAAAGTGTCCCATACCACCTTGAAACTTTTAACATTTTAAACCATTAATATCCATACAAATAAATCCTTAAAACCATTTTCAAAACATGGATATTAATAAGAACAAGTCATTAAAACATTTAAAGCGATATTTTGGTAAAAAGGTTTTTACCAAAATTAGAGACACTCGAATACAATAACTGAGGAATAAAATTTAATCATAACTTTATAATATCATGAGAATAAATGGATTCATGATATAATATTCCAAAGGACAGTATATACACCATATAAGAGTGAATTGGTGCATAACAACAATGAAGTCTCAATAGGGATGTAAAATGTGATGAAATCCCTTATAAGGAAGGTATCCTTAAATTAAGGATAAATCAATATCAAAATTATGTGTGACAAAAATAAATACACCCAATATAATTGGATATTAAGTGTGAAACAATAAAAGGTCATTCACACATATTCAAAGAATGACATATTCAAAAACTACATGTTGAACCCAAAGAAATCGAAATTGGGTTAAAACGTTCCCTTGGTAAAATTCGACAGCCTAACGTCGTCACTTCAAAAATTCAGAAAATGAGTTGATGAGAGATAAAAAGGGAATATCATCACTTGGAGATAAAATTTACATCAATCAGGATATAGAAGAACATATCCCAAAATAATAGTATGTGAATTAAAAGACATAACAAACAAAGTCTTTTAAAATGAGGAGGGTGAAATGTTCCATTACCGACTTGGGTAACTTTCGAAAAGTACACCCCATTGAAGAAGTGTCATAAAATGAATATGTAAATACCCATAAATGGAATTATATTACAAAATTAGTGTAATAATTGGAAGTACATAAACCAATCAAATGAAATTGTGGCAAATGTATCATAAATCTAACAGGAATAAAAGTGAGATGAAAAATCCCTTACGAAAACTCGGCAGCCTAACGTCACCACTTAAAACTTCCAAAATGGATTAATGAGAGGAAATAGGGTCTCTCATCATATGAACATAATAATTACAGTGGGAGTAATATAAAATAACATCCCAATAATAAGAAATATGAGCTTAAAAGGAATGACATAAAAGAGTGTACTTAAAAAGAAAGAGAGGTGTAGGATCCCTTAACTCGGGTCCGACTTGACTCGATCATTATTTAACATCCTGAATAATAAACTTGAGTTAATTTACACTTTATTAATAAAATTTTTCTATTTCATTATTCCTTTTATATCACTTATTGTCATGTTATAAGCATTATGTAATCATTTAAGTTAATAATGTTTGTTTTGTCGATATTTGGTTCTTAAGTCGAAAGTGGACTTCTTACAATTACATGTTGTTCGTGTGGTCAAAGGTTCTTTATATCCAGAATTAAATTCCTGATTTGGATAGCATATATATCATATATATCCAGAATATACATTTATTTATAATATTACATAATCATTTAGAGGTATGAAATGAAATGCACCGTTCAAGGAGACGGTAAGCCATACGTACGCATGAACGCTACTTTCATTTCTTTGTCATATTAATGGAATTAAAAATAAATGAGAGGTATGTATATTTTAATTTCATAATTATATTCATCATTTATATGTATCATTCATAATATATATCCCTTAAATACATGTACTTATAATTGTACATTACATTTGTGGATAAGAAATGAAATACACCGTTCATGGAGACGGTAAGCCGTACGTACGCACGAACACTACTTTAATTTCTATCTCATACATTAATGGAAAGAAATAATAATTATATATAGGTATATTATAATTCCATTAAAACATAAATTAAATCCATCCTATATACGTCCCACGTATGGCATTAACGAATCACATCACTTTGAGGGGGCGGTAGTCCGCACTTCCTAAAATGAAGATATCGCATATACCCATAATGGAAGACATAAAGGTAAGCCACAAACGAAAAATACAGAAGCCTAAGTAAAACATACAAATATTATATATCATATATAAATATAGTGACATCTTAATGGCCACCTTTGAAGGTGTTATATGAGTGTTGAACAATCATCGTTTCGTGAGGCAGAAATTCGCCATCCACGGAAACAGTATGTTCTTTAACCATTAGATGTAGGTGTGTGTAAGTGTAGCTCGAATAAATATTATAAAAACATACTAGTATATTAAATATACTGGATTTGTTACAAAAGAAATGAATAAAAATAGTTTAGGTGGTTGGAGAGGCAAAATAAAACAAAAGGACTCAAGTGAACACGTTACCTTAAAATCGGGTAACTCACTTTGGTTTGAGCTCAAAGGCTTCCTTGGGAAGACTTCTGCCCAAAGTGATGCTTCAAAGAGTAATAGAGGGAAGTGGAGAGACAAAATGAGCAGAGTTTGGCCGAGCCAAAGGCTTTGGGAGTGTGGGTAAGGAGGTTGAGGTGGGGGCCTTTTATAAGAGGAGAGGAGGGGCACTTTTGAAAAGTAAGAAATATTACTTTATTTGGAAATGTGTTTCGGTTTTAAAAGGTCCCACATTGATATAATTAGTGTATAAGGTGATAAGGATTCGAAATACACCCTTACAATAAGTTTTGGACATGTGTAGGTTTTATATTTTACATTATCTTTCCATTTTAGTTAAATCATCAAATAATGATGTCATCGCTGCATCATTATGATGTCATAAATAATATAATTTATTTAATGTCTAAAAATTATAAAAAAATACTATGATGTAGGAAATAATTTTATCTTTCCAATTACTATTTATAATAAAACATCTGACTTGTATAACCCCACTTAAAATTTGTTTTAGTAAAACATATCATGTTTGTGTCATTTTTACTTTTACATTAAATAAAACGTTATTTATGTCATTTCCCAAACAAAGTGGCTCCATGGGGTCCCCAAGTTGACCCATGGCTTGTCTTGGTCTGCCATCACACATCCAATGAGGTTAGGACATGTTTCAAGTTCATTTCATATTATTAAAACATTATTTTTACCTTAAACTACACTAATTACCTCTAATCGCGATTAAAAACATAATAAGTTACTATTCGCCAAAAAATTATTTTTATCCCATTGAACCACATTTTACTTCTTAATAAAAACCATGTATGTTGAAATTCAAAACACAAAGATGGAAAAATTTCATTTAAACTGAAAAATCAGTTTTTATAAGTACCACTTAGTGGTGTCACTATTCATAAAAAATTGATGTTTTTTAGAAAAATCCAAAAAATTCACCCTAAGCTATATTTGATATCCCGAATTTAAAAATGAAGTCTATTTTAAAAAATTCAAATCATATAAGTCACATAAATTATTTTAATAATTAATTTCTGCTGTCAGAGCAAATAGCGTGTTTTTTATGAAATAATAATTATCAAAAGATTGACACTAGTTTAAGTCTGATTTCAAAGTGAAATTAATTCCAACGACCACTATTGGATTTAATGGTAAAAATATATTCTAATTTCACTTTAAAACCAATTCAAATGATAATCTAATCATATAAATAAATTAGATTAAAAAGAGGTTTTGAATTAAAATACAATATTTTACACTATTCATTAAAAAAATGAACTTTATCGGAAAGATACCAAAAATTTACACAAAGTAAATTTTGATGTCCCGATTCTTAATAAGAGTTTTATTTGGTCCAAAAGAATGTTTTAGAGTGAAAAAAACTATACTTGATGAAGGTTCACCATCAAAAGGCGATAAGTGAACCTTTAGTGAAAACTAGGGCATATACGCCTAAAATTGAATTCATTCCGTATTTTAAGCATCTATCATTTATTGGATAAATGTAAAAACATTTAAGAACATATATAATCATATTTTAGTTATTTCTATCCATTCCCGCCAATACAACGGCTACATGTTAACTACAATTTAAAATAATATTATTTTATTATTAGAGTGCAACGTAAGATTCCCAAGAAACTTGTTGTTGTGTGTTGGGTACGCCATCGAGCATAGTGTCCTCTTTAAAGTCATATTAATATTTTATTCACAAATATGGATAAATATGATAATTTCATATTCTTTATTTACCTGGGGTGTTACATCCTTCCCCCCTTTTGGGAATTGCGTCCTCACAAGTTTGAAAATTGGTCTTGGAAACATCTTTGAAAGTCCCACATCGGAACAAGAGTCGGTAAATCTATCACTTTAAAATTAAAGAAAGATAAGTACAAAGGTCACCCGAGTTAACCCATATGTAGAAAAACATGGATGTGGAAGAAAAAGCAAAGGGTCATGTTCTTGAGGGAGAGTGATAGTAAACATATCTAGGAGAAAGTTAACCATAAGAAAATCACAAACTTGTGATGGGTTAAATGGTGTTGGGTTCCCCAGTAGGAAACGTTAATAGACAGCATTTTTTTTAAGTTACATTTTATTGAGGAATTTATTCATAAGGAAACATAATCACTTATCATGTTGACTTTCAACTTTTACTAGATTCCTTAATCAAACTCATATTTTTTTTCTAAAAGACGAGAATTTAGGGAGACTTGTTCGCATTAAGAGTACTATAATCAACTTCTAGAGAAGCACCTAATCCACAAAAAGAGAACTATACATTTTCCATGTCTTCAAACCTTAACCAAAACTAAAACCAAAAAGGTTACTACAAGATCAGATAATCCATAAAATGATAACCCTTTATAAAAAGAAAATCTATTATTAGTCTCAAAAATTTGTCGAACAAAACCCAAAGATCAACGAGGACCATCTGATAAACAATTTGTCCATAAAATTCTTCAAATTATACCAATATAAGAATGAAACCCAAATATTTGAAGGATTTAGTCACATAGTCTTCCAAGTTAAATCGTAACATTTATCTCCAAACAACATCAGTTGCTCCTAAAGTCTCGTGTTGAAAAGTAATTAACCTAATCACATATCCTCCATGATAGGTTAATCATTTTCATAAATAACCCAAAATCAACTTAATATTAATTCATAAAATCATATAACTAAAAAGAATCAGTCAAACTAACCAGGGACTTCACGTAGTCCAGTGGTAGGCAATAAATACTAGTCACACTTTGGTTGTGGGTTCGATTCCTGTAGTTTTGTCCGACGCGACAGGTAGTCACACGGTCTACGTGTTGTCTTTTTTCGAAAACTATATAATTCTCAAATCATTCCCCAAAAGGGGATAAAATAATTAAAAATAAACATAACATATTTTAACCTCATGTTTATCCCATGCCTTTCATTTTCCATCATAACATATAATAACCCACAATTACCTCAAAAGTAAGGATCATATAATCCCTAATGGTTACCATTTTAATTATTACCTGAACTTCCACATCGATTGGTCATCTCTTAAATGACGTATTATAGAACATACCAAGGTTCACGTGGTTGATCATGACTCCTTGATAGTTGGTTTAGAACAGCCACAAGTTTCCTCATTGAATACCCCATTTCATCGAGTCTCTTAATTAGAGAACCACCACAGTTTCCTTCAAACCAATTGTCACTATAGCATCCCACCTTTTTATCACATAAACTTTAATTACATTTTACAAAACCGAGGATCTTTAAGGTTTAGTGTCTTGGAAACCAGGAACTTAAAACATGAAAACAACATAAAGAATTCTTCTTAAACACTTGAAAGGCTTCTCCTCATGTTCACCCTAGGCTCATTACTGAATCTCATAACCTGGGGACATACATCAAAAGAAAGGGTGAGCAGAAGGCCCAGCAAGGGAAACAAGTGAAACATTTTACATATGAACTTGGGATACATCAATAAAGTCATGAAAAGAACTTTAAGGCATGAAAATGAAATCATGAGGCATATCATAATAAAAATAAAACTTTTTCATAACTTGAAGATGTGGCTGCAACATTTAATATTGGCAATCGTTTCGTTTCACCAAGGTCCATCCCCAAGGTGTCGTTAAAAAAATTACCAAGGTTATTCACCAAGGCGTCGTTAAAATGGTCATCTCTAGAGATTAAGTCTTTACCCAATGCATTGGAGCGCTATCAGGGCGCACCCTTAAATTTTCCTTTATTATCATGTGAGACACATATATCATCATCAAACATTTCATAAATAACCCATATAGCATAAAATAAATGGGTTTCATTTCATAATCATAACATTTTAAAAACTGCTTTAATGACATGATCTTTACGGCACTTTAAACCCACAGAAAGGGAAGCGAGTCTCATGTATGTAAATCCCAGAATTTAAAATGAAACATTTTGATATATATGTGAATACCCTTTTAGAAATAAGAGCTTTGAGTATTCACTTTATAACATAAAATAATTTTTGAGAAAAAAGAGAGGCATTTTGAGGGGAAAAATTCTGCAGCATAACGGCTATGTTACAAGGTTTTAGAAAACATTGAGAAAATAGGGGACATGGGTCAAACATTAATAAATGACCCATCATACATTAGAGGGAAAAAATATAAGGGATTTATGAACATGGTAATGAAATTTGAAAATATACCATATGAAATGAAGAACATGAAAGGAAGAAAACAAAACAAGATTTCTCTTGTGAAAATTCGGCAGCCTAACGGCATCACTTAAACTTCAACAAAATTGAATTGAAAAGGTCAAATAGGGTCTCTCATCATATGAACATAAGAGTCCAGTATGATAGATATAGAGATCATACCCCAACATAATATAAAGGAACTTGAAAGAATTGACATGAAAGTAGAACTTCAAAACGAGAAGGGTGAAGAACCACTTAAAAATTCGGCAGCCTAACGGCGCCACTTAAGACATCAAAATACTGAATTGAAGAGATCAAATGGGGTCTCTCATCATGTGATCATAAAAGACGAGTATGATAAATATAGAGATAATACCCCAAAATAATAAAAATGAACTTGAAAGACTTGACATGAAAGTTGAACTTTGAAAAAGAGAGAGGTGAATGAATCCCTTGAAAATTCGGCAGCCTAACGGCGCCACTTAAACTTTCTTAAAACGAAATGATGAGAGTAAGAGGGGGTCTTTCATCATATGAACATAAAAAGGGCAGTAAGAGGAGTATAAAAGAACATCCTCCAAAATAATAACATGGACCATAAAAGGAATGACATAAAAGAGATCACTTGAAAAGAAAGAGAGGGGTCGGATCCCTTACCTTAAAATGTAACTCTTAAACCTCAAAGGTTGGGACCTTGAGGGCTTGGGGGCACCTTGGGAGGACTCCTTGGGAGGTAATGAGACCAGAACTTCGTTGGGGAAGAGTGGGGAGTCGAATGGATGAGAGGATGGCTTGGTATTTATAGGGAAAGTGAGGGGACAAGGCATTAATGGCAAAGGGACACCTCATTAGTGGTTTTGGCAAAACCATGGGCTTTCCCATGGTATTTGCCCATGGTATTGGCCACTTGGGACACCTCATACCTTATCTCACTATTCATAATTCGAACATATTGATTACAAACTTAATACATCATTTAATGATGTCATTAAACACCCGTAACTTAAAAACTGTATTTTCACTATTCATCAAAAATTCAACTTTCTCAGAATAATCCCAAAATTTCACCTTAACCAAATATCAACGCTCTGATTACAAATATGAACTCCATTTTATAAAAATAATTTTCTAAATATTTTTAATTTAATTTTTAAATAAAAACACTATTCATCGAAAATTCATTTTTTTCAGAAAAAAAACCCCAAAAATTACCATAACATAATATCGATGCTCTGAGTTCAAAAATAAAGTCATTTTTATAAAAATAATTTTCTAATTATTTTTAATTAAATTTTTAACTAAAAAACACTATTCACCCGAAAAAACTAATACTTGAATAATAATTAATGAAACCGTTATTTAACTATTTTATTGAATAACATTACTTAATCAAGGTGCCTAGATTATTTTAAAACTTTCTTTAAGTGAGATTACTAATCCATTTGGTCATATTACTAATCCTAATCATAAAATCACTATTCATAATTTACTATTCATCAAAAATCAAGTTGATCTTATTAGACTCTAAATTTCGTACTGAACATAATTGTAGAAGACCATTTTTCGAAAATCATTACACATTTTTAATTATTTAAGGTTTACACAACCATTTTTAAAATATCCTTTTTCTAAAATTCATCAAAAATATGCATACAATATTTATCCGGTCATTTGAAAATTCATAAACATCATCATAAGAAGAAATCCAAATTTTTATTTAAAAAAAAAGATTACACAAGGAAATTACGGTCTCGTTACATAACCCCTTATAATACCAGCATAAGACCTAAGAGTAAGGTGTGCTAGGGTGATAGAATTTTGGGGCGGCTCAGTCAACATTGCCCGAGTAGTAATTTCTATCAGTTTGAACTTCTCGCGAAGGCGATTCCGTTCTAGCTTCACATGATGAAGTTCGGCTTGGATTTGGTCCAGAGCAAAGCCCAATGGTGCTACCTCCTTCCCAATCTCTGTTAGATGGGCTTCGATCGGCCCAAGGCTACTAGGTGAGGCCATCAAATCTTCTTTCTATAATAATTAACCAAGATTACTTAAATATAGAGACAATAATCAAAACATTTTGTTCACGGTGGTCATATTGACCGATGGTCATATAACACTCAAAAACCAATGGTCTCATTTTATTTATAATCATGTTTATCAAATAAAACATTTTTTTTAGTATAAAAAATAACACATGAAATTAGGAAACAAGATTTATTCAAAATTTCGGGTCGTTACAATCTTCCCCCCTTAAGAAATTGCGTCCTCGCAATTTTTTTAAATTGGGTTTTGAAATTTCATTGAAAGGCCCACATCGGAAAAAGAGTCAGTAACACCATTACTTTAAAAGAAAGAAAAGGAAGTACAAAGCCCACCCGAGTTAACCCACACTCGGGTTCCATGTAGGAAAACATGGACATGGAGGAAAAAACAAAGGGTCAGTTCTGAGAGAGAGTGATAGAGAACATGATTAGGAGAAAGTTAACCATGAGAAAATCCCAAACTTATGATGTGTGTAAACGGTCTTTGATTACCTAGTAGGAAACGTAAACCAACAACATTTTTGTTTTACGTTTCTTTTCATAATTTTGAGGATTTCATTTACTACATTGAACAAAAACATAAGAAAATATACCTACCTTCAAGTAGATTTTCATCCTTTAACAAGTCCCTACCAACACTAATATTTTCTCCAAATGATGAGAATTCAAAAACACTTGGTCTCATAAAAGCACAAGAATCATCTTCTATAGAATCACATAATCTACAAAAGATTAACTATCTATTTCTTCTATCTTTAAACATTATCCCAAAAACAGAAAGGTTAAGGTAAAACAACTCTTCAAAAAGAAAGAATCCCATAGGAATAGAACCTACTTTTAAATCTTCAAAGTTCCATGGTACTACCCAACGTTCATCATAGACCACTCCATAAATAACGGTCCTTAAAATTCCTCAAAATAAACCAAACTAAGATTCAAACCCAAATACAAGAAGGATTTGATAACATAGTCTTCCAAAACAACTTCATTGTTCATCTCCAGACAACATCAACCACTCCTAACATCTTATAACAAAAGTAGCTAACCTAAACATATTTTACCCAAGATAGGTTAATCATTCCCAAAAGTAACCTAAATTACTATAAGTCCACCTTAAATTCATCAATTCTTCAAAATATAAGTCAACCTTACTCCTCAATGAAAATACTATAGTAATCTATTTACCTCGATCATATAGGGTCCCCAAAATAGTGAACGACTTCCAAAATAATAATCATCTTTTAATCCCCTAATCAACTCTGACATATTAATACGGAAATTGTCGCATTTCCTATCACATTGGTTGTTGGGACACATTATTCCATTTCCCACCATTAACTAAGAAGATAAAGTATAATTAGAGGCTTAAATACTTAACCAATAATCATGAAAAGGAACTTAAAGCATATAAGGATAACTTGTAGAAGAAAAGTATACCCTAACTTGTGATCCCCTAGGTTCCCATCTAGGTTATCCATGATCATATATTCTTATGTGAATCTTTATTTTATTTTATCTTTGTTCCTTTAATAATGGTTCATACCAAGCTTATGAATTTACCAAAGCATATCCCCCGAGAGTGTCGTAACCAAGAGTACAGCAAGGCCCGTTGTCGTGTACCAGTTCCCGTTCGAGTCTATCTCAAAGCGGTGTTTTCGGGTTTTACCCCTAGGTACATCTGTGCCAGAGCCACCTCTACCTGCTCGTATCCAGACAGGGATGTATTTCCTTGGCAACCCCTTACTCAATACTCACCAAAATACCAGGAAGATTTCCTATATTAAACTTTTCTATAGGGTTCCTCCTAGAGTTTTCATATCCTAATTTCCACAAATAACTAAACCATCCTTTGATACCAACTATAGCATCCCACCTTTTTATCACATAAACTTTAATTACATTTTACAAAACCGAGGATCTTTAAGGTTTAGTGTCTTGGAAACCAGGAACTTAAAACATGAAAACAACATAAAGAATTCTTCTTAAACACTTGAAAGGATTCTCCTCATGTTCACCCTAGGCTCATTACTGAATCTCATAACCTGGGGACATACATCAAAAGAAAGGGTGAGCAGAAGGCCCAGCAAGGGAAACAAGTGAAACATTTTACATATGAACTTGGGATACATCAATAAAGTCTTGAAAAGAACTTTAAGGCATGAAAATGAAATCATGAGGCATATCATAATAAAAATAAAACTTTTTCATAACTTGAAGATGTGGCTGCAACATTTAATATTGGCAATCGTTTCGTTTCACCAAGGTCCATCCCCAAGGTGTCGTTAAAAAAATTATCAAGGTTATTCACCAAGGCGTCGTTAAAATGGTCATCTCTAGAGATTAAGTCTTTACCCAATGCATTGGAGCGCTATCAGGGCGCACCCTTAAATTTGCCTTTATTATCATGTGAGCCACATATATCATCATCAAACATTTCATAAATAACCCATATAGCATAAAATAAATGGGTTTCATTTCATAATCATAACATTTTAAAAACTGCTTTAATGACATGATCTTTACGGCACTTTAAACCCACGGAAAGGGAAGCGGGTCTCATGTATGTAAATCCCAGAATTTAAAATGGAACATTTTGATATATATGTGAATACCCTTGTATAAATAAGAGCTTTGAGTATTCACTTTATAACATAAAATAATTTTTGAGAAAAAAGAGAGGCATTTTGAGGGGAAAAATTCTGCAGCATAACGGCTATGTTACAAGGTTTTAGAAAACATTGAGAAAATAGGGGACATGGGTCAAACATTAATAAATGACCCATCATACATTAGAGGGAAAAAATATAAGGGATTTATGAACATGGTAATGAAATTTGAAAATATACCATATGAAATGAAGAACATGAAAGGAAGAAAACAAAACAAGATTTCTCTTGTGAAAATTCGGCAGCCTAACGGCATCACTTAAACTTCAACAAAATTGAATTGACAAGGTCAAATAGGGTCTCTCATCATATGAACATAAGAGTCCAGTATGATAGATATAGAGATCATACCCCAACATAATATAAAGGAACTTGAAAGAATTGACATGAAAGTAGAACTTCAAAACGAGAAGGGTGAAGAACCACTTAAAAATTCGGCAGCCTAACGGCGCCACTTAAGACATCAAAATACTGAATTGAAGAGATCAAATGGGGTCTCTCATCATGTGATCATAAAAGACCAGTATGATAAATATAGAGATAATACCCCAAAATAATAAAAATGAACTTGAAAGACTTGACATGAAAGTAGAACTTTGAAAAAGAGAGAGGTGAATGAATCCCTTGAAAATTCGGCAGCCTAACGGCGCCACTTAAACTTTCTTAAAACGAAATGATGAGAGTAAGAGGGGGTCTTTCATCATATGAACATAAAAAGGGCAGTAAGAGGAGTATAAAAGAACATCCTCCAAAATAATAACATGGAGCATAAAAGGAATGACATAAAAGAGATCACTTGAAAAGAAAGAGAGGGGTCGAATCCCTTACCTTAAAATGTAACTCTTAAACCTCAAAGGTTGGGACCTTGAGGGCTTGGGGGCACCTTGGGAGGACTCCTTGGGAGGTAATGAGACCAGAACTTCGTTGGGGAAGAGTGGGGAGTCGAATGGATGAGAGGATGGCTTGGTATTTATAGGGAAAGTGAGGGGACAAGGCATTAATGGCAAAGGGACACCTCATTAGTGGTTTTGGCAAAACCATGGGCTTTCCCATGGTATTTGCCCATGGTATTGGCCACTTGGGACACCTAATACCTTATCTCACTATTCATAATTCGAACATATTGATTACAAACTTAATACATCATTTAATGATGTCATTAAACACCCGTAACTTAAAAACTGTATTTTCACTATTCATCAAAAATTCAACTTTCTCAGAATAATCCCAAAATTTCACCTTAACCAAATATCAACGCTCTGATTACAAATATGAACTCCATTTTATAAAAATAATTTTCTAAATATTTTTAATTTAATTTTTAAATAAAAACACTATTCATCGAAAATTCATTTTTTTCAGAAAAAAAACCCCAAAAATTACCATAACATAATATCGATGCTCTGAGTTCAAAAATAAAGTCATTTTTATAAAAATAATTTTCTAATTATTTTTAATTAAATTTTTAACTAAAAAACACTATTCACCCAAAAAAACTAATACTTGAATAATAATTAATGAAACCGTTATTTAACTATTTTATTGAATAACATTACTTAATCAAGGTGCCTAGATTATTTTAAAACTTTCTTTAAGTGAGATTACTAATCCATTTGGTCATATTACTAATCCTAATCATAAAATCACTATTCATAATTTACTATTCATCAAAAATCAAGTTGATCTTATTAGACTCTAAATTTCGTACTGAACATAATTGTAGAAGACCATTTTTCGAAAATCATTACACATTTTTAATTATTTAAGGTTTACACAACCATTTTTAAAATATCCTTTTTCTAAAATTCATCAAAAATATGCATACAATATTTATCCGGTCATTTGAAAATTCATAAACATCATCATAAGAAGAAATCCAAATTTTTATTTAAAAAAAAAGATTACACAAGGCAATTACGGTCTCGTTACATAACCCCTTATAATACCAGCATAGGACCTAAGAGTAAGGTGTGCTAGGGTGATAGAATTTTGGGGCGGCTCAGTCAACATTGCCCGAGTAGTAATTTCTATCAGTTTGAACTTCTCGCGAAGGCGATTCCGTTCTAGCTTCACATGATGAAGTTCGGCTTGGATTTGGTCCAGAGCAAAGCCCAATGGTGCTACCTCCTTCCCAATCTCTGTTAGATGGGCTTCGATCGGCCCAAGGCTACTAGGTGAGGCCATCAAATCTTCTTTCTATAATAATTAACCAAGATTACTTAAATATAGAGACAATAATCAAAACATTTTGTTCACGGTGGTCATATTGACCGATGGTCATATAACACTCAAAAACCAATGGTCTCATTTTATTTATAATCATGTTTATCAAATAAAACATTTTTTTAGTATAAAAAATAACACATGAAATTAGGAAACAAGATTTATTCAAAATTTCGGGTCGTTACAGTCACTTTGGTGCCTGCGAGATCCAGCCATTCACTAAAAACAGAAATGTTAGTGTGAGTATAAAACCATCATGTACTAATGAGGAAGGTAAACACTAAGATATACTTACTCATTCACATTATTTAAAACTTGGACTCTTTCTGAAATCCTATCCATTATGGTACTGTCACTTATGGTTAGAGAATACTCTAACCTCTAAAGTTATCTAAACCAACCTTTGATACCAACTATAAGGCCCCAGCCTTAAACCTTACTTAATCTTGAGTTATTACAAGATTAGACATTGATGATATTTTCTGGTTTAGAGTTTTAGAGAACTAGATCATGAAACTTGCATTACATTCCACATTTAAACAAAGTGGTTACATAAAAGACAGTATTCATTCTTCCCATCAACGAAAACATATTGAAAATAAAACATGGATTCTTTCTTGACACATCTTGACACTATCATCACATCATGTACCTTTCCCTTGGCCTTTGAAAAACATTTCAAAAACTTGGGATGAGCATAAAAAGCTCAGTAAGGGTTATAAAAATATGGAAAGGAAACATGAGTTCATATATACATAAGATTGAAATCATACTTTACCCATAAAACAAAGGCACCTTCATACCTCATCAAACCATGAATAAATCATCGAAATAATAAGACATAAAGGTAACTTGAGGAATTCATAACATTCTTATGTAAGGAGTAACCCTCTTGGTTACGTTTGGAATACCCATCACAGTATATTCCCTAAATCTCTTCGGAGAAACCTTAACATTTCACTCCTTCGCGTTACCCAATGCATTGGAGAGCTATAGCGGGCTCACCCGCCCTTAGTTTATCACGGAACCGCCCGTTTTCATAACAATGCCCAAGAACCATAACATAAACGTATAACATAAAACATTCATAAAGGAAACAAAAATTTTCCACATTTCAATCACAATATAACATTTTAGTATTTTGAAATAATGAATCCATACAAAAAGAAACCATTTCCAAAACCTTTTAAAACATTTAATAAGGAGAATTTTGAATCGAAGTGTCCCATACCACCTTGAAGCTTTTAACATTTTAAACCATTAATATCCATATAAATAAATCCTTAAAACCATTTAGAAAACATGTATATTAATAAGAACAAATCATTAAAGCATTTAAAGCGATATTTTGGTAAAGGGTTTTTACCAAAATTAGAGACACTTGAATACAATAATTGAGGAATAACATTTAATCAGAACTTTATAATATCATGAGAATAAATTGATTCATGATATAATATTCCAAAGGACAGTATATACACCATATAAGAGTGAATTGGTGCATAACAACAATGAAGTCTCAATAGGGATGTAAAATGTGATGAAATCCCTTATAAGGAAGGTATCCTTAAATTAAGGATAAATAAATATCAAAATTATGTGTGACAAAAATAAATACACCCAATATAATTGTATATTAATTTTAAAACAATAAAATGTCATTCACACATATTCAAATGATGAAATATTAAATAACTACATGTTGAACCCAAAGAAATCGAAATTGGGTTAAAACGTTCCCTTGGTAAAATTTGACAGCCTAACGACGTCACCTCAAAAATTTAGAAAATGAGTTGATGAGAGATAAAAAGGGAATCTCATCACTTGGACATAAAATTTACATCAATCAGGATATAGAAGAATATATCCCAACATAATAGTATGTGAATTAAAAGACATAACAAACAAATTCTTTTAAAATGAGGATGGTGAAAGGTTCCATTACCGACTTGGGTAACTTTCGAAAAGTACACCCCATTGAAGAAGTGTCATAAAATGAATATTTAAATACCCATAAATGGAATTATATTACAAAAGGAGTTTAATAATGGTCAGTACATAAACCACTCAAATTAAATTGTGGCAAATGTAGCATAAATCTCACAGGAATAAAAGTGAGATGAAAAATCCCTTACGAAAACTCGACAGCGTAACAGCGCCACTTATAACTTCCAAAATGGATTGATGAGATGAAATAGGGTCTTTCATCATATGAACATAATAATTACAGTGGGAGTAATATAAAATAACATCCCAATAATAAGAAATATGAGCTTAAAAGGAATGACATAAATGAGTGTACTTAAAAAGAAAGAGATGTGTAGGATCCCTTACCTCGGGTCCGACTTGACTCGATCATTCTTTAACGTCCTGAATAATAAACTTGAGTTAATTTACTCTTTATTTAAACCTTTATCTATTTCATTATTCCTTTTAGATCACTTATTGTCATGTTATAAACATTATGTAATAATTTAAGTTAATAATGTTTGTTTTGTCGATATTTGGTTCTTAAGTCGAAAGTGGACTTCTTACAATTACATGTTGTTTGTGTGGTCAAAGGTTATTTATATCCAGAATGACATTCCTGATTTGGATAGCATATATATCATATATATCCAGAATATACATGTATTTATAATATTACATAATAATTTTTAGGTAAGAAATGAAATGCACCGTTCATGGAGACGGTAAGACGTACGTACGCATGAACACTACTTTCATTTCTTTGTCATATTAATGGAATTAAAACTAAATGAGACGTATGTATATTTTAATTTCAGAATTATATTCATCATTTATATGTATCATTCATCATATATATCCATTATATACATGTACTTATAATAGTACATTACATTTGGGGATAAGAAATGAAATGCACAGTTCATGGAGATGGTAAGCCGTACGTACGCATGAACGCTACTTTCATTTCAATCTCATACTTTAATAGAAAGAAATGATAATTATATATAGGTATATTATAATTCTATTATAACATAACATTAAATCCATCCTTTATATGCCCCACGTATGGCATTAACGAATCACATCACTTTGAGGGGGTGGTAGTCCGCACTTCCTAAACTGAAGATATCACGTATACCACTAATGGAAGCCATAGAGGTAAGACACAAATGAAAAATACAGAAGCTTAAGTAAAACATAAACATATTATATATCATATATAAATATAGTGACATCTTAATGTCCACCTTTGAAGGTGTTATATGAGTGTTGAACAATCATCGATTCGTGAGGCAGAAATTCGCCATCCACGGAAACAGTATGTTCTTTAACCATTAGAAGTAGGTGTGTGTAGGTTTAGCTCGAATAATTATTAAAACAACATCCTAGTATATTAAATATACTGGAGATTTTACAAAATAAATGAATAAAAAGTGTTTAGGGGGTTGGAGTGGCAAAATAAAACAAAAGGAATCAAGTGAGCACATTACCTTAAAATCGGGTAACTCTCTTTGGTTTGAGCTCAAAGGCTTCCTTGGGAAGAATTCTGCCCAACATGATGCTTCAAGGAGTAATAGAGGGAAGTGGAGAGACAAAATGAGCAGAGGGTGGCCGAACCAAAGGCTTTGGGAGTGTGGGTAAGGAGGTAGAGGTGGGGGCCTTTTATAAGAGGAGAGGAGGGGCACTTTTGGAAAGTAAGAAATATTACTTTATTTGAAAATGTGTTTCTATTTTAAAAGGTCCCACATTGATATAATTCGTGTAAAAGGTTATAAGGATTCGAAATCCACCCATCCAATAAGTTTTGGACGTGTGTAGGTCTTAGATATTACATTATCTTTCCATTTTAGTTAAATCGTCAAATAATGATGTCATCGCTGAATCATTATGATGTCATAAATAATATAATTTATTTAATGTCTAAAAATTATAAAAAAATACTATGATGTAGGAAATATTTTTAGCTTTCCAAATACTATTTATAATAAAAAATATGACTTGTATAACCCCACTTAATAATTTTTTTAGTAAAACATATCATGTTTGTGTCATTTTTACTTTTACATTAAATAAAAAGTTATTTATGTCATTTCCAAACCAAAGTGGCTCCATGGGGTCCCCATGTTGACCCATGGCTTGTCTCGGTCGGCCATCACACATCCAATGAGGTTAGGACATGTGTAAAGTTCATTTCATATTATTAAAACATTATTTTTACCTTAAACTACACTAATTACCTCTAATCGCGATTAAAAACATAATAATTTACTATTCACCAAAAAATTATTTTTATCCAATTAAACCACATTTTACTTCTTAATTAAAACCATGTATGTTGGATTTTTGAAATTCAAAACACAATGATTGAAAAATTTCATTTAAACTAAAAAATCAGTTTTTATAAGTACAACTAAGTGGTGTCACTATTCATCAAAAATTGATGTTTTTCAGAAAAATCCAAAAAATTCACCCTAAGCTATATTTGATATTCTGAATTCAAAAATGAAGTCTATTTTACAAAATTCTAATCATATAAGTCACATTAATTTATTTAATAATTAATTCTCGCTGTCAGAGCAAATAGCGTTTTTTTATGAAACAATAAGTATCAAAAGATTGACACTGGTTTAAGTCTGATTTCAAAGTGAAATTAATTACAACGACCACTATTGGATTTAATAGTAAAAATATATTCTAATTTCACTTTAAAACCAATTTAAAATATAATCTAATCATATAAATAAATTAGATTAAAAAGAGGTTTTGAATTAAAATACAACATTTTACCCTATTCATTAAAAAAATTATCTTTATCGGAAAGATACCAAAAATTTACACAAAGTAAATTTTGATGTCTCGATTCTTAATAAGAGTTTTATTTGGTCAAAAATAATGTTTATGAGTGAAAAAAACTATATTTAATGACGGTTCACCATCAAAAGGCGATAAGTGAACCTTTAGTGAAAACTAGGGCACATACGCCTAAAATTGAATTCTTTCCGTATTTCATGCCTCTATCCTTTATTTGATAAATGTAAAAACATTGAAGAACATATATAATTATATTTTAGTTATTTCTATCCATTCCCGCCAATACAACGGCTACATGTTAACTACCATTTAAAATAATATTATTTTATTATTAGAGTGCAACGTAGGATTCCCTAGAAACTCGTTGTTGCGTGTTGGGTACGCCATCTAGCATAGCGTCCCCTTTAAAGTCATATTAATATTTTATTCACAAATATGGATAAATATGAAAATGTCATATTCTTTATTTACCTGGGGTGTTACAGTAATCACATCCTACTAGTGCATAGAAGAATACCATAAAATATAGGTGGAGAGGTTGAATTTTTTATTTGGAGGTGTATCTTGATGATTAGATATATATAAAATTGATTCAAGTAATTATTTGAAAATATTTATACCAAAATTTTATTAGAATAATGGAGTATGTTGTGACTATGACTCATGAGTCGGATCAAAAATCAAAGGTGTAGGTTAAGGGCAACCTACATAGATTGTATCAAATGTTGGAAAGTCTTTCGGAAAAGATTTTAAGTTCCCTGTTATGAAATAAAATTTGTTTCTGAATATGGATGAATAACCTTTGTGATGATTAGTTATTAAAAATGTTCATTATTTTTGGAAAACAATCTTTTTTATAAGAATGGTATATAAAAATAAGTAAATTATTTCTAAATGTTCAATCCCAAACAAAAAGGGTGAGATTTTTATGAGATAGTTTTATTCCAGGATCATATGACTGGACTGAGTATAACCATAAAAAATGTATCATAGTATGGATCATCATTCAAAAAAGTCATCAAAAATATAATATTTTTGATTGGAAACTCCATATACTCTTGATCTATCAGCATAATGTTCATTCATAACGGGAATCAATGTTGTTTATAAAGTCACAATGTTTCTAAATTTGTCTAATGAAGACTGTGATGTAAAGAGTTTGAATGTTATTTTTATTCAAACATTAAGTCTAATGATGCTTTTATTGTTTTTAATTTACAAATAAAAAATGTTTTAACACGTTGGATGAAATAATTATGAAACAATGGTTTTAATAGGTGTGTAAACCATATTAATTTTTTTGGGAAATAATTAAGGTGTTAATAGTAAAGGAAGTCATAATAAATTCCAATGAATGTCATAAGAAGATTTACTAATAATGTTATTCTCCTAAATTATGATAAACCCTCTTGATAAATAATTTAGATGAATGACTATTGGTGAAGGTGCCTTAATTTTTTTTGTTAGTTCTAGAAAATTGGATACTGAAGATGGGATCTGAATATACCAAACTCCAAAATTTTCAAAAAAAATTATGAGAAAAGATGAATATGTTTGAAGTGTGTCTAAGTGAATTTGAATTCAGATGTAGAACATTAGAGTATCTAGAGTCTGATCAAACATGAATAGATGAGTTATGAAAATAAAATTATTCTAAATAATTTCTATCACATGACAAAATAAAAAAAAAGAATTCAATTTTTGATACTGAACCACCATACTAGTATGTTATATTAATCCATCAGATAATATTTCTATACCAATAATTCATCAGGATCAGTGGTTCTAAAAAACTAATTGTTACGAGAAATGGTTTGATAAATTTAATCATAATTAGATGTTCATCGAGATAAGACTACTATAATAGTGGGGAAGTGTTTGAAAATGTGAGAATTGATTGAGATACCACATCTATTTGACGTCTTCAGAAGTTGAAACCATGTATATAGATGATTAAATTATTTTGGTTAGTTGATCGGATGAAGAAAACATACTGATATTCAATTAGATATAGAATTTACAACAAATGTAGTATTGGAATGAAATTTAATTAGAATGAGATGATTATTTGTCATCATAATGTTATAAGGAGGTTCGATTAGACTGAAGAAATAAAATAATGTCTAATGATGAAGATTATAGATAAGTTATAAGTAGATTGTACAAGGTGTGTGTAGTGTTGAAATAGTTAAACAAGAAATTCATATATATGAATATCTATGATTATTTTAATTTTATATAGTGAAGAATGTTTTTTATTTTCCCGTAATTTCTCATCTGAGATGAGTATAAATTGATGCCTAATAAACTCACACTATGCATCCTTTCATGTGAGATGAAAATAAAGGGATCTCTAGAATTCATTTCAGAGATATCTGTATAGTTTGAGACATAATTTTATGGTCAGACATCTGAATGTTTTTTTAACCTGATTATGGGTGTTCAGACTGTGAAATTGTGTAGAGTTTGAGTAATGTATATTAAAAATTAATTCTACATACTGAGTTTATCCATTTGAATTCAGTTGAACAGGTCCATTGGATCAAACCATGTCATTCTGAGATAGTTGGATATCGACACAATGGATTGAGGATTCTAGATATGGAATTTTGGGAGAAGTTTTAACAAAGACTTTATTCTTTGATTTTGGCTCATTTTTTTATAAAAAATTCAATACATATAAAGTCGATATAATCATTCTACATGGAGATGAATGTTGTCTATTTAGAGTTCGAAATTTTTTTATTCACTTCTTCATTATTGTGATTGACTATATACTAATGGGAGTGTCTATGAATGGGATGTAGGCTCCCACATTTAGAATGAACCTTATAATACTCATGTTCATTATATTTTTAATACTATTCAATTCATGAGTATTATGTAAAATATATAAATTTAATTAAAATAAACATTTTTAAGGGTTTATGTTTCTTAATGTCATGAAAATTATTAAATGAGAACAATTGATTAAACCCCCACCCCTTCATATTCTTATTCTATCCATTAAAAAATCCATTGATATTTGGAAGAAGCCTCTTTTTTTGAATCGTTATCATGGATAATTTAAATTATTTAAATACTTGAGGAATTCATACATTTAATGGAAAAAATTATTAAGGATATAAAATAGGATGATTCTTTATCTTGTATCTCTTTTCATGGATGTTTTTTATCGTACAATAATTGGTTTTTCACATATTTAGAAATATGTTCCTATGAAAATTGTTGATATGGAAAATAATTTAGTTGATGGGAAATATAAAAATATTATTCTAATGTATGGGTAAAAAAAATATTTTTCTGATGGTGATGGGTATCAAAACATCAATGTTTTTATGGGAAAGTTTGGAAAGTAATTTTAAGGGGGATAATGTAGTGAAGGAAGAAAAAATATAATTGAAGTTTAGTTTGATTAAAGACATAATAATGAATCCTGAAGATAAAATTAATGAATACTTTGAGTGGGTAAATGTTATTTTTGGCTACACTATAGTATTTGGGGAAGTTCTAAAAGACTAAAATATAGTTTTGAAACATATGAAAATCATGATAGACATGAATGTTACTAATATTGTCTTAATAGAATAAATAGATTATTTTCCACATTCTGAATTTTGTAACATTATTATTTCATATTAAATTATAATTTCTCTTAAGATCTAAAATAATATATAATATCAAATATATTTTGAAACTATGAGAATGATGGATATTTAATATTTTGAAGATGTTGATACCATTGATTATAAGGATAAATAGGATGATGAGTTGAATGAAAAAAAACATGTCTCTTTTCATCAAGGACAATCATAGAGGAAGAGGAATTCATGAAGGTAAACATCATATCAAATGTTTTGAGTGTGGTGGAATTGATCAATTTTATAATAGTTTTACTAAGAAAACAATTAAATAATATCAATATGATTCTGCTGAAACACATCATTTAATATGTGGAAGAAATGTTCTATACTAAAAAATTAATTCAAAAAACAAAAGTAGATTTTTCACTGGGAACAAGAAAAGTATGTTGAGTATGTAAACTAAATTAAACTCATCTAAAAACAATTATTCAAGAGATTAATAATTAGAAAATGTTGGAATGTTGATTGTAAACATATTAAAAATGAATGAATCATAAAATAGTGAAGAAAAAGGTGGCGAAGAATCTTACAAAGAATATCATCTTATAACATAACTTGTTACATGCCATGAGACAATCGGGTCACTCATAGAAGAAATAATAATTATAAATAAATTTATTCTAATCATTTTTGAAGATGAAAAAATGTTTCATGAAAGAAGAATAAAAAATCTTGGTGATCTAAAGTTATAAATACATAATTGTTGAATTGGGACATTTGGTTGAAGAAATCAATAAAAACATGGAATATGAGTAAGAGGAAGATACAAATTTTAAATCAAAACTATTAAAGATTGAAATTACAATGAGGAAGATTAATGAAAAAATGAACATAAAAGTAAAATATAATAATAATAAACATGCTGAGAAATTTCAAATCAATAATATGGTGAAATCCTCACCATCAAAAAATAATGTTCCATTGAATTTTTTATCATTTATGATCATAAGAAAAGTGTTTAGAATATTTGGTTAGAGAAAATATGTGAAAAAACTATCACACCCTCAAAATTTAAAATCTCTCTTAGAAAGAAAGATGGTTTTCACCCACTGTATGTTAGAAGAAGAATTATTTATTTACCTCAAAAAAGATTCTATAGAGAATGATATTAATTTAATTAAAGATAGTGATTTCATTATTTTTTGTGTCCTGGAATCTATTGAAACAAGTATTTCAATTATTTTCATAACATATTACTTCTATGAAGATGGTTTGAATAGATATAAAGATATAGAGAGAAAATAATTAGTAACATTACTATCCAATAATAAGATTAAAAGGAAACACCTCGTGATATGGTAAACATTTGAAAAAATGAAAAAATCGAATGTAATATTTTTGGAAGATGTGATCCGGCTAATCATCATATAGAATTTCATATGAAACTATTTTTAGAACATTTCACCTTTGGTAGAAAATAACAAGAAGCTGGATAGACAAAAGTTGAGGAAAGCGGTTTTTTGGAATATATTTTATATAAATTAAAAAGAAAAAACCCTAAATACTTGATAGTTGTTGTACATAACACATGGAATGTGATATAAAAATATTGTTACATATTTAAAATATTTATTGAGGTTGTATTACCTTTGGGAAAGATAGTTCTCCAAATATTAGAGGAATCATAATGGCTGATATTCAAATAGAAACATCTAAATATATGGATGTTTTATTATTTTATGCAATAAAGCATAATTTACATTGTGTAAGACATATTTGTGAAGATGGAAAAGTGGTTATTTTTTGAAAAATTATTGTATCATCAAAATTGTGAAATATTGAAAAGTGATTACAAAATAATAATGAATTAGTGGGAACCTCATTAAAAATTTAGAATTGAATAACTCATTCTTGCTTTGTTTTGAAGATGATAATTTGTTATGGCCCCTAATACTTGACCATATTGGGAATAAAAATTTATATAAACCATTGAATGTTTATTTTCTATGAAATGTGATAGATTTGAAAAGAATATAAGAAGATGTGTGTGTTACTTTTCATAATGGTATGATTAGTACTAAAATTCATAAGATGGTTGAAATTTTAACTATGAGACTGCAAGAAATAATTCTTTCTAATTTATGTGGGTCAATGTGAAATCAATCAACCATAATGAATTTGTACTTTTTATATTTTATTTATGATTTCACTTGAAAACCCAATTTCATGTTTATGAAACAAAACTTATAGGTTTTAGAAATTTTCATATTCTTTAGAAGAGAGCCTAAGAAAAAGATGAGGGTTTACATAATGATGGTGAGAATAGAAATGGTTTATAATTAACATTTAATACTTTCGAAATATATATGATAAAGAATGGAATAAAAAATTGCTGTAATCCTCCATATATTCCATAATCAAATGGATGAGTAGAAAGAAATAAACTAAGTATGGTGGAATTAAAAAAAATATTTTATTAGAATACAGAAATTCAATGTTATATTGGGGAAATGAGTTTAGTAAAATTGTACAATATTAGAATATATGATTATTTATTCTCGAATAAACATTAACCTCTCTGAAATTTGGTATAAAAATATACTTAATTGAAATACATCAAGTGATTTCAATGTCCATTTCTGCTAAAAACAAATCCATATCATGGATTATTAGATTAGAAAAATGAATAGGGAATATTTATGGTCTATTCACCCCATAGATGGAGTAACACATGTTAGATTTTTTTACAAAATATGGTGGAATCATATGATGTAAATTTTGATTAAAATACAAAATAGTTATCAAGAATGTTGAGAAAGATAAACTAATGGATTACCAGGAAATAGATAATGATATAAAATGGACTTATCATGATTTTAAATAATTTATTGGTGATGAAAGTGATGATATAAATGAAATAATGAAATTTAATACATTAAAAATTTATGTTAAGTCCCCAAAAAACATTTTGAATTTGACGGCTCCATTTGATAAAAAATTACTTATTGATTAGAGAATCATACTTCCCTCATCTCACAAGAAAAATCAGATTCATTTTCAGAATCTGTTTATCACACAGAATGGGAGGATGTTATGAATGAAGAGTGGGATCCAATTGAGAAAAATGAAATATGTGATGTTTTACAACAATAAAAAGGTAAAAATATTATTCAGTCATCATTGCTTTATACAAACAAGTTTAATGAACATTTAGGAGTTTCAATAAAAAATAAAAGTTTTTTCTAATAGTTATAATAGAAACCATCAATTTTCATGCGAATACATTATATAACTTTTGTGGAATATATAAAACATTATACAAACAGTCTCACAAAGTTCATACTGGTTTAGTGCCTTTGGAAACATGGAACATAAATCTTATAGCCCATTGAAATATACGTCATGTTTTCCACAACGATCACACCCTTCGTTATTCTAATTAATAATATTCCATCATAACCTAGGGAATGGAAACAATATATAGGGGTGAGTTCAAATGGTCATTAAGGTTAAATAAAGGAGATGTGTATTCATATTATGAACATAAGGGTATAAGAATGTGGTCATGATCATTCGAAGATCATACCCTACATATCAAATATCATAAACATGAATCATGGAATAAATATTTTTAGTTCATAACACATGAATCATGTTGGAATCAAGATCATATTTCATGAAATAATAATAGAAGAATAATATATGGAAAATTGGTATACACATCAATATTTCATTTAGTGAAAATATATAAGTATAAAAACCTTCACACATTAACTTAAGAACATGAAATTATGCACCATCGTAGAATTATGAACATGTAACCAAGACCATTCATAATAATATGAACATGAAATTAGGTTCACACATTATATTACGATCATGTAATTAGATTCATGAATAACATTGTGACCATAAAATGGGGAACACTGATAACATTGCGAACATGTAATCCAGTTCATGTATAAACATATGGAAATAAAAAGAGGTCTATGCATAACATTGTGAACATTTAATCGAGTTAATGAATAACATTTATACTAATGATAAATCCATATTTACCCAATACATTGGAGGAATATATTTTAATCACCCATTATATAATAAAATTATACATTCATGTTCCACAAAACAATCATCATATCATGACCTATGAAAAGAGATAGATTTATAAACATCAATTAATAAACCCTGAACTGAATTCGATATAATTAACATTTCATCACATCATAACCAATGGAAAATATATAGGTGTCACAAAAATTTAATCAAAGAATAACCCATTAAAATAATTGGGTTTCATAGACATATAACCCATCATTGTGAAATGAGTTTCATAAACATATAACCCATACAAGAGAAATGGGATTAATAAACATAATTCCATCAAAACATAAACCATTAATGAATGTATATAAATGTAGCCTTTGGATAATTTCCTATAATGAAATGAATAACATAAAATGATATCTTCTTAAATAAAAAATAATTTGGAAATATATTTTGAATAAAATTCATGAGGAAAATATCACTTCTTCATTGAAAAAATATTTTTAAAACATAAAATCTTTTTAAATCCATTTTATTAAAAATAAACATGAAATATTATGAAGAAATATTTTAAAACCATATGTTCAAAAATTTAATTTAAAAAATATAAATACATCTTGAAAATGTTTATAAATACATTTCATTGAAACAACTTGTAAAACATATAAATAAGTCTTGAAATTATTTTGAAACCAATTTTCCATTAAAACATATAATGTAGCTTAAAAATGTTTGAAATCCATTTATTTAAAAATTAATTTTAAACTATTTTTTCATAAAAATGAACATTTTAATCATGTAGTGGAAGATTTACAGAAATGATGAATGGTAAATCTGTACATGTCATACGACGTAAGAAGAAAAATCCTTTTACATTGTAAAAGGTTAGAAAAATGGCATGCACAGAAAGAGACAAGAATATTCCTTTGAAAACATTTGTAAAAGAAAAAAATGGAAAATTTTCATTTAATGTTTATTGGAGTGTAGTATAATATTCTTGGATACCCTTTATATAAATCATTTTTTAATCAACATAGATTTCCAACCGATGATAGGGTAATGTCAAGATTTCATAAAAACACATTCCTTACTATTTAATGTACCAAATAGTAGTTAAATGGTACAAATAAATTAATAAATCTTGAATAATAATTGGATAATAATAATTATTAATGTTATTGAGATATGGATCAAAATGTTTAATTAAAGGAAGTATAATCCTAAATAATCTCAAAATGCGATGAGATTGTTTAAATAAACTCTTTTCACTTGGTAACTTTGAATCACACTCATTGAGTAAAAAAATTAAATTAAATGAATCTTAAAATATGATGAAAATAAGTAGATTATTTACATAACATTTCAAGGGAATTATATACACCTAATAAAATAATATTTGTGCATAACATGACAAGTTTCTCAAAGAAGACAAATTTAGACAAAATTATTTTATCTATTTGGTAAATTTTGAAACATAATTCAAATGATATAGATTTCATAAAATATATTTGTAAAATACACATAAATTTAATTTTAGAAAAAATATGATACGTCCATGGTTAGTATACACTCCACTCAAAAGGAATGGGTGGTGATTGAAGTATGTATCTCGAGAAAATAAAATGTGAGATGAAATCCCATTACATTGTGTCAATAATCTCGTCGTACTCATACAAACAACTAGTATAATACATATAAGTTTATTATATATATATATAATATTATTATTATATCTAGTAACATATATGTTTTTAATATGACCTTATATTACCCATTTTTTAACTCTTTTATGTTAAGGTTACCCTTCTGGTAACATTCTATTTGTCTTTCACATGTGTCATACTTTTTTATATATTTGGTCCTTATACTTATATAATTATTTCTAAATTTTAATCAATGAAATAAATAAAATTTTTCTTTATTGTATCTATATTATAATAATATATATAGTATATAATTTTGAAATGTAACACACCATTCATGGAGACGATATTCTTTATGTACGCATGTATGCTATTTCAATTTTTTATTATCATATAGAAAGAACGAAAATAATTAAATATAATAAATATATGTATATATTTTATTCAAATAGAATTATTATTTAATATATTTCATATAATTTCACTAATATAATCCTTAATACATTCCATGTATCATGTGAATGAATCACATCGCATTGAAGAGGCAGTAGTCCACACTTCCTCAAACAAATTTATCGTATTTACATCAATTGGAAAGTATAATTATATTTGTAGAAAAATGATAAAATATTATTAAAGAAATAATAAAAATAATATGTAACATATATAGGTAGAGTTTCTATCATAATTTCCAACATGATAGGCAGTAAAGAAAAAAATGAACAATCATCGTTTTTAACGTGGTAGTTCACCATACTGTTAAACAAAAAGTTTATTACCCATTACATTGATGTGTGTAACTGTAGGTTAAAACCGTTGCAAGAAAATTTCTATTAAATTTATTATAAATGTTTTATTATAAAATTATGGATTAATATTAATTTATAATCTATATAATGAAAATAAAAAATGGTTCTCTAGGGAGGGTGTTACCTCTTAAGCGATTAACTCATTATGGTTTTCACCCAATGGATAATTTGGATGGATTTCTGTCCAAAATTATGATTCTAGGTTGATGTGAGGGAATTTTGGTATGTAGCAGGGAAGAAATTTTTTCAGCCAGATCACTTTATAGGTTAGAGGAAGTGGGGGGAAAGGAACAATTTTTATAATGGTGGAGGACTGACAGTCTCGTAAATATTTGAAGAGATAATTCAATCCACATTTTTCATATTGTATGTGGATCCAAAAATGGTACAATTTCTATCCAAGTGATTATAGGGTCTACATATGTGTAGTAAATTTGTTTTTAACAAGTTTATTGTTCATTTAAGAACATATGATTAATGCTTAATACATAGTAATGCATTATTTTTTCTTAATTGATATTTTTAATTTTAATTACTTTCACTATTATATTTTGTTAAAATCAAATATGATTTTATTAAAAATTAAAAATTATTATGATTCCAAATATTTAATATATTTTTGTAAAATTAAAATCCCAAACGTTTCATAAATTAATTTAAATTTAATTCCTTAGTCAGGTCGACGTTTTGGTTTTCAAAAGTAAAAACATTCAAAACATTTCTATGTTTTTATATCAAATTTAAAAGTGAAATTATTTCCAATGAAATAAAATTTATTACATGATAAAAATATAATCTAATTAATCTTTTAAACCAATTTAAATTCTAAAGAGACATTGTAACTAAATTATATGAAAAATCAGTTTGTAACAAAAGATCAGTATTTTAACTATTCATTAAAAATTAAAACCTTATAGGAAAATAACTAAAATTTATCCAAACCTAATTTTTATGTGTATTTTTTAATTTAAATGATTATTTTGACATATTAAATAAATAATAATTCCAAAAAAATTAACATAAAATTGTTTCACCATTAAAAGGCGCAAAATTACTTTTATAAAAATATAGTTTTTTTTTCATAAAACTGGTTTTTTTCATATCATTGGTCTATAATATATATTTTATGAATAGAACAAATATTTTATTGAATTTTACCCAATATATCACATTAATATCATTATTTATTTGTTATTAAATTAATTTATTAGTTAAAAATATCCTTTCGACCATAAAAAATATAATATTTTTCTTTATATTTAATTGGTTTCATATTATTTTCTAATTTATTGGTATACTATGAATAAATATTATATTTCTAAAAATAATAAATTATCATAAATTATATAACACTATTCCATACCTGTAACTTATCTCTTATAATATATCTTTTTATATTAAATATTTATATTTTAATAATATATTATTGTTTGGAAAAACTCATTATTTTGTGTTATGCATGCGATCAAGGAAAGTATTTATTGCTATTAGATGAAGCCAACCTAAATGTTCCATGTATATAAATATAAATTTTATGTTTCTTTTATTACAAAATAGACTCAGTGTTGTATTAAACATAATATAACCATAGATATTTAATATAAAATCAACAACTTTCACCATTTCCTAAAATAGAAAATCTCAAAAATGATAAATTAATTTGATAAAAATAATCTCAGGTTATTACATTCTACCCACATATATTAATTATTCCCTCTAAATTCATCTTGGGTTATCAATCATTTAATACTTTATTGTTTCATTCATAGAAACCCACATCATTAAAATTAATTATAAAACTTTTATTAAAAACTGAATGACATAACTATAACGGTTACCCAAAGTAACATAGAAATAGGTTTTCACATAGAAGAACATAATTTGGAATTGATAAAATGGATATGGAAGAGAATTATAACTATCATGTTCAAATGGAGAGTGATAGGGAACTTATTTAAGATAATGTTAACAATCGCAAATCCATAAACTGGGATAATCTAATGGAACATTTGATTCATCAGAAATGAAGGTTCTAGGATTATTTTTGTATTGAAGATCATTTTTCAGAATGTGGAATAATTTTCATGAAAATATATTCTTTCATGATTTTAGTAAAACATCACCCATTTTTGTTTTTTGATCCACTTAACCTCATTCTATAAAAGTTAAGGTTTCGTTTTTCATTCTGAAAGTACTAACAGATCATACGATATAAGATATTCTATCCAATTTGTCATCAATTATCATCAACAGAATGTAGTTTCAATATGATACCTAATATTCATAAATCCTCATATAGAGAGATGAGAATTTAATCTTATTGACTTCTTCTGATGTTTAATTTATAGCTTCCACAAATATTTCAGCTTCTGACGATTATTAAATATAAAAATTCAAATCATTATAAATAATTTCATTAAAGAATCTTAACATTGATCCCCCATGGATTAAGTATTATCACATGTTTGACAAAATCCAATAATGTGAAAACCATTACCAAATATTCCCATGAAACATGATAATAAACTTAATTACCATAAATCCTATTGGAAAACATGAATTGATTTTTATTCTAGTGATTACTAGATATACTCATTAAATACATGATGTTGTAAACTTAATCCTTGATAACATAGAATAATTTGTCAATAATCAGTTCTAGGGTAATCCATACCATAAAATTTACGTATTCATATCCGTTAAATATTTATCCAAACATCATTTTCTCAAAGAAAAACCTTAATTAAGTGTCACCTTCCCTTAATAAAAATATAACCTTTCAATGAAATCATTATTTTATGTCTTCATCACCAGTCAACACTTCATTTTAAATCATCAATAAAAACTTATAATAAAAATGGTTATATATTTCTATATTCATATAACATAATATTTTAATTCTAAGAAATAAATAATTCATTCATCCAAAAACGTTCTTAAATCATTACACGTGTTTCACCACCTTATTCTTTAATGCCTCCTTCCAAGAATTTTATATATAAATCATTTATAATGGTTCTTCAACCTCAATCTAATCATGACTCTTATGTTTAATGTAAACCATACTAGAATAATATCACATACCATTAACATGTCATTGTTTGTCACTTTATCTTCAGAAGTATATCCAATACAGGTACCACCTTCCTAATTTTCTTTATAAAATTTACTCTTGGGAAATAGATTTTAATAATGCACATAATTTACACATATCAAACATTAATTGTTAACCATCTTCTTTATAGTTATCTCCATTGACTAAAACCATAAATCATAGGTTGAGAATCATTAATTATTTTGGGATAGAATATAATCATGGAAAATTACTTATAGGGTTATTAAATCATGGATCCTACTTATTTAATCTATGACACATTAAGTTTATCATTGGATATTCATAATCATCCTCTATTTAAATCCTACATTATGTTTTATAAATAGTTTGTGAATTCCTAAATCATAACCCCCAGAATTGTCAAACTAGGTGTGTAGTAAGGCCTATTATTGTGTACTAGATTACCCAACATCAGGAAAATACATCTTTTTGGAGTTGTTACACCTAGATACATATATACTTGGGACATATCCAATTATAATGTCCACAAAGATATGTATATCTAGTAAACCACTCACTATATCCTTTACCAAAATTCCACAACATTTTCATAAACATTAACTTATCCTTATACTTATCCTTAGAGACATACCTTGAAATATACTTAGGAATATAAATAGGTATCTCACTAAGGTTTTATCATTTTTATTTATATATTTTTACTAAACCTTAATTCTAATAAATAATATGGATACCCACTCTTTTCATACATAGACATCTCATAAATTTTGTGTAATACTTCAAAAACATTATAAAAATAGATGCCCAAAGAGCATAATTGTTCATTGCCTTTGGAAACCTGGAAAAATTATTATTCCTCAGTAAAAGATCCTCAATGTTTACAAAAATGGCCTCACCCGTCAATGATTCTAATTAAAAACCATTCTTCATTACCAGGCCAAAATAATTATAAGAAATGGGTGAGATCAAATGCTCAATAAGGGTAAAAAAATAAAATTCGTATGAATATCATTAACATAAGAGTGTATAAACATGATCATGATCATTGGAAGATCATACCCTGCATATCAAAGATCCTAAACATGAATCATGGAATAAATATTTGTTGTTTTGAAGACATGAATCATAACGGAATCAAGAGCATAAGCCCTGAAAATATAACATAGGAATAAGACGTTGAATTGTATAATACACGCCAATGTTTATCATCGTGAACTTGTATAAGTAGAAATAGGTACAAAAATTAATTTAAGGGTATGTAATTAAGACCACTCATAGTCTTATAGAAATGAATCAAGGTCCATGCATAATTTTGTGACATGAAATTTTGATCATGGAAAACATTTTGAACATTAAATCAGGTTCATAAATAACACTATGAACATATTCTAAGGTTCAATCATAACATTGTGAAAATTTTATTAAATTCTGGAATCAACATATGAATATGTTACCAAGTTCATGAATTAAGTAGTGAAAATTTTATCAGTTTCATGCATAAAATTGATACTCTTTATTTATCCATCATTACCCAATTCATTGAAGGGATACATAGGTCCCATTGGTAACATAATAAAATCACAAATACATGGGTCAAAAAAATTTCATCATAACATGACCCTTTAAAAGATATGGGGTTTATAAAAATCAAATCATAATCAATGAAATGGAATGGGTAACATTAACATTTCATCACATCAAAACAGATGGAATATAGATAGGTATCATAACCATTTTATTAAATGATAACCAATGACAAGAAGCTGGTTTCATTATCATATAACCCATTACATAGAAACATGTTTCATAAATGTAACGCCCTGACCCCAGTTACCCAGAGTCGGTGCATTATTGCGTAACATTGGCATGATAAAAAAACAAGTCTTGAAAGACCGATTAGTTTAGTAGACTTGGAAACAATAGATACATTCATAAATGTTACATTACATCATGAAGTGAAAAACTACAATAACAATGTCTTCATAGTCCACAATCATATCCTCTTCTGAATATCCCTGCAAGTCATTCATTAAATACTTCTTCACATCCTGGAAAATATTAAAACATTGAATGGGGTGAGCTCAGATGCTCAGTAAGAATAACAATATAGCAGAAGCTTTCATAAATAAACATAAACATTTAAGTCAATGTATGACTAAAACAAAAGCCTTTTAAACTTGAACTTAAACATAATATGGAAAAAGTAAAATGAGATAATTCCATTTACTTATTCACATGGATATTCTACTGGTCGAATAATCACATGAAATATCAATAACCACTTTCATAATGATGGAATGCATAATGCCAGACTATCATAACCACGTAGCCAAGGCATCGTTCCAAGAGCACAAAAAAAGATTTTGTCAAGGCCTAGTTCCAAGACACTAGTTTGTCTCATGAGACCTATCGATGCATCGAGGAGCTATAGCGGGCTCCACCCATCACTTATAAAGTCTAATGCATTCCTCATATGAACAAGTTTAAACATATCATAAACCATAACATAGTCATATAACATAAAAAATGCATAAAGGAAACATAACATTTTCACATTTCAATCACAAGATATCAATACAACACATTGATATAATAAAAAAACACTTTCAGAACCATTTTCAATACCAAAATAAAAGAAAACAAAATCTTGGTATTTATTTTTCATTTAAAAAAAGTTATGTCTTATAGAGGAAGTCGAAACTCAAATAATAGTCACGGCGGCGGAGAAGTCGTTGTCGCCGCATATGTAAGAAAAAAAATTCCTTTTGTCGTTTAGTAAAAATGCTTCATATTAAAATATTACTTTTGAATAAAATTAAAAGTCAAAGGGGTTTATACACCGTATAAAGGAAAGTTGTCTATAAAACAAAATATGCCTCAATGAAAGGATATTGGGACGAAGTCCCATACAAAGATCATTTTTTAAAATAAAATATATCTATTATGTGTATTCACTATAGGTACACATAAATAATGTTCAAGTACAAGATAGGACATAACAATATAATGACATAACTTTAAAGTAGGAGATTAACCAAAAGAATGGAAATTGGGTTAAGAAGTTCCCTTACCTTGTGTCCAACATGACTCTACCATTCTTTAAACTCCTAAATAATAATTTAGAGATAATATCTACTTGAATAAGAACCTTTTTCAAGTTCATTATCCCTTTTATATCTCTTATAACAATGTTACAAAAATTATGTAGTCATTTAAGTTAATAACGGTTGTTTTGTCGATATTTGGTACTTGAGTCAACAATAAACTTCTTATAATTAGAAGTTGTTTATGTGGTAGAATATAACTTATATCCATAATTATATTCATGATGTAGGTATCATATACATCATATATATCCAGTATATACATTCATTTATAATATTACATAACATTTAAAGGTAAGAAATGAAATGCACCGTTCATGGAGACGGTAAGCCGTACGTACGCATGAACGCTACATTCATTTCTATTTCGTATGAAGTTATAATTTATAAAGGAATAATATAATTCCAATATTATATAATGTATAATAACATTTACTCCATCCTCTATACATCCCACATATGGCATTAATGATTCAAATCACTTTGAGGGGTCGGTAGTCTATAATTCCTAAAATGAAGATATCACGTTTACCCATAATGGAAACCATAAAGGTATGCCATAAATGAAAAATAAATAAGCTTCAGTAAAAAATAAACATATTATATATCATATATAAATATATTGAAATCTTAATGGCAACCTTTGAGGGTGTCATATTAGTGTTGAACAATCATTGTTTCGTGAGGCAGAAATTTGCCATCCACAGAAACAATATGTTTTTTAACCATTAGATGTAGGTGTGTGTAAGTGTAGCTCGAATAATTCTTATAAAAACATATTAGTATATTGAGTATACTTGTGTTGTTACAAAAGAAATTAATAAAAGGAGTTTAGGGGGTTGGAGAATCAAAATTAAACAAAATAACAAAAGAGAAGACATTACCTTAAAATTGGGTATCTCTTTTTGATTTGAGCCAAAGGCTTCCTTGGGAAGCGTTCTGCCCAATGTGAGGCTTCTAGGAGTAATTGAGGTAAGTTGGGAGAGTATTTGTATAGTTTTTGGCCAAGCCAAATGGCTTGAAGGTGTGAATAAGGTGGTAGAGGTGGGGGCCTTTTATAAGAGGAGAGAAGGGGCACTCTTGGAAGGATTGAAATGATACTTTATTATGAAATTATTTTCGGATTCTAAAGGTCCCAAAATAATATATTTCCAGGCTAAGGTGATAAGGGTTCTAAATCTACTAATACAATAGGTTTTTTATAGGTTTAAGCTTTAGATTTTACATAATCTTTTCATTTTATTTTAATCGTTAATTAATGAGGTAATCACTACATCATCATTGTGTCATAAATATTTTAATTTATTTAATGTCTAAAAATTATAAAAAAAAGTTTCATGATGTAGGAAATATTTTTAGATTTCTAATGAATATTTATAGTAAAAAATATGTCTTGTATAACCCCATTTAAAAATTTTTTTAGTAAAAGAACTCATGTTTGTGACATTTTTATTTTAACATTAAATAAAAAGTTTTTAATGTCATTTTCCTATCAAAGTGGCTCCATGGGGTCCCCATGTTTACCCATGGATTTTCTTGGTAGTAAATGACTCATAAAATAGGTGTAGAACATGTTTAAAGGTATTTTCATATTTTTATAATATCATTTTTACCTTAAATTTCACTAATTACCTTTAATCGCGATTTTTTAAACTTAAAAGTTACTATTCACAAAAATTATTTTAATTCCATGGAACCAAATTTTACTTCCTAATAACAACCATGTATGTCAGATTTTTTAAAATCAAATCACAGATGTTGTAATGTTTCATTTAATCGAAAAATCAGTTTTTAACTACCACTTAGTGGTTTCACTATTCATCAAAAATTGATGTTTTTCAGAACAATGCCAAAATTTCACCCTAAGCTATAATTGATATTCTGAATTAAAAAATGATGTCTGTTTTATGAAATTACGAACATATAATTTTCATTAATTAATATTATAATTAACTCACGCTGTCACAACAAATACCGTGTTTTTAAGATATAATATATATCAAAAGATTGACAATTGTTTATGTCCAATTTCAAAGTGAAATTAATTCTAATGAACACCATTGGATAAAATGGTAAAAATATATTATAATTATACTTTAAAACCACTCAATAGTATAATTTATCACTATAAATTATTTTGATTAAAAAAGTTGTTTTTAAGTATTTTTCACTATTCATAGTAATTTGGAAGTTCTTAGAAAATTACAAAAAATTAAACATAGGATAATTTCAATATTCCGAATATAAAAATGAAGTCCATTTTGAAATATAAAATTTATATAATTTCAAAAAGTGGGTATTACTATTCATAACTACTACTTTGATTCGTCGCGGTGTGTTAGAATCTCGAACTTGCGTATAATGCAAGCTATTTCATTATTGAATGAGAAGCGTATCGTGAAAGCTTGGGGTGTTACATTCTACCCTCCTTCAATAAATTGCGTCCTCACAATTTGAAAATGTTCTTCAAAAATAAAAGGTTGAAAATAGAAAACACCTTGGTGGAAAACCCACATCGGAAATAGGGTTAATAAGAATATAACATTAAAAGAAAGAAAGAGAAGTACAAAGGTCACCCGAGATAGCCCATACTATAATTCTATGAAAATATGGATATGGAGGAGAAATAAACCATCAATTTCTGATGGAGAGTGTTAGAAAAGAAGATTAAGGTAAAGTTAACCACAAGAAAATCACAAACTTGTGACTGGTTAAACGGTCATTGAATCCCCAGTTGGAAAATTTAACCGACAATGTTTTTGTTTTAAGTTACCTTTTATAATGTTCAAGAATTTATTTAATAAATTTTCTAAGAACTTAAGGAAATATACTTACTTGTCATGTAGGCTTTCATTCTTTAATAAATTTTTTCCACGAACCCATCTTTCACTCCAAATGGTAACATAACTCAAAAATATTATATTTATCCTAATGTTATAAGGTTCCAAAAATTACCACATACCATTTATATTAGGAAAACTATTTTTTAATAACTAGGTACTTATTTTAGGCTAGTGGTAGGTAAAAAGGCCTGTCGCACTATGGTTTTGGGTTCGATTCCTGCAACTTTGTCCGACGCGATGGGTTATCCCCCAACCTGCAAGTTGTCCTTTTCCTAAAACTATAGTATTATAATATTCCAAAAATAATCTTCAGAAATGTTTTAACCATAAACAATACTATCCATTGTTCAACTTAATTCATTCCAACCTTTATAGTTATCCAAAATACCTCTTTCCATAATTTCTCTAAATGGTCTCTAAATTCCAAAATCAATTGTAACCTCAGATTACCCAAACAAAGTAAAGTTTCTCTTATTGTCACATACTAAAAATATGATTACCTTAATCATATTAAATCCTTAATGAAAACAACATGTACTGCAGTACAATACTTATATATAACACATTATTATTATAACCATAATATAGTTCTTTGAGTCCAAAAACAGAAATAAAATAATTATTAAACTTCATCTGTAGTAACAACATAAGCTTGGCCTTGATCCCTTAGCCTTTTCGGAGGCATGTTTCCCTGGTGCTTAGGACATTCATTTGCATAATGCCCCATTTCATTACAATTGTAGCATTCAACATTGATAACATCTTTCTTTCCCTTGCAATCACGAGCCTGGTGACCTTTTTCTCCACATTTATAACAAACTCCCCTTCCTTTTAGGAAAGTACCGGGGTGATTCTTCCCAAAATTATCACATAATGGAAAATCATTCTTTCCCTTTTTCCCTTTAACCATCTCTTTTCCACTGTTCTCTTCTTCTCTTGCTTTACTTTGTTGTCATAAGACTTAGAGAATTCCTTTTCTGTCTTGATAGCACATGAGACAATATCTTCGTACGATGGGAAGGATTGTGATACTAAAGCTCGAAGAAGAAATGGTTTTAACCCATCAAAGAAACGATCAATCTTACTTCTTGAGTTACCTATATAATCTTAATCATACCTCGCTAACCTTGTAATGTTGGCCTCATACTTTGTGACATTCTCATCCTCCTTTTGTCTCAGAATCACAAATTGCCTTTCCATATTTTCTCGATGGTCATGAGGAAAGTATTTTTCTAAGAAAAGATCTTTGAACTCTCTCCATTCCATACTTGATACTTCTTCATCTTCCTTTGTATTTTGAATCAATGGCCACCATTGATCGGCATCTCCAGTGAGGCGGTAAACTGCCATGATAACCTTCTCCGTTTCGCTACTCCCCAAGGCGTGGAATATTTTCTCTAATGAGTTTATCCATTGCTCAGCTAATAATGGATTTGTACCCCTATAAAATATTGGTGGTTGTTTCCTCATGAAGCGGTCTGACATTGATCCTCCATGTTGCAGATTAGGGTGCTCCATACGAGTAAGGTTATTATTCATAACCTAAGTGAGTTTTCCCAGTATGGTAATAAGTTGATCAGCAACAGTTGTATCTCTTGCTCCACAATAATTATCTTGAGCAGGAGAGAAATCCATACATGGAGTGAGTTCATTGATACGGTTTCCATTCCTTCTACTAGGCGCCATTTCTAAACAATGTCATAAACTAGATTAGTTTATGAATCGAAATACATAATTCCATACTTGTAAAACACTTAACATAAATTGAACTATTTATGGATATAATCCATAATCGTTAAAAGAAATGTTTTCTTTGAGATATTATATAATCATTAACCCTTCATAATGGTTTGTAATGAAAATGAGAATTATCCTAAGCATATCCCCCTTGAGTGTCGTAACCAAGAGTGCAGCAATTCCCATTGTCATGCACCAGTTCCCGTTCGAGTCTAGCTCAAAGCGGTGTTTTCGGGTTTTACCCCTAGGTACATCTGTGCCAGGGCCTCCTCTACCTGCTCGTATCTATACAGGGATGTATTGCTCGAACAACCCACAAAATCTCTACAAAAACCAAATTCTATGATGTTCTTCTATACTAATCCGCAAAGTCTATCTTATATCTATGTGCTCTAATCAGAGTATATCTAAATCTAGCATCCAAGGTTAGTACTAAACTGCCTCTGATACCAACTGTAACGCTCTGACCCCAGTTACCCAAAGTCAGTGCATTATTGCGTAACATTGGCATGATCACAAAAGATCATGTCTCTAAAGACCGATAAGTTTAGTAGCCTTGGAAACATTAGATACATTCATAAATGTTACATTACATCATAAAGTGAAAAACTACAATAACATAGTCACCATAGTCCACACTCATATCCTCTTTTGACTATCCCTGCATGTCATTCATAAAATACTTCTTCACGTCCTAGAAAATATTAAAACATTGAAAGGGGTGAGATCAAATTCTTATTAAGGATAATAATATAGCGGGACCATTCATAAATAAACATAAACATTTAAGGCAATTTATGACTAAAACCAAAGCCTTTTAAAAATGAACTTCAACATAATATTGAAAAAGTAAAATGAGATAATACCATTTACATATTCACATTGATATTCTACTAGTCAAATAATTACATGAAATATCAATAACCACTTTCATAACGATGGAATACATAATGCCAGACTATCACAACCACGTAGCCAAGGCCTCGTGCTAAGACTACAAAAAAGATTTTGTCAAGGCCTCGTGCCAAGACACAAGTTTGTCTCATGAGACCTACCGATTCATCGAGGAGCTATAGCAGGCTCCACCCGTCACTTATTAAGTCCAATGCATTCCTCATATGAACAGGTTTAAACATATCATAAACCATAACATAGTCATATAACATAAAACACACATTAAGGAAACATAACATTTCCACATTTAAATCACATGATATCAATACAACACATTGATATAATAAAAAAACACTTTCAAAACCATTTTCAATACCAAAATAAAAGAAAATTAAATCATGGTATTTATTTTTCATTTAAAAAAGGTACATCTTATAGAGGAAGCCAAAACTAAAATAATAGTCACGGCGGCGGAGAAGTCATTGTCGCCGCATATGTAAGAAAATACATTACTTTTTTCATTTAGTAAAAACACTTCGTATAAATAGATTCATTTTTAATAAAATTAAAAGTCAAAGGGGTTTATACACCTTATAAAGGAATGTTGTGTATAAAACCAAATATGCCACAATGAAAGGAGATTGAGATGAATTCCCTTACAAAGATCATTTTTTTAAATAAAATAGATCTATTATGTTTATTCACAATAGGTACACATAAAGAAATTACAAATACAAGATAGGACATAATAATATAATGACCTAATTTTAAATTAGGAGATTAACCCAAAGAATGGAAATGGGGTTAAGAAGTTCCCTTACCTTGTGCCCGACTTGACTCAACCGTTCTTTAACCTCCTGAATAATAAAATAGAGTTAATATCTACTTTCTTATGAACATTTTTCAAGTTAATTATCCATTTTATATCACTTATTACAATGTTATGAAAATTATGTAGTCATTTAAGTTAATAACGGTCGTTTTGTCGATCATTGGTAATTGAGTCAACAATAAACTTCTTATAATTACAAGTTGTTTATGTGGTAGAATATCCATTGTATCCATATTTATATTCATGATATTGATATCATATAAATCATATATATCCAGTATATACATTCATTTATAATATTAAATAACATTTAGAGGTAAGAAATGAAATGCACCGTTCATGGAGACGGTAAGCCGTACGTACGCATGAACGCTACTTTCATTTCTATTTCGTATGAAGTTATAATTTATAAAGGAATAATATAATTATATTATAATATAATTTATAATACCATTTACTCCATCCTCTATACATCCCACATATGGCATTAATGATTCAAATCACTTTGAGGGGGCGGTAGTCCGCACTTCCTAAAATGAAGATATCACGTTTACCCATAATGGATACCATAAAGGAATGCTATAAATGAAAAATAAATAATCTTAAGTAAAACATAAACATATTATATATCATATATAAATATAGTGACATCTTAATGGCCACCTTTGAAGGTGTTATATGAGTGTTGAACAATCATCGTTTCGTGAGGCAGAAATTCGACATCCATAGAAATAATATGTTATTTAACCATTAGATGTAGGTGTGTGTATGTTTAGCTCGAATCCATCTTATAAAAACATCCTTGTATATTTAGGATACTGGTTTTGTTACAAAAGAAATTAATAAAAAGTGTTTTGGGGGTTGGAGAAGCAAAATAAAACAAAATAACATAAGAGAAGACATTACCTTAAAATTTGGTAACTCTTTTTGATTTGAGCCAAAGGCTTCATTGGGAAGCGTTATGCCCAAAGTGAGGCTTTTAGGATTAAGAGAGGGAGGTTGGGAGAGTATTTGGGCAGAGTTTGGCCGATAAAAATGGCTTGACGGTGTGAATAAGGTGGTAGTGGTGGGGGCCTTTTATAAAAGGAGAGAAGGGGCACTCTTGGAAGGATTGAAATGTTACTTTATTATGGAATTATTTACCGATTATAAAGGTCCCAAAATGATATATTTAGAGTCTAAGGTGATAAGGTATCTAAATATACTCATAAAATATGTTTTTGACAAGTTTATACCTTAGAGTTTACATTATCTTTTCATTTTATTTAAATTGTTAATTAATGAGGTAATCACTGCATCATCATTGTGTCATTAAAATTTTATTTTTTTTAATGTCTAAAAATTATAAAAAAAAGTATCCTAATGTAGTAAATATTTTTATCATTCTAATGAATATTTATATTCAAAAATATGACTTGTATAACCCCATTTAAAAATTGTTTTACTAAAAGAACTCAAGTTTGTGACATTTTTATTTTAACATTAAATAAATAGTTTTTAATGTCATTTTCCTACCAAAGTGGCTCAATGGGGTCCACAAGATTACCCATGGATTTTCTTGGTCGGCCGTGACTCATCCAATAGGGTTAGGACAAGTGTAAAGGTATTTTCATATTTTTATAATATCATTTTTACCTTAAATTTCACTAATTACCTTTAATCTCGATTAAATAAAATTAACAGTTACTATTCACCAAAAAATTATTTTAATTACATTGAACAAAATTTCACTTCCTAATGACAACCATGTATGTTGGATTTTTAAAAATCAAATCACAGAAGTGGTAATGTTTCATTTAAATGAAAAATCAGTTTTTTAATGACCACTTAGTGGTTTCACTATTCATAAAAAATTGAAGTTTTTCAGAACAATGCCAAAATTTCACCCTAAGCTATAATTGATATTCTGAATTCAAAAATGATGTCTATTTTATGAAATTCCAAATATATAAGATGAATTTATTATTTTTATAATTAATTCCCGTTGTCACAACAAATATTGTGTTTTTATGATATAATATATATCAAAAGATTGACAATTGTTTATGTCCAATTTCAAAGTGAAATTAATTCTAATGAACACCATTGTATAAAATGGTAAAAATATATTATAATTATACTTTAAAACCACTCAATATTATAATTTATCACTATAAATTATTTTGATTAAAAAAGTTATTTTTAAGTATTTTTCACTATTCATAGTAAATTGGAAGTTCTCAGAAAATTACAAAAAAATCAACTTTGGATAATTTCAATATTCCAAATACAAAAATGAAGTCCATTCGGAAATATAAATTTTATATAATTTCAAAAAGTGAGTATTACTATTCATAACTACTACTTTGATTGGTCGCGGTGTGTTAGAATCTCAAACTTGCGTACAATGCAAGCTATTGCATTATTGAAAGAGAAGCGTATCGTGAAAGCTTGGGGTGTTACAATAAAAATATAACCTATGGAAGAGAAACATGTTTTATGATAATCATTCCATAAAAACAGAAACCATTCACGAAAGGATATGAATCTAACCTTTGGATAATTTCATATATGGGAATGAGTAACATCAACAGATGTAACCTTAGATGGAAAATAAAATGGAAATATATTTTTAAAACATTTTTTGGGGAAAATATCATTTATTCTCTTATAAATTATCATTAAAACATAAAAACATTTTTGGATGTCAATTTCTTAAAAATAAACATGTAATATTATAAATAATGATTTTAAACAATTTTGTAGACATTTTGAATAGAAAACATATATAGATGGATTGAAATCATTTTAAATAAGATTTCATTAAAAATTATTTTAAAACATATAAATAAGGTTTGAAAAACATTTGAAAAACACATTCCCTGAAAAATTATTATTAATCTTAAAAACATTTTGAAAACATTTTCATTGAAAATTATTTTAAAACAAAATTTACTCAAAAATTTTCCCTTTAAACATGAAATTGAATATTCACATAAATAAAGGTTTCTAAATCCGTACATTCCTCACAAGGTTAGAAGAATGTTACTTTTTATGGTAAAAAGTTTAAAAATGGCATTTTCAGAAAGATACAATAATATTTTTCTCAAAACATTGGTAAAATATAAAAAAAGTGAAAAAATTATTTTAATGATTATTGGAGAGTAGTAAAATATTTATGGTGACCATTTTTAGAAAACATGTTTTTGAGAGAACATAGATTTCCATCCTAAGATAGGTTAAAGTTGTGCATTCTAAAAAACACATAAAAAACTATCTTATGTATCAAGGAGTTGAAAAATTATAAAAATAAATGAAGAAATCATGAATAACAAGAGGAAAAAATTTCATTAATGTTCTTGAGGTATAGATCATAAGGTTTCACCACAAACTCCTCCACTAACTGTTTCTTCCTGGGCCACTAAAATTGTACCCTCAAGCCATGATAAATCTTGAATGTTCCTATATGTGATGAAAAATGTGAGCTTTAATACAAAAAAATTATTAGATCATGTATTACAAATAGAAAAAACAACGTTACTCTAAACAACATATCGTTCCAACCATCCTTTAACAATCCCTTCAAAGCATCACCATGGCCAACATGATACCACATCACCTCTTCCTCTATGTCTCCCAACTATGACACCTCCACTGACTATATTAGAGAATACTGTATTGTAATATGAAACAAGAAACCTCTACCACAATCCACTCTTACATCTACTTGAAAGGGTTCCAACCCCACCATATCTCTCCATGAATCCATAGATTCTTGAACAACATACTTCTACGGATTTCTTCCCAAAGAATCATTTGCATAATTTTGCATTATTGTGGTATAGGAGATATCAAAATCATAGTCCTAAATAGTCTTCACCAACCACAACTATCATAGATTCAGTTCACGCTGAGAAAATATATACCTAAAACTCTTTTGATTCACGAATAACACAAATTTCACCCCAATAAGAGAACTCTACTATGAGTTCATCACAAACACAATGACTTATTACGCTAGATCGTGGGTGGAGTAATTTCTACCATGAGAACATAACTTTCTAGAACTATAAGTGATCACTTCTTTCTTCCGCATTATAGTGCATCCAAATCCCGAACTAGAAGTGTCACAGAAACACCTCTAACATAACTCCTTCTGTTGGAAAAGAGAGCATTGGAGCACTAACGATGTTCCCATTCATGTAACCAAACTCTTCTTGACATAGTTTACTCCAAAGAAAGTCTTGGTATTTCCCATTCAATTATGTTAATAAGTATTAAACTTAAGATTAATTTGTTAAAAACCTCTGATAATAGTATAAGATACCAAATAAACTATGAACCTCTACAAATTTCTTAGGTGATTCGCAACAAACAACTATTTAAAACTTTGTTGGGTATACTATAACACCCTACTCATACACCACATGCCCAAGGATGTTCACCAAATATTCCCATAATGTACACTTGGACAACATTCCATAGAGGTATCAGTGTCGAAGAACCTAGAATATAGTTATGAGATGCTCAGATCCATGTACGAAATCAAATATTTCAATATCTCATCGATGAATATGTCAATGAAATAATACATGAACTCACAAAAAATGGATTTCATAAGTCCCATGAATACAGTAAGTGAATTTGTTACACCGAAAGACATGAATAAAAAATCTATGTGCCCATACCTATATATGAAATCAGACTTTCTGATATCTCTTTCCTTCAACCTTAACTGGTGTTATCTAGACTAAAAATCAAACATACAAAACTAACATTACCCTCTTAGTTGTTTAAAATATATATTCCTTCCTTAGAAGAAGGTAACATTTCACAACTATCACTTAATTCAAACATTGATAGTCTATATAGTAACTCAGAATACCATTTTATTTTCTGCGAACAACAATAGAGCACCCCCAAAATACAGATTGGGATAGATGATACCCTTCTACATTAGGACATTTATCTGAATCCATAACTCCCACAAATTAGGGGGTTTTATCCAATAAAGAGAAATCAAAATCAGTGAATCATTTGGCTACAAATCAATCCATAAATTAATATCACGTCGAATGTTTAGCATCACAAACTATTCAAGGAAAACATTATTGAACTCCCTAAATACCCAGGGAACCACTTCCATCTTAGTGTACCCTGATTCAACTGAAAACTCATCCAAAAAGGAAAGAAGAGGCTCCACATGTTGACTCCCCACTTGTAAACCCCTCTGTCTAATGAAAATCACACCTTGTCCATCCAAATCTAAAAACATCAATCTCTTATAGATGTATTTGATAACATCATGTATGGAATAAATCATGTTGATTATGATTAAGACATTATATGGTTTATTACATAACAAGATGATATCCCCATGGTATTTATGGGGTCCCATCATTAGTATACACCCCCTATACACATCAAGCATGCTGGATTGGACTCTGATTGGCATACTCAACACTAGTGGCATGAGAAGCCGCTATATGCATAGTCTCTGAGAATCAGAAAGAGAAGGTGAAACAAAGTGGTGTTAATATACATAATCAAAAAATCACACGAAAGGGTACTCAAGAAACTAATAATACCTCTCACGATCATTGGACTCACTTAAACTGCTGGCTCTATTTTGTGAAACTTAGCATTACTATTTTCTCTACATATCCAATGATAAACACCACCACAAAAGTGCTGATATTGTAGACCTTGAACATGAGGAACATCCTAATGTCATCCTATATAATCTATGTCTCCCCTTGGTGTAGAAAAAGCTTGCCACCCCTACTGTTGAAATGGAATCACTGGAAACTACTACAGAGGTAGACAATGAACCTGTCTACCTCCACAAAACTGAGCTCAGGGAACCACTGGGAAATGACTCTATTAATGGTCATGAAACCCAAAACAAAAAAATAGAAATCATACACATGGAAAAGTACCAAAACCACTATAATTAGGAGGCCAGAAAGGAAAGAACTAAGGCTGACTCCATTTTGGTCGAAACCTCAATGGTTATGGCACCAGAAAACATCCACTAACTACTATTCCTCTAAAATAAATAAATTGGATCCCCACTAATGTTAGACCAACTCATTATTACATCCTTTTCATCACTTCCTCTTTTTTATGAACCACTATATATATAAGCAACATAAAAGGACTGCTAACATATCAGATCGAATGAATGAGTCCCTCCTAAAGACATCTCACACGAGACTCCTCATGTAGAAAGAGATACGGGGGAAATGTAGATGATCCTTGAACTTTATCCCAATCTCCCACACTATCACACTCTCATACATAAGGGAGATTATCTCCAGCTTCTTCTTAACCTTTATGATTGAAAAAGGAAGTCTTCTCGGAAATCCTTCTAGAATCCGACCCACAAAATTTGTCCCTCTTTCTCCTCCGCCATATAAAACAAACACCACAGACACACTACTCCTTGAATCATAATGTCCTGAAAAGGGTCCCATTATCATGTTAGTGCAAAAATAATATGGAAGTAGATCACACGATCCTCTAACCAGATCTATTTCTATATATCTCTAACATAATCCTCATACATTCCTAATGCATGCCGCAATAAAGAACCAAATATCCTCTTCCATTGGTCAACATATTTATCCAAATAAACCCTATACTGATTAATCAAAATAGATTACAGATTCTCTACTACCTAAGACACACATATATGATGGCCATGATACATATCTGAAAGAAAACATATATTTCCTTAGAGTTAGTGGTATAGAATTTTATCAAGGTTTATCTTAACTAAATTACACAGTTACCCCCTTTAACCATCCCTAAACTACCCAATTAAAACAAGAATAGAAATAATTATGATGCATGTACCTTTCCTAGTTTTTTAACATATAATATGGTATTTCATACTTGGATATTCAATATGCTCAGAGTCCATGCACTTGATCATGGGGGACCCTGAAATTCTATTTCCTAGTTATTCTCCCATGCCTATGTCATGCACCAAGTTCAACTGTAACTATTGTCAGACCATCTCATGAAATCATCCATATTTCTAACTCCAAACTCCATCCTATCACTCAACCATCATCCTATGATAAAACTCTTTCATGACCCCATCAATCCAAATATAGCCCTAATGGTCTGGAAACGATGAAAGGGAGATAATGACCCCCTACGGCCCATACTATAGTTGGCCACAAGTTTGCGACTAGAAAAAAAGGTTTACAAATCTCACAATATGGGAGACATCGACATTTTATAAAAAAATAAATATTGGGAGATAAGATAAGTCATACACATTGAATATCCATGACATAATATAAATATAAATACAAAATACATCCCACATTTATGTGTAAAATAATACTGTTACAATATAGAAATCTCAATTGTAAATACTAAAAGTAATGATAATCAGAGACAAACAACTATCAAGATCCGAGCTAGTAATGTCTAGAATGACCTGGGGAATCTGCTTAGAAACCTAAAAACAGTTTTATATACATAATACATGTATAATCAGTAGGAAAACCAAATTATCTCAGGTACATGGGAAATATGTATACTAATTCCCCTATGAGAAAATAGCAGAACCAAACAACACCTAAAAAGATATACTGTCCTCCCTAACCTCACCACGGAACTCTCACAAAGTAATGAAAACCAATTAATATAATATAAATCAAATTGATGTTAGGTTAGTATGTAGAACATTACCAATGGTATTCCTCTCTTTCCAAATGTTGATAGTCATAGTGCTCTTATCCCTTCTTTTAACCAAACGCATTCTGCCCACACCCACATGGGCCAAAAAACCACAACACATACTAATGAAACACACCTGGGCCTCACAAGACATCGAAATCGTACACACATGGGATGAAAAACACATCACATATCATCTGGATGACACTTGGGAATGCACACCATATCACATCCTGAAGACACATGGGAAATCACACCACCTCACATGGAAACACCTAGGCCATTACATCTTACCCGAAAAAACATGTGCTATCACAACAACCATATTAGATAATATAATATCTCAATACATCCCATAATGTTCCATAATATCATCTCCTAGAAGAGAGAGTGGAAAAGAGAGATTACCCAACCATCACTACTCCTCCTTGTATGTTAGGAAATACACCCTCTCCTATGAAAATGGGGGTGCTGGGAACATACTGCTTAACAAGGGTGGGGTGTGAATAGAAATAAAAATTAAAGTAAAATTATATATATAAATAATAAAAAACATACAATCCAATCATATTTGTTTACAAAATAACTGGTCAAATCACACCCACATCACTTTTTATTCCACTTCTAAATGAACAACAACACACAACATACAAGAAATGACATTTAAAATTTTAAACAATTTTTTTTCCATTTATATTTTATTAACCAATCATATGTATTCTTTTGTTTTTGATATTTGTTGTAAGAAATAGTTTTATACCAGAAGGAGTCAGTATAATTATACTTATCGAAAGATAGAATGTGTTCAAAGCTAGTTGTAAAATGTTATATTCCCTTTTTTATTCTATTTAATTTCCATATCCACATGAGAGTGTCTATGGAAAAGATTTAGGTTCTCAAATTGAGGAAAAACCTTGTAAATCTATTATTCTTTACATTATTACCTTATTTACATGGTTGATTATTTAATAAAAAAATATAAATTAAAAAAACTAAATTTAGGCATGGGTTAAGTTTTTAAAATCTTCATAATAGTTAAAAATTGAACAACATATTTAACCCCTCCACTCAATTGTTATTAGATTCATTGGAACTATATGCCACTACTAGAGGTAGCACTGGAGGATAATGGACCGCCACCTCATTATCATGGTCATTGCGGCCCACCTAGAGTATTCCTGGAGGATTTTGTAGTTGTATAGTTATAAAAAAATTCCAAGGGCACACCTAAAAAAAGATACCAAAAAAGAAAAGATTACTGAATGAATCAGATCTAATAGAAAGGGTTTACTACCCAAAAACACACATTTGAGGTCAGGGTGTTGGAAAGAGATCATGTTTATATTTATAGGGTTACTTATATGTAGATTTTCAATTTCAATTTAAGTATAAAATACTCATTAAATTACACTAGGAATTATCATTTATAGGAAAATATTTTACATATATTTCCAAATTTATATATTAATTTTAAAATTTAGATTAATCATAATGCAAAGATCAATTAAAAGTACTTTTATTCCCATTTTATAAAGATATATACTGTTTATAAATTGAAATTTACTCATATTTGAATCCAACTAAATCCCTTATATTTGGTCTCAAATTATAATGGGTAAAATGCGATAGTTAGATTAAATGAATTACCATTTTACATTTATAAAGGCACATATAAATTATAAATTGAAATTGGTAGTTGCATAATCTTATCCATCATCTTTCTTATGTAACCAGGGATATATTTCTTACATTGACCAAAATTATCTATTTATGATTCCTCCATTAATATATATAGGATAACCCCAATTAAGATGATGCTTACAATTTAAAAAACAAATTTATGTTTTATTCCTAAGTAATTAGTTTCAACATCAGAACCAAGGTACACTAATTAATCAAAGGAAACACATAATATTTAAGTAATAAAATGATCATATATAGAAAGTAAAATCAATGCAATATACATACCTAGGTTCATATAATGATAAATTTAAGAATATTACTTTCCATATATTTTCAATGTAGAATATCCATAATGAATAAAAAATTCAGAAATTTTTTTATTCACTAAACGGTAAATGTATATCAATATTATAATGATAAATATTGAATAAAAATTTCAAATACTAAGGAAACACAGTGTTTAAACGTAATGTGTGTCAGATACTCTGAGGAAAAGTATTTGAACACCTTCCCACTTGAACTTAGCCACTAATCTATATTCCAAATTAGTATGAAATGAAAAGGACTTACTCTGATTATAGATTGTGAATTCTCAAACGCGGATCTCTCACAAGAAGCTAAACCTAATTTGAAACATTGCCTCATGTTCCCCTTCCTATATTATAGGGTTAATGAATGGTATAATGGTAAAATGGTGTACTGGTGAGGAGACTATTCTCTCATGTTATGGTGGAGAACTATATATATCTTTATAGATAAACAACATAAGTGTAAAAATTTAGAATATGTATATGGATAAAAAATGAAACATTAGCATCAAATAAATAAGTAATAAACTCAAAAGATGGTTAGTATCATAAAACAATAATGTAATGTAATGTTTCAACAAAAAATATAAAAAATACTTACATATTATGTGGAATAGAAAAAAAATGATTTATTAATGAATCAAAAATGAAAAAAACAATTAATCCATCCCATGTATTAGCCATGTAATCATTTAACAAGATATTACACTAATGAAATCAACCAATGTGCTCAATGCTGGATACTTTAATTTTCACACCTATGTTCATATAATCTTCATGGGTACCAATGGTTACCTAGATAATGTGTGATATAAATATCATTAGGCCACTACCAACAGTATCCACACAATCCAGTCTCTAAATATAAACAGAAATAGCATGATGATATTTATAAAAATAATGAAGGGATACAATAAATATTGGAAACCTTCTTTGGAAACTATTATAAATTTCCATGAACGTGTGATAATTTAATAAATTATTATTTATTTTATAATAAAGATATCATATATAAAATATATAATAAATCATTTAAATGAAAATAATTATAGGGGACTCACGGTCTAACCAAGGAATACTAGGCCTCAGTGTTCAGGATAAATCATAGTTGTATCTCATTACTTCTAAAAACAAAATTTATTTGTGTAACCATGGCGTACACCAAAGGAATTCCAAAGTAAAATAATATTTTTCAAACCATAGATCTCAACCAAAGAAATCATGAGCAATGTATGATGGTGTGAAATAGTGTGAACTCGTGTCGTTATTTTTCCAAAGACATTATATTGAATCTAGGCACCATATACAAGGATTTATAATATACCAAAGAGAGTAAAGTTAATCACTATTAAAATTCCGATGCATTAAAATAATAATGGAAAGACCGACTTATATGGTGGTTAAATCCTATGACAAATAGCTCAGTTTGCAAGAATGTCATCCTTTGACTGCTCATGGCCTTCACCTAGGAAGCCAAGGTGGTCCTAATTCTGACCATTCTTATAATGTTAAAAAATTACTAAATATAGAAGGAACATTATTAAAATTTCAAATATATATATATATGTCATTATAATCCATGTAATAATATTTCCAAAAATAAATTATTAGGTATATTCTTTAACATGTAATCTTAAATGATAATATAAAATAAAAATTTGCAACCAATTAAAATTAAATTATTTTCAAAAGGCCATATAAAATCTATATTTATATATATTATATTTTAAAAATTAATGTTTCATTTTTTCGGATTGAAGACTTACCTCATCATTGGTCAAGTAGTGAAAACCATGACAGTGTCATATGTAAATGTTATAAATAAAGTCTATGTAGTGAAGATCATACCTAGAGTAATCCATTAAGAATATCGAAGGTCAATTCAGTTGATCAATGTTTAATTTGTTGAATAACATAGGTGGAGAGGCATGAAGATCCTCAACATGAGAAAATAGAGGCATTTGTTCCTTAAAAATATAAAATAAATATGGTGGTTCATGATCTAAAAATTTATATTCAAATAGTAATATGACCCCTCCATTAATGGGTGTGTATTTTGGTTTTACGTTTGTCCAACATGCCCACTAATATTGGATCTCTTATTTTCTAAGGGCATGGATGGTTTATGTGCACTATTTGAGAAAAAATGTATCAACCATTTAATTTTCCGTTGTGTTTTTCCTTAGATATCTTTCTCATATGCGTGGAAATAGTCACATGGTTAGAGAATACCATGTGTCTTTATTTATTACACTCAAAAAACCTCACAATTTGATCAAATTTTTCACAATGGGATCCATAGATTATACTAATTGTGTGTTCTAGTTTTTTCTACAACTTGTTGGGATTTCCAGCACTGAACAAGTCTTAGAAAATCAATTTCTCTTTAATAATTTATTAAGAACCTCAATTAAAATAAATTCATAGAATTAAACTGAAAATAGAAGTATCCATACCTAAATGAAATACCATGTTCTTTCATATTAAATCTCATGAAGGGTAATATTAACTCAATAATTGGAGGTCATTTTACCAATGACATTAAAAAATTGGTAAAATTGAAATTAAAATGTATTTAAATGATAAATATGATGTAAATAATCAATCCATTATAATACATAAATATTGAAAAAAGATAATTATTTGGAAATAATACAATATTATCAATGTTTTTAATGTTCACAACAATAAATTCATATCAAGAAAATAAATTTTTGATATAAAAACCATTAACATAATTCAAGAAATGCTAATTTTTTTTGAATCACTAGAAAAAAACTATAAAAACTATATATTAGTGAACCGTATTTATTTATAATTATATTTTGTAAAAATCCTATAAAAATGTTCTCTACATCAATATTAACATGTAATTTTCAGTTTCTATTATCATGTGTGAGAAATTTTGATAGTTTTATTATAGTTTAGTAATGTCATCTTTTTTCGGAATTATTATCTCACATTTAGTAATTCTAATATGATACACTATATCTAAAATGATTAATTATAATTTTTTATCATTATGAATTTTCATTATATGTTAGTATTCGTGATGATTCAGAAAAATCAATTTGATGAATATAATGTTAAAATATTTTTATCAAATCATTGGTTGTAACATAAAAAATTAATTTAATGAAATTTTTACCATTATAGAACCAAAATAGTAAAATTATTTTATTATTTATATAATATATTTTCACTAATTGAGTTCTAAATGTAATCCCTGATAATATCATATAATATTATTAATGTATCTATCTATACAGAAATAAATATAAACATACTGTAAATAGTTGATGATTATAACATTGATATTGATTTATTTTTGGATAATATCATACTTAAAAAATAATAATTATATAATTTACTTATGGATCAGGTGGTGAATAAAATTAATATATTTTTACATTAATAACTAAATCAGATGAAAAAAGAGGCACATTTCATTGTGGTGGTGGTAGTTCATACAATCCACATTTTACATTTACATTTAATTGATAATGAATTTAAAGGACGATGAATTATAATTTTTCTCTCTAATATTATAACATATTTAAAAAATTACTTTATTCCTCAATTTAACCATTATATTATGTGAATATTGACAGTTGTGAAAAAATGACTCTTCTTTGTACAGACTGTATTCTAAAAAATTCACAAAAGACTATTTTGTTTTTCTGAATTAGAAATGTGAATGATATTTAAAAGTAAATCCTTTATAATAATAAAATTTTGTATAAAAACAATATTAATTTAAATTTATATGAATTAATAATTATTTTTTGTAACAAAACAATGGAAATTAATGTTGTTGAGAATAAATATTACCCATGTTGATGACTTGGTATTTACCTTAGAAGAATCCATGAATATATTCTGGTTAAATAAATATATTTTTATACAAGTATTAAGGAATTTAAATACAATTTTTATAGAAATAAAATCAAATTATTTCTATTAAAATTCATTGAGATGTCTCAAGGGGTGATGAGTTCATTATTTATGAATAGTGAGAATTAATTTTATGTAGATTTAAATAGTTATTATAAAGGATCCAATGACCAGAAATCTAATCTAGAACCATGTATTTAAAATAATAGATTTAGGGACGTGATAAGGTACCTCATCTCTTAGAAATTACTTTTTAATCATGTTTATTGTTTTTTAGTAATATATATTTCACTTTTACATTTCTGTATTTATAAATCTAAATAATTTTTTATTAATTAATTTATTTTTGTTAAATAAATTTCCCTAATAAAATAAATATTATGGACTATTTTCAAATAACATATTTATGTATTTTATAAAATCCGTTGTTTTATTAAAAATTAATTTAAACAAGATCACATGTAATATATGAAGACCTATTTTTTGGATAATGTGTGTTTCTAAGAATAAAATACAGCCGAAGGATAAAATTTTCATTGTATTTTATTTCCACAATTTATATTGGTTGATTAATATAATGATTACATTTTTATTTCTTTAAAATTAACATAAAAAATATGAGAAAAATAATATTAAAAGAATTATATAAAAATAATTTTTTTGCCAACTGTTTTTATGTTATTAAAAATATATTTTCTAGATTCAAAAATGTATCTCCAATGATATTTATTTACATCAAAACAAATATTTTTTCTTGATAAATGTTAAATATTTTATAATGTTTCACATACATTTTTTCATAAAAGATATGTTTTTAGTAAAATTTATATTTTATTTATAAATTTAAAAATAATATATTTCATAAATAAATAAAAAATTACCATAACAAGAAATTATATATTTAATGTTCATAATGAACTTAATTTTATAAAATTTAAATTCTAAAATTTATAATTTTTTATTTGTCATGAAAAATAAATATAAAAATAAATATTTCTTTTATTGAAATTTGATGTATTTAAATGTTATATGTTTATAATATTATTTGACATAATTTATAATTAAAATAATTTTCTTATATTATATAATATATTTTAATAGAATATGAAATAAAAATAATCAAATAAACATGTTATATTTAATTTATTATTTTCAGAAAAATAATTATAAATTAAGTAATTTAACCATATGAATTTTGTATTCTCTCAAAATTTGATATTTTAATTTATTATTATCGTTATTATACTAGGGTTTTTATTCCACATAAAGTTTATTAATAATGATGGTATAAAATATCCCAATATGTTTCAGTTTTGTGTTACATATGGAGAATTCTATATAGCATATAATTATAAATATATATCATCCAAAACCTAAGGGTGTTAAATTCATGACACATAAATAAATTTCATCCTCACATTTTTAATTGAAACCTAATTTTGCAAATATTTATGGTTATCTATATTATACCTAACTCAAGATAAAATTTCTTGATAAATATCTTCATCACAATCATAAGAAAACATATCATTTTCCAATGAATATGTTTATCCCCAATATAGGGGTTTTCCCCAAATAGTTGAGTAAGGTGTCTATATGTATTTGGAATTATGAACAAAATTATATAATTTTATTCAAAATCATTATTAAAATTACCCTTATATTTATAGGCTATAGTTGGTTGATAATATATGTCATTCCCATTTTTCAAATAAATGTTCCATTAATTATAGAGGATAATTTTAACACATTAAATACATTTATGGGTGGATAATATGTTTTTAAATATTAATTTTCTAAAATTATTAAATATGATATAAAAACCATAAAAAATTATCTTTGATAATTAAATAATTAATGTGATCATTTGATATTTTTAACAAGAATTATTGTTACAATGTAGTGGGTTGAAGATGTATCAAATACGTCTCTCATGTTTCCTTAGTGGATGATCTCTGTGACATATTCTATTTTATTTTTTGGACCCATATTTATTATCTTTGATGGAATAGTATATATCGTTTTATATTTTTTTGTTGTTTTATAACGTGAAATATTTCTATAAGCACTTGAATTGAAGAAATAAGTGTCAAAATTACAATACTCCTCACAATTTAAGCATTAGAGTGTTGGTGGACCACTACATAGAATCCTAATTCAAATGTTTTTAAACTATCCATTTCATACCCATTTGGAAATAATAAAATTCATTGACACCCTTTCTATGTTTTAATACCTTTTAATACATTTAATGAAATTTTCTTGATGCAACCTCAAATAATTTTGGCTTGAAGGTAGTATTTTTCTATTCACTCTATCTGACTTTTCATTTGAGTATCCAATAAAATAGACGATCTTTTTTTGTCTCTAGAATAATTAGAGTCTCCTATATCGATTTACACATATTGTGTACATATAGATACCCTTTGAAATATATTAAATAAAAATATTATTAATTCCATTCGATGTATTTTTTACAGGATACTAAATAATAATTCAATCATACTTTTGGTGTCTTTGATAAAAAATGATCCATTCATTGATAGTATTGAGATTTTAACATCTTAAATAAAAATTGATTCTTACCCATTTTGTAAATAATGTATAAATTTTTTCCCCATTTACATGTAATGAATTTATTGAATATACCTACTAGAATATATATTCATAAACTCATCTTATTCCATATATTATACACTTCTTTTACCATAGAATCCATAATGCGAGCCTACCACTATTTAAAAAATCATTAATAATTTTAAATTGTATGAACTACTATCTAATATTGTGGAAATTGGAGAATATAAAATTTCATTTTAGTCAAATTTACCCCCACTAAATTCTAGTGGATTATAATTCCAACTAAAAGTGGGTGTAGGATTCCTCCTAGATGTCTCAATATTGTGCTACACCATCATTGGTGTTTTCAATAACTCAACAAAATTAAATTTTTTTAATATATATTGAAATGAATGGATAATCCATACTATGTTATTTTATCATACCCATATGCACATTAAGTTTCTCATTTTATTAATATCCAAATTATCTATCACACAAAACATTAAATCATTTCATCCAATTTCCTACCATTACCATTATAAAATTTTAAATTGGAATGTTTATACTATAATTTGTAAAATTTCATATAAGGTAAATGTATTCATATAAGGGGGATTTCATATATGACTTGAATATGATATCCCAAGTATCTATATGATTCAATCTACATTAGAAATGGTTTGTTTTATAATTTAATGTTTACATTTTAAAATGATTTACAATGGTTCATTGAGATGATGATAATGACAATATGTATATCATTTTTTCATTTCAAACAAAGAATAATTTTAGGCTTCATTGTCATGCATGGTGTAAAAATTGAGTTATTAAAAAATATTCCCTAATCTATTTTATTACCCCTTCATATGTGTATTCTAGATGAAATAGCAACAATTATGATACATTAAATGAATTTTTCTAGAAAGACCAAAAAAATATACTCTAACAAATATCATGATAGTATCCAATTCATAAATATATATACTATACATATCCCATTTTATTTTACTAATGATTTATAATATATTATGAAATATCACTAAACCCTAAATATATACCATCTAAGATATCATATAAGAATAAAAAATTATTTAATTATTTTAATTAAATTATTATTTCATAACAGAACTAATTTTACATACTAATCATACTATTATTTAGTTTCATGGATGAATACTGACATAAACAATATATTTTACAATAGTCCGCAACATTTTCACATAACAACTCAAATCTAAACCCCCTTATAAATAACTCACTTTTAATACCCACCATTTATATAATGGAATGATTATATAATAAAGGTGTGGCAAATGATTCATATTATGGGAATAGAATATATAACCAATGAGGATGAAATGTGAGAGAATGATATGTATATGGGTATGTAATGATAGAAAAGTTCCATTAATATAACATTAGGATGACATACCCATATATAACTTGCAGAAAAATACATGTAAAATTTTAACATAAATATGTTTAATGGGACATAAATATTGAAGAAAATTACCATATTAATTATTACATAGTTGATCATGAATAATTATATATTTTCCATGGTTTATTAATATTTAGTTACCTATTTCCAGTTATTGTCCAAGAATCAATAACCAATTCCCCATAGTAGATAATTTATCACAACATGATTTGAATTATCTAATGATATATAAATTTTTACTTAGTGCATTTTATTTTTAAATATTTTAGTAAAATTACATAGTGAAAAACAATTCATTTATGTTCCATATGATATTAATCATTAATCATATAAATAATACCCATGGAATAAAATTGATTTCTTTCATTTCATTATTATCAACCCAGGGAATGATGAACTTTTATCAGATCATTTCTAGATAGTAAGAAAAATTTTCCTCACGAATATAAGTGCATTATACCCACAAATTATTTATCCTACAATATTATTTTATAAGAACATGTAAGAGGTTATTGGTAGAAATATATTTAATTGAAAAATAATCCATTATAATTAAATATTAAATGATTAGGAAATCTTAAACGCGTTTTTTGAAACAAATTATTGTTACCATAAAAGGGGAATTTACTATAACATTGAAATTTTATTTTTTGTATTATCAATTATAAAAAAATGAAATGATTGAATTTTAAAAATCCAAAATTATAATTAAATATAAATATAAAAGCATCAAAAAGATATATAGGTAACAAAATGGTGAAGTCAGGGATGTTTGATTACATTTTCTTTTGAAATAAAATATTCAATGAAGGATATCATAAAGACACAACCATGTTCTAAAATGAAAATTTATTTAATAAAAAAAACATACATTTTATAATTGAACATCAATAATATATCTCAAAAATGATAAAAAAATATAACAAAATATATTTTTAGATGATGATAAATAATTTTATTTTAAACTAATATAAACTAATTTTAAAAATTGTTGTTGAAAATCTATATCGTGAAAATATTTATAAAACATATTTTTGAAATGTGGTGAAATAAAATATGATGTTTACATGAGATATATTATAAATTGGTATCTAAATATAGAGAAGTACATTAACTGTAATAGGAAATATTTACTTGGTGGGGATTACATTTTAATGGATAATGTGAAATGTTCTCATCAATCATATTATTTATATGGTGATTAAATTCTTCATCAAGGATTATTTTCATCAAAATTGACCATTTCCCAAAAAAAGAATATATATACCTTGAAATAAAATCATAGTGAAGAATCAACTAATATTAGATGAAATTAAATCATGATTAAGGACTCAAACTCAATGTATGTAATTTAGATTACATAAAACATTGTGGCAATAGAATCCATTGAATAGAAATACATTTAAGAAATAAACATTATTGGCTCCTATAACTCAATTAATTACATAAATGTTGTAAAACAAATTCATTATTATGTAATGAAACCTTATCAGGGATGTTATGGTTAAAAAATAATCAATAATACCCTTGAAATTAAATTTGTGATAAAGAACCCCATACCAAAATCATGACTCCCACTAAAGCACTATATATCCTTAATAAAAAAGGTAAATATCATAATAAACCATTTGAAATTATAATTTACATATAACTTTTTATGATAATATTTATTTATAATTGCTCTAAAATTTTATATTAGTTTATAGTTTTCCATTGTTGATAAAAATTTTCAATAATTTGTTTTCTTTGCAAATGACATTATAATAGTAGTTGTTTTCTTTATTATTCTCCCATTTTTTGTTATTCCCATAAAATAAATATATCTTGAATTCATTCTTCATAATTATTTATAATGTAATATTTCTAACTAATGTGTTGTTTTATAATTCATAATGATTTAATCGGTGAATAACATATTTGAGATATTTTTAATTAACTAACAATTGTATCATATCTAATGAGTCAAATATCATTGATACATTTCTTTAAAAAATCATATAAGTATTTACTTATTTATAAAATATCTTATTTTTAATTATATTCAACTATTCATCCATGTATGTATCAAATTTCATAGTTTATGTTGGTGGTTACACTATGTCAAATATAAACAAACCGTAATTAATGTATTTTTATGATGGAGAATATGGTTTTATTTGTAATTACATAATTATTATATATGTATAATGTTATTGTTTATATAATTTTTTATTTTAAATAATATTTATACTGTTTTACAATTAATAATAATAAATCTATATAAGTAATATTATATTATTCTTCGTGGAAGAAGTAGTTGTCATAATACATAGTGGTTGTTTTTATTTATCAATCAATGAGAAGGATTGAAGTTGACTTATGATTTGTACCTTCAATAATATTACTATATAATATGACTCATATATTTTTATTAATTTATACATTATAATCCATGATGGGACATAGTTATGAAAAATATTTATTTCAAAATCTATTAATTCAAAAATTATTATTTTTATGAAATGATGAAATATAAATTTGTTATGAAATAGGTAATATAATTTAGCTCTTTGGATTTCCCTTAAAAACTGCATAATAATGGAGGTTGCAAGCTATCCAATTAATATTTTCATCAAACTAAATTATTTGTGGATTATTAATGATATAAAATGAGTAGTTTTTGTATTGTAACATTATTCATTGATTGGTCTGTAGTTTGTGCTGAGAGGTCCCTTTTATAAGTTTTGTGTAATATATTTTTGAAATTATAATAAATTATAATATAATGGAGTTGCATGAAAAATGTGTTTTATTGATATTAAAAAGAACAATAATAGATATAGGAAATGGAAATGGATTTTAATTCCTTAAAATTTAATTTTTTATTAAAAATTTTAAACATGTTGTGAGTCATTTTGTCTTATGATTTTCTCTTTGATTTTTATTGGTTTTACTGTTCTCTGAAATTTTTACCTAAGAAAATTACTTTAAATTCCTAAAAATGATATGGTTCAAATTATATAATTTTATAATACTGATTCCAAATATAAAAACCATTTTATATGATCTAATTTCTATTCATATAAATTTTTTTATTTCAAAATTATAGTATATAAATAATATAAAAAAAATTCACATAAGATAATAATTTTTAGGATCAAAAGATATTTCTGTGATAAAATTATCATTTTTGTTTATTTACAGGATTCAATTAGTTTTATTCTATGAAAAACCAAATTTATCTATCAATAAATAACTATAAAAGTATTATTTTTCCAAATTAATATTAATATAAACTATTGTGAATATTATCTTTTATTAGAATTTATTTTATATTAATAAAAATTGATTTTTTAAATTCATAATTTAATTTAAAAAAGTATATATTTACCCATTAATATTTTTTAGAATGATTTTTTTTAAATTCATTGAGTGACACATAATTTGTAATACATGAAAAACCCTATGATTTTAATAAATAATTTATTTTTCCGTATTGACAGTCAAATAAACACTTTTTGGGAAATTTCAATAATTTAATCTAGGTAAATATTTATTTGTTTGATTAAAAATGAATAAATTTTTAGAAAATAAAATTTAAAAAATTCAAAATCTATATTTTATATTAATATCCAAAATGTTATGGAAAGTTTTTTTAATAAGATTTATTTTTTTATTATTAATTTTTTTAATATTGTTTATAATATTTTGTTATTTAAATAATTTATATAAAATAGTTTTTTTATTTTTATAACATATATTTTCAATATAATCATTTAAATGTTGTTTATTGAATTTATTAACAAATTAAACATTTATTTGAGATAAAAAAATTAATAAATATTAATTATTTAACATATATTAGTGAAAAGTTAATTAGTTTTAATATATTTCATTACTAGATAATTTATTCTTCATAATAATTTTTAATAGTTTTCATCAACCATTTAATGGATCATTTTGGTTTTGAATTATTCATTGAGAAAAATTTCAAAAATAGTATTATTTAAAATTTATATATTATAAAATATAATGGTATTATAGATATTTTTTAATGACACAAGAGATTATCTAATTGTGTCATTTGAATTAATGTTCCTATATATTGGGAAATCATAATTAAATTCTATTTTAGGTTCTAACCATACCGTGATCATTTTAATTTTTTAAGCATTTCAGAATAAGGATTTGGATGTAATTCCATGCAGGAAATGACGAATTGTGAAACTAACATGTTAATAACTAGGGATCAAGTAGTTATTAAAATTTGTGGTACCCATCAATGAGAAATGAATAAATCATTTATTAAAATTTTTGAAATAACCACCTGGTAGGGTGAATCTTCCAATTTTATTTAATTATAAATCTTATAATAAAATAATAATGAAAATATTGATATTCCAAATAACAAGGGCTTCCAACCATTACATCCAATTAGCAATACTTTAATTATACTTTTTTCCTTTAATATCTTGTAATATAGTAAGGATCCCTTGAATCAATGAATATTTTAACAACCACTTATTCTTAATATTCTCTCCATTAGATTCTATCATTTTAATCAATATTTTTTCTACTAAAAAATCTATTCTCTACAAAAACCCTTTTCAATAGTATTATGTCATGTTTCAATTGGAAATTATATTAAAAATTAATTCACTAAAATATTTCAACTCTTTCAAACTCATACATTGGATCTTAAATCAAAAGATCATGATTATCTAATTTGAAACTTGTTGTTATTATGAACTCAAATAGACACCATACTAATTAGATGTGTCATTGTAAACATTCTCCATTAAAATATCTAAAATTTAATTTTTATTTAATCATATAGGTCATTATTAAATAAAAATTCTATTTTTAGATGTTTCCAAAAAACTATCATGCTAAATTGTGATGTGGTCAAGGAGAAACAACATGGAGGTCAATAAATATCTAGAATCCATGAAATCTAGCAATATCAAATATCTAAAATTGATATATTACTATATATTATCATTTCACACATTCACTCGACTATGATTTGGACAAACAACAATGGTGTGGTTGTCTAAAAATTTCCAACTCCATCTAAATCCTTCAACACAATATTTTTGGTGTAAATAAGATTCTACGACATGGGGGGTAACAAAAACTATAGAGAAAAATAAATACACTTGAATCCTCTAAATGGAGTGGTATTATCACTATTGTTTTTTCATGTTCTATACTCATGAATAATATATATCATAAGGGGTTGTTTAATGGATGTAACCAAAATTATTGAGCCAAGAATATTATTCAATCTAAACACTTTGGTGAGGACCATAACTGCATAATGGATAAAATTAGTCGAATTATTTTCAATAGAATTTCAACATTTGATGTGTTTTTTCTATTATAATGTTGTGTAGTACAGGATCCTATGGATTAGAAGCCTATTCTATATCTTCTATATGTCTCCTTCAATTATTTTTTCACCATGAAATCCTTTCATGATATATAGACACTAAGAACAGTTCACATTGTATCATCTAATTTAAAAACATTTAATAGGATTTATGTATTGGAAAAAAATCTCAAAATCTTAATCCTTCTCACGACCAATCCTACATGGACCCATTACATTACTACCATAAACGTGACTCTATTTTTCAAGGGATTATGACTAGCACTGAGTAGGAATATCCCAATGATGGGGGGAATTAGCCTAAATTACACACACACACACAGACATTCACATATCCATGCCATAAAATGATTAAATGTAAAATAACTAAAAGGATTCATGAAAATATATATAATTCTACAAAATATTATGAAATAGATAGTACTAGAATGTAGATAAGGAAAAAACAAGCCCACTACAATCAATATGTATCCATAAGTCCTACACAAATACAAAGGGTACTAGGAATGATTTCTGAAAACCACAGGAACACAGCATAGTCTTTTTGGCCACACTAAGGGCCATATAGTCTAGGTCTACTAAAGACTCTATCAAAAGGTTGATCATGTTCACATGTAATGACACAAGTGACAATACCCTTGTAGGGTTGAGTATAACAATACTCAATTGGAAACCCAAAACCAAAAATCAATAGAAAAAAGGAAATTAAAGTCAGTTCAACATATTTATTTTTCTACAGAATATATGATAATGATATCCAGATATAGTCAAGAGAGACACCACACCATCAGGCATTCATAACCAACTACCATCCATAATATTCCATTTTATGTGTGATTATTTCAGGAAAACTCACATGTTGAGACATTATTTCATAAGAGACACTCAACGAATAGGTCTAGCTCATTTTGGATTTTCATAAATAGAACACATTAGTCAAGAAAGACTATGATACATAGATAGGAGATCATTCCCAAAACCATTGGTGGATACCATGAACTGAATTTGGATCAACCCACTACGTAGGGAATTACAAGCTAATTATTCCACAAACCCTAATGATGTGTCCCCTATTTGGAGGATGAATTCCATACTCATGTATATTAAGTTTATCCCAAAAACTAAACTATGGGTGATAGATGATCAAACTTTAGTCTCATGAAGGGTTAACATAACTCAATCTGAGACTCGAACACTTGAAGGGATTATAATAAATTGATTTAAATGAATTGAAATATTGAACCATCGAGTAAAGGATCCAAGGAATGGTCACAAAATATACTTTTCCAAGTAAACACCCACCCTAGGTATCAAAATATTTGTCTCAATGATAGGGTCTCATTGTCATATAGAGTAGATTGATTTGACATTCAGTTTTGGAGTAATGCTATTTTCAACGAAGCATCCCTCACAACTGCCTGTGTCTACATACATACAACTGCGGTAGGTTTTCCAACCATTGTTCTAGACCACTATGGATGGTTCCCCCACCACTTAGCTGATGAACCCATGGTCTACTATTATGTTCGACCGTTGAGGTTAGTGTACCCACAGTATCTAATCCTATAGTGGCCCCATGATCAATCATTGTCGTCGACGGTAGGGGTTGGCCATAACTAGGATCCACCCTGATTTACCTATACTTTACTTGTGTCTGATCTGGGTTTGACCTTACCCGCCAGACTGAACTGAACCACTTACATAGACTTGCTTGTGTAACTGACTTGGGCCTCCTGGCCCGACCCACTCTATGTCACCACCTCCTATCCACATCCACCATTGACACCGCTCCACATCCGCTGCTTCCACTACCACATCCTCCACCAATTCAATGTACCACTCTTTTATTACCAAATGTAAGTGGCCCCACCACCCATATGAACTCTAACACTGCCCTCCGCCTTCAGCTGCCAATCATCGCCGCCACATAGGTGCACACTTTCACAAACCACCATGCCTCCACTGATGCCTGCAAGTCAAAAGAGTTCTAGATCTAATCTCCTTGGTTACTGATATCCCTAGATCATGTATCTATTTTCAATTCAGCTAGAATATGGGTGTCCAGTCTATTTTAGAACCACCCAGTAATATCAATCTACTAATCATGGGGTTCTAATAATGATGAACGTGAAGAATACAGAGTGTAAATCACAATCTAATTGAAATGGATGATCCTAGAACTATGTTCATGTCGATATTGGTTCATCGCCATTTGAAATGTTTAATAAAATTTCAAAACTCACGAATAAATACTTGATAATCACATAAAAATAACCCATTTTGCAAACATGATTGATCCTTAGGCTAAAATGTTCATGGATTAGTCAATGTTCATCATGGGAATCAATAACTGGGAACATCTTGAATGATCACCTAGATGGAATTGTGTACCTAGAAATATGATGTAAAACCAAAAATAAGTACATCTATATCCAATCCAAATTAAATTCAGGCCCCTCAAAGAAAAGAGATAATATCTCTAGAACATGTTGTTCATCCTTTACTTACTAACAAGTAAGTCATAACGATAAAAACATGACAATTACTTTCATCATTCTTGGCCACCAAAACTGATGTTGGAGGTTCTTGTATAACTTCACCCGACCAATATGTACCACTACTGGGGATATATGAAACTACCTCAGAAACTCCTCCCATAATTCCACCGGTACTATTTTGTGCCCTCAGAAAAGAACAATGTGGTCCCCACCATTTGAATATCCATTAGGTGCATGCCCAATTGACATATGAGAATGTGATGTATTACAATCGGTATCCCCAGGTTGTGCCTCCATAACCCACTATAAGAGTGGTGGGGATAAATCCATATAATGGAGGTAATATCCTTCATATGCACCCATAAAATATATCTACAATGAGGAAAACTACTTTAATTCTTTATTCAACAACTGTGAATTGGATTTCCTAGTCAGAGCATCTGTCACCACCTTCCACTTCCCATGTGTATTAAAAATCTTAAATTCATAGTCTAGGAGTAACCCGATCTATATACTCTTCTTGATGTTCAGATCCTTCTGAGAGAATATATACATGATACTCTGTTGATCATAGTAGAGGATAAACCGATCTCCCTTCAGGTAACGCTGGCATATCTTAAATGTGTAGAATACCATTACTAACTCAAGATCATAGGTCACATAATTATGCTTATGTGGTCTCAAATGGTGTGAAACATTGACAATCAAAACATTCCTCTACAGCTGGAAAAAACCAAGCTTGGCCCCGGATGAAACACATAACACCCCAAACTCGACATCTTACTCAAGTAACCACTAGATGGGAGTGCTCCTCAACCTATTCCTTAGCTCTTGAAAGAACTTATAGAAATTTTTTGTCCCCAAAAACTGATACCCTTTCATGCCAATGCTGTCATGGGTGCTTCTGATCTAGAAAACTAGGTAAAAAATTCTGATAGTACCCATAAAATCCACAAAACTTCGCACCTCAATAATACTCTCAGATGGATCCTATGAAATCACTACAGAAACCTTTTCTATGTCTACTACAACTCCAACATCCAAAATTACATTTCCTATAAAATAGACATCTTGAAATCTAGACCTGACACTTAGGGAGATTCTGTTTTAGTTGGTGCCCTCGATGATTTTCTAGAACCATCCTCAAGTATATTGAATGCTCCTCCTTGGATTCTGAGTACACAAGGATGTATTTAAGGAAGACAATTACGAAATGGTCAATGTAATGATGAAATTACATATAAATGAGTCCCATGAAAACTATTGGGGAGTTCTCCATCCTAAAAATAATCACCATGTACTCATACTGACCTTAATGACATATAATAGCTATCTTTTGTATATCCTTATCCTGTACTCATAGTTGGTGATTTCCAAATCTAATGTTTATCATTGAGAACCATCACTTTTATTTAAATTGATAAAACATGTCATCAATCCATGACAGTAGATACTTTCCATTCAAGGTCATCTTATATAAAAACTGGTAATCCACACATAACCTCAAGACCCCATAAGAATTCATAGAAAACCAAAGTGGGGCTGCTCATGGGGAAACAATGGGTCCCATGAAGCCCATCCTCTACAATTCCTCCAATTGTATCCTCTTCTCATGAAGTTCTGTGAGAGCCATCCTATATATAGTTGTTGATATCGGTGTTTTCATGGGGTTTAAATCAATGAAAATGTACATGTATCAATGGGGAGGTAACCCTAGAACATCTTCAGGAAATAAATCCTTATACTCCACCACCACTATAAGAAAGTGAGGACTCATATCATCCACTAATTTTTGGGTGGGTCCATCCAACTGATGGGTAATCGGCTGCATGCTCCTATGTGTGATTCAAACCTATGCTGACATAGTTTCTTTCTCTCTAGCAATGTAAAACCAGATTCCATTACTACAAAAGCACCAAACTATTCTCTTAAAATATGAAATGTTGGAATGAATTGTGGATAGAAAATTCATATCAAGAATGACTTCATAAGGTGTTGATAGCACTATTAAGAAGTCTCATCCCAAACAATAACCTCTAATAGTCCGGTCACACTATCATCGCTAGTATGTGATCATCATGTATCTTCTATGAGGAGTCTCCATGTATAACAGTCGATTATACTATTCAACCAAAATCTCTAAGTATAGAACATGATTCATGGAAGGAATGGAATGACTAGAAACTATGTCTATCAAAACAAATACTAAGGTGGAAAATAAACTAATCTTACCTTGTATAATCCCTGGAGATTCGGGGTCATAATCCTCCATTATATGTAGTTCCCATCATCCATGTCCTCGAGATCCCTAATCTAGGCATTGACATCCTGGGAGTGGTGGTGGTATTAGGTCAATCCTCCAACCACCTCCTTCTGCCATGAATTCCAATTTCCCATATCTGATAGCTGGTAAGAAATCCTGATTTAATCTTTGCCTCTACCTTGGAAGTCCCTCAACCTTACCCCATACAAATATAGAAATCATCAGGCCATCTCATGCTAGATGTCCCCAAATGACGCATGAGTAACACCCCTAGATTCACCAAAAAAACATTTATCCATGTGACTATCAATGTATTCCTACTACCGAGGTCGTATTTATCAGTTTCCCACTACTCGCCCCAACTACCAGTGTATTCTCTTCTAGAAAACTCTCCATTTTCAAGGTCATCTCATGTACTCTATCATAAATATAAATGATAAGGGTGACCACTAATTCCCCAATTTCCTAGTGTAATCCATGCATGAAGGTCCAATCCCTGAAGAACTAGTATCTTACAAATTCATTGGAGTAGCGAGAAATATCAGCAATATTTGTTGAATACTCTTCCATGGCCACACTTCCTTATGTGGGTGAGGTAGATCTTGTCTATATAATAATATCAATATGGACAGATGGGACTCCAAAATGAAGTGATAATTGTTGTATTTATAGGTGAGAGATGTATCGTCGTGTGATTGAGTCACCATGCTCCACTATCTTCCAAAAAATCAATGTATAAGACTCACGAAAAGGACATGCATTTGGTCAACAATCATCCTCACAGGGTGGAAAACATGGGTGATGGTGTCTAGCCGATCTTCATCCATCTGGGGGTCTTGATTTTTAGGAAAACAAGGAGTTTACATCCTTTAAAACTTGTACAACACACTTATCCTTAGTGCTTCCTCAGCTGGTAGTACTAGTAATAGATGTTTCTTGATGGGTGGTAGTTTGGTTGGTAACCAAACCAAATATTCTATTATGGGTTTAGGCCCCAGTACCGATGCCTCTTTTATAGCAATATCATACTCATGATTACATGTTGGAATCATATCTAGCTGTCTATATGGAGGCATCCTAAAATAAAACGAGATGTACCACCATCAATAGAGCATATATAGGGAGTGGAATAAAGAAGGACATGGAATACACATCCATTTTTATATGATTCATATACCATTGTTTTCCCTAAAACATGTTCTTTCATGTATTGAGTCGAAAATATGTAAATAAAAGTCCTGGTGTATGGATATGTCGGTTGTCGCACCATCATTGGGATCTCTATCCTAATAGGTGAACTCGAAACACTTAACAAGGTTGACCCAATCCAACCTCACAGACTCCCATAAATAATGTAGACATGACCTACCTTTGTTACCACTATGTCATGACCCATCCCATTGGGTCCCATTCCATTACTACCCCAAGCCTGCCTATAATTTTCCAGGGGATGGGGACTACCACGGATTAGTCATATGCTAAAAATAGGAGGCATTAGCATAAAGTACCTATACATATCCATATATCAGCAAGCAAAAAAATTCAGAAATGTTAAAGAACTTAATATATGTATGAATACATCTATGATCTCACAATAAACTATGATAGTGAAATTACTGGAAAGTAAAAAGGGAAATAAACAATCATACACAAAGAGTCTACAATCACTAGTACAACCTTAATGTAAAGTGTAGATGAAAGGTTGTTTAGAAACCACTAGAACAAACCTATGATTGCCTTGTCTCACTCATAATTTTCTGGTCCTGGTCTTCCTAGGACTCCATCAAATGGTTGATCATTTTCATAAGGGATGACATATGCTGTAAAGCCCCGTACATGGGCGAGTATAATAATACTCAATAGGAAAATATTAAACAGTAATGAGACACAACAAAGGAATGTATAATTATCTCCACATAGGTATATATCTATAGATCATATAACAAGGATTTCTAGATATACTCAAGAGACAAAACACACCATCATGTGGTAATAACCAACAACATGACACATAATTCCACTCTATGCATGCTCATTCCTTGAGCACCCACTCCTCGATCCATCATATCATCAGAGATTGTCAATGAAGAGGTATATATCATTTGGGAACTACCCAAATAGAACGAATTGGTTAAGGGAGAAAATGATACATAGATAGGGGATCATTCCCATAATCACAGGGGGATAACATGAACCCAATCTGGATCAACCCACAACATAGGGGATCACATGACTTTTATTCTACAAACCCTATTAATGTGGCCCACTAGATTGAGAATCAACTCCATTCTCTTAGAGATTACTCTAATTCTAAAAAACACACTATGGGTGATAGAGTATCTCACTAAAGTCTAGGAGGGGGATACCATAACTAAATCAGACACCCGGCCACCATTGGTCTCATAATTCCTATCTCAACATTAGGGTCTCATCACTACAAACTTTTTGTTGATTGGACACTTCTTTTTTAGAGTTAAGATCATTTCAACAAAGCGGCTGCATACCCTCCGGGTCCTCCAAATATACTTCACTAGTAGGTCCATCTATATTTGTGGTGGTTCCACTTAACAATTGGTCACTGCACCTGTTGTCAACCCTCATGGTAATTCATGATCGGGCTTTAACTTAGTTTCCCTTGATCTAAACAGTGTTTGGCCTCAGCCGCTGGCCTGACCTGACCCTATGTTCTGACCTCTCCTGTCTACCTTACTCGGACAGTTTGGCCTTGCCCACTCCATGTTGTCGTCGTCCTGCCCTCTCTTCCTGGCCCAACCCACTCTACCGCCACACAATTCTGTTAGCTATTGGTCACAGAAATTGTGATGGTAGTCTCTTTCATGGACCACCACGCCTCCTTTGATGCCTGAAAATTGATACAGTCCTACATTCGAGCTCCTTTGGTCCCAATATACAATGACCTGGCTTCAATTATTGATTCTATTGGAACTTGGGGGTCTCATCTATTACAAAACTCCCAAAAAACTTGAGTATGGAACTTAGGTGTTCCAAAGGTGAATAATGTGATGAACATAGGGAGGAAAGAACAATAAAATCGATAGGGAAGAACCTCAATTGATGTTTCGGTCGATCATGGTTCATTGCAATTTGAATGGTAAATAAAATCCAAACATCACTCAACAATCAACTCATGATAATACCTCAAACATGATCTATTAGTGGAACAATCAGTTCATAAAGTAGTTAGTGTTAATCAATGGAATTAAGAATGGGGAAGAACAGATTGAATCAAATTCCCTACTTAATTTTGGATCGATCGTTGATGAAGAAGGATCAATGTTTCGTCATCAATGGTGATATCATACAAGATAGCTATTCGTCAATCTTCATTATAAGCATCAATTACCATTCATTAGAAATTATTTTCAAATAATTATCAAATGATCCTATATAAGTTCTAGGGTAATGTGTCTATCCATGGTATTATGAAAAAAAACAAATTTATGGTATATGATAACTCATTGTGTCAAAAATAATTTTTACTAAATTATTTTATTTCATGTATGTTCGCGACAATGTTTTCAAAAAAAAAACCCACAAGGACTAAATTCAGAATGAAACTAGGGTAAAGATGTTATTATGAACATAACCATGCACTTAGATTTCTGATTCGAGAACACAATTTAGAGTTATTCCACTTTTTCATGAATACCACATACTCGATATTAAATATTTTAATTTTTTTCAAAAATATGTTCTAGGCACACTTGGCCTCGGAATCACCATCCATTGAGTAGATGGTATGAAATTCAGTACCTATAATATCTAAGAATACTACATAGAAAATCCTAGACATTATAATCTTATCCTTTAATCAAAAAATACTCTTAAAATTCCCCACAACCATAAAATGAATATTGGGCTTCTCAATATCTTTTCTTGATATCATTGAAAACTAGTGAACATAAACCACTATTAATGTAAAAAGTTTCAATGTATCACCATTGAATATGTATAGGAATATGTGAGTGAAATAAATATAAGAAAAACTACATTGAATAAATACTACCAAATTTTTTACAATGTAGGTTTTGATATGAATATTTCCCAAACATGAAAATAACATTCATTAAACTAAACATCATTATCAAATCAACAATTATTTCAGACCAGAAAGCTTCCTGAAAACATTTTCAACAAACTTTTAAAAAATTTTATAAAAGTTCAAATAATATCACAAAATTTTAGTAACACTATCTAAGTATATTCTTCCCCAATAGTAACACATATCAATGGTTACTTCACTTGTATTGTATACAACACCTATGAATAAAATAAGCAGATAAAAATAATGGATAAATTCATTTTATCAAATTTTTACTCATTTAAACAAAATTATACACTAACATTAGTAAGTAAATCAACATCATACCATAATGGTATAATGTATGAGGTTCAAAACCTAAATTTATCCTCAAATTACAGAAGCCTTCAATTGATAGTAGATTGCAGAACATATTTTCAATATTCAAATTTTCTTGGAATCAAATTACAATGTCATATCAATCTTCCCGAATACATATTATATGATATTATATATTATAGAATCTATTTATATGATTAATGATATACAATATTTTATGAAATCATAGATTAATTGTAATGATAACATTAAAAAAAGTAATGAAAAGTTTAATTCAACGTTTACAGCTTCTAGTTGTTTTTTCATTCACATATTTTATATTCATTAATGAGTAGAAAAAAATTATTCAGCCTCACCAGTGTAAAAGGTATCTAAATTTTACCTTCCTGAGTGAAAATAAACACATAATGTATAAATCATGAAGTACCTACAATATATTGTTCATTTATCTTCAATATATATTTCCCAAGCAACATTTTGAATACTAAACATATCAAACATACATTTTTATCACATTTCAACACAAAATCTCTTTTAGATTGATGTATCTACATATTAAATTTCTATAAATATATTGAGACTTTTTTTTGCATTGATACATATAAATAATAGTGTCAACATACATAATATTTGGTCATGTTGTTGTTATGTAAAGTAATCTTCACACTAGATTTAAAAATTCATTTAATCCTCCTCCTTAACATGTTTATTTTTTTGAACATCACTCCTAAAAAATGTGGTAAAAATTGATATCAAATCCAATATTCCGAAAGTATTCATCATTTCATTTGAATAATATTCTCCATTTAAGAAAATATCTTAATTATAGTGAGAAATTTTCAATCCCATAATTTATCTCATCTCCCATATTGAAATTAAAATTATTCATGATGGTTTCTTGCATTTGATTTGAATATATTTTAAATTTAATTAGCACACAGAAATCATATATTAATATATAAATAATTTATCATTTTCACTATGTGCAAAAACATATGGTTTTTCAATATAAACTTTCGATTTTAATTTAGAATTGATGAAGGATATCCAAACATCCATTGGAATGGTCTAGAAAGGCCTTTGTAGTATAATGGAAACAATACTTATTATTTCATATATTTCGGTTGGTGGAATTTTTTCATCAAAATAAGTTTTTTTATACAATGAATGGCCTTTATACATCCAAGTGCCATTATTTATCACTACATCCCCCTTTTTATTAACTTTTATTAGAACACCCACATTTTCCTAATAATTTTCCTTCTATAATGATTCCATTCAAATTTCCATTACCCATTAATTTAAATTTGATGAGACTCGACTTCTATTTCATTAATACACTCTATATATTTTATTATTTCGTTTGAGAAATTTTTTTCAACAAAAGAGAGAAATAAGGTATGATATTTTTCATCAAGGATTTATTAAATATGTTGTCCTGGAATTCCAATGATATTTTGAACCCAAAAAATGTCTTTTCTATTCATGATAATTTAAAAAAAAAAATTCCTCATCAATTATTTAGAATAAAATTCTTAAAATGGAACCTCCTCATTATAATATATATTTTTTTAAATCTTCACCATTGTTTTTAACAAAAATAAATTCAACATCATTACTTATAGAACAAGAATTTATCATGAGATATTACTTTATTTATTTTGCTACTAGTTTCACATCAACAAAAAAAATATATTAGTTCAATTTGATAGAGAAATGATATACTCTTCTATTTTAGGGATAATAAAATGTTTCCATAAAAATATATTCTTTCAAAATTTAAATCATTTTAAGAATTAACATTTATAATGAATGTATTACAAAATATTCATATAATTTAAAACATGGATATTTCATTTAATACATATCCGGAAATAAAATATTATAATTTTTCCTAAAATCATAAGGATTTGAAAATGAAACACTTCTCCATTGACTTGTCTCTAAAAAATATGTGGTATCATTCTCTAGGGACATATTTTAAGCCATATCCACAAAAATTATATTTTTTAGTTCTGCCAAAATATTTTTTTGGCATGTTTTGAATACTATGTTCATGATATATACCCTGATGTCCATGATAAGAATAACATATTACACTAGTAGACATATTAAAATTAATAGTTCATTTATTATTTAATGAGTAACTACAATCTTTATCTACAATAATACAGTTTCAATTAAAATTCTTTATTTAATCAATTTTATATTTTAGTAATTTAACACATGTAATATGAGTAATATAATCAATAATGATAATAAAATCATTATATCCATTTTTTGATGGCCTCCTCATAGGATAGAAATTTTCATATTGAATAAAATCAAAGGTATGAGTAGTCTATATTTCAAGATTCTTTTATGGAGTATTAACAAATGTTATATTTTGAAATGTAGAACATATAAAATTCCTCTATATTTTGAACATATAAAAATTCAGATTTTTTTTATATAAATGTTATATTACATTTTTCTTTATCTATTATGACCATGTCATAAATTCCATAGTCAAATTTATTAATTCATGCCTATATAATAATAATTAATATAATCACCAATCTGAAACAAATTTAATATACCTAATTGTATAATTTTTTGATATATCCATCATTTAATATCTTGAAGACCACATTTTTTCTGATAATTCACTTAATTTCCTATGAACCTTTACTGAGACACACTAATAATTTAGTGTTTCTCTCCATAGATAAAAACATGTTTTGTTATTTCAATTGATCTATGTCAATTATTTTTGACCAAAAACATTTTATTTTAAGTGAACCATCATTTTAAAAGATCACCAATACATATTAACATTTTTCAGATTCCATGAGTAGGTTCATATTTTTGGACATATGCGAAGAATATTCGATATCCAAAATATCTAGAAATTCCCCTTCTTATGCTTTTTGGGTAACATCCTTCTGCCAAGATTTTTAGTTTCCATTCTTCTTATTATTATGTGAATTGTAAATACTATCATTTGACTAAATTTCTAGTATTATAAAAACAAGACAAACTTTTTAAAGATTAACATGTTTCTCACATGAATAACAAACATATTACAACTGATGAAATCAATATTGTATTTTCATTATAGATTTCATGGGTTTCCTTTAAATTAAAATATTTTTTGAGATATAAATCCCCAAAAATACATTACTTGTACAATATCTAAACACTCTATTTTTTAACCAATGGAAACTACAAAGGATTTCCATGGTCCCAAAATATACATATTGAAACATTAACAATAATCAAACATACCTTCTTTTATAATCATATTTTTTGAGAACAGTAATCATATCTTTCTACATTATTTATATAATTATTATTTTATTCATTAAAATTATTATAGGAATTTATATTCTTCTTATTCTTATGAATAATAATTTTTACCACTTATTTTCTATCACCATTTGTCAAAAGTTTTTCATTCATTTTTATGCACTCAAAATATACTATATCCGGTGAAAAAATTGATTTTCAAACGAAAATTTTATTTTTTATTTGATTTTTATTATTTAGAATAGCAGAATATTGTTCAATATTTTTAACATTATTTGTGAAAAAACATTGTTGATGTCTATAATAATATTAATTACATAACCTTTTTCTAACATCAATATATAGTATTTGAAAATATGATGACATTTTTGTATACCTTTTTCCATATCATATATTTGTATTGTAAAATAGGTAACTTATATTCTATATATTTCGTTGATTCAAATATAATGCATCATGAACTATAAAATTCAACAAAAACGTATTCAGTTCATTATCATGATTTTACATTAATAATTATTCTTTAATAAAAACAAATCTATATTATCTAGATGATTGATTTTACATCTTAATGTATTTCATCTCTATTTAAATAATTAATATCACTGAATGAAACTCATTTAGTTCTCTTTTTATGAATAGTTATTTATTTATTTATTTAATTTCATTATCTTTATAAAAATAATCAATATTAAATTATTTGTTATTCACATTTATAATGACATTTTTTCATCAACATCTGTTGATGTATCCATTTATTCTTCTCAATCAATACTATAACTTCTTATTTATTTAGGTATTAAAATTAATTATAGAATTAAGAAAAATTTCCATTATTACCATTGTAATAAACCCATTATATTTTAGTAAAAATTTATACCTTTTAAAGACTCTCCTGGAATCATATTTTTCTACTTTATTGAAAATAGTTTAATTCAACTATGGATTATTTATTACAAAATTCCCAAATACTCCATAGCCAAATAATTGTAGTATGGTTTTTTTAATTTGTATATACCTTTCCACTTTCCACATTTCTAGTTATTATAGACATCATCTAGTCAAAATTATGACCAAAATCAGAAGGATAATTAGTATAATAAAAAAAATCAACATATTACTCATAATACATTCCTTTCATTAAGGCCATCAAATATATTTCTTTTTTATCCTTCCAATACATCTCAATGGTAAAATATTTCATTTACTCATTTGTTATGTGAATAAATTATAAATCATTTAATGGAATTGTTTGTAAATAACTTCCTTCATATTAAGATAAATTTTCCCCAAACCATCGTACGAATATATAAATTATTTTTTAAAAAAATTTGTATCATCTAATTTATCACAGTAAAATATAATATAACTCGCAATATTATTAAATCCAAAGAATAATTTATCCTAAATTTTATGTCATTTAAATTTATGACTATTAAAGATAAATATCACGATCTGTGTCATTGCATGATTGAGCTTATTATTCCATTCGTGGATATTTGTTGTTTTATCCAAAATGACAATGGTTTTATTAATTATTAAAACATTTATAACATCCTTTATAGATAATAAATAATGTAAATAATTTATTTAATGATAATAATTGTATATATTAATTTAATCTATTCATTGCAATGTAACATTTTCATCATGAGGTGGATAACCATAAGTTTAACCCTCATTAACATCATAACTAATTCATAAAATTTATGGAAACATCATTGCCATACTTATATGATTATTTTTTCAATAAAAAGTTATAATCCCGTTTATATGGACTAAATTATTATTTTACATGATATACACTGGAAAATCAAAAACACATAAATCTAATTGAGATATAATTATTCTCAAACATCTAAAAAAGAATCACCAATGAGGGGATCCTATGTGCTGATACAACTTGAAAATTATACTCCAGGATTAGTGAAGAACTATTGAGAGCTAGGTGAATATGTGATTATAGTTCTCTTGTGATTCCTTGTTGAATCCACACTCATGAATAGTTAAAATTAATATTGGGAACTATTCATCAAAAATACATACAAATGAACAGAATAATAGATTTACATGGTTCAATACTCAAAGGGAGTGGAATTGTACTCAAAATGACTGATATTCCACAAAGATCATATGAAAATAAACGTTTCAACAAGCAGGTACAATTTGAATGTTTTATCATTAGAAAAATAATATATCTTGTATCTATTCTATTTTAGTTCATTGAGAACTTGAATAATAAAATATATTTTGATATAATCAATAAAAAATCCATCCAACTATTCCCATGAATTTATGGTGTAATTATTATTTTATTGTTCATCAACCGGTGGAAATAAATAATGGATATCTCAACTCTATTCCAATAAGTGAAAAAACTACTTCATTTTCTTCACTTAATCATCATCTAACATTTTTTCTCACTATGTATCCAACTAAGAAATTTCCTCGCCAAAAATTACCTTTAGTTCATTGTATCACATCATGTTGAAATTTTAATTTTAATTAAAATAAATTAATGATAATATTTTAACTCCTCTTCAAAACACAACATTGTGAAATTAAATCAAATAATCATGGTCAATAAATTTCAAATGGGTAGTAACTATGGTCTAAAATAATCAGTAAAGTAATATGATGGATCCATTTAATCATAATCCCTAAAAAATACCAAGATGGAATTTTGATAGCGTGGTATTGGTAATTATGGTACATAAATTTATTTTTCTATAGTTTCCACATAACTAGAACTATTTTCTTTCATCTTGACAATGGATAATTATGTATAGGCAAAACAATATTGAGAATTGACTAAATCCATAAAAATAAACACTATGGAATTGACTAATCAATATAACATAGTCCTTTATCCATTAACATGACCACGATGTATAAAAAAATACTATGTTGTAGAGGCCCCATGAATTCCAAAACTATACCACTCGATAATGATGAGATCTATGATGTTGATAGTTTATTATGGTGGGGATGATAACAGAAATCTAGGTCCATTTCAATCAACTAAACCTCACTCTATGGTGTTATTATCACTTCATAAAACTACATCTTCCATATTATTTTTCACAACATAGTGTATGGTTTTTTGGGTAAAGGTTCCCAAAATTTTAGAAGCCCTAAAAATAATCAATATTAGCTATTTGGAATAGATATATTTAGTTGAATTCTCAATAGTTTTGTGGACAATATTTCGTATATGTTTTCTATTATTATATGGTGTTATCCATGTTTCTTCTCCATGGAATCCTATACTATATAATAACAATGACTCCTTCAATTATTATTTCATTAGAAACATTTTTGATGAAATATAAACACTATGGACATTTCATGTTGAATCATACAATTTTAACCAAAAGAATATGATTTATGTGTTTCCAAAAAAATAAAACAAACTTAATCGTATCATATTCCTTAAAAAATTGAAAAAAAATCAATAAACCATTAAATAATCACTTGGTTTCAATAGATGGGTTATCTTCTAATGAAAACCAAAAATACATACAAAATTATTAATTGAAATATTTTTTCTCTCTCATTTTCTATCATCACCCTTATTTTTTTGGTACTTTTATTCCCTTATACCATGATACATGAATTCCATTTTTTAATCCCATAATTTTGTACATGAAATTTTTTCCACAATATCCATTTATAAACTATGATTTACTAATGTCCTATGATAAATTTTTATTAGATATGATTATACCATAAACTTAGTCTTAATGGAAATATTTAATTTGATAAGGGGAAAATTTTCATTTCATTATACATTACTTTTGACAAATAGTTTTCTTATATGGATAGGTTTTTTTTATGAATTTATTCGTTCTTTAATTGCATCTTTCAGGACTGATGTAGTGATTTTATGTATGGTGGAATGAGATATTCTATGAAAAAACCATATAGTGTTATGGATAATTTTCATTATATATATTATATAATTCCTCAATGTTATACATTAATGTCTGAATATGTATATCATTTTTTTAATTACATTGATACTTTTATAGAATATATTATTAAAAATTTATGACCATGACTATGGTTTTAATATAAAGTATAACCATGTTTTCTAAATCCTTATTTTTCTTATGGGTTTATCACAATAATGATATACTTTTTGTTTCATTTTAATATATATTTATATTATTGTTGGTAAATATATTGAATATAAAGAAAAACAATGAAATCTAAAAATAAATTTGGTTCATGAAGGATTGTTATTAATAAAATATACATTGAAAATTTTAGGATTTGATATTTCAAGGATATTATTAGGTTTAACATGTGTTAGTTTTTGGATATAAATTTTCAAGAGGATGGATTATGATTATATATATAATTTCATCTATCTAGTATTAGTAACATATATTGAGATTATAATAATATTTATGTGATAAATGAAGTTACCATTTTTGTTCAATTTATGTTTGGTCCTTATCTTATATGTCTTGTCATACAATGATGCCATTATTTTTTTTGATTGGTTATAATTTAGAGGACATTTTAGAGAAGATATATAAATTTCCTTTTTATAGTGATGCTCGCTGTTGTGTTTAGTGAATTTGGTAAAAGTGATTATAGATAAAGGGATGTTAATTAAGGGCATTGAATAGTTAGCATTATATGTTTAGGAACTGATGTTAGAATATTTTGGTTGTCTGGTTGAGTGGGTAACCCTCTGAAAAAATAATTAGTAATGATGTATTTTAATTTTTTCATTGTAGTGAATGTGTCTAATTCTTGTTATATGTCACCCCATTATTATTATTATGTAACATATTCCTGTTAAATTTTCATCCAATTTTATGATGGATTTATTTTATAAACAAAAACATTTACTATAATCCATATGAAAATTTTATCCATTCATATTTCCATGATTCAGAAATAATGGAAAACCCATCATCATCCCTATATTTATTTTCTATTAACAATTTAATTTTAATTCATCCATTATTTTTGTAGATATTTTTATTTGATTTATAGGTGATTTGAATATCTATTTCCTCCTAGATAGAATGTTGAATTATTTTTTTTCATAACTATTGTTGTCTCATATGGCTTCAACTCTGTAATGAAATTATTTTATGGAATTAAATAATCTATCAATATATGCTTCTATTTTGATAATAATACCCAACAAATATAACATGTCATGTAAAATATAAATCATTGCTTTGAATTTGTTAAAAATCAATGGGTGAATGGTGACTTATTTCCTTCTCTATCTTCTATAAATGAACATAGAGAAACTATTTATTTAAAACTTGTTCTTCATCGCATACCACTCCAAGGAATCAATTTCTTCATGTTTTCTCATATTATAAATAATTTTATAGAATTAACGAACATCACCTAAAAATGATTACAATAAATGATAACATTTTCCAATTATGACATCCATATAATAAAAAATATATTTTCAATTATACTAATTATTAGATTATCAATTAGTTTATTTGAGTTCCCACTAAATGACAGTGTAAATTGACTCATGAAAAACTCTATAGTACATAATTTATTTCCTTTTATAATTTGGAATATAAACACGATTAATGACTTGAAAATATCCCATATATATAACAATAATATTTTTATTCCCTTTCCCAAACCAATCAGGTTTTATGGGGACAATCAATAAATTTTCCATTTCATTTACCATTAACATTGTTTTATTTGTTATAAATATTGGAAAAAATAAAAAAACGTTTTATTATCAATAATAATCATCACTAGGAGTCAATAATAATTATAGTCATTTATTGTTCGTATTAATAATAACACATTATTTTCCATCTATGAATCATTAGGTTGAACCATGATTATCTGGGTTCTTTTTTTATTAAAATTCCTCGTTCTTCATCTTAATTAAAATAAGAAGTAATTTAATCATATACCTAGTGAGTGTCAAACCTGTTGTATTGTAAGGAATCATCCAACATGCACTAGAATGACGAAAAATTTATACACTACACACTATTATTAGGGTTAGATGCCCTACTAATATATTTTGAAAACAACATTAACTATTTTTTATCAAATTATAAATGTGTTTTCTTCAGAAATACACACACATTTCATTAAATTTTATAGGATTTTCTTCATCACATAGGAATATTTGAGGGGTTCTAGACAATATTTCCATATAAATGTTTTAGAAAGTTACTAAAATAATAAATGTGTCCAAATATAAAAACCAAAACTATTTATTCATAAATACAGTATCTTATTAACAGAAAAAATCAATTACATATCTAAAATATACCTTATAGAATTAAAATATTTTATTGTATTTTTAAAAATCAATAGAAAAGAAATTGGCATATAAATGATCAAAATTATTTCATATTTACTTAATTAAAAATAGAATTATTCATAGACATAAAATTCATAAAATCATTACCCATAACCTCAATAAGGGTACAATAATTTAGTGTGAGATCAGATTTTGAGTAAGGTTAAGTAGTGTGGAATAAAAATAAAAATAGAAAATATTTTCCATAAATAAGGATCTCTGGTCGTACAATAATAGCTTACTTGGTTAACTCCACATTACATCATTTCCATTGTGCAGTATTACTCAAAATACTATATTATTAGAAAATTTACCATATTAAAATATATACACTCCAAATTATATTCAATATTATCTCAAGATATACCCTTCTTTACAAAATTATGTTTAGGGTGATTATAATCATGGACCACATATCACATATTGAAAACTATACATATGTGTTCCCAATGATCACAAAACATCAATCATACTATCAAATAATAATCTATTTAATGGGTACAATATTCCTAAAAAAATCATAATCATTATCATAAATCATATAAATTAATTGTAATTTTTTAATTATTGGATAATATACCTAATAAATCTTATTATACATATAATTAGGTAATTATAGACTAAATAACAAATAATAATCTCTAGAACCTTTTATAAGGAAAATGAATTTTTTTTAAAAATAATTATTTAGATTCATGAAATTTAAATAATATTTTTTGAAAATATTTCATTGAAATTGAAAATGAAATATTTAATTTAATACATATTTAATATTTTATTCATAATGGTGGTGAAATATGTTCATTATGTGTATTTCATAATAAAAAAACATTCATATTTTAATAAAAGTTAAAATCACCACATTTGGAAAATTATAAAAAGATTCATTTTAAATATTGGTATGGATAGTCAAATATAGTAATTTAATAAATTAAATAATCATTGAATATTATAAAATAATTTATTTAAATAATTTCACACCAAATATGTAAATGTGCGAAAAGATTCATAATTGATGAGAAAAAGAAGTTGGTTTTCCTAGAAAATAATGATTTTTTTATTTTAAGTAAATTAATAATGAAAACTAGAATAAAACATATAATAAATATATAAATTTAAATTACATTAATTATATATAATTTTTTTTAGATTTATATCACTTTATTTTATCAATTGAAATTTACACATAAGAATCCACGTAAAAATGAGATTATAACATAAAACCATTACCCACAGACCATTTTTCATTATAAGAACTATATAATCTTGTATTATAAATTTAAATTTTATTATAGTTATTTAAAAGAACCATAATAATACATATAGTATCATATATGTTTTTATTATGACATTGTACGACACATTCTTCAAGAATCATTCATTACCACCCTCATTTCTGGTGTTTACTTCTTTGGTTGACATGTATGTTTTTTAAAAGTTAAACAAAAAACACTTTATTGATGGATTATTAATATCTAAATATTGAATAATCATATATATATATATATGATATATATTCTTTATAAATTTTTTTACAACCATCAATATAAATCATTCATTAAAAATGAATAAAATCTATTTATGTAGATAGTTATTTGTATGTAGGTACATGTTATATTTTTTTGGGATGAAATAAAATAAATTCAATTATTAATTCATAAATATAATATCATAATATTGTCATAAATAAAATAAAATACATTAAATATTACATTATAATGTACCATGAATGATGAGGATATAAATTTAATAAAATCATCATGTGGAGGTTGTAGCACACATGTACTGTTGAGGGATACATTCATCTACCATTTGATATAAAAAAATTTCTAAAAAGTTTTTACATCTCTATAATTACATGTTAATAAAATTATTATAATATATTAATTATGCTTTAATTTATAAAACATTTTTAGATAAATTATTAAATTAAATTAAATTTGAAGATAATGGTAAAGATCAAAATTTATTCGTTGAGAAACCTCATTGGAATTAATGGTTATGCCATAAGGGAATTTAATTAATCAAATAAAGTAAGATATAGTATGTGGATAATGATTATAGAAATTATTTAGAGTATTAATTTTCCAATATATATATCTCAAATGGTTTAAATATTATGGGATATGTTGAAACCTCTTATCGGTGTTCGGAGGGACCTAGATAAAATTTCATAAAATATATCATCAATATATGGTAGTTTATCGGAAAGAGGCTAGAAATGGATAGGTATCATAAGGTAGGATAATATTTGGTTTAGATATATTCAAAAAATAATAATTTTTCCAGTGTGGGGTGCAATCCTACCCTTGTTGAACACCATATTAAAAATGTTTTACACTTAAACATATAATAAAATTTATTTTTTATAATGTCATATATATCATAAAACTAAGATGACCATATAAAATTATAATAATTACGATGATTATAAATATTCATTTAATTTTTTATTTATTTTATTTCTATAATAATTTTTTTAAATTTAATAAACATGCAACCAACTAAGAAAACATATTTTAGAATAATGACTCGTTAATATTAAATAAAAATTTTCATAGAAATCACTCCATTTAGAACCAATAAAATTAAAATAAAAATATATTATAGTTTATATAATATATGAATATTATTTATAGCACTAATAAATATAGATTAATTTATCTTATTAGGATAAAAACAATCTTTGTCCATAAATATTGTTTTAAGATAAAGGAATTTATATTAAGAAAATTTTATTATATAAAATATTATATAGTAATGACTCATTTTAGTAAATTATATTGTTTTTAATGAATTAAAAACTATTATATTTTTAGCGAAAATGCAATATAAAAATGTATTTTTATTTTAAATGAATTGATTTTTTTCAATAATGTGATATTTTTAATTATTGAATAAAAAATATATATTATAAAAATATTAAAATTTGACCTTAAGATAATACTATCACATTCAATTAAAATATTACTTTAATATCCTAATATAAAATGTATTGTAATGTTAGAAATTATTTATATTGTTCATGTTCAGAAATGTGAAAAAATGAATTTTTTGAAATAATATTTTGGAATTATTGATGCATTCTATATAAAATTTACTACTTATTTATTATCTTGCAATCTATACATTTTCATTTTAAAAAAACCATTATGAACTTTTTTCATGAATTTTTTATTACTAATAATACCAACTGGTTTAATGTAATGACTGTGGCAGTTTACTATATCATTCTTCAAATATACTTGGAGGTGGATGTAGGACAGGATTTCAGTTACAACATGCTTTATTAAAGAAGAACTGAATATTTTAATGGGGTGTATCATCATAAATTTTTAATTAAAAGGATAGAAATAATGAATTTGATAAAATCCTTCTTTATTTCTTTTTTCATTAAAAAACATTTCCTTAATTAATAATGTTTTCATAAAAATGAATTTAGGAATCGTTTTTTATTCATTAAAAAATTAATGATGTCATTTATACAAAAATTGTATATTATAAAAAAAGGTTCCTAATTAATATTCTTATCAATTTATGAATCTAACCCTTTCCACATATGATATGAATAAAATATTTCAATTTAAAGAATCCTATATTAAATAATTTTATATCCTTCATGAAAAATCATTACATTGAATGTTCCTTTAAATGATACTATGATGCGTTTCAAATAATATTATTTCTTTAATATTTTTTCTAATTTTTGGATTTTATATAACATAATTTAAAATGATAAAGGGATTTTATTGATGAAATAAATATGTATTATTTTGAGGAAATTTTTCATTTATGATAAAATTCACTAATGATACATATATTTCACTTTATGTTGATGCTTAATCTACTAGACTAACAGTGGTGTTCTCTGAGGTGATCCATTCCCCTACGGAGGGTAGGGGACCCTCTCCGTCTTATTCGAACTCATGACCTCACCCTATCATACAATTATCTAATCATAAATTCATCCCCCTCATCCCTCATATATCCATTTTCTATAATGTTCTATGTTTTATCAGGGGTCCCCATGGCCCATATTTTCATTTTTTGAGTTCTCATGTTCCATTTATATTTTGAATTTTGTTCTGATTTTTCTCATTAAACAGAAATGGCCATCAGTGGAATCTTTCAACATATTTTTATTTAACTCATAATGATTGTATGAACATTCAGTGGTGGGTCTCCATGACACAGAACATAATATGATATGATTTGCTTTGGAGGATGAAATTATTCATCGTTGGTATATAGCCCCTACATATGTAATAAGTCTCATTTCTTCATGCTACGAAGGACCTACGATTACCATATGAATCATGATACACCAATAATGGAAATATGGGTATGGTTTCTTGAATTACCCATTCCCTTTAAAAAACACTAGTGTATAAAAATGTTATGGAACCTTTTTGGGAAATATTTTTGGTCATATTGTATAACCATATCATTGTTTCACCCAATAAATCCAATAACTTATGAGGATTTTAATGTCTCTAGACTAGATAAAAGTACAGTTGAATAACCATTTGAAAGAGTTATGTTACAAACAAGATGTTTTCTTTGAATCATGGTGCGATTTCTATTTTTTTAAATAGTGGGTCATCTGACAATAGAGTGATGGAGTTAGTGTATGTGAAATTACCTAAAGTCAGATCCATGGCTCGATTGTAGGTTTTATGTGTATACTCATATTAAGAAAATAAAAAAACCCAATATGTATAAATTAATGAGGCCACATTCACTTGTACATATAACTATATGGGGACATCGTTGGAAATCATTATTCTAGACTTGAAGTGGTTAAGCAAGCCCCTTATGGGAAAATCATCGATAATTAATCATAGGAAGGAACATATCTTATTCTTTAGGAGTCAACTATCTCTGATAACATTACCTCACATGCTATATGGTGTATGGAATTAGACAGAAGGTTTTTGAGTTATGTTGTAAAATCTAATGGGTAGGTGTGGCCCGACCTATATCATCTTCCAATGCAACGAGTGTAATGAAAACACAATAAATTACATCACTTACAACAATTTTGAATTCATATACTACATGAGATCCCCCAGTATGGTGATACAATGACTTTCATCTGATTTCTACTTATTGAAATGTGTGATTTGAAATTTGTGGGACTTTGGAAACCATGACAGAAGACCAATATATATATATATATATAAATTGTTTTGATTAATCTATTAGAGTACAACGATTTTTTCTCATGAAAATTGATATGGGAATATTTTATACCTCTCAACAGTGGAAAAATTAGTACCAAAATTAATGAAATCCTATTTTTGAGATGTCATATTGTATTTCTTCTTGAATATATGGATGAAATATATATATATATATATATATATATATATATATCAATGTGTGTGTGTGATGAATGTTTTCTCATAAATAATAATAAAAAAACATTAAATTATACATTTTAGACATGTTGAAGATGTTAGAGTGATTAGGATAGGAATTGATCATAGATTATGACTTCTCATTAAACTAATAATCATGGGAGGAAAATATTGTGTCTGATGAATAGAACTAGAAAACAATTAGAGTCTTCCATTATGATGATTGAAAAATATCATATTATTATGGATATATAGAATATGGTTCTTTAAATAATGAAGAAATTAAATTGATATAAAAATTCATACTTGAGGATTCAAAAATACATCCATGCGAGTATTAAGAAGTATTCAGTGGAAGATATGGAATTATTGAAGATGTTGAGAAATGATACTAAGTTCAACCATGACCATTCTGGACTAATTATATTTAAAATTTATGTATTTTTACCAACCATACGACGGTTGAATGAGCTTCTGGATTAATATCATAATTTGTCATTATATATTTTTCTCAGAAGTATAATGACATGTGTATATATATATTTACAATATAATTTTTTTGTGGGATAACATGAAAATAGATAATACATATTATATAAAATAATGAATAGTATATCATATTTTTTAGGATATGGGATATAATTCTTTTTGATTGTCATATCTATTTCCCATAAATTAATGGAAATGGGAAAGCATAACCATGGTTTTTTTTCATTATACATCCCCAAACATCATAATTCCATAATTATATTTCTTTTGTAGTCAATATCTTTATTAAAAAAGAACATTTTATTTTTATTACAAAATTACAATATACCACGAATGTGTAGCCAGAGGCAGAACCCCTGACCATTTATTAGAATAAAATAAAAGACCAGGACCAACACAACCATTGAATATCATCAAAGTCACACCTATCACCACCACCACGATAAACGGAATATTACTCAGTCGCTGATTCCCACAACGAAAATTCATAATGCTTCAGAAACATAGCGTACTTCCTCCTCAAATTCAACCGCTCCAGCTCAAGAAACTCAGTGGAAGAGTGCATACTCTTGACAGTAGATCTGGTAGGCACTGGCTTTGGCAAATGGTATTAGTCCTTCCCAATATTTCCTCAAGAATAAGCAATCATATTTTCCTGGGTCACCGAAAGTGTCTTGTTACCCACTCGAACAATATCACTGTATGATGGCTTAACCATGTCCCCATCATTTTCTTTATCACTATCAGAAAGATCCCCCCATTTATCATGGAAGAGAATATCTTGATACAACTGGTTATTCATATCAATAATAGCCAAATAGTGGGGTTATTCCTCCACTTCATGATCAGCATCTATCCCATCATTACATGCTGTAGCGTCCTCCTTTGACTGATTCTACATGTTTCCACTTCCATATAATGGAGGCGGATCATACACACTTGCATTGCCTAACCCATGAAAATGATTCCCCATGGGTATTGTAATCAGCACACCGCTTGTTGCATTACCCTTACCACTGCAGCTTCCAATAACTCCCACAATTCTATAATCCTTACATCCAGTAGAATCTGACTCCTTCACTGACTAAGGCTCCCAGTTGTCCCTTTTAGAATTCAAAGAAAACCCCTGCCTTCCCTTGCGCACAACACCACTGCTACTCCCCTTCCTCTGATTAGCCACACCAGTATTAGTCTGAATTATTTCAACATGACCATCTTGCTCCTGCAGGGTAGAGGCCTCTGGCTCCAACTGAAGGTATGCAATCCTGGGATCATCTGAAGGGCATGCCACACCACCACCACCAGAACCCTTGAGATCAATTTCCTTCAAGTCATTTCCCTTATTCAGATCATACCTGAGCCGATTGAAAACAACAGCCACAAAATTATTTGGAAGAGCTCCTGCGGATGTGTCAATAGACATTGTTCCCCGAGGTCCCAAACAGTTTGTCGCAGGATCAACCACAGTTGGCCTCCTATTCTCTGTCATCATGATTGGTTCTGTTGGCCTCCTACTATTGATTCTAGTATGACATCTCAAGCATGAGTTCCCCAATCTCTTAAATTTTGAGCAATAATCAGCCCAGGATTCATCAATAGCAGCTTGCTTCCATCTGAATTCCTCCCCGATTGAGATCCAAACCCATTCCACAGAAGGTCTAAAAATGTCAACCTCAACAAAACAAAGAGGATTGATCAGGTGGCTCAAAGTATACATACACACATCTGAACATAGAAAATGACCTACCATGTTCCAAAGCATACAAAAAATAGCTGGATTTTGAATAGGTAAGGGACGGTGGGGGAGACTTAACCAAATCTAAATGGAAGTAGGATCTCAGTTCATATAGAAGTCAATCATCCAATGAAAGTGAAAAAAATATGCAGTTGTTGCAACGTCCGGATACAATGTACCATGCACGAACCAGGTCTTCATCAGAAGAAAATAATATCATGAGATGACGATTATCAAGATGAATAACAACTTATTTTTCTCGCAGGTCTGATTTGGAAAATACAAACTTATCAAAGTCATCTACAGATGGCCTTTGGGAGTTGAAACGATCCACCAGGGTCAGATCAAGTTGTTTTGTCACATCAGAGAACTCCGACACCGAGATCAGAAGATGAGGATTTCCAAGATTAAGATCGGGCACCTTAGTATTTAAAGCAATCATCGGAAAATACGATAGATAATTACGGCTTGAAATAGGCACAAAGGGAGTCTGGGGATTCGAAGGTGGTAAAAATATGATAGGATTATTAAAACACAAAACTAATTTAATAGGGTTCTATGTTAGTGGGAAAAAATTATGTCATTTCATATTAAAAAAATTTACAATTCATTAATGATCAAATAATTGGGGATTAACTAATCTAAAAATCTGATATGTGAGTTTATGGTCGAACCTATTATGCAGTGAAAAGTTATTTTGATAATATTAAATAATTGATTTTATATGTAATTATTTAAAATTATATTAATTAAGTAATTTTTTTTTATCAATATCATAATTTTTTTTTGTATTTTTAAAACCAGACCCATGTTTGATTTATTATTAGAAATTAAAATATTTTTCCCATGATTGATGTAAGAGTTGGGATGGAGAGGGAAATTTGGTCTTTTATCCTCTCTTTAACATATAAATTCTATTTTTATATGAAAATTTGAATCATTTTAGTAATGAATTAATTTTTTCATCAATATTTTTATTCTTGATCATCTTAAAATTCATAATGGTCAGCCATATTTCATGATGATTTATTATTAAATTATATTTTTTATTTATTATTCAAATTATCAATGGTTAAAAAATTGAAAATATGAAATATATAGAGATTTTAAATTATAGTAAATTAAAAGTAAACCTTAGTGAATAAAATATATATATTCCACATGAACACTTCCTAATAATATTAAATTACATTACATAAAATAATTACTATCCAATCATATTAGTCATGAGTAGATGACAGAGAGAGAATGTGTAATGAATTATTACTGATGAAATTTTTTTAGTGAAGAAATTCATATACAATATTAGATTATAGCATATAATTAATTATTTTATGAACACCCTTATACATGTATTTATAGGTGTAGTGGCCCTTAGGAATCATTATTATCATAAATTTATAAATTATATTCTCTTTACTCAACCATATGGGTTACAAGTAATTTATAAAAGGGGATCCGTAATTTTTTACAAAAAAAGGAATGGTTAGAGATATACATGGCATATTTCATTGTGTCACATGTAGTTTTTTTAGGAAAAATCATGGTTATATCATGATTATTGTTTTACTTTTTTTTTTGTTCATTATAAATCCATGATGTTCATTAGGTAATGGGTTATATGTTCACAATGTGAACAGATATTTTCTTTATTTTATCCTTATTTCTATTTCATTATTTAATTTATAGCATTTATATTCATCCTTGACCAATCCAATGTCCTGGATCTACATTTTCATCATGAATTCTATCATTGATTTATTTTTTTAATTTTAATAATTTTCACCTGTATCTTGACATGAAAAATAATGGAAAATATATATATTATGAATTATAAAAATAATTTTTTAAATAATTTTAAAAATTAAATAATATATCTATAAAATGTCAACATAATGTCTTCCCATACACAAACTCATCATTTTCCTCAATAATAAAAACTAAAAAAAATAAAAAATATTTTCAGATCATAATGATTTACATTTAAATTCTAATAATATAAATGTATTAAATAGATATTTAAAATTTTAAGTATATTAAAGATAAATTTTATATTCTCTTTACATTCAAAATAAAAATGTTAATAATGTACATTATAGTTGTATGGCCCTCACTGATGCTTGGCCCTCTGGTTGTGGGTTCTGCCCATCCCACTCAGTTGGGCGCAGCCCGTCAGGCCGTAGAGTTATTCGACCCACTGTCCAAGCGTGGGGGACCGCTCCCCTCTCGAATGTATGAATCCATTCAGGTATTTAAATCGGCAGTTCTAGGTGGTGCCACATCTTCTGTCTAGTCCACATTGATATGCCTGCCACAGAGCTGTGGGTTTTGGTCCGCCTTCTCTCACTGTACGATGTTTTGGCCTTCCACCATGAAATTTCTCCGCAATGCGCTTCCCCGCTTGAAAGAGGACGATATTGGAAAGCTGATCCTTTTCTTCTGCGATGCCTTCAGGCACCACCATTCCATTGCATCTGGTAGGTGTCGGTCGCCGCCTCCCTTGGTTACTGGTCCCACTGCGTGCCTCTGTCATCCTATCACATCTTTTTGTCACCCCCGTAGAACACAACCATTATGTGTTCGTCAGAGGGTCTTTGACTTTTTCATTTGGACCACGGCATCTATGTTAGTATAAGAACAAGGAAGCATTTACAAAATGAATAAGTCACCATTAAACAAAAAACATCCCCCTACCTCATTATCGTTGGAAGGGGCTGTAGATGAGGAGGAAATATACACGCCCGAAGGTGTACATCGACACTTGCCTTCGTCCATTGATTCCTCTAACGTTCATCACTCGACGCTTCATTCTTGGTTGGGGGAATTCATCACTGAACATCGTCAAAGGTTCCTCTCATGGGTAACCAAAACTGATTCCCATATTTCATTTAAATATAGGGGTGGAGAGGATCAACTCACCGCACAACTAATGAGGTTCATTAATGAGTATAATTAATGAACCAATTTAAATCTCTCAATGTTGTGGTTACAAATTCATTTAAAACTCTCAATGTTGTGGTTACAAAAATTATAGAGATGATCCATTAAATGGTTTGACGTTTCACTAATCTCCCACAACCATTTTTTCAGCGGGTACAAAAAGAAAAAAAATAACCAAATGTTATTTTATTAATTTTTTGTAAATCCCAAAAAATTAAATATTTTTTCCGACCATTGCTAGTCGATGTTATGTGTTTTCTAATGGAATCCTAGCATTGTGGATTCAATGGTACCCTCATATTATTAATCTAATCACCAGTTCAAATGATATAATTCACCTTTCTCACATTTGATGAACATACATTAAGAAAAGATCAAAAAATTATTAATAGTAAACCTCGACCTGTGATGGTCGATGATAGGTTCTTCCTAAGAGGAAAACGCCCTCACCAGATCAACGGTACTCTCATATTTTCAATACGAGTTACTGTTTAGAAGTTATGGATTTTACAGTAAAATAATTTTTACTTAATTATTTTATTTCTGGCCAAAAAATAACTTTTACTGGCGGCCCACGTCGACTAATGTTAGTATCTGCCTATTGAAATCATACCCTCATGGGTTCAGTGCTGGTCTCCGATTTTAAATCAGAGTAACTGTTCGTATGATATAATCATTTGAAAAAATAAAAAAATTTCTTTAATTTTCTTATTTACAATAATGTCATTTTTGTATTTTCTCAATTGAGGCCTATACAGACTAAATTTAAGTCACACCTAGGGTAAAGTTGTTATCCTAAACACAACAGTGCCACTTGATTTTGGATATGGGATCCCATTTAATAGTTATTCAACTTTTCGAGGAAATTTGTTCATGTGCGTTATTTGAAGAATAACATTTTTTTTGACGAAACATTTGGGGAACTCCGGGCCTTAGAATAACATGTTTTCACTTTTCGTAGTATCGTACTAATCCCATATAAGTAAAAAAATTATATATATATTCCGAGAAATTACATTCTCTCCAAATTGGGTCTTTACGTCCCCTAAAGATAAAACAAAGGTAAAAAAAAAATAGGGGTACCTTGCATTAATTTAAGCCTCTCACTCCCTTGTTCTCTTATAGAGAATTTTGTGCTGCCATCGAACATGCACCAGAGGAATTGAAAATCCAGGAATTACATGATCTTTTTGATCTTCTATTTCACTAGGAACTCAGAAAATGTTTCCCCATCGACAATGCCCAACTTTCCAATGTTTATGATATGTGCTAGATCAATCATGTACCTCCCCAGCTATGACATGCGAAAAAAAACATCATGCACCTGATGCATATGTGGGTGACAAGCTAGGTTGTATGCCACCCCACTAACTCCACTTAGAAACAAAAAAGGACTAATGAAATGTGGAGATAGCTTTCCACTCCAGCCAAATATCATCTAAACTCAACCGGGTCAGACCTGTTGGAAGACATGATGTCCCTCCTACAAATCAAAGGGTCTTCACCTCTTATTAGCATAAATGATATGTCAACTATGTATAGTCTTCATCTCCTCCTGGATGATCTCCACTATCTCAATGGAAGCTCGTACCATCTTTTTAACCATATTTTTTGACTACCCTTGTACTTTCTAGCATATAGGTGATCTAAACGGTCACTCAGTCAAGGCCTTGAACAATGTCAAGCCATCAGTGGAGTGATATCTATTGTTGCACATGAAATCCCCCAAGGTCAAGTGGTTCTACTAGCTACGGCCAAAATATAGGACACATGAATGAATAATTTCCTCCATGGTCTATATGTTCTTCTCCGCCTGACAATCAGTTTGGGGATAAACAGTTTAGCTCAATCATGATGGAATCAGATGATCATCATTCACTTTCTAACCCGTGAGACCTAGTGATACAAACTCTTCCACTGTATTCTTCATCCTAGGCCACCAGTACAGATGACAGAGGTCTGGTTATGTCTTCGCCACACCAAGATTTACCCTTAAATGGAATGTGTGTAACTCCCTCAATACCTCATCTCATAGCATCACCGGAACTATGGTGCATCCTCTAAAAAGAATGACATGCTCCCCACATTCATAAAATCCATAAGGAGACCATCTTAATGATTTCTAAGCACATCGGGCTTTGCAGTCAATGATCCCATGATGTGACTCCCGTACTCGCTAAAGGAGTGGTGGAGTGATAGTCATACACTAGTGTTAATATTCTCCATGTCTATCCATAATGGATATCTGCAACGCGGGAAGCTACTTTGTCACTTCACTTAGAAACTATAGACCAGACCGCCTGTTGAGTGTGTCTGCTACAACGTTTCCCATCCAAGGTGTGTAGACTATCTCAATAGCATAGTACTGGAAGAACTACAACCATCATCATTGTCTCAGGTCCAGGTCCTTCTAAGGGTAGATATTCCAGAGACTCTAGTGATCAGAGGTAGTAGTAAAATGTTCTCCCAACTATACTCTCAGCTTTTGGAGCACTGTGGGAGCCACCTGATAGGATATTTTAGATATTGGTGTCATCCTTGGGTTCAAGAAAAAGTAGAAGTTCATCTCCATGTTGGAAGGTAATCATGGAAACATCTTCTGAATGGATGTTATCACACTTTGCCACTACTTTCGGGAACAGAAAATTCAAAACACCTACTATCGCGAGGGTATTGTTGGATGACTAAATAGTGATCAGTTTTACACTCTTATGTATTTATTTATCCCATGCTGCCTGGGTTTCCTTTCTCTCCAACAAAGTAAAACCCCATTCCATTTTTTTCAATACACCACAAACCTTTTTCCTAAAATAGTCAATATGAGCATGAACTGTGGATGACCACTTCATACCCAAACTGATGTTGTAAGGTCTCGTCACTAACACCAAGATGTTCCAACTAAAAATTGTGGCTCAAGGGTCAGATCACTCTGATGGAATAAGTGTTATTATCTTGATTTCTCACATATATATCTCCAAATATAAGGGTAAATTCAACGATTTAACTAGAAACTCTATGTATTGAACAATAAGAAAAGATTAATACATGTTTCTATTAATATGAAATCTAGTAGTATACACAAATGGTACATTGAATTACTCCTAGAGCCCTTGGGTCACACTTTTTTACTGCATGCAACTACTCCCTTCCCCGATCCTCTAACTCCCTTAGCCTGGTGGGAGCCACACTAGGGTGGTGGTTGTAACATTTTGAAATTTAAACCACGCCTTCTTCCCTCCTAGATCCTATTAGACATTATCTACCCTTAAGATTCATCTATTTTTACTACTTCATCTTCCCAAAACATTTTACTCATCCAAGACTCAGAGACTGATATCGGTTTCCTACTTTCCGATTGTTGACATTCACTGGTTGTCTCTGCTCAGCCAAATAATTGTCAACCACAAAGGTTCACTCTAGTACCCTAACAGAAGTAGGAAGGCATAAAGGAATATTTATAACTTATATATCTATAAACACATCTTTCATGGAGTTTTGAGCCTTGATGCACTGGTCATATCACATTTATCGGGTACCAGAAATGGTCGGGATGACTCGACGAATAAACAGTTTCAAACATGAAATCCTGTTGATACTATAGAATCTATTGGGAACATAGCCCCTTATATTTTTAAGGAAATAGACCCCCGTATATGAATAAGGTTCTAATAATATTTCCATGTAAGAGTCACCTCATAATAAGAAATGGGTAATCCAAATCCTTCCATCACTCTGTTATGCCATATAGAATTCTCACTACCAGGACCACCATCCGATCTAATGATGCCCTGGATAGATGGAAACTCAATCACCACCTTAGGACAGTCCTTAGCCGCCTCTGAGTTGGGATGCCCTCGAAAACTGAGGGGTATCAATCATTGAAACTCGTGTAAGGCACTGATCCTACATCAGTCCTCTACCGGTAGCATCGATAGTAACTGCTAACTAATGAATAGTGGTATCACTAGGACACTGACTACAGGTACCATCTCGGGAATCAATCCTTGTACTGAAGCCTCATCACTCTATGGAACATCCTCATGGTCGCGCATTCGAATCCTGGATGGCCATCTATATGGAGGATTCTTGAGAGGGAATAAATATGAATCATGGTTGATATGTTATACCTAGTGAGATGGCTCAAAGATATAAAAAAGAAAAAAATGTTTTCAAAATACACGCAACTAGTGTTTTCATATACCGAGTCAGAAATAAAAATCCATGGTCTTGTTGTATAGATATGTTAGTCTCCATAGAAAGGCTGGACTACCCAAACTGAAACATGAACTCAGGACACTTAACACCATTTCTCCATTGAAAAAATAGAATCATATATTTTATTGTAGAACCAACCCATTTTATACCTCTTTTCACGACCTATCCCCCAGGGCTAATTCCTTAACTACCCTATGCCTGCCTCATGATGTCCAGGGGCTGGCGACTAGCATTAAAGGCATCAACCTGCAAATGGGAGTCATTTTACTAGATACCAATATGCACACACATACCTAACCAAGTTCCAAATCCCAAAAGAGAAGCAACAAAATGCTGAAAAACTTATCACAAGTATAGTTGGAAGTAAAGGGCCAAAATACAAGACCATTTGAAAGAAAAAAAACTACAATAGAAATAATCTCCCAAGATCGCTCTCAAAGGATCATACCTGATGGGTAGGTACAAATTGCCTCTGCAGATATCAATGCCAACCATCACCACCATCCACTGTTATGTCCTAGATCGTAGAGTCGCAGTCAAGGATACTTTTCATCTTCACAAGACACAACATGGTGTCGGTGAATCCCATGCATGGGTGAGTGTAAAAATACCTAGTATGGACCCTGAGACCCTTTAAGGTCTCTTAGAATTTCACAATGTAAAACAAAAAAACATGATCTCAATCACAAGTACAATGAAAAAGACTTAGATTAAACTAGGTATACAACTCAGAGATGAGGAATAAAGATAATTAGTATAAAGCTATATCATTTCATTTTATTAGGATGTATCCACAACTGAAGCACGAAGGGGTTGTTCCACTGGCGATCCAAACAAGGTCATTTGTCACGGATCCATGACAGGTCTCTCTATGGATGGTCCCCATCAGGTCGTGCACTACTGATCCTTATAGGGTCGCTAGAATGATGATCCACATGAGGTCATATGTCATTGATCCATGATGTGCCACTCTATGGCTTGTCCTCATTAGGTCGGGAACTATTGATCCATAAAGGGTCGCTAGAATGATGATCCACATAGGGTCGTATGTCACTGATCCACAATGAGATGCTCTAAGGCTCTTCAACATTAGGTTATACACTAACGATCTACACAGGGTCGCAATGATACTAATCCACATAGGGTCACTATGATGCTGATCCACATAGGGTCTCTAGGATTTTTATCCACATAGGGTAGCTATGACTTTTATCCACAAAGAGTCGCTATGATGATGATCTACATAGGGTCACTATGATGCGGATCCAAATAGGGTAACTCTTCAATTGACAGTCAGCCACAATATTCCCCGCACTCAGTACACTTGAGTTACGTAGATATTGATTCTAAAGATATCGATATTTCCTCTTCTTCCATAGAGTTCCATGGAAGAGTAACCCAATGGACCAACATGTCGTAAGTGTCCCATTTCAATAGACAACACATCAACCAGACACTCATTCTTCATGTTATAGGCATTTTAGTGTTGAGGGACTGGTTGGATTCAGGTACGATTCAACCTGGACAGACTCAGACTGTCTCTGAATCTCTCCTGAGGTATCTCAAAAGGAACACATAATCCTAAGGGTTCCAGATCAACAGATGAAGCATCAAGAACATGCATGATCTGTATGTTATATCCATTTTAGTGTCGAGGGCCTGGATGGATTCGGCTATGATCCAACCCAACCAAACTCTATCATTCCTCAAATATCACATGGAGTTTCACAGAATGGTTTGTGATTAGTCACTGAAAGTGGCTAATATTCATTGTTAAGATCTTAATATTAATGTGTTTAAAAGTTTATAAACATCAATTTTAGTCCAATTCAGAAATTGAACTTCATTTCCCATCATTGTGCAATTCATGCTTAAAATGTCAATTTGGGTCCACTCAATAATTTGCTTGTGTAAATTACAATTTTCAACATTTTAATTTGACATTTTGGTATATGATTGATCACTTTGTTTTAAACATTTTATCTTTTAGGTCCGATGGATGAATCCCAAAGGAAGATGGAGAATTTTGCGCCTGAAGACAGAAACTTGCTGGAAAAGTCATAATGGGCCTAAGGCCCATCAAACAAATGTGGGGCCCAGGAACAATACCCAATGAAGCTAAAATTTATACAGTAAAAAGATAAAAATATGAGGATCATTTTATTCAACTGTGGCCGGAGCTAATTCTGATGTTTTCATGATGATAAAGGGATATGAAGTTAAGATTTAAATGGTGGACTCGTCATTAATGCACAAAAATCAGTCCCACCATTTCGACCATAAAGTCCAAACGGATGATCCATATTTTCTGAGATTTTGAGAGATTCTAGAAGATACATGGACGAAGATATTTTATATTTATGACACCATCGGATTCGGCCATATGAAGTGTCAAACTCACACGTCAAAATGGAGGACGAATCTGGACAGTTTTCCGGGTCAACTTCGAAACGTCAATTTCCTTTTGATTCTTCACCCTCCTTTTGACTCTCTTAATTGTTCGGGGGTGAATTTAATGTTGGGGGTGGACCTAAGGCTCCTAATATGTTTATATAAGGATATGGTGGTGAATGAAATTATCATCTAACATTTTTCCTTGAATCTAACATTTTCCTTTGAATCCATGTTTTTCTTTCAATTGTAATTTCCCGCTTTCGTTTTGTAATGGCATTGTCAATTTCTCCTATGTAAGTTTTTCATTCACGTTTATTATTTTAATAAAATTTATTCTTCTTAAATTTTATTTTTCCTTTTTTTTACACGTTGATACCGTTGAATCGTAGTGTGAATTTATTCACACCCGCACTTGTGAATTCATCACACAACGGTGGAGTGTTCATTTTGATTAATGTTTTTTTCTTTTTTCTTCAATCCCGCTTCTTTAAGTCAATTACCCACTTCCATTGATAGAATAACATCAATGGAGGGATAAACATTTATGGGTTGATCGTAGGGAGTTGCATGAGTTGGATTGAATGTTATTTGATGTTCTTAAATTCTTAAATTTGTTCTTTATTTTAAGAGTTCCTTTCTTTGATTTATCTTCTTCTTTGTCTTCACCGAATTTAACAACGGCACATTTTGAGTGCTAGTACGATCCAATTCCTTGGATTGCTCATTTAATTGATCCCCTAAGTGAATTGGTGATTAGCCTTGAAATTGTGTAAGGATTAAATCGGAGAATGATATTGAAGAATTATTTCATTTAATGGATACCTCTTGAACCGATGAACATAAAATCAAATGAAAAACAAATACATCCAATCAAGCCCAAGAGAAAACCTAGGATCAACTCAAATTAATTAGTTGTTTTAATTCAAGTAATTTTATTGTTGTTTTTCTTTAATTTAAATAAATAATTCTTCAAATCAATCAACACCATAGTTGGCCACTTCATAGCCAATCCCGCATCTAATCAAAGTGTCTCAAGGTTGCTTCTTCGGTCCCTGTGGATTCGATCCCTACTTGTACTTCAACGAACGCTTTTACCAGTAGGGTAAATTTGGGCGCAACCAAATTTTGGCGCCGTTGCCGGGGACCCAAGTAAGTTTTCCTAGACACCCACCTTCTATTCTCACCTAACTTCTCTTTTCTTTTCCCCTTTCTATTTTCGTGTGCCCAAAAAAATTCAAATCCAAATTTCATTCAACTCCAATGGAGTATCATCAACAATATCCCTTCACAAACTCAGGATGGAATCAGTTTGAAAATCCACATTGGGAATCACCAACCTTTTTTAATCAACCTTTGAATGAATACCCCATACCTGATAACATGAATGAAATTTGTAACGATGAAGGTTTAAAAGATCAATTTCCATACCTATCAAGAATGATTGAAAAGATGAATAATGAAAAAGTCCATGATGTCGAAACATCTATCAATACTAATCCTGATACAATTCTTCAAAAATTGTGTGAACAAATGGAAAAAATGAATTTAGAGGTATCAAGTTTTAGACAAGAACTACAAAGCATTGAGACTTATAAAGAACCCATTCCCACTCAGGATGTCCTTTCCACTTCACTTATAGAAGAATCTTGTTTCCCACATAACTCATGTGAATTTAGTAAAGAACCCACTTTAAAATCTTGGAATACAGAGTTGGATAATGAAGATATTTGGTCAGGTAATGTTGAAATTCAAGATAAAGAACATGAAGGAATTGTTAATGAGTATTTAAATCAGGATGAAATTGATTTCATGAATTCACAAGAGGGAAATTATTCTTCAAGGATTGAATGTCCAGAATATTACACCAAAAATGATTTTTTAGAATCACCAATCACTGAAAAATTTGGAGAAATACCAAACATTGAGCCCATACACACTCCTGAAATTAAACTAGACACTTTTGGGGATGAATCATATTTTCAAACGGAACCAATTCTTTCTAAAATTTTTGGGGAAGAAACCGACTTTCATTCAAATTGCCAATCTTCATTAGGAAATTGCAATCAACAAAAACTCAAAATCATCATCCTTCATTCCCCAAACAAGAATTACATCATAGGTGATACCCACGACCATAATTTATTCATTCATTCTTCTCATGAAAGAAATAATGTTAGATTGAACCTTAACGTCTTAGGCAAGACAAAAAATGCAACTAGATCAACCATTTCTGACATTCCTTGTATCTTCAGATTTATTTTAGAACATGGATTTATACAAGGAAAATATTCTAAACAAACAATCAATCTCAATCAAGTTGAAGTGGAAAAATATGGGTTAATTAAAATTCTGAAAGTTGGAATTGGATAATTTGGGGGGTAAAAGTTGAGCCAACGACGTTAAACAAAAGCGCTGCATGGGAGGCAACCCATGGTTTTCATGTTTTCTAATCATTTTGAATCATTTTCTTTTTCATATAATAAATTAACATAAGCTGTTGACCTGTTCTTCTTTTATGAGTAAGGATGGGTATGAAAGGGGAGCGACATATTCATCCGTGTCACGTGGTGTGATCTCTGAGTAATAACTTACCCAGAAAATATAAAGAAGACAATGTATCATCAGTTTATTTTGTTTTGTTTTATTTTTATATTTTTATAGGTTAAAAAAAGGACATGTCATAAGCCATAAGGAAAATCCATTCACCACCATCCAAGCCACTGAGACTCAAATCCAGGATTGAAGGGAGACTATGGCATATGCTATCATCATCAACCACCAGGTGACTTCATTCCATGATTTTCATTTTTTCTTCTTCATTGAACTCCTCTCATACCCCCTTCTAACTTTTCTTTTATTTAAACACTAGGGACAATGTTATTCTAAGTTGGGGGGGGGATAAAAAATGGTTTTTTTTGAATAAAAACATGCATGAAAAGAAAAATTCCATTAACCATAAACATGATAAACACACATTGGAAACTCTTAAATTGGATATCAAATAAATTTTGCATGCCTTGATTCTGATTTTAATGCAAGTTTAAGTTCATGAGCATAGTTTTTGGAAAGTGTGGTTGTCCAATGTGGTTTTTCAAAGTTTACATTTTCATCCTCTTAATAAAAATGCCACAATGCACGTTTTTTAGATTGTGGGTGTAAATTTGAGTTCTTGGGTCCCTTTCATTATAGCATAGGGTTCTGGGGTCACTTTTAGTTTAATTTGAGTATCCAAAAAAAAAACAAAACAAAAAAACAAAAAAAAATGAAAAAAATAATAATGACCACATAGAGCAATGTTTTGTCCAAATGCGTGGCGTCCGGCACTTGGGGATCGTGACTCCATAGTTGTCTTGCCCAGAGTTAGGCTTTATATCTCTATTGTAGAGCATGAAATTGACAAAATACGTGGCGTCCGACACTTGGGGATCGTGACTCCATAGTTGTCTTGCCCAGAGTTAGTCTTTTCATATCTATTGTGGTTAAAAAAAATATCAAAAAAAAATCAATTTTTTTTTTAAAAAAATGGATACTCATCTTAAGGTTTAATGTGATTCCCACCTAGCGCTTCCATTTTTTCCCCTTGAACAATAAAATGGGCCCCATATCTTTTATGATGCACCACACTTTATCATGCTTAATTGGAATTGGATGAAATGTGGCAATGAATTTGAACAATGGAATGGGCTTGGGCTTGGGATATGCTTATGGACCTAGCTTGTTTTAAATTATTTTGATGGGTTTTCATAATTCTTTTGGTATTAGATATTTGGGTGAGTACTGTGTATTTAAATGTTTTTGGAAAAGAGGATTTGGATTTCATATTTGTAATTTATTTTGCTCGGGACTAGCAAAACTCAAGTTGGGGGGTGTGATTAGTCACTGAAAGTGGCTAATATTCATTGTTAAGATCTTAATATTAATGTGTTTAAAAGTTTATAAACATCAATTTTAGTCCAATTCAGAAATTGAACTTCATTTCCCATCATTGTGCAATTCATGCTTAAAATGTCAATTTGGACCCACTCAATAATTTGCTTGTGGAAATTACAATATTCAACATTTTAATTTGAAATTTTGGGATATGATTGATCACTTTGTTTGAAACATTTTATCTTTTAGGTCCTATGGATGAATCCCAAAGGAAGATGGAGACTTTGGCGCCTGAAGGCAGAAACTTGCTGGAAAAGGCATAATGGGCCTAAGGCCCATCAAACAAATGTGGGGCCCAGAAACCAAGCCCAATGAAGCTCAAATTTATACAGTAGAAAGATAAAAATATGAGGATCATTTTATTCAACTGTGGCCGGAGCTAATTCTGATTTTTTCATGATGATAAAGGGATATGAAGTTAAGATTTAAATGGTGGACTCGTCATTAATGCACAGAAATCAGTCCCACCATTTCGACCATAACTTCCAAACGGATGATCCAAATTTCCTGATATTTTGAGAGATTCTAGAAGATACATGGAAGAAGATATTTTATATTTATGACACCATCTGATTCTGCCATATGAAGTGTCAAACTCACACGTCAAAATGGAGGACGAATCTGGACAGTTTTCCGGGTCAACTTCGAAACGTCAATTTCCTTTTGATTCTTCACCCTCCTTTTGACTCTCTTAATTGTTCGGGGGTGAATTTAATGTTGGGGGTGGACCTAAGGCTCCTAATATGCCTATATAAGGATATGGTGGTGAATGAAATTATCATCTAACATTTTTCCTTGAATCTAACATTTTCCTTTGAATCCAAGTTTTTCTTTCAATTGTAATTTCCCGCTTTCGTTTTGTAATGGCATTGTCAATTTCTCTAATGTAAGTTTTTCATTCACGTTTAGTATTTTAATAAAATTTATTCTTCTTAACTTTTATTTTTCCTTTTTTTTACACGTTGATACCATTGAATCGTAGTGTGAATTTATTCACACCCGCACTTGTTAATTCATCACACAACGGTGGAGTGTTCATTTTGATTAATGTTTTTTTCTTTCTTCTTCAATCCCGCTTCTTTAAGTCAATTACCCACTTCCATTGATAGAATAGCATCAATGGAGGGCTAAACTTTTATGGGTTGATCGTAGGGAGTTGCATGAGTTGGATTGAATGTTATTTGATGTTCTTAAATTCTTAAATTTGTTCTTTATTTTAAGAGTTCCTTTCTTTGATTTATCTTCTTCTTTGTCTTCACCGAATTTAACAACGGCACATTTTGAGTGCTAGTACGATCCAATTCCTTGGAGTGCTCATTTAATTGATCCGCTAAGTGAATTGGTGATTAGCCTTGAAATTGTGTAAGGATTAAATCAGAGAATGATATTGAAGAATTATTTCATTTAATGGATACCTCTTGAACCGATGAACATAAAATCAAATGAAAAACAAATACATCCAATCAAGCCCAAGAGACAACCTAGGATCAACTCACATTAATTAGTTGTTTTAATTCAAGTAATTTTATTGTTTTTGTTCTTTAATTTAAATAAATAATTCTTCAAATCAATCAACACCATAGTTGGCCACTTCATAGCCAATCCCGCATCTAATCAAAGTGTCTCAAGGTTACTTCTTCGGTCCCTGTGGATTCGATCCCTACTTGTACTTCAACGAACGCTTTTACCAGTAGGGTAAATTTGGGCGCAACCAGTTTGTCTAGACATAAGAGTTCTGTTGTCGCTGATGGTTGGTCAAACAAACTTGAGGTCTAAGAGTTATGCCCATCTAAGCGTAACTGGTGGTAAATGAACCCGGGTCTAGTCCCACATAACCCGTTGGGCTTGGACCAATGGGGATGGGCTCTGCCCGGTTAGGCTGTGTCTGGATCCAGCCATCTGCCAACAGGCTAGGCCCACAAGCTGGGTGTTTGGCCCTGCCCACCAAGAGGGGTGCGACCTGCTGGGCCATGGAGTCACTCGGCCCGCTGACCCAACAATAGGAACTGCTTCCCTCCCAGATAGATGAAGCAATTCAGTTCTTCAATGTCACACACCAGGTGGTATCTCTCCTCCTGGCTGGTTTCATGGTCAGGCCGACTAGAGACCCATGGGTGTGGGTCCACCTTCTGGAGTGGCTCGATGCCCCGACTTACCACAACGACCCATCATCATAATGCGCCGCCTCGCTTCAATGTTTCCAGCATTGGTCAGCTGCTCCTTATATGCCACAGTGATATTAGGCACTGTCATTCATTTTTTTTCTGTAGATAACGGTCACTGAATCCCTTTGTCGCTGGTCCCACCACGTTCCACCATCACGTCGCCGCATCTTTCTGTCACCCACGTAGAATGTAACCATGATGAGTTCAGTGGAGGGTCTGGGCCTTGTCAATTTGGCATGCACCCTCCAGGTTTGTATAAAAAAAATGAATCATTTCAATAATGAATAAAATACATTTAAAAAAAAAATCCCATACCTCTTAATCATTGGAAGGTGTTGCAGATTAAGAAGAAGTGTCCACATCCAAAGGTGTTTGTTTGCTCTTGTCGTCGCCCATCGATCCCTCTAATGTTTGTTGCTCGATATTTTTTTCTAAGTTGGTAGAAGTCTTCACAACATTTCATCATAGGTTCTTATCTTGAGTGCCAAAAGCACATTACTATGTTTCATTTAAATAGATGGTAAGAGATGTTCTATGCACTACACAATTAACGAGGTTCATTAATGAGTATAATTAATGAACATCTTTAATTCTCTCAACGATATGGTTACACATTCATTTAAAACTCTCAATGGTGTTTTAAAAATGATTATCAGTAAATCCATTAATTGGTTTGAAATTACACTACAGTCACACTGCAGTTTGTCCATTGGTTTTACAAAGAAAAATAAAATAACCAAATGTTATTTTATTGTTTTTTTGTAATGTCCAAAAATTAACATTTTCATTCAACCCTCTAGTCGAAGTTAATATTCCCATAAGTGAATCCCGACACTGCAAATTCAATTGTGCCCTTAGATTTTATATCAGAGAAATAGTTCAAAATATTGAATTCACCACTAGCATGTTTACTAAATGAACCTTAAAAAAATTTCAAAACATTATTAACAGTCACCCTTGATCCGCGCTAGTTATGGTTAGGGTCATCCTAAGGGGAACATGCTCTCAAGAGCTCAATGGTACTCTCATATTTTTAAATTGAGTTACCATTTAATAGTTAAGTATTTCACAATAATATAATTTTTTATTAATTATTTTATTTATGGAAAAAACTAATATCTACTAACCGCCCGCGGTGGACAATGTTATTATCTGCCTAAGGAAATCATTCCATTACGAGTTCAGCAGTGGTCTCTGATTTTTTTTCCAAGTCCCCATTATTGAGATATATGTCTTTTGAAAAATAAAATAATTTTATATAATTATTTTATTTATGATTATGACATTTTTTTGTTTTCTCACTGGAGGCATGCACCAACTAAATATAAGTCGTGCTTAGGGTAAACTCTTCATCTTAAACGCAACGGTGCCCTTGTAATTTGGATTCGAGAATCCGTTTAAGAGTAATTTTACTTTTTAAGGAAAAAATTTCATGCATTCTATTAAATTCATAACATTTTTTTCAATGGATCATTCTGGGTACTCCAAGCCATGGAATCACATGTCGTCGATTTTTCCAGTTTATTAATAATCCCATAAAATTAAAAAAATATACTGAAATTCTAAGACATTACATAGTGAATGTGTAATTATTCAACTGGTTCTGCTTGTTTTAGCTTCTATAAATTTTCTACTACTGGTTCTACTTGTTTTTGGTTTGGCCGGCAGGGGAGAGAAAATGTAACATGAAATATTTTTAAAAAATAAAAAATAATTTTTTCATCGATTATTTTATAACCAATGTTAAGAATATATTTTCTGGTTTGTTTACATATGATATTTTATAACCGATTTGGTATAGTGTTTTAACACAGTTATAAAATAACCAAAGTAATAAATCATCATCATGAAGTCCTTTTACATCAGTTATTAAATAGACGATGTGAAAACATTTCATCCTTAATGGTGTTTCACATTGTTTATTTAATAAACGAACTAATATATAAAATATTAAGTTGTTTATTTAATAACCAACATAAATGGTCTAATGATGATGGTTTTCAATGTCGGTTTTTTAATAGCATACACAAAAATTTTTCTCCATTATTGATTTACAACATCATGTTTTTTAACCAATATTAAATACAATGTTTATAATGTCACTATTATTAACAGTGGATAAAAAGTGATATAAAAAATAAAAAAACCAATGTTAATAGGGATTTTTGTACTAGTGGATGGAAAGTATCTAATATTCTATATTAACACCACCTTAAATATAAAATTATGATTTTAAGTTATATCATATGTAGTCACACAATTGTTCCATAATGAATTAAACTCATCAATTTGTGATTTCAGAGAAATGTCAATATTTTTATTTGGATTTCATGGAATTAGCTGAATGAAATATATATATGGTTCCTTCATAAATTTCCAATGAGGTTGGTTTTAAGGAGTAATGAAAATAGAACATCAAGAATATTGGATACCGTAGTACCAAATGGAAAAAACCATAAGTAGAGAGGCCCAAACATATGTTACGAGGTTCTGAAGAAAAAGAAATATGTGTTTGGTCAAAATGTTTCATTGAATTTCCATCACAAGGATGATTTAAGAATTATGTGATGTAAAAAAATTATTTATGCCATGTCGTCAATATAGCTGTGATGTGGGACATAAATAATCATTGTAAACGAGTGGTAATTGGAAAATATCTCTACTTTTTCAAGAGAACACTGGACATTCTTTCTTGTTCTTCATTATACATTGATTCTGCATGTGATGGTAAATTAAACAAAGATTCATAGTCACAATAAAATAATATTCATTAATTTTAAAATTAATGGTTATTCTGATAAATTAGACCCAAATTATGAACCTTCCTATTACGTTTCATTGAAACATATAGGTTATGTATTTCTGTCAGGAAAAAATGAATTAATCGAAGATAAAATTAGATCAAAATAACTATTTGAAATTACAAAACGTGATTTAATAGCCATAATTTCTTAACAACTTCAATTTTTCTATTCAGGATTCCTAGATATAAGCCCTCGTCAGTGGGTTACAACAAATTGTAAAACTGAGAAGGTTCTAATTAAGGAATTGGAATATCACTCTATGTTGTTGTTTTAGGAATTGTTGGACTACCTAGCTCATGTATTGAATTATAAAATGATGGATCCAGAACCACACAAATTGTACTTTCTACTGAAATCTTCTCACCATGTTGATACAAAAAAATATAATCTTTTCAAAAACTAGAATGAAAAAAATGAAGTCCAACATTGTGAAATGTTTTGAATGTCCAATGTTCACATTGATGACATGGACATATAATTGTTCCATCATAATTTTTTTTAAATTTGACAATGAAAATGATATAAATTATTCAACACCATCAAAAATGACATGATTTAATCCAGGACAATTTAGATTTTTTTGATTACTTATCCAATCATAATCACGTAATAGATAATGGTTTCTACTTTTCGATTCCATAATTGTCTAAAAAAACAAAATAAAAACAATTTTAACATGTCATTTTGACTAATTGAATATTATTATTATATTTTACCACCTAAAAATATTCTATGGAATATGATCAGAATGAGGAACTAGGTTATCATTGGATTACAGGTCGAATAGAGGATCAACGTAGATAAAAAAATAAAATTAAATATATTATATAAGACACATGAGATTTTTTTTGAAAATAATAGAATATATAGAGAACATTGTTTCATATGAGAAATATGAGACCAGTGTTATGTTTGATATGCGTGGTTCATCCTAGATGTGACAATACATATGTGTGTGTCCAGTGTTTAATTACATTCCACACAAGAGTAATTTATATAAATTTTTTATTATAATTTCTTATAAAAATTTAAATTATCTTCCAAACAATGTATCATATGAAAAATTGAAAACCACTTTTGGGTAGGGGGTGTGGGGATGTGGGGTGTACATTAGGCGTGACATAACTTATGACTTTATAATAATTAGTAGTAACTTTTATCAATTACTCATATTTTTTCTTTTTCAAATTTTGAAAAAAATCAAAATTTCTTAATATTTTGAAATTGTTAGTAATATTTATTAATTAACTATAATATATTATATGTACTTATAATATTGAAAATTTATTTATTAGATATTATAAATTAGGTAATTATTATTATTAATTTTATTTTTTATGTATTTATTTATTTTTTTACCTTTATATATATATATATATTTTAAAAATTATTATTATGATTTTATAATCATCGGTAATATTAAAAATTTATTAATTATAAAGAATCATTAATTGTTAAATATTATATATTATTTAAATTAATACTATATTTTTAATAATTAATATTTTTTATAAATTTTGAATAAGTCTTATAATTGTGATATTTTTTAGAAAAGTATTACAGAATAGTATTCAAATTATTATTATCTATGCTTTCGATATCACACATTTAAAAGTATTTTTTTTCCCTTAAACAAATTTTTTAATGTTTTTTAATATAAAAATTTATTATAAATATTATTTGATTTTAATGTTTGTAATAAATTAATTTTCACATTATTCTAAAAATCGCTCATTTCTATTTATATCATACATTATATATATATAATGCATAATTAAATGTATTTACATGAAATTAATTTTTACTCATTTTTAATAAAAATAATATATCAAATATATTTACATACATACACGCACACACTCATAATTTTTCATATATTTTTTTAAATTTTTCAATTTAGTAATAATACATTGTAATTAACACTATTATTTACTATTTATTATTAATATTAAGTTAATAAGTTTATATATATATATATATATATATTAAATGATTTCTTAATTAATAAGAATATATCAAAAAAATTATGAGAATTTTATTAAACAATTAAATATATTAAATTTATATATACATAGATATAAACATACATAAATATATATTATTTATCAATAATATTGAATAATTAATTAGTAATTATTATAAAAAATTTAATCATTTTTATATAAATAAATTATTATTAAATTTTTAATAATTATTATATATAGCTATATCATGATTTCATAATTAATATAAATACCTAAATTATATTCTGACTTTTTTTAAATAAATATACATATAAAATATATATATATATATGTACAAAAAAACTTACATGTATTTTTAAATGGTGTATATATACATATTCAGATGTTGATATATATATATATATTGCACGATTTGATAATGAAATATATTTTTACATGTGTTTTTAAACACACACACATATATATATATCAAAAATATTTTATGTTTTTTTAATTTTATATATGTTTATGTCTATATATATCTCTCAAAAAAATTACATGTTTTATAAAACATATATATTTATATTCACAAGTTAATATATATAAATATGTGTATATATATGTGTGTATATATTAGAAAACATACACATTTTTTAAAATGTTTATACATTTATGTCTGTATTTATATATTTCATAAACTTTACACATATTTTTAAACCTTATACATATATTTTCACATTTTTATATAAATACGTTTATGTGTGTGTGTGTGTGTGTGTATATATATGTTAAAAATATTACAGAATTTTTTATATAAATATATACATATATATATTAAAATAATTACACATTTTTTAAACTATTTATAGATGTTTACAGAGAATGTATTGTTTATATATATTTATAATAAAAAATTTCTTAATTAATCAAAATGTTTTAATCAGTATTTATATTAATATATTTATTAATTAATATAAATAAGTCAAATATATTTTGGAAATATTTTTAATGAAATATACATATCAAATTTTTATATACAAATATACAAATATACATACAAATATACATATATGTATATATATATATATATCGAAAACCACAATCATATTTTTAAAATCATATATATATATATATATAAACACATAAAAATATAAAAATTAAATAAACACATGTATATATATATACACAAACATATTTAATAATTTAATAGTAATCAAACATACATATATATATATTCAAACATAAATATAAACAACATATAGATAACAAAATTAAATAATTAGAATACCTACCTGCAAGTCATTTTTTATCATTTTCCAAAGCCAGTTTATGGGTTCCTTGTACCCAAAAGTTTACAACCACAAACTCAAACCAATATAAACACAAATGTAGGGAGAAAAACAACAAAGACTTACAAAAAATAGAGATTAATACAATTTCATCAATCCTATATATCAAATAAATCATGAAAATAAGATATATTTTTAACCTAGGGTTTGACCAAAACGGTACGTTTAACATTCAATCCAAATAAGAAAAAAAAGCAGATTAAAACCAAAATAGAGATTAATATAATTGAATCAATCCTAAATACCAAATAGAGCATGCAAATCATATGAACATCTTATCCTAGGGTTTTACTAATCTATTATATTTAAAAATGACCCAAAATACAAAAAAATGATTGACAACATAAGTGGAGTATGTACCATGAAGATATGAGATGAAATCATCAAAAAAATTGGGAAGAATCGAGATGCACGAAGTTATTGCAGATCGACCAGCAGGTTAAGGTTTAGTGTGTTGTTTGGGATAGGGAATAGAAAGAAGTATAGGAAGAAACGGGAGTCACATGGGTGTTTAAACTCCAGGTTTTTTTTGCGAAAGAATTAATTTCAATGAAAGTAGTTTTTTGTCAAAATTATTTATGACGAACAGTAATTTACATCCCATATATTACATAGCCCGCAAGCATTTGAAACATATAATTTTATCCATCACAAATACTCATCATGATTACTTTTCAAGCTGGACTGTAGGAATGTCTTCTAAAACTATGTTAGACGGATTATTAATGATGTTGAAAATATAATTTTTTTTGTGATGAAATTAATAATCCTATTTAAAATAATTTTAGAAATAACACTATTTGATATGGTTCATATTCCTGTCACAACATACCCTTCCCAAATGATTGAATTTCTAGTAGTGGAATTAGAAATGTTGAAGCCGGTCAGATTCGATCATTATTCCAAAGTTGAATAGATCAGATTAGATTTGATCGAACATCTGAATTCAACCAAATTCGATCATCCAAAGCTGACCAAATTCGATCCTGTTAGGGTTGGTGTCCTGAGAACCAACAGTATTATACATTGATTACGTGAATGTACACTTATTATATATTGTTAATTATTTTCATGACTATAATATAATAATGTCATGGAATAATTGTTGTATTGAAACATCATGGAAGATACCCTCTATGAAGAGATCCTTGATATGCTATAACAAAATTATTAAATAAAGGTCTACGGTTATATGACATACTACGATAGGACACATAATATACAGATTCTGAAGTGCGAGTACTCATAAGAAGTCGAGACTCTCTCTCTTGGAGTTCTCCATTTGTAATATCCATGATGGGAGATTATGAGAACAAACACTCAAGTAGTAATTCTGCATGTCTTGGTGTAATCTGACATTACTATCTACAAGTTTTTGTAATGGTACTTAGACTATAATATTATTTGTAACTCATTTCATGAATCACGTACCTAGAATTGCAGACGAAAACCATCATAATGAAAATTGGTGGGAAGTAGTGTATGTTGGGTTCATCACAAATGATATGTTGTTAAAGGATATGTCAAGGAAGGATTATTCCTTCCATATTTATGGAATTTTAAATCTCAGACCCTTTGATTGAAATTGAACAATCACCCAAATTCCATGGCCATATTGTCACGGTGATTTTATATTGGGATGTTAATGAATGATGGATCGTGAATATAGGTTCATGACACAACCATGAAACCTGCTTGATGAGTTATTGATACAAAGGGATTAAATTACACAGTAATCATTTTTTGAGCTGACACATCAATACGGCACCAACTACTTTCTCTTGGGTCCGTTGACACGTTTCTAGACATTAATCATGGACATTAGGCGAGCCCGCCTAAGGCCATCGAGAAAGAGGCCTATAGGGTCAGTCACTATGTGTATCCACGTTTCTCAAGTAGAATAATGATTAATCCAATAAGTGGATTAATAATTATTCAATGAAGACTAAATATTTTTCATGTTTGAGGAAGAATAAAATGAAAAAAATATACACCCTGTGTACATTAAATGTACATGGCATGTAGTTTTAATTTTGGATAGAAAATGAAAAATAAAAACAATATATACTCACCATGAACATTGAATGCACATGCTCTGTAGTATTCCATATGGAAAGGAAATGAAAAATGAATACAAAATATACAGGCCGTGTAAATTGAATGTAAATTACATGTAGTATTCAATGAAAATTTAGTACATGATATGTATTAATGATTATCCACCGTGTAGTTTTTCCAGTCGGGATTTTTATGAAATAATATTGTTTTATTAATTGATATTTATTATAATCATCATGGGATCATGTCACATAATTAATGATTTGAAATGGGGTTTTCAATAAGAGTTAATGTAATAAATAAAATTCGTAACGCGTTTATTTATTGTAATAACTCTATAACCTCAAACACGATTATAAATTTCCTGAAAACCCCAACACTACTCCTATGAATCATTCTGCACAACAATTCTGGAGAATTCTCTCAAAATCGAAAGAACTTCGTTCTCCAAGAACACTCTCAAGACCGAGAGAGATCCACCTGCATCAGATCAAGTCTATCTAAGGGGGATGACTCATGCAAAGGATTCTCCATGAAAGTACTCGGAGATACCTTTGGTGACATCCAGAGATATGTGGTTCACGTGTGGAACTCCGCTAGGGGAATTATACACTTGGATTTTGTGATACAATGATGAATGACATTGGAACGTGATCAATAAATATCAATGAAGAAAGAACACTAATAAAAGAAATTCTTTTCAATTAATTTAAAATAATTATAAACAACATGTGATGATCCTTCTTTTTTGGTTCCAGGACTATTCTTCCTCTTTGTCTATTTCTGTGATTTGATCCATGGAGACTACTTTTTATCGTCGTATTGATTATGGATTGAACATTTCTAATGGAAATAAGGCTTGTGGGAAAATCTACCCATGAGCTTCCACTTCTCTCGGGACCATCATGTGGTATCAGAGGGTGTCACAATGTTGATTATATTTATTTAATTTTCATTGATAATTAATGCATATATTTTTGATTCAATTCATGATAAATCGTTCTATAAAAGTGAAATAATGAGATCTGTTTTCCACCTTCGTTTCTCGATTCACATCACATAATTGACACATCAATTTTAATTTTGATTAAAATATAAAGGAGGAACTCATTCGGTGGATCATCTCATTCTGTCTATACAATATAGGAATACACAGTGTGTAGTGAAAACTAAACACCATATAGTTAGGTTCAAAGAACCAGTACTGGTCCACCAAACCAAACTATAGGAATTGAGCATACATATGTTTTTAATAATCTGTGTTTGCCAGAATTGAATGACACATGGAAACCAGAATACATATCGTGTATGTTGAATCAATATGACATGAAGTCTGAACTTGCTGAGGTGAAAATGTGTACAAGGAGAAGCTGTATACCACATACACAAGATTTCAAGTCCGGTAACCACCTAACAAGGAGGTACAAGCCGTGTTAGATTAATCTACACGTTGTGGGCAACAAAATATCCAAAGTACAGAAAACACGCCCAAGCCCCTGGTGTGTACTTAAGATAAAGGGTGAAAATAATACACATAGTGTAATATAGCCTACATTCCATGTACTTTCAAGAAATGGAATTTCACCTGGGTTCCTCCAAAATTCAATAACCCATACAAGGATTATGGATGAGAAGATTCTCATGGAAATTAAGAATATAATTTAAGACAAATAATTGATGAATTATAAGATTATAATTAATTTAATGCAAATGCAACATATATTATAAATAAAAATGATTAAAATAACTTGAATACTAAATATGTGTAAATTTTATTTCACACTATGGATAATTATGATCTAGTCCAAAGACCCTTTGTATGTGTGTATGGTTTCATTTAAATTTGTTCAATTTAAATTTATTGGTCTGCGAGCCTTCTGTATATAAAATTTAGGGCATGTGTGCCCATTTTTTCTTTAATGTAAACAACATTTAATGGAGGATCTCCCAATCTAGAAGAAAATATTCCAGATATGAAGATAAGGTGAAACCAACACAAGAAGATACAAAGGTGGACAAGTGGGGGCTGCAAAAACATGAACAATCGAGTTCAAGGTGTTTTTCACTAGGTCAGGGTTAGTTTATCAAAACTATTAGATAAGATAACCAATAGAAGCTCATGATCATTCCATCTTATTTTATTTCTCTCTGACTGCATGGTTTATTTATTATTTATTTGTTGTCTCGTTCACATTATTAATGAAATAAACAGGCATGAATATATCGAATAAAACCGGACTATGCATAAACATTTTTAGAACATGGTTAATCACTTAAGCAATCATCACCTAATATTAACAAGCATGTGATAATGTGAAACAACGCATAAAGGATTAAAATCACTCAAATACCATATTATGTTTGACCAATCCTTCTGTTACATGATTGAGGGAAAGATTCAATAAAACATTGTGTTTGGACAACCCTTGTTGGGACACTTACATATATAAAGGAAGATCTTATGAAATTATTGAGTTGACTTAAACATTTTACATCAAGTGGTGTAGCCATTTCAGGACTTGTTGTAAAGTTGACGAATGTATTGAGGAAATCCACGTCAGGATTTCAAAAGTGGGTAGTCCACTCAATAGATCAAGGAACTATAAGCTCACAGTTGGAAAAGACCTACATACCTAAATACCTTTATATAGAATGAACAACCCTTGTTGGGGTTATGCTAAAGGGAATATGGATCCTTGGAACTAGAATTTCATTGCAACTAGAAATTCTATGGTCGATGGTGAGGGCCATTGGGACATGATAATATAGTGGGAGAATTAATGAACTCATTAATTATTTTTCATAGTTTGGTATCAAAAGGTAATGATAAATCTACACTATTAATTTAAAGATTCAATAACAAAATCTCATCAAAAACATTTTTGCTTCAATCAATTCTGGATAATGACAATATCCTTACCAACAATAACAATCAAGAATGGTTTAGGAGCCTTCGGGTTATCATACGCCATGAAAGAATGTTTTACGTGATGGAGCCCTCACATCCTGATTCTCCTGCCCAAGGGTTGAGTGATCAAGGTTTCCTGGTCTATGATCAACATTTGAATGATTCTCTAAACATTCAATGTTTTATAGTGTCATTAATGTCTAGTGAGCTCATGAAGTCTCATAAAGATACTGATGCATATAGCTTGCTCAAGCACCGCTGTGGTCTATACTATGAGAGAGAAAGACATGAATATTTTGAGATCTTTATGGCACTATTTCAGAGAAAGCTTGGAGTGGGATCCCCAGCTTGGCCTCATGTAGTAAAGATCATTGGATACATTTAGCGCTTGGAGGTTCAATTGTTTAATCTCCATGAAGAACTGGGTACCGATCTCATTCATGCATCACTCCCCGAGATCTTCTTTATTATTGTTGTAAATTTCAACATGAACAACATTGAAAATACTCTATCTAATCTTCTTATCTTCTTTCATTATGTGGAAAATGATATGAAGCATGAAAAGCCTTCAGTCATTATGGTGAATAAAATGAAAGGGAAAGAAAAAGTGCTCTATGACCAAAGCTTATTCAAGGCCTTCAAAGAACAAGAATATCAAAGGGGAGGCAAGAGAACAGCAGGCTGTTTGTTTCACATGTGGCAAGAAAGAACACTGGAAGAAAAATTTCCGCCATCGAATGAAGCAAGGAAAAGCTTCAGGTGGATTTGTTATCAAATGTAATCTATCCATTTCTACTAATAGGGTATTGGATACTGCTTTTGGTGCTCACTTCTATATCTAAATATATGAACCCTGTATATTTAGAAAGATTGACCGAGGTGAGGTAGATCTACGAGCAGCCAACAGAGACATACTCACTGTTGTAGCTGTTAGAGACTACCACCTCAGATTGCCTACCGGGATGGTCTTGGTATTAAAAGTATTTTATAATGTACCCTCTATAACCAAAAACATTATTTTAGTATACAGATTAGATACTGATGGATTCAACTTCAAATATGGAAATCAATGTTTTTACTTTTATAAAGATAGAATTTTTTTGGTAGGGCACATTTATATAATGGCCTTTATGTGTTACACTACACAATACAAGTAATGCCAATCGATGACAAATTTATTTGACATGACTCATACCACAACCATAATTTGCATTACCAGCTAGGTCTTGTCAATGAGAAATTTTTGACACTATTACATCAAGATGGTGATTTAGATTCATTAAATCTAAAACAACATGGTAAATGTAATAAATGTCTACAAGGAAAAATGACCAAATCCCCATTTAGTGGGAATGTATAGAGGGCTAAAGAGCTTCTATAATTTGTTCACACAGATGTGTGTGGACCATTTTTAGTTGATGAAGGGGGTGGGATCTTGTACATAAAAATTTTTACTAATGATTTTAGTATATATGGATATATTTAAATAATTAGGTATAAGTTAGATTATTTAGATCAGTTCAGATAGTTCGAGAATGATTTTGAGAACCATCTTGGTACAAAGATTAAGAATCTCTGCTCAGAAATAGGAGGATAATATCTTAATTAGGACATTAATGATATCTTATGGGAGGTTGGGATTCTATCTCAACTCACTCCCTCATACACGACTCTGTGGAATTGTGTTTGTGAATGGAGTAACCGCACCCAGTTGGACATGGTTAGATCAATGATGAGTCATGCATGTCTTCCATTATCAATTTGTGGATATGCATTACAAACCACATCACACATACTAAACCATGTACCTACTAAATTGAAAAATTGTATTCCATATGAATAATGGACTAGACGCATAGCCATGTTATCAAATCTACATGTGTGGGGTAGAGAAGCATTTGTTAAGGTCTCTTCAAGTAACAAGCTTTCACACATAGGCATAATGTGTAGCATTATAGGATATCCCAAGGAAACAATGAGATATTACCTATACACCCGTTCATATAAAAAGGTTACAGGGGAAAGACACACCAAATTCATTGAGAGGGAGAAAATATCCAAAAGAGATAATGAGAGAGAGATAGACTTCGATGAAGTAAAGGCTCTAGATATATAGGAGTTGGTACAAGAACAAATTCCACAAATCCACATGGAAGAAAAATCATTTCCCGAGACACAAGAACTGTGTAGGATCACAAGAGAGGTGAGAGAACTAGAATGATATGGTTTTTTAGTCACTGAGGATGGAGACTCATTATTGGTTGATAATGATGATCCTCTCACTGAAAATGAAGTAGTTAAAGGAACATATGTTTCCAACTGAAAGGAATCCATGAATTCTTAATTGGATTATATGTACCAAAACCAAGTTTGGATTTTGGTAGATCCTCCAGTTGATGTAAAGCCTCTTAGTAATAAATGGGTATTAAAGAAGAAACTTAAAATGGAAGAAAAAGTCAACAACTATAAGGCATGACTAGTTGCAAAAGGTTTTAGAGAGTGTTAAGGAATTGAATATGATGATACCTTTTCACAGGTTGTGATGCGGAAATCCATCAGAATCCTATTGTCCATTGTCTCATTCAATGACTTTGAAATTTGGATAATGGGTGTCAGACTACATTCCATAATGGGAACCTCTAAGAAGACTTCTTCATGACACAAGCTGAAGGGTTAGTGTCTTCAAATGATTCCAAAAAGGTATGCATGTTGAAAAAAATCCATTTATGGATTAAATAAAGCATCAAGGTCATGGAAAATTCTTCTTGATGAAGCCATATTGGAATTTCGCTTTATTAAAAACGAATGTGATCCTTGTCACTAAAAATGGTTTAGTGGAAGTGCAGTCATTTTTCTAATAGTATATGTTGATGACATATTACTAATTGGAAATGAAGTAACTGCCTTAATGTCAGTTAATACATGGTTAGATAAATGCTTATCTATGAATGATTTGGGTGAGGCAACATATATTCTTGGGATCAAGATCCATCCTAATTGATCCAGGAGAATGCTGGGCCTATGTCAAAGTACATACATTGAAAAGATACATAAGAGACTCAATATGGGACAGTCCAAGAGGGGATTGTTTACAGTGTCACATGGCTTTAATCTTTCCAAGAAAACGTGTCCTTATAAAGATGAGGAAGGAAAGAAAATGACAATGATCCCTTACATATCCGCAATTTGGCCAGTAATGTATGATATTCAATGTACAATGCATGATGTTTCTTACGTATTAAGTGTGGTACGATGATATCAAGATATTCCTGGAGACCTCCATTTGATGGAACTAAAGACTATAATTATGTATATGAGGTGTACTAATGATATGGTTCTGGTTTATGGAGTAGATGAGGAGCTAGTCATCAGAGGACATGTAGATGCTAGTTTCGAGACAGATTAAGAAGTCATGAAGTTGCAAACTGGATACATCATTATTTTGAATGGAGGTACATTGAGCTGGAAGAGCTCAAATAGAGGTGTGGTCGCAGATTCTACAGAAGATTCTGAGTATATTACAGCTTCTAAGGCAGCTATATAAACAGTATTGATGGGGAGCTTCGTCCAAGATCTGGATGTTGTACCTAGTAGTAATGATCCTATCACATTCTATTGTGATAATATTGTATTGTTGGAACATGAAAAAGATCCTAGGTTACATCAACAGACAAATGACATACTTAGGAATTATAATCCCTTGTGAGATTTTTCTCAGAGAGGTGAAGATGCAGTGTGCAGTATTTCCATGGAAGACAACGTGGGGGTACCCTTGAATAAATCCTTGACTTAGTAGAAATATGATCATCTTGTGAGGTAGAGAGGACTAAAAGATATACAATGTTGTCTCTAGTCCAAGTGGGTGTTTTTTAGTGTTGTTGTCCTGAGAACCAACTATTTTTTTCATTAATTACGTGAATGTACACATATTATATATTTTACATTGTTCTGCATGACTATAATATAATAATGCAATAGAATATTTGTTGAATTTATAAGGACATGGAAGATCCCTACTATGATGAGAACCATGAAATGTTATAACAATATTTTTAAATATTGTTCTATGATTGGATTACATACTATGATAGGATGCATAAAATAAATATCGTCATGTGTGAGTACTTATAAGTAGTCAAGACACTCACTCAAACAGTTCAAACTTGGTAATCTCCAAGATGGGAGATTATGATAATAGACCCGCCAGTAGTAATTTCACATGTCTTGGTGTCATCATAAATTACTATCAACAAGCGTTTGTAATGTTCCTTAGACAGGAAGAGTATCATTAACTCATGTCATGACTCTCGCCCATAGATTTTCTGACAAAAAAATTCACAAAGACAGTTGGAGGGAATTAGGGTACGTTTGGTGCATCACAAATGACATGTTGTAAATGGATAAGTCAAGGAAGGATTTGTCCATTCAATATTTATATAAGTAGATATATCAGGCCCTTTGATTGAAATAGAACATTCAGCACAATTCCTTGGCTATAGTGTCACAATGAGTTTATTTATGGAAGTCAATGAATGATGGTTCAAGCATCAAGTCTTATGAAAACTTCACAAAACCTTTGTGATTAGATACTATGACAAAGGGATTAAATTCCATGGTAAGCGTTCATATGAGGTGACATGTTAATTCGGCATAAACATCTTTATCTTCAGTGCCTTGACCTATTTCAGGCAATAATCTTGGACTTTAGGCAAGCCCACATAATGCCATGGAGAAAGAGGCCTAGAGGGTCACAAACTATGTTTATCCATGTATCTCAAGTAGAATAAAGATTATTCCCATATGTTGGATACTAATTATTCAAGGAGGCCTAAATAGTTTTAATGTTAGAGGAAGAATAAAATTAAAAAGAAGATATAAATGTCGTGTACATTGAATTAACACACAGTGTAGTTTTTATTTTGGAAGGGAAATGAAAATTTAAAACAAGATATACATACCATGTACATTTAATGTACACGTTGTGTAGTTTTCATTTGGAAAGTTAATGAAAAATGAAAACAAGATATACACACCAGGTACATTGAACATACATGCTATGTAGTTCTCAATAAAGAATGAGTACACGCAGTGTATTAATGATTACGCACCACGAAGGTTATCCAGTCGGGATTTTGATGAAATAATAAAATTTTATTAAATGATATTTATTATAATCATAGTGGGCACATGTCAAGGAATTAATGATTCGACATGGGGTTTTCAATAAGAGTTAATGAATTAAATAAAATTTGTAACACATTTATTTACTGTCATAACTGTATAACCGCAAATCCGGTTATAAATATCCTTACCACCCCCACACATTTCCTAAGAATCGTTGTGCACAACAATTTTAGAGAATTCTCTCAATACCAAAAGAACTCTGAACTCCAAGAACACTCTCAAGACCGATAGAGATCCACCTCCTTCAGATCAAGGTGATATAAGGCAGAAAATGCAAGCAAAGGCTTCTCCACACCAGCACCCGATGATTCCTTTGGCGATGTCCAGAGATATGTGGTGCACATGTGTATCACCACTTGAGAAAGTCTACAGTAGGCTTTTGTGATGCGATGAAAAATCACATAGGAACATGATCATAAATATTAACCAAGAAAAAACATCATAAAAGGTACTTCTTTTCAATTAATAAAATTATTTATAATCAACCTATGATAATCCTTCCTTTGTGGTTTTAGGGCTATTCTTCCTTTTTGTCTATTTCAATGATTCGATATGTGGAGATAGGCATTTATTGTCATATTAGTCCCGGATTGATCATTGATAATGAAAAAAATCCATGTGGGAACATCTACCCACGAGCTTATGCTGTGCCCAGGAGCTTCAGATCCTCTATGAAAAACGAGATTAGATCAATAATGTCATTTATTCTTTCTATATCTTCCATCTAAGAAGAGTCGTGACACTGGTTGAAGATTTTTGATGATGATAATTACATGAAGTTTCATGTTAATCTTGTTGTTGATTCATAGATTGGTGGGGGGCTAGGGGTGTTCTCTATTGTAGCGAGGAAGTTAACCCAGATTGGGGGAGAGAGTCATCACATAAGATATAGAAAGTGGTAGATTTTTTCCTATAATCCGATCATCATGTCCCAGCCCAACCCTATCTGAGATGGGATGTGCAAGGTCAAGTCCAAACATGAAATAATTTTTTGTTCTGACCTGACCCTACCAATTCTATTTTAATTTGGTATGGTCCAAAATATACCCCAACCTAGCTCATCCCAACCCATGGATGCCCCTACCCTTACCACCCCTACCGAACTTCGTGGGAAACCAGTCATATATTCCTAGTAGAGTATAAATCATAAAAAATGAAATATAAAGGGAACATGATTAATAAGGGTGTTAATTTATATAAATATACATTCATGATGAATACATAACAATTGCAGTTGTCATCCATATATCAGTAATGTTAACATTTTTCAACATAAAATAATGTGCACAAATAATCTTATGATCATACAACGTCAGTTATTCTCATGCGTCTCTTGAACACAAATGACAACAATGTCCATGGATATTATCCTCAATGTATATATTTATATATATAATATTCATTAGAGATATATATTTATTTTAAATATATATATATATTAATATTTATAGTTATATGTAAATATATTTTATATATAACTATTAATATATAATTAGAAATATAATAAATATATTTATTCTCTAATAAAATTTATTATAATATTATAATTATCTAAATATATATGTATATATATTTATTTATTTATAATCATGTAAATACATTTTTAAAAACATTATATATATATATAAATTCATAAAAAACATATTAAAATATCATATTTATATTAATTATAAATACATTTTTTAATTAATTGATATAAACTAACCTTATTTTTGAATTTAAATTTTATAATATTATATAAACTTATATATTTTTTAATATAAACTTTTATCAGTGATAAAAATAGCACTGATAATTATATCCTTTATTAGTGCTATATAGGCAATGATAAATGATACAAATTTATAAACACTTTTTTTAGCGCTGATGAAAGTTATCTTTTTTGGAACTTTTAGCAGGCACTAAGAAAAGTGAGGCTATTATTAATGTTTTATGCTTAGAATTGGTAAACGTAAATGCTTCTGTTCGCCAGATCTGGGGTAGTATATATATAAACACACACATATAATAACAATTAATACACATCCTATAAAAGGGATATTACGTATAAAAACACTAACCAAAACATTTCCTAGTAACCGTGAAAAATTATCATGAATATTTTTTCTTATAATGTTATATCATACTCTTCCAATGGATGAAATACTGTCCGGTGATGGAGATGTTATCATAGGCAGCGACGACAGCGGAGGGATTTGCAGTAGAGGTGGGGTTTCCGGTTGAGCGATAAATGATGGTTCTAGGCGGAGGTGGGTTTGCAATTGAGGAGCAACGGAGGAGAAAAAAATGAGGGTTCACTATAGAGGAGGGTTCACAATATAGGAGGATTTCACAATGGTGGATGAGGTGGTGGAGGAGGAGGCGTCGACAGTGGCGGAGGTGGGGTCAGGGCAGAGCAGAGGTCGACGATGTAGGGGTTATGTTCCGCATGAGCATAAGCGGTGTGAGAATGAATGAGACTGTTAGGGTTATTTATAAAACCAGTTAAACCTTTTATCATCTCTAGCTAAAAGGTGAGGATTAAGATATTCTTTTTCTCTGCTAAAATTGAAATCACTGATAAAATAATTAATAAACAGTTTTTAGTGCTGATAATGATATTATGTTAATAATTTATTTATATTAATATATATATTTTAAAAATAATATATAAGATATATATATATATATATTAATTATTATTAGTATAAATAAATAAATAAATATATATATATATATATATCTTTATAATTATAAAATTATCATTTAAATAATTATAAAATTAAGAGAAATATACATATTAAATTTGTAATATTAGAAAATATATAAAATAAATATAACAATTATATATATGTATCATATTATAGATTTATACAACCACATTTCTTCTAATTTTATAATTATTTATATGAATATATATTTATTTTTAATTACATGAATAAATATTTATTTATAATTATAATTATAAGTGAATATATATATATATATATATATATATTTATATAATTATAAAATTAAGAAAAATTAATATATCTATTTTTTAAAATTTTATTAATATATATATTTATTATATTTATTATAATTTTATAATTATTTAAATATATATGTATATTTGTATAACTATAAATATAAATATTTTTATTTATTTATAAATATTTATATATGATTATAAATATATTTATTGTATTATATATAACATTATATATGAAAATAATAAACATAGTTTTTATAAATTAGTACTTATTTAAATAAATAAATTATTATTTATATTTAAAACTACTAAATAAATATATATTAATTTTTAATGAAAATTATAAAAAATAAATATTTATTTATATTTGTAATTATATATATATATATATATATTTATAATTGTATAAATATAAAAAATTTATTAATAATTTTATAAATAAATATAAATATTTTTTTTATAAATTTAGAATTATTTAAATATATCTACATCTACTGAGAATTATATTTATAACTATTTGTATTTATTTATTGAAATGTGTACACATATATATATAATTTATATATTTATTATAATTTTTTAATTATTTAAGTATATCTATATTAATTAAGAAATTATTATTATAAATATTAGTATTTATTTATAAATATTTGTTTATATTTATATATTTATCTATTTAATTACATTATAATTTAAAAGTAGTATAATAAATATATTTATTATTATTTTATAATTATTAACATATATATATATATATTTATTTATTTATAGTTATAATTTTAAATATAAATAAATATTTTTAGAAATATTTTTATTTAATTATATATATATATGTATTTATTATAATACAAATATAAATACAAATATAAATATAAAATTTTAAATATGGAATATTTTTTATGTTTTTATATACTTATTAAAATAGTTCATATAATTATATTTTAATATGTATATATATATATATATATTATTGTTATATAAATCCTATATTAGAATATAAATTTCAAATGGTTCATACATTAAAGACCATCACAAACCCATCATAAACCCTCCCACCCATGCGTCATCCAGGCCACCCTGCTCGCGTGCCAAAGGATCCTTATCCATCCCTTTTTCGTTTCCCAGACTGTCATCCGCTGCTGCGTCATCCTCCCGGACATCACCCTTCATGTCGATTTGCCACCCATGCCTTGTTCATCCGCTTATAGGGCACTGACCTTTCCCTCAGATGTCCCTAGGAAGCACCATCGTTCATCGAGCAACATAACTAGCAAGTCACCCCCCTCTATCCAAACCCCCATCTCACACGGAAAACCCCTGCAGCTGTGGTCAATCATCATATGTCGCACCTACAGATCCATGAACACCATTTTCCTGGGCAGCAGCCCCCAGTTCCGTCATCGCCCCTGCATCATCATCCTGGGCATCACCCTGTTCCGATCTGCCACCCATTCCGTCATCATCTATGGACAGAAAACCATTGGAACCCTCACTTTTTTTCATATGAACAATGTTCGGGTGTTGTTTTGTTGATGGAAACCAAGATTTTGGAATCCATGATGTTGTTTGAGGTGGATTTAAAAAGGAAAATGAAGAAGGGTGATCATCATCATCACTACTGCACCCTTCTATTGTCAGTGGTTGCTTTGGTGCAGCAGATTTTCTATCATCACTGGAGCCTAAGAAGAGGCAGCAAGTTGCATTTTTCAACCGATGGAACGCTTTCACTGCCTTGCCTCTAGTCCAGCCATCCATGTTTTGCTCCGGCCAGGTGGAAAACATTCCACTAACGCACCCCCAAAATCTAACTTTCTCTCGAATGGAAGATCATCGAGAGAAAATTGGCCGCCCCTCATGCTACATCTTCCCACCTCCACGTAAGAAGAGTAGGCTCGCTGGGGTTGAAATAGAAGGGGTATATAGGGTACGAGGATTCTATTCTCTTCATTAGAGTGTCAAATTGGTGGCGGACCGATATTGTCGTTTGAGATAGTAGTGTAAATGGAGGAAGTATATCCCAAAAGGAGGAGGAACGATGTGCTTTCCAGAGAAGGTATGGGTGAGAAGAGGGAGGATCCAACTACAGTTGGGGGGGGGGGTGGAATATCATTATATAGAGGGAATTATATTTGGTCACGGAAATAAATGTGGAGGATCACGAACCCATGAAAAAATTAGGGATTTATGAAAAAAGTAAAATGTGCTTTGAACTGAAAACAGAATGGTCCACATCATTAATTCATAATTCATAATCATGAAAATATTTATTGATAAGTTAATTTATTTTTAAATGAATCACTATTATCTCATTAAATGATACTTAAAAAAATCATCCATCTAGTTAAAATTGAAAATAATAATAATAATAACAAACAGGAACATGCAATATTTTTGGATAAGATTTTTTTATTTTTATTTTTAATTTAAAGGGTTGTTTTTTTAGAATGGGGTGTGTGGTGCGAAAAATTAATCGGTGCTTGACACATTTTCCCTAGAGCGCCGATTCATTTGGCTCCCTTGGGGGTTTTTATTGCCATGCCACCCCACCCCAACCACTTATATATATAATGTATATTTATATAGTTATAAATATAATAATAATAAATATATTTATAATAAATATAATGATTAAAATAAATACTATAAATTTTTAATTATATTTAATATAATTCAAACAATTATAAAATTATAATAAATATATAATTATAATAAATATACAATTCTAATAATTATAAAACTATAATAATTATATTAATTCTACAATTATAATAAATATTCAATTATAATAATTATATTATTACAATATTTATATAATTATAATAATTATACAATTATAATTACAATAATTTTATAATTATAAATATAATTATTATATAATTATAAAAATTATATAATTATAATAAATATATAATTATAAATATAATATTTATTTAATTATAAATATGTTAAATATATACCTATAATAATTTTAGAATTATAATAAATGAACAGTTAAAATTATATAATTTTTATAATTATAATAAATAATTATTTTTATTACAGCCACATTATTATATTTATTGTAATAATTATATAATTATTGTAATTGTATATATTTATTATAATTTCAATTTTAATATATTATAATAATTTGTTTAATAAATATAAAATTATTATTTTATTTAAATTATATTAAATATAAAACATTAAATTTAATAAATATATAAAATTAAAATAATTATATAACCATTATAATAAAAATAAAATTAACATTATAATAAATAATTGTAACAATTATAATTATAATTGTAAAGTTATTATAATTATTATAATTATTACAATTATAAATATAATAATTATATAAATATAATAATTATATAAATATAATAATTTTATAAATATAATAATTATATAATTATAATAATTATATTTGATATAATAATAATATAATTATTGTAATTATTATATTTATTATAAAAAAAATTATTATATTTATATTAACAATAATTATATAATTATAATAAAATTTCAATTATAATTATAATAGAAATATAATAATAATATAATTATTATAAATATAAATAAAATAAATATATAATTATTGTAATTATTATATTTATTATAATAAATATAATCATATATATAATTATAATAATTATATAATTATAATAATTATATACCAATAATAAATATATTTATTATAGTAATCATATAATTATAATAAATACATATTTGTTATAATTATAAATATTATATAATTGTAAACATTATAATTATATATTTATAATAAATATACAAGAATAATTACAATAATTATATAATTATAAATATAATAATTATATAAATATAATAAATATATTTATTATAATAAATATATAATTAAAATAATTATATATTTATATTAATTATGTATTTACAATAATTTTATATTTACAATAAATATATATTTACAATAATTATAAAATTACAATAATTATATAATTACAGTAATTATATATTGACATTAATTTAATAATTATAACAAATATATATTTATTATAAACATGTTCTAATTGTAATTTTATATTTCTTATATATTTATTATTATTATTTATTTATTATATTTATATATTTATTATAGTTTTATATATATTATAGTTATATATTTATTATATTTATAATTATATAATTGTTGTGGTTATATATTTATTATAATTGTATATTAATTATGATCATATAATTAGTATATTTATAAATATATATTTATTATAATTTTATAATTGTTATAATTATATCTTTATTATAATTATTATGGTTATATATTTATTATATTTATAAATATAATAATTATTATAATTATAACAAATATATAATTATAATTATTATAATTATAATTATTTATTATACTTATAATTGTATATTTATTATAATAATTATATAATTATTATGATTGTATATATTTATTATATTTATAATTGTATATTTATTATAATTACAAAGGAAGATCAAATAATGGATTTACCAAAATCCATGATCCTTCAAAATTTGTTAAAACATAAAGAAAAACATACAACACACATCATTTCCCATAGTCCCACAAATACAACAACAAAAAAACTAAAATGTCTAAAACATAATTGCTAATAAGGGCATATGAACAAAATAAACAAAACTCACAATAGTTCAACCTAAAAACATTCTGAAAAAATCCTTGTCATCTTGTGAACCACCACATAAAAAGCCATCTTACTCCCTGAGGTCTCCTCCAATCCCACATCCTAAACAAATCAATAAAATTGACCCACCCACATCTCAAGGGAACACTGCATCCCAAGGAAAACATTATCCATCCTCAACCTCGTCATCATCCAAGATCATCGTCGGCAATCCACCATCGATGGCTAGAATCTAGTAATACGCATGCGGCTGAACCAACCATATCACCTCCCTAATATTAGAGCCCTCTAGCATCGTCATCATTATCAGACCACATCTTCATTAATGCAAAAGACCTTCCATCCCTCTCCAAGAGCCTATACAACTTTAACACAGGGCATCTGGTCCCCTGGTCCACAGCCCGAAACAAACTGTGCTGCTAGTGAATCGTAACGCCTGTTCCAACCCTACTAATAGGTGGGCTCCATAAAAAACACTTGTAAAACTCCAGATGTCGCCGGAATAAATAAAATCACTAGAACCATAGCTAACACACGGTGGCCATCGTGACCCCAGATCTAAAGTTCCTCCTCAATCCCTAATACCATGGTGCAACCATCTTCTCCGACCTGATCAAAGTACCCCAACATATATTCACTTGTGCACTCAGATCCACAAATAGAACCAACCATTACGATCCCATCATCAGGAAGCCAAATGTCTCGTAGAAGCTGGCCAAGACCGCCAGATCCCTACGCCACTACAAACCATGCATTAACCAACAGTCCATAGGCCCTGAAGTCGTCGCCCTGAATGTAATCTCCAGAGGTCCTCCCAAATAATCGAACACCAGCCGGCCCACCATCATGAGCTCTAATATGTCATAATTTGAAAACCCCTAAAAAACCAGGTCATCCATATGACATCTTGATGAAGATCTGAGATCAGATCCTTCATAATCGGGGAACAATCTTAGTGAGGACCAGACAATAGCATAGTTGGATATTCATATTTTCTCGAAGTATGTTTGGCACATGCACCAATCATTTCTAAATTCAAAACAATTTTTGTTGACACATTCCTCACCGGACTTTGATGCTGAGAGAAATCGCGATGATAGTGGTGCTCTCTATTGTAGAGAGATAAACTATCCATTATATAATTATTATTATATAATAATGTTAAATTTATTATAAAAATTAATATAATAAATATTCAATTATAATTATAAAAAATATATACAATTATAATAATTTTATAATTATTATAATTATAAAATTTATATAATTATAATTATAAATTTATTATAATTATATAATTATTACAGTTATATAGTTATTATATTTATAATTATATAAATATTATATTTATATTTATATTATAATTTTATATTTATTATTATTATATAATTGTTATATTTATAATTATATATTTATTATTATCATATAATTGATATAATTATATCATAATTATATTTATAATTATATAATTATTATATTTAAAATTATATAATTATTATATTTATAATTATATATTTATTATTAATATATATTTATTATAATTATATATTCATTATATTTATTATATTTATAATTATATAATTATCGTAATTGTATAATTATTGTAATTATATAATTAGTGTACTAATATAATTATTATAATTGTATAATTATTATAAATATATAATTATTATAGTTATTGTAAATTTATAATTATTACAATTTTATATTTTTTTATAATTACAAATTTATTATTATTAAAAAATTGATATAATTATAATAAATATAATTATAAATTTATTGTATTTATTTTAGTCCTTATATTTATTATAAAGATGTTTATTATAAATATGATTATAATTATATAAATATACATAATATATATATATATATTTAAAGAGGGGTGGGGTGTGGTGGTATGGGGAGAAAAAAACCCAAGAGCACCAACTGAATTGGCGCTCGACACACCCACATCTAAAAAAACCCTTTAAATTTAAAAAATCATAAAAAAACCCACTCCACATATTTTGGCCACACCGAAAAGTTCAATTCCTTTCCATTGAGTTTTCTATACATTTTACATAATGTTTAATTAATTAATTGAAATTATGAAAACCTTTTTTGGAGACTAATTATTTAATAAAAACAATGAAATTCTACACGTTGACTTAGAAACCGAACTATAATTTAAAAAATCATTACAAATACAAATACATAATTTTATTATAAAATATATTAGAAAATAATTTTTTTCTCCAATGTAATGAAATGCGTAGATTTTAAAAAAATAGAATGATCAAATAAAATTTCACCAATATTAACAAGATAAATTCAATTGAAAGACCATAAGATTTCATTTAGTGATTATGTGTGTGTATATATATATATAGTGTAAAAAATTCAATCTTTTCATAACATGGAATGTATGTTATTTGGTTGAAAATTTTAATATCTAATTTCCGATATAAATTTGAAAATTATTACGTAACATACATATATTAGGTGGATTGTTTGTTTTTTGAACTACACTTGACTTTTTACATTTTTTTTAATCATTTAATTTAATAATTTTTAAAACACATAATAATTACGGTTTGTGTGTATAAAATCTATTTTAAACAATAGTGTTCGATTAAGTGTTTGAAACAGAAAATGTTATCATGATTAAAATGATCGCTGTTATAACGAGAGAATAAACGTGACGACTAAAGGTGAGTTCAAGCAATAATGAGTTGAGACAGAACTAGATTCAAAAGAATAAGCAAGAAAGTAGTATAGGGGAACACATGATCTGATATTCTTAGGACACGTTTTGACATACCTGAATGACAAAAACACCACCCATATACAAATGTTTTATTAAGCTCAAAACAAACAGAATGAAAGATACATTCTTAATATATGAACAACACATGGAAAAAGACCCAAAAGATATATCTTCAAGATAAAATAATGAAGATGATGATTCTTACATGGTCGGACATTTTGGATCTATCCAACAACCATTTTCTCTCTATCCAACCGCCCAAAAGTGGACATTTCATGACATGTACACCTGCACGGTAATGCACTTCATTTAGATCTCTATCAATGATTCTTGATCATGGAAATAACTGCACATTCATAACACAGAATATCATCATCCAACTCCACCACACATAACTCCCCAATGGTGAACAAGGAGGTTTCCAAACACAAATTTCTGATCTCTCATGAAACAAGGGTATGTTGGAGAATGCATGGTTTCACCAGCATAATGAGAGCGAAAACAAAAAGGATTTAAACTATGTGAATTTGGATAATCAATGAAGCGCAAATGTATTTTCCAATTTAATGTTGATGTAAAATAGTTTTCAAGAGTTATATATAATATATTAGATAATTTTTCAGTCAAAAGAATAAATCACTATTTTTAATCAGATTGGATTTTCTAGCATTATATTGTTTTATTCAAAATCAGTTTTTCCAAATAATAGAATCTGAATTAAAAAAATTTAATTTAATTTATTTATTTAGCATTTCAAAATTATCATTGGATGAATTTTAAAGAATTTTTTGAAAAAACTATTTTTAAGGAATAATGGAAAAAAATATTTTTGATAAAAAATGCATTTTCATTTCAAGTTATTAAAAATTAAAATTTGATTTGGGTTATTTTTTAAAATAAATTAAGTTATTTTTATTTAAAAAATTACAATTATAGTCTTTGAAATCATTTTGAAACATGAGTTTATTACAAAAATGTTTTATACTTAAAAAATTAATCTGTCTGAAAAATCACTTTTCATCTCATTTTTTGGATTAATTTTAATTAAAATTATCCCACTTATATTTTTTGAATATCAAAAAATATATTCTATATTTTGAATCATTTATTACAAATTAGGTGAATAAGTCCCTCTTATTTTGGATCAATAATAGTATTAAACTTAGTAATGTTTTTAACACTATTATGTGTAAATTGGGCAATTAAAAATAAAAATAAAATGATTATTACTATATAATAAACCTAATAGTTGATTTAATTTAATTTTATTATTTAAATTTACCTTTAATCATACAAAATTCCGTTAAATGGAATTTTATTTCCATTTCGATGTGATTATGGCCTTTAAAATATTTTATTTAATGAAAAGAAAAAATGAAATAATTTAGTTTTTAACAAATATAAAAATTTTAACATGGACACAACCATAGGCTATCTCAGATTATAAATATTATTTTTAAATCTAAATGATCTATCTTCATCTTGGTAATTTATTTGTAAATTTTAGTGAGTAAACAATTAACTTAAAATTTTACACAATATTGATGTAGTAATTATTCATTTAATTAAAAAAAAATTAAATAATATGAAAAATATTTTGAGTAATATAAATTGAAATAATTGATTTCACCCATGTATATTCTAGATAAATATAAAATTCCCAAGATTTATTAATTTTTTAATTTCAAATTCAATATTTTTATTTATTTTATAAAAATCAAAGTAAATGAGTTGTTCTAAAATTTACATTATTGATATTTTATGGAAATAATATTTTATTAAATTATATAAACATCCCAAAGATCCTATATTCAGACCAGTGATTAGGTTATGGATAAAAATATTATGCATGGTTAATTTATGGATCCTTTGTCCATTTATAGTAACTTTCTTGACACTCATTAGTAAAAAACACTATTGTCATGTTAAGTGTGGAAATGTTTAACGGGGTGGTAAGCCCAAATGATTAAGGTAAAAATGTGATATAAATATTTCCAACTATTATTGAAAAAGATTTTTTATACTCATATTCATATTATATTTTAATATTATCAATTTGGTGTGATTTGGATGTCAAAATTCATTTATATTAAATTATTATTTTAATAAATTCAATGAGTACCTATCCTCTCTCTTATAAACCGAACCACTTATTCTCTCTTATTCACAATTAAGAACCAATTTAATTCAACCAATATATACAATAATCCATTACTAACATTTCTTTACTTGTTTTAGAGTCCTTAATTTAGCTATAATACCAATATTATAGATTTTAATGTGTTAAGAAATGTAGACTTTCAAAAGAAGGGGTAGATAAAGAACACACATACTCATTTAGACTCAAGGTAAGAGAAGTACTTTTAAAAAATAAAATTTTAATGTTTCCATTATAAATATATTTTTCTTACAAGTCCATATTTTTTAAATTATTTTGTTGATGTATTTATATAGACATATTTGAATTATAATGGACAATTTATGTTTCTTTTAATTTTCATTAAATTTTTTTCAAAAGGAATCTTTTTAAGGAATGTTTTAACATTATTTACGAAATGGAAAAAAGAAATGTTCTGTTTTAATATATATATGGTGACAAAGAACATTCCCATCACTGTAACTGTTATTTTATTATTGGATTCCTTTACAATAATTTAAGATTTCGAAAAATAAAAATAACAGTTATTACAAACTCTTTTAGTTAATTTTAAAAAGTGTTTTAAAATGTAAATGATATATCAATATCTAAAAATGAATTCTTATGGGTGAAAAGAACATCTTTTATGAATCAATAATTTTTGTATATTATTATGGTTCTTGGTAATAGTTTATGAGGATGGGTGGTTCCATTATAAACCAAGTGCAGGTGCTCATGTAATAAATATATTATGATTTTGTAAAAGAAAAGGTGTTAACTAATTAGGATTCTCGTAATAAAAAATTGAAATATAATATGATAGTTATTAAATTTTATCCATAATACTTATTTTATGTGTAACCATGATGGTTATTCAATGTGATACCATGATTGTTATCCCATATGTATGGGTGATATGAATATTATTCCCCATGTTACCTATAAGATTTATCTATACATGCTATTATTTTTAAAGCAATCTTTTGAATTTTCAATATATGTTTATGATGGTATTTTTAATGGAATGTATATGCTAATTTTTAAGGTTTAAAAGTATAATTTTTTTTGAAAAAAAGTTATTATGATATTTTCATGATTTGAAAGAAATATTATGAGTTTTATTTTTTCCCTTTAATAATACTTGTGAAATTATTTCTGAAAATATATTTTTAGAGAAGGTGATTTCTTGTGTTATGAATTTATTTTGAACCCAATGATTTTTTAAAAAATAACCCTTTTGAAAGTATTCATATAATAATTTATTCTTACAATCATTTATGTCTCTCTATAATATTTTTATGCTCATACCATGTTTTAAAATGTTTCTCAAAGGGATTAAGGAAGGGCAAGGGAAAAGAAGATGTGAAGTTGAAATTCATGAAGATTTTTCATGCAAAAGAATTGTGTGTAATTTTAAAAGTTTGATATTATGGGGAAATGGATACTGATTATATGTGTCTGCTTTATAATGTTTGGGTTTTATGTAGGATTGGTAAATTAAACCTCTAAATATATAAACTAAAATGATATTTTGATACACATAAAGTTTAATTATAGTTTAAAATAACTAGAATATTTAATGTTTATGGTTGGGTCCAAATAGTTGTTATGAATGAAAAAGGGATAGATATAATTACGGGTTAGGAAAATATAAATAGAATAATGTTACAAATATTTTAATTTTTTGTTTAGTTGAGATGATATAGAATTTTAATATTACCATGTTATTTTAGCTAAACAATGTCTATTCGGAATGGTTTTCCATAGAGGAAATAATGAGGCTGAAGTAGTAAGGCACCGAGGGATGATATAATTCCAAATAAATAACCCAAAATGGTTTGAAGTGGAATTGATAAGTTTGTTATAATGATGTATATTTTGTCATATGGTATAAATGGTAATGATATCCATGCTAGAGATCATCTATATCATCCATAAAAGAACTTGAATGTAGTGGATCATTTTGTGAGAAATCATACTATAACATTCATTGTATCATCTATACCATTGGTAATTGAGGGATGGATATTACCCCATAAAATATATTTGATTTCATGGGATGTTCAGATCTTTAAAAGGGAAGTATTTCTATTTAAGGTATTGAAGTTGAATCCGAAAAAAGGTGTCAAAGGGAAATGAATATCCAAGAAAGTGTGTAGATTGGTTCCTTGGAGCCAAAAAAATTTAATAATATCTTTATTGATAAATATTTTAACAAATTTATTATATTTAGAGTAGAAAATAAATCCGTGGAATGATTCAAGGAGAGGATGTTTTATTGTTCACATATGAAGAAAGAATCACCCAATTTTCACTGTACAGAATAATTTATGTCAATGATTATGATAGAATTTTTAAACATTTTTACTCGTGATTGAATCCAAAATATCGATGGGAAATAACATCCTAAAAATTTTATATGTAGTGATATAATTGTAATATGTGGCCAAAAGGCGGTGATGGAGTTTTTTTGATGACCATGTGTATTTTGAAAACGACTATTAAAATATTCTATATCATAGAATAAAGGGAATAATGGATAAAAAAACCTAATGGTAAGAAAATTTTGTTTTTTTAATGAGTGTTATGGTAAAAAAACATAGAGGAATGACTTATGATGTTTGGTAAGTGCTTATGATTTTTCTAGTATCATTATATGGATCGTAATTTGGATGAAAATTATATTGGAAGGGGTATGAACAATTTTTATAAATATACAATAAAATTTTATAAATGTAATGTAACAACCTATCTCATAGGGTCTGTGTTGTGAATACCCCAAGCCTTCCTCCCAAAGGCTAGGGGTTGGAAACTAGCACTGAAGGAATTATCCCACACAAGGGAGGAATTTTCTAGAGTACATGTACACACGCACACAACTCCCATCTAATGGTACTAAAAAGTAAAATCCATGGAATCCAGGAATGAAATCCCAAAATTAAAACACAAAAAGCGTACAATGGATTGTAAAGTACACGGTGGAAACTTGGGCCGGTATAAAATCCCCCCAAATGAAAAATAGAACAAAAGATAAACTCGATGTCCCTAATGCTCGTCCACTGGGAAGCCTATTTGGAGGGTATTTAAAAGGTAGCTACCTAAATCTATAGAACCACATCTCATTTGTATGATCTCACAGAACACTACAAGGTCCTAGTCCTCCCTGTACAATGTCGAAGCGTCAATCATCACCAAAATACATGACACGTTTGAGAAATACACATGTAGGGGTGAGTAAAATAATACTCTGTAGGGGACCTAGAAACCGCTAAGGTAAAGAACAAGAGAAAAACCACAAAGGAATGCATAGTCATATCTACTTAGTTATATGCCCATACTTATACCATGAATATACATATATACTTATCTCAGCCACTATGAAAACATGAGGTCCCAACCAAACAATAAGTTTTAGAATTCTCATTGAAGGATCATGTCATAACACACAAACTAGAAGATCACACTCCATGAGCTCGGCCATCCCTAGTGGCACCTATCAGAGAGATGCACACTATCAAGTACAATCCCACCATTAAAAATGGTATATCCAAGAGAAAATGATCCATTGAGAACATTCTACTAGTTCTGAATGTAGGGCCCGACACTAGAGTTATAGTCGTCATAGTCATACACCCCATATAAGACTAAGGAAACCCAAGTGAAGAGGCCCTCCCTCACCACTATTCACATGAGAGGGATCCATTCTCCTAACCATATCGTGAAACCTATGTAACTCCTATAAGGAGTGTCCTACACCACATTCAATCGATAGTGAACTAACTCCAATCAAGGTATCATTTTCATCAAGTGGATGGGCCCCCTCCTCGCTACTATGTCCAACAATTGAGGGAGCTGCATCTCCAATTGAGGATCCTCACCCTACCTTGTAGGGGAGTACTATTCAGTGACTAGATGACTTGAGCCCTGGTGCGATAGGGGAGTACCGACTCTATTAGTTGATGTGTGGAGGAACTGCACCCTGGTATGTTTGGGGAGTACCGACTCATATAATAGAGGACCCACACCCGACCCGATAGGAGAGTACTGACACTATTTGATCACTTGTGGAGTACCTCCACCCTAAAATAACCAGGGAGTAAAAAATCCATTAGTTTGTTCACTACAGGGGAACTGCACACTAGTATATTAGGAGAGTGCTGACCCTGGGCTAGAGGATCCACTCCTTGGTTGATTATTTAATAAAAAAAATATTAATTTAAAAAACTAAATTTAGGAATGGGTTAGGTTTTTAAAATCTTCATAATAGTTAAAAATTGAACAACATATTTAACCCCTCCACTCAATTGTTATTATATGCATTGTAACTACATGCCACTACTAGAGGTAGCACTGGAGGCTAATGGACAGCCACCTCATTATCATGGTCATTGCATCCCACCTAGAGTATACCTGGAGGATTTTGTAGTGGTATAGATATAAAAAAATTCCAAGGGCATACCTAAAAAAAGATACCAAATAAGACAAGATTACCGATTGAATCAAATCTAATAGAAAGGGTTTACTAACCAAAAACACACATTTGAGGTCAGGGTGTTGGCAAGATATCATGATTATATTCATAGGGTTACTTATATATAGATTTTCAATTTAAATTTAAGTATAAAATACTCATTAAATTACACTAGGAATTCTCATTTATAGGAAAATATTTTACATATAGTTCAAAATTTATATATTAATTTTAAAATTTAGATTAATCATAATGCAACGATCAATTGAAAGTACTTTTATTCCCATTTTATAAAGGTATATACTATTTATAAATTGAAATTTATTCCTATATGAATCCAACTAAATACCTTATATTTGGTCTCAAATTATAATTGGTAAAATGCGATGGTTAGATTTAATGAATTACCATTTTACATTTATAAAGGCACATATAAATTATAAATTGAAATTGGTAGTTGTATAATCTCAGCCATCATCATTCTTATGTAACCAGGGATATATTGCTTACATTGACCAAAATTATCTATTTATGATTCCTCCATTAATATATATAGGATAACCCCAATTAAGATGATGCTTACATTTTTAAACACAGATATATGTTTTATTCAAAAGTAATTAGTGTCACCATCAGAACCAAGGTACACTAATTAATCAATGGAAACACATAAAATGTATGTAATAAAATGTTAATATATAGAAAGTAATATCAATGGAATATAAATACCTAGGTTCATATAATGATAAATGTAACAATATTACTTTCCATATATTTTCATGGTAGAATATCCATAATGAATAAAAAATTAATAAATTCTTTTTAATCACTAAACGGTAAATGTATATCAACATTATAATGAGATATATTGAATAACAATTTCCTATACTAAGGAAACATAGTGTTTAAATGTAATGTGAGTCAGATACTGTGAGGAAAAGTATTTTAACACCTTCCCACTTGAACTTAGCCACTAATCTATATTCCAAATCGCTATGAAATGAAAAGGACTTACTCTGATTACAGATTCTGAAATCTCACACGTGGATCTCTCATAGGAAGATAAACCTAATTTGACACAATGCCTCATGTTCCCCTTCCTATATTATAGGGTTAATGAATGATATAATGGTAAAATGGTGTACTGGTGAGGAGACTATTCTCTCATGTTATGGTGGAGAACTATATATATCTTTATAGATAAACAACATAAGTGTAAAAATTAAGAATATTTATATGGATAAAAAATGAAACATTAGCATCAAATAAATAAGTAATAAACTCAAAAGATTGTTAGTATCATAAAACAATAATGTAATTTTATGTTTCAACAAAAAATATAAAAAATACTTACATGTTATGTGAAATAGAAAAAAATGATATATTAATGAATTAATAATGAAAAAAAACAATTAAACCATCCCAAGTATTAGCCATGTAATCATTTAACAAGCTCTTACACTAATGAAATCAACCAATGTGCACAATGCTGGATACCTGAATTTTCCTCACCTATGATCATATAATCTTCACGGGTACGAGTGGTTACCTAGATAAGGTGTGATATAAATATCATTAGGCCACTACCAATAGTATCCACACAATCTAGTCTCTAAATATAAACATAAATAGCATGACGGTATTTAAAAAATTAATGAAGGGATAAAATAAATATTGGATACCTTCTTTGGAAACTATTATAAATTTCAATAAACGTGTGATAATTTAATAAATTATTATTTATTTTATAATATAGATATCATATATAAAATATATGATAAATACTTTAAATGAAAATAATTATAGGGGACTCACGGTCTAACCAAGGAATACTAGGCCTCAGTGTTCAGGATAAATCATAGTTGTATCTCATTACTTCTAACAATAAAATTTACTTGTGTAACCATGGAGTACACCAAAGGAATTCCAATGTAAAACATTATTTCTCAATCCATAGATCTCAACCATAGAAATCACGAGCTATATATGATGGTGTGAAATAGTGTGAACTCGTGTCGTTATTTTTCCAAAGAAATTATATTGAATCGGGGCATCATATCCAAGGAATTCTAATATACCAAAAAGAGTAAAGTTAATCACTATTAAAATTCCAAGGCATTCAAATAATAATGGAAAGACCAACTTATATGGTGGTTAAATCCTATGAAAAATTGCTCAATTTACAAGAATGTCATCCTTTGACTGGTCATGGCCTTCACCTAGGAAACCAAGGTGGTCCTAATTCTGACCATTCTTATAAAGATGAAAAATTACTAAATATAGAAGGAACATTATTAAAATGTCAAATATATATATATATATATATATATATGCCATTATATTCCTTTTAATAATATTTGAAAAAATAAAATTTTAGGTATATTATTCTACATCTAATCCTAAATGATAATATAAAATAAAAATTTGCAACCAATTAAAATTAAATTACTTTCAAAAGGCCATATAAAATCTATAATTATATATATTATATTTTAAAAATTAATGTTTCATTTTTTCGGATCGAAGACATACCTCATCAATGATCAAGTAGTGAAAACCATGACAGTGACCTATGTAAATGTTACAAATAAACTCTATGTAGTGAAGATCTTACCTAGAGTAATCCATTAAGAATATCAAAGTTCAATTCAGTTGATCAATGATTAATTTGTTGAATAACATAGGTGGAGAGGCATGAAGAGCCTCAACATGAGAAAATGGAGGCTTTTGTTCCTCAAAAATATAAAATAAATATGGAGGTTCATGATATAAAAATGTATATTCAAATAGTAATATGACCCCTCCATTAATGGGTGTGTATTTTGGTTTTATGTTTGTCCAACATGCTCACTAATATTGGATCGCTCATTTTCAAAGGGCATGGATAGTTTATGTGCACTATTTGAGAAAACATGTATCAACCGTTTTATTTTACTTTGTTGTTTTCCTTAGTTATCTTTCTCATATGTGTGGAAATGGTACATGGTTAGAGAATACCATGTGTCCCTATTTATTACACTCATAAAACCTCACAATTTGATCAAATTTTTCACAATGGGATCCATGGATTCTACTAATTGTGTGTTCTAGTTGTTTCTTCATCTTGTTGGGAATTCCAGCTCTGAACAAGTCTTAGAAAACCAATTTCTCTTTATTAATTTATTAAGAACCCCAATTAAAATAAATGCATATAATTAAACTGAAAATAAGAGTATCCATTCCTCAATGAAATACCATGTTCTTTCATATTAAATCTCATAAAGGGTAATATTAACTCAACAAATGGAGGTCAGTTTACCAATAACATTAAAAAATTGGTATAATTTAAATTAAAATCTATTTAAATGATTAATATGATATAAATATTCAATACCATTATAATACATAAATATTGAAAGAAGAGAATTATTTGGCAATAATTCAATATTATCAATGTTGTTAATGTGCACAAAAATAAATCCATATCAATAAAATAAATTTATGATATAAAAACCATTAACATAATTCAAGAAATCCTAATTTTTTTGAATCACTAGAAAAAAAGATACCAAAACTATACATTAATTAACCGTATTTATTTATAATTATATTTTTTAAAAATATTATAAAAATGTTATCTACATCAATATTATCATGTAATTTTCAGTTTCTATTATCATGTGTGAGAAATTTTGATAGTTTTATTATAGTTAGTAATGTCATCTTTTTTCTGAATTATTATCTCACATTTAGTAATTCTAATATGATTCACTATATCGAAATTGATTAATTATAATTTTTTATAATTATGAATTTTTATTATATGTTAGTATTGGTGATGATTCATAAAAATCAGTTTGATGAATATCATGTTTCAAATATTTTTATCAAATCATTGGTTGTAGCATAAATAAATAATTTAATGAAATTTGTTCCATTATAGATCCAAAATAGTAAAATTATTTTATTATTTATATAATATAGTTTCACTAATTGAGTTCTAAATGTAATCCCTGATAATATCATATAATATTATAAATGTGTCTATATATACAGAAATAAATATAAACATACTGTAAATAGTTGATGAATATAACATTGATATTGATTTATTTTTGGATAATATCATACATAAAAAATAATATTTATATAATTTACTTATGGATCAGGCGGTGAATAAAATTAATATATTTTTACATTAATAACTAAATCAGATGAAAAACGCGGCACATTTCATTATGGTGGTGGTAGTTTATACAATCCACAGTTTACATTTAAATTTAATGGATAATGAATGTAAAGGACGATGAATTATAATTTCTCTCTCCAATATTATAACATATTTAAAAAATTACATTATTCGTCAATTTAACCATTATATTATGTGAATATTGACAGTTGTGAAAAAATGATTCTTCTTTGTACAGACTATATTCTAAAAAATTCAGATATGACTATGTTGTTTTTCTGAATAAGAAATGAGAATAATATTTAAAAGTAAAACCTTTATAATAATAAAATTTTGTATAAAAACAATATTAATTTAATTTTATATGAAATAATAAATATTTTTAGTAATGAAACAATGAAGATTAATGTTGTTGAGAATAAATATTACCCATGTTGATGACTTGGTATTTCCCTTAGAAGAATCCATGAATATATTATGGTTAAATAAATATATTTTGATACAAGTATCAAGGAATTTAAATACAATTTTTATGGAAATATAATCAAATTATTTATATTAAAATTCATTGAGATGTCTCAAGGGGTGATGAGTTCATTATTTATGAATAGTGAGAATTAATTTATTGTAGATTTAAATAGTTATTATAAAGAGTCCAATGACCAGAAATCAAATCTAGAACCAGGTATTTAAAATAATTGATTTAGGGATGTCATAAGGTACCTCAACTCTTAACAATTACTTTTTAATCATGATTATTGTTTTTTAGTAATATATATTTCACTTTTAAATTTCTTTTTTTACAAATCTAAATAATTTATTATTAATTAAATTATTATTTTTAAATAAATTTCCCTAATAAAATATATATTATGGACTATTATCAAATAACATATTTATGTATTTTATTAAATCTATTGTTTTATTAAAAAATAATTTAAACAAGATGACATTTAATATATGAAGACCTATTTTTTGGATAATGTGTGTTTCTAAGAATAAAATATAGCTGAATGATAAAATTATCACAGTTTATCATTTCCACAATTTAGGATGGTTGAATATTATAATGATAACATTTTCATTTCATAAACATTAACATAAAAAATATGAGATAACTATTATTAAAAGAATTATATAAAAATAATTTTTTTGCAAACTGTTTTTATGTTATTAAAAATATATTTTCTAGATTCAAAAATGTATCTCCAATGAAATTTATTTACATCAAGATAAATATTTTTTCTTGATAAATGTTTAATATTTTATAATTTTGCACACACATTTTTTCATAAATAATATGTTTTTAGTAAAATTTTTATTTTATTTATAAATGTAAAAATAATATATTTCATAAATAAATAAAAATTTACCATAACAAGAAGTTATATATATAATGTTCAAAATGAACTTAATTTTATAAAATTTAAATTCTAAAATTTATTTTTTTTATTTGTCATGAAAAATAAATATAAAAATAAATATTTCTTTTATTGAAATTTGATGTATTTAAATGTTATATGTTCATAATATTATTTGAAATAATTTATAATTAAATAATTTCCATATATTATATAATATATTTTAATATAATATGAAATAAAAATAGGCAAATAAACATGTTATATTTAATTTATTATTTTTTAAAAAAAATAATTAGAGATTATGTAATTTAACCATATGAATTATGTATTCTCTCAAAATTTGATATTTTAATTTATTATTATTGTTATTCTACTAGAGTTTTTATTCCACATAAATTTTATTAATAATGATGGTATAAAATATCCCAATATGTATTGGTTTTTTGTTACATATGGAGAATTATATATAACATATAATTATAAATATATATTATCCAAAACCTAAGGGTGTTAAATTCATCACACATAAATAAATTTCATCCTCACATTTTTAATTAAAACCTAATTTTGCAAATATTTATGGTTATCTATATTATACCTAACTGAAGATAAAATTTCTTAATAAATATCATCATCACAATCATAAGAAAACATATCATTTTCCAATGAATATGTTTATCCCCAATATAGGGGTTTTCACCAAACAGTTGAGTAAGGTGACTATAGGTATTTGGAATTATGAACAAAATTAAATAATTTTATTCAAAATCTTTATTAAAATTACCAAAACATTTATAGGCTATAGTAGGTAGATAATATATGTCATTCCCATTTTTCAAATAAATATTCCTTTAATTATAGAGGGTAATTTTAACACATTAAATACATTTATGGGTGGATAATATGTTTTTAAATATTAATTTTCCAAAATAATTAAATATGATATAAGAACCATAAAAAATTAACATTTATAATTAAATAATTAATGTGATCATTTGATATTTTTAACAAGAATTATTGTTACAATGTAGTGGGTTGAAGATGTATCAAATACTTCTCTCATGATTCCTTAGTGGATGATCTCGGTGACATATTCTATTTTATTTTTTGGACCCATATTTATTATCTTGATGGAATTGTATATATCGTTTTATATTTTTGTTGGAGTTTTATAATGTGGAATATTTCTATATGCACTTGAATTGGTGAAATAAGTGACAAAATTACAATACTCCTCACAATTTAAGCATTAGAGTGTTGGTGCACCAATACATTGAATACTATTTCCAATGCTTTTAAACTATCTATTTCATACCCATTTGTAAATAATAAAATTAATTGATACCCTTTCTATATTTTAATCCCTTTCAATACATTTAATGAAATTGTCTTGATGCAACCTCCAATAATTTTGTCTTGAAGGTAGGATTTTTCTATTCACTCTATCTGACTTTTCATTTGAGAATCCAATAAAATAGACTATCTTTTTTTGTCTCTAGAATAATTAGAGTCTCCTATATCGATTTACACATATTGTGTACATATAGATACCTGTTGAAATATATTAAATAAAAATATTATTAATTACATTAGATGTATTTTTTACACGATACTAAATAATAATTCAATCATAATTTTGGTGGCTTTGATAGAAAATGATTCATTCATTGATAGTATTGAGATGTTAACATGTTAAATGAAAATTTATTCTTACCCCTTTTGTTACTAATGTATAAATTTAATCCTCATTTACATGTAATGAATTTATTGAATATACTTACTAAATAATATATTCATAAACTCGTCTTATTCCATATATTATACACTTCTTTTACCATAGAATCCATAATGAGAGCCTACCACTATTTAAAAAATCAATAATAATTTTAAATTGTATGAAATACTATCTAATATTGTGGAAATTGGAGAATATAAAATTTCATTTTAGTCAAATTTACCCCCACTAAATTTTAGTGGATTATAATTCCAACTAAAATTGGGTGTAGGATTCCTCCTGGATGTCTCAATATTGTGCTACACCATCATTGGTGTTTTCAATAACTCAACAAAATTAATTTTTTTAATATATATTAAAATGACTGGATAATCCATACTATGTTTTTTATCATACCCATATACACATTAAGTTTATCATTTGATTAATATCCAAATTATCTATCACACAAAACATTAAATCATTTCATCAAATTTCCTACCATTACCATTATAAAATTTTAAATTGGAATATTTATACTATAATTTGTAAAATTTCATATAAGGTAAATCTATTCTTATAAGGGGGATTTCATATATGACATGAATATGATATCCCATGTATATATATGTTTCAATCTACATTAGAAATGGTTTATTTTATAATTTAATGTTTACATTTTAAAATGATTTACAATGGTTCATTGAGATAATGATAATCATAATATATATATCATTTTTTGGTTTCAAACAAAGAGTAATATTAGGATTATGTATCATGCACATGGTAAAAATTGAGTTATTAAAAAATATTCCCTAATCTATTTTATTACCCCTTCATATGTGTATTCTAGACGAAATAACAACAATTATGATACATTAAATGAATTTTTCTAGAAAGACCAAAAAAATATACTCTAAAAAATATAATGATAGTATCCAATACATAAATATATACAGAATACATATCCCATTTTATTTTACTATTGATTTATAATATATTATGAAATATCACAAAACCCTAAATATATACCATCTGAAGATATCATATAAGAATAAAAAATTATTTAATTATTTTAATTAAATTATTATTTCATAACAAAAATTATTTTACATACTAATCATACTATTATTTAGGTTCAGGGATGAATACCTACATAAAAAATATATTTTACAATAGTCCACAACATTTGCACATAACAACCCAAATCTAAACCCCCTTATAAATAACTCTCTTTTAATACCCACTATTTATCTAATGAAATGATTATATAATAATGGTGTGGAAAAAGATTCATATTATGGGAATAGAAGATATAACCAATGAGGATCAAATGTGAGAGAATAATATGTATATGGGTATGCAATGATAGTAAAGTTCCATAAATATAACATTGTGATGACATACGCATATATAACATGCAGAAAAATACTTGTAAAATTTTAACATAAATATGATTAAAGGGACATAAATATAGAAGAAAATTACCATATTAATTATTACATAGTTGATCATGAATAATTATATATTTTCCATGGTTTATTAGTATTTAGTTACCTATTTCTAGTTATTGACCAAGAATCAATAACCTATTATCCCTAGTAGATAATTTATCACAACATGATTCAAATTATCTAATGATATATAAATTTTTACTCAGTGAATTTTATTTTTATATATGTCAGTATGATTACATAATGAAAAACCATTCATTTGTGCTCTATATGATATTAATCATTAATCATATAAATAATACCCATGGAATAAAATTGATTTCTTTCATTCCATTATTATCAACCCAGGGAATGATGAACTTGTATCAGATCATTTCTAGATAGTAAGAAAAATTTTACTCACGAATATAAGTGAATTATACCCACAAATTATTTATCCTAAAATATTATTTTATAAGGACATTTAAGAGGATATTGGTAGAAATATATTTAATTGAAAAATAATCCATTATAATTAAATATGAAATGATTAAAAAACTGTAAAAGTTTTTTTAAAAAAAAAATTATTGTTACTATAAAAGGGGGAATTTACTATAATATTGAAATTTTATTATTGGTATTATCAATTGTAAAAAAATGAAAAGATTGAATTTTAAAAATCCACAATCATAATTAAATTTAAATATAAAAGCATCAAAAATATATACAGGTAACAAAATGGTGAAGTCAGGGATGTTTGATTACATTTTGTTTTGAAATAAAATATTCCATGAAGAATATATTAAAGACACAACCATGTTCCAAAATGAAAATTTATTTAATTAAAAAAACATACATGTTAAAATTGAACATCAATAATATATCACTAAAATTTTAAAAAAAATATATCAAAATAAATGTTTAGATGATGATAAATCATTTTATTTTAAACTAATATAAAATAATTTTAAAATATTGTTGTTGAAAATCAATATCGTAAAAATATTTATAAATCATCTTTTTGAAATGTGGTGAAATAATATATGATGTTTACATGAGATAAATTATAAATTGGTATCTAAATATAGATAAGTACATTTATTTTATTAAGAAATATTTACTTGGTGGGGATTACATTTTAATGGATAATGTGAAATGTTCTCATCAATAATATTAATTTTATGGTGATTAAATTCATCATCGAGGATTATTTTCATTAAAATTTTCCATTTCCCAAAAAAAGAATATATATACCTAGAAATAAAATCATAGTGAATAATCAACATATATTAGATGAAATTAAATCATGATTAAGGATTCAAAATCGATGTATGTAATTTAGATTACATAAAACATTGTGACAATAGAATCCATTGAATAGAAATACATTTAAGAAATGAAAATTATTGGCTCCTCTAACTCAATTAATTACATAAATGTTGTAAAATAAATTCATTATGATGTAATGAAACCTTATCAGGGATGTTATGGTGAAAAATAATCAATAATACCCTTGAAATTAAATTTGAGATAAAGAACCCCATACCAAAATCATGACTCCCACTAAAGCACTATATATCCTTAATAAAATAGGTAAATATCATAATAAAACATATGAAATTATAATTTACATATAACTTTTTTTGATAATATTTATTTATAATTTTTCTAAAAATTTAAATTAGTTTGTATTTTTCCATTGTTGATAAAAATTTTCAATAATTTTTTTTTGCTTGAAAATGACATTATAATAGTAGTTGTTTTCTTTATTATTCTCTCATTTTTTGTTATTCCCATAAAATAAATGTTTCTTGAATTCATTCTTCATAATTATTTATAATGTAATATTTCTAACTAATGTGTTTCTTTATAATTCATAATGATTTAATCTGTGAATAACATATTTGAGAGATTTTTAATTAACTAACAATTGTATCATATCTCATGAGTCAAATATAATTTATACATTTCTTTAATAAATCGTATAAGTATTTACTTATTTATAAAATATCTTATTTTTAATTATATTCACCTATTCATCCATGTATGTATCTAATTTCATAGTATGTGTGGGTGGTTACACTAAGCCAAATATAAACAAACCATAATTAATGTATTTTTATGATTGTGAAAGTGGTTTTATTTGTAATTACATAACTTTTATATATCTATAATGTTATTGTTTATATAATTTTAAGATTTTAAATAATATTTATATTGTTTTACAATTAATAATAATAAATATATATAAGTAATATTTTATTATACTTTGTGGAAGAAGTAGTTAGCATAATACATAGTGGTTATTTTTATTTATCAACCAATGAGAAGGATTGAAGTTGAATTATGATTTGTACCTTCAATATAATTACTATATAATATGACTCGTATATTTTTATTAATTTTTCCATTATAATCCGTGAAGGGACGTAGTTATGAAAATCTCACATCATCGCTTCGTAGGGACTTTAGTCCATACAATGATTGAATGATAGTTTTTTTCTTAACATAAAATGGTTATGGAGATTATTAATGTTTCTAATATAAAATATAATTATTGTATGAAAAATATTAATTCATAATCTATTATTTCGAAAATTATTACTTTTATGTAATGATGAAATGTAAATTTGTTATGAAATAGGTAATATAATTTAGCTCTTTGGATTTCCCTTAAAAACTGCATAAAAATGGAGGTTTCCAGTTATCCAATTAATATTTTCATCAAAATAAATTATTTGTGGATTATTAATGATATAAAATGAGTAGTGTTTGTATTGTAACTTTATTCATTGATTGGTCTTTAGTTGGTGCTGAGAGGTTCCTTTTATAAGTTGTGTGTAATATATTTTTGAAATTATAATAAATAATAATATAATGGAGTTGCATGAAAAATGTGTTTTATTGATATTAAAAAGAACAATAATAGATAGAAGAAATGGATATGGATTTTAAACAAGTTGTAAGTCATTTTGTCTTATGATTTTATCTTTGATTTTTTATTGGTTTTACTGTTCTATGAAATTTTTACCTAAGTAAATTACATTAAATTCCTAAAAATGATATGGTCCTTATTAAATAATTTTATAATACTGATTCCAAATAAAAAAACCATTTTATATGATCTAATTTATATTCATATAAATTTTTTAATTTCACCATGATAGTCTATAAAAAATATAAAAACAATTCTTATAATATAATAATTTTTAGGATCAAAATATATTTCTGTGATAAAATTATCATTTTTGTTTATTTACATGATTCAATTAGTTTTATTCTATGAAAAACCAAATTTATCTATCAATAAATAACTGTAAAAAGTATTATTTTTCAAAAGTAATATTAATATAAACTATTGTAAATATTATCTTTTGTTAGAATTTATTTTATATTAATAAAAATTGATTTTTTAAATTCATAATTTAATTTAAAAATGTATATATTTACCCATTAATAATTGTGTATAATGAATATTTTTTAATATTCATTGAGTGACACATAATTCATAATACATGAAAAACCCTACGATTTTAATAAATAATTTATTTTTCCGTATTGATAGTCAAATAAACTCTTTTTGAAAAATTTCTATAATTTACTCTATGTAAATATTTATTTGTTTGATTAAAAATGAATAAATTTTTGAAAAATAAAATTTAAAAAAATCAAAATATATGTTTTATATTAATATCCAAAATGGTATGGAAAGTTTTTTTAATAAGAATTAATGTTTTTATTATCTAATTTTTTTAATATTGTTTATAATAATTTGTTATTTAAATAATCTATATAAAATAGTTATATTATTTTTATAACATATTTTTTCAATATAATCATTTAAATGTTGTTTATTGAATTTATTAAGTATTTAAACATTTATTTGAGATAAAAAAATTAATAAATATTAATTATTTAACATATTTTCCTGAAAAATTAATTAGTTTTAAAATATTTAATTACTAGATAATTTATTCCTCATAATAATTTTTAATAGATTTCATCAACCATTTAATGGATCATTTTGGTTTCGCATTATTCATTGAGAAAAATTTCAAAAATAGTATTATTTAAAATATATATATTATAAAATATTAAGGTATTATTGATATTTTTTAATGCCACAAGAGATTATCTAATTGTATCCTTTGAATTAATTTTCCTAAATATTGGGAAATTATAATTAAATTCTATTTTAGGTTCTAACCATACCATGATCATTTTAATTTTTTAAGCATTTCAGATTAAGGATTTGGAAGTGTTTCCATGTTGGATATGAAGAATAGTGAAACTAACAAGTTAATAACTAGGGATCAAGTAGTTATTAAAATTTGTAGTACCCATCAATGATAAATTAATAAATCATTTATTAAAATTGTCGAAATAACCACCTGGTAGGGGGAATCTTCCATTTTTATTTACTTATAAATCTTATACTAAAATAATAATGAAAATATTGATATTCCAAATAACAAGGGCTTCCAACCATTACATCCAACTAGCGATAGATATATTATACTCTTTTCACTTAATATCTTGTAATATAGTAAGGAGCATTGAATCAATGAAAATATAAACAACCACTTATTCTTGATATTCTCTCCATCAGATTCTATCATTTTAATCAATATTTTTTCTACTAAAAATTTTATTCTCTACAAAAAAACCCTTTTAAATAGTATTATGTCAAGTTTCAATTGGAAATTATAAATAAAATTAATTCACTAAAATATTTCAACTCTTTAAAACACATACATTGGATCTTAAATCAAAAGATCATGATTATCTAATTTGAACCTTGTAGTTATTATGAACTTAAATAGACACCATACTCATTAGATGTGTCATTGTAAACATTCTCCATTAAAATATCTGAAATTTATTTTTTATATAATCATCTAGGTCATTATTAAATAAAAATTCTATTTTTAGATGTTTCCAAAAAACTATCATGCTAAATTGTGCTGTGGTCAAGGAGAAACAACATGGAGGACAATAAATATCTAGAATCCATGAAATCTAGCAATATCAACTATTTGAAATTGATATATTACTGTATAATATCATTTCACACATACACTCGACTATGATGTGGACAAACTAAAATGGGGTGGTTGTCTAAAAATTTCCAACTCCATCTAAATCCTTCAACACAATATTTTTGGTGTAGATAAGATACTATGATATGGGGGGTAACAAAAACTATAGAGAAAAACAAATACACTTGAATCCTCTAAATGGAGTGGTATTATCACTACTGTTTTCCATGTTCTAAACTCATGAATAATAGATATCCTAATGGGTTGTTGAATGGATGTAACCAAAATTATTGGACCAAGAATATTATTCAATATAAACACTTTGTTGAGGAACATAACTTCATAATGGATAAAATTAGTTGAATTATTTTCAATAGAATTTATCCTTTTGATGTGTTTTCTTATTATAATGTTGTGTAGTCCAAGATCCTATGGATTAGAAGCCTATTATATATCATCTATATGTCTCCTTCAATTATTTTTTCACCATGAAATCCTTTCATGATATATAGACACTAATAACAGTTCACATTGTATCATCTAATTTAAAAACATTTAATAGGATTTATGTATTGGAAAAAAATCTCGAAATCTTAATCCTTGTCACGACCAATCCTACATGGACCCATTACATGACTACCATAAACATGAATCTAATTTTTCAAGGGATGATAAATAGAACAAAGTAGGAATATCCCAATGATGGGGGGAATTAGCCTAAATTACAAACACACACACACACACACACATTCACATATCCATGCCACCAAATGAATAAATGTAAAATAACTAAATGGATTCATGAAAATATATATAATTCTATAAAATATTGTGAAAGATAATGTACTGGAATGTAGATAAGGAAAAAACAAGCCCCCTACAATCAATATGTAAATATAATTCCTATACAAATACAAAGGGTACTATGAATGATTTCTGAAAACCACTGGAACACACCTTAGACTTTTTGGCCTCACTAAGGTCCATCTTCTCTAGGTATACTAAGGACTCTATCAAAAGGTCGATCATCTTCACATGGAATGACACAAGTGACAATACCCATGTAGGGTTAAGTATATAAATACTCAATTGGAAACCCAAAACCAAAAATCAATAGAAAAAAGGAAATTAAAGACATTTCAACATATTTATTTGTCTACAGAACATATGATAATGATATCCAGATATAGTCAAGAGAGACACCACACCATCAGGAATTCATAACCAACTACCATACATAATATTCCATTTGATGTGTGATTATTTCAGGACAACTCACTCATTGAGACATTATTTCATAAGAGACACTCAACGAATAGGTCTAGCTCATTTTGGATTTTCATAAATAGAACACACTATTCAAGGAAGACTATTATACATTGATAGGGGATCATTCCCAAAACAATTGGTGGATACCATGAACTGAATCTGGATCAACCCACTACGTAGGGAGTTACAAGCTAATTATTCCACAAACCCTAATGATGTGCCCCCTATTTGGAGGATGAATTCCATACTCATGGATATTATATTGATCCCACAAACTAAACTATGGGTAATATATGATGAAACTTTAGTCTCATGAAGGGATAACATAACTCAATATGAGACTCGACCACTTGAAGGGATTATAATATATTTATGTAAATGAAATGAAATATTGAACCATCGAGTAAAGGATCCATGTAATGCTCACAAAATATACTAGTCCAAAGTAAACACCCACCCTAGGTCTCAAAATATTTGTCTCAATGTCAGGGTCTCATTGTCATATATGGAATATTGATTTGACATTCAGTTTAGGAGTAATGCTATTTTCAACGAAGCATCCCTCACAACTGCCTATGTTGACATACATACAACTGCGGTAGTTTTTCCAACCAAAGTTGTAGACAACTATGGATGGTGCCCCCACCACTTGGCTAATGAACCAATGGTCTACTGTTATGTTCGACCGTTGAGGTTAGTGTACCCACATTAGCTAAGCCTATATTGGCCCCATGATCAATTGTTGTAGTCGACGGTAGGGGTTGGCCATAACTAGGATCCACCCGGATTTCCCTATACTTTACTTGTTTCTGATCTAGGTTGGATCTTACCCGCCAGACTGAACTGAACCACATACTTGGACTTCCCTATGTAACTGACTTGGGCCTCCTGGACCGACCCACTCTATATTACCACCTCCTACCCACATCCACCGTTGACACCGCTCCACATCCGTTGCTTCCACTACCACATTCTCCACCAATTCAATATACCCCTATTTTATTACCAAATGTAAGTGGCCCCACCACCCATATAAACTATCCCATTGCGTTCCGCCTTCGGCTGCAAATCATCGCTGCCACATAGGTGCACACTTTCAAAAACCACCATGCCTCCTCCGACACCTGAAAGTCAAAACCGTTCTAGATCTAAGCTCCTTGGTTACTGATATCCCTAGGTCATGACTCTATCATCAATTCAGCTAGAATATGGGTGTCCAGTCTAGTTTAGAACCACCCAGTAACATGAGTCTAAAAATCATGGGGTTCTAATAGTGATGAACGTGAAGAATAGAGAGTAAATCACAATTTAATTGAAATGGATGATCCTAGAACAATGTTCATGTTGATCTTGGTTCATCGCCATTAGAATTGTTTAATGAAATTTCAAAACTCATGAATAAATACTTGATAATCCCATTAAAATAACCCATCATTCAAGCATGATTGATCCTTAGGATAATATGTTCATGGATTAGTCGATGTTCATCATGGGAATCAATAACTAGGAACATCTTTAATGATCACCCAGATGGAATTGTGTACCTGGAAATATGATGTAAAACCACAAATAAGTACATCTATATCCAATCCAAATTAAATTCAGGCCCCACAAAGAGAAGAGATAATATCTCTAGAACATGTTGTTCATCCATTACAAACTAACAAGTAAGTCATAACGATAAAAACATGACAATTCCTTTCATCATTCTTGGCCACCAAAACTGATGTTGGAGGTTCTTGTATATATTCACCCCACCAAAATGTACCACTACTGGGGATATATGAAACTACCTCAGAAACTCCTCCCATAATTCAACTGATACTATCGTGTTCCCTCAGAAAAGAACAATGTGGTCCCCACCATTTGAATATCCATTATGTGCATGCCCAATTTCCATTTGAGAATGTGATGTATTACAATCGGTATCCACAGGTTGTGCCTCCATAACCCACTATAATAGTGGTGGGGAGAAAACCATATAATGGAGGTATCATCCTCCATATGCACCCATATAATATTTCTACAATGAGGAAAACAACTTTAATTCTTTATTCAACAACTGCGAATTGGATTTCCTAGTCATAGCATCTGTCACCACCTTCCCCTTCCCATGTGTATAGAAAATCATAAATTCATAGTCTAGGAGTAACCCGATCTATATACTCATCTTGATGTTCAGATCCTTCTGAGAGAATATATACATGAGACTCTATTGATCATCGTAGAGCATAAACAGATCTCTCTTTAGGTAACGCTGGCATATCTTAAATGTGTAGAATACCATTACTAACTCAAGATCACAGGTCACATAATTATTCTTATGTGCTATCAAATGGTGTGAAACATTGACAATCAAAACATTCCTATATAGCTGGAAACAACCAAGCTTGGCCCCTGATGAAACACACAACACCGCAAACTCAACATCTTCCTTATATAAGTACTAGATGGGAGTGTTCCTCAACCTATGACTTATCCCTTGAAAGAACTTATAGAATTTTTTTCCCCCAAAAATGTTACCTTTTCATGCCAAAGCTGTCATGGGTGATTCTGATCTGGAAAACTGGGTACAAAATTCTGATAGTACCCATAAAATCCAAAACACTACGCACCTAAATATCACTCTCAGATGGATTCTATGAAATAACTACAGAAACCTTTTCTATGTCTACTAAAACTCCAACATCCAAAATTACATTTCCTATAAAATAGACCTCTTGAAATCTAGACCTGACACTTTGGGAGATTCTGTTTTAATAGGTGCCCTTGATGATTTTCTAGAACCATCCTCAAGTATATTGAATGCTCCTCCCTTGGATTCTAAGTACACAAGGATGTATTTAACGAAGAAAATTACGAAATGGTCAATGTAATGATAAAATTACATATAAATGAGTCCCATGAAAACTATTGGGGAGTTATCCATCCCAAAAATAGTCACCATTTTCTCATACTGAACTTAATGACATATTATAGCTATCTTTTGTATATCCTTATCCTGTACTCATAGTTGGTGATTTCCAAATCTAATGTTAATCATTGAGAACCATCACGCCTACTTAAATTGATAAAATAGGTCATCAATCCATGATAGTGGATACTTTCTTTTCATGGTCATATTATATAAAACCTGGTAATCCACACATAACCTCAAGAACCCATATGAATTCATAGAAAACAAAATTGGGGCAGCTCATGGGGAAACAATGGGTCCCAGGAAGCCCATCCTCTACAAGTCCTACAATTGTATCCTCTTCTCATGAAGCTCTGTGAGAGCCATCCTATATATAGTTGTTGATATCGGTGTTTTCCTAGTGTTTAGATCAATGAAAATGTACATGTATCAATGGAGAGGTAAACCTAGAACATCTTCAAGAAATAAATCCTCATACTCCACCACAACTATAGGAAAATGAGGACTCATATCATCCAGTAAATTGTGGGTGGGTCCATCCAACTTATGGGTAATCAGCTGCATGCTCCTATGTGTGATTCCAACCTATGCGGACACAGTTTCTTTCTCTCTAGCAATGTAAAACCATATTCTGTCACTATATAAGCACCAAACTATTCTCTTAAAATATGAAATGTTGGCATGAATTGTGGATAGCCAATCCATACCGAGAATGACTTCATAAGGCCTTGATAGCACTACTAAGAAGTCTCATCCCAATAAATAAACTTTAATAGTCAGGTCACACTATCATCGCTAGTATGTGATCATCATGTATCTTCTATTAGGAGTCTCCATGTATAACAGTTGATTATACAATTTAACCAAAATCTCTGAGTCTAGAACATGATTCATGGAAATAATGGAATTACTAGAAACTATGTCTATCAAAATAAATACGAAGGTAGAAAATAAACTAATCTTATCTTGTATAATCCCTGGAGCTTCGGGGTCATAATCCTCCATTATATGTAGTTCTCCTCATCCATGTCCTCGAGATCCCTAATCTAGGTGTTGAAATCCTGGTAGTGGTGGTGTTATTCGGTCAATCCTCCAACCACCTCCTTCTGCCATGAATTCCCATTTCCCATATCTAATAACCTACAAGAAATACTGATTTAATCTTTGCCTCTACCTTATAATTCCCTTGACCTTATCCCGTACAAATGTAGAACACATCAGGCCATCTCATGCCAGATGTCCCCAAACGCCGCATGAGTAACACCCTTAGATTCACCGTAAAAAAATTGATCCATGTGACTATCAATGTATTCATACTACTGAGGTCGTATTTATCAGTTTCCCACTACTCGCCCCCACTACCAATGTATTCTCGTCTAGAAAACACTCCATTGTCAAGGTCATCCCATGTACTCTAGCATAAATATAAATGATAATGGAGAACACTAATTCATCATTGTCCTTGTGTAATCCATGCATGAAGGTTAAATCCCTGAAGAACTAGTCTCTTAATAATTCATTGGAGTAGTGAGAAATATCAGCAATCTTTGTTGAATACTCATCTATGGTCACACTTCCTTATATGGGGTTAGGTAGATCGTGTATATAGAATAATACCAACATGGATAGATGGGACTCCAAAATGAAGTGATAATTGATGTATTTATAGGTGAGAGATGTATCATCGTGTGATTGAGTCACCATGCTCCACTATCTACCAAAAAATCAATGGATAAGACTGGTGGCAAGGACATGCATCTGGTCAAAAATCGTCCTCACAGGGTGGAAAACATGGGTGATGGTGTCTAGCCGATCCTCATCCATCTAGGGGTCATGATTTTTAGGAAAACTAGGAGTTTACATCCTTTAAATCTTGTACAACACACTTATCCTTAGTGCTTCCTCAGCAATTAGTACTAGTAATAGATGTTTCTTGATGGGTGGTAGTTTGGTTGGTAGCCCAACCAAATATTGTATTATGGGTATAGGCCCCAGTACCGATGCCTATTTTATAGCAATATCATCCTCATGATTACATGTTGGAATCATAGCTAGATGTCTATATGGAGGCATCCGAAAATAAAACGAGATGTACCACCATCAATAGAGCATATATAGGGAGTTGAATCAAGAAGGACATGGAAGACACATCCATTTTTAATGATTCATATACCATTGTTTTCCCTAAAACATGTTCTTTCATGTATTGAGTCAAAAATAAGGAAATAAAAGTCCTGGTGTATGGATATGTCGGTTGTCGCACCATCACTGGGATCTCTATCCTGATAGCTGAACTCGAAACACTTAACAAGGTTGACCCAATCCAACCACACATACTCCCATAAATAATGTAGACATGACCTACCTTTGTTACCACTATGCCATGACCCATCCCATTGGGTCCCATTCCATTACTGCCCCAAGCCTGCCTATAATTTTCCAGGGGTTGGGGACTACCACGGATTAGTCATATGCTAAAAATAGGAGGCATTAGCATAAAGTACCTATACATAGGAATATATCACCAAGAAAAAATTCAAAAATGTTAAAGAACTTAATGTATGTATGAATACATCTAAGATCCCACAATAAACTATGATAGTGAAATTAATGGAAATTAAAGAGGGAAATAAACAATCATACACAAAGAGTCTATAATCACAAGTACAACCTGAAAGTAATGTGTAGTTGGAAGGTTGTTTAAAAACCACTGGAACACACCTATGATTGTCTTGTCTCACTAATAATATTCTGGTCCTGGTCTTCCTAGGACTCCATCAAATGGTTGATCATTTACCTAAGGGATGAAATATGCTGTAAAGGCCCATACATGGGTGAGTATAACAATACTCAATAGGAAAATATTAAACCACAATGAAACACAACAAAGGAATGTATAATTATCTCCACATAGGTATATATCTATAGAACATATAACAAGGATTTCTAGATATACTCAAGAGATAAAACACACCATCATGTGGTAATAACCAACAACATGACACATAATTCCACTCTATGCATGCTCATTCCTTGAGAACCCACTCCTCGATCCATCATATCATCAGAGATTGTCAATGAAGAGGTATAGATCATTTGGGCACTGACCAAATAGAAAAAATTGGTTAAGGGAGTAAATGATACATAGATAGGGGACCATGCCCAGAATCACATGGGGATACCATGAACCCAATCTGGATCAACCCACAACATAGGGGGTTACAAGCCTTTTATTCCACAAACCCGTTTAATGTTGACCACTAGATTGAGAATCAACTCTATTCTCTTAGAGATTACTCTAATTCTAAAAAATCCACTATGGGTGATATAGTATCTCACTAATGTCTAGGAGAGGGATACCATAACTCAATCAGACACTCGACCACTAGATGGGATTACAATCTAGTGATGTGGAAGTAATGCCGCATTGAAACCTTAGGGTAATGGAAAAGGAAACTATTTCAACCTAAAATGGTCTGAACAAAAACCCACCATTGGTCTCAACATTAGGGTCTCATCACTTCAAATGGTTTTTTGATTGGACACTCCTTTTTGGAGTTAAGATCATTTCAACAAAGCAGCTCGCATACCCTCAGGGTCCTCCAAATATACTTCACTAGTAGGTCCATCTATATTTGTGTGGTTCCACCTAACATGTGGCCACTGCACCTGTTGTCAACCCTCATGGTAATCCATGACCGGGCATTAACTTAGTTTCCCCAGATCTAAACAGTTTTTGGCCTCAGTCGCTGGCCTAACCTGACCCTATGTTCTGACCCTGCCCGTCTACCTTACCCGGACAGTTTGGCCTTGCCCACTCCATGTTTTCGTCACCTAGCCCTCTCTGCCTGGCCCAACCCACTCTGCTGCCACACACTACTGTTAGCCAATGGTCATAGAAATTGTGCTGGTGGTCTCTTTCATGGACCACCACACCTCCTTTGATTCCTGAAAATCGATACAGTCCTACATTCGAGCTCCTTTGGTCCCAATATACAATGACCTGGCTTCAATTATTGATTCTATTTGAACTTGCGGGTCTGATCTATTTCAAAACTCCCAAAAAAATTGAGCATGGAACATAGGGGTTCTAGCGACGATTAATGCGATGAACAGAGGGAGTAAAGAACAATAAAATCAATAGGGAAGAACCTCAATCATTGTTTCTATCGATCATGGTTCATTGCAATTTGAATGGTAAATAAAATCCAAACATCACTCAAGAATCAACTCATGATAATCCCTCAAACATGATCTATTAGTGGAACAATTAGTTCATAAATTAGTTAGTTTTAATCAATGGAATTAAGAATGGGGAATAACAGATTGAATCAAATTCCCTACCTCAATTTGGATCTATCGTTGATGAAGAATGATCAATGTTTCGTCATCAATGGTGATATCATACAAGATAGATATTCGTCAATCTCCGTTATAAGCTTCCATTACCATTCATTAGAAATTTTTTTTAAATAATTATCAAATTATCCTATATATGTTCTAGGGTAATGTGGCTATCCATGATATTATGAAAAAAAAAACAAATTTATGGTATATGATAACTCATTGTGTCAAAAATAATTTTTACTGAATTATTTTATTTCATGTATGTTCGTGACATGGTTTTCAAAAAAAACCCACAAGGAATAAATTTAGAATGAAACTAGTATAAAGATGTTATTATGAACTTAACCATGCACTTAGATTTCTGATTCGAGAACACAATTTAGAGTTATTCCACTTTTTCATGAATACCACATACTCGATATTAAATATTTTAATTTTTTTCAAACATATGTTCTGGGCACACTTGGGCTCAGAATCACCATCCATTGAGTAGATGGTATTAAATTCAGTACATATAATATCTAAGAATACTAAACAGAAAATCCTAGACCTTATAATCTTATCCTTTACTCAAAAAAATACTCTTAAAATTCACCACAACCATCAAATGAATATTGGTCTTCTCAATCTCTTTTCATGATATCATTGAAACCCAATGAACATAAATACCTATTAATGTAAAAAGTTTCAATGTATCACCATTGAATAAGTATAGGAATATGTGAGTGAAATAAATATAAGAAAAACTCCATTGAATAAACACTACCATATTTTCTACAATGTATTTTTTAGTATGAATATTTCCCAAACATGAAAATAACATTCATCAAACTGAACATCATCATCAAATCAACAATTATTTCTGACCAGAAAGCATCCGGAAAACATTTTCCACAAACTTTTAAAAAAAATTATACAAGTCAAAATAATATCATAAAATTTTTAATAACACTATCTAAGTATATTATTCCCCAATAGTAACACATATCAATGGTTACTTCACTTTTATTGTATACAACACCTATAAAATAAATAAGTAGATAAAAATAATGGATAAATTTATTTTATCAATTTTTTACTCCATTAAAAAAAATATACACTAACATTAGTAGTTAAATTGACATCATACCATAATGGTATAATGTATGAGGTTCAATACCTAAATTTATCCCCAAATTATAGAAGTCTTCAATTTATTGTATATTGGAGAACATATTAAAAATATTCACATTTTTTTGGAATCAAATTCCAATTTCATCTCAATCTTCCCGACTACATATTATATGATATGATATATTATAGAATCTATTTATACCATTAATAATATAAAATATTTTATGAAATCATAGTTTAATTGTAATGATCACATTTAAAAAAATAATGAAAAGTTTAATTTAACGTTTACATCTTCTAGTTGTGTCTTCATCCACATATTTTACATTAATTCATGAGTAAAAAAAAATTCAGCCTCAACAGTGTAAAAGGTATATAAATTTGACCTTTCTGAGTGAAAATAAACACATAATGTTTCTATCATGATTTACCTACAAGATATTGTTCATTAATCTTCAATATATCCTTCCCAATCAACATTTTAAAAACTAAACATATCAAACATCCATTTTTATCACATTTTAACACAAAATCTCTTTTCGATTGATGGATCTAAATATTAAATTTCTATAAATATATTGAGACTCTTTTTTTAATTGATACTTATAAATAATAGTGTCAACATACATAATATTTGGTCATGTTGTTTTTATGTAAAGTAATCTTTAGACTAGCTTTCACAAATTTATTTAATCCTCCTCCTTAACATGTTTAATTTTTTTAACATTATTCCTAAAAAATGTGGTAAAAATTGATATCAAATCCAATATTCCGAAAGTATTCATCATTTCATTAGAATAATATTCTCCATTTAAGAAAATATCTTCATTCTAGTGAGAAATTTTCAATCCCATAATTTATCTCATCTCCCATATTGAAATTCAAATTATTCATGATAGTTTCTTGTATTTGATTTGAATATATTTTAAATTTAATTATCACAAATAAATCATATCTTAATATATAAATAATTTATCATATTCACTATTTGAAAAAACATATGGTTTTTCAATATAAACTTTCTATTTTAATTTAGAATTGATGAAGGATATCCAAACATCCATTGGAATGTTCTAGAAAGGCCTTTGTAGTATAATGGAATCAATACTTATTATTTCATATATTTTGGTTGGTGGAATTTCTTCATCAACATCATTTTTTTCATACAATGAATAGTCTTTATACATCCAAGTGGGATTATTTCTCACTACATCCCCCTTTTTATTTAATTTTATCAGAACACTCACTTTTTCCTAATAATGATCCTTCTATAAAGATTCGATTCAAATTTCCATTACCCATTATTTTAAATTTGATGAGACTCGACTTTTATTTCATTAATACACTCTATATATTTAATTATTTCTGTCGTGGAATTTTTTTCAACAAAAGAGAGCAATAAGGTATGATATTTTCATCAAGGATTTTCTAAATATGTTGTCCTGGAATTCCAATGACATTTTGAACCCAAAAAATGTCTTTTCTTTGCATGATAATTTTAAAATGTTTTTTAATCATAAATTATTTAGAATAAAATACATAAAATGGAACCTCCTCATTATTATATCTTTTTTTTAAAACTTCACCATTGCTTTTAACAAAAATAAATTCAACATCATTACTTATAGAACAAGAATTTATCATGAGATATTACTTTATTTATTTCACTACTAGTTTCACATCTACAAAATAAAAAATATATTAGTTCTATTTGATAGAGAAATGATATACTCTTCCATTTGAGGGATAATAAAATGATTCCATAAAAATATATTCCTTCAAAATTTAAATCATTTTAACATTTAACATTTATAATGAATGTATAACAAAATATTTCTAAAATTTAAAACATGTATATTTCATTTAATACATCTACTGAGATAAAATATTATAATTTTTCTTATAATGATAAGGATTTTGAAAATGAACCAATTCTACATTGACTTTTCTCTAAAAAAATATGTTGTATCATTCTCTAGGAACATATTTTAAGCCGTATCCACAAAAATTTTATTTTTTAGTTCTGCCAAAATATTTATTTGGTATGTTTTGAATTCCATGTTCATGATATATACCATGATGTCCATGATAGGAATAACATATCACACTAATATAGATATTACAATTAATAGTTCATTTATTATTTAATGAGTAACCACAAAATTTATCTACAATAATCTGGTTTCAATTAAAATTAATTATTTAATCTATTTTATATTTCAATAATTTAACACATGTAATATGAGTAATATAATCAACAATGAAAATAAAATCATTATATCCATTTTTGATGGCCTCCTCATAGGATAGAAATTTTCATATTGAATAAAATCAAAGGTATGGGTAGTCTATATTTCAAGCTTCTTTTATAGAGTATTAACAAATGTTATATTTTGAAATGTAGAACATATAAAATTCCTCTATATTTTGAACATATAAAAAATATGAATTTTTTTATATATAAATATTATATTACATGTTTCTTTATCCATTATGACAATGTCATAAATTCCATAGTCAAATTTATTCATTCATGCCTATATAATAATAATTAATATAATCACCAATTCGAAACAATTTTAATATACCTAATTGTATAATTTTTTGATATATCCATCATTTAATATCTTGAAGACACCATTTTTTCTGATAATTCACTTAATTTCCATTGAAACATTACTCAGACACACTAACAATTTAGTGTTTCTCTCCATAGATAAAAACATGTTTTCTGATTTCAATTGATCTATGTCAATTATTTTTGACCAAAAACATTTTATTTTCAGTGAACTGTCATTTTAAAAGATCACCAATACATATTTATATTTTTCAGAATCCATTAGTAGGTTCATATTTTTTGACATATGTAAAGAATAATCGATATCAAAAATATCTAGAAATTCTCCTTCTTATGCTTTTTGGGTAACATCATTCTGCTATGATTTTTAGTTTCCATTCTTCTTATTATTATATGAATTGTAAATACTATCATTTGACTAAATTTTTAGTATTATAAAAACAAGACAACCTTTTTAAAGATTAACATGTTTCTCACATGAATAACAAACATATTACAACTGATGAAATCAATATTGTATTTTCATTATAGTTTTCACAGGTTTCTTTTAAATTAAAATATTTCTTGAGATATAAATCCCCCAAAATTTAATACTTGTACAATATCTAAACTCTTTATTTTATTACCAATGGAAACTACAAAGGCATTCCATGGTCCCTAAATATACATATTGAAACATTAACCATAATCGAACATACCTTCTTTTATAATCATATTTTTTGAGAACAGTAATCATATATTTCTACATTCTTTATATAATTATTATTTTATACATTAAAATTTTTATAGAATTGTATATTCTTCTTATTCTTATGAATAATAATTTTTAACACTTATTTTCTATAATCATTTGTCGAAAGTTTTTAATTCATTTTCATGCACTGAAAATAAACTATATCTGGTGAATAAATTGATTTTCAAACAAAAATTGCATTTTTTTTATTTGATTTTTTTTATTTAGAATAATAGAATATTGTTCAATATTTTTAACATTATTTGTGAAAAAACATTGTTGATGTCTATAATAATATTAATGACATAACCTTTTTCTAACATCAAAATTTAGTATTTGAAAATATGACGACATTTTTGTATATCTTTTTCTATATCATATATTAGTATTGTAAAATATTTAACTTATATTCTATATATTTAGTTGATTCAAATATAATGAATCATGGACTATAAAATTCAAAAAAATCGTATTCAATTCATCAACATGATTTTCCATTAATAATTTTTATTTAATTAAAAAAGATCCTTATTATCTAGAAGATTGATTTTACATCTTAATGTATTTCATCTCTATTTAAATAATTAATATCATTGAATGAAACTCATTTAGTTCTCTTTTTATGAATAATTATTTATTTATTTATTTAATTTCATTATCTTTATAACAATAATAAGTTAAAAATTATTTGTTATTCACATTTATAATGAAATTTTTTTCATCAACATCGGTTGATGTATCCATTTATTCTTCTTAATCAATACTATAACTTCTTCTTAATTTAGGTATTAAAAATTAATTATAGAATTAAGAAAAATTTCCATTTTTACCATTGTAATAATCCCATTATATTTCAGTAAAAATTTATATCTTTTTAAAGGCTCTCCTAGAATCTTATTTTTCTACTTTATTGAAAATATTTTAATTCATCAAATGATTATTTATTACAAAATTTCCAAATACTCCATAGACAAATAATTGTTCTATAGTTTTTTAATTTTAATATACCTTTCCACTTTCCACATTTCTAGTGATTAAAGACAACATCTAGTCAAAATTATGACCAAAATCAGAAGGAGAATCTGTATAATAAAAAAAATCAACATATTACTCTTAATACATCCCTTTCATTAAGGCCATCAAAGATATTTCTTTTTTATCCTTCCAATACATCTCAATGGTAAAATATTTCATTATGTCATTGTTTATGTGAATAAATTGTAAATCATATAATGGAATTGTTTTTAAATAACGTCCTTCATATTAAGATAAATTTTCCCCAAACCATCGTAAGAATATATAAATTATTTTAAAAAAAAATTGTATCATCTAATTTATCACAGTAAAATATAATTTAACACGCAATCTTATTAAATCCAAATAATAATTTATCCTAAATTTCATGTCAATTAATTTTATGACTATTAATGATAAATATCATGATCAGTGTCATTGCATGATTTAGCTTATTATTCCATTCGTGGGTATTTTTTGTTTTATCCAAAATGTAAATGGTTTTATTAATTCTTAAAACATTTATAACATCCTTTATAGATAATAAATAATGTAAATATTTTATATCATGATAATAATGGTATTTATTAATTTAATCTATTCATTACATTGTAACATTTTCATCATGAGGTGGATAACCATAAGTTTAACCCTCAAGAACATCATAACTAATTCATAAAAGTTATGGAAAAATCCTTTCCATCCTTATATGATTATTTTTTCAATGAAAAGTTAGAATCACATTTATATGGACTAAATTATTATTTTACATGAGATACACTGGACAATCAAAAACACATAAATCTAATTGAGATATAATTATTCTCAAACATCTAAAAAAGAATCACCAATGAGGGGATCCTATGTTCTGATACAACTTGAAAATTATACTCCAGGATTAGTGAAGAACTATTGAGAGCTAGGTGAATATGTGATTATCGTTATTTTGTGATTCCTTATTTAATCCACACTCATGAATGGTTAAAGTGAATCTTGAGAACTATTCATCAAAAATACATACAAATGAACAGAATAATAGATTTACATTGTTCAATACTCAAAGAGAGTGGAATTGTACTCAAAATGATTGATATTCCACAAAGATCATATGAAAAAAATGTTTCAACAAGCAGGTACAATTTGAATGTTTTATCATTAGAAAAATAATATATCTTGGATCTATACTATTTTAGTTCATCAAGAACTAGAATAATAAAATATATTTTGATATAATCAATAAAAAAAGCCTTCCAACTATTCCCATGAATTTATGGTGTAATAATTATTTTATTGTTCATCAACTGGGGGAAATAAACAATGGATATCCCCACTCTATTCCAATAAGTGAAAAACTACTTCATTTTCTTCTCTTAATCACCATCTAACATTTGTTCTCACTATTTATCCAACTAAGTAATTTCCTCTCCAAAAATTCCCTTTAGTTCATTGTATCATATCATGTTGAAATTTAAATTTAAATTAATATATATTAATGATAATATTTTAACACCTCTTCAAAACAAAACATTGTGAAATTAAATCAAATAATCTTGGTCAATAAATTTCAAATGGGTAGTAACTATGGTCTAAAATAATCAGTAAAGTAATATGATGGATCCATTTAATTATAATCCCTAAAAAATAACACGATGGAATTTTGATAGTGTGGTATTGGTAATTATGGTACATAAATTTATTTTTCTATAGTTTCTACCTAAAAAGAACTATTTTCATTCATGTTGACAATGTATAATTGTGTATAGGCAAATCAATATTGATAATTGACTAAATCAATCAAAATAAACACTATTGAATTGACTAATCAATATAACATAGTTTTTTATCCATTAACATGAACACGATGTATAAAAAAAATACTATATTGTAGAGGCCCCAAGAATTCCAAAACTATCCCACTCGATAATGATGAGATCTATGATGTTGATAGTTTATTATGGTGGGGATGATAACATAAATCTAGGTCCATTTTAATCAACTAAACCTCACTCTATGGTGTTATTATCACTTCATCAAACTAAATATTCCATATTATTTTTCACAACATAGTGTATGGTTTTTTGTGTAAAGGTTCCCAAAATTTTAGAATCCCTAAAACTAATCAATATTAGCTATTTGGAATAGATATATTTAGTTGAATTCTCAATAGTATTGTGGACACTATTTCTTATATGTTTTCTATTATTATACGGTATTATCCAATTTCTTCTTGATGGAATCCTACACTATATAATAACAATGACTCCTTCAATTATTATTTCATTAGAAACTTTTTTGATGAAATATAAACAATATGGACATTTAATGTTGAATCATACAATTTTAACCAAAATAATATTATTTATGTGTTTCCAAAAAAATAAAACATAATTAATCATATCATATTCCTCAAAACAATTGAAAAAAAATCAAAAACCCATTAAATAATCACTTCGTTTCAATAGATGGGTTATCTTATAATGAAAACCAAAAATACATACAGAATTATTAATAGAAATATTTTTTCTCTCTCATTTTCTACCATCACCATTATTTTTTTTGGTAGTTGTATTCCCTTATACCATGATACATGAATTACATTTTTTAATTCCTTAATTTTGTACATGAAAATTTTACCACAATATCATTTTATAAACTATGATTTATTAATGTCCTATGATAAATTTTTATTAGATATGATTATACCATAAACATAGTCCTAATGGAAATATTTTATTCGATAAAGGGAAAATTTTCATTTCATTACACATTACTTTTGACAAATAGTTTTCTTTCTATAGATAGGTTTTATTTTATGAATTTATTCTTTCATTAATTGCATCTTTCGGGACTGATGTAGTGAGTTTATGTATGGTGGAATGAGATATTCTATTAAAACACCATATAATGTTATGGATAATTTTCATTATATATATTATATAATTCCACAATGTCATACATTAATGTCTGAATATGTATATCATTTTTTTAATTACATTTATATTTTTATGGAATCTTTTATTAAAAATTTATGACCATGACTATGGTTTTAATATAAAGGCTAACCAAGTTTTCTAAATCTTCATTTTTATTATGGGTTTATGACCATAATGAGATACTTTTTGTTTCATTTTAATATATATATATATTGTTGGTAAATATATTTAATATAAATAAAAACAATGAAATCTAAAAATAAATTTGGTTCATGAAGGATTGTTATTAATAAAATATACATCGAAAATTTTAGGATTTGATATGTCAATGATATTATTAGGTTTACTATGTGTTAGTGTTTGGATATAAATTTTCAAGAGGATGGATTATGATTATATATATAATGTCATCTATCTAGTATTAGTAACATATATTGAGATTATAATAATATTTATGTATTAAATGAAGTTACCATTTTTTTCCTATTTATGTGTGGTCCTTATCTTATATGTCCTGTTATAGAATGATGCCATTATTTTGTTTTTGATGGGTTATAATTTAGGGGACATTTTAGAGAAGATATATAAATTTACTTTTTATAGCGATGCATGCTGTTGTGTTTAGTGAATTTGGTACAAGGGATTATAGATAAAGGGTTGTTAATTAAGGGCGTTGAATAGTTAGCATTATATATTTAGGAAATGATGTTAGAAGATTTTGGTTGTCTGGTTGAGTGGGGAACCCTATATAAAAATTATTAGAAATGGTGTCATTTAATTTTAGCATTGTAGTGAATTTGTCTAATTCTAGTTATATGTCACCCCATTATTATTATTATGTAACATATTCCCATTAAATTGTCATCCAATTTTATGATGGATTTATTTTCTACACAAAAAAATGTACTAGAATCCTTATGAAAATTTTATCCATTCATATTTCCACGATTTAGAAATAATAGAAAACTCATCATCATCCCTATATTTATTTTCTATTAATAATTTAATTTTAATTCATCCATTATTTTTGTTGCAACTTTTATTTGATTTATAGGTGATTTTAATATCTATTTCCTCCTAGATAGCATGTTGAATTATATTTTTCAGAGCTATTTTTGTCTCATATGTGTTTAACTCTATAATGAAATTATTTTATGGAATTAAATAATCTATCAATATATGATTCTATTTTGATTATAATACCCAAAAAAATATCACATGTCATGTAAATTATAAATCATAATTTTGAAGTTTTTCAAAATCAATGGGTGAATGCTTACTTATTTCCTTCTCTATCATCAATAAATGAACACAGAAATTTTTTTTATTTAAAACATGTTCTTCACCGCATACCTCTCCAAGGAATCAATTTCTTCATGTTTCCTCGTATTATAAATAATTTTATAGAATTGACGAATATCACCTAAAAATGATTATAATAAATGATAACATTTTCCAATTATGAAATCCATATAATAGAAAATATATTTTCAGTTGTACTAATTAGTATATTATCAATTAGTTTATCAGAGTTCCCACTAAATGATAGTGTAAATTGACTCATGAAAAACTCCATAGTACATAATTTTTTTTATAATTTGGAATATAAACATGATTCATGACTTGAGAATGTCTCATAGATATAAAAATAATATTTTTATTCCCATTCCCATACCAATTAGGTTTTATGGGGACAATCAATGCATTTTCCATTTCATTTACCGTTAACATTGTTTTATTTGTTATAAACATTGGCACAAATCAAAAAACGTTTTATTATGAGTCATTTATTGTTCTCATTAATAATGACACATTATTTTCCATCTATGAATCATTAGGTTGAACCATGATTATCTGGGTTCTTTTTTTATTAAAATTTCTCATTCTTCATCTTAATTAAAATAAGAATTAATTTAATCATATACCTAGGGAGTTTCAAACATGGTGTATTGTAAGGAATCATCCAACATACACTAGAATGTCGAAAAATGTATACACTAGAATCTCTTATTAGGGTTATATGCCCTACTACTGTATTTTGAAAACAACATTAACTATTTTTTATCACATTATAAATGTGTTTTCTTCAGAAATCCACACACATTTCATTAAAATTATATAGGATTTTCTTCATCACATAGGAATATTTGAGGGGTTCTCGCAAATATTTCCATACAAATGTTTTAGAAAGTTACTAAAATAATAAATGTGTCCAAATATAAAAACCAAAACTATTTATTCATAAATACAATATCTTATTAACAGAAAAAATCTATTACATATCTAAAATATACCTTATAGAATTATAATATTTTAGTGTCTTTGTAAAAATCAATAGAAAAGAAATTGGCATATAAATGATCAAAATTATTTCATATTTACTTATTTAAAAATAGCATTATTCAATGACATAAAATTTATAAAATCATTACCCATAACCTCAAAAGGGTACAATAATAAAGTGTGAGATCAGATTTTGAGTAAGGTTCTATACTGTGGAATAAAAATAAACATAGAAAATATTTTCCATATCCAAGGATCTCTAGTAATACAATAATAGTTTACTCGGTTAACTCCACATTACATCATTTCCATTGCTCAGTATTACTCTAAATACTATATTATTAGAAAATTTACCATATTAAAATATATACACTCCGATTTCTATTCAATATTATCTCACGATATACCATTCTTTACAAAATTATGTTTTAGGGTGATCATAATCATAGACCACATATCACATATTGAAAACTATACATATGTGTTCCCCATGATCAGGAAACATCAATCATACTATCAAATAATAAACTATTTAAAGGGTATAATATTCAAAAAAAATTCATAATCAGTATAATAAATCATATAAATTAATTGTAATTTTTTAATTATTGGATAATATACCTAATAAATCATATTATACATATAATTAGGTCATTGTAGATTAAATAACCTATAATAATCTCTAGAACCTATTATGAGGAAAATGTAATTTTATTTTAAAAATAATTATTTAGATTCATGAAATTTCAATAATATTATGTGAAAATATTTCATTCAAATTGACAATGAAATAGTTAATTAAATACATAATTAATATTTTATTCATAATGTTGTTAAGAAATGTTCATGAGGCGTATTTCATAATAAAAAAAGCATTCATATTTTAATAAAAGTTAAAATCACCCCATTTGGAAAATTATAAAAATATTCATTTTAAATATTGGTATGGAGAGTCAAATATATTAATTTAATAAATTAAATAATAATTGAATATTATTTAAGAATTTATTTATATAATTTCACACCAAATATGGAAATGAGCTAAAAGATTCATAATTGATGAGAAAAAGAATTTTTTTTTCATAGAAAATAATGATTTTGTTATTTCAAGTACATTAAGAATGAAAACTAGAGTAAAACATATAATATATATAGAAATTTAAATTAAATTAATTATATATAAAATATTTTATATTTATATCACTTAATATTATCAATTGAAATTTACACATAAGAATCCACATAAAAATGAGATTATAACATAAAACCATTACCCCCAGATCATTTTGCATTATATGAACTATAAAATCTTGTATTATAAATTTAAATTTTATTATAATTATTTAAAATAACCCTAATAATAAATATAGTATCATATATGTTTTTATTATGACATTATACGACACATTCTTCAAGAATCATTCATTACCACCCTCATTTCTGGTGTTTACTTCTTTGGTTGACATGTATGTTTTTTTAAAAGTTAAATAAAAAACACTTTATTGATGGATTATTAATATTTAAATATTAAATAATCATATATATATATATATGATATATATTCTTTATAAAAAAATTTACAACCATTAATATAAATCATTCATTAAAAATGAATAAAATCAATTTGTGTAGATAGTTATTTGTATGTAGGTACATGTTATATTTATTTTTTTTGGGATGGAATATAATAAAGTTAATTATTAATTAATCATTATAATATCATAATAATGTCATAAATAAAATAAAAAACATTAAATATTACATTATAATGTACAATGAATGATGAGGATTGAAATTTAATAAAATCACCATATAGAGGTTGTAGTACACATGTACTGTTTAGGGATACATTCATATACCATTTGATCTAAAAAAGTTTCTAAAAGGTTTTTACATCTCTATAATTACTTGTTAATAAAATTAGTATAATATATTAATTATGCATTAATTTAAAAAAAATTAGATAAATTGTTAGATTAAATTAAATTTGAAGATAATGGTTAAGATCAAAAATGTATTCGTTGAGAAACCTCATTTGAATTAATGGTTAAGCCATAAAAGAATTTAATTATTCAAATAAACTAAGATATAGTATGAGGATAATGATTATAGAAATTATTTAGAGTATTAATTTTCCAATGTATATATCTCAAATAGTTTAAATATTAGGGGATAAGTTGAAACCTCTTATCGGTGTTCAGAGGGACCTAGATAAAATTTCATAAAATATTTCATCAATATAAGGTAGTTTATCAGAATGATGCTAGAAATGGAGAGGTATCATAATGTAGGATAATATTTGGTTTAGATATATTCAAAAAAAAAAATTTCCAATGTGGGGTGCAATCCAACCATTGTTGAACACCATATTAAAAATGTTTTACACTTAAACACATAAGTAAAATTTATTTTTTCTTGTTGTATTATATATCCTATAACTAAGATGACCATATAAAATTATAATAAATACTATGATTATAAATATTCATTTAATTTTTCACTTATTTTATATCTATAATAATTTTTTTAAATTTAATAAACATGCAACCAACAAAGAAATCATATTTTAGAATAATGACTCGTTAATATTAAATCATAATTTTCATAGAAATAACTTTATTTAGAACCAATAAAATTAAAATTAAAATATATAATAGTTTATATAATATATGAATATTATTTATACCACTAATAAATATAGATTAATTTATCTTATATGGATAAAAATAATCTTTGTCCATAAATACTGTTTTAAGATAAAGGAATTTATATTAAAAAAATGATATTATATAAAATATTTTATAGTAATGACTCATTTTAATATATTATATTGTTTGTAATGAATTAAAAACTATTATATTTTTAGCGAAAATGCAATATAAAAATGAATTTTTATTCGAAATGAATTTATTTTTTTTCAATAATGTGATATTTTTAATTATTGAATAACTAATATATATTATAAATATATTAAAATTTGAACTTAAGATAATACTATCACATTCAATAAAAATTCTACTTTAATATCCTAAAATAAAATTTATTGTAATGTTAGAAATTATTTTTATTGTTCATGTTCAAAAATGTGATAAAATGAATTTTTTGAAATAATATTTTGGAATCATTAATGCATTCTATATAAAATTTACTACACATTTATTATCCTCCAATATATACATTTTCATTTTAAAAAACCATTAAGAACTTTTTTCATGAATTTTTTATTACTAATAATACCAACTGGTTTAATGGAGTGACTATGGCAGTTTACTATATCATTCCCCAAATATACTTGGATGTGGATGTAGGACCGGATTTCAGTTACAACATTCTTTATTAAATAATAACTGAACAATTTAATGGGTTTTATCATCATAAATTTGTAATTAAAAGGATAAAAATAATGAATTTGATAAAACATTTCTTTATTTTTTTTTTTCGTTAAAAAAAATTTCCTTTATTAATAATGTTTTCATAAAAATGAATTTAGGAATCATTTTTTATTCATTAAAAAATTAATGATGTCATTTTTATAAATATTGTACATTATAAAAAAGGTTCCTAATTAATATTCTTATCAATTTGTGAATCTAACCCTTTCCACATATGATATGAATAAAATATTTCAATTTAAATAATCCTATATTAAATAATTTTATATCCTTCATGAAAACTCTTTACATTGAATGTTCCTTTACATGATACTATGTTGCATTTCAAATAATATTATTTCTTTAATATTATTTTTTAATTTTTTGATTTATTATAACATAATTTAAAATGAAAAATGTATTTTCTTAATGAAATAATTATGTCTTATTTTGAGGAAATTTTTCATTTGTGATAAAATTCACTAGTGATACATATATTTCACATTATGTTGGTGGTTAATGTACTAGACTAACAGTGATGTTCTCTGAGGTGATCCATTCTCCTATGGAGGGTAGGGGACCCTCTCCGTCTTATTCGAACTCATGACCTCACACTATCATACAATTATCTAATCGTAAATTCATCCCCCTCATCCCTGAGATATCCATTTTCTATAAAGTTCTAGGTTTTATCAGGGGTCCCCATGGCCCACGTTTTCATTTATTGAGTTCTCATGTTCCATTTATCTTGTTAATATTATATTAATTTCTCTCATTAAACATAAATGGCCATCGTTGGACTCTTTCAACATATTTTTATTTAAATCATAGTGATTGTATGAACATTCAATGGTGGGTCTCCATGACACAAAACATAATATGATATGATTCTCTTTGGAGGATGAAATGATTCATCAATGGGATATAGCCCCTACATATGTAATAAGTCTCATTTCATCATTCTATAGAGGACCTACGATTATCATATGAATCTTGATACCCCAATAATGAAAATATGGGTAAGGTTTCTTGAATTACCCATTCCCTTTAAAAAACACTGGATTATAAAAATGTTAGGGAACCTTTTTGGGCAATATTTTTGTTCATATAGTATAACCATATCATTGTTTCACCCAATAAATCAAATAATTTACAAGGATTTTAATGTCTCTAGACTAGATAAAAGTACATTTGAATATCCTTTTCAATGAGATATGTTACAAACAGGATGTTGTCTTCGAATCATGGTGTGATTTCTATTTTTTTAAATAGTGGTACATTTGACAATAGAGTGAAGGAGTTGGTGTATGATAAATTACCTGAAGTCAGATCCATGGCTCGATTGTAGGTTTTTTGTGTATACTCCTTATTAAGGAAATAAAAAAACCAATATGTCTAAATTAATGAGTCCACATTCACTAGTACATATAAATATGTGGGGACATCGAGGGACAATCATTATTCTAGACTTGAAGTGGTTAAGCAAGCCACTTATGGGAAAATCAAGGATAATTAATCATAGGATGAGACATGTCTTGTTCTTCAGGACTCAACTATCTCTGATAATATTACCTCACATGCTATATGGTGTAATGAATTAGAAAGAAGGTTGTTGAGTTGTGTTGTAAAATCTAACGGGTAGGTGAGTCCCGACCTATATCATCTTCCAATGCAATGAGTGTAATGAAAACACAATAAATTACATCACTTACAGCAATTTTGAATTCATATACTACATGAGATCCCCCAGTAAGGTGATATAATGACTTTCATCTGATTTCTACTTATTAAAATGTGTGATTTGAAATTTGTGGGACTGTGGAAACCATGAAAGAAGACCAATATATATATATATATATATATATATATATTGTTTTTTGATTAATCAAGTAGAGTACAAGGATTTTTTCTCATGAAAACTGATATGAGAATATTTTATACCTCTCAATAGTGGAAAATTTACTACCAAAATTAATGAAATCATGTTTTTGAGATGTCATATTTTATTTCTTCTTGAATATATGGATGAAATATATATATATATATCTTTTTGTGTTTGTGATGAATGTTTTCTCATAAATAACAATAAAAAAATATTAAATTAGACATTTTAGACGTGTTGAAGATGTTAGAATGATTAGGATCTGAATTGATCATTGATTATGACTTCTCATTAAAGTAATAATCATGGTAGGAAAAAATTGTGTCTGATGAATAGAAGTAGAAAAAAATTAGAGTTTTCCATTATGAGGATTGAAAAATATCAAATTATAATGGATTTATAGAATATGGATCTTTAAATAATGAAGAAATGATATTGATATTAAAATTCATACTTGAGGATTCAAAAATACATCCATGCGAGTATTAAGAAGTATTCGGTGGAAGATATGGAATTATGGAAGATGTTGAGAAATGATACTAAGTTCAACCATGACCATTCTGGAAAAATTATATTTAAAATTTATGTATTTGTACCAACCATATGACGGTTGAACGAGCTTCTATATGAAGATCATAATTTGTCATTATATATTTTTCTCAGAAGTATAAAGACATGTAAATATATATTTACAAAAAAAAAATTTGTGGGATAACATGAAAATAGATAATACATATTATATAAAATAATGAATAGTACATCATATTTTTTAGGATATGGGATATAATTCTTTCTAATTGTCATATCTATTTCCCATAAATTAATGGAAATAGGAAAGAATAACCATATTTTTTTTTCATTATACATCCCCAAACATCATAATTCCATAATTATATTTCGGTTGTAGTCAATATCTTTATTAGAAAAGAACATTTTATTTTTATTATAAAATAACAATATACCAGGAAAGCGTAGCCAGAGGCAGAACCCCTGACCATTTATTAGTATAAAAAAAGACCAGGACCAACACAACCATTTAATATCATCAAATTCCCACCTATCACCACCACCATGATAAAAGGAATCTTCCTCAGTCACTGATTCCCACACCGAACATTCATAATGCTTCAAAAACATAGCGTACTTCCTCCTCAAATTCAACCGGTCCAGCTCAAGAAACTCAGTGTATAACTACATAATCCTGACAGTAGATCTGGTAGGCACTGGCTTTGGAAAATGGTATTAGTCCTTCCCAATATTTCATCATGAATAAGCAATCATATTTTCCTGGGTCACCGAAAGTGTCTTGTTACCCACTTGAACAATATCATTGTATGATGTCTTAACCATGTCCCCATCTTTTTATTTATCACTATCAGCAAGATCCCCCCATTTATCATGGGAGAGCATATCTTGATACAACTGGTTATTCAAATCAACCATAGCCAAACAGTGAGAATATTCCTCCACTTCCTGATCAGCATATATCCCATATTTACATGCTGTAGCGTCCTCCATTGACTAATTCTACATGTTTCTACTGCCATATAATGGAGGCGGCTCATACACAGTTGCATTGCCTAACCCTTGAAAATGATTCCCCATGGGTATTGTAATCAGCACACAGCTAGCAGAATTACCCTCACCACTGTAGCTACCAATAACTACCTCAATTCTATAATCCTTACATCCTGTAGAATCTGACTCCTTCACTGCCTAAGGCCCCCTGTCGTCCAATTTAGAATTCAATGAAAACCCCTGCAATCCCTTGTGCACAACACAACAGCTACTCCCCTTCCTCTGATTAGCCACACCAGTATTAGTTTGAATGATTTCAACATGAACATCTTGCTCCTCCAGGGCAGAGGCCTCTGGCTCCAGCTGAAGGTCTGCAATCCTGGGATCATCTGAACGGCATGCCACACCACCACCACCAGAACCCTTGAGATCAATTTCCATCAATCATTTCCCTTATTCAGATCATACCATAGCCGATTGAACACAACAGACAACTAATTATTTGGAAGATCTCATGTGGATGTGTCAACAGACATTGTTCCCCGAGGTCCCAAACAGTTTGTTGTAGGATCAACCACAGCTGGCCTCCTCTTCTATGTCTTCATGCTTGGTCTTGTTGGCCTCCTACTCTTGATTCCAGTATGACATCTCAAGCATGAGTTCCCTAATATCTTAAAATTTGATCAATTATCAGCCCAGGATTCGTCAATAACAGCTTGCTTCCATCTGAATTCCTCCCTGACTGAGATCCAAACCCATTCCACAGAAGGTCTAGAAATGTCAACCTCAACACAACACAAAGGATTGATCAGGTGGCTCAAAGTATACATACACACATCTGAACATAGAAAACGACCTACCATGTTCCCAGGCATACAAAAAATCCCTGGATTTTTAAAGGGTAAGGGAAGGTGGGGGAGAATTAACCAAATCTAAATGGAAGTAGGATCTCGGTTCATATAGAAGTCAATCGTCCACCGAAATTAAAAAATTTGCAGTTTTTGCAACGTCGGGAAGCACTGGACCATGCACAATCCAGGTCTTCATCAGAAGCAAATCATATCATGATATGACTATTATCAATAAGAACAACAACTTATTTGTCTCGCATGTCTGATTTGGAAAATACAAACTGATCAAATTCATCTACAGATGGGCTTCGGGAGTTGAAACGATCTACCAGGGTCAGATCAAGATGTTTTGTCGCTTCAGAGAACTCCGACACTGAGATCATAAGATGAGTATTTCCAATAGTAAGATCGGGCTCCTTCGTATTTAAAGCAATCATCGGGAAATCTGGTAGATAATTATGGTTAGAAAAAGGCATAAAGGGAGTCTGGGGCTTCGAAGGCGGTAAAAATATGATAAGATTATCAAAACAAAAAAATACATTAATAGAGTTCTATGTTAGTGGTAAAAAATTATGTCATTTCAAATTAAAAAAATTCTTAATTCATTAATGATCACATTATTGGGGATTAACTAATTTAAAAATCTGATATGTGAGTTTATGGTCGAACCTATGATGTAGTGAAAAGTAATTTTGATAATATTAAATAATTGATTTGATATATATTTATTTAAAATTATATTAATTAAGTAATTTTTTTATCAATATCATAAAATTTTCTTGTATTTTTAAAACCAGACCCATGTTCAATTTATTATTAGAAATTAAATTATTTTTCCCATGATTGATGTAAGAGTTGGGATGGAGAGGGATATTTGGTATTTTATCCTCTCTTTAACATATAAATTCCATTTTGATATGAAAATATGAATCGTTTTATTAATGAATTAATTTTTTCATCAATATTTTTACTCTTGATCATCATAAAATTCATAATGGTCAGGCAGATTTCATGATGATTTATTATTAAATTATATTTTTTATTTATTATTGACATTATCAATGGTTAAAAAATTGAAAATATGAAATATATAGAGATTTTAAATTATAGTAAATTAAAAGTAAACCTTAGTGAAGAAAATATATATATTCCACACTAACACTTCCTAATAAAATTAAATTACATTACATAAATTGATAACTATCCAATCATATTAGTCATGAGTAGATGAGAGAGAGGGAATGTGTAATGAATTATTTCTAATGAATATTTTTTGGTGAAGAAATTAATATACAATATTAGATTCTACCTTATAATCAATTATTTTATGAACACCCTTATACATGTATTTATAGGTGTAGTGGCCCTTAGGAATATTTAATATCATAAATTTATAAATTAATATCTCTATACTCAACCATATGGTTTACAAGTAATTTATAAAATGGGATCCATAATTTTTTACAAAAAAAGAATTGTTAGAGATATACAGGGAATATTTCATGGTTTCACACGTAGTTTTTTCAGGAAAAATCAAGGTTATATCCTGATTATCGTTTTACTTATTTTTTTTGTTCATTATAAATCCATGATGTTTTTTAGGTAATGGGTTATATGTTCACAATGTGAACATATATTTTCATTATTTTATCCTTATTTCTATTTCATTATTTAATTTATAGCATTTATATTCATCCTTGACCAATCCAATGTCCTCGAGCTACATTTTCGTCATGAAGTCTATTTATCATTGATTTATTTTTTAAATTTTAATATTTTTCACCTGTATGTTGACATGAAAAATAATGGAAAAAAGATATATTATGAATTATTAAAATAATTTTTTAAATAATTTTTTAAATTAAATAATGTATCTATAAAATGTCAACATAATGTCTTCCCATACACAAACTCATCATTTTCTTCAATAATATAAACTAAAAAAATTAAAAATATTATCAGATCATAATGATTTACTTTTAAATGCCAATAATATAAATGTATTAAAAAGATATTTAAAATTTTAAGCATATTAAAGATAAATTTTATATTTTCTTTACATTCAAAATACAAATGTTAATAATGTACATTATAGTTTTATGGCCCTCACTGATGCTTGGCCCTCTGGCTGTGGGTTCTGCCCATCCCACTCGGATGGGCGTAGCCCGTTGGGCTGCAGAGTTGCTCGACCCACTGTCCAAGCACGGGGGACCGCTCCCCTCTCGAATGTATGAATCCATTCAGGTATTTAAAACTGCGGTGCTAGGTGGTGACACATCTTCTGTCTGGTCCACATTGATATGCCCGCTACGGACCTGTGGGTTTTGGTCTGCCTTCTCTCACTGTACGATGTTTTGGCCTTCCACCATGACATTTCACCACAGTGCGCTTCCCTGCTTCAAAGAGGACGACATTGACAAGCTAGTCCTTTTCTTCCGCGATGCCTTCAGGCACCGCCGTTCCATTGCAGCTTGTAGGTGTCGGTCGCCGCCTCCCTTGGTCACTGGTCCCACTGCGTGCCTCTTTCATCTCATCGCATCTTTTTGACACCCACGTAGAACACAACCATTATGTGTTCGGCGGAGGGTCTTTGACATGTTCATTTGGACCATGCCATCTGTGTTAGTATAAGAACAAGGAAGAATTTTCAAAATGAATAACTCACCGTTAAACAACAAAACCCCCTACCTCGTAATCGTTGGAAGGGGCTGCGGATGAGGAGGAAATGTCCATGCTCGAAGGTGTTCATTAGAAATTGCTATAGTCCATTGATTCCTCCAACATTTATCACTAGAAGCATCATTCTTGGTTGGGGGAAGTCATCACTGAACTTCGTCAGAGGTTCCTCTCATGGGACCCAAAACTGATGCCCAAGATTCATTTAAATATGGGGGTGGAGAGGATCGACGCACTGCACAACTAATGTGGTTCATTAATGAGTATAATTAATGAACCTATTTAATTATCTCAATGTTGTGGTTACACATTTATTTAAAACTCTCAATGGTTTGGTTAAAAAATAATAGATTTGATCCATTAAATTGTTTGATGTTGCACTAAGCTCCCACCAACGTTTTTCCAACGGGTACAAAATGAAAAAAATAACCAAATGTTATTTTATTAATTTTTTGTAAATCCCATAAAATTAAATATTTTGTCCGACCATGGTTAGTCGATGTTATGTTTTCCCTAATGGAATCCTAGCACTGTGGATTCAATGGTACCCTCAGATTATTAATCTAATCTCTAGTTCAAATGATATAATTCACCTCTCTCACATTTGATGAACTTACATTACAAAAAGATCTAAAAATTATTAATAGTAAACCTCAACCTATGATGGCCGAGGATAGGTTCTTCATAAGGGGAAAACTCCCTCACGATCTCAATGGTACTCTCGTATATTTAATACGAGTTACCCTTTAGATGTTATGGATTTTACAGTAATATAATTTTTACTTAATTATTTTATTTATGGCCAAAAAATAACTTTTACTGGCAGCCCACATCGACTAATGTTAGTATATTCCTATTGAAAGAATACCCTCACGGGTTCAGTAGTGGTCTCTAATTTTAAATTAGAGTAACCGTTCGTAAGATATAATCATTTGAAAAAACTAAAAAAATTAATTTAATTTTATTATTTACAATAATTCCATTTTTTTATTTTCTCACTTGAGGTCTACACAGACTAAATTTACATCACACCTAGGTTAAAGATGCTATCCTAAACACAATAGTGCCACTGGATTTTGGATATGGGATCCCATTTAAGAGTTATTCAACTTTTCAAGGAAATTTGTTCATGTGCGATATTTAAAGAATAACATTTTTTTGATGAAACATTTGGGGAACTCCGGGCCTTGGAATAACATGTTTTCAATTTTCGTAGTATTTTAATAATCCCATATAATTATAAAACTTATATGTATATTATGAGAAATTACATTCTCTCAAACTTTGGTCTTTACATCCCCTAAAGATAAAACAATTCTAAAACAAACAAATAGGGGCACCTTGCATTAATTTAAGCCTTGCACTCCCTTGTTTTATACTAGAGAATTTTGTGCTGCCATCGAACATGCACAAAAGGAATTGACAATCCATGAAGGACATGATCCTCTTGATCTTTTATTTCACTAGGAACTCGAAAAACATTGCCCCATCGACAATTCCCAACATTCCAATGTTTATGATGTGTGATAGATCAATCATGTACCTCCCCAGCTATGACATGTGAAAAAAACATCATGCACTAGATGCATATGTGGGTGATAGGCTAGGCTTTATGCCACCTCACCAACTCCACTCAGAAATAAGAAAGGAATAATAAAATTTGGAGATAGATTTCCACTCCAGAAAAATATCATCTAAACTCAACCGGGTCAGACCTGTTGGAAGACATGATGTCCCTCCTCTAAATCAAAGGGTCTTCACCTCTTATTTGTATAAAAGATATGTTAACTCTATATAGTCTTCATCTACTCCTAGATGATCTCTACTGTCCCAATGGAAGCTCATACCATCTTTTTAACCATATTTTTGACTACCCTGGTCCTTTCTAGCATATAGGTGATCTAAACGATCTCTCAGTCATGGCCTAGAACAATGTCAAGACAACAGTGGAGTGATATCTATTGTTGCACATGAACTCCCCCGAGGTCAAATGGTTCTCCCAGCTGCGGCCAACATGAAGGACACATGAATGAATAATTTCCTCCATGGTCTGTATGTTCTTCTCCACCTGACCATCAGTTTGGGGATAAAAGGTTTAGCTCAATCATGATGGAATCAGATGATCATCATTCACATTCTAACTTGTGAGTCATTGTGATACAAACTCTTCCATTGTATTCTTCATCCAAGGACACCAGTACATATGACAGAGGTCCGGGTACGTCTTCGCCACACCAAGATGTACCCTTAAATGGAATGTTTGTGACTCCCTCAATACCTCCTCTCATAGAATCACCGGAACTATGGTGCATCCTTTGAAAAGAATGACATGCTCCCCACATTTAGAAAATCCTTAAGGAGACCATCTTAATGATTTATAAGCACATCGGGTTTTGTAGTCAATGTTCCCAAGATGTGCCTCCCGTACTCGCTGAAGGAGTGGTAGAGTGATAGTCATATACTAGAGTTAATATTCTCCATCTCTATCCATAATGGATATCTGAAACGTGGGAAGCTACTTTGTCACTTCACTTAGCAACTATATACCCGACCTCCTATTGAGTGTGTCTGCTACTACGTTTCCTATCCAAGGTGTGTAGACTATCTCGATGGCATAGTACTGGAAGAACTACAACCATCATCGTTGTATCCAGTTCAGGTCCTTCTAATGGTAGATATACCCGAGACTCTAGTGATCGGAGGTAGTAGTAAAATGTTCTCCCAACTATAATCTCAGCTTTTGGAGCTCTGTGGGAGCCACCCGATAGGATATTTTAGATATTGGTGTCATCCTTGGGTTCAATCCAAAGTAGAAGTTCATCTCCCTGTTGGAAGGTAATCAAGGAAAAATCTACTAAATAAATGTTATCACACTCTGCCACTACTATCAGGAATAGAAAAGTCAAAACACCTACTGTCGTGAGGGTATTGTTGGCTGACTAAATAGTGATCAGTTTCACACTCTTATGAATTTATTTATCCCATGCTACATGGGTTTCCTTTCTCGCCAACAATGTAAAACACCATTCCATTTTTGTCAATACACCAAAATATTTTTTCCTACAACAGTCAATATGATCATGAACTGTGGATGACCAGTTCATACCCAAAATAATGTTGTAAGGTCTCGTCACTAACACCAAGATGTTCCAACTAAAAATCGTGGCCCATGGGTCAGATCACTCTTGTGGAATAAGTGTTATTATCTTGTTTTCTCGCATATGTATCTCTAAACTTAAGGTTCAAGTCAACGGTTTAACCAGAAACTCTATGTATTGAACAATATTCATGACAATAAGCAATGATTAGTACCTGTGTCTATTAATATGAAATCTAGTAGTAGACACAAACGGTACATTGAATTACTCCTAGAGCCCTTGGGTCAAACTTTTTGACTGCGTGCAGATACTCCCTTCATTGGTCCTCTATCTCCCTTAGCCTGGTGGGAGCCACACTAGGGTGGTGGTTGTAACATTTCGAAATGTAAACCACCCCTTCTACCCACCAACATCCTATTAGACATTATCTACCCTAAAGAGTTGTCTATTTTTACTAATTCATCTTCCCACAACATTTTACTCATCCAAGACTCAGAGACTGATATAGGTTTCCTACTTTCCCACTGCTGACATTCACTGGTTATCTCTACTCATCCATATAATTGTCAACCATAATGGTTCACTAGAGTACCCTAACAGAAGTAGGAATGCATAGAGGAATATTTCTAACTCATATTTCTATAAAATCATCTTTCATGGAGGTCTGAGCCTTTAAGCACTTGTCATATTGCATTCATCGGGTACCACGAATGGTCTGGACGACTCAATGAATAAACAGATTCAAACATGAAATCCTGTCAAAAATATAGAATCTATTGGGAACACAACCCCTTAGATTTTTAAGGAAATAGGGCCCCTTATATGAAAATGGTTTTAATGATATTTCCATGGAAGATTCACCTCATTATAAGAAACGGGTAATCCAAATCCTTCCATCACTCCGTTATTCCATGTAGAATTCTCACTACCAGGACCACCATCTGATCTAATGATGCCCTGGCTAGATGGAAACTCAATCACCACCTCAGGATAGTCCTTAGCCACCTGTGAGTTGGGATTCCCTTGAAAACTAAGGGGTATAAATCATTGAAACTCGTGTAATGCACTGATCCTACACCCATCCTCTACCAGTAGAATCGATAGTAACAACTGACCAATGAGTAGTGGTATCACTAGGACACTGACTACAAGTACCATCTCGGGAAACAATCCTTGTACTGAAGCCTTATCACTCTATGGAACATCTTCATGGTCACACATTGGAATCCTGTATGGCTATATATATGGAGGATTACTGAGAGGAATAAATATGAATCATGGTCGATATGTTATACCTAGTTAGATGGCTCAATGATATAAAAAAGAAAACAATGTTTTCAAAATACACGCAACTAGTGTTTTCATGTACCGAGGAAGAAATCAAAATTCATGGTCCTGTTGTATGGATATGTTAGTCCCCACAAAAATACTAGACTACCCAAACTGAAACATGAACTCAAGACACATAAAACTATTTCTCCATTGAAAAAATAGAATCTTAGATCTTATAGTAGAACCAACCCATCTGATACCACTTTGTCATGACCTATCCCCCAGGGCTACTTCCATGACTACCCCATGCCTGCCTCTTGAAGTCCAGGGGCTAGATACTAGAATAAGAGGCGTAAACCAACAAATGGGAGTCATTTTCCTAGATACCAGTATGCACACACATGCCTAACCAAGTCCCAACTCCCAAAAGAGAAACAAGAAACTGCTAAAAAACATAGCACAAGTATAGCTGGAAGTAATGGGCCAAAATACAAGACCAACTGAATGAAAAAAAAACTATAATATAAATCATCTCCCAAGATCGCTCTCCAAGGATCATACCTAAAGGGTAGGTACAAATCGTCTCTGCAGATATCAATTCCAACCATCACCACCATCCACTGTTATGTCCTAGATCCTAGAGTCTAAGTCAAGGATGCTTTTCATCTTCACAAGACACAACAAGGTGTGGGCGAATCCCATGCATGGGTGAGTGTAAAAATACCTATTATGGACCCTGAGACCCTTGAAGGTCTCTTAGAATATCACAAGGTAAAACCAAAAAACATGATCTCAATCACAAGTACAAAGAAAAAGACTTAGATTAAACTAGGTATAAACTCAGAGATTGGGAATAAAGATAATTAGTATAATGATATATAATTTCATTTGAATAGGATGTTTCCAAAACTGAAGCACGAAGGGGTTGTTCCACTGGCGATACACACATGGTCATTTTTCACAGATCCATGACAGGTCTCTCTATGGATGGTCCTCATAAGGTCATGCACTACTGATCCTTATAGGGTCGCTAGAATGATGATCCACACGAGGTCATATGTCATTGATCCATGATGTGACACTCTATGGATTTTTCTCAGCGGGTCGGGAACTATTGATCCACAAAGGGTCGCTAGAATGATGATCCACATAGGGTCGTATGTCACTGATCCAAAATGAGATGCTCTAAGGCTCTTCCTCATCAGGTTATGCACTTCCGATCCACAGAGGGTCACAAGAATACTCATCCACATAGGGTCGCTATGATGCGGATCCACATAGGGTCTCTAGGATGTTGATCCACATAGGGTAGCTATGATGTTTATCCACAAAGATTCTCAATGATGATGATCTACATAGGGTCACTATGATGCGGATCCAAATAGGGTAACACTTCAATTGACAGTCAGCCCCAATATTCCCCGCACTCAGTACACCTGAGTTACGTAGATACTGATCCTAAAGATATTGATCATTCGTCTTCTACCATAGATTTCCATGGAAGAGTAACCCAATGGACCAACATGTCGTAAGGGTTCCATTACAATAGACAACACATCAACCAGACACTCATTCTACATGTTTTAAGAATATTAGTGTCGAGGGCCCAGTTGGATTCGGGTACGATCCAACCCGGACAAACTCAGACTATCTCTGAATATCTCCTAAGGTATCTCAAAAGGAATACATCATCCTAAGGGTTCCAGATCAACAGATGAAGCATCAACAACACGTCTGATCCGTATGTTATATTTATTTTAGTGCCGAGGGCCCGGATGGATTCGGCTATGATCCAACCCAACCAAACTCTATCATTCCTTAAAAATCACATGGATTTTCACAGAATGGTTTGTCTCGTCATAAGAGTTATATTGTCGTTGATGGTTGGTCAAACAAACTTCCAGTCTAAGAGTAATTCTCATCTAAGTGTAACTGGTGGTAAATGAGCCTAGGTCTAGTCCCACATAGCCTGTTGGGCTTGGCCCAAAGGGGATGGGCTCTTCCCGGTTAGGCTGTGTCTGGATCCATCCATCTTCCAAGAGGCTAGGACCATAGGCTGGGTGTTTGGCCTAGCCCACCAAGAGGGGCATGAATTTTCGGGCCACAGAGTCGCTCGGCCCGCTGACCAAGCATTGGGGACTGCTTCCCTCCCAGATAGCTAAAGTAGTTCAGGTCTTTAAAGTCATGCACCAGGTGGTATCTATCCTCCTGGATGGTTGCATGGTCATGCCGACTACGGACCCATGGGTGTGGGTCCACCATCTAGAGTGGCTTGATGCCCCGACATACCACCACTGACCATCATCATAGTGCGCCACCTTGCATTAATGTTTCAAGTGTTGGTCAGATGCTCCTTATATTCCACGGTGACTTTAGGCACTGTCGTTCATTTGGTTGCTGCAGGTAACGGTCACCGACTCCCTTGCTCGCTGGTCCCACCACGTTCTTCCATCACGTTTCCACATCTTTCTCTCACCCACATAGAACGTAACCATAATAAGTTCAGTAGAGGTTCTGGGCCTTGTCCATTTGTCATGCACCATCCATGTTTGTATAAAAACAATGAATCATTTCAATACTGAATAACATACCTTTAAACAACAAAAAAAATCTCCTACTTCTTAATCATTTGAAGGTGCTGCAGATTAAGAAGAAGTGTCAACATCCAAAGGTGTTTGTTTTCTCTTGTCATCACCCGTCGATTCCTCCAATGTTTGTTGCTCGAAATTTTTTTCTAGGTTGGTAGAAGTCTTCACAACACTTTATCATAGGTTCTTATCTTGAGTGCCAAAAACACATTCCTATGTTTCATTTAAATAGATGGTAGGAGATGATCTATGCACTACACAATTAATGAGGTTCATTAATGAGTATAATTAATGAACCTCTTTAATTCTATCAACGATATAGTTACAAATTCATTTAAAACTCTCAACGGTGTTTTAAAAATGATTATCAGTAAAGACATTAATTGGTTTGACATTTCACTACAGTCCCACTACAGTTTTTCCAATGGTTTTACAAAGAAAAATAAGTTAACCAAATGTTATTTTATTGTTTTTTTTGTAATGTCCAAAAATTAACATTTTTGTTCAACCCTTTCTAGTCGATGTTAATATTCCCATAAGTGAATCCCGACACTCCAGATTCAATTGTTCCCTTAGATTTTATATCATAGAAACAGTTCAAAATATAGAATCCACTACCCGCATATTTACTAAATGAACCTTAAAAAAATTTCAAAAAAATATTAACAGTCACCCTTAACCTGCACTCGTTATGGTTAGGGTCATCCTAAGGGGAAGATGCTCCCATGAGCTCCATTGTACTCTCATATTTTTAAATTGAGTAACCATTTAATAGTTAAGAAATTTACAATAATATAATTTTTTCTGAATTATTTTATTTACGGAAAAAACTAATATCTACTAACCACCCGCACTGGGAAATGTTATTATCTTCCTATGGAAATCATACCGTCACAAGTTCAGTAGTGGTCTCTGATTTTTTTTCCAAGTCCCCATTTTTGTGTTATATGTCTTTTGAAAAATAAAATAATTCTATATAATTATTTTATGTATGATTATGACATTTTTGTGTTTTCACACTGGAGGCATACACTGATTAAATATAAGTCGTGGTTAGGGTAAACTCTTCATCTTAAATGCAACGGTGCCCTTGTATTTTTGATTCGAGAATCCGTTTAAGAGTAATTTTACTTTTTAAGGAAAAAATTTCATGTATTCTATTTAATGACTAACACTTTTTTCAATGGATCATTCTGGGTACTCCAAGCCATGGAATCACATGCCGTTGATTTTTCCAGTTTAGTAATAATCCCATATAATTAAATATTTATATGGAAATTCTGAGACATTACATAGTGAATGTGTAATTGTTCAACTGGTTGTGCTTGTTTCAGCTTCCATAATTTTTCTACTACTGGTTCTACTTGTTTTTGGTTTGGACAGCAGGGGAGAGAAAAGGTAACATGAAATATTTTTAAAAAATAAAAAATAGTTTTCCCATCGATTATTTTATAACCAATGTTAAAAATATATTTTCTAGGTTGTTTATATATGATATTTTATAACCGATTTCTTATAGTGTTTTAACTCTGTTATAAAATAACCAAAGTAATAAATCATCATCAAGAAGTCCTTTTACATCAGTTATTAAATAGCCAATGTGAAAACATTTCATCCTGGATAGTGTTTCACATCGTTTATTTAATATACAACGTCATATATAAAATATTAAATTTTTTATTTAATAACCAACATGAATGGTCTTCATGATGACAGTTTTCAATATCGGTTTTTTAATAAAATACATAAAAAATTTGCTCCATTATTGATTTACAACATCATGTTTTTTAACAAACATTAAATACAATGTTTATAATGTCACTATTATTAACAGTGGATAAAAAGTTATATGAAAAATAAAAAAACCAATGTTCATAAGGATTTTTGTACTAGTGTATGGAAAGTCTCTAATCTTCTAAATTAACACCACCTTAAATATAAAATTAAGATTTTCAGTTATATCATATGTAGTCACACCATTGTTCCATAATGAAATAAACTCATCAATTTGTGATTTCAGAGAATCATCAATATTTTTCTTTGGATTTCAAGGAATTAGGTGAATCAAATATATATATGGTTCATTCATAAATATCCAACGAGGTGGGTTTTAAGGAGTAATGAAAATAGAACATCAAGAATATTGGCTACCGTAAGTACCAAATGGAAAAAACCATCAGTATAAAGGCCCAACCATATGTTACGAGGATCTGAAGAAAAAGAAAAATGTGTTTTGTCAAAATGTTTCATGAATTTCCATCACAAGGATGATTTAACAATTATGTGATGTAAAAGAATTATTTATGTCATGTCGTCAATATAGCTGTGATGTGGGACATAAATAATCATTGTAAACGCGTGGTAATTGGAAAATATCTCTAATTTTTGAAGAGAAATCTGGACATTCCTTCTTGTTCTTCATTATACATTGATTCTCCACATGATGGGAAATTAAACAAAGATTCATAGTCACCATAAATAAGATTCATTAATTTTAAAATGCATGGTTCTCCTAAAAAATTCGACCCAAATTATGATCCTTCCTATTACATTTCATTGAAACTTATAGGTTATGTATTTCTATCAGGAAAAAATGACTTAATCAAAGATAAAATCAGGTCAAAATAACTATTTGAAATTCCAAAACATGATTTAATAGCCATAAATTTCCTAACAGCTTCAATTTTTCTCTTTAGGCATCCTAGATATAAGCCCTCGTTAGTGGGTTACAACAAATTGTAAAGCTGAGAAGGTTCTGATTAATGAATTGGAATATCACTCTAAGTTGTTGTTTTAGGAATTGTTAGACTACCTAGCTCATGTATTGAATTATAAAATGATGGATCCAGAACCAAAAAAATTGAACTTTCTGCTGAACTCTTCTCACCATGTTGATACAAAAAAATATAATCTTTTCAAAACCTAGAATGAAAAAAATAAAGTCTAACATTGTCAAATGTTTTCCATGTCCAAAGTTCACATTTATGACATGGACATTTAATTGTTCCATCATAAAAAAATTTAAATTTGATGAATAAAATGATATAAATTCTTCAACACCATCAAAAAAGATATGATTTAATCCAGGACAATTTAGATTTTTTTGATTACTTATCCAATCATGATCACGTAATAGATAATGGTTTCTACTTTTTGATTCCATAGTTGTCTGAAAAAACAAAATAAAAACACTTTTAACAGGCCATTTTGAGTAATTGAATATTATTATTATATTTTACCACCTTGAAATATTCTATGGAATATGATCAGAATGAGGCACTAGGTTAGCATTGGATTACAGGTCCAATAGAGGATCAATGTAGATAAAAAATAAAATTAAATATATTATATAAGACACATGATATTTTTAAAAAAATAATAGAATATATATAGAACATTGTCTCATATGAGAAATAGGAAACCAGTGTTATGTTTGATATGTGTGGTTCATCCTAGATGTGACAATACATATGTGTGTGTCCAGTGTTTAATTACATTCCACACAAGAGTAATTTATTTAAATTTTTTATTATAATTTCTTATAAAAATTTAAATTATCTTCCAAACAATGTATCGTATGAAAAATTGAAAACCATTGTTGGGTACGGGGTATGGGGATGTGGGGTGGGCATTAGGCGTTACATAAGTTCTAACTTTATAATAATTATTAGTAACTTTTATCAATTACTCATATTTATTCTTTTTCAAATTTTGAAAAAAATCACAATTTCTTAATATTTTGAAATTATTAGTAATACTTATTAATTAACTATAATGTATTATATGTACTTATAATATTTAATAGTAATTTATTAGATATTATAAATTATGTAATTATTATTATTAATTTTATATTTTATGTATTTTTTTATTTTTTTACCTTTATATATTTATATATATATATATATTTTACAAATTATTATTATGATTTTATAATCATCGATAATATTAAAAATTTATTAATTATAAAGAATCATTAATTGTTAAATATTATATATTACGTAAATTAATACTATATTTTTAATAATTAAGATTTTTTATAAATTTTAAATAAGTCTTAAAATTGTGATATTTTTTAAAAAAGTATTACAGAATAGTATGCAAATTATTATTATCTATGCTTTCAATATCACACATTTAAAAATATGTTTTTTCCTTAAACAAATTTTTTAATGTTTTTGATATAAAAATTTATTATAAATATTATTTAATTTAAATGTTGGCAATAAATTAATTTTCTCATCATTCTAAAAATCACTCATTTTTATTTATATCATACATTATATACATATATAATGTATAATTAAATGTATTTATGTGAAATTATTTTTTACTCATTTTTTCAAAAAAATTTAATATATCAAATATATTTACATACATACATACACACACTCATAAGTTTTCAGATATTTTTTCCAATTTTTCAATTTACTAATAATACATTGTAATTAATACTATTATTTACTATTTATTATTAATATTAAGTTATTCAGTATTTATATATATATATATATATTAAATGATTTCATAATTAATAAGAATATATCAAAAAAATTATGAGAATTTTATTAAACTAATAAATATATTAAAATTATATATACATAGAAATAAACATACATAAATATATATTATTTATCAATAATATTGAATAATTAATTAGTAATTATTATAAAAAAATTAAATATTATTATATAATTAAATTATTATTAAATTTTTAATAATTATTATATATAGGTATATCAGGATTTCATAATTAATATAAATACATAAATTATATTCTGACTTTTTTAATTAAATATACATATCAAATATACATATATATATATATAAACTTACATGTATTTTTAAATGGTTTATATATACATATTCAGATGTTGATATATATATATATATATTACACGATTTGATAATGAAATATATTTTTACATGTGTTTTTGAACACACACACACATATATATATCAAAAATATTTTATGTTTTTTTTTAATTTTATATATGTTTATGTCTGTATATATATCTCAAAACAATTACATGTTTTATAAAACTTATATATATATATTCACATGTTAATATATATAAATATGTGTGTATATATATGTGTATATATTAGAAACCTTACACATTTTTTAAAATTTTTATACATTTATGTCTGTATATATATATATATATATATCATAAACTTTACACATATTTTTAAACCTTATACATATATTTTCATATTTTAATATAAATCCGTTTATGTGTGTGTGTTTATATATTAAAAACATTACATAATTTTTTATATAAATATATACATATATATATATATATTAAAATAATTACTCGTTTTTAAAAATATTTATAGATGTTTAAAGAGTAGTATTGTTTATATATATTTATAATAAAAAATTTCTTAATTATTCAAAATGTTTTAATATGTATTTATATTAATATATTTATTAATTAATATAAATAAGTCAAATATATTTTGGAAATATATTTAATGAAATATACATAACAAATTTTTATATACAAATATACAAATATACATAAAAATATACATATATGTATATATATATTGAAAACCATAATCATATTTTTAAAATCTTATATATATATATATATATATATATAAACACATACAAATATAAAAATTAAATAAACACATTTATATATATATATGCACAAACATATTTAATAATATAATAGTAAACAAACATACTTATATATATATTCATACATAAATATAAAACACATATAAATAACAAAATTAAATAATTAGAATACCTGCCTGCAAGTCATTTTTTTTCATTTTCCAAAGCCAGTTTATGGGTTCCTTGTACCCAAAAGTTTACAACCACAAAATCAAATCAATAGAAGCACCAAAGTAGGGTGAAAAACAACAAAGACATACAAAAAAATAGAGATTAATACAATTTCATCAATCATAAATATGAAATAAATCATGAAAATTAGATATATTTTTATCCTAGGGTTTGACCAAAATAGTACATTTAAAATTTAATCAAAATAAGAAAAAAAGCAGATTAAAACCAAAATAGAGATTAATATAATTGAATCAATCCTAAATACCAAATAGAGAGTTCAAATCATATGAACATCTTAACCTATGGTTTTACCAAACTATTATATATAAAAATGACCCAAAATTCAAAAAAATGATTGAAAATATAAGTGGAGTATGTACCTTGAATATAAGAGCTGAAATCATCAAAAAAAATTGGGAAGAATCGAGATGCACAGAGTTGTTACAGATCGACCAGCAGGTTAAGGTTCAGTGTGCTGTTGGGGATAGAGAATAGAAAGAAGTAGAGGATCAAAGGGGAGTCACATGGGTGTTTAAACTCTAGGGTTTTTTTACGAAAGAATTAATTTCAATGAAAATAGTTTTTTGTCAAAATTATTTATGACGAATAGTAATTTACATCACATATATTCCAGAGCCCGCAAGCATTTGAAACAGATAATTTTATCCATAAAAAATACTAGTCATGATTACTTTTCAAGATGGACTTTAGGAATGTCTTCTAAAACAATTTTCGAAGGATTATTAATGATGTCACAAATATAGTTTTTTTGTGATGAAATTAATAATCCTATTGAAAATAATTGTAGAAATAACACTATTTGATACGGTTCATCTTCCCGTCACAACTAACCTGTCCCAGATGATTGAATTTCTAGTAGTGGAATTAGCAGTGTTGAAGCCGATCAGATTTGATCTTGATTCCAAAGTTGAATAGATTAGATTAGATTCGATCGAACCTCTGAATTCAACCAAATTTGATCATCCAAAGCTGACCAAATTTGATCCTGTTAGGGTTGGTGTCCTGAGAACCAACATTATTATACATTTATTACGTGAATGTACACTTATTATATATTATTAATTATTTTTCATGACTATAATATAATAATTTCATGGAATAATTGTTGTATTGAAACATCATGGAAGATCCCCTCTATGAAGAGATCCTCGATATGCTATAACAAAATTATTAAATAAAGGTCTACGTTTATATAAAATACTATGATAGGACACATAATATACAGATTCTGAAGTGCGAGTACTCATAAGAAGTCGAGACTCTCTCTCTTGGAGTTCGCCATTTGTAATATCCAAGATGGGAGATTATGAGAACAAACACTCAAGTAGTAATTCAGCATGTCTTGGTGTAATCTGACATTACTAACTATGAGTTTTTGTAATTGTACTCAGACTATAAGATTATCAGTAACTCAAGTCATGAAACGTGTACTTTGAATTGCGGATGAAAACCATCATAATGAAAATTGGCGGGAAGTAGTGTACGTTGGGTGCATCACAAATGATATATTGTTAAAGGATAAGCCATGGAAGGATTTTTCCTTCCATATTTTTGGAATTTTATATCTCAGACCCTTTGATTGAAATAGAACAATCACCCAAATTCCATGGCCATAGTGTCACGGTGATTTTATTTTGGGATGTTAATGAATGATGGATCATGAATATAGGTTCATGACACAACCATGAAACCTGCATGATGAGTTATTAATACAAAGGGATTAAATTACATGGTAATAATTTTGTTGAGCTGACACATCAATGCGGCATCAACTACATTCATTTGGGTCCCTTGACATGTTGCTAGACATTAATCTCATACATTAGGTGAGCCCGCCTAATGCCATCGAGAAAGAGGCCGATAGGGTCAATCACTATGTGTATCCGAGTTTCTCAAGTTGAATAATGATTATTCCCATATGTGGTTTAATAAGTATTCAAGGAAGAATAAATATTTTTTGTTTTTGAGGAAGAAGAACATAAAAAACAAAAATACACACTGTGTACATTAAATGTACACGGAGTGTAGTTTTCATTTTCGAAAGAAAATGAAAAATGAAAACAATATATACTCACCATGAACATTGAATGTACACGCTGTGTAGTTTTCCATATGGAAAGGAAATGAAAAATGAAAACAAAATATACAGGCCATGTAAATTGAATGTAAATCCCATGTAGTTTTCAATGAAAATTGAGTACATGATGTGTATTGATGATTATCCACAATGTAGTTTTTCCCGTCGGGATTTTTAGGAAATAATATTGTTTTATTAAATGATATTTATTATAATCATCATGGGATCATGTAAAAGAATTAATGATTCGACATGGGGTTTTCAATAAGAGTTAATGAAATCAATAAAATTTGTAACGCATTTTTTTATTGTCATAACTCTATATCCTCAAACACGATTATAAATATCTTGACAACCCCAACACTATTCCTTTGAATCATTCTGCACAACAATTCTGGAGAATTCTCTCTAAATCGAAAGAACTCCATTCTCCAAGAACACTCTCAAGACCGAGAGAGATCCACCTACATCAGATCATGTCTATCTAAGGTGGAAAACTCAAGAAAATGATTATCCATGATAGTAATCAGAGATACCTTTGGTGACATCCAGAGATATGTGGTGCACATGTGGAACTCCTCTAGGGGAATTATACACTTGGATTCTGTGACACAATGATGAATGACATTGGAACGTGATCAACAAATATCAACGAAGAATGAACACTATAAAAGGAACTTCTTTTCAATTAATTAAATTAATTATAAACAACCTGTGATGATCCTTCTTTTGTGGTTCCGGGACTATTCTTCCTCTTTTTCTATTTTTGTGATTTGATCCATGGAGACTGTTGTTTATCGTCGTATTGATTATGGATTGATCATTTGTTATGGAAATAATCCTTGTGGGAAAATCTACCAATGATCTTCCACTGCTCCCGAGACCATCATGTGGTATCAGAGGGAGTCACAACAATGATTATATTTATATAATTTTCATTGATAATTAATGCATTTATATTTGATTCAATTCATGATAAATCATTATATAAAACCGAAATAATGAGATCTGTTCATCCACCTTCGTTTCTCGATTCACATCACAGAATTGAAATTTCAATTTTATTTTTGATTAAAATAGAAATGACGAACTCATTCGGAGGAGCCACTCATTCTGTCTATACAATATAGGAATACACAGTGTGTAGTGAAAACTACACACCATATAGTTAGGTTCAAAGAACCAGTACTGGTCTGCCAAACCACAATATCAGAATTGAGCATACATATGTTTTTAATAATCTGTGTTTGCCAGAATTGAATGAAACATGGAAACCAGAATACATGTCGTGTATGTTGAACCAACATGACATGAAGTCTGAACTGGCTGAGGTGAAAATGTGTACAAGGAGAATCTTTATACCACATACACAAGATTTCTAGTCCGGTAACCACCTAACAAGGAGGTACAAGCCATGTTAGATTAATCTACACATTGTGGGCTACAAAATATCTAAATTACAGAAAACACGCCCAAGTCCCTGGTGTGTACTTAAGATAAATGGTGAAAAAAATACACATAGTGTAATATAGAGTAAATTCCATATACTTTCAAGAAAGGGAATTTCAGCAGGTTTCATCTAATATTCAATGACCCATACACAGATTATGGATGAGAAGAATCTCATGGAAATTAAGAATATAATTTAAGATAAATAATTGATTAATTATAAGATCATAATTAATTGAATTCAAATGCAACATATATTATAAATAAAAATCATTAAAATAATTTGAATACTAAATTTGTGTAAATTTCATTTCACGCTATGGATAATTATGATCTAGTCCAAAGACCCTTTGTATGTGTGTATGGTTTAATTTAAATTTTTTTAATTTAAATTTATTGGTCTACGAACCTTCTTCATATAAAGTTTAGGGCATGTGTGCCCATGTTATCTTTAATGTAAACCACATGCAATGGAGGCTCTCCCAATCTAGAAGAAACTATTATAGATATGAATATAAGGAGAAACTAACCCAAGAAGATACAATGGTGGACAAGTGGGGGCTGCAAAAACACGAACAATCGAGTTCATAGTGTTTTTCACTAGGTCAAGGTTAGTTTATCAAAAATATTGGATAAGATAACCAATAGAAGCTCATGATCATTCCATCTTATTTTATTTCTCTCTAACTTCATGGTTTATTTATTATTTATTTGTTTCCCCGTTCAAATTATTAATGAAATAAACAGGCATGAAAATATGGAAAACAAAACCGGACTATGGGTAAACATTATTAGAACATGGATAATCACTTAAGAAAGCATCACCTAATATTAACAAGCATTTGATAATGTGAACCAACTCATAAAGGGTTAAAATCACTCAAATACCATATTATGTTAGACCAATCCTTCTGTTACAAGATTGAGGGAAATAATCAATAAAACGTTGTGTTTGGACAACCCTTGTTGGGACAATTACATATATACAAGATGATCTTATGAAATTTTTGAGTTGACTTAAACATTTTACATCATGTGGTCTAGCCATTTCTAGACTTGTTGTAATGTTGAGGCATATATTGAGGAAATCCAAGTCAGGATTTCAAATGGGGGTAGTCCACTCAAAAGATCAAGGAACTGTAAGCTCAGAGTTGGAAAAGACCTACATACCTAAATACCTTTAAATAGCATGACCAACCCTTGTTGGGGTTATACTAAAGGGAATATGGATACTTATCACTAGAATGTCATTGCAACTAGAAATTCTAAGGTCGATAGTGAGGGCCATTGGGACATGAAAAAATAGTTGGAGAATTAATAAACTCATTTATTATTTTTCATAATATGTTATCAAAATGTAATGATAAATCTACACTATTAATTTAAAGATTCAATATCAAAATCTCATCAAAAAAATTATCTCTTTGATCAATTCTGGATAATGACAATATCCTTACCAACAATAACATTCATGAATGGTTTAGGTGCCTTCCGGTTATCCTACACCATGAACGAAAGTATTACGTGATGGAGCCCTCACATCCTGATTCTCCTGCCCAAGGGTTGAGTGATCAAGGTTTTCAGGTCTATGATCAACATTTGAAAGATTTTCTAAACATTCAATGTTTTATAGTGTCATTAATGTCTACTGAGCTCATGAAGTCTCATGAAGATACTGATGCATGTAGCTTGCTCAAGCACCCCTGTGGTCTATACTATGAGAGAGAAAGACATTAATATTTTGAGATCTCCATGGCACTATTTCAGAGCAATCTTGGAGTGGGTTCCCCCGCTTGGCCTCATGTAGTAAAGATCATTAGATACATTGAGCGCTTGGAGGTTCTATTGTTTAATCTCCATGAAGAACTGGGTACCGATCTCATTCATGCATCACTCCCCCAGATCTTCTTTATCATTATTGTAAATTTCAACATGAACAACATTGAAAAGCCTCAATCTAATCTTCTTATCCACATTCATTATGTGGAAAATGATATGAATCATGAAAAACCTTCATTCATTATGGTGAATAAAATGAAAGGGAAGGAAAAGCGATTTAAGGCCAAAGAGTCTTCAAGGCCTTCAAAGAACAAGAATATCAAAGGGGCTGCAAGAGAACAGGAGGCTGTTTGTTTCACATGTGGCAAGAAAGAACGCTGGAAGAAAAATTTCACCCAGCCAATGAAGCAAGGAAAAGCTTCAGGTGAATTTGTTATCAAATGTAATCTATCTATTTCTACTATTTGGTTATTGGATACTGCTTTTGGTGCTCACTTATATATACAAATATAGGAACCATGTATATTTAAAAAGATTGACCGAGGTGAGGTAGATCTACGAGCAGCCAACAGAGCCATACTCGCTGTTGTAGTTGTTAGAGACTACCACCTCACATTTCCTACTTGGATGGCCTTGGTATTAAAAGTATTTTATAATGTACCCTCTATAACCAAAAAAAATTATTTTAGTATCCAGATTAGATACTGATGGATTCCACTTCAAATTTGGAAATTAATATTTTTACTTTTATAAAGATAGCATTTTTTTGGTAGGGCACATTTATATAACAACCATTATGTGTTACGCTACAGAATCCAAGTAATGCCAATTGTTGACAAATTTATTTCACATGACTCATACCACAACCAAAATTGGCATCACCATCTAGGTCTTGTCAATGAGAAATGTTTGACAATATTACATCAAGATGGGTATTTAGATTCTTTTGAAATAAAACAACATGGTGAATGTAATGAATGTCTACAAGGAAAAATGACCAAATACCCATTTAGTGGGAATGGATAGAGGGAACGAGCTTCTATAATATGTTCACACAAATGTGTGTGGACCATTTTTAGTTGATGAAAGGGGTGGGTTCTTGTACTTAAAAACTTTTACTGATTATTTTAGTAGATATGGATATATTTACATAATTAGGTATAAGTTAGATTCTTTTGATCAGTTCAGATAGTACAAGAATGAATTGGAGAACCATCTTGTTACAAATATTAAGAAACTCTACTCAGACATATGATGATAATATCTTAATTAGGACATCAATTATTTCTTATGGGAGGTTGGGATTCTATCTCAACTCACTCCCTCATACACGGCTCTGTGGAATTGAGTGTGTGAATGGAGTATCCGCACCCATTTGGACATGGTGAGATCAATGATGATTCATGCGAGTCTTCCATTATCATTTTGGGGATATGTATTACAAACAACATCACACATACTAAACCAAGTACCAACTAAATTGAAAAATGGTATTCCATATGAATAATGGACTGGACGCAATGCCATGTTATCAAATGTACATGTGTGGGGTAGAGAATCATTTTTTAAGGTCTCTTCAAGTAACAAGCTTGAACCCATAGGCATAAAGTGTAATTATAGGATATCCCAAGGAAAAAATGAGATATTACCTATACAACCGTTCATATAAAAAGGTTAAAGGGGAAAGACACACCATATTCCTTGAGAGGGAGAAAATCTCCAAAAGTGATAGTGAGAGAGAGATAGACTTCGATGAAGTAAAGGCTCTAGATATATAGGAGTTGGTACAAGAACAAATTCCACAAATCCACATGGAATAAAAATCCTTTCTCGAGACACAAGAACTGTGCAGGATCACAAGAGATGTGAGAGAACTAGAATGATATTGGTTTTTAGTCACTATGGATGGATACTCATTATTGGTTGATAATGATGCTCCTCTCACTGAAAAGGAAGTAGTTAAAGGAACATATGTTTCTAAGTGAAAAGAAGCCACGAATTCTGAATTGGATTCTACGTACCAAAACCACGTCTGGATTTTGGTAGATCCTCCAGTTGATGTAAAGCCTGTTGGTAATAAATGGGTATTAAAGAAGAAACATAACATGGAGGAAAAAGTCAACACCTATAAGGCATGAATAGTTGCAAAAGGTTTTAGAGAGTGTTAAGGAATTGAATGTGATGAAACCTTTTCAGCGGTTGTGATGCTAAAAACCATCAGAATCCAATTGTCCATTGTCGTATTCAATGACTATGAAATTTGGAAAATGGGTGTCAAACAACATTCCATAACGGGAACCTCTAGTAAGATTTATAAATGACACAACCTGAAGGGTTAGTGTCTTCAAATGATTCCAAAAAGGTAAGCATGTTAAAAAAAATCCATTTATGGATTAAATAAAGCATCAAGGTCATGGAAAATTCTTTTTGATGAAGCCATATTTGAATTTCTCTTTATTAAGAACGAATGTGATCCTTGTCACTACAAAAGGTTTAGTGGAAGTGCAATCATTTTTTTAATAGTATATGTTGTTGACATATTACTAATTGGAAATGAAGTAGATGCCTTAATGTGAGTTAATAAATGGTTAGATAAATTCTTCTCTATGAATGATTTGGGTGAGGCAATATATATTCTTGGGATCAAGATCCATACTGATTGATCCAGGAGAATGATGGGCCTATGTCAAAGTACATACATTGAAAAGATACATAAGAGACTCAGTATGGGGTAGTACAAGAGGGGATTGTTTCCAGGGTCAAATGGCTTTAATCTTTACAAGAAAATGTGTCATTAGATAAATGAGGAAGGAAATAAACTGGCAAGGATCCCTTACCTATCCGCAATTCAGCCTGTCATGTATGATATTCTATGTACAATGCATGGTGTTGCTTACATATTAAGTGTGGTACGCTGATATCAAGCTATTCCTGGAGACATCCATTTGATGGCAATAAATACTATAATTATGTATATGAGGTGTACTAAGGATATGTTTCTGGGTTATGGAGGAGATGAGGATCTAGTCATCAGAGGACATGTGGATGCTAGTTTCTAGACGAATTAAGAAGACATGAAGTCGCAAACTGGATACATCAATATTTTGAATGGAGGTGCAATGAGCTGGAAGAGCTCAAATAGAGGTGTGGTCACAGATTCTACAGATGATTCTGAGTATATTGCAGCTTCTAAGGCAGCTACATAAGTAGTATGGATGCGGAGATTCGTCAAAGATCTGGATGTAGTACCTAGCAGTAATGATCCTAGCACACTCTATTGTGATAATATTGTAGTGTTGGCACTTGAAAAAGATCCTAGGTCACATCAGCAGAAAAAACACATACTTCAGAATTATAATCCCTTGTGAGATTTTTCTCAGAGAGGTGAAGCAGCAGTGTGCAGTATTTCCACGGAAGACAACGCGGGGGTACCCTTGAAAAGAGCCTTGACTTAGTTGAAACATGATCATCTTGTGAGGTCGAGAAGAATAAAAGACATAAAAAGTTGTCTCTAGTCCAAGTGGGTGTTTATTAGGGTTGTTTTCCTGAGAACCAACTATTTTTTACATTAATTACGTGAATGTACATGTATTATATATTTTACATTGTTCTGCATGACTATAATATAATAATGTCATGGAATATTTTTTGAATTTATAAGGTCATGGAAGATCCCCGATATGATGAAAACCATTAAATGTTATAAAAATATTCTTAAATAATGTTCTACGATTGGATGACATAATATGATAGGACACATAGTATAAATATATTCATGTGCGAGTACTTATAAGAAGTCAAGACACTCACTCAAAGAGTTCACACTTGGTAATCTCCAAGATGGGAGATTATGAGAATAGACCCGCCAGTAGTAATTTCACATGTCTTGGTGTCATCATAAATTTCTATCAACGAGCGTTTGTAATGTTCCTTAGACCGGAAGATTATCATTAACTCATGTCATGACTCTCACACATAGATTTTCTGACAAAAACATTCACAAAGACAGTTGGAGGGAATTAGGGTATTTTTGGGGCGTCACAAATGACATGTTGTTAATGGATAAGTCAAGGAAGGATTTGTCCCTTCAATATTTATATAAGTAGATATATCAGGCCCTTTGATTGAAATAGAACTGTCAGCACAATTCCATGGATATGGTGTCACAATGAGTTTATTTCTGGAAGTCAATGAATGACGGTTCAAGCATCAAGGCTTATGAAACATCCACGAAACCTGTGTGATGAGATACTGAGACAAAGGGATTAAATTTAATGGTAAGAGTTCATATGAGGTGACACGTTAATGCAGAATAAGCATCTTTATCTTCAGTGCCTTGAACTATTTCTAGACAGTAATCTTGGACTTTAGGAAAACCCACATAATTCCAATGAGAAAGAAGCCTAGAGGGTCACACACTAAGTGTATCCAAGTATCTCAATTTGAATAAATATTATTCCCATATGTTGGATACTAATTATTCAAGGAGGACTAAATAGTTTTAATGTTGGAGGAAGAATAAAATTATTAAGAAGATATAAATGTCATGTACATTGAATTAACACACCGTGTAGTTTTTATTTTGGAAAGGAAATTAAAATTTAAAACATGATATACATACAATGTACATTTAATGTACAAGTTGTGTAGTTTTCATTTGTAAAGGTAATGAAAAATGAAAACAAGATATACACACCAGGTACATTGAATGTACACACCATGTAGTTCTCAATGAAAATTGAGTACACGCAGTGTATTAATGATTACGCACCATGAAGGTTATACAGTCTGTATTTTGATGAAATACTATCATTTTATTAAATGCTATTTATTATAATAAGAGTGGGAACATGACAAGGAACTAATTATTCAACATGGGGTTTTCAATAAGAGTTAATGAATTAAATAAAATTTGTAACACATTTTTTTATTGTCATAACTCCATAATTGCAAACCCGGTTATAAATAACCTTACCACCCCAACACATTTCCTATGAATCGTTGTGAACAACAATTTTGGAGAATTCTCTCAAGACCAAAAGAACTCTGAAATCCAAGAACACTCTCAAGACCGATAGAGATCCACCTCTTTCGGATCAAGATGATCTAAGGCAGAAAATGAAAGCAAAGGCTTCTCCACACGAGCACCCGAAGATTCCTTTGGCAATGTCCAGAGATACGTGTTGTACTAGTGTATCACCACTAGAGAAAGTCTACAGTAGGCTTTTGAGATGCGATGAAAAATCACATAGGAACATGATCATAAATATTAACCTAGAAAAAACACCATAAAAGGTACTTCTTGTCAATTAATAAAATTATTTATAATCAACCAATGATAATCCTTCCGTTATGGTTTCAGGACTATTCTTCCCCTTTGTCTATTTCTATGATTCGATCTATGGAGAAAGGCATTTATTATCGTATTGGTCCTGGATTGATCATTAATAATGACAAAAATCCATGTGGGAACATCTACCGATGAGCTTCCGCTGCGCCCAGGAGCATCAGATCCTCTATGACAAACCATATTCGATCAATAATGTCATTGATTCTTTCTATATCTTCCATATAAGAAGAGTCGTGACACTGGTAGAAGATTTTTGATGATGATAATTACATGAAGTTTCATGTTAATCTTGTTGTTGATTCATAGATGGGTGGGGGGTAGGGGTGTTCTCTATTGCAGCGAGGAAAATAACCCAGATTGGGGGAGGGAGTCATCACATAAGATATAGAAAGTGGTAGATTTTTTCCCATAAACCGATCATCATGTCCCATCCCAACCCTATCTGAGATGGGTTGGGTTGGGTCATGTCCAAATATGAAATAATTTTTTTTTCTGACCCGACCCTACCGATTCTATTTTAATTGGGTATGGTCCAAAATATACCCCAACCTGGCTCATCCCAACCCATGGATGCCCCTACCCTTACCACCCCTACCGAACGTCGGGGGAAACCAGTCATATATTCCTAGTAGAGTATAAATCATAAAAAATGAAATATAATGGGAACATGATTAATAAGGGTGTCAATTTGTATAAATATACATTCATGATGAATACATAACATATGCAGGTGTCATCCATATATCAGTAATCTTAACATTTTTCAACACAAAATAAGGTGGAAAAATAATCTCATGATCATACAACGTCAGTTATTCTCATGCATCTTATGAACACAAATAACAACAATGTCCATGGATATCATCCTCAATGTATATATTTATATATATCATACTCATTGGAGATATATATTTATTTTAAATATATATATATTAATATTTATAGTTATTTGTAAATATATTTTATATATAATTAGAAATATAATAAATATATTTATTATCTATTAAAATTTATTATAATATTATAATTATTTAAATATAAATATATATTTATTTATTTAAAATCATGTAAATACATTTTTAAAAACATTATATATATATTAATTCATAAAAAATATATTAAAATATCATATTTATATTAATTATAAATAAGTTTTTTAATTAATTAATATAAACTAACCTTATTTTTGAATTTAAATTTTATAATATTATATAAACTTATATATTTTTTAATATAAACTTTTATCAGTGATAAAAATAGCACTGATAATTATATCCTTTATTAGAGCTATATAGGAACTGATAAATGATACAAATTTATAAACACTTTTTTTAGCGCTGATTAAAGTTATCTTTATTGGATCTTTTAGCAAGCACTAAGAAAAGTGAGGCTTTTATTAATGTTTTATGCTTATCAATGATAAACGTAGATGCTTCTGTTCTCCAGATATGGGGAAGTATATATATAAACACACATATATAATTACAATTAATACACTTCCTATAAAAGAGAAATTACGTATAAAAACACTAACCAAAACATTTCCCAGTAACCGTGATAAACTATCATGAATATTTTTTCTTCTAATATTATATCATACCCTTCCAATAGAAGGAATACTGTCTGGTGATGGAGATGTTATCATAGGCAACGATGATAGCGGAGGGATTTGCAGTAGTGGTGGGGCTTGCAGTTGAGCGACAAATGAGAGTTCTAGGCGGAGGTGGGTTTGCAATTGAGGAGCAACGGAGGAGCGACAAATTAGGGTTCACTATTGAGGAGGGTTCAAAATGTAGGAGGATTTCACAATGGTGGATGAGGTGGTGGTGGGGGAGGCGTCGACAGTGGCGGAGGTGGGGTCAGGGCAGAGCAGAGGTCGACGACGTAGGGGTTAGGTTCCGCAAGAGCATGAGCGGTGTGAGAATGAAAGAGACTGTTATGGTTATTTATAAAACTAGTTAAACCTTTTATCATCTCTAGCTAAAAGGTGCTGATTAAGATATTATTTTTCAGTGATAAAATTGAAAACACTGATAAAAAAAATTAATAAACAGTTTTTAGTGCTGATAATGATATTATGTTAATAATTTATTTATATTAATAAATATATTTAAAGAATAATATATATGATATATATATATATTAATAATTATTAATATAAATAAATAAATAAATATATATATATCTTTATAATTATAAAATTATCATTTAAATAATTATAAAATTATGAGAAATATACATATTAAATTTTTAATATTAGAAAATATATAAAATAAATATAACAATTATATATATGTATCATATTATTGGTTTATACAACCACATTTCTTCTAATTTTATAATAATTTATATGAATATATATTTATTTTTAATTACATGAATAAATATTTATTTATAATTATAAGTGAATATATATATATATATATATAATTATAAAATTATGAAAAATCAATATATCTAATTTTTAAAATTTTATTAATATATATATTTATTATATTTATTATAATTTTATAATTATTTAAATATATATGTATATATGTATAACTATAAATATAAATATTTTTATTTATTTATCAATATTTATATATGATTATAAATATATTTATTTTATTATATATAAAATTATATATGAAATTAATAAACATAGTTTTTATAAATTAGTAGTTATTTAAATAAATAAGTTATTATATATATTTAAAACTACTAAATAAATATGTATTAATTTGTAATGAAAATTATAAAAAATAAATATTTATTTATAGTTGTAATTATATATATATATATAAATAATTTATTTATAATTTTATAAATAAATGTAAATATTTTTTTTATAAATTTAGAATTATATAAATTTATCTACATTTACTGAGAATTATATTTATAACTATTTTTATTTATTTATTGAAATGTGTACACATAAATATATAATTTATATATTCATTATAATTTTTTAATTATTTAAGTATATCTATATTCATTAAGGAATTAATATTATAAATATTAGTATTTATTTATAAATATTTTTTTATATTTATATATTTATCAATTTAATTATATTATAAATTTATAAGTAGTATAATAAATACATTTATTATAATTTTATAATTATTAACATATATTTTTATTTTTTTTAAGTTATAATTATAAATATAAATAAATATTTTTATAAATATTTTTATTTAATTATATATATATATATGTGTATTTAATATAATACAAATATAAATATAAAATTTTAAATATGGAATATTTTTTATGTTTTTTATACTTATTAACATAGTTCATATAATTATATTCAGATATAGATATATATATATTATTGTTATATAAATCCTATATTAGAATATAAATTTCAAATGGTTCATACATTAAAGCCCATCACAAACCCATCATAAACCCTCCCACCCATGCATCATCTAGGGCACCCTGCTCGTGTGCCAATAGATCCTTATCCATCCCTTTTTCGTTTCGCGGGCTGTCATTCGCTGCTGCGTCATCGTCCCGGACATCACCCTTCATGTCGATTCGCCACCCATGCCTTGTTCATCTGCATATAGAGCACTAACGTTGCCCTCAGATATCCCTAGGCAGCACCATCGTTCGTCGAGCAACACAACAAGCTAGTCTTCGCCCTCTATCCAAACCCCCATCTCACGCGGCAAACCCCTGCAGCTGGCGTCAATCATCATTCGTCGCACCTACAGATCCCTGAACACCATTTTCCTAGGCAGCAGCCCCTAGTTCCATCTTTGCCCCTGCGTCGTCATCCCGGGCATCCCCCTGTGCCGATCTACCGCCCATTCCGTCATCATCTATGGGCAAAAAACCATTGGAACCCTCAATTTTTTCATATGAACAATTTTCGGGTGTTGTTTTGGTGATGAAACCAAGATTTTGGAATCCATGGTGTTGTTTGAGGTGGTGTTAAAAAGGAAACTGAATAAGGGTGATCATCATCATCCCTGCTGCACCCTTCTATTGTCAGTGGTTGCTTTGGTGCAGCAGATTTTCTATCATCACTAGAGCCTAAGAAGAGAGAGCAAGTTGCATTCTTCAACCGATGGAACGCTTTCACCACCTTGCCTCTAGTCCCGCCATCCATGTTTTGCTCCGGCCGGGTGGAAAACATTCCACTACCGCACCCCCCAAAATCCAACTTTCTCTCGAATGGAAGATCATCGAGAGAAAATTGTCCGCCCCTCATGCTACATCCACCCACCTCTACGAAAGAAGAGTAGGTTCACTGGGGTGGAAACAGAAGGGGTATATAGGGTACGAGAATTCTATTCTCTTCATTAGAGTGTCAAATTGGTGGCAGACCGACATTTTCCTTTGAGATAGTAGTGTAAATGGAGAAAGTATATCCGAAAAGGAGGAGGAATGAAGTGCTGTCCAGAGAAGGTATGGGGGAGAAGAGGGAGGATCCAACAGCAGTTGGGGGGGGGGGTCGAATATCATTATATAGAGGGAATTATATTTGGTCACAAAAATAAATGTGAAGGATCATGAACCCATGAAAAAAGCAGGTATTAGGGAAAAAAGTAAAATGTGTTTTGAACTGAAAACAGAATGGTCCACATCATAAATTCATAAATCAAAATCATGAAAATATTTAATGATAAGTTAATTTCTTTTTAAATGAATCACTATTATCTCATTAAGTGATATTTAAAAAAAATCATCCATCTAATTGAAATTGAATATAATAATAATAATAACAAATATGAACATGCAAAAATTAAAAATAAGGTTTTTTATTTTTTTTAATTTAAAGGGTTGTTTTTTTTTGAGAATGGGGTGTGTGGTGCGACAAATGAATCGGCACTTGACACATTTTCCCTAGAGCACCGATTCATTTGGCGCCCTTGGGGGTCTTTATTTCCATGACACCCCACCCCATCCGCTTATATATATAATGTATATTTATATAGTTATAAATATAATAATGACAAATATATTTATAAAAAATATAATGATTAAAATAAATACTATAAATTTTTAATTATATTTATTATAATTCAAACAAATATAAAATTATAATAAATATATAATTATAATAAATATACAATTATAATAATTATAAAATTATAATAATTATATTAATTCTATAATTATAATAGTTATACAATTATAATAATTATATTATTAAAATAATTATATAATTATAATAAAAATACAATTATAATTACAATAATGTTATAATTATAAATATAATTATTATATAATTATAAAAATTATATAATTATAATAAATATATAATTATAAATATAATATTTATTTAATTATAAATATTTTAAATATATACCTATAAAAAGTTTATAATTATAAGAAATGAACAGTTAAAATTAAGTAATTTTTATAATTATAATAAATATTTATTTTTATTACAATCACATAATTATATTTATTATAATAATTATATAATTATTGTAATTGTATATATTTATTATAATTTAAAATTTAATATATTATAATAATTTGTTTAATAAATATACAAATGTTTTTTTATAGAAATTATAATAAATATAAAACATTAAATTTAATAAATATATAAAATTAAAATAATTATATAACCATTATAATAAAAATACAATTATCATTATAATAAATAATTATAACAATTATAATTATAATTGTAATGTTTTTAAAATTATTATAATTATTACAATTATAAATATAATAATTATATAAATATAATAATTATATAATTATAATAATTATATTTGATATAATAATAATATAATTATTGTAATTATTATATTTATTATAATAAAAATTATTATATTTATAATAATCATAATTATATAATTATAATAATATTTCAATTTTAATTATAATAGAAAAATAATAATAATATAATTATTATAAATATAAATAAAATAAATATATAATTATTGGAATTATTTTATTTATTATAATAAATATAATCATATATATAATTATAATAATTAAATAATTATAATATTTATATACATATAATAAATATATTTATTATAGTAATCATATAATTATAATAAATACATATTTGTTATAATTATAAATATTATATAATTATATATATTATAATTATATATTTATAATAAATATACAAGAATAATTACAATAATTATATAATTATAAATATAATAATTATATAAATATAATAAATATATTTATTATAATAAATATATAATTACAATAATTATATATTTATAATAATTATATATTTACAATAATTTTATATTTACAATAATTATAAAATTACAATAATTATATAATTACAGTAATTATATATTGACATTAATTTCATAATTATAACAAATATATATTTATTATAAACATGTTCTAATTATAATTTTATATTTATTTTATTTATTATTATTATTTAATTATTATATTTATATATTTATTATAATTTTATATATATTACAGTTAAATATTTATTATATTTATAATTATATAATTGTTGTGGTTATATATTTATTATAATTGTACATTTATTACGATCATATAATTAGTATATTTATAATTATATATTTATTATAATTACATAATTTTTATAATTATATCTTTATTATAATTGTTAAAGTTATATATTTATTATATTTATAATTGTAATAATTATTATAATTATAATAAATATATAATTATAATTATTATTATAAAAATTATTTATTATTCTTATAATTGTATATTTATTATAATAATTATATAATTATTATGATTGTATATATTATTTTATTTTTAATTGTATATTTATTATAATTACCAAGGAAGATCTAATAATGGATTTACCAAATCCATGATCCTGCAAAATTTATTAAAACATAAAGAAAAACATACAACACACATCATTTCTCATAGTCCCACAAATACAACAACAACAAAACTCAAATGTCTAAAACATAACTGCTAATATGGCCAAATGAACAAAATAAACAAAACTCACAATAGTTCAACCCAAAAACATTCTGAAAAAATCCTTGTCATCTTGTGAACCACCGCATCAAAAGCCATCTTGCTCCCTGAGGTCTCCTCCAATCCCACATCCTAAACAAATCAAGAAAATTTACCCACCCACATCTCGAGGGCACACTGCATCCCAAGGAAAACGGTATCCATCCTCAACATCATCATCATCCAAGATCATCGTTGGCAGTCCACCGTCGATGGCTAGCATCTAGTAATACGCATGCGGCTGAACCAAGCCTATCACCTCTCAAATATTAGATCCTTCTAGCATAGTCATCATCGTCGGACCACATCTTCATTGATGCAAAAGACCTTTCATCCCTCTCCACGAGCCAAGACAACTCCAACACAGGGCATCCAGTCCCCTGGCCCACAGCCCGCAACAAACTGTGCTTCCAGTGAATCGTAATGCATGTTCCAACCCTACTAATAGGTGGGCTCCATAAAAAACACTTGTAAAACTCCAGATGTCGCCGGAATAAATAAAATCACTAGAACCACAACTAACACATGGTGGCCATCGTGACCCCAGATCTAAAGTTCCTCCTCAATCCCTAATGCGATGGTGCAAGTATCTTCTCCAACCTGATCAATGGACCCCAACACTTATTCACCTATGCACTCAGATCCACAGACAGAACCCACCATTATGATCCCATCATCAGGAATCCAAATATCTCGTAGAAGCTGGCCAAGACCGCCAGATCCCTATGCCACTACAAACCATGCATTAACCACTAGTCTATAGGCCCTGAAGCTGTCTCCCTGAATGTAATCACCTGAGGTCCTCCCAAATCATCGAACACCAGCCGGCCCACCATCTTGAGATCTAATATGTCGTAATTTGAAAACCCCTAAAAAACCAGGTCTTCCATATGACATCCTGATGAAGATATGAGATCAGATCCTTCATAATCGGGGAATAATAATGGTGAGGAATAGACAATATCATAGTTGAATATTCATATTTTCTCTGAGTATGTTTGGCACATGCACCAAACATTTCTAAATGCCAAAAAAATTTTGTTGACACATTCTTCACCGGACTTCGATGCTGAGAGCAATCGCGATGAGAGTGGTGCTCTCCATTTTAGAGAGACAAACTATCCATTATAAAATTATTATTATATAATAATGGTAAATTTATTATAAAAATTATTATAATAAATATTCAATTATAATTATAAAAAATATATACAATTATAATAAATATATAATTATTATAATAAATATATAATAAATATAATTATTTATTTTAATTATAAAATTTATATAATTTTAATTATAAATTTATTATAATTATATAATTATTACAGTTATATAGTTATTATATTTATAAATATATAAATATTATATTTATATTATAATTATAATTCTATATTTATTATTATTATATAATTGTTATATTTATAATTATATATTTATTATAATTATATAATTCATATAATTATATCTTAATTATATTTATAATTATATAATTATTGTAATTATAATTTTAAATTTATTATAATTATATAATTATTGTATTTAAATTTATAAAATTATTATATTTATTATTATATATTTATTATTAATATACATTTATTATAATTATATATTTTTTATATTTTTTATATTTATAATTATATAAGTACCGTAATTATATAATAATTGTAATTATATAATTAGTGTACTAATATAATTATTATAATTGTATAATTATTATAAATATAGAATTATTATAGTTATTGTAAATTTATAATTATTAGAATTTTATATTTTTTTATAATTAAAAATTTATTATTATTTAAAAATTGATAGAATTATAATAAATATAATTATCAATTTATTGTATTTATTTTAGTCAATATATTTATTATAAAGATGTTTATTATAAATATAATTATAATTATATAAATATACATAATATATATATATTTAAAGAGGGTTGGGTTGTGGTGGTGTGGGGAGAAAAAAACCCAAGAGCACCAACTGAATTGGCGCTCAACACACCCACTTCTAAAAAAACCCTTTAAATTTAAAAAAAAATCATAAAAAACCCCACTCCACAAATTTTGGCCACACAGAAAAGTTCAATTCCTTTCTATTGTGTTTTCTATACATTTTACATAGTGATTAATTAATTAATTGAAATCATGCAAAACTTTTTTTTGGAGACTAATTATTTAATAAAAACAATGAAATTATACACTTTGACTCAGAAACCGAACTATAATTTAAAAAATAATTACAAATACAAATACAAAATTTTTTTTTAAAATATATTAGAAAATAATTTTTTCCCAAAGTAAAGAAATGCGTAGAATTTAAAAAAATAGAATGATCAAATAAAATTGCACCAACTTTAATAATATAAATTCATTTGAAAGGCCATAAGATTTCATTTAGTGATTATATGTGTGTATATATATATATAGTGTAAAAATTCAATCTTTTCATAACATGGAATGTATGTTATTTGGTTGAAAATTTGAATATCTAATTTCCAATATAAAGATGTCAATTATTACGTAACATACATATATTAGGTGGATTGTTTGTTTTTCAACTATACTTGAGTTTTTATATGTTTTTTAAACATTTAATTAAATAATTTTTTAAACACATAGTAATTTGTGTTTGTGTGTATAAAATCTATTTTAAACAATCGTGTTCGATTAAGTGTTTGAAACTGAAAATGTTGTCATGATTAAAATGATTGCAGTTATAAAGAGAGAAAAAATGTGATGATTGAAGGTGAGTTCAAGCAACAATGAGTTGAGATAGAACTAGATTTAAAAGAATATGCAAGAAAGTAGTATAGGGGAACACATGATCTGATGTGCTTAGGACAAGTTTTGACATACCTGAACGACAAGAACACCACCCATATACGTATGTTTTATTAAGCACAAAACAAACAGAATGAAATATACAGTCTTTAAATTTGAACAACACATGACAAAATACCCAAAAGATATATCATCAAAATAAAATAACGATGATGATGATTCTTACAAGGTCGGACATTTTAGATCTATCCGACAATCATTTTCTATCTATCCAACCACCCAAAAGTGGACATTTCATGACATGTACACCGGCACGGTAATGCACTTCATCTGGATCTCTATCAATGATTCTTGATCATGGAAATAACTGCACATCCATAACACAGAATATCATCAACCAACTCCACCACACATAACTCCCCAATGGTGAACAAGGAGGTTTCCGAACACAAATTTCTGATCTCTCATGAAACAAGGTTATGTTGGAGAATTCATGGTTTCACCAACATAATGAGAGCGAAAACAAAAAGTATTTAAACTATGTGAATGTGGATAAACAATGAATCGCAAATGTATTTTCTAATTTAATGTTGATATAAAATAGTTTTCAATAGTTATATATAATATATTAGATATTTTTTCAGTCAAAAGAAGAAATCACTATTTTTAATCAGATTTTATTTTCTAGCATTATATTGTTTTATTTAAAATCATATGTTCCCAATAATAGAATATGAATTGAAAATATTAATTTTATTTATTTATTTAGCATTTCAAAATTATCATTGGATGAATTTTAAATAATTTTTTTTAAAAAATATTTTTAATGAATAATGAAAAAAAATAGTTTTGATAACAAATGCATTTTCACCAAGTTATTAAAAATTGAAAAATGATTTGGGTTATTTTTAAAAATAAATTAAGTTATTTTTATTTAAAAAAAAATCCAATTATAGTCTTCAAAATAATTTTGAAACATGAGTTTTTTATAAAAAGGTTTTATACTTAAAAAAGTAATTTGTTTGAAAAATCACTTTTCATCTCATTTTTCTGTTTAATTTTAATTAAAATTATGACACTTATATTTTTTGAATATCAAAAAATATATTCTATATTTGGATTCATTGACTAAAAATCAGGTGAATAAGTCCCTCTTATTTTGGATCAATAATAGTAATAAACGTAGTAATGCTTTTAACACTATTATGTGTAAATTGGGAATTAAAAATAAAAATAAAATGATTAGTACTATAAAATAAACCTAATAGTTGATTTAATTTAATTTTATTATTTAAATTAACATGTAATCATACAATATTCCGTTATATGGCATTTTATTTCCATTTCGAGGTGATTATGGCCTTTAAAATATTTTATTTAATGAAAAGAAAAAAATGAAATAATCTAGTTTTTAACAAATATAAAAATTTTAACATGGACATAACCAGAGGCTATCATAGATTATAAATAATATTTTTAAATCTGAATGATCTATCTTATCTTGGTAATTTATTTGTAAATTTTAGTGAGTAAATAATTAACTTAAAATTTTACCCAATATTGATGTAGTAAGTATTCATTTAATTAAAATAAAAATTAAAAAATATGAAAAATATTTAGAGTAATATAAATTGAAATAATTGATTTCACCCATGTATATTCTAGAAAAATATATCATTTCATGGATTTATTAATTATTTTATTTCAAATTCAATATTTTTATTTATTTTATAAAATTCAAAGTAAATGAGTTGTTCTAAAATTTACATTATTGATATTTTATGGAAATAATATTTTATTAAATTATATAAACTTCCCAAAAAACCTATATTCAGACCAGTGATTAGGCTATGGATGAAAATATTATGCATGGTTAATTTATGGATCCTTTTTCCATTTATAGTATCTTTCTTGACACTCAATGAGTAAAAAACACTTTTTTCATTTTAAGTGTGGAAATGTTTAACGGGGTGGTAACCCCAAATGATTAATGAAAAAATGTGATCTAAACATGTCCAATTATTATTGAAAAATTTGTTGTAGACTCATATTAATATTATATTTTTATATTATCAATTTGGTGGGATTTGGATGCCAAAATTCATTTATATTAAATTAATATTTTAATAAATTCAATGAGTACCTATCCTCTCTCTTATAAACCGAACCACTTCTTCTATCTTCTTCACAATTAAGAACCAATTTAATTCAACCAATCTCTACAAAAATACATTCCTAACGTCTCTTTACTTGTTTTAGAGTCCTTAATTTAGCTATAATACCAATATTATAGATTTTAATGTGTTAAGAAAAGGAGACTTTCAAATGAAGAGGTAGATAAAGAACACACATACTCATTTAGACCCATGGTAAAAGAAGTAGTTTTTAAAAATAAAATTTTAATGTTTCCATTATAAATATATTTTTCTTACAAGTCCATATTTTTTAAATTATTTTATTGATGTATTTATACAGGCATATGTGAATTATAAAGGACAATTTATGTTTCTTTTAGTTTTCTTTAATTTGTTTTCAAAAGGAATCTTTTTAAGGAATGTTTTAACATTAATTACGAAATGGAAAAAAGAAATTTTCTGTTTTAATATATATATGGTGACAAAGAACATTCCCATCATTGTAACTATTATTTTATTATTGGATTCCTTTACAATAATTTAAGATTTCGAAAAATAAAAATAACAGTCATTCCAAACTTTTTTAGTTAATTTTAAAAAGGTTTTTAAAATGTAAATGATATATCAATATCTAAAAATGAATTATTATGGGTGAAAAGAACAAATTTTATGATTCAATATTTTTTGTATATTATTATGGTTCATGGTAATTGTTTATGAGGATGGGTGGTTCAATTATAAACTGAGTGCAGGTGATCATGTTATAAATCTATTACGATTTTGTAAAAGGGAAGGTTTTATCTAATTAGGTTTCTCATAATAAAAAATTGAAATATAATATGATAGTTATTAAATTGTATCCATAATACTTATTTTATGTGTAACCATGATGGTTATTCAATGTGATAACATGATTGTTATCCCATATGTATGGGTGATATGAATATAATTCCCCATGTTACCTATAAGATTTATCTGTACATGCTATGATTTTTAAAGAAATATTTTGAATTTTCAATATATGTTTATGATCTTATTTTTAATGGATTGCATGTGATAATTTTTAAGGGTTAAAAGTATTTTTTTTTGAAAAAAAGTTATTATGATATTTTCATGATTTGAAAGAAATATTATGAGTTTTATTTTTTCCCTTTAATAATCCTTGTGAAATTATTTCTGAAAATATTTTTTTAGAGAAAGTGATTTCTTGTGTTATGAATTTCTTTTGAACCCAATGTTTTTTTTAAAAAATAACCCTTTTGAAAGTATTCATATAATAATTTATTTTTACAATCTTTTATGTCTCTCTCTAATATTTTTATGCTCATACCATGTTTTAAAATGTTGCTCAAAGTGATTAAGGAAGGGTAAGGGAAAATAAGATGTCAAGTGGAAATTCTTGAAGATTTTGCATGCAAAATAATTGTGTATCATTTTAAAAGTTTGATATTATGGGGAAATGGATAATGATTATATGTTTCTACTTTATAATCTAAGGTTTTTATGTAGGATTGGTAACTTAAACCTCTAAATCTATAAACTGAAATGATATTTTGATACACAAAAAGTTTATTTTATAGTTTAAAATATCTAGACTATTTAACGTTTATGGTTGGGTCCAAATAGTTGTTATGAATGAAAAAGGGATAGATATAATTACGGGTTATGAGAATATAAATAGTATAATGTTACAAATATTTTAATATTTTGATTATTTGAAATGATATAGAATTTTAATATTACCATGTTCTTTTAACTAAACAATGCATATTCAGAATGGTTTTCCATAGAGGAAATAGTGAGGCTGAAGTAGTAAGGCACCGAGGGATGATATAATTCCAAATAAACAACCCCGAATGGTTGGAAGTGGAATTGATAAGTTTGTTATAATGATGTATATTTTTTCATATATTATAAATGGTAATGGTATCCATGCTAGAGATCATCTATATCGTTCATTAAAGAACTTGAATGTAGTGGATCATTTTGTGAGAAATCATACTATAACATTAATTGTATCATCTATCCCTTTTTTAATTGAGGGATGGATTGTAGCCCCAAAAAATATATTTAATTTCATGGGATGTTCAGATCTTTAAAAGGGAAGTATTTCTATTTATGGTATTAAAGGTGAATCCGAAAAAAGGTGTCAAAGGGAAATGAATATCCAAGAAAGAGTGTAGATTTGTTCCTTGGAGCTAGAAAAATTTAATAATATCATTATTGATAAATATTTTCCCAAATCTATTATATTTAGATTAGAAAATAAATTTTTTGAATGACTCTAAGAGAGGATGTTTTATTGATCACATATGAAGAAAAAATCACCCATTTTTCAGTGTATACAATAATTGTTGTCAATGATTATGATAGAATTTTTAAACATTTTTACACATGATTGAATCCAAAAAATCATAGGGAAAAACATCCTCATAATTTTATAAGTTGTGATATAATTGTAATATGTGGCCAAAAGGTGGAGATGGAGTTTTTTGATGATAATGTGTATTTTGAAAACCACAATGAAAATATTCTATATCATATAAAAAAGGGAATAATGGATCAAAAAACATGATGGTAAGAAAATTAAGTTTTTTATGAGTGTTATAGTAAAAAAACATAGAGGAAAGACTTATGATGTCTGGTAAGTGCTTATGATTTGGAAAGTATCATTATATGGATCGTAATTGGGATGAAAATGATCTTGGAAGGGGTAAGAACAATTTTGATAAATATATAGTAAAATTTTATAAATGTAATGTAACAAAATTTCTCCTAGGGTCCGTGTTGTGACTACCCCAAGCCTACCTCCCAATGGCCAGAGGTTGGAAACTAGCACTGAAGGAATTATCCCACACATGGAAGGAATTTTCTAGAGTACTTGTACACATGCACACAACTCCCATCCAATGGTACTAAAAAGTAAAATCCATGGAATCCGGGAATGAAATCCCAAAATTAAAACACATAAAGAGTACGATGGAATGTAAAGTAAAAGGTGGAAACCTGGGCCAGTATAAAATCACACCAAACAAAAAATAGAACAAAAGATAAAATCGATGTCCCTGATGCTCATCCACTGGGAAGCCTATTTTGAGGGTATTTGAAAGGTATCTACCTAAATCTATAGAAGTACATCTCATCTGTATGATCTCACAGAACACTACAAGGTCTTAGTCCTCCCTGTACACCGTAGAAGCATCAATCATCACCAAAATACATGACACATTTGAGAAATGCCCATGTAGGGGTGAGTAAAATAATACTTTGTAGGGGACCTAGAAACCACAAAGGTAAAGCACAAGAGAAAAACCACAAAGGAATGCATAGTCATATCTACTTAGTTATCTGCCCATACATATACCATGAATATCCATATATACTCATCTCAGCCACTACAAAAACATGAGTTCCCATCCACACAATAAGTTTTAGAATTCTCATTGAAGGATCAAGTCATAACACACAAACTAGATGATCACACTCCACGAGATCATCCATCCCTAGTAGAACCTATCAGAGAGATGGACACTATCAGGTACAATCCTACCATTACAATTGGTATATCCAAGAGAACATGATCCAATGAGAACATTCTACTAGGTCTGAATGTAGGTCCCGACACTAGAGGTCTAGTCATCATAGTCACACACCCCATATAAGACTAAGGAAACCCAAGTGAAGATGCCCTCCCTCACCACTGTTCACATGAGAGGAATTCATTCTCCTAACCACATCGTGAAACCTATGTCACTCCTCTAGGGAGTGTCCTGCACCACAGTCCATTGATGGTGCACTAACTCCAATCAAGGTATCATTTTCATCAAGTGGATGGGCCCAATCCTCACTAATATGTCAAACAATTGAGGGAGATGCATCTCCAATTGAAGATCCCCACCCTACCTGGTAAGGGAGTACTATTCAGTTACTAGAAGACTTGTTCCCTGGTGCGATAGGGGAGTACCGACTCTATTAGTTGATGTTTGGAGGATCTGCGCCCTAGTATGTTTGGGGAGAACTGACTCATATAATAGAGGACCCACACCCGACCCGATAGGAGAGTATTGACACTATTCGATCACTTGTGGAGTACCCACACCCTAAAATAACAAGGGAGTACCAAATCCATTAGCTTTTTCACTACATGGGAACTGCACCCTATTATATTAGGAGAGTGCAGATCCTGGGCTAGAGGATCCACTCCTTCTCAAGGTAGGGGAGTAATGACTTTTTCATAGCACTATGTAAGAGGACCCACACCCAGGAATGACAAGAGAGTACTGACTCCTACAATAGATGACCATATCCCTAACCGGTAAGGGATTACTGAATCTATATGAATTAGGTATGGAAGGCCCACAACCTAGTACAATATGGGAGTACTGACTCCCATGATAGAGGACCATCTCTCTAGCACGACATGGGATTAACGACTCTTCCATTATGTACATTTATGATAAATAGAAACCTAAAATGTGGGTATTCCAATTTATACCAATGTAAAGGTGTATGGATAACCTGAACCATGAGTAATTAAGGGAGTAACCATCCTAACATATAAAAATAAGAATCACCCAGATTTTACCCAGAGTCTACATATACGGGGAGTGCCTACTCTTCAAACCAAAGAGTTTATCCCTTTACATACTCAAAAAAAATTTAGGGTTTCTAAAAAGGACTATCTCAATTATAGGGTCCCAATAACGTAGAATACTCATCAAATGGATACTATATTTAATTTTACAAGAATTTTTGTGAAACGGGGGATGATTGGGTCCGGGTTCGGTCCGACCCAGTCTGACCGACCCATACTAACTCAGACCAGCTGGGTCCGGCCTGATCTATTGGGATCAACATGCTGGGTCGTGGGTCTGGCTCGTCCTACCAACAAAAACCTGGTCTGTTGTTTGATCGGGCCAGCTCCTCATCTCGGATGCGGCAAAGGCCGCATCCATTTCCCCTCCAGTGACGCCAGCTAGAACTACAACTCCAACTGGTCCTATATGTGGACCAGTTCTCCTAATGAGACCTATGAAAAAAGACATGGGGTCCGCCATAGGCAATGACCATGGGTAGGGACTTTCTCCATGCGGCAGCCGGGCGGTGACAGCCTCCGGGAACCCAACTTAATTTTCTTATAGACCAACATATGTTCTCCAATGGAATGTTATTTGATTTAGGGGGTGTTTCGGAACCCTCAAGTTGCGTTCCTCACTTCCTTGGGCTTAGTAATCCCTTGTGATTCCTTATTACAGAAAGCGATCGATTTATGTCATTTCACACACCACTTCCACCCACCTTCTGCCAGTATTCATCACTCTTTTGTTGTGTCGTGTCCATCCCTAATAAATTATGTCAGATCATTGAACCAAATATAATTTCGCAATGATCGATCAGTTTCCAACCCATGAAGAATGTGGGGGTAAAATAATCCTCCCGAGGGTCAAACCTTGTTTGGTTTTTTGTTCTGGCGTCAACCCAATCCATTAGAAGGATTAATAAAATGAAACAAAAATCATTCCATAAGAATGATCAAACTGTGGGTCATCCTGTTCATTGGTCGATCCGATTTTTTCATTTAAAACCCACAATAAGGGAGGATTGAATTCAAATAAAAGCTCATACTGAATAAGGTTATTTCACTGATGAATAATATCATCGCATTCTCAGCATTTTACAATCTTCATTCTCTGGTCTCGGTTCTGTTTTCCAAAGGTATACCCACCACTTATCGTTCTACCAGAATTCCTCACTAGAGAGGATTACATTCCCTCATTGTTCATTTGAAAATGATTTCATAAAGTCTTCTTAGCAGTATCCAACATCCATTTACCGACCATTGATCTTTTCTAATCCATTAAATGGAGAATCGTGATTCTGTGTTTTCTGCTACGCTTCATTACGATGATGTTTTGATGTTTTAGTTAATGAAGCAGCATATTCAGTTTCTCTTGGTTGGAAAACTATTGGGCTAACATGATTTGAAAATTAATAAAAATATAATAAAACAAGTTTATTTTATTTTTATCTTTTTCTATAAAAGGTCTGAAAAATAACATTGAGGATCGACCAATGTCGGTCGATGTTAAGTCTATTATTATGTAATGTATCCATTCCAGACACAACATTTCCCTCAAATTTTCTATACAAGAACCCATTTAGAGGTTTCCAAAACATCTCACTCATTCTATTTTAAATCGCTTAAAGAAAAATTCATAAACTAACATTCACCCTGTACCCATGCAAACCGAGGTTATAATCTCCCTAACGAAAAAATGGTCTCATTAGATCCAAGGTACTCCTTGATTTCCGATCTGAGATACCATTAAAGAGTTATAAGAATTTGAAAATAAAATATTTTTTATGGAATTATTTTATTTAATAACAACAACTAACTTCCACTCCTGGACCACGCCAGTTAACATTAGTCCCTCTCTAGGAAAATCCTGCTTCTCAGATTTCAACGTTTCCCTCAAATTTCTTATCTGAGAAATGGTTCAAAATATTGGAAAACCCGCTCACACGTTTAATTAATAAACTTTGAAAAAGATCAAAAATCCATTCCAGCCACTTCGGGTCTCAGAATTACGGGCCTTATTAGAGCCTAGTCTTGTATAAATACTATTTAAATTTGATAAAAATCCATCTAATTCCAGGACATTACATTCTCCCCAGCATAAGGATTTTTGTCCCCAAAAAGAAACGGCTTGTCCTTAAGGGAAGAAAACAGATTTCATCAAGGGGCCATGCACTACTTAAAAGCATGCACATCAAGGAACCACCTAGATCGACCACTTTTTAGATCAAATTTTTCTGGGTCAACATCGTGCAACAACTAGGACACAAATCATTAGTTGAGTCATGTGGGGAAAATAGTAATCACGACAATGAATTTTTAGTCAGGGGGTCTAGAGGCTCACCTCCACTCTATGTTGATGTAGATACAAATAGAAAACCCACAGTTCACTTCCACCACTGGACGAACTGTGCTAAATCCTCCACAAACGTTTTGAATTCAAGGTTGACCTTAAACACACATGGGTAATTACAAACAAAATAGGGATACCCATGAGAAGACATTGGGTCTTACAAGGCCCTCTATCTATATCCTCTAACATCCATGAAACAAACCAAAACTGAAGCACCACCACATTCACTAGTGGTATCTCACCTGAGTATGGATGGTAACAACCATTCCATATTTAAGAAACCTCATGAGGTCTAAATATTCCACCACAGAATGTCCCTAAACATGAATCTTTTTTGAGAGTTCATAATATGATGCATGAGTTTTCCTTTCAATGGAAGGAAAATCTATTTACCAACATTGAGGATATAGCACATACTTTTCCTAATACTGTTAATCCTTGTATGAACAGTATTAGTTCATACCAAAAATTACATCATAAGGCCTCGATGCCACGACTAAAAGATCTCATCCGGAACTCTCACCTTCATGAGTTAGCTCACACTATCAACACCAGTGTGTTATAAACATGTCTTTTTCATCAAGAGTCTCTATGTGTGAGGGTCAATTCTACGATCCGACTAGAATCTCTAATTATCTAACATAACTCATGGAAAAAGGAGGATGACCAACACCTATATCTATGTAAAAAGGAATCCATAAGAAAAGACACAAATCGTACATTGAATTTATTCGAGTGTTTCTTGGTCATAATCCATGATCACATGCATTTTTCCTCATCCACACCATTCAGCTCCCTGAAACAATCTTGGACTTCCACATGCTGCTCGTTCGGCTCCACTACCTATTCTGCCATCTTTCGGAACTACTTGATCCAAGCGATGTCTCTACCATAGAGGCTCATCTCCTGACTCCCTCTAAGCAGCACATCGGTTTAGATAATATCTAGCAAGATGCCTCCAGCCATTTCATGTGTAACACTACCTCTCCTTTTATGGATCAGCTCCTTGGAACTTCTCCTCTGCCAAATACCCAGTTTTCTGTGTTCGAGCATGGTTATTCCTCTTATGCCTCATTCCTATCGCCTATCATCTATTAGATCCATCATACGCCCCTACCTCATGAACTCTGTTGTAGGCCACATCCATCTTCTGCTTCACCAGGTAGCTCTCAACCACAAGGGCTCTCTCCAGCATGCCAACATATGTCAGAATGCTAAGGGGTATCACTGACACCCTAATCACTCGGTGTAGTCCCTTCTCGATGGTTCGGGTCCTGATGTAAGGGTCCAAAAAAATATATGTAGACTATTGAGAATAATATTTAAATCTTGCTGAGTACTCTATTACAGTCATGATTCCCTATCGTAGGTGAAACAACTTCTATATACACATAGAGCGTAAATTTGCAATAATGAACTCCTCCCTGAAGAGGCGCTCAAATTCAATACAGGTGAGAGTTAACTCATCCTGCGACTGGACCGCTGAGCTCCACCATCATCCCTCCAATACATGTAGAAGTCTCATGACTACTACTTCCATCTGTTCGAGTAATGTCCATACAAGGAGGAAGTCTCATGTAACCACCTCGAGACAATCCTCATCAACCTTAGGATCTATCTCTCCTCAGATCTTGGGAGGTATCTTCATCTTGAAATCGTGTAGCACACTCATCCACTGTGGATCCTCTACTGGATGTGTTGGTAGAAACTATCCATCGATGGGTGCCTGCATCACTGGTGTACCACTCGGATGTAATGCCACTAATTAAATGCCCTACACTAAAGCCTCAAATAGGGATGGATCCTCATTATAATCAGGTTGTAGAATCATATCGAGAAATTTTTCTGGTGGCATATTGTAATAGATCAATATGAACCAAAATTAATGAGTATATCTGGATAGATGATTCATGAAGGCAATGTAATGCACAACCATTCCTACATGATGCATGTACCCTTTATTTCCCCCCAACAAGTGATTTCATGTACAGAGTCAAAAAATATGTGTCCAGAGTCCTAGTGTATGGATACATCATCCACTGCTCCATCAATGGAGTCCGTGGCCAGAAATCCAAATTCGAAACACATATGTATGATTTCCAAAACCTAAAAAATATAGTCCCTCAGTGTTTAAGGAATAATTGAACACCACTGATACCAATTTTTTATGACCAGTCCCCAGGGGCCCGTGCCATCATGACCCCATGCCCACCTCCCAAAGTCCATGGGTTGGTTAATAGTAGCGAAAGAATTATCCAACAATTGTATGGCATTTTCATGAGTACCTTTTCACACCCACACAAATCCAATGAAAAAGTACTCGAAAGTAAAATACCAGGAAACCATGCATGTATCTACTAGGTAAAAAACATGAAAACAATGGAATGTAATGTACATGGTGGAATCATAGGCAATTATACAATACTACTAAAAGATAAACATAAAAAAGTGAAAAATCTGCGTCCCTGAAGCTCATCTGGCGAGAAGCCTAACGAGAGGGTCGGTGAAAGGAAGCTATAAATTTTTTTTGAAGTGAACATCATCTGTCTGATCTCACTGAACACTACAGTGTCCTAGGCCTCCCTAGACGTTGTTGAAGAATCAGTCATTTTCCCAAGACAAGAGACATGTAGGAAAACCCCAAGTAGGTGTGAGGAAAACAATACTCACTTGGGGACCCCAAAACCACAAAGGAAAAGCATAAGAGAAAAACCAAAAAAGAATGCATAGTCATATCTAAGAGGAATTATGCCCATTCATATACCAGGAACATCCAGATATACTAGTCTCATCTAATAAGAAAATCTATGGTCCCAACCAGCACATGAGCCTCAGCCTGGTTGGTTAGGTATACTTAAGTGCATCCAAGTGACCCTAGATAAAATAAATATGGAGGCATATTTCTGGGGGGGTACAGTAGCAGTATTGCAGTAGTACTATTACAGTGTTGTAGCAGTTATGTAGATGGTACTGTAGAAGGAACAGTATAAGGTATTGTTTGTCACTATAGCATCTATGACTATTCCCCTGTTTGGCCCTTCGGGCCACCGATTTGGTTGCCGAGTCCTTTAATACATTCATTACACCAAGGATTCAGGTAATATTGGCCTTAAAGACACCTCAAGTACTTCAGGCCACCTTAAGTGAAGATTTAAACCTGAATACCTACATGGAACATGCTCGCAATGGAGGATTTGTAATGAGCTATCACAATAGAAAAATCTAAATGAATTTCAAGAATGAGAGGGTATGGCACCTACCATTTGGACAAGCCTATGCATGAATGAGAAAGTGAATCCGAACAATAATGTGAATGTGGAGACCTGATTTCATGATGAAGATACAGGTGAGAAGTAGTTCAATTTAGTTATTCTGGGTTATATGTAATGTTTGAAGTGTATGGGAAATTAATTACTCTATGGCCTATGAGACATGTAAAACTTATAACTATGGGACTTTAAAGGGTTCCACCTATCCTAGTGAAATTTTTATTATCAAATATAAATAAAAAATGAAGGCCTTCATTTTATTGGAGTTTTCCCAACCACACAACCAGTTTCAAGATTCTCATCAAATGCTCAAGTCATAAAACTCAATCCAGAATATCACACTCCACGAGCTCAACCATCAATGATAGAACCCATCTGAGAGATGAAGTTCATCATGTTAAATCCAACCATAATTAATGGTACATCCAAGGGAATTTTCTTCATCTAGAACATTATACTTGGTACGACTCTAGAGTCTGATAGTTGAGATTTAGTCATCACATTCATGCACCACATGTAAGAATAATGAAAACCAAGTGAAGAGGCATGCCCTCATCACTGTACACAAGAGAGTGATCCATGATTCTAACCATCATGAAAAATTTATGTTGCAACTATGTAGTGTGGCCCACACCTCAGTCTGTCGAGGGATCACTAAATCTTATTTTGGTATCATTTTCATCAAGTGGATGGGCCCACACTTTTCTATTGTGTCTGACAACTAATTAAACTCCATCTCCAATCGAGGACATGTACCCTACCTTGTAGGGGAGTACTAAAAATTTAACATAGGACATGTGGCCCAATGTGATAGGGGAGTACTGAATCTGTCAGTTCATTTGTGGAGGACCCGCACCCTAGTATATTAGGGTAGTACCGACTCCCATAATAGATGACCTGCACCCTACCCAGTAGGGGAGTTCCAACTATATTTGATCAAGTCTGGATGAACTGAACCCTAAAAATATAGTAATTTATCAAATCAATTAGTTTTATGCTTATTGGGACCATCACTCTAGTATGTTAGGGGAGTACTAACCACGGGCTAGAGGACACATTCTTTAGCATGACAGTGGAGTAATGACTCTACCGTAGCAGTGTGTAAGGAGTACCCACAACATTGAACAGTAGGGGAGTGCTGAATCCTAAAATAGAGGACCCAATACCTACCCGTTTGTGGATTACCGACCCTATATGTTCTTGGTATGAAGGACTCACACCCTAATCAAATTGAAGAGTACTGACTCCAATGATAGAGGACTTTATCCTTGGCATGATAAGGGAGTACCGACTCCTCCATTAAGATCTTCTCTGAGAACCCATGCCCAAAAATATGGGGAGTACCATATCTACCAAATTAGAGGCATAAAGAGTACATTCTCTTTGAGTAATCAAAGGAGTAACCATCCTAACATCTCAATATAAGAATCACCCTAATTCTATCAAGAGTCTGCACGTGCTGGGAGATCCTACTCTTCAGAACAATGGGAATTTCACCTAAAATTTTAAATACCACACATAGATTATCTCAAAAGGACCATCTCACCACAAGTGTCCCATCTTTGCAGACGACTCTTCAAATAGACGGTCCATTTGAATGTTATGGGCAATTTTGTTGAATGGGGGCTAGTGGGGTCTTGGTCCGGACCGACTGGGTCGTGTTGACCGGAACAAGTTTGTGGCCCCTAGACCCTATCTGGACCAATGGGCCTAGCCTAGACTGGAGGGGCCCAACTCAACTCTCTGGGCTTAGTATGTTGGGCCTCGGGTCTCGCCCGCCTGGTCGGGCACGACCTTCCAGAAGCAACCCGACCCAGAGTTTGAGTGAGCCAAATCCTTGGCTCAAACATAGCAAACATCGTGTCAATTTTTCTTCAGGTGCCTCTAGAAGGCACCACTAATCTAAAATTTCTATTACACAGATCGATTATCCCGAGGAGTCCCAAAGAAAAGCACCAGGCTCCATTTCATGGCCGGTTCGGGGGCCGTGACATCCTCCACGCTGTAGCCGAGTGGCTTCCGGCGTCGGCCCCGCTGCCGGCGGTCTGATAGAATATTTCACAGAGCATCGAACCAGTTATGGTGGTCCTTTCATTGATCCTTTTGGGAGTTCTGATACCCTTGAGTCACGTTCACTACTGCATGTGGATCATCACTCCCTTGCGATCCCTTCTACAAGAAAGCACTCTATTTTAGGAATTTCAGGCAATGCTTCGGTCCACCCACTGTCAGTCATTATTACTGCTTCTCTGTGCCATGCCTATCCCAAATCCATGATGTCAGATCATTTCACCAAGGATGGTTGCATAATTATTTACCATTCTTTATCCTGTAAAAAATTCATAGATCATAGGGGGGATCACAATAATCAACCCGAGGATAGAACGTCAGCAGTTTGTTCATTTTCGGCCTTAACCCGATCACTTAGAAGGATATACAAAACAAAAGAAAAATCATCCCACAAGAACAATCAAACTATGGGTAATCTTATTTCTGGTTTGATCAAAATTTTCAATTTAAAACCTAGAATGGGGGATTATTTAATTCAAATAAAAACCACTACCTCAAATGGTTCTTTTGCTGATGAAGAACTACTCCTCATTGTCATCGTTTTGCGATCATCGATCTCTGGTCTCAGTTATGATTTTCAAACATGTCATCGTCACATATAGGTCTATGAGGGTTTCTTGTTTGAGAGGATTCCTCACTTTCATTGGTTATTCTCCAAAAAAATTCAAGGATTCCCAATAGAATTGAGCATTATTTTTCCAACCATGGATCATTACATAGCCATTAAATGGAAAATCATGATGAAATGTTTTCTACTCCACTACCTCACAATGTTGTTGTGATGTTTCATTTAATTTAATAGCATATGCATTTTACATGGTTGCAATAATATTTTGGATGCAATGGTGACATCATATTTTCAATCCAGGCATGCATTTAGAAGTTTCCAAAACCAGAAAACAATACCATTTTAATTATATTAATGAAAAACTCATAAAGTAACATTCACCATCCACCCATGCCCATCGAGGATTTGTTACAAAAAATTGAAAAATTCCCTCAGGAGCTCAAAAGTACTCTCAGATTACTAATATGAGTTACCTTTAAGGATTTATAAGAATTTGAAAATAAATAATTGTTAATTAATAAATTTATTTATGGCCAAAAACTATTTTAAACTATTGTCCCACACTATCCAACGTTTGGCCATTTATAATAGAATCCCACCATTCTGAGTTCAAAAATGCCATCAAATATTTATCTGAGCACTGGTTCAAAAGATAGAAAACCCCAATTGCATGTTTAGTTAATAATCACTAAAAAAGTACCAAAATTTATTCTGGCCACTCCTGGTATCAGAATTACGTGTCTTCTTGTAGCCTAGTTTGGTAAAATTCTAAATTAAATTCGAAAAAAAAATTCCATGGAATTATGGGACATTACATGTAATTAAAAGGTTCATTATGCATATGCATGTCTGAATTAACATATGATTTCTTGGAATTATCCTAACTCTTAGCATATAGGTGTAGTGAAATCCTTGAAAACAACAAAATAAAATGGTGGTTCATCATGAAAAGTGGTATCAAAAAAATTTCCTATTAATTCATATTATTCTAATGTCTAATATGATTTGGGGTCTACAATTTATTTAATTGTTGAGAAATTTTCTATTAAATTAGAAATTAAACCTCCTGAAATGAATTTATAACTTATATTAAAACATCATTTTGATTTATTAATCCAAAAATAAATTAAATGAATATTCCTTTTAGGGCTTTGGTAAATACATTACCTAAAATCCTTATTTTATTTCCTATAATTGATATTGATTTTATTCTAAGTATGGATTTTTTCTCCATTTACCATGTTTAGATAGAATATATAGATAATGAATTTTTTCTTCAAAAAGAGTTTCATTTTGTATAAAATAATGAACCAATAACATTGATAACATATCAATAAGATGAGAATATTTAAAAAGATGATAAGTAATGTTATCAGGAATATATTGTTAAAAATAGGAGAACTATTTACATTAATGATATACTAATAGAAAAAAAATACTTAGATGATTTTCCTAATGAGTTTTCTAGTTTTATACATGATTTGAAATTTTAATTTATTATTAACTTATTTCCTAATGCTAAGCCAATTTCCTAAAACCATTATTGAATGACCAATGATGAACATATAGAATTGGAAAAATATCTACCTTATATTCTTGATAAAGGATTCATTCATACTAGAATTTCACAATGGTATTATCATGTCTTATTTCTGAAAAATAAAAATGATTAATGGAGGGTTTTCTTTGATTATAGATACATATATAACAATACATTGATGAATAAGTATTCATTGCCTTGTATTTTTGATATGTTTGATCATCTACCTAGAGAGAAGTATTTTTCAAAGGTTTACCTATGTTCTTAGTACTATCTGCTAAACATGATTTTGGATGAAATTAAGAAAAACAGACTAGATACTAGCATTATGAGTTTGTGGTTAATTCATTATGGTTGGAAAATACCCCAACTGCATTTATGGATATTATAAATAGATATTTCCATGAATATTTGTATAAGTTTATGGTTGTTTTTATTGATGATTTATTGACTAATTTAACAATTTATAAGAATAATGAATAACATCTAATGATTGTTTAGTAAACCCTGACTAAAAATAGTGTTTATGGAAAATTTAGCAAAAGTAATATTTGGTTGTAGAATATTTCATTACATGGTCAAATTGTAAATAAAAATGACATAATAATTGATCTTTATAGAACTGAATAGTTTTATAAAAGTCCAAGGCATACAAAAGATAATAGTATTTATAGTTTTATTTTATTATCAGAATATTATTGGTGGTTTCGTGAAATAATTTCATGATTATCAATCCCACTACCTATGTTAACATGAAAGGGAGTTACATTCATTTGGAAAAAATAATGTGAGGAATATTTCCAGGAATAGAAATTAAGATTGGTTAGTGCTTCATATTGGGTTGTTCCCTCAGAAAATGGTGACTTTTTCATGTATAACTATTCTTCATTAAAAGAATTTGGTTTTATCCTGATACAAAATGGTAATGTGCACATGTGCCTCAACCCGATTTGTGAGGACTTGACAAGAGAATCCATGAGACCCAGGATCAATTCCTGGTGGAGAAGTATTTTTGTGTTACCATAGTAGTACTGTTGTGGTCACTGTAGAAATACTGTCCCAGGAACTATTCGGTACTGTACCAGTAGTAACTATTCATCTATCTGGGCCTTAGGGCCATCAGTTTGTTCCTTGGGTTCTTCAAGGCATTTGGGACACCCAAGGCCTTCATTACAGTTGTCTCTCAAGGCCTTCGGGCCACCTTATGGCATTCGATACACCCCAAGGACTTCAAGACACATGAATATGAAGATATACTAGTCAGAATTCAAGGGATAAGGATCCAGATGAAGATTTGATAAGGTACATTCACCAGATCATATCTAACCTAAATTAGAAGAACAAGAGGGTATAGATTTTCCATCGGTTCCACACCTGTGTAGCACTACATAAAGGACAACATTCTGATCATCCCCATGAAGGTGGAGTACTAGAAAATTCATGACATTTGATGGGGAGGAGTAGTTTCCAGTTGTCTTGTCTGTGTGATTTTCTGTAAGACCTACCAGTCATGTAATTGTCTCAAAGTCGTCACGATTTGTAAGGGTTCCACATAACCCCTTGAAAGGTGGATTATCAAATTAATAAAAAAATTCCTTTGGGCCATTCCAGATGTAGAATGGTCATGTAATTTCATATTCTTCACATCAATTGAATCCACATAAGAAAAAGTATCCCACACAGGACCTCGAACTGAATGATGTAGTGTTTTCTTAAGGAATATGGAGATAGTATTTATATTTACCAATGTGTGAAATGTATACCAATCAAATAATTTTGATGAATATATTCACTTATAAAGAGTTTAACATGAGAGATAGGATATGGATGGAATTGAAAAAGGATTATGTCTTCATACTTCATTGTCATCCTAGAAAAAAAATAAAGTAGTGAATACTTTGAGTTGGAAAAAAAATTGTTCATTAACTGGAACATGACCCTTTGGATATTGATTTGATGAATTTTGACATAGAATTTGTCGATAAAGTTGCATTATCTATTTTGTTTTATGATTTTTTATAATATTCTCTATTAAAAATATATGAAATATTATAAGGAAGATCAAGATTAACAGTAAAATATAGAATTGGTTAAAAAGTGTATGTTTTCTGAATTTAAAATTGATAATGATTACGTTTTATGATTTGAATATAAATTATGTATTTCATCTGACTTATATTTGTAGGGATAATTATTGAGTAAAGCAGATAGTCCAATATTTTCTATTCATCCAAACAACACTAAGATGTATAGTGACCTTCATGAGTATTCTAGGTGGGATTGAAAAAAAATAAATGTTACTGACTTTACCATGAAATGTTTGACTTATAAACATGTTAAAGGAGAATTAATATTACAAAAGGGGGTGATTCAACCATTTTTAGTTTCATATTTGAAATGGTAGAATATATCTATGGATTTCATGGTGGGATTATTATTGATTAGATGAGGTAATAATATGATTTGTGTTATTTTTCATTGATTTACTAAATCTGCTCATTTCCTTCCCTTTTGAGATACTCTATCTCTATTTAATCAATTTAGCCAATATATTAAGGATATATTAAAGATACATTGTGTTCCTCCCTCGATTGTATCTACCTACAATCCCATGTTCACTTCAAATTTTTTGAAAATACATTAGAAGAAATTGTGTATTGGATTAAATTTCAGAACATCAAGTCATTCTAAATCTTAGGGGAACCCCCAAAAAGTTAATCAAACCATGGAAGACATTATTTTTTCTTGTTAAATAGAATATCATGAAATTTGGATCATCATACTATTTTGTTTAGTTTTATTTTAATAACTTTATACATTCCAGTATATAGATAACACCTATTAAAGAAATAAATGGAATTTGATGTCGGAATACTGCGTTTTCTAATGATGTAGGTGAAAGGATGTTTATGGGACGATAATTTGTAAGGTAAATGGTTGATAATGTGGTTAAAATTCAGTAAAAAATGATGATATATCATTATAAGAATAAATGTTATACGAATAGCTGGAGGAATGATATTTCATTCGATGTAGGTGATCATGTTTTTCATAAAGTATATCTAGGGAAAAGTATTATGTGTCTTCGTATAAAGTGGAATCTAAGTTCATGTTTCATTAGAATGTACTAAATCCTTGAGACAGTTTTATTAGTTTCTTACAAAGTAGCCTTTAAGACGAGTTTTTCCTAGGTACACCATGTTTTTCATGTTTTGATGTCATGAAAGTATGTGAATGATACATATAATGTTTTGAGCCATTGGGTGGTTCAATTATATGATACAATTTATTATGGGGAAAAATATTCAAATTGCTGACTATAAAGATGAAGTAGAGTTGAATAATGTAATTTTCCAACTTATGGTTTTGTTGTGAAACCATATGGTTGACGAAGCAACATAAGAATCTACAAATGCTTTGAAATAAAGTTATCCCTAAATTTTTTAAAAACAACATAAAATTGTTATAATATAATTTTAAAAAAAGGGGGAAGGATTTTTCAACCCATTTATTGTTTATATAAATCTTTTTTTTAGTTAAATAAAATTTATTGGAAATGTTTTTATATAAAAGGAAAAAGCATTATTAATAACAAAATTTTATTTTTAGGCATTATATAGATTTATATAAAATAATAGTTTCCAAATAATAAATTATCCATTTAAAAAAATAAATTTCAATTTTATATTCATAATTTCCAAATTATCTTAGAATGAATATTTTTTAATTTTTTGAAAAAAATTATTTTACAATTAATAATAAAAAATATTGATTTTTATTGAAAACTGTTTTATTTATTCAATTATTTACAAAGTAAAATTATATTTTTGATTATTTTTAAAATGAAATTTATTTATTTTGAATAATAATAATAATCCAATTGTAGTATTTGGAAATAATTTTAAACCAAAATTTAATATACAAACATTTTTATACATGAAAAAAACATTTATTTGAAAAAACTATTTTTCATCACATTTTACCAGTTTAATTTTTAATTTAAATTATGAATTTTAAATGTTTTGAATATTGAAAAATTGATTCCATATTTTGGATTACTGTTTATAAATTTGATAAAAATTTCCCTTTTATTTTTTCTCAATAAAAATAGAAACCTTATTAATTTTTTTACCATGATAAAGGGTAAGTAATGTAATTAAAGATAAAATTAAAATGATAATGACTATACAATGAAAATAAAACTTTCTCAAAATTTATTATATTTGTTCAGTTAATCCATTATTATACAATATTTTGTTATATGTCCTTGTATTCTATTTTCATGTGATTATGACCGTTATAATATTTTATTTAATGAAAAGTGAAAAATACGAGACTATTGTTTTTATTAACTAAAATATTTTCAATATGGATATAACTAGAGTATGTGTTCTGTAACACCGCGAGATTTTATGAAAAAATATTCATTTTAATTTCATTAATGTCTTGTGTTGTACGATAAACCAAAAGGAGCTTGCAAAACATGCATCCCTGACTTGGCTTGCATTACACGCAATCATGACCTTCCACGATAGCGTGTGTTGTACGAAATACAGAGTTTCGCAAAACAACAATATGTTATATAAACTAGACATTATGAATAGATACCCACTTTTTGAAATTTTATAAATTATATCATTTAAAATGGAATTCATTTTTGGATTTGGAATGTTGAAATTAGCCTTGGGTGAAATTTTGGTACTTTTCGGATAACTTTCGTATTCAGATGAATAGTGAAAATTACTAAATTTTAATTAAAAACTACATTTTAAATCGAAATAATTAATTGTGATAAATTATTAATTTTAGTGGTTTTAATGTATAATTAGAATATATTTTTACCATTTATTTTACATTTAAACCAGACATAAACAAGTGTCAATCTTTTGATAGTTATTATCTCTTAAAAACACGCTATTTGTTTTGACGACGGGAATTAATTTTTAAATTAATTAATGAAATTTATATGTTTTAAATTTGGTAAAATAGACATATTTTTGAATTCATAATATCAAATATATCTTAGGCCTAATTTTTGGTATTTTTTGGGAAACTTTTATTTTTTGATGAATAGTGAAACCACTAAGTGGTAGTTAAAAAACTGAAATTTTCATAAAACTTAATTTTACCGATTCTGTGAGTGGAATTTCTAATATTCGAGAGACATGGTTAATATCAAGGACTAAAATGTGGTTCAATGTGATAAAAATATTTTTTGGTGAGTAGTAACTTTTTACTTTTATTTACCACGATTAAAAGTAAATAGGACAATTAAGGGTAAAAATGATATTATTATTACCCTAACACATGTCCTAATTATATGGGATAACTGTAATTAGACTAAAAACAACCCTAGTAATAAAATATGACCATTATGCCCACTTGGATTTGATTAGGACATTTAATATTAATTTATTTAAAGAAGGGTTAAAATAGTTAAAATCAAAGATTAATAACTAAATCATTTTTAATATAGGGTAATACATAAGATAAATTCGACTATAAATATACATTAGAAATATAAAAATATTTCATACATAATTTTATTTTATTTGTAATTTTTAGACTTTAAATAGTTTACTTTATTTATGAAACAATGATGATGCAGTAATTATCTTATTAATGAAATATTGACATAATTGATGTTATAAATACCCAAATATATGTAATTTGAGACTCTGTATTAATTAAACTAATTTTCTAGGTTAATATATAATGTTAGTATTGATTTAGTTAACTTCTTATGAACTAATAATTCTGTTATTATTTTTCACAAAAATCAATTACCAAATAGTGTCAAAATTGACATAAAATAGTTTTTAAAACCAATATTATATTATTAATTGTTATTTTATTCATAAAAATCTAAAATTCGGCCAAATGACTTAGATACTATTATATATATTAATAATAAACAACTTCGGGTTCTTTTGGCTTGTTATAGTATGCTTATTAACCTTATAGTGTAAGAAAACAAGAAGACATGGAAAAGTAAAATTATTTAACTTAAGGTTAAATCTAAATGATAAGGTTAAAATAGAAACATAAACTTGTCTAAATTCTATTGGATGAGTGTTGTTTGACCCATACCCACATTATCTTTGAAATAACTCAATTTGGAGCTACTAAAAACCGAATATGACTTTATAATAAAATAATATTTTTAGTTTTTCCAAAGATGCCCCTCTCCTCCCTTATAAAAGGGAACCTACTCCCTCTCTTCCTCACACCGCTTTGAGCCTTCATGATCGGCCAACCACTGCCAAATTATATTCTCCACTTCCATAGAAACATCCTATAGGTTTTGGTCTTCTTCAAAGACCAATTTTAGTGCCCTAAGAGGAGGTCTCAAAGTGGCGCTTCAAAGAAGTGGTAATGTCCGTTACCAATTCTTTCAACTTTATTACTTCTTCCACTTCTTCTTATTTAGTTGTTTCATTATGAAGTAATAACATCAGTATAACTCATATAATGATATGTTATTATAATTATGAAACAACCCTATTTCACCATCTATCCATCCTATGGAAAACGAAATCACCATGCGTTCGTACGTACGGAATACAGTCTCCACGCCGTGGTGTAATCTGTTTTTCCAATACCACCTTACTTGGATGGGTATAATGGTGTAAAGAATAACTATACATAGTTATTATACCATCATACTGATTCTGATTTATTGTATCATCCACTCCAATTCAATTCAATAATTATGGGAATGATATCATCGCTCGTGCGTACGTATGGACTACCGTCTCCACGACGCGATGAGATTCATTCTCAATGATTAATCATTAAAGAATGATTATAAAGAATATATAATAAGTAATAATGAAGTATATGAAATAATAATTATACTGGATTTATATATATATATATATATATATATATGTATTTCATCCACTTAATTCAATTCAATTCAATAAGGAAATGAAAACAGCGTTCATGCGTACGTACGGCCTACCGTCTCCATGAACGGTGTATTTATTTCCATTTATCGATCTATTATATATATGTATATTCTGAATATATATTATATATAAATAATGTTTTATATTCTGGAATTAATTAATCATGGTTTATGTAATCATATGATTAATTACATGTCAAAACACGAACGACAAATGAAACGATTTTACCCAAAACGCAATTTAACATGGAATTTACAAAAGAACGGGTAATATAAAGTCATATGTGAACCATATATGATATGATAACAATGAATATGATTCTGTAATATGTCAATGACATTATTTAAATCATTATACAGGAGGTTCGGATACGTACGAAGCATATCGGACCTAAGGTAAGGGATAATTTTGCAAATCTCATTTTTATCCGAGATTGCTTATTCGTAATTATTTACTGGGGTTATTTCTCTCATAATTTTCCATGTTTTATAAAAGTGTTTTCATGTATGTTTAATGTCCTTTTTACCCATTTTGACTCTTACTACATGGTATGTAAGGAATCTTTATTTTGTTTACGTTACGAGGTACTTTTTTGACTTTTCTGGAAAAAGTACGAGAAGAATGTTTTTATTAACGTATACGGCATGAAAGGATTTTTACGGTTTTATAAAGCATTATTTTAATGAATCTTACTCCAAAATATTTCATGAATATTTTCAAAAAAATCCTTATCTTTTCAAATTTCATGACATTTTGTGAAAAGAAAATGATATTGAAGAAGAAAGGATATTTTCCTCAAGAATTCATTACAAGTGGTTTATCAAAAACATTTTTCATCTAAGATGAATTTATTTCACATGTGTATGTTTCAAGTATAATGTCTCTATGATTTACATGGTTTCACTTTCCTTATTATGAAATGATATCCATTTCTTTTTTATGGATTATGTAATGATGGGATGATGTTTATGAAACCCATTTTATTTATTGGGTTATTAAGAATGATGTATGTTTATTTTGTGGAACAAGTAAGAATGATTTCATTATGGGATGGCTATATCTCCCTCCAATGAATTGGATAAATATTTATATCTCATGATATAGACATGGCTGGAACAGTAAGTTAATTCAGTTCAGTATAACAGGACTGGAACGAGGAGTGAACTCGATTCAGAAAGGGACTTTTTCTACTAAGTTGGTATTGGCAGCAATGCCTTGGCTAATATGGAAATCATTACATGTGATTAATGGATTCCACAGTTACATGTTTTATTCCCATGCTATTTTATCATGATTTATGTTTCCTTATGATTGTTGACGCCAAAAAAAGTATGTAACTCTCGGAGGACGTTTCAAAATGACGGAGCGAATTCATATTCGGAATCAGAGGACCGATCTGGAGGCCCGGGATGTGGTGTGAGAAAAAAAGGAGGATCCACGCGAAAAATTGTTCTGTGCACGTAGAATCAACGGGTTTCGCGGAATTGAGCTGATGAGGCGCACAATATTTGCGCACCTCGGTTCTGCGCAGTGAGTTTTTGTGCGCCGACTACGCTCGGCGCGAAGAATTTTGTGTGCCACGTGGATTCTGCGCCTGTGGTTGCCTATAAATAAAAGATGACCCCGAACGGTTTGGGGGTTAAGGAATGTGAAGCGACTCCCGTGCGCGCAATTCGGCTCCCCCCACGTGCAAGATGACTTCCCGGTAAAACCCTCATTTCACGCAACCTTGTGTCGAAGTTCGCCTTTGCACGCAACTCCACCGGCTTTAGTGAATCTTCCCTCTCCCCAGGGTTCCAGCTTTGCGAGCAATCTGTGTCTCGTGCGTGCAATACCCTGTCGTGCACATGAAACCCTACATGTAGGTCCTTCTCCGCGGACAATTATGTTGCTCCAATTGCATGTCGTCCCAGTGTTTTTCACGTAAACCTTCCCTTCTGCGAGCAAAGCCCATGACCCCTCACCTTGACGCCCCTTGGCTGCCCCCTGCACTGGCACCTGATGTCTCCTTTGCCGGGCATGTGCGCCATGAGTTGTTTTCCCGTACGGCCTTCCAGGATCGTGTGAAGTAACCTCAAGTTCCCTTGGGATGTGTTTCCTGTTGCGTTGCTTTTCCTTATGCTTCTCCGTATAGGCACGCTAACGGCTATTGATTCTTCTCATAGCCACGCTAACGTGGCCCCCCGGTGGTTCGCCCTATGGCCCCCCATTTCAATGGCCTTGCCGATGCCTTCCCTCCTACAAGGGGTAGAGGTTGTTGGGCATGTAAGACCTAGGGGTGTGGAGAAAACCCACCTCGTCCAAGCTGCAGGACGTTAAACTTCTAATCACCTTGTACTTAACACAAGATGTTGAACTGTGGTCCGAACCCGTGCTTCGCACGCAGGGTCCCCCAGCTCAGAAATTTTTTACGCCCACTCGCCTCCACGGGAATGGACTCTTCCTCACATGGAATGAGATCCTCCTTGTTGGAGCGGCGTTTGTCCGCGGGGGAACGGCTGCCTCATAGCGTATGCCCCTAGCCTCTCTAGCGGATGACTGCATCCATGCATCTCCGTACTTCCCCCCTGCCAAGGCTAGTGGAGTCCTTTTCCCAATACACTTTGTCACACCGTGGGCCTCCACCCTGGAGTAAGCCCCGACACCAAGGGCCGCTTACCAATCGTAAGCCCCTATTTCCTCTTTGGGTCGCTCAACGCGTAAGCCCCATTCCGCTTCTCAAGGATGCACCCTTCGTGACGTGATCGTCTGGTCCCTGCTGCCTCTTGTTTCTCACACCGAGCATGACTCACATGGGCTTAGAGTACGCATCGACCATGAAATCCTCCTGCGGGCCGCCCCAGAGTGTAAACCCCATCCCTGAACACCATGGGCTGCCTCAGAGCGTAATCCCCAAACCCCTAGTCCCGCATGACGTTAAACTTTGTTTCATCCCACATGATGTTAAACTGTATTCCATCCAGCAGAACGTTAAACTGTATTCCGTCCCGCATGACGTTAAACTATATCACGTCCCACATGACGTTAAACTATATCCCCCCTCTTGGGCCATCTCAGAACGTAAGCCCCATGCCTCGCTCCACCATCCATCCTGATCTTTACCCGGGCCGCCACATCCCGGTGGGGTCATGCCACCCCATCCAACTCCATGACATCCGAGAAGCCTCCCACGTGCTGGCCCCAACATCGGTGTTCCCCCTAGGGGTCCTTCAACCCGATCCATTTCCGCAAGAAGTTAAACTCGCAACATACCCCATGTTAAACTTGGGAAGATGAGGAAAACATCAGATGGTAAATATTCCCCGTGTTTGATGTGGGATTCGTGGGGCTTCCGCGCCCTCGAGAAGCCCTGTGATGAGGGACCAAAGACATACATGCCACCGACGCCCCAACATGACCATTATACTCACCGAAGGTTGCTGCCCCGACAAGACCCCTTGGAGCATCTTGACGGAACCAACGTAATTAACTGGCATCCATGTAGATATGGCACCAGGAATGAGCTTCACAAACACGTCTTAAATCTATGAGGGAGACCCGGACTAGGTAATGAGCTCCGAGGAGGAATCCACGGAAGGATGAAACGACATCCCATCATCCCGGTTTCGATCAAGGAGAAGACGTCCCTGAACAAGGAACGAATGCCGCCCACCTTTGGAAAGTGGGAATGCGGGGTAACAAGCATCATGTCCTCCCCACAGACTGATGCGCGCACCCCGATGAAAGAATCTGAGGAACAAAAATGGTGAACCTGACGTGAATGCTCTTCTCTTCAATACGGGGAATGGTATCCATCGGGGCATCAGAAGAATAGCATGTCACCGGGTCCGGGTAACCCTCACCAGGACGTGAACCCGCCATGGGTCGAGGCCGTCAGGACATTGACTACTCCGTTCTGCGACATCATCAGTGTGGATCCCTCTCGCCGACCATGGAAGACGGAATGACGCTGGGCCTTGGTTGTTGATCTCCTTTCCTGTTGATAATAATGGGTTCATCTCCCTGTTTCCAGGAATCAGATCACTGCATTCGGAGCTCGATTACCAGCTTCCCACTGGTGCAGGGGTAGGGGCAGTACTGACGTGGCTACCCCGCGTGGTCCCACCTATTCCACGGTCTCTCCGACTTCGACCGTCGTAGCATCTAGGTGATTGTGCCTCCTCTCCCCGTCAGAAATCATCCAGCAGAGTGTGATCAACGACCCGGTTCGTAGGTATGACGAGGAAGGGGTCTTCCCCACCAGGGGCATGGACCGCTTGGATCTAGAGGCAGTTGTGCCTCACCACCATTTCCGCAATCAAGGGCTGCGCAGGGAGCCGCCACTCCCCACGCCGACATTCAAACGCTTCAGGAGCCTATCCCCGGAGCGCTTTGACACATCCCTCCCATACGCCAATGAGGTGGGGGATGTGTGGGTCCACCCGATCGGCAATCCATCCCAGTGGTTAATGACAAGAACCCCCGCCAAGCTGCGTCGATGCTGCCGCCCGACTCCCCGAGCCGAGGATAAGGCAATCTTCTTGCCCGCACCGCCTGTTCCGGCCCATCTGACTCGATGCCAGCGTCAGGCACGAGCGGGATAGAATGACCAACTTGGGGCACCAACATCAGCAACCACTGTGGCTCGAGCTACTGCTGACTCCTGTTACCAGATCCTCGCGCACGTTGAGCAGGGGCAGCAACGTGCCCGACTGGGATCGAAACCCCGGCCGCCCTGAAGGCAAGTTGGGTCGAATCTCCCGGTCGCGGACACTGGCAATGGCCACTGTGGACCAATCCACGGTAGTGCTACTCACCATAAGGGCTCATTCCGTGCCACTGATCTGGGAAGCCGAAAGCTTCTTCACGACGGCTATTCTCCGGGTATGACTCCTTCCAGCTCCCACTGCATGGGGTATGAGGTCACTCCCCCTACTGACGGTCGCGGGCATGGAGCCGTTGTGTATCCAGTCGCTCACTCACATAGAGGTCCTCCCCATGTCCCTTTCGACATCTATCCCGGTGCTTCTCGCACCCCGACCTTCAGTCCCCTCTGCCCCAAATCTATTATGGCTGGGGGACCCCATGACGGAAACCATCCTTACCCTGGGGAGATACCCGGGGCAGGAAGGTCGGGCGTCGTCGCCATAGGAGGAATGTCAGGGGAGTCCAGACAGAAATTAGACTTGTCTGTTTCTCGGATTCTGAGGCAGAGTACGAATCGACGACGGAACCACCCCCCAACATTTCTAGTAGAGGGCAGGGGTGGGGACAAAGCGCGTTGGTCTCATACTCCCCAAATGCGAGAACCATATGATTCCCTCCTCCCTTCGAAGGTATATCCAGGAGGACGAGGACTTGGAGTACCACCAGGGATCAAGCCCACAGTTGCTGCTAGCCTCCACGGAAGCACCTCCCGCCCATGTTAGGGAGGGTGAGGAACTTTTCTAGGGACCGACGGATGAATCGTGAGGCGATAAACCCTCAGCGAGCACCGACGCTGTTACAGGAGTCCCATTCTTCAGCCCATCCTATTGCGACATGGCAGCTAGGGCACTACAACCCCTGGAGGATAACCTAGGGATCGGTGGCCAATCGGCCTGTTCATCGTATTCCCCGCCGGCCAGCCCACCGCCTCTATGGCCTTCCTCAGCGCCATTGCCAATTACCCGACATTCCTCGGTGGACGAGCAGTGGCGGAAAGTTCTGGACCCCAAACCAGAGCTGTGGAGCTTCTGGACCGTTCTTGCAGCGGGCCACTACCCTGAGATGTTTTGGCCGGTCGCAGAATCGTGTTTTGATGTGCCAGAGTCACTCACCCCGGGAGAGTTTGAATGCTTCTGCCAGGTTCTTCAGGTGAATCACTCCCGCCTCTGCCATCAGCTAGCACCTTATCCCGAGAGCCAAGCACATGTCGAGGAGATTGGTGAGTAGTTCCACCGGTTCGACCTAGCAGCACTCCCCGCGGTCCGGCACCCCGAGTCGCTGGACCGCCACAAGGCCCTTCAGCAACAATGTGTCTAGAGTTTTCAAGTACTCCGCAGAGTTATTGAGGAGGCCACCCCCCACACGCACGTCCACGGGTGGGGGAAGTACGCTGCTCTCCTCTTCTGTGCGATCCGCCGACAGCCCGATCCACTGGGCGACCCTGAGGGAATGTCGCCAAGGACAGTCGCAGTCAACATGGCTGACCTTCCATATGAGGGAAACATTGTGGAGCACTTCTACGGGGACTCAACCCTCGAGGACAAGCCGCTACTGGACCCATATGGGAGGATTACTCTCCAACAGAGGAGCCTCCTAGGTCTTCCTGTACCCACAGAGCACTGGCACTGGGCCGAAACATCAGCAAGGGTAAAGAGACCGTCAGGTCTGTCAAAATTTCCGACCCGTCTGCCTCAGTGCACAAGGTAGAGGATGATCCAGAGAAGGCCCTGTTGTGCCAAAAGCTAGCTGAGTAAAAGAGGATGGTTGATGAGCTCCTGGTCGAACATATTGCAGAGCGGTGGCCTGACTACGGTGCCCCTAGACCAGGACAGCATGGGCGAAAGCATCTACCTCTTGCTGAGATCCCCCCGAGAAACTGTGACCGTGTCGTGTTCGCCGACAGGGGAGACACTAGAACCCATGGCAAGAGGGTGTGATATGTTTCGCCGAACCCTCCTGAGCGGCGAGACCACCTGGGGGACCCTGCTTTGTTTTCTCTCGCCGCTCCGAGAGTCACTCCGCCAGCTGCCCCACGAGCTGCTGAGCCAACTACCGTATCGAAGAGCCTGTCAACGCGCTTGTGGTTAGAGATCCCCGTCAGGACAGGAATCCGCATCCGGATGATTTGATGGAAGTACTCATCGCCCGCTTGGAGGCCCTGGAAACTCGGCAGGTGGAAATCCCACCGGATGGCATGTCGTACCCCGCATGGGTGGATGACATGACTGCCCCACCGGGATTTGGGAACCACACTTTTCCCTGCATTAACGGGACTGGAGACCCACCACAACACTTGGCCCACTTCAACTCGAGGTGTGGGACTATGTTAGGACTCCGACGCAGAAGGAGGCTACCAAGCTACGGTGCTTCGTTCAGACATTGGAAGGACTATCATTTATCTGGTATAGCCAGCTCCCTGTTGGATCTGTGACTAGTTGGGAGGACCTTCGCAGGAAATTCCTCTACCAGTTCAGTTCCACAACCCGGAAGACGAACACTGCAGACCACTTCAGGTGCAAGCAATGGCCCGACGAGCATGTCGCTGACTTCGTCTCCCGGTGGAAGGGGCTCACGTACTCCCTTGACATGATCCCTAATTCCCTCTAGGCTTATAGGACGACGAATCATAATTCCACCCAGGTGACTCCGTATTCCCTGGTATATGGAGCTAAGGTCATCCTTCCCATCGAGTTCCAGCTGCCCTCATTGTGCACGGCGGTCTACTACCAGCATGCGCCGAATAGAGTTTTCGAGATCCGTCTAGCCGAATTGGAAGCGCTAGATGGAAGTAGGCTTCTTTATTTACATAACTTGGAATGCCATTAGAGAAGGATGGTTTGAGCTTTCGATAAGAAGTTTCTCCTCCGGTCCTTCCTTCAAGGTGACTTGGTGATGGCTCTTAGAGAGCCAATGATTCCTGGCATGAAACCACCCAAGTTGGAGCACAAGTGGGAGGGTCCTTTTATTGTCCACAAGGTCTATCCCAATGGCGCGTATTCCCTGGTGACTATAGATGGTGGGTGTATCACTCCTCCCACCAACGCCAGGTTCCTCAATAAGTACATTGCCTAACCAGTATGGTCCTGCATGACCTTAAACTGTATGGTCCCGCATGACCCTAACTGCGCTTTGGTCCGAGTTCTAAGACATAAAACTAAGATCCTCTTGGTCCGAGCTCTAAGACCTAAAACTAAGATCCATATTTCTTCCAACATGACATTAAACTGTATTGTTAGAACTACGTCTAGCTTTATTCCCATCTTAAGGGGATACGTAGGAATTCCTAGACCTTTTGTCATTAGGTCCATCTTGAGGTCTGTTGTCATGTCTGTTTCGCCTTTGGGACCTTGACCACAGGATCTCATGGCGTGGTGTGAGATTATGTCCCCATTCACATCGGGTTTGCAATAGTTACACCACGCGCACCCTATCCTCAGGATTTAGCCCTCCCATGTCCAATGACATTAGAAGACGCTTTCAAGAACTATGTATGGCTTGACTCCCATCCTTATGAGATACGTAGGACCACCTGAAAACCTAGATGTCAGGTATAGCCCCATCTCTTAGGAGATCCCACGATCTCCTAGTTCCGAGGGTGTTTGACATTATGCCCCCTCTTTTTCCAGGGGATCCGCCATCATTTGGATGCTCTCGGACTGAGCCCTCTGACCCTTTCTATTGGTCTGCTGATTTGCTCAAGGCACTCTGGTCTAGAACTTGGAGTGCCAGATTCGACTTAGGCAAGTTACATCCACTTGGGAAGCATTGTGTTCCCCTTCATTCGGGCCCCCATCATCCTTCACACCCGGAGGGACCCCCATGAATGGCCTGGATACAATGCCCAAGGGCTATCTTACATTCATGGGCCAACGCCCCCGAGGGTTTCAAACAAAAAATTGATATGAACCCCGCGTTGCAAACATGGTCAGTGGTTGATGCTCATTTGTTTGTCCCCAAGGCTAACATGACAAGATGTTGTGTTGTGAACATGGTCCGCATTAATCCTCAGTCATCACGCTGGCTTCCCCGGGCCCTGAATGTTGGTGGCATGGTTCATGTCATGTTCCACCCCACTGTGTCAAGGTGGAATCTCGACACTCCTTATAATAACCCTCAGTACACCCCGCACATCATACAGACCGAGATGCGTAACGGTGTCTCTTAGGGATCCCTCGATCTAAGAAATAGAGTATGTGCTTGGGCCTCTTCTTTACGGTTTGCATGCAGCTTGACCCTCATCCCCATGGGGAACAAGGAGTCACCCAGACAATGCGTTTCGGGCCCATCATAGATGGGAGCTAGCAACTCCTGCCCTTCCCTGATTTTTGAACCCTCGTAGGCCCCTTTGGCCTGAGGCTCCACTCTTGGATGGTCCAAACCATACGACCTTAAACTGTGTTGTTTTTCCAAACCTTACGACCGTAAACTGTGTGTCGGTCCAAACCATACGACCTTAAACTATGTTGTTGGTCCAATCCATACGACCTTAAACTGTGTTGTTGGTCCAAAACATATGACGTTAAACTGTGTGTCGGTCCAAACCATACGACCTTAAACTGTGTTGTTGGTCCAAACCAAACGACCTTAAACTGTGTGTTGGTTCAAACAATATGAACTTGAACTGTGTTTTTGGTCCAAACCATTTGACCTTAAACTGCGTGTTGGTCCAAACCATATGACCATAAACTGTGTTGTTGGTCCAAACCATACGACCTTAAACCGTGCTGGTGGTCCAAACCTTACGACTGTAAACTGTGTGTCGGTCCAAACCATAAGACCTTAAACTGTGTTGTTGGTCCAAACCTTAGGAACATAAACTGTGTTGTTTGTCCAAACCATACGACCTTAAACTGTGTTTTTTGTCCAAAACATACGACCTTAAACTGTGTTTTTGGTCCAAACCTTACGACCATAAACTGTGTTGTCGGTCCAAACCATATGACCTTAAACTGTGTTGTTGGTCAAAACCTTATGATTATAAACTGTGTTGTCGGTCCAAACCATACGACCTTAAACTGGGTTGCTGGTCCTATCACCCGACCCTAAACTGTGACATTATCATCCTGGCCACAGGACGAAAAACAACACCACATTGTGACGACCTCATTGAAGAGGACATCACGTTGGGTATTGGTCTTGTGCCATGCCATTTTTCAACACCTATCACGTCTTGATTCTTGTGGAGACACCATGGCCTACTTATCTAGGTCTGTCGCCTCACAAAAAAAACCACTCACATTAAAGGACAAACAAGATTTATCAAATTCCTCTTCTTTTAGTGCAAGGGCCACGCCCACTCTCCCCTTTTCCCCTGGCACAGGTATCTTACCATGTCACCTTCTAGAACTACGTATGGCTTGATTATCATCCTTATGAGATACGTAGGAGCACCTGGGGAACTTCCCCGCGTGTCCAGCCTACCTTCGTGTTCGGTCCCTCGACTCGAGCATTTCCCCGGAGAGCACATTGTAAGTAGGGCTTAGGTCCTCATTCACGTCGGGTTTTGTAACTATCTTTCCATGTGTCTGTTTCTCCCCTTTCCCACTCACAGTCCGAGCTGTAAGACCTAAAACTAAGATCCTCACGGTCTGAGCTCTATGACCTAAAACTAAGATCCTCTCGGTCGGAGCTCTAAGACCTAAAACTAAGATCCTCACGGTCCGAGCTCTAAGACCTAAAACTAAGATCCTCATGGTCCGAGCTCTAAGACCTAAAACTAAGATCCTCTCGATCCGAGCTCTAAGACCTAAAACTAAGATCCTCTCTGTCCGATCTCTAAGACCTAAAACTAAGATCCTCACAGTCAGAGCTCTAGGACCTAAAACTAAGATCCTCACGGTCTGAGCTCTAAGACCTAAAACTAATATCCTCACGGTCCGAGCTCTATGACCTAATACTAAGATGCTCTCTGTCCAAGCTCTAAGACCTAAAACTAAGATCCTCACGGTCCGAGATCTAAGACCTAAAACTAAGATCCTCACGGTCCGGTCTCTAAGACCTAAAACTATGATCCTCTTGGTCCAAGCTCTAAGACTTAAAACTAAGATCCATATCTCGTCCCGCATGATGTTGAACTGTATTTCGTCCAACATGACGTTAAGCTGTATTCTGTCCCGCATGACGTTAAATTGTATTCCTTCCCGCATGACGTTAAACTGTATTTCATCCAACATGACGTTAAACTGTGTTTCAAGAACTATGTGTGGCTTGATTCTAATCCTAATTTGATACGTAGTACCGCCCAGACATTTCTTCTTGGGTCAAGCCCCGGGGATTACTGAACCCGGTCCTTCTTTATTGTCAGCCCCTCGGCTTGACTTCATGGGAAGTGGTGTAATCAGGATATCTACCCCTATCAGGTGCGGGATGCCCCATGGTAATAATGGGAAGTGGAAGTTATCTCGCCAAAGAGGTGCTACCTAGAAATTGGGACGACCTGTGATCAGGTCTGTACGTCCACCTAATGCGCCTTCGCCATGGTGGCACAATTTCGGGAGTGTTGGACTCTGTTCAAACAAACCACTACTCCACCTTCCACGGCTTGCATCCCCCCTTATTCGGATCATCATTTCCTTTCATGTTTGACGGGACCCCCTAATAGTATGGATGATCGACCTATGGTCCGCCTACTGTCCTGTGCCAACGTTCTGAAGGACTGGTCATGTTTGACGGGACCCCCTAACAGTATGGATGCTTGACCTATGGTTTGCCTACTATCCTGGGCCAACGTTTCATAGGACTGGTCAAGTTTGACGGGACCCCCTAACAGTATGGATGATAGACCTATGGTTTGCCTATTTTCCTGGGCTAACGTTCTAGAAAACTAACCGACGATATTTGAGTTAGGCCCCGTGTTTCAAAAATGGTCAGAGGTCAGCCCTCATTTATTTCCCCCCCCCCATTACAGTCCAACATGATATGGATGATGTGTTTCTGCCACGGTTGACAGTTATCCTCCATGGTTGCGCCCCATTGGGTTCCGAATTTGGGCAGCGTGATTCACCCTTCCTCTCCATCCCCCTGTGTTAGGATGGATTTTAATGCCCCTGGAATTGCCCCGCTTGTGTGTTAGAGCACATTGAGAAGTCGACACATCAATCAGCCCGAGGTCTCCTCAGAAGTCCAGGCCCAATTTTGGACGCCTGAAGCTTGGTCAATGCCCCACAGTTGAACGAAATGATGGTACGAGCATCTTCGGCGTCTTGCGTTGGGCACGACCCACAGGAGCCTAAGGATGAGTTGTTATTCGTTTCGAAAATATGACTGAGCACATTAAAACAAGAATAAAAATGAGTGGATTTGGCCATATATTGGATTGAGATGATGAGCAGTACAAGCAGAAAATTAATGAGATGGCAAAAACTAAGCCCTTAGGGATCAGGGCGCTGAAGCGATCCTTCCAACGCTGTTTCCCTCTGGAAAGTAGCCTCCAGGACCTCTTATCGCTCTTTGAAGACTCTCTCCTCATCGTCCACCATAGAGCATAGCTCGCCAGACCTAGCAATTTCCTGCGCCCGCTCGGTTTGAAGTACGGTCATCTGGGGGCTCTCCTCCACCAGTTGTTCCTGCGCATCAGCCAGCTAGGCCGTCAGTTGCTCCACGAGCTTAGAGAATGTTGGGATGAAGGCCTCCTTATCTTCCGCCTTCCCATCGAGGTGCTGGACATCCTGCTCCGCCCTCAGCAGTGCTTTAGTGCTCTCCAATCCTTCCCAGGACTGGGAAATTTCGGTGCACCGGCTGCACTCGCGTATCTTCTCGGCCATGTAATCACGGACCGTCAGATGAAGAAACTGAGCATCAGCCCCTCTGGCGCACATGAAGCACAACTATGTTTAACATGATCCCATCTGCCTCAGCCAATCTGGATGGGGCTGCCTGAGGAAGCGCTGGATACACTTCCACCCTTTGCGCCGTGTCATCCGGCTCTCCTCGGCTACCTCGGAGTCTGAGTCATCTATCTCTTCAAGTTCAGTGCGTCGGTATATAGGTAAGGCCACCAGCAGATCGGCATCAGGATCCTCCCCTAGGATGTCTTTGTGAGGAATATAATCCTCAACATCCGGGCGACCTTCTTCTATCACCCCAGCAGCAATGATGCCTCCACCAGATTCTGACCTCGTTTTAGGAACAACGCAGCTGATGTCCGCCGCCCCATGTTCATCAATTTTCGGGGCCGTCTCAGTGCAGAGAGCATGTTCCGAGCGAGGTGGTATGTCCGCCGCTGGTCTACTCACGGATGGCCCAGGCTCCGCAGCCTGACGTTCCTCCAGTGTTGAGATCAATGCACAAGGCATAGGCTGGTCAGATGGGATCTTTTGACACCAAGCACCAGTAGTGAAGCGTGACACTTACAGGAATCCAGAGCGTCAGTCCCCAATGTTTTGGCCGCTGCAGGAGATGCCGAAATGGGAGACCCCTATGCGCTTGTTAATTCAATGATGGGTGTCAGATCCCCATCATGTCCCACTGGTTCCTCTCCTCCCACATCTGGTGGGGACGCCCGTCCAACGCTCAATAGCTCCTGAGTATAATGGGATAGTGAGTTATAAGTTGGAAAGTAGAATGAATGAATGAGGGAAATGAATGAAGACAGAGACAAACCTCGAGAATCTTGGTTATGTCTAGATCAGAGTCGGCAATCTCGCCGATCTCTCGGAGACTCCTTTGGTAGGTCGCCTTGGGACCCCTCCCCTTCGGGCTCTTCTTCTTCATCTTCTACCTTGTCTTTGTCCTCTCCGGTTTCCTCCTCCCCCTCCGGCTCCTCGTCACTGTCGCCTTCTCCCGGCGACATCGCTTCCGGATCATGCTCCTGGTTGAGCATCACTTTCACTAGGAAAGGTGGATCTGCACGCCACCCCCTTTGGCGTGGATATACATCCATGGCCGTTAGATAAGCATGCCACCGATGGAAGTTTACTCGGTCGATAATTCGAACGATCCCGACATCTGGTAGTTGGATCCCATTTTACATTATCGTATGCTAGATGGCTTAAACGATCAGCGATTGCCGCAGGGTCATCCAGGCCGACAACAGTGCCGGGAGAATTGCGTCTTGGGAAGGTTTGAGCAGAAATCTTATCTACTTCCCGACAGTTCCCTGGCCGCCTCATGTGACCCCCTTGTGGGTAACGAGGACGTGGAAGCACCATGTGATGTTCCCTCTGTCAATGTCCCAGCCTGCGCATGCCTCGTTGCCTGACGCTTCCTTGTTTCCCCCCTTCCGACGGCACAATGCCTTCTTTCCCGTCACCCGGTTTCTGCGCGAGTAACCTCGATTTGCTAGACGCGCTTGCGTAATAGCCCCTCAGGGTACGCAATGGTCCAGTGTTCGGCGTATTTGGTTGCTAGGCTGGCATCGACCCTGGTGGGAGGAAGAGTAACGACATCACTAGAGCCGATAGTGGTAAACCTCAACCACATCTGGCACATGACACATGGATTCTTCTCCTGCCAGACAGCCGCGAATACCTTCTTCGGTATTCGTTGGAGGCACTTGAACTGCCTGACGAGTCGAGATGGCACGTAAGGCTCGCAGATCACCTTCCTGTCGATCCGAGCCAGCACCTCGCCCCAAATGCTCTGGAAGTATTCCTACTGTTCCAGGGAGCCTTTCCCGTTTTCCACCAGCTGGCGGACTGGGGTGGGGAACAGGATGAAGTTGAAGTTGGCATGGTTGCCGATGCGGATCCCAACGCCCTCCTCACTGAGCGTCATCGGTGCCACCCCTGTGATGTTTAGCAATGACGGTCGCAGACCATTCCCTGGAGGACGGATGATGTTTGGAAATGTATACCCGCCGAGATGAGCTGCCACCCAGCCATGGAAGTTCTGGAAGGGAGCACATACTCTCCGAGGTGACCCCCCTAATGAGATTCATCCCAGGATGGTATACAGCTTGGCCAGCATGGGGACACCCAAGTTGAGCCGTTTGTTGGCGGCCATGGAGCCCGCCATCACCAAAGATGCTGGACGGATGCCCATCCTCGCGTCCTGCACCAATAGGAGCCACCCACTCAGGAAGGCGGCAAGGAACCCGACATACCGTATGTTCGGGTCCCGGGCCTCAATGACGCGGTAGCCCCATGATTGGTATTGCCTCGCCTCCAGGGTCTTCTAGTTTGACCCATCCTTGCTCCTCTGAGTAGTGGTTGGGCACCATTTTCCCCGTCCTGACATCTTGACAGTGGGATCCTTCTCAAGGAACAGGCTGAACCGGCCCTTGTAGGCGATGTCCTTCAGGATGTCCTTGACCCCCAGCCTCTCCTTGGACAGCTGCAGTAGCTGCCACGTTAGCATAGGCGTCCGCGACCTATCTCCCTAGGTGTTCTTTGGAGGAACGAACTTGTCTTATTTGTAACCCTCCAATGGGATACCTCTGATTCAGTGAACATCCCAGATACCGATGCCGACTTCCCCATGATGAAGGTGGAACGTGTTGGTGTCAGGAGACCACCGAGTGAATAGCTCCGGTCCGAGTTTAGGCTGGCAGTGGAAATGGAACTGAGATGTCCATACCGCCTCGAACAGGATGATATACTGTAGTTCATCCTCGAACTAGTCAAGGGTATGGCGAACCCAGAATGCCCAGGACCATTCGCTGGTGAAGTTTCCCTCGGACCGCAGGTCCCAATCCTTTAGCCAGCCCTTCGTGTCATCTGTGATGCTTTGACGGAATGTGCTCGTGTAGGAGGAAAGAGAATCCTCTACCACGGGCTCATCCCTGGTAATGGTTCTAGTCCTTGGGGTCAGGACATATAAGTCCATATGTCTAGTTTCCCTGGCAGGATGGCCATTGTTTGTGATTTTTTAACGAGGAAGTTCATACTCTCGAGTCACCCAAGACCACGGCATGTCCACATCGAAGCCCGACAGTGGCACCTCCTCCAGGATGCTAAAATTCCAGAGCGGGAGGTTGTCCGACAAGGGATATGTCTTTTGGACTGGAGTCCGTAGATTAAACAAGGTCATATTGTTGGAGACAATCACCTTGGCACCGTAAACCTCCTCGTTTGCCGCCATTTCTATCCTACGGGTAGCGGCTTCCCCCTCATCAACTCAGTTTGCAGCCATCTCAAATCTTTCGGGATTTGGGTGAAATCAGAATGCAGGGCATGGAATCGGAGAGTTATACATGAAATCTGAATGAGTTTTTCGAAATCTTGGAGATGAGCGCGCAATCGGCACGTGAAGTGCGGAAAAGCCCGAACAGGCCCAAAATCATGGCCGAATTTTGTATGGAATTCTGCGGTGCTGGAGAGTTATTATGCGTAGCCGCTGAAGAGATTTTTCGCATGATAGCGATGAGCTTATCACGCGGAAAAAGCGGACGTACGGATTTGGGACCCAGCACCACTTTTTATAGGCAAGGCCAGGGTTCCGCGCCGCGTGGAAAGAGGATATCGCGTGTGTCTGTAGGTTTTGTGCGCCCCATAGGAATTTTGAACGCAACTTGACCAGGGGACTTAGAATTTCAGCATTTCGGTGTTTCCCTTGGAATCCGATCATCACGACCCCTCGCCGATCCAATTCCAAGGGGGGCATTTGTTGACGCCGAAAAAAGACCGTAACTCTCGGAGGATGTTTCAAAATGATGGAGCAAAGTCATATTCGGAATCAGAGGCCTGATCTGGATGCCCGGGATGTGGTGCGCGAAATAAAGGAGGATCCGCGCGAAAAATTGTTTTGCGCACGTAGAATCAATGGGTTTCGTGGAATTGAGCCGATGAGGCGCGCGATATTTGCACGCCCCGGTTCTGCGCGGCGAGTTTTTGGGCGCCGACTGCGCTCGGCACGAAGAATTTTGCGCACCTCCTGGATTCCGCGCTGGAGGTCATCTATAAATAGAAGGTGACCCCGAACGGTTTGGGGGATGACGAATCCGAAGTGACTCCCATGCGCGCAATTCGGCTTCCCCTGCGTGCAAGATAACTTCCAGGTAAAACCATCATTTTGCGCAAACTTGCCCCGAAGTTCTCCTTTGCGCGCTACTCCACCGGCTTTAGTGAATTTGACCCCTCCCCAGGGTTCCAGCTTTGCGCGCAATCTGTGTCTCGTGCGCACAATACCCTGCCGTGCGCGAAAAACCCTACACGTAGTTCCCTCTCCGCGTGCAACTCCCTTGCTCCAACTGCGCACTGTCCCGGTGTTTTGCACGCAAACCTTCCCTTTTACACGCAAAGCCTAGGACCACTCACCTTGACACCCCTTGGCTGCCCCCTGCATCGGCACCTGATGTCTCTTCTGCCGAGCATGCTCGCCATGCATTGTTTTCCCGTACGTCCTTCCAAGCTTGTGCGAAGTAACCTCAAGGTCCCTTGGGCCATGTTTCCCATTGTGTTGCTTTGCCTTATGCTTCTCCACATAGGCACGCTAACGACTATTGCTTTTTCGCATAGCCAAACTAACATGGACCCTCTGATGGTTCGCCCTGCGGCCCCCCTTTGCTATGGCCTTGCTGACGCCTTCCCTCCTAAAGGGGTAGAGGGAATTGGGAATGTAATCCCTATGGGTGTGGAGAAAACCCACCTCGTCCAAGCTGCAGGACGTTAAACTTCTAAGCACCGTGTCCTTAACACTAGACATTAAACTGTGGTCTGACCCCGTGCTTCGCATGTAGTGTCCCCCCAGCTCAGAAATTTTTTACGCCCACTCGTCTCCACGGGAATGGACTCTTCCTCACTAGAATGAGATCCTCCTTGTCAGATCGGCGTTTTTCTACAGGGGAAGGGCTTCCTCAGAGCGTAAGCCCCTAGCCTCTCTAGCGGATCACTGCACCCATTAATCTCCATACTTCCCCCCCTGCCAAGGCCAGTGGAGTCCTTTTCCAACTGTGCTTTGTCGCACCACAGGCCTCCAAACTGGAGTAAGCCCTGGCACCAAGGGCTGCTAACCACGCGTAAGCCCCTATTTCCTCTTTGGGCCGCTCAATGCGTAAGCCCCATTCCGCTTCTCACGGACACACCCTTTGCAATGTGATCGTCTGGTCCTTGCTGCCTCTTGTTTCTCACACCGAGCATGACTCATGTGGGCTTAGAGTGCGCATCGACCATGACATCCTCATATGGGCTGCCCCAGAGCATAAGACCCATCCCAGCGATCTTCATGTACTTTGATCCGTGCTAACGCACGGTACGTAAGAAGCCTCCACGAGGTTCAATCCCACAACCCGGTCGTCCCGACCTCTACGTGTCGGTTCCTTGACCACCTTGGGCCGCCTCAGAGCGTAATACCAAAACCCCTCGTCCCGCATGACGTTAAACTGTGTTTCTTCCCGCATGACTTTAAACTGTATTCCGTCCCGCAGGACATTAAACTGTATTCCATCCTGCATGACTTTAAACTGTATCGCATCCCGCATGACGTTAAACTGTATCCCCCCTCTTGGGCCATCTCAGAACGTAAGACCCATGTCTCGCTCCACCATCCATCATGATCCTTACCCAGGCCGCCACATCCCAGTGAGGTCATGCCACCCCATCCCACTCCATGACATCCGGGATTCCACCCATGTGCTGGCACCAACATTGGTGTTCCCCCTAGGGGTCCTTCAACCCAATCCATCTCCACAAGACGTTAAACTCGCGACATACCCCGTGTTAAACATGGGAAGCTAAGGAAAACCTCACATGGTACGTATTCCCCGCGTTCGATATAGGATGCCTCGGGCTTCTGCGCCATCGAGAATCCCAGCGATGAGGGACCAAAGACAGACATGCCAATGACGCCACAACGTGACCATTCTCCTCACCGAAGTTTGTTGCCCCGAAAAGACCCCTTGGAGTGTCTCGACAAAAGCAGCGTAATGAACTGGAAACCATATAGATATGGAAGCAGGAATGAGCTTCACGAAACCGCCTTAAATCTATGAGGGAGACCTGGACTAGGTAATGGGCTCTGAGGAGGAATCCACGGAAGGAAGAACCGACATCCCATCATCCCAGATACGGATGCACGCGCCCTGGCGAATGCATCATAGCAACAATGATATATGCCTTACGTACTTCCAAGTTTCATGTATTTTCTCAAGATTTTGGTGTTTAGATTTTATGTTCAAGTTTTTTCATTCAAATGTTTATATATTGTTTTATGTTCTCTGTGTTTACCCTTACATGGCATTTGAGCTCACCCCTTTTATGTTTTATTTTCCCCAGGATATAAACAATGGTTTTACGTAAGAAAAAAAGGGGAAGATCTTTATTGGGAGATGTTGAAGATCTTTCACCATGTTTAGAAGATTTTATTCTGAGTTTCCAAAGACAATAAACTATTACGATCCTTGTGTGTCTATTTTTGTTATGTATTAAGTATTCCGAAAAAGTAATGTATTTTCCATGTACATCATGCTTCGAGTCTCTACATGTTCTATTATAATTATTTTTTTGAAATATAAATCATTTTATGTCATCTATGATTTTTTTACTTGTTAGTTAATAAATAATATCCTTAAAATCTTATACAACGACGGAATGATAATTACTTAATTAATGGGAAAATAAAAGAAATTATATTAAAAATATTATATATTTTATAATTTAAAATAATTAATATGGCCCGCACATTTTATTTATAAATATAATATCTAGGTGATTTATTAAAAAATTTTATTTAAATTTAATTTATTATATTGCTTTTCTAAATGTCAATGAAAATGAGTAGTTATTAAATTTTCATTATTGATATTTTATGGAAATAATATTTTATTAAAAAATGTAAAATTACTAAAAATCATATCGTTATGAAAATGAATATTAGATTGTATATAATATCAACCATGGTATATTTATTGGTCATATTAATATTTATAAAAACTATCATAATGCTGAAACAGTACAAAACATAGTTTTAATCATAAATGTGAAAAGGGTTAATAGGGGATTAAAAAAATATATTGGTAAAAATGTGATCTAAACCTGTCTAAAAGTTTTTGGATGTGAGTATTTTAATCCATCCTAATTTTAAACTATAATATTATAAATGTAGACCCATTTGGACAACAAAATTAATTTTTATCAAATTAATAATATAATAAATTCCAATAGTTCTCCTCTCCTCTCTTATGAAAGGGAACCAATTTATCTCATTTATTTACAATTAAATACCCATTTAGTTCATCCATGATCTACCCAAATACCTAACTAAAATCTCTCCCCATATTCTAGAAACAAAATTTTGGGAATAATTCAAATATTATAGCTGTAAAGGTGTTATGTAAAGGATGATTTTCCAAATAAGATAATGATAAAGAATGTATGTGACGAGTCACATTCTACGTAAGAGAATTTATTTAAAAAAAAACTAATTTATGGTTTCATTTAAAACATCCATTTTATTCTCTATCCATTTTTTTATAATTATTTTATTTCAATATTCATATGGACATATGTGAATTAATAAAGACATATTATGTTTCGTTTGACATTAATTTAATGGTTTGAAAATGGGATATTTTTACGAAATGTTTTACAATTATTTACAGAAATACATAATGAATCTTCTATTTCAACATATATGGTGACAACATCTTCTGAATCACTTATAATTTTTTCCTTAGTTTAGAATAATTTATATTTAATTAAAATGAAAAAACAGTCATTTCAATGATCTAATTATTTTCAATAAGGTTTTTCAAATGGAATGGATATATCAATATCTGAAAATGTTTTCCTTTAAGTGAAAATAAAAATTATTATAATGAAAGATTTTATGTATTCTGTTATTTATTGTGGCCATTGTTTCTGAGGACAGGTGGTTTCTTTTTTAAAACAAGGACAGTTTATCCCTATATAACTCACCAATGCATTGGGTAAAGGAACAATGTTAACCGATTACATTTCCCATAGGATATTTTAATTAAATATTGAGATGGTTATTTTAATTATAACCATGTTTTTTATTTTATAAATAAACTAGATTGCTATTGTATGTGTACTATGAAGCTTACTCAATTTTTAAGAGTAATATAAAAATGATTACTCATGTTACCTATAGGGTTTATCTATTATTTCTTAGGGGGTTTATAGAAGTAGTTTAATTTATCACGAGAAGATAATGATATTATGTTTAATGGAAAGTATATGAGACCTTTCAAGTATGAAAAGTATAGATTATTGAAAAACATATTATTGATTTTTCAGGATTTTAATGAAACCTTTTTTTTTTGGATTTATGACATCTTATGAAATGTTTGCCAAAGGGCCTATAACTCGAGCGGTAAAGGCTCATACTTATCATCCAAAAGACCCATGATCAAATCATGGTGGAGGTGAATTTCTCGATTTCTGTAGCAATACATTAGTAAGAACTATGTAGTACTATAGCTGATGGATCATACTGGTACTAGATTAGAGGGAATAGGATCCTCACCTATGTCATGGGATGAACTAGAAGTGCATCACCTAGAGGATATTTTCCTGCATGAGTTGTTTATGCCTTTGAAAATTGATCAAATGGGAAAAAACATGGGAGATGATTTATCCTAGGCACCACGAGTCTTTTATGTTTCATTGGAGGGGTCTCATGTAGGTCCCTTATTAAGTAAGGGAGCCTTGAGTTGGTGGTTTCTCACTAGGGGAGAACAGTTCCTCTTGTAGGTGTCTTATGTTTGGGACCCTAAAGGGTCTTCTATCTCACATATCATCTTTATTACATCTTATCTCGAGTTCTAGATATCTATCTAGAGATATTTTAGAGACCTGGGTGAATGGGCTGCGTGGCCAAAGCATGACGCTTCTTCCAATTCTTCCAACTGTGAAAATAGGGATCCCAAGGGTCCTGTTTATTTGAAACACGAGGAACGGGGTTAAAGAATTTACCCTAGGTATGTATACTAAATAGGTACCTGACCTACATATCCAATGTATGTATGGCCTACCCTTTGGTTCCATGCAAGAGGGTTGCATTGGCCTTCTGATACACATGTGTGTGCGCGTATCCTAGGTTGGGTAATTCCATTTATTCTACTTGATTTTTTTAAAAACATTTACACAATTATGGTTCTCTTCATTATAATTTATTCTCTATTAAAAAATAAAGTGTCAATAGGATTATATTACAAGGAATTTTCACATTACACTTGGGTTGGATCCTACTAATTCTGTTATCTCACACCCTATACACCCCATCGGCGCTGTGTATACCTTTGTATTTATTTCAATCCACGGAATGGTAAGGCACCACAATGAGGTAGTGAGGATTCTGTTAGCTGTGTTTTGGTAGATGGTGGTAAGGTGGTGGTAGTATACCATGATATCACATTGAGTATTTAATCTCATATTATACATTTACTTTGATTTTTGGGCATGTACTTTGGGATGTTTTGACAGTTTTTTGAGTTGAATCATTCCCTCTATATTCTTCCAAATATGTAATTTTTTATCTCTTCTAGTTTTTCAGTCACTCAAACAGATAGACACACACACATATATTCCATTTTGTTTCATTATGATTCATGAAATAATTAAATTTTTTATACCCAGGTGCTAGTCATCAACCTGTGGGGATCAAGAACGCCCTTTGGTTATGTCATAGGTTTGGTCAGGTACCATATTGATAGGGTATATGGGTCAATTCGTAATAACAACATCCCAAGACTTAATGATATATTTCATTAAAAAAATTAAATATCTTTAATAGCTTGCAATTCATGAATCTTAGAGTCTAGATTATGTTACATGAAACACTATGTATAGATTGTGATGCACACAACAACTAGTTTAAATGAAATATGATACTCCATTAAAATAATATTATTTAAAGATGACCATTTTAACCTAGCCACAAAGTTGGAGGGTGTGAAAAAATTATGTAAATTATGAAATTTTTATGGTTAAAAATGTATAAAATAAATTCACTATTTATTTACGGAATTGAAATAAATTAATAACCATTTGAAAGAAATTTTTTTTTTGAAAAAAACGTATAGTTTCCAATAGTCAGATTAGTCATGCTTTGGGACCATAATTTAAATTATTATTTTTTTACCAATTTTATAACATGTATTTTAGAAATTAAGCATAATTTTTGAAATACTCATTCCAAAATTATCTTTGGGTGAATCTTTAAGAAATTTTTTAAAAGATTCATTTTTTGATGAATAGTGAAAAATACTGAGTTTCATTTTAAACTTCCCTGTTACATAAATTATATTTTAAATCAGATTTAATTTAAAATTTGATCAATTATATTATAATTTGACTAATTTATGTCATTGATATCAATTTGATATTTCATTTTTAAATTAAAATTTTCGATATATATGTGAATTTTGTCTTTGGAAAACTACTCTTTCATCAAATTGACATTTTAATTTTAAATTGATTTATCACACATAAATGATTATATTTTGTAAATATAGATTAAATATTTGGAATCACCATAATTTATATTATCTAATAATGCTATCTAAATTTTTTAACAGAATGATTGGTGAAAATAGTAAAAATTAATTACTGTGATTGAGATAAAATTTGGTTTTCTAGGGATTAAACTATAATGATAAAGGGTAAAATAACCAATAAAATTGTCCAATACACGATTTCTGGCCATTTATCAATATCATCACTTCTATGGTTCAATAATGACCCATTTTAGAGGCTTATGTTCAGTGAAAAATGAATGTATTGGTTTTTCTTTTCAAATAATACAAGTGTGCCGCTCACCTCACATCAAAAATAATACCCCTCTAATATAATATTCACATTACCAAAACCCTTTTAGCTAGCCAAAACCTACCCAAATTCCACATTTAATTCCATCTACATGTCATAGAGTCCTTATTTGTTTTATGAATCCCACACAATAGGGATTAGTTATAAACATAAAGAGGCTCTCCGAAGAAGATGTAAATGTATTTAATATATGTATTTGTTTTATTTCGACTTCAACATCTGTAAAACATTATTAAACAAGTATAATATCAAATATTTTCCTGAATCTGGTGGACTGTCACCTAATAAATTTTATTAAAAAAGAATATGTCAAAACAAGATATTAAAAAGAAGTTCTACAATGATAGGTATGGAAATCTCTATAATAGTCAGCCTCGAAAAAACAAGAACAATAATCTAGTAACACCAAAGACTATCTTGAACTAAACTACAAAATTTATTTCCTTGGAAGAGAATCAACAACCTCATATACCTACATGTATACACGAGTAACATTAAGTGAAATCAAATTAATATGATGAAGACAATCAATCCAATACGTGAACATTCTCATTGGAACATTCATAGAGAGGACTTTGAGATTTTTTACAACAACAGATGAATTTGTTTTTAACCATATAGTATGAAAACCATAATAGACAACATACTTTATCACCATAATCATAGATCAGAACTCATCTTCAAATGCAGATCAATTCTCAATGAAGTGAATTAAGAATCCCTTAATGAGACCCCAGTGTGTGTGAAAGTTACCACAATAATATCTCCAATATACATATATGTTAGCATGTTAATTTAATAATCCAAATCCATATCCACTTCCATCAAATATTAAATGAAATCGTTGATCATGTGTATCTCAGACTACCACTTCACAAATAGATGTAGCTCATTTTCCATAACCACCATTAACGAATAAATATAATGACATATTTGACATATTTAAACGACATTTAAGTCATTATTATACATATGGAATTCTTATATCAATTATAACTTTTTACATTCCATTATGTGAGGGATATGATAATGTCACTCGTGTGTACAACGGACTACCGCCACGTAAAACGATTTGATGAATTTTTCAATTATTATTTAAAAGAATGGTAGTAAGGATAATGTTAATTAATATTTGTTATATTAATGATATAAACATAACTATTTAAATATAATATCTCAAATAACATGTTATCTTTTGATCTATATGAAAACAATAATGTTTCTTGTACGCATGTGTGGACAACCACCAGCAAATAACAGTGTGAATTCTTTTTTATTTTATTTTTACATTGATGGATTTAAAAATGTGTTTGATTAATATATAATATATATATAATAATAAATCTAAAAATATGAATTATTATTTATTTTCATTTCTTTATATCTGTCAAAAAAATCGAAACAACGTTCATGTGTATGGATGACTAACCATCTCTATGAACTGTGTAATCTATTTTCTATCTATAACATTAATAGATTACTCTAATTACATTATTTTGAATATTTGAGATATTAATATGATTTATAAAATTTTTTATGTGATGTTACCATGATAAAATTAAATTTACCAATATTACTAAACAAAATCATACCCGAAAAATGAATCAATTATCTCCTGAAACAGTTTTTTTAATAAAGTATTGACAATAATTAGGTGATAAAATATGACAAGTAAATCATATATAGTAATAGATATATTATTATTATTCTATAATATATTCACAATAAAAATGTATTTTATATACTGGGCTCAGACACACACGAAGGATGTCGATCTGGAGGTAAGGGGTTATTGTCTCACATTTACTTCTGTGAGACATACTCCAAATTCCTCACATATTACTTTGTGTGGGATATATATGACCCCTTTGACTTGTTATATCATGTTTTATTTATCATAATTGTATTTAATGTTTCATTTGATTATTATTTCTTTAACGAGGCTTTCGATTTAGAAGTTTCCAAAGTGGTAAGGGTTTATTTCACAATCTATCATTATTCCTGATTGTTATTATTTATGTCTCCCATAGGGAATATTTTTAAAATATCTATCTTAAACTCCATTTATAATCTTATTATCTAGTTATTCATGAATATTTTCAAGTAATACCCCTTGTATTTAACAATTTGGTACATAAAATGACTTGGAAAATGTTTTTAATAAAATACAAATTTTTTTCTCATTGGTTTTAAATTCCTTTTCTTAAAAATTGTTATTTTCTAAAAACTATTTCGATATTTTTTAATATTTTCCAAAAGTATATTAATTAAAATATTATCCATTATGACATTCTATAAAAATTCTAAATGAATCACCAAAACATTTTCAAAACAAGGCATGTTTGGCATTTACTAGAAATGTGAAATGAATATTTATTTTATCATGTATGGAATGAAAATAATTTTAAGAATTCATGACCAATAAATGTGTAAAATAATTTTTTATATGTTGTAAAATTTTAAAATCTAATAAATATATTTTCTTTAATATATTGTGATACTTTAATGAAATTATTTTAAATGTAAAAATCGTATTTTCATAAAAACATGTTTTAAGGACATTTTTATAGTATTGATATTCATAAATAACATGAACCTTTTATTTTAAATATAATACAATGAGGATATGTTGTATTTATATCATCCCCATTATTTTTTTGGATGTTTTATGTTGATTTTTACAATGTAGGTGTAATTTTATTAACATTAAGAAAATTAATCTTGATGGTTTATGATTATGTTTATTTGATTGGGGTAAGTATTAAAATTTCATATGTTAGTTTTTAAATATAAATGTCTTTTTGATTATGTTTCACCCTTTACATATGAGTAATGCATTGTAATTAGTATGTGATGGTTAGGATATGGTTATAGATATGCCCTCAATGCATCGAAATGACTCATGAGAGAAACCAATATTCCAAATTAGATAGGTTTCTACCCCTAGATTTAAACTGTCTTGAAAAATGTCTTGAATGTATATTTCAGGGGTTCATAAATTTTTATTACCTATTTATAAGGAAATTTAATGATTTCCCTATGATTATTTCTTTTATTATAATAAAAATGAATAAATTTCAAGATTTTGTAATTATTTATATTTATTTATTTTGTAATCATTTATTACATCCATATTATGCTCAATTCATTTATTAAATTTCACATGTTTTAATTATTTACTTTGACTCATTGATTATTCTTATTTATACATGATGGCTTCAATTATACTCTTACCTATGCTGAGCATCTGAACTCTTCCATTTTTATCTCTTATCTTCCCCATGATACCAAGAAGTATTTTGTGATTTATATGAATTGATACACTATGAGGAATAATATAATTATAAAATAGAACACTTTCTGTATTATATGTTTTCAGTTATAATGTGTATTTAATGAATATATCTTGTCTACCAATATTACTAAACTATTTGGTCATTTGGAATACTATTCTGAGAATCTTATTCAAATTTAATTAACCAGTGGCTCTGGGATATTGGTGTTGAAGTTTTTACAGGATGAATATCAAAGTAGGACTTGCTGCAAATTAGAGGCAATTGTTTGGGAATTATGAATGAATATTTATAGATTTGGGATCCCACATAATGGATCGAGGAGTAGTGAGTTAGCAGTTGGAAATATCATTAAAATAATTACCTTATAATAAATGTTTAGGATAAATTTATGTTTTTTTGGGATGAAAAAATGGATAATTATCATAAAAATGTCCCTTAGACATGATATTCTGAGTATAATCGTGAAGACTATGGGTCTTGATAAATTACAGTGAGGTTAATAAGATAATTAAATTTATTTCATCTAATATTTTTTGATAATTATTGTTATTTAATTAAAAACCAATTTTAATTTTTTTTAAAAATGGACTTTTTTTACTTTGATATCCCTATGATCTATTCTGGAGAAAGAAATCCTCATCAAGGAACTTACGTCCAAGTTTGGTATATATTATTGTGTGTTATATTATGATAATAATGAATGATTTTTGTGTTATACTCCACAATTTATGATATGCTTGTTATGGTGGTGAGTAAATAAGAGGACAATATTTTCATGAAACACATGGATTATACACTAACTACTAGAAAAAACATAAGTTACAATGGACCTATAGCCACAATGAAGTTCATACATAGTTATATTCCACCTATAGACAAGAGAAAAAAATTACCATGGATATTCGTGAAATATTTCCATGGTTAGTTGTTCCATGTGGCTATATAATAACCCATGCTAACATAAGAAATAATATTTTCCATGAATAGTGAATTTGAGACACCTTATATCCATGATTGGATCATCCCTATAGTCATAGGGGGTGGGATGGGTATATAGAAACTGGTGGAATAAGCCCCTTGAAATTGAATGCATACAGCCACGGATTCTCATACCCATGGAAACAAGGTGGCATTGTGAGAGTCTATAGACACAGGCTGCTAGAGCCTATCTAAATAGATGGAATAAAACCGTGGGTTTTTAGGCTTATGGTTATTGGGTGGTGTGATCGAGGGTTGTGGTTATGGGCTTCTATAGACCATGACTATAACCCCAACATCCATAACCTATCATTATGATCATTTATGTCCATGGATATAGATTTTTATAGCACGATAAAAATTATAATGTATTTAATAATAATAATTAAATATGTTTGTAAAATTATATTTATATTCAGATTTATTTCTATATATATAAAATTAAGTAATCTTAATGGAAGTAAATATATTTGTTTATATGCAAAAGACTGGAGATCTAAACTTGGTATAACATTATTTAAAAATGATCTTATAGCCATGGTCTCCATATATATGCTTATAGGTCTCCCACATGGACTATATTATAACCATGATCTTCATTCTCATAGCTATAGTTGCATTGTGGACCCTGTTCCACACCGAATGACCTATATCCAAAATGTTTTATCCACAACCACTAATATATATTTATCATTTAAGCACACAGAAAATAGGCTATATCAATGCCAAGAAATCAATGACTAACAGAGAAATATTTATAAAAATCATTTATCAGTGTTAGCAAAAAGACTGAAAATGGAAAACCATTATCATCTTTTTAAAAAAAACATTGAATACCTTTACTCATGCTTTTTATCACTGATGAACTGTTCCTTTTTCAGTTTTTTTTTCTATAGTGAAGGATGGATTTAATGGTGCTAAAAAATATCTGATAAAGACAACCTTTATCAGTTCTTTTAGCACTGACATAGTTGTTGAAAAAAATTATTATTTTACGCACCACAACACCCCCATTTCTCTGTGCTCAGGACACCTTTTCTCATCAATTCCCACTATCCAACCCAAAATAAACCTCCACAACCCTATCACAGTATATTTGAACACCCACCCACCCTACCTCAGTGATATAATGGATCTCCCAAATAATAGATCATGCTAGGAATCGATTCTGTGACCACCGCTCTACATTTCAATGCCCTTTACCGCTCTACCGATCGCATTTTGTTTTATATTTTTCAATATTTATATCTAATTGTATATATTTAGGACTATGTGATATATATATATATATAAATTTATATTTATTTAAAAATATTATATATTAATACTCACTTATATATATTATAATATATATATATTTGTTTATTAATACACACACATATGTATATTTAAACATTATATATACATTTGTAAATGTATATACATATTCATATATTTTTAAAATGTATAAAAATGGTTAGATATTGTATTAAATAAAATGGATAATACTTCATTTCATATGACTTATATAATAATTTCTAAATTAATTTTTAAAATATGTCAACATATTCACCATCAATGGTAAAATTTTATTAATCCAGAAAGGGTACCGCTATAAAAGGACTGATACAAAGATCAAAACAAAAATCACAGGGAGACCTAAGGTAATGGATTCCAAGTTCATCACCTCTAATCAAGTTCACTCCTTTAGGTTTTAAAAATAGAGAGCTGGAAAAGAAGGTTACACTAATTGCATGATCCACCACCACCATAGATGCGAGATGGTCAGCTACCCTATTTCCCTCCATCCATGTATGGGTTAACATAGTATTACCATCAAGGATACATTTTCATTTTCAGATGGTGTAGAAAATTGACCATTGGGTGGTGAATTTATCATCCATGGAGTTTCTAATGATCTTGGTGTCAGCCTCTACCTAATAAAGAGATATATTCTCCAGTTCAAATAATTCAATGCATGTGAACATCAGTTTAGCATCAGCTTGAATTGATGTCCCATGGCTCTAAAACGCAGAAAATGCTAGAAGGATGATGCCACTATAATATTTAACCACTCCTCCAAACCACATGAGCCCCTCCATACATAAACCATCAACATTAATCTTGAAACCATAAAATTGGGGATGCCACTACACCCACTATCCACTACATCCTCCATTACAATAAATATTCAGTGATGCATTGCAGAGAAAACACCTCAAGGAAGGTGCCTAATAATAGTTATTTATACCACTAACCTCATTAATGGGAAGTTATTTGATTCTAATAATGATATATCTTCCATAGGTGAGAATTAATTCATACCTGTCCTTGTTTCTAGCATTTCAGATACACCAGCAGGTTGCGTTTCAAATGACTAATCTAACCATGAATTCAATAGCAGTGATGTTTGTGCCACAAAACCACTGATCAAGAAAGGTTCCATCCATGATGTTCAAAGAGTAAGGCACCAAAACAATCAAAAGGAAAATCCATACTTTTAGTGCCCATTTACTCTAAAAGAAGAGGTGATTCATATTCTCTTCCTGATGACAAGAGCAACAACAGCATTTGGGGACAAGGTTAAAACCCAACATCTTGATCTTTTCTATATATTGACATATAAATTTTATACCTAAAATATATTGTTATATGTATATATATTTTCATATATTGTTGAATATATTTAAATGAAATTGTGTATCTCTATATAATTTTTATAACGAATTTATAAATATTTATTGTAAATAAATATATATACAAGATTTAATTATAATGATATATTTATAAACATAAATTTATTTATGATGTATTTACACAATATTGATTCACATGCCCACAAAAACATATTTCCACATACACAGACAAACATTTATAGTTCTCACATACATGTAAAAATATTTATTTATATGGGTATTTATTTACATATATATTAATACCCAGGTAAATTTATATATTTTTATTAAGACACACATAATTATATATAAACATAACTTATAATGTTATATACATATATATATATATATATAAATGAATTTTTTAAGGTAAATAAAATGGATAATTTCTTAATTTAAATAAAATGATGAAAAAATATTTGTTTCCATTTGGTTTATAAATTTAAAAAAACATTTTATTTTAAATAAGATTAAATATGTATTTATACAACAGATTTATTATCAGTAAATATAAGAAAATATGAATATATTTAATTATAAATAAAACTACAATACACAAAACAATAAAATTTGTTTAAAAAATCATTTCAATATGAATATAAGGATTAATAATAAATTTAGTCACCATTGAAAATGTTAAAAAATACTCTCCTAAATGATGTTGAAATACTATAAAAAATTAAACAAATTGGGTATCCCAACTAAAAACTCAATTTTTGAGGCCATCTTGGCCTTTTTTTCATAAAAAATAATTAATGAGGATTTAAAAAATATAATATTGTAGATATATTCACATGGTTTGATTAGATATTTGGTAGAGTACAAATGGAAACCTGAATCAAATGTTATTGTCATTTGATGTTCATGTCATATTTTCAACTTAACAGAAATCGAACTTTAATTCATTTTATTTTTATTATATCCAAATGTTATTAAATAACTAATACATGATAATAATTAGATAATTATTAAATAATATTATTTTTTTTAAATAATTTTATTACCCATTTTCGATAAATATGTCATCTATTAAGTGTAAATGCATATTTAGCTATATCAAAATCATAATTTAAAAAATATATTATATTTATATCAATATATATATTTATAAATTAATATATTACTTTTTAATGAAATATAATTTTTTAATGATATATACTATTTATTAGTGCTAGTAAAAAACCACACATAGTGATGAGCCTTTATCAATGATGGTAGAAATGAACTGATAGATTCCCCCCTTTATCAGCACTTTTATACCATCACTAATAATGCCACCACTTAAAGAGTTATTTTGTTTTCTAATGATGATAAAGCCCCCCCATATAGGTTCTTTTTTGTTTGGGATGATAAATGGACCCCTCTATTACAATTTATTCAGTGCTGATAAAGACTCAATCTTTATAAGTGCATTTAGAGAGCATGTTAAATGGTCGAATCTATTATAGTAGATGTTTATAACCACATACCCCATGCTCTTAGACATAACCCTTTTTTATACATATGGATATATGTATGGTGTTTTATTTTATCTTCTATGTCTAATGAGACTAAGATGTCACATGAGAACATGGATGCATATAAAATGCTCAAGAAATGTGAACATTATCAGGAGAGAGCTAGATAGGTGATGTTTGAAATCTATAAAGAACTATTTATGTGAAAACATGGAGAGGGTGCACTCAATGAACCTAAAATAGTCAAAATGATGGGCAACATTAAGCATCTAGACACTATAGGGTTTACCAATTGAGAACTTATACACACACATACATAAACACACATATAGAATGAAATATATACTTACAAACAGATACACAAGCATATATACACACATACATATGTATTCACATAAATACACCTACTATTAAATTCACTTACATTTAAATATATACATTCATACATAAACATATATTCATATACATACAAACATGCATACACAATCACTTAAACATAAATGCACATGCACACATGGAATGAAACATGCATACACATACACATGAATATTTATACAAAAACAGACACACACACACATATACATACATAAATACATACATACCTACATACATACATACATACATACTTACTTACATATATACATACAAATATACGTACGAATGTACGTACGTACATGCAGATACACACACACACACATACATACATAAATAAAAAAGAATATATATATATATATAGACAAACATATACATAAACACATACTTACATAAACATGTATATTTTATATACATATCTATTCTAACACCCCTTTTTATCTTTTTCATTTTTTGCACTACAACCCTTTCAAATTATATCAAATGTCATTAGCATCACAACACAAATAGTTTTATTAATATATATATTTATATTTATTAGAATATATTAATATAAATACACATAAACCAAAATATATATATTTATATATTCATATAACTATTAAAATTATATTTTAATATATTATTTTTACATATAAAAAGCCTAAGAAAATAAAAAAATTATTATGTTTGTTTATCTAATGACATAATTTTGATGACTTTTTGTTTTATAAATTATAAAAATGGTATTTGATGAATTTTGTTTTAAATAAATTATAATGAGAGGACATAATTTGTATGGTGGAAGAGACTATTCAGTTATCATGTGCATATTCGTTACAACAGATTTTCTTGCATAGTTGGAGCTAAAGAAGAAAGAATGTGTTTCCTTCTTCAACCAGTTGAACACATTCACCGCCCTAGATCATTTATCCCATTCAATACATTGTAATATTAAAGATTTGATGGTCCTACCGTCTGAGTGATATTTCCTAATGGATCAATGAACAATGTTTAATACTCCATCTACACAGGTTGGAGGAATCGTCATTGATGTATTTTGGTTGTTCATGGACCCAGGGGGGTGGAAAAAATTCCACCACTATAGTTACAGAATGAACCATTCTTCTAAATGACAGATCTCCAAGATTTTCTAGGAAACCACGTCATGATACTATCATCCACCGCCAAGTAATAAGAGAAGGCGATAGAGGCGGTTTCGTTCATGCACTAGGGTGGGAAGGGAAGCAGTATGAAGGGTAGGGGGATTCAATTATCTTCATGCGAGTGCGGGACTGGTGGCAGAATAACCTTGCCATGGAAGCTAATAGCTGTGAGCAATAGGGGAAGGGAGATGGTATATCCGAGAAGAGATAGGTTCCATGTGAAGTTGGGGGATGAATGTATGTCTAATTATTAAGTACAAATATATAATGTCGGGTTTTTGAATCAAAAAGAGAAATATAATATAAAAATCTAAATGAATCATTGTTTTACTTTTTTAAACTATATTAGAAAATAATATTTCCCTAGAGAATGAAATTTCATTGATATTTAAAATAATGGCTGATATAGTAAAATTTCACTAACATTATGTAGATAAATTCAATTGAATGTCCCTAGGATTGCATTAAATGGTTTCATAATTATTTAAATATAGTAAAAATTTAATATTTTTATAGAATAGATTTTATGTTTTGTGGTTGAAAAAAAATATCAAGTTCATAATATAAATATTACATCATTTACATCAATAAACTATATTAGGTGGGTTGTTTGTTTTATTAACAATACTTGAGTTTTTACATGGTTTTTAATATTTAAGTAAATACATTGTGAAACACGTGATAATTTTTATTTTTGTGTCTATATTCTATTTTAAATATTTTTTTAATAGTTTTTAAAACATTATTTATTGTATTTAAATACTCAATATAAGTTATTGGAGAATTCCAGTAAAAAAAGTAGTGGTCATAGGATGTTACTTATTGTTCTAGTAGTGGTATAAACTGCCACCAAATTCTTTAGCGATGAATTTAAAAATTTCAATGTCTTTCACGTTCTCTAGTCAATTAGAGGTGGATTATTTTATTTCATAGAGGTCTTTTAAATGTCATTTCTTATAAATTTATATTTGGTTTTTTAATTAGTTTTTGTTTTTTAATAATGAAATTTCACTAGGAATATATATAAAATTAAATTAACCGCTATAATGAATTTAGCGGCAGCTATTTTCAGCTGTGGTTAATATAAACTACTGAAATATATATTTTTATTTAAAAAAAATATTTAAAAAATATATATAAATATAGAAAAAATAGAATTCGATAAACCCAATCATAAAGATATGATAAAATCATATTTTATACATCACACATCTATAATCATACATATATCCACGATCATCGTAACTGATGTCTCGGTCTGCCCATACATCAACCAATATCTCAGTCTTCAATATATATATAAAATATATCTACTAACAAACCATGTCCAATATATATATATATCATGACCTCCACTATATCATTCTACTTCAAAATCATATCATCAACTAAAATCGACCATTTCATCTCATCTACTAAAATAAATAAGGAATCAAAAATTAAATCTAAGAATAATAAAGCACAATTACAATAGAATAATCAATAAAATTTTAACATACCAAAGAAAGGAAGAACCATCAAGAAAACATTCTGAATAATTTCATCGATTAGAATGGTCAACCTCCTTCCTGCTGCTAACATCTAAAATATACAATAGAAACAAATACATTTATGAAATGAAATGTGAAAGAGAAAACACACAGAATATATTCAGAATGCTGTCGATAATTTTTTTTATTTTTTATTCAAATAGAAGATATTTTTAAATAAAACAAATAATATATAATTCAATTCACCTTGAAAATAGAGACATGCCTATATATATAAATATTTAACACTTGAAACATAAAAGGGATAAGTAAATATTATAATTTTTTAAAGGACTATGTTGTGTTCTTGAAATGTATTTAATATTTATTTAAATTTTTTTATATCAAAGCATATAATATAATTCAAAATAAAAAAATCAGTGGGTTTTCCATGATTTCACATCAATATGTGATCATTTTATAAGGGTTTTAATGTTCCAAGAATGTTTTTTGTTTTAAAAAACAAAAAACTCTTTTATGGTTATAATAAGAAAAACAGTAGTCAAAATGACGTGCCATCAGTTCCTATATTTTGAAATTATATCTACGGTGGTTTTACTATGATTTTAGGACAATTTTCAATTTTTTTCCTATTTGGAATAATCCTCACAAGTTTTAGTGTTTTAAAAAACTAAAAATGAATTTATGGACATCACTGGAAAACCATCACTCAAAATGATATGAAGTTGGATCCAACATTTGGAAATTAAATTTATGTTTCTTATCCCTTGATTTGAAGACAATTCGACATCCATTTTCTAATTTTGATCATTCTATGAAAGTTTTAGAGTTTTAAATCACTAAAACACCATTAAAACCATATTGACAAAACTGTCACTCATAATGATGTTTCTTAGATTCCTAAATTTCAAAATTATATATACAGTTTTTCTCATAATTTCATGACAATAAATAAATTTTCCTTGGTTTGACCGTTCTACAGACGTTTTAGTGTTTTAAAACAATAAAAACACATTTAAAACCATAATAGGGATTCCATCACTCAAAATAATGTGTCTTTGGTTATTATATTTAAAAATAAAATATATAGTTACTTTAACATTATCTTAGAAAAATATGATTTTGTTTTCTTGTTTTTGACAATTCCATGCACATTTTACTATTCTAAAGCACTAAAAATTTGTTTATGGACCTAATAAGAAAACAATCATTCAGAATGGAAATCCGTTAGTTCTTACATTTCAAATTTATGTATATGGTAATTATACCCTGATTTAAGAAAAATATTATATTTTTTTCTTGGTTTGACTATTCCACACATGTTTTAGTGTTTTGAGACACTAAAAATGTGTTTACATCCATAATAGTCTAACCATCATTCAGAATGATGTTAAATCAGTTAAAATATTATAAAATGAAATATAACGTTATTTTCCTCTGATTTGAGAATAATAAGAAACTATTTCACGATTTTTGACTCCGTAAACTTGTTTTGAGAGGCTTTTGTACCTTTCATAAGTGTTTACCAAGTAAATTTGATCACACTGCATGTCTAATTGAGGTGTTGTTTGAGCATACAGACAAAAAACAATAAAGTGGTGGTTTTATACTGATTTCATAAAAAATACAATTTCATTTTACTGGTTTTGACCATTTCATGCATGTTTTAGTGTTTTAAATCACTAAAATCACATTTATGACCAAAATGGAAAAACTGTCATTCTAAATGACATGCAGTTAGTTCTTACATTTTATAATTAAATCTAAAACGTTTTTCACCTAATTTTTGAACTATAAGTTGTTTTTCTCATATTTATGATAGTTCTAATCGTTATTTAGTGTTTGAAAACACTAAAAATGAATTTATGGCCATATCATATACGTTTCTATAATTTAAGTGTACAAACACACTCTAATCATCATGTATTTCACCATCTAGATAATAAACCATATTTGTTTTGTGAATCCACGATAAATGGATCATTCCAATTATAATAAATTATATCCATAATGTGAGATATGTTGAAATAATTAAAATGTAATGAATCTTTCATTATACCTCTATCAATGATGACCCACTTTCATTTGAATAAGACAAAAAAACTTTCCATGGTAGTTTACTTCAATTATATAAATCAGCATCCCATAGTATACCACCACTAAAAATATTAATACACCACTTCTATAAGTTTTCAATAATTATTCATTATAAATTGTATGAAAACTAATAACATGAATATTATAGGAGTCCAATCTATTAGCCTGGATTAGAGAACCTTTATTCAAAAATATCAAATAATATTTTATTTCAGCTCGATTATAATCATTCATTATCTAGAAAACAATATCAATTCTGTTAATTTTAACATAGAAAAAATAAAAACATATAAAAATATGAACATAACTATATACATACATGATGGGTGAACCATTCAACAAGATATTTATTAACAATGTTTGTTAATTCCATATCATTTCGATATTGAACCATTAGTAACCTCCTTGTTTTTCCAAAGTCATTGGATTGTATTCTACATGTACATTCAAATATAATGATATAAATATATAATCAATCATGAAGAAATCAAAATTAAAGAATAATTTACATGGTTTAGAATAAGACTATAGATAATGGTATTTGAAGTTATATAAATGCATGAACAATTAAAATTAAATGACCAAAGTGTGGAAAAAAACCACTACATTAATGATGATAAATATGGATCAATTTATTATATTTTATAAGTTTTTTATATTATTTTTATATGATAAAAATATAACCGGGTATTATACATTTATGTGGTAACTAAGGAGGGTTTATTCCATTAGAGGATTCACTACATTGATCATTGTTCAACAATTTCCCATTGTTTATCTAAGACCAATAAAAATAATTTAATAATATTAAAAAAAGTATACATTATTTGGATATCACACTCTATTGGATTTATAAAAATTATAAACACAACAATTTAAGGTTTTTATCTGTTAATATACTACATTCTACCATTTAAGGTCATTTTATATGTGCACATAGATTTCCAAAAAAATAGCCCGAGAGGGGATCATTTTACTAGAATCATAATAAACCTTATTAGTTAGTGATTTCAAAGAAGAATATTTAAAATTATAAATATCTCCAATGTGATAAGAAATAATTCTTGAAGCATAGTCATGTTTTTAGAACTATTACTAGGTATCTAGAGAACGTTGAGTAAGATTATGTTTTAATGATTAATACATGTATTTTCTTAGAACCATTTTTTTATTTTTACTATTTAGGGTTGGGTTTTCGTAATGGGAATTTATTATTATAAAATATTGATTCATTAAAATTATACATAGGAGAAAGTTATTAAATATAGGAATAAAATTTCAACTTCAATCCTAATATTATGAATTTGTTGTGGAAGTAAAATAAAGGAAGACTAAATGAATAAAATTAATCAATGCTATGGAGTAGAATATGTAGTGAATATAGGGAAAAAGAGTCAAAGAAAACTTAGGGTGTTAATTTACATTAAATTATAGGGGTATAACCATGTGTCATTATGACACAAATTATTTTGAAAAAATTCAAGATAAATCAAAGATTCAATTTATCTATATTATAACTAATAATTTATTTTCGATGTAGGACATAAGAGAATACACATTGAGACAACTCTTAATAAAATTTCATTTGAAAACTCCAACACTATTTCATAATAATGTATCTATATTCATGGTAACTAGACATAATTTCTTAAGAATACATGCACATCCTTGGATGTCACGAGATTCCTTGAAAAATTATTTTAAGAACAAATTAACATTAAATGTCATGAAATGACATAATTAAATACATTATAATAATTTATCTATAGAATATACAAGAAATTAGTAAATATGACAACATGATTTAATATTCATTGTCCAAATTTTGACATTAATTGATGATAAGAACACCAACCACATTAATGTGTTTTATTAAGCCCATAAAAAACAAATTAAAATATATAAACTTTGAATACAAACAACATATGAATGAAGACCCAAAATATAGATATTCAAAATACATGAATAAATTTGTGGATATGTCCAATGTAGAACAATTTCTATCTATGAGAAAATCATTTTCTCTCTATAAAGCCTCTTTAATGTGGAACCATCTAGACAAGTACATGTGCATGGAAATGTGCTTTATATTGATCTCCACCAATGATTTACATCCATGGAAATTTCTTCATGTCTTTGTCACAAAAGATCATCATCAAGCACCACCAAAAATAGTGCCCCAGTAGTTCACATAGAGGATGACATGCACTAGTTTCTAATCTCTCATGAATCAAGGGTTTGTTGGAGAAGGTAATGTTTCACGAGTAAAATGAGAGAAAAAACAAAAGGATAGAGACTAATTGAACATGATGACAAATTGGGTTGAAAATCTAACCTCTAAGGTAATGTTGATATAATACATTGTCATATGTTAATTATAAAATATTAGACAATTTTTTAGTAAAAAAGAAATAAGTTAAATTTTTAACCAAATTGGATTGTAATTCATTGTATAATTTTATTTAAAATAATATTTTCTAAATAAAATAATTTTATTATTAATAAAAATTTAATTTCGTTTTTTTCATTATATCAAAATTATAATTGGATAAATTTATAATAATTTTCTAAAAAAATTATTTCCCATTGAATAGTAAAAAAATCAGATTTTTATTAAAATTTATATTTTATTTTCAATTATAATAATGATAAATTTCTATTTTCAATTATCTATAAAATTAAATTAGTACATTTTGATTAATAAATTCTAATTATATTCTTTATAATTAATTGACAATGCGATTTTTTTACAAAATAATTTCAATTCATAAAAATCCATTGGTCTGAAAGACCATTTTTCATAATATTTTTCTTGTTTAATTTTAAATAAAAATAGTCCAATTATATTTTTTTGAATCATGAAAAATGGATACCATATTTTGGATAAAGGGGTCAATAATTTTTAAATAGGTCGCTCTAATTTTTGGTCAATATGATTAATAACTGTATTATTTTTGTTAACATCGTGAATTGTAAATCAAGTATTTAAGGATACAAATAAAATTATCCTAAAAAATGGATTAATTTTTTTGATTATTCAATTTTATCCATAATCATCCATTACTCAGTTTTATGGATATTTATTTCCATTTTTATGTGTTTATCACCTTTAAAATATTTTATTTTAGGAAAATAAAAAAATTTCATACTCCTGTTTTTAATAAATATAATATTTTTAACATGGAGAAAACCAGGGGATATGTTTGATTGTAAATATTATATTGAAATAATTCAATTAATGAGAATATAAAATAAATGATATTAAAATTTTTTAGAGTAATAAAATTTTGTTGAATTATTATAACCCAATAATTTTTTTAAAAATATAAAATCATAGGGATGTATTGAATTTTTCTATTTGAATTAATTTTTTTTGTTAATTATATTAAATTATAATTAAATTAATAGATCTGAAATTAACATTATTTATATTTTTTGGACATAATAATTTATTAAATTATATAAAATACCAAAAAACCTACTTTCATACAAGTTATTAGGTTATGGTTTAAAATATAAATCATTCTAAATTTATGGGTTCTTCCCCATTTATAGTATCTATCTTGACCTTCAAAATGTAAATTATTTTATAGAAGTATTTATATTGACATATGTGATTTATAAAGATATGTTTTTGTTTTTTTTATCTTTCATTCAAAGGGCTTCAAAAGGAAAAATTTTATAGAATGTTTTAACAATGATTACCAATAGTTAAAAAGGAAAGATCTATATTAACATATATAGTGTCAATGAACATTATCAATGTTGTAATAGTTATTTGATTATTGGATTCATTTATAAGATTTCTTGTTTTGTTTAAAAAAAATAACTCTCATTCCCAATGTTTTGGTAATTTTCAGAAATATTTTTTATATGTAATATAAATATATCAATATCCCAAAATGTTTTCTTATGGGTGAAAAAAAAATTTATGATGCAAGATTTTATGTATTATTTTATTATTCAAGGGAATTTTTTTTTATGATGGTTGGATCCATTATGAATTTTGTGTGGGTAATCCCATTATAAATCTCTAATGAGTTGTGTAAGGGAAGGTTTCAACTATTTATTTTTCTCCTAATAAATTATTTGAATATAATGTGATTTTTGATCTCGTTATAAACAAGATAGTTATTTTATGTGTAACCATGATGGTAATTCAATGTGTAACCATGATGGTTATCCCATTAATAAGAGTGATATAAAAATTATTCCCATGTTTACCTGTATAATTTATCAATACATGATATGGTTTTTATAGGAGTATTTTGATTTCTCAAGGTAATACAATGATCATATGTTTAAATGAAAGTATAAGTTTCTTTTGAAGGGTTAAAAGTTTATATTTTTGAGAAAATAACTATTGAGTTCTTCATGATTGGAAATAAAAAGTTATTATTTTTATTTTTACTCTAAGAAGCCTCGTGAAATGATTTATGCAAATATTTGGGTAGGGAAGTTGATTTGTTGGTAAACAAAATGTTAATTTTGAGCCAAACGTTTATTTTGAAATAAAAAAATATAATTATTCACAGAATAATTTTTTCTTTCATTACTTTTTATATCTCTTAGTGATCATTTTGTGCTCATAGTGGGTTTTAAAAGTTGTTCACATGGTTTATTAATGATTAATGGAAAAGAAGAAGTCATGATGAAAGTTAGGAAAATAAAACATGGTTAATTTTAAAGGTTTTATATTATTTTAAAGTGGATACTAATTAATATTATCTAGATAGAAATATATGGTTTTCTATGTTAGAGTTATAAATTAACTCAATAAAAATATAAACTGAAAAGATAAATGGGAATATTAGAACATGAATTCTAGTTTAATTTAGGTACAATATGAAATTTTTTTGGCCAGGTACGTGATGTATTTATAATAGAAAAGGGTTTGACAAGTTTAGGCGTTTGGATTATGTTTATAGAAACCCCTTAATATGGTCTTACTTCTTTTTTATGATTAAATGATATATAATGTTATGATTACCATGTTTTTTAGACTAAACTATGTATATGATGTATGTTTTTATATATATGGAATAGTGAAGCTAAATTAAGAAGGCACTGTGGGGATGATATCCATTCGTATCAACCACCCAGAATGGTTGGAATTATAATTGAGCATTTTTTTTTACAATGGTGGATCAGCTCACACAAGATATAAATTATTATGGTATCTATGCAAGGGATCTTCCATATATACCATAGTGGAACATGAATATAGTGGATAATTTTATGAGATAACATCTTATAGAATTTAATGTATCATATGACCTAGTATTAGCTGATTGATGGATTATAGCCCTAGAAAATATAATTGATGTCATTGGATGTTAGGATATTTCAAAACCAAGAATTACTATTTATGGTATAGAAGGGAATCCGATAAATAGTGAATAATGGTAAATAATATCAGTGAATGTGTGTAGTTTTATTCCTTGAAGTAGGATAAATTTAAGAATATCATTCTTGAAAAAAACTTTATTAAACATATTATACATTGAGTGGAAATGAAATTATTGTAATGACATAATGTGAGGAAGTTTAAATGGCCACTTATGATGAAAAATTAACTCTATTGTAAAGTTACAAAATATATTTTATCAATGATCCTAATAGTAATATTATTAAGTTTTACTCATGATTGTAGAAAAAATATCAAAGGTAATAGGCTTCTTGATAATTTAAATTGTTAGGATAAAATTGTTATATGTGCAAAGAATGTGTAAATGGTGTTTCTAGATAATCATGTGTAATTAAAAATCTACAAGAAAATATATTAATTTGGTATGAAAAACGGAAGAATTCAATAATCAAATCTGATGGTATTAAAATTTAGTTTTTTGTTTATGAGATTTATGGTAAATATAACATAGGGGAATTCCTTATAAAGTTTGGAAGGTGCTTCTAATGTATTATGTTCAGGTATATAGTTCACAATTTTCATGAAAAAGATTTTTATAGTGGTAAGAACCATTATAATAAATATGAAGTAAAATGTATTAAATATAATTTAATTGTTCATTATGCACATGTGTATATGAATAAAAAATTTATTGATCGGAAGTAGCTAGACTATAAGTAGAAAGGTGTAGTGAAATACTTTGAAAATACATTAGAAGATGATAATCCTTCAATCCAAGTGGTATCCTATACAATACTTTTTTATTCAGATTGTTCTTTTGTCTGTTATGATCTTTGGTCTACACATTCTTTCATTTTTTGAGAAATTTTCAATTAAATTGAAAATTCCACCTAAAAACTGAATCTAGAACATATGATAAAAAGATCATAGAGATGTATTATGTAAATAATAAATTACCAAAATATTCCTATCTATGTTTGTCGAAATAAATTTATAAAACCTTATTATCATTCACTTAATAGTGTTTTATGTTATTTTGGATAAGGATTGGCTATTAGTTTACAATGTTATTATAGATTTTAGAGCTAAATAAGTGGGTTTTCAGAAAGAGTTTAATTTTTTTAAAATAATGAACCCATACCTTTGATAACATATAATGAAGCTGAGAAACTCTTAAAATATAGAAAACAATTATCTTTCATATATTAATGAAAATAAGGGAACCATTTAGATTAATGATGTGTTAATAGTAAAGGAATACATGGATGTTTTATATGACAAGTTTCCTAGTGTTATACCTAAATGGGAATTTTAATTTTAAAATGACATTGTTCCTAATGATAATACAATTTCAAAATCATCGTATTGAATGGATCATGAAATACTTTTGGAATTCAGAAAATAGTTTTAGGTGTTTCTTGATAATTTATTCATTCATCTTAGAACATCACAATGGGGATCCCCTATCTTATTTTTTTAAAATAAAAATGGTTCTATGATGTATTTCATTGATTAAAAATATTTAATAACATTACAATTAAGAATAAGTATACATTTCTTCATATAAATGATTTTTTTATCAACTCCAAAGAGCTTAATATTTTTAGAAGCATGGCCTTAGGTACAGGTAATATCCGTTCTACTTGAAAGAGGATGAAATTTAGAAAATAGTATTTCATAATAGATAAAATCATTATGATTTTTGGTTATACAATTTTGGTTGAAAAATTATCCAGTTAAATTTATCGATCTAATGAATTGAGACTTCCACTAATGTTTGTAAACATTTTTGTTTATTCATATTGAATATATGTTGATTTAAAAAAAAGTAACAAGAATCAGGAAAATTATCTAGGGATTATTCTTTAAACCGTTAAAGAAAATATTTTATATGAAAAATTAATCAAATATTTTTTTGGATGTAGATGATTTCATTACATGGCCACATCATAAATAATTACCGAATAATAGTTGATTTGGTTATAACTAAATTCATCAAAGAAAGGAGAAGACATAAAAATGTTACTCCTATTTATAGTCTTCCTAGATTAACTAGATATTATTAATTGTTTTTTAAAACATTTTATGATTATCAATCCCACTAACTTTGTTAATCCAAAAGGGATTTAGGATGATTTGGACAACTAAAAGTGATCACTATTTCTAGGAACAAGAAATAAGAATGTTTAACGCTATAGTTTTGGCTCTGTCCTCCAAAAATGGTGTCTTTTTTATATATAGTTGTACATCATTAAAATAACATGGTTTTATCCTGATGCATAATGATAAGGTAATTGCTTACGCTTTATATCAATTGAAACCACTTGATAAAAATTATCCCACACATTAGCTCAAATTCAATGATGATGTATTTTATTCAAAAATTTGGGAAATAATTTATAAAGATGAAAGTGTGAAATTTTTATTGATCAAATTTTATTTATGAATAAATTAACTCAAAAAAGTCAAACATGAGATATAAGAGATCGATGCAATTGATAAAGTTTCATGACTTTACAATTCATTATAATCCCAAAAAAATGTATTTGGCACTTTGATATTAAAAAATAAATCTTCATTAACAAGAACACAAACCATTGGATATTGATTTGATAAATGTTTTCATAGATGTTTTTGATTGACAAACTTCATCTTTTTTTAAAGATTCGTTATTATAGTCTCTATCAAAAAAATTAGCAATCTTTAAAGGAAGATTACTAGTTATAGGAAATTGTATAATTGTTTTAGAAGGTTATGTTTACTAAATTTAACAATGATAAATATTGTTTTTTTAATATTTTGTTATAAATTATGTGTTCTCTTTGACTCTCAAATGATGCTATAATTGTTGAATGGAGATAATAGTCCCTTGTTTCAATTAATCATGACAAAAAAATATGTATAAATACCCTAAAGAGTATTACTAGTGGGATGAAATTAAAAGATATATTACTTATTTTATATTCAAATGTTTGACTTTTCAACATTTTAGTTAAGAATTTAAATTAAAATAGACTATGGTTCCCCAATTTTCTAGTTTTAGAGTGGAAATTGTAAAATATATCCATGGATTTCGTGGTGGGATTTCCAAATACTTCATGAGGTTATAATGTGATTTGTGTTATTATTCATTGATAAAATAAATCTTCACATTTCCTTCCCATTTAGGATAATCGTTCTTTAGATTAAATTTATTGATATTATCTTTAGGAGATGGTCATGATTCATTGAGGTACTACCTCTATTGTTTTTAACTATGATCGCATGTTCAATTCATTGATTTGAAATGTCATGAGAAGTCATTGAGTATTGGATTAAATTTCAGTACTACTTTTCATTCTCAATCTGATGGACAACCTGAAAGAATGAATAATTCCCTAGAATATATGTTTTTTATTTTTCAATAGATTACTGGGGAATTTTATATCAACAAAGTTCTTTATTATTGTTTTCATATAATTAATGTTCTCATTATAGTATATAGATTCAACATATTGAAGAAATATATAGAAAGTTATGTTTAATCTATATTTATGAGATGAATTGGGTGGAATGAAGTTAATAGGATCAAAAATTGTAGATGAAACAATTGATATTTTGAATTTATTTCTAAAAAATTTAGGATGGCTCAAAATAGGTAGAAAAGTTATATTGATAAATAGAGGAAAGGTCATTTCTTTCGAGGTAGGCGATCATATTTTTCATAATGTATTTCCATGGAAATGTATTATGTGATTTAGTAAAAAGGGGAATCTAGGTCCATGGTTCAATAATCCATAAGAAATCATTGATAATTTTAGACTAGTTTCTCACTATGTTCCATTATTCTATTTTTATCCCAGTTAGAATTTTTTTTCATGATTTGATGTTAATAATGTATATGAAATATTCATCTAATTTTTTGATCCCTTAGGTATTTCAAAATGAATATTAGCATTATTATGTGGAATATATTACTCATATTTTTGACATTATAGAGTATGTTTAATGGAAAAAGGTAATTCACAAGGGTATGATTTTGTAGAGAAATCTTATAATTGAAGAGGTAACTCGGGAATCTAAAAACATTATGAAGGAAATATATTCTCACTTATTTTATACATAAATAAAATTTTGATTATGTAACGTACAAAATGGTGTATGGATGTAGAATCCCATGTAATTTTGATGTAAATTTTTTTTTGTTAAATTTAAAAACATTGTAAAATTTTTAAATCAAAAGGAAAACTATTTATTTTTAACCTAATTGGATTTTTATGTGTTATATAGTTTTATATAAAATATTGGTTTCCAAATTATAAATTTTTAATTTGAAAAAATCAATTTCTTTTTTTATTTATCATTTCAAAATTATCATAGATTTATTTATTTTAAATTTTCTAAAAATATTGATTTTTCAATGAATAGGAAAAATATATATTTTTATGGAAAATTGTATTTTATTATAAAGTATTTATAAAGAGAAATTATATTATTGAATATTACTAATATAAATTTTTTTCATTTTCATTAAAAACTAATAATCCAATTTTATTATTTGGAAATGATTTTAAACAACATTTTATTAAAAAAACATTATAATATTTAAAAAGACATTTATCTAAAAACATTTTTTCATAATGTTTTACAGGTTTAATTTTAAATTAAATCCTAAATATTATATTTTTTAAATCATGAAAAATTCTTTCCATATTTGGAATTTGGGGGATAATTTTTTCAAAATAGGTCCCTTTTATTTTTTCTCTATATGAATAGTAACCTTAATAATTTTGTTACATTGTTAAACGGTAAATCAAGTAATTAAAGATACAAATAAAATGATAAAGAATTTAAAATGGCTATAAAATTCAAATTAATTTAATTATATGTGTCCATTTCATCTATAATCATCTAATATTTGGTTATAATTCATTTGGTTTGTAATTGGATTTAATTATGACATTTATAATATTTTATTTTATGAAAAGTGGAAAATTTCACACTCTTGTTTATAATAACTATAATATTTTCAACCAGGAGATAAATAGAGGATATGTAACAGTAAAAATATATTTTTTGAAATAAAAAATGATCTATAACCACCATGATAATTTATTTTCAAGTTATATTGATGAAATAATTAACTTAAATGCTTAGACAATGCTGACACGATAATTATTTAATTGAAGTAAAAAATAAAAAAAACGATATTAAAAATAATAAAAGTAGTATAATTTGAAAGAATTAATTCATCCCATGAATTTTATAGATAAATATAAAATTATTAGGACTTATTATAATAATTTATTCAAATTTAAATTTTGTATATGTGTTATAAATGTCAAGGTAAATGAATAGTTCAAAAATTGAATTTAATGATATTTTGTTAAAAGATATAAAATTACTAAAAAGTATATCTTCAGAACATGAATAGGATATAGTTCAAAATATCAATCATCATTAATGTTTGGGTAAATTATATTAATGGTAATGATCGTGACTCTCATAGAGTAAAAAAACTCATTTCCATGGTAAATGTGAAAATGTTTCATAAGGGATTAATACAATGATAAGGGTAAACATGTCATCTAAACATGGAAAAAATAATTGGATTAGAGGATTTCTATCCATTCTTATATTATCATTTAACATTATCATTTTGGATCCCCTTTTTATGTCAAAATTAATTTATATTAAAATAATATTTTATTAAATTAAAAGTGTTCCCCCCTCTCTTATAAAAGGAAACCATTTAATCTCATTTCCTTACACTTCAATATCCATTTGGTTCAACCCAGATCAATCAAAATCAATGCTTAATGTATCTCACCAAATGCTATAGGCCTTATTTTGGGAATAATGAAAAAATTATATTTCATAAGTTGTTAAGTAAAAGATATTTTCCTAATAATAGGATGATAAAGAACGTATGTGATGAGTTGGACCCAAGGTAATATAAATTCATTAAAAAGTTATCTTTTAGGTTACAATCAAAATGCAATTTTTCATCTACATCCATATTTTAAAAATTATCTCATGTGTGTATTCATATGGATATAAGTGAATTAGAAAAGCTCAATTTATATTTTGTTTGAATTTCATTGAAAGGTTATGCATAGAAATATTTTTACAGAATGTTTTAACATTCATTAGAAAATAAAAAATGGAATTTTTTCTTTTAACATATTTGGAGACAACGATATTTATAACACCAAAAACTCTTATATTATTCTTGGATTATTTTGAAATATTTCAGGTTTATAGAAAATAAAAAACTCACATTCCGTATGTTCTAATTATTTTTAAAATGAGTATTACAATGGATTAGATATATCTATATTCAAAATATTTTTCTTAAGGGTTAAAATAAAAATTATTATGATTCAATAGTTTTTGTACTCTATTATATTTTTTGGGCATTAAGTATGAAGATTGGTGGTTCTGTTATAAAATAAAGACAAATAAGCCTGTTATAACTCCATAATGCATAGGGTAATGAAATAGAGTTAACTTATTAAATTTCACATAAGTAATTAGGATAATATACTATTATGTTTATTCTAATTGAAACCATGATGGTTATTTTATGTATTAGTATGATGACTATTCAATATGTTATCGTGATCGTCATCCAATTATTAATAGTGAAATGAAAATGATTTCCCAAGTTACCAATATGAATTATTTATTCTTAGTATAGGTTTTTGTGGTTATATTATGAATCATCAATGTAAGATAATAATATTATGTTTGACTTAATGTATATTATATATTTTAAGCGTGAAAAGTCTATATTTGTGAAAAAATTATTGTTAGTTTTTCATGATTTCAAAAAACCATTGTGTGATTTATTTTGGATATAAAATGTTTTATGAAATGTTTTGTGAAATGATACTGGAATATAAAGTGATTTCTTGGGTAAGAAATTTTTTATTTTGGGAAAAAATTTTATCTTAGAAAAAGAATATTTTTATAAGAATTCATAGACTAATGACTTTTAATTCTTTTTGTATACTTTTCTGAGCATTTTTTGTGCTCATCTTATTTTTTTAAAATGTTTTTCATCAGGTTTATGGATGGGTATGGAAAAATAATAATTAAAAATTAGTTTCATGGATATTTTTAATTAAAATTAAATGTGTTTAACTGTAAAAATTTAATATTAATCAAAAAATCGATACTAATTAGAAGTGCCAAATTGATAATATATGAGTTTTTTATGTAAGAGTTATGGATAGAATCTCTAAAAACTAAATCCAAAAGATCTATTGGAGTGTAATATAGTAAAATATAGTATTAATTTACTATAATTTTTAGTTTTTATGTATTATTCATTATAAAAGAGGTGATGATATCCCATTACATAGCACAATATGTTGTAAGAAGCCATAATAACCCACCACAATCATGGGATTCTACGAGGCATAACTAAAACAACTGAGTGAAAGGATATGAATAGGTGGAAACTTGTGATAAGATGGGTGATGTTGATTATTAATTTCCAAGAGGAATCCTAGTAGTGGATCAGGGATAGGGAAAGGTATTCATAGCGTGGGATGGAATGTTAAGCAGCAGGTCGGATTAATCTACCCAAGATAAATGTCCACAAAAAATTCCAGCCATGTAAATAAAAGACCAACCAACGAATTATAAATCATGCATATATAATTTTTTTAATCAAAAAATCATTAAAAAATATATATCAATGTATGTAAAAAAATGGAAGGATTATAAAACAAAAAAATTTCAAAAGGAAATCACAATTCAAAAACATCCACATTTTTAAAATGAAATCACAATGGTTCTTACACATATTGTTGTTGAAATAGAACTGAATTCATCTTATATAATAAGTTATTGAATTTATGTTGCACCATGAACATATTCAAAATGTTATATTAGTTATTCTTAGAGTGTATCTTAATGGAACAAATGGTTACATATTCAATAAAATTGATAATAAATTGTAATATATATCATTTTCACTAGATAAAAATAATTGAATCCTAATGAAATGAATAGTTTAGTAAACTTGGTGAACCATATACATAATAGAATTTCAAATTTACATTTGAAAACATAAAATATATCATGGTATTTTCATTTAGAACATGATTTCCCCTTTAAAATATACCTATATATTAATCCTGATGAACTTCCTAGAATCTTGGGAAAAATAGTCATTAGAAAGTAGTCGGGTTATATGCTTAATAACGGTATGCATACAGTGAAATCTATATAAAGCATTAATAATATGGAAATAAATAAATGATAATAAAATAATTCCATATAAATTATCACATTTCCAAAAAAAATCTCCATGGATATAAAATTTATTAAAATAATCATATGGGCATCAATAAATGTGTTTATAATAATAGAATGCATAATAATGAAAATCAACAACCTATCATTGAGGCATAGTTTCAAGACATCTGAATCATATTTTCAAGACCTTAGGCCACAAAATCTTACATAAATGGGTAAGGCCTCAGCAAAAAAATCAAAACTAGTTTGTTTAATGACACCCATCAATACATCAATCGTATATTTAATCCCAAGACCCACCCATCACATAATAAGTAAAAATCCTTCCTAATATGAATAAAAAACATAATCAACTCCCCCAAAAATAAATAACATCCCATATTGGAAGAAGTAACATATGGAATATAAAAATTCTAAAATAAAATGGATCATAATACATCCATAAAAAATATCGTAGATGTTATCATATGATAATAAAATATATAAATAGTAATATTAAATGAATCATGAGAACATAAATTAAATAATTGAAAAATATCAATGTATAATTCTTAAAAAAAATTCCCTTTTTAGCTTGAAATTAATTATTTAAAAACGAAGAAAAATATGAATGAAAATATTTTATTTGTAACAAAAACATGTAATAATTTATAGGAAGAATCATATAAAATATTATTTTGATTTTATGATATGTTTTTATTTCATATAAGTTTAAAAAATTCCTTTCATTATCTTGTAAAAATGTTAAAAGTTACCTCATTTATAAAATGATAAGAAGATTTCATTCAAACTATTTTGTAAAAAACTAAAGAATGGATAAAAGTTTATTTAATAAATAATAGGATTTTAATAAAAAATTCATTTATTTTTTTTATGTAAAATATTGATATATAATAGAAATTTTCACCCTGTGGGTGCTTAAAAATCAACAATCTTGAATAATAACGAGATTGAGAAGTAAACCCTTACATTTGGTTTGACTTATTTTATTCATGTTCAATCCTTTTGTGTAATAAATATATATTTATGTTACAATTTATTCTAAACCATAATCTTATATATCATCATATTTATTACTTATAATCTTTTATAACCATTTTATTAATAATTATTTATTACATTCACTACATCATGTAATAATTGCTTCATTATTCATGTATGTTTTGTTCTTGTAATTTTAGTTTTTATAATCGCATAAAATATTAATCATATAGAAAAACATAACAATGATATAAAAAGAATAGAGATTCATTATATATGTATTTTGAGTAATCTATAAACTATACGGATAAAAAATGAACTGCACTGTTCATGGAGATGGTATGTCATTCATACACATGAATTTTGTTTACATTATTCCAGGTTCTTATCATATAAGAATACTTCAATGTTATTTTAGCACAAAAACCACTCATAAGAAATTACCACATGCTATGTTACTCATAAGAACGATCATGATGTGATAATAAGTTTATTAATATTCAAAACTATATATACATGTTCTCATAAATTATTCAAAAGAGTGTTCTAGGGACCCAAATCAAACATAATCCCACTTCAATTGGATCCATATAATAACAAAATTCATCCCACTAAATTTCACATGATACTTCTTCTTCTACTGAGATAATGGTTTGTTCAGTGGGTTTACCACATTTACTTCCAAGGAATATTTTCTAACTAAAACATCTACCCTATGAGAAAATTCCCCCAAGATATTATTATTTTTTATTATGTTATAATTCTATTGGAATGACCTATAATATTTTTCAATATCCTCCACTACCGTAATATCACAGTACAACGTGATAGATTCTTTAATACAAAGTACCACATCAAGATTATGGAAAATGTTTCATATATAAATGGATTCTATTGATGGATTGGAGGATTATATATACTCTAACACCACTCGATAATTGGAAACAACTGGCTTATTTGAATTTTTCCAACTCCTTAGTCCTCCATAGAGACTGAAAAAATATCCAGATAATGACTTCATATCATTTTGATTTTTTTTAAAACTAGGACATGTATGACCCCTGATGAAAAAAATCATCATCTTCTCTATACAGTAGAAACATAGTATTAGTTATTCTCAAATAAGTAAGCATAAATCTAATATAAAGCCATTAATATTCATGTAGATTGGATTGATATCTTTAAACCATTAACAATGTATAGGAAACATCAATTCTAACACATAGTATGTTATATAGGATGGATCATATCATCGAATCATATGTGATATTACTCATTCTATCTTTCACATATTTTGATTAATGAAAAATTTTACTGGAAATATATATACAATGTGACAGTAGAATCAATATGATATTGTATTTTTCAATACTATGTATCATTAGTATCCTTTCAGTGTATACATCATGGATTATTCGAAGATGCATGTTGCATCAATCATGAATAATGTTTATCAATATAACCACATCACCAAATTCAATCCTTGAGAATGACCAATTTATCCAGCCCTTAAAAGAATATAATAATAAAATTTCATTTCCAAATGGTAATATTATATTGATATATATTACTAAGATAATGACATAATTCTAACTAAGTCTTTTGGAAACCCGTGGATCTCATTTATTAATAATTAAGGAAAATTATTTTATAGGTTCATCAAATTGAATGTTTCATAAAAGAGATGCTAAATAAAAATAATTTATAGATATTAATTGAACAATATACTAACTCCCAAATTTTTCTAAAGTAACATTTGATTCCAACTATAAGGCCTTATCCTTAAAACATAACTCAATATAGAGTTAAATCAATAATTCACATTGCAGATCATTTCTGGTCTAGAGTTTTAGAGAATTTTTCAATAGCTATTACATTAAATCTCAAATATTACACACTAGTCACTTCTACATTAACCAAATTTTTTCACAACATCAAATCTCCTTAAATAAAACAAGACTTATCTTCTTGATATTAATCTTCATGAATTCTTCTTTTCTCATACCCTTACTTATACCCTGTGAAAAACATTTCGAAAATATGGAATGGGTATAAAAATAATAGTTAGTGTTATAAAATAAGGAATGAAAACATTAGTACATCAATTCATAAAAATCAATGAAATCCTAATTTTCACTCCTATAACTTAATATCAATGACATATCTCATGAAATAAAAAAAGATTTATTAATAACCCAAAGAAATCATAAATCATAAAGGTAAATTTGGAATCTATAACAAACATACATTACCGATTTCACCACTACATATTGAGCTACATTTAAAATTCCAATCATAATATATTCCATAAATCTCCTAGGAGAAACATTAACTTTTACCTTTGTCACATTACATAATGCATTGGTTAGCTATCATGGGATCACCCACTATTTGTTTATCATGGAACCACCCATATACATAAATAATGGCCAAGAACCATAACATATTCACAACATATTAAAGAAGCATAAAACTAATATAATATCACCTCTTTACGATAACATTATAACCCTTCCAGAATATTTACATAATAAATTATTTCTAAAAACCATTTCCAATACCAAAATACATAAAATTGGCATATGAAATTTATATTTCTTCTTACAATGTTATGACTCGTTTAGGAATCCAAATATCAAATAATGCTCGCAATGGCTTAAAGGTCATTTTCACCACATAAGTTAAAAGGAAACATTACCTTTGTTGTTTGGTAAAATTTCAAATAAAAAAAAAGATTCCCTTTGAAAGAAATAAAAAGTCAAAGGGGATTATACACCGTATAAAAGAAATTCATGTATAAATCAAAATATGACTAATTGAAATGAGATTGAGACAAAGTCTATTAAATTCTATCTAACTTGTCTTTTTCATTAATTCTATCCTTTATAAGTTCCATTTATGGAATGAATGAGTCATATACCATTGAGGGGGTGGTAGAGCACACTTCCTCAAATGAAAATATTGTATTTAACCATAATTGAAACCATAAAGAGATGCTATAAATGAAAAATACAGAATCATAAAGAAAATTTAAATACATTAAATATCACATATAAATACAGTTCCATCATAATGGAAACCGTGAGAGGTGGTATGAGATAATATAACAATCATCATTACGTGAGGCATTAGTTCTCCGCCCACAGAAACAACATGTTCTTAATCATTTAGATGGGGGGTTTTGTAAGTGTAGTTAGAATAATTTTCATAAAGAAATATTATATTTAAGATAATTGTTTTGATATAAAATAATGGAATAAATAGATTTTGGTGTGTTGGAGAAGGAAAATAAATTTAATAATCTTGAGAGAATACATTACCTCAAATTGGGTAACTTCTTTTTATTAAAGAAAAAAGGCATTCTTGAATTTTCTTATTCCCAAGGTAAGGATTCTATAAGGAAGTGAGGGATTTTGGGAGATTATTTGGGAAGAGGATGGATGATTCAATGGTGCTTGAGGTTTGTGAGTAAAGGATAGATGTGATGCTCTTTTATAAGCGGGAGGAGGGGTACATTAATAAGGTATTGAAATTATATTTTATTATAAAATTATTTTATGTTTTCAAATGTCAACAACTCATTTAATTAGAATATAAGTTGATTATTGTTCTAAATCTTCTCAACTGATATATTTTAGAGATGATTTGGTTTTAAAATTAACCTTATCATTTAGCTTTAACTCATAGTTATCTTATTTTACTGTTACCATGTCTTTTTTATATTAATACCATATAGTTAATATACTTACTATAAAATGAAAAAGAACCTCAAGTGGCTCATTAATGACATGTTCAACCTTATCTAAGTCATTTGGACGAATATTATATTTTTTGGACTACTAAATAATTTTATAAAAAAGTATTTCTTTTAAAAACTCATTTATGTGAATTTATGTAGTCTTCATATCATTGCTTTTAAAAAATCCATAAACACATGATTATTTAAAAAACTTCATTAATTAAATGATAAAAATTAATAATTTTCCATACCATTTGTGGATGACAAAAAAGATTCAAAATAAGTTTATTTTAATTTTTATAATCTCATTTATTTAAATCATTCATTAACAAGGTAATCGGTACATCATCGTTGTGTCATAAATAGATTTATTTAATTGATTTTAAAAAAATTATAAAAAAATAGAATGATGTTTGATATATTTTTAGATTTATAATTATTATTTATATTAAAATATATATGTTATATAATACCATATAAATATTGTTTTACAAAATGATATATGTTTAGGTTATATTTTCCTTAAAATTAAATTAAAAGTAATTGAATGTCATATTAACACACTAGTGGCTCCATGTGTCCTAAAATAGACCCAAAGATTTCCATGGTCAGAAATATCAAATAAAATAGTTTTATGACACGTATTATTGTTATTCAATATTATTATAATATTATTTTTTACCCTTATTTACCAGATTAACCATTTTACCATGGTAAATAAAATATTGACTAATGTTACTATTGATAATGTCTAAAAATAAAATATATCTATTTAAAAAAAATTTACCTCATAATCCAAAATTTGGAATCAATTTTTCCAAATTAAAAATATATAATTTTTGGAAATTAATTTAATATTAATTACTATTGTCAAAACCAAAATGTGTGTTTTTATGAAGTAAAATACACGAAAAATTTGACAATAAGATAATGTTCAAATTCAATGAGAGATTACATCCAATGACCAAAATTTGATTAAATGATAAAAATATTTTCTTATTACACTATAAAACAAATTAAAAGGATAATATAAATATATTAATAATATAAATTAAAAGAATTTTTTGACTTAAAATGTTGTATTTTTCACCATTCAATAAAAAAATGACCTTTATTAAAAAATACAAAATATTTACCAAAAGTAAATATTAACGTCCCACTTATATAGAAGAAGTTTATTTTTTCAACAAAAATATATACAAGTAACAAAAACAATATTTAAAAAGGGTTCTCTATCAATATGTGGTAAAATGATCTTTAAAAAAAATACTAGAGTATTTTATTCTTAAAATCAGAATCTTTATTATTTATTGCCTCAAAAATTTATTGGATAAATGTAAACACATTTAACAATCATGTATAATCATAATATGGATAGTTATATTCATTCCCACCAATAAAATGTAAAAGCATTGACAACCATTTAAAAATAATAACATTATTACCTTATTTTTTTGTATAACTGAACATTGTGTGAAACATAAGATTTCAGAGCAATATTTTGTTGCATGTTGAGTATGCTATCAGAAATAGGATCCCCTTTAAAGTAATATTAATTTTTAATTCAAAAATATTAATAAATATGAATATTTAATATTATATATTTACCTAAGATGTTACTAATAAAAGGTATTATTATCTAGGATGATATCACAAAAAAGGGTTTATGTGTCCTTAAATGAGAATAATATGTTCCCTTTTAATAGAGAGGATATGTGCACTCTTTGATTTTCTAGAAATATAAAATTAATATAAAATAATTTTCAATTAAAAATTTCTTTAGAGGGAGTTATTTAGAAAACAATGTTAGTATTGTTCTAAACAATATCATATAGTAATTTTTAGATATGTTTTGTTCACTTTCACGCCCTTATGATTTTGTTTGAACAATTATTCAATCCATATAACACTTACCATGAAAACATTGATGTGTTACTTTTTAAATGTCAATATTGTTAATATAAAGTGATGAATGACCCTAAAATGGATCGTGGATGCAATTTAAACCCTTATTAATATCATTTGGATGAATATAAATTTTTTCTTATTTTTAAATCATATATCAAATAATATTTACAAAAAAAATATTCATATTGTCAATTTTCATAACTGTCCATTACATTAATATTAATAATATAATTATAATATGTATAATTAAGGAACAATATTTTATTATATCAGTTACATGTTAATGTAATATATTAATTACTTTTATCAGATTAATTATCTCGAATTTAATTTATTTGATTATTCTTAAGAACATTTATTTGATATTTCCATTAAAAAATAAATTCTACATTAAGATTTTGTATGTATTGAAGTAATTATGTCTTCACTAAAACATAAAAATAAATTACAGTAATGAAGATAAAACATATATATCCCAAATTAATATTTATATTTTAATATAACCTCTAGATTAAACTATATTAAAAATTATAAAGTTTTTAATAATATTTGATGGATATATAGGAGTTATCATTAAATAAAATAGTAGAAATTTCATAATGAATTATAAATGGAAATTAATATTTATATATATTTTTTTTAAAATTGATGGATTTAAATCATATAATTTAGTTATAGAATGTATAATTGTAATTTTATAGTCCTTATCTTTTTAGTTTTACCCATAATCAGTTCATTTACACTTTACTGTGGTACCACAATTATTATCATTACTATTCACACTAACCAAATATAAAGGTTCTATATTTACTAAATTTATACCTCATGATTACATATATGGATTCAATTTCTATAATTAAAAAACATAGAGGTTTCATAATTTTAATTTTAATTAATCCATAAAAAAGAAATGAAATTTTTTTTTTCTAAAAAATTATCATTTAAACATAAAATGACTTTTTATGAATCCCATGAATAAAATCGACTTAAAAGATATTTATTTGACAAATTTAATAAAAAATTATCTTATTAAAATTTTAATCAAATACAAAACATAAATTTTCTTTGTAAAAACATTATAATAAAATTATATTATAGATAAAAATATGTATTTTAACTATTTATATTAATAGAAAAAATTAAAAAATTTAAAATTTCACCGTATGATAATTTTCTTCATGATTGTAAAAGTGAAATTTATTTATTTGATTTGTTTTTAAATTTTTTTCATAAAATAATTACATTTTTTAACAATAATCATTATAGGATAAGGTGTTTTTGAATAACAAAATGACTTTATTACAATCATGTTATTAATTTTATATGCTTTAATTAAAACATTTTTAATGAATAGAATCATTTTATATTTCATTATTTATGTAATATTATTAATTCATATGAATTTAGTGCATGGGTTTTAAAGGTCACATAAAAAAATAATTTATTATTTTTTTATGATCGGGGTTGTGTATCTTATATTTTATCGAACATAGTTTTTAAAAGAAATATGAAATTTTATAGTAACACATGTGCATAACCTAACCTATAAATATCTAGGATTTTATCTAGGTCATCCATGGTGTTTTTTCAAATTGAACTATTTAAATTTAAAAATATTCCTTATAATATTATATTAGTAGTATGTGATCAACTATAGAAAATAGCTTAGTGGTTTCAAACGAGCCGTGTCGTTAGGCCTCTATATTGTTCCACATTTGGTTACTATGTTAACACAGAACCAAATAATTCCATGGTTATTATCCCATGGTAAACCATTATTAAATCTTATATCATACTATAAAATGTATATAGGTTTTTACAATCAATAAGAATAAAAAACGCGGGTTTTTACCAGATTTTTTAAAAATAACGATTTAAAAAAATTATTTTTAGGGTTTTTATAAGTTTATGTAAACACAATAACAAAATTTTGATTGAATAACCATAAAAAATAAATAAATATTTTATTTGATACCTGCTATAGAGACTAAATAAAAAAATCAGTGAACTAATATATTAATCTTAGGATTTAAATAATAAATCTATCAAAATGTAATATAATCATATGACCTGATGTATCAGTGTCATATGTAATAGATACATATTGATATTATTCTAAAACACTTTCATACATTTATGAATAATTCGGATCCCATATAACCTTTAATTTAAAACCCACATTATATATTAATGTTTATAAAATATGGAATAGAAAATATTAATTGGTTGGCATAGATGCTCGGTAAGGAAAAAATATACCTTAGTGTTTGAGATAATAAATGTAATGGAAATCATGGGGAATTCTTAAAAATAATAATATAATTTCACATTACCATTTATTATAATCATAAAACATAATATATAGACATATTATCATACAATGATTGGTAAAAAATAATCAGTCTTATAAAATGGATTAAAATACATATCAATAATAATATTATATTTTATTATGATTGAAGAGTGGGTAATACATTAAAAAATGGTGTAATCACGAAAACATGGCATTTCAAAGATATGAAATCCATAGTAAAAAATTTTATATCATGAAAAACAAAAACAAAATGTGGAAAACAGCAATACTATTAACGAAATTATGATAAAACCCATTATATCCTAGCCTATGTTACCAATATCAATATGTATATGCCAAAAAATGTTAAAAAAACAATTATTCTAATTCATATGTGAAAAAATATATATTTTCATGAATAAATATAATTTAATTGTCAAGAACCATGGCGGGTCGTTATCCAACCCGGCACCCGACCCGGTCCGTGACAAGGCCCGAAGGGCGTTCCTAATCCCCACGGGCTGGAAACTAGTGTCGGGCATCCAAATAAACCAGTTGGGAACGGTTTGGCCCATAACGACGATAAAAGAACATAAACTGGACAAGCAGATCAATAAAGGAAAATAAACTAAACAACATGATGGTGGAAAAAAGAATACACAAAGCAACGTGACATACCTCAGGTGACCCCGTAGATCACCACATTATGTTAACTACACTCTCTTCCAAAAGCGATCCAAGACTAAACTCTGCAACTGAAAAAGTAAAGTAGGCGTGAGCACCGAAATGCTCAGTAGGAATGCCAAAATATAACCACGTCCTATGTCCCCACCTTTAGTAAGAAATCCAATAATGCTAGTTTGAAAATAAGATATAATAAAATAATATTTCTCCTTTTTAAATTCAAGTAACGCGTTTTCATTTTCAAGTAAAGCATTTTACTCCCACTACATCTTCAAAATAGGTTTTAAGCATGCATTAACATTTCAAAATGAAAAGAAACCAGTTTTGATTGAAATATGGTTTTGACAAACATGACATTAAGTATGAAACAACTCAAAAGTAAGTTACATCACTAGCAGATTGTCACAACTGTGCACCATGGGTAAATCCCTATAGGTAGCTTGAACAAGTGGGAACCTAGAGACCTCATACTTTGGTGAATCATGTCTTAGATGTCCACGACCCTCAGAAAAAATGGCTTATATTGCCACGCCCCTCAGAAAATGTGGCTTAGAAGAGCACGACCCTAAGAAATTCATAAGTTTAGTTAGTTTTGTTGCGTCAATCCTGATAGATAAACCGGGATGAACCGCTGCTATGTCATCTATTGTACTAGTCCTGGTCACCCACCTAGATACCCAGGTTTCCCATTGTGCTCTATTTCAAGTGGTGGTGAGTTTTCTTTATCAAGAAAACATATATGTACATAACACTTTCATATTCTAAAACTCATTCAACATCTCAGCACTACTCTCCCTCTTTGAGCGCATTCCCCCTCTTTCACATCACACAGTGCATAAGAATCAAATTAGGCACATGATAAAACATTCAACATAAAAAAAATAATTTTTCTAGAACCAAGTGGGGCGTGCCTCAAGAGAGGTTTTTCTTCTTCATAAAACATTTTTAAGAAGCCAAACTGGATTAATTACAAAAATGGAACACTTTTTACAATCAAATGGCCAAAAGGCCAAATACCTTTGGAAATACACCTTACCAATTCAAAACCACTTAAGAAATCATTTTTCAAGAAAAGTGACTTAAGACCAACGTCATTTGAAATGGATTTCAATTTCCGAAACAAGGGCATAATTGTTTCTAGAAATTGCAAACAGATTCCATAGCATGTGTATATAGAATAGTGTAAAACATATTTTTAAAACAATCAAGCAATTTCTAATTTCAAATTAAAAGCATAGGCATAGGGGACCTACCTCAAACATGTTACCGTTTGACAAAGACCACTCGAACCGATCCTAGGTATACACACGCACATTAATTTATATATATATATATATACACCCTTAGATGCATTGCACATATTCCTCATGCCATGAGAGAATATCCAAAATGAGGGAATATATATATATATGTGTGTGTGTATGTGTCTTACTACATGCATGTACATTTAAGAAACCTCAACACCCGCATCCCAGAACCATCACACTAAGTCCCAACACACTACACATAATTCAATAACACAATTAAAACACATAAAAATCTATAAAACATTTAAAAAAATAACACATCAAGGGTTTTCACCAGTAATACACTCAACATCAAGTATTAAGAGACATTGAAACCAGGATTAAAACAAAGGGACATTAAACCATACTTTTCATACTTTAAAATAATTTACAATATATATTGACAAATAAATAATAACACACACAAAACCCCAATTCCATTTAAAAAACGCTCAATAAAAACCCTTTGAAAAATCCATCTACGACACCCACACAATTAAAATAACATACTACATAATTAAAATGACTATTTTCTTGATTAATAAAACCGCTAGGAAATTTATTAAACAGTTTTAAAAGTTCATCGAATAACTTAAAATGTCAAACACTTGATAAAATATTCTTTCATGACTACACGCATATAGACGCTACACTAAAACACCAATTGCACCCTGTGCACATGGTAACAAATTAACTGCACAACTTATAAAACACTATTTAAATAGTTCAACATGGTTTCTCATAGCAAAAAGTACCTGTATCATATAAACATAACACTAAACTCATAAACACATCAAAATATTCTATGCCTAAAGTAAATTCGAATCCGCATCAAACAAAAAAATTAATAATCATGATAAATTAATCAATCAATCAATTTATCCATCAAACAAATATCATATGCGGAACCATCTACGTATTTTCACCAAATCATGTCTAAATCCTCAATTGCACACAAAAAACACCATAATCAAACCCAACAGAACCGTAAAGTAAGTAATCAAAAAAATAAAATCAAGATCTACGCAAAGAGGGAAGAAATTACCGAAATGAGTTGTGTGTGTTGGATTAGAGAGGGACACCGGCGAGGAGGTCCATCCGTCAAGAGAGATGCGCAGAAGTGTCCAACCAGAAGGGGGGGGGGGGTTGCGCGTGGCGGCTGCTGGCCGAGGGAGAGGGCACAAGGTGACAGGTCGGCGCGCAGGACGGCTATGCGGGCTCAGTCCACCGGAGGAGAACAGGAGGTCCAGCGAGGTGCGGCATGTGGGGGAGAGGTGGCGTGCAAGGGGCGGTCGGCCATGGGAAGGGAGGGGAAAGGGGGAGCTATGATACAGAAGGGGGAGAGAAGGGGAAGCAGCGAGAATTAGGGTAGGGGGGTGCGACATGAATGAGGGGAAAAGCGGTAGGGAGAGAAAATGAGGGAAAAAAGAAGGAAAAAAAATAAAAAATAAAAATAAAAGAATTAAAAAAAATATGTATATCGATAAAAATAGAAGAATAAAAATAAAAATAAAATAAAAACCAAATAATTAATAATAATGAATTTAATGTCAATAATAAAACTAAAGTAATAAAACTAGCCACAAAAGAATAACATTAAATCATTTGTCTACACATAGACTCATGCACGGTCGCACGCCCGTGAAATCATAAAATTAATAATAAAGCATTGTGTTATTAATGTTGGGCACTGTGCGCGGTTGCGTAAACAGTCACGCGCCCGTATATAGTCACACGCACGGTTAGAATTATATATATGTATATATTTTAAACACGTTCAAAGTGAAATTCAAAAACAATACATAAAATAATTAAGAATAAAATAAAGTGTCGTACATTGCTACTCTAATACACACATTTATCAGCAAAAGTGCGAGACTCAAGTCGGTCTGAACCATACCTTAGAAAATAAAATTTAATTTCAGAAAAAATTATAAAATAATAATTATAATTATTACTATATATGTTCAAGTGTGACAATTCTCCCCACGATGACACTTTCTGCCCCCAGAAAGTCCAAAAAAGACATGATCAGCTCGAGGTTCCAAGTGAGACCGAGAAGACACATAAATAAAAACCTCAATCACCCAAAGACTGAGCATTAAAAACACCCTTAACCCCAAATTCCATAGATTTAAAAACTAGAATCATGAAGAAGAATAAAATAATAATAACCAATGACAAGGAACTGACCTTCAACACAACTTCATTAGGGAACACATTGACCCCTAATTTAGGAAACATCAAGGCTCACTCGAGACGTTGAAGAGAACTCGTCAAACTACCCACTACCAGAGATAACCAATTACCATGGTCAAGGTTGGGCAGGGCAGATTGTCCAGCCATGGACACTTTTAAGACATAGTTCTCCCCAAGCTAGTCCCATGGTGGTATCCCCACCATATTAGGATTCTTTTCAAACATTTATTATTCAAACCAAAATGACACAAACCCCCAGAAAAATGTCTAACGCTGGCTTGATCCTCAAAGCTCCCTAGGTTTAGTCAACCAATACAAGAGGGGACATCGGCGAGACCTGAGGCGGGTCTCCCAACCATTTTAAAATTTCCTAACACCACGGAACCCGCGCAGGAATTCCAAGTTTACTTGAATCAATACATACTGAATTCTGCATCATGAACCCACCAACATAAGTCAACCTGCACTGATTATTCCGACAGTGGAAAACACTTCGCCACATGAGATAGCTTTGATAGCAGAACCCCCTAACCAGGAGGTGAACCAGACAGGCGCATGAAAATTCCACAAGATAGAGGCATCTCTGGAAAAAGTGAAATTTCGATCCATTACTGACCACGAGAAGGTTCACAAAACATGCCTGCCGATTTTTACAAGGATACTGATTCTTCAGACATCTATATGACTCAAGAGGAACTCCCATAAATTCAGACCACAAAAAAGATACAAGGCCTTCATAGATGGTATCGCAATAGAAAAATTTATCTAGTCCCCATCCCGACATTCCAGACTTCTGTCGGACCAAGCCCGTCCCACGTCCGACGAGTTTTGACTGCGCGCAAGCTTCACCTAGAAACCTATAGGTGGGGCCCTGATGTCTGAACCATCTACAGTATCGCAGTCACAAGCTGACCACCTCTGACTGGAACTTCCTCTGCCGGAAAAGCAGCCCACATACATCTCCTCGTGTCTTGCACGACCACTCTATCAACATACCAACAGAGAATTGCATCGAACGACTTAGAGTGTCTGACTGACCATGCTCGAGCTAGGAGATTGAGCGGTCTATCAAACACGCGACACAACTGACGAGAGGGGCACTCCAAGAACAAATCCCTTTGATTCAAACTCTTCATCAGAGGAGGAACCATCACTTACAATAATATAAATGGTACTAACAAATATTACGAACTTTAATTTTGTTGTTCAAAACAACCTCTGGAGAACTTGTAACTAGCTCATCAGAAAGGTCAACATACCTCCTTCACCCTTCGTTGACTAGTCAAACACCTACAAGGACTACCACATTCCTTTGCTTTCAATTAGGTACAATCATGGAATGAGACTAGTCTTGAGGGTTGCTCACGACATCGCTATTCGCAACGAAAACGGAACTATCACCATTTTCCGGTTTAGTATCACTCATCAAAACATAACCGAGACAACTTACGCATACACGACATCTAGAGTTCCTCCAAATCCATAGACACTTCCAAATTTCCCAAATAACTCAACGAAATTCATCTGACATTGAAATTTACGAACAGTCGACACCACTGAGTAGAACCTAACTCTTCCACTCCACTGAGAGTCTGAGTCGGGCCAAGAAATGATAGAGACCTGCTGGAACCCATGGGACATTTCTAGGGGGCATATCCCAAACAAGAACACAAAACATCCTTCCACAAACCCAAAAACATTACAAAACAAACATCAACAGTCCAGAAACAAATCCAATAATTCCAATTTAAAACATCAATTCATTTTCAAAGAAAAACACTCACTTGAAAAACCAAGCACTGCACAACAAGCCCAAAAGCTATTTTAAAAATCCATCTTTACTCTAAACTCAATGTTTTTTTTTCATTTTTAAAACCATTTGTGCACAGAAACCCATTTAAGAAAAGGCCCACTTTCTAGGAAACAATATGTAACCTTAGAAATCAATCAACCACCACTGATATTCCATGGTGCCTCGCAAATATGCATTTTTGTGCCACTCAGGCACCCGTCCACACGATTCACCAACTAGCCATTAATCATGTCCACACGCACATGCGAGCACCAATAGGAATACTACTAGAAAGAAACATGGTTACTCTACTATAAAAAAAAACATTCTCAATATCCGAAAATACCTTTTTTCACACCATTTAAAAAATTGAAGACATATTTTTAAAAAACATCCCATTTCAAAAATAACTCACTTTAATTTCAAATAACCCAAAACATTCTTTTTGAAAATCAACTTCAAAAATCAACCCCAAATTCTAAAAAAAAGTCCAAGAGAAAAGAAAACCAAAAATAATGTCAAATACATGCCAAAATAAAACAAGAGCAGCACCAAAGTCCTCTTCACTTTTTAAAGGAAAACAATTTCGTGCAAATACCAAAATTGAAGCAAGATATCACAAACAATAAAGCACTTGGGCAGAGGACTAGTGGTTGTGACTTACCCAGCTACATGGTTTAGCCGACCATGCCCTAGGTAAGCATCAACCACTAGGATTGTCAAACCGTACTCTCGGGTATCACATGGGTCGCTACTCCACATGAGACTGTGTGCAGTACCGGTTTACTCCCATTGTCATCCCCTATACACAAAGACCAAGGCCAAAAACCTCATCTGATACCATTTTTTCACGAACCAGGGCGGGTCATTATCCAACCCGGTGCCTGACCTGGTTCGCGACAAGGCCCGAAGGGCATTCCCAATCCCCACGTGCTGGAAAATAGTGCCGGGAATCCAAATAAACCAGTTGGGAACGATTTGGCCCATAACGAAGATAAATGAATAGAAACTGGACAAGCAGATCAATAAAGGATAATAAACTAAACAACTTGACAACAAAAAAAGGATTAAACAAAGAAAAGTGACATACCTCAGGTGACCCCGTAGATCACCACGGTATGTTAACTACACTAACATTCAAAAGCGATCCAAGACTGAAACCTGCAAATGATAATATAATGTAGGAGTGAGCACCGAAATGCTCAGTAGGAATGCCAAAATATAACCACGTCCAATGTCCCCACCATTAATAAGAAATCCAATTATTCCAGTTAGAAAATAAGATATAATAAAATAATATTTCTCCTTTTTAAATTCAAGTAACGCGTTTTCACATTCAGGTAATGAATTTTACTCCAACTACATTTTCAAAATAGGTTTCAAGCATGCATTAACATTTCAAAATGAAAAGAAACAAGTTAGGATTAAAATATGGTTTTCACAAACATGACATCAAGTATGAAACAACTAAAAATAAAGTTGCATCACTAGCATCTTGTACCAAATGATCACCATGGGTAAATACCTATTGGTAGCTTGAACAAGTGGGAACCTAGAGACCTCGTACCTTGGTGAAACGTGGCTTATAAGACCACGAACCTTAGAAAACATGGAATAGAAGGCCACGACCCTCAGAAAATGTGGATTAGAAGACCACGACCCTCAGAAATTAATTATTTTAGTTACTGTTGTTGTATCAATCCTTCTAGATAAACCTAGATGAACCGCTGCCATGTCATCTAGCGTTCTATTTTTGGTCACCCACCTAGATACCCAGGTTTCCCATTGTGCTCTATTTCAAGTGGTGGTGAGTTTTCTTTATCAAGAAAACATATATATACATAACACTTTATTTTTCTAAAAATCATTCAACATATCACCACCACTCTCCCACTTTATGCACATTCCCCCTCTTTCACGTCACACAGTGCATAAGCATCAAATTAGGCACATGATAACACGTTCAACTTAAAAAAATCATTTTTCTAAAACCAAGGGGGGCGTGCCTCGAGAGAGGATTGTATTTTTCATAAAACATTCTTAAGATGCCAAATGGGATTAATTACAAAAATGGAACACTTTTTACAATCAAACTGCCAAAAGGCCAAATACCATTGAAAATACACCTTACCAATTCAAAAGCACTTACGAAATCAATTTTCAAGAAAATTCACTTAAGTCCAATGTCGTTTGAAATACATTTCAATTTCCAAGACAAGGGAATAATAGTTTCTAGCCACTTCAAACAGATTCCACATCCTCTATATATAGCATAGTGTAAAACATAATTTTAAAACAAACAAGCAATTTCAAATTTCAAATTAAAAGCATAGGCATAGGGGACCTACCTCAAACATGTCGTCATTTGACGACGACCACTCGAACCAATCCTAGGTACATACATGAACATACATTTATACATATATATATATATATATATACCCTTAGATGCATTGCACATATTTCTCATTCCATGAGAGAATATGCACAAAGAGGAAATATATATATATGTGTGTGTGTATTACCGCATGCATGTACGTGTAAGAAACCTCGACACCCACGACCCAGAACCATCGCACCAAGGCCCAACACACTACAAATAATTCAATAACACAATTCAAACACTTAACAATCTATAGAAAATTTAAAAAAGTAACACATCAAGGGTTTGCACCAGTAATACACTCAACATGAAGTAGGAAGAGACATTGAAACCAGGATTACAACAAAGAGACGTTGAAACATACTTTTCATACTTTAAAATAATTTATAACATATATTTAAAAATGCACATTAACACACACACAAACCCCAATTCCATTTAAAAAACGCTCAATAAAATCCCTTTGAAAACTCCATCTGCAACACCCACACAATTAAAATAACCAACTGTATAATTAAAATGACCACTTTCTTGATTAAGAAAAATGCTAGGAAATTTATTAAACAGTTTTAAAAGTGCATTGAATGTCTCAAAATGTCAAAGACTTGATAACATTTTCTTTCATGGCTACACGCATATAGACGCTCCACTAAAACACTAATTGCACACTTTGCAAATGGTAACAAATTAACTGCACAACTTATAAAACACTATTTAAATAGTTCAACATGGTTTTTCATAACAACAAGTACCGGTATCAAATAAACATAACAATAAACTCATAAACACATCAAAATATACTAAACCTAAAGTAAAATCGAATTTGCATCAAATAAACAAATTAATAATCGTGCTAAATTAATCAATAAAGAAATTTATCCATCAAACAAATATCATATGTGGAACCATCTACGGATTTTCCCCAAATCATGTGCGAATCCTCAATTTAACCAAATAAACACCATAATTAAACCCAACAGAACCCTAAAACAAGGCATCAAAACAAATAAAATCAAGATCTACGCAAATAGAGACGAAATTACCGAAAGGAGGTGTGTGTGTCAGAGGAGAGAGGGACACCGGCGAGGAGGTCCATCCGTCAAGAGAGGTGTGTGGAAGTGTCCAACTGGAAGGGGGTCAGCGTGCGGTGGCTGCTGGCCGGGGGAGAGGGAGCGAGGTGGAAGGCCGGCGTGCAGGACGGCGGCGCGAGCTCAATCCGCCGGAGGAGAGCAGGAGGTCCGGCGAGGTGCGGCGTGTTGGGGAGAGGTGGCACGCAAGGGGGCGGTCGACCATGAGATGGGAGGGGAAAGGGGGAGACGTGATCCAGAAGGGGGATAGAAAGGGATGCGTCGAGAATTAGGGTAGGGGGTGCGACGAGAATGAGGGGAAAAGAGGGAGGGGGAGGAAATGAGAGAATAAAGAAGGAAAAAAAATAAAAAAAATAAAAGAATAAAAATAAAAATATAAGAATAAAGATAAAAATAAAAGAATAAAAATAAAAATAAAATAAAAACCTAATAATTAATAACAATGAATTTAATGTCAATAATAAAACTAAAGTAATAAAACTAGCCAAAATATAATAGAATTAAATCATTTGTTACACACAGACTCGTTCACAGTCGCACGCCCGTGAAATAATTAAATTAATAATAAAGTGTTGTGTTATTAAGGTTGGGCACTGCGCACAGTTGTGTAAACAGTCACGTGCCCATATATAGTTGTAGGAATGGTCAAGAATATATATATATATATATATATATATATATATTTTAAACACGTTCAAAGTGAAATTCAAAAACAAGACATACAATAATAATGAATAAAATAAAGTGTTGCACATTGCAATGCCAATACACACATTTATCAGAAAAAGTGTGAGACTCATATCAGTCCGACCCGTACCTTAACAAATAAATTTTAATGCCAGATAAAATTATAAAATAATAATAATTATTATTACTATAGATGTACGAGTGTGACATTAATTATAAACATAATAAATGAAATTGAAGGCAATATAGGAACCCACATGTCATCACCCGGTTATATATATTGAACAATAATTCAATCATCAATATATCTTAATGAAACCATGGAAAATGAATGGTTTTATTAAAATTTTCAAATTAAACACATAATAGGAATATAATAAATCATAGGCTATTAAAATATTTTCATTTTAGAAAATTAATAATTTCATAGAAAAATATAGAAATTGATCAAAACATGACTTCTTGGGAAATTTTGATTAGATAAAAAATAAATGTGAAAATATAAATCTTTTAAAATAAATAGTTAAACATTTTAATAAAAATATTTCTGAAAATTAAATTAGAATAACGTAATAATGGTAAGATAATCTGTTTTAAAATATTATAACAAATATTTGTAAATAAATGAAACATAAAGGGTAAAAATAATTTTTATTCAATAAATATTGAGTGGTAAATAATGAATATAAATGAACTTATTATGTTGTGAGGCCATTTTAAGGAATATTCATATGAAAGAAACATATCATGAAATTCATTTAATTAAAATTTATAGGAAAATATAATTAATAGAAAATAACAAACATTGATGTCAATAATGATAATATTTTTGATAATAAAAAAATCACTGCTGAAGAAAATGATTCATTCTTATGAATGAGATATATTATTTCCAAATTTAAAAATTTTATTTTGAATTCAATTTATAAAATTAGTTGTCATTTGATATTAAGAATAATTTCACATGATAATAACAGGGAATAAAATATAATTTAGTGAAATTAATGAATAAATTAAATCATGATAATTATACTAACGTGATAATTTTCATGACCAAATTAATAAAATATCAAGTTTTTAAACCCCTTATAATGGTCATTATTTTGAAGGAGAATTTTCCAATCATTTTGAATAAGAATATTTAGTGTTTTAAAACCTTTATTATAGAGCATATTAATATTTATTTAAATTTATATGTTTCAATTTTTATCAGTCACCCCCAATAATGACAAACCACTATGTATGAAATTAACAGATAACTCCACCTATGTATATACCCTTAAATATACATATTTAACATGTATTCCATCTCATTCATGATGTAAACACAAAAGTTGATGATTAAGCTCCACTAGGATTTTATTCGAGGGATAATATTAATCTGAACCCTAGGCTTCTGGAGAACTCAACCTCTATCGAGTATAGTAGGCCTCCCATGTCACACAGAGGTTCTCCCCACTATCCTTGGACTACTGAGGTACTCCTCCTATCGAGTGCCATGGGTCTACCATGCTCATATAGAGGCACTCCCCACCGTGGGTCTGCCATGCTCACACAGAGGCGCTCCCGCTCATAGCTTGCTGAGGTATTACTTTCAAGTACTGTGGGTCTACCACGAATCCATGGTGCTCCCCACTGTGGGTCTTTCGTGACACCATGGCGCTCCCCGCTAGGCTAGTAGAATCACTCCGAGTCAAACCATCAGTAGTCGTCAGGTCTCAGCCAACTACTAGGTTCCCGCACAAATTCTCACTCATTCATGGTATATCCACACCACAACCTACAGGTTGAGGCTCCAACTACCACGAAGTCCAAAGAAGAAGTAACCCCAAGGTTTTCCACATCATAGAGGTCTCAACGCAGCTAATGACAATTCAATCGAATTCTCTGTCTATGAGTTATTATCCTTTTAGTCATTGGGGCCGGTTCGGCCCATAGTGTCTGTTGGGTTCTTTGGGTCATGTTTCACCTAGGTAGAGCCTAACTTCGACCGAAATTTTATAACATTTGAACTGGTTCTCAGAATTGAAATCTAAGGGCACCATTGAACTTTAATTGGTGGTATTCTCTTAATGATACTTTATCTATCTTTTCAGGTATGTTTTTCCTTTTTTGGAGTTCTTTAGAAAAGGGGTGTTTCTGGAAATTTTCCAATTACACACCATATACATTATAATTACAATTCTTGAACTTTATATGTACACACGGTGTACTTCCTTTTTGTAGTAGGCTATGTTTTGGACGTGAATTAGTCGCATACAAGGCCATGTTGGAGTGACTCAGAGGCTTCTTAATGTGGAGTATATAAAAGCCGAGTACACACCGTGTACTTCAAAATTACACACTATGTACTTTATTTTTTTTCATGAGATGCATCAGGGTTGCATCTGATGGACAGAAACCACTTCATTTATGTTTTGTTCATCCGAGAGTGCCAAGAATCTATGGATCTTCGACAAGCCCCCGATCCTCTATCTGTTTTATGAATTGACTGCTATCTATTTTGTTGGAATCACTATTGTAAGCTCTTCCTTCTTCTATAGCATCGTTTTTCAACTCCTCCTCTTTTCCAAATTATCATGGGTTGAACATTTTATGCATTCTTTAATATCTACAACATTCTATGGAGATTCTAGCTTTTAGGTTCATGTATATTTTTCTCCTAACACCGAGGTAGGTGGTTTGTGCCTTTATATAAAATGTTTTTGATTATTATGTGAAAATTCCACCAATACCCTTGAATGGGGTATTGCATGTTTATTTTTTTCCACTATTTCTTTCCAACATTAATTTTATGCCTGAGTAGAGGTCATTGTTTGTGAATAGGGTAATTTTATATGCTTTGGATGTTTTTCCCATGCATGTTTTCACTATATTTGACCTTTGGTTCTAGTTTGCATGTTTGGCTACTGTTTCTTCTTTCATGCCTAGTATTGTAGGATGGAGGGACTTATGATCTAACCTGATGTTATGTTTTAGACTGCTATCCATGTAGTTATTGAGGATAACTTTGTATATCATGTGATGCTAAGATTGATGACATACATTGGGCCATGAGAAACTGGTGTATAGACCATAGGTAGAATTTATGTTGAAGGCTTCTCTAGAGTGTCATTATAATTACGATACGAGAACAAAAGGGGAACTGACGTTAGGTTCTTCCCAAGAGTGTCTATAGTTCCTCGATGAGGGCCACATGGGTAATTGACATTGATTGATTTCCAAGAGTGCCTTTAGTACGATACGAGGCTATAGGGGGAATTGATGGTGAGTGCTTCCCCAGAGAAACTATAATTTATATTAGCAATAATGGTTAGACTATTTGTGCTACCCAAAGGGTTTCTTGTACATGATATGTAGTACCATAGGGGATAGGATGTGGGTAATTCCCATAGGGTTACCTATTGTGTTATCTATTTTGCAATTTCATTATGTGTGGTGTTTTTAATGCTTAAACTGTGGATTGTTTACTACTTACTACTTCATTATTTAATGTTTCTATACTTTTACCTACCATATACCCACTGACTATTAGGCACTGATCTTCTGGTGGATGCCTAAAAGAATTTAGTCTCAAACCCTATTTGGGCCTGGCTTTTGGACCAAAAAGGCTATATTGCTGCAGGTACAATAAAGGGTAAGAACCCATTGACTTCAGGTACTTGATTACATTGGATATGGAGAGAATGGGACCTAGCTGAGGCTTGCGATGCTTAAGTTTTGTTCAACTATTTTTTTGTACTATGGTTTAGTTCTGTATTAAGCATTGTGACTTGATTGGATGCTTTCCTAGACATTTATATATCATGAATCATTTATATATATTTTCTCTCAAGTTGTTTCTATATCAGTCTTCCAATGTATACTTCTGTTTGATATTTACTACTTCCGCTATTGTGTGTTGATTACTTCTACTATGTACTCTTCCAATGGGGGAATTGTTTCCCCACCATCACAACCAAGGCCCTCGCTGCTAGTCGGTAGCCTCTGGCGTTTGGGGAAATGCTCTTGAGGCCATGTTACCAACCGGGTACAGGGCACCTTTGGGTGGTTCTAGAACTCAGACCATACAAAGTGGTATCAGATGATTTCTTTTCCCTTTCCTTACTGTTTGGATCCTTTAGTCATGGAGAGGATGGAATGGGTACTTTGTATTAAGTTGTTCCCAGGAGTAGCTAACCCATGTATTGGGAAAAGGAAAATCTAAGTTTTTTAATTGCAATTTTTATTGTTTTTCAATTGTTACAGTTGATCTGATTTCACATTGAGTGATTCACCTGATTTGTGAAGTTACTATTGATGTTATTGAGGTTCTATTTCAACTGCAACCCGATGAGATGAGGGCATTCCATCTCATGCATCATAGAGGAACTTTTTAGAAATCACATTTCATGCATTTTTTCCATTCAATCTAGGATGCATTAGTGATTTCATGTTAGTGTGATAGATGATCTGTAAGATATGCATGTTGTTGTGATAGTTCCCTTGATATAACTACCTATTGTTTGATTTGATATTTTTGTGTATATTTTTGCATGAATGAATGCCAAGCATTTGTTCTTGAAGAGTTATGGGCCCTAATGGACTGTAATTTGGTGGATCATTGACTTGTTTGTCCTGATATAAGGTGTATAAGATGCCAAACATTGATTCACGTGTATTATGGGCCTACAGAGATCGAAATTATGCACTTTAGGTACTCATTTCTATGTTTTCTGGGTCCTGGAGTAGTTTTGGAGGCATACTGTCCAGAAAAAACCCAGAATACAAACCGTGTAATGTTAAGTACACGCCATATGTTATTCAGTTCAGGAAGAATTTTTTTTAATTACATGTCTTGTACTTTATATACATCCCTAGTAGTCTCTTACCGTGTCATAGTAAATGTGGGAAGAGATAGGGGATGGGGAAAAGCTGGAGTGAACATGTTGTCTTTCAACCATACATGCCATGTAGTGTCGACCCTGTGCCCACCCATGTCACCAATAACACATTTTGGATGAGTCGTGTCAAATACATGCAATGTGCATTCTAAAAACGCCATGTATTCCGATCCAGGTACCTGGCCGGGTCATGAACAACATGGGTTAGTGTCACACATTCATGTACACACTATGTATTTATGAACACGCTGTGCAGTTTGACCTATGCACCCGACCGTGACACAAACTACACGAGAACGTTTTATCAATTCTCATACTCTCTATGTCTGAATGAAACACACCTTGTAGTGTGAGCCGTGTGTCAGGTCGTTTCACAAACAACACTGGAAAGGTGATGCTTTTCTAGTACACGTCGTGTATGAATTTTACATGCCATGTAGGACTTTTACATGTCATGTAGTATTTACTAATGAGATCCATGTTTCTTAGCCGTGTAGAAGAACTCGAGCAGGGAAAGAGGATTCTTGTACATGCCGTGTGTTAACACAACTGGTCATGTTTCTGGGGTGTTACACGACAGGTTGAGGCAAAAGTAAACGCCCATTTGAATGACTTCAGGGAACACGCCGTGTATGTAGTGTACATGCCATGTAGTCATGTTTTGTAAAACATTAATGTTTTCTTCCTCTATATCTTCATACACTAATTGTTTTCAGTCCTAGTTTCTTTCTGGTCTATGGTGTGCGCATGACCATGTGAATTCATGCAACCATGATGTTCTCCAGTGGTACAACAGTTTCTAGGCGGTGATCAGACACCTGATATGGCTATATAGGGGCATCCCATATCATTATCTCTGCTGCTGTTGAGGAGAGCGTTGGGATTTTCAACTTTTCTTCTGACGATATCATGACTCTAGACACACCGTTGGGGACTAGAATTGATAGTGTACGTCAGTGTAAAGAGTTCCGTATACATGTTGGTGGGTGTCAATTTTTATGGACTCTATATGTACTTGAGATGACAGGATATGATTTCATTATCGGAATGGACTGGATAGTTTCCTTCAGGCAGTTGTCGACTTTTATCACCATAGAGTGAGTTTTATATCACCAGAGGGTGGATCTTTTCTTCACAAGGGATAATGGGATGTCTATTCTAGCAGAGATGGTCCAGAACATCATGGGTTTGGAGGAGTTACAACCCAGATTGCTAGTCTTTATCTGGATGACATGGGGACTTCACTGTTAGACATTCCACCAGTGGTGGATCGTTTTAGAGATGACTTTTTAGGGGAATTTTCTGGTTTTTCTCCGGTAGCATGAGAAATACACATTGATTAATCTTGTGAAAGTAGTGGCACCAATGTCCATTTCTCCTTATATGATGCCTACAGCTGAGTTGCAGGAGCTCATGAAGTAGTTGGAGGAGTTTTGGGCAATGGATTTCATCGGACCCAGTTCTTCTCCTCAGGGCATGCCTTTTATATTTGAGAAGAAGGTAGACCGTACCCTGAGGATTTGTATGAACTATCGGAAGTTGAACTAGCTGACGGTTAAAAACTGATATCCCTTGCCAAGGATCAATGATTTCTATGATCATCTTCGATGACCTGGGTGTTTTTGAAGATTGACATGAGGTCTGATTATCATAAGTGGCACATTATACCATCAGATAAACCTCTTACATCCATTCATAGCAGGTATGATATATACGAGTACTTGGTTATGTCGTTTGGTCTCACGAACGCGCCTACTGTTTTCATAGAAACGATGAACTGAGTGTTCCTTCCTAGGATTCATTCGTGGTGGTCCTCATAGGAAATATCATGGTGTACTCCCACACTTGACATGACCATGCAATCCATCTTGAGATCGTTATGAGTAAACTGAGAGAGCATCATTTATATGCTAAGCTCTAAAAGTGCCACTTTTGGAAGGATCATATTTAATTCTTGGCTCATGTTATCTTAGAGGAATGAGTATCTATTGACCTAGAGAAAGTGAGAGCTGTAGTTTCTTGGGAGCACCCGCATAACGTCGTTGAGGTGCAATGTTTGCAAGGATTTTCTGGATACTAAAAACGTTTCATAGTGGACTTTTCCTGATTGTCAGCACCACTGATAGGTCTTCCCAACAAGGGGGAAAAGTTCTTTTGGTCAGATTCATGGGAGTCATCCGTTCAGTAACTGAAAGGGAGGTTGAATTCAGCACCGATACTTGTATTTACCGAGATGGGAAAGAGTTATACTATTTATGACAACACGTTAGGTATCGGGCTGGGAGATGTGCTTATACAGGGCGAGGGATTCATTTCTTACGGGTCTTGGTAGTTAAGGACACACGAGAGGAATCACCTGACGCATAATCTGGAGTTGGTAGCGGTTGTAAATGCCCAACATTGTTGGAGACATTATCTTATGGGAGAGAACATTTTGGTTTTCACTGACCACAAGAGTCTCACGTACATCATCAGTCAGCGTGATCTGAATATGAGGCAGTGCAGGTGGGTGGAGTACCTACAGTCTTTTGACTTTGTGCTTTCTTATATGGCTGGGAAGGACAACGTAGTGGCTGATGCGTTGAGCATGAGGACTGAAATACATGAAGTTCAGGAGGCCAGTAGTGTGTGGCAGCTTATGGATCTATTCTATGAGATTCATATGAAGGTACATAGTAGATAGAGGAAGACTTATCTTTCTTCAGTGGTTGTTACCTCTACTCTTCTAGATCAAGTTCGAATGTGGAAGCTATCAGATTCTAAAGGATTAGTCCTATGGGAAAGTATGTCAAGAGATGATCCTATTTATGGATAGACCATAAGAGAGGATGAGATCTTGCATTACCAGGGATGTGTATGGGTGCCAGTGGACATACGGGAGGAGATAATGCAGGATTTTAATTCCTTAGTTTGGGAAAATCATCCTGGAATCACCATGATGTATCTTGATCTACACCATTATTATTAGTGGCCAAGTATGATGGGAGACATTTCTGGATTCATCACGAGGAGTTCTACTTGTCAGCAGGTGAAGATGGAACATCAGCAACCAATAGGGATTTTGATGCAGTTACCCATTTCTGAGATAAAGTGGAATGACATTGTGATGGACTTTGTGACCGGTTTTCCGAGGTCGCCTCGAAGGAATGATGTAGAATGGGTCGTCATTGGATGGCTTACGAAGGATTATCACTTCTTGACAATCAAGGATACCTTCAGTGTTGATAGGATGGGGTGATTGTACATCATTGAGATTGTACGTATTCATGGAGTTCCACACTCCATTGTTTCAGATAGGGATGCATGTTTTACTTCTCGATTTTTGGCTGGGGCTTCAGAAGGCTTTCGGAACACAAGTTCTTTTGAGTAAAACATACCATCCCCAAATAGATGGCCCATCCAAGCATACAATTTAGGTTCTTGAGGATATCCTCCATGCTAGATTTCATGATTTTGGATGTTCATGGGAGAAGCATATACCTCTTCTGTATTTCCCTACAATAATAGTTTTCATGTGACTATTCAGATAGAAGCTTATTAGGAATTGTATGGTAGGCCATTCTGATCACCCTTATGTCGGCTGGAGATAGGAGAGGCAGCATTGCTAGGACCTCCTCTTGTTCAGGAGACCTCAGAGTAGATAGATTTGACTCAGAAGAGGATGGCTACGACACAGTCTCAACAAATGTCTTTTGCTGATAAGTGGAGACGTCCTCTGGAATTCGAGGTCAGGGATCATGTTTTACTATATGTCACACTGAGGCTTGGACACATGAGGATTCAGAGATAGGGTAAGCTCTCACCGTGGTACATCGGGCAGTTTGAGGTGCCGGAGAGAGTTGGGCCAGTTGCATATCGATTGTAGTTACCTTAGAGGTATTGGGCTACACACGATGTCTTCAACGTTTGTCAGCTCCGAAGTTACTTTTCAAACCAATCTCATGTCTTTCATCCTGAGGATTCCAAGCTCAAGGTGGATCCGTCATTTAAAGAGAATTCTCTCTGGATTTTGGATCGCATTACAATGGTTTTTTGTGGTCAGTCTATTCCACTGGTACGAGTGCTATGACATCATGGGAGAGTGGTATCCGATACAATTCTTTTTTATTCAGATTATTCTTTTGAATGTTATGATTTTCAGTCTACACATTTTTTTCATTTATTGAGAAATTTTCACGTAAGTTGATATTTCCACCTCAAAAATTGAATATAGAACATATGATAAAAACATCATAGAGATTTATTAAGGAAAAAACAAATTAAAAGAATATTACTATCTATTTTGGTGAAAAAATTATTGAAAAGATTATTATCATCCACTTAATAAACTTTTATGTTATTTTGGGTATAGATTGGATATTCATTTACCTTGTTAAGATATATTTTAGAGCTAATGAAGTTGTTTTTAAGAAAGATATTCATTTTTTAAACAAGAATGAAACCATAACTTCTATTACATATAATGAAGCTAAGAAAATCAGAAAATATGGAAGGAATTTATCTTTCATATATTGTTGAAAATAAGGGAACCATTTAGATTAATAATTTTATAATAATAAAACAATACATGAATGTTTTATTTGATGAGTTTTCTAGTGTTATACCTAATTTTGAATTTGAATTCTATGTTGACTTTGTTCCTAATGCTAATCGAATTTCACATTCATCTTATTTAATGGATCAAGTAAAACTTTTGGAATTGAGAGAATTGTTTTAGGAGATTCTTAATAAAGGATTCATTCATCTTAGAACGTCACCATGGGGTTCCCATATCTTATATTTTAAAATTATAAATTGATGTATGAGGCATTTCATTGATTATTTATATTTAATAACATTACTATTATGAATAAGTATCCATTTCCTCATATAAATGATTTGTTTGATCATCTCCTAGGAGCTTAGTATTTTTCAAAGGATGGCCTTAGGTATAGGTACTATAACTTTTACATGATAGAGGATGACATATGGAAAATAGTATTTCATAATAGATAAAGTCATTATGTTTTTATTGTTATACAATTTTGGTTAACAAATTATCCAATAGCATTTGTGGATCTAATAAATTGATACTTCCATGAATGTTTGTAAACATTTTTTGATATTTTTATTGAAGATAATTTGATTTATGAAAAGTAACAACAATCATGAAAAATATCTATGGGCTGTTCATTAAAACCTTAAAAAAAATAATATATATGAAAAAATAATAAAATTTATTTTTAGGATGTAGAAGAATTCATTACATGGCTACATAATAAATAAATATGGAATAATAGTTGATCTGGTTATAACTAAAGTGGTCAATGAAAGGAGAAGACATTAATATATTACTCATATTTATAGTTATCTTGGATTAACTAGATATTATTGGTGGTTTTTTTGAAAACATTTTATGATTATCAATCCCACTAACTAAGATAATCCAAAAGGAAGATAAAATCCTTAGGATTAAATAATTGATCACTATTTCTAGGAACAAAAAATAATATTGTTTAATGCTCTAGTTTAGGATCTACCCTCAAAAAATGGTGTCTTTTTCATATATAGTGATACATCATTAAAATAACATGGCTTTATCCGAATGCATAATTATATGGTAATTTCTTATGCTTTATATCAATTGAAACCACTTCATAAAAATTATCATACACATTATCTCAAATTTAAAGATCCATTATTTTATTCAGAAATATGGTGAAATTAGTTATAAATGTCTAAGTGTAAAATTTATATTGATTATAAATGATTTATGAATAAATCACTAAAAAAAGTCAAACATGAGATATAAGAGATGTATGGAATTGGTAAAGGCTCATGACTTCACAATTCATTATCATCCAAAAAATGAAAATAATGTAGTTGACACATTGAGATAGTAAAATAATTCTTCATTAACTAGAACATGAGCCTTTGGATAATTATTTGATGAATTTTTTCATAGATGTTATTGATGGAGGAAATTCATTACTTTTTAATGATTCATTATAATAGTCTCTATTAAGAACAATATTCATCAATATTTGAAGGATCATTAGTAGTTATATGAAATTATATAATTGTTTAAGAAGTGTAAGTTTACTAAATCTAACAAAAATAATGACTTTTTAAGATTTCTATATAGATTATGTGTGCTCTGTGACTCTAAATTGATGTTAGAATTGTTGAGTGGAGATCATAGTCCCTTGTGTCAATTTATCCTTTCAAAAATAATATATATAAAAACCTTCAATAGTATTACTAGTGGGATGAAATGAAAAGATATATTACTGATTTTATATTGAAATGTATGACTTTTAATCGTTTTAGATAAGTGTTAAAATTAAAATAGAGGATGGTTTATAATTTTATAGTTTTATAGGGTTAATAGTAAAATATATCCATGGATTTCATGGTGGGATTGCCAAATACTTCTTGATGTTATAATGTGATTTGTGTTCTTATTCATTGATTAAATAAATGTTACCATTTCCTTCCCATTTATAATAATATATCTTTAGATTATATTTATTGAAAGTATCCTATGGAGTTGTTCATGATTCATGGAGGTAATACCTCTATTGTATCGAACTATGATCACAGGTTCACTTAAAATTTTTTAAAATTTTTCAGAAGTCATTGAGTATTGGATTCTATTTCAGTACTGCTTTTAATTCTCAATCTGATGGACAACCTGAATGATTTAATCATACCGTGGAACATATTATTTTAATTTCTCAATGTATTGCTGTGTAATTTTGGTTCAACAATTTTCTTTATTTTTGTTTTTTATAATTACAGTTTTCATTTTTGTATATAGATGGATCATATTGAAGAAATATATTGAAATTTATGTTGTAATTCAAATTTATGAGATAAATAGGATGAAATGTAGTTGATTGAAAAGCATTTTTATGGAAAACAGGTGATAATTTTAATTTAATTTTAAATAATTGATGATCGATCAATGTTGGTAGAAACATAACATGGATAAATAGAGGAATGTCACTATTTCGATGTATGCGATCATATTTTCCATAAATTATATCTATGAAAATTTATTATGTGATTTAGTAAAAAGGGTAATCAAGTCCATGGTTTAATAGATTATATGAAATCCTTGATAATGTTGGATTAGTTTCATACCAATTATCTTTTATTCAAGGTTTATCCCAGTTACAAAATATAATTCATGATTTGATTTTACGAATGTATTTCAAATATTCATCCCATTTATTGATCCCATAGGTTTTTCAATTGGATGATGACAATTATTATGTAGAATATATTATTCATATTCTTGATATTATAGAATATTTATTATGGAAAAATGAAATTCACAAGGTTAAGGTTTTTTAGAGAAACCTAATAATTTAAGAGGCAACTAGAGAATCTAAAAATCTTATAATGGAAATATATTCCCACTTATTTTATAAGAAAAGAAATTTTTTTTATGTAATTTACAAAAGGGAGTAAGGATGTATAATCCCATGTAATGTTGATGTAAATTTTTTTTTATTAAATTTAAAAACATTATACAAATTTTCAATCAAAATGAAAAAGATATATCTTTATCCAAATTGGATTTTTAAGAGTTATATAGTATTTATAAAATATTAATATCCAAATTATAAAATTTTAACTGGAAAAAAATGAATTTCGTTTCTTATTAAGAATTTCAAAATTATATTTGGATTATTTTTTGATAATTTTCCAAAAACAATATTTTTCAATGAATAGGTAATATATTTATATTTATTGAATATTGTATTTTATTTTAATGTATTTATAAAGAAAAATTATAATTTTTAATATTTTTAAAATAAATTTAATTCATTTTATTAAAAAATAATAATCCAATTATAGTATTTGGAAATAATTTTAAACAAAAATTTATTAAAACAACATTTTTATACTTAAAAAGAAATTTATCTAAAAAGATTTTTTTAAACATGTTTTAATGGTTTAATTTGAAATTAAATCCTAAAACGTATATTTTTTAAATATTGAAAAAATTATTCCTTCTTAATAATTAGATGGATAAAGTTTTCAAAATAGGTCCCTTTTATTTTTTCTTCTATATGAATATTAACCTTAGTAATATTATTACCAGGTTAAAGGGTAAATCGGGTAATTAAAGATAAAAATAAAATGATAAGTAATTTAAAATGACTATAAAATTTGAATTCATTTTATTATAATAGTAATTTTCATCTATAATCATATAATATTTGGTTGTATGTCCTTTTGATTGTATTTGGATTAAATTCTGACATTAAAATATTATATTTTAAGAAAAGTGAAAAATGTCCCACTCTTGTTTTTTATAACTATAATACTTTCAACAAGGAGACAAATAGAAGATATGTAACATTAAAAATATATATTTTGAAATATAAAATATATATATCTACCATGATAATTTATTTTCAATTTTTATTGATGAAATAATTAACTTAAATGTGTACACAATGCTGACACATTAATTATTTAATTAGAGTAAAAAAATAAAATAAATGGTATTAAAAATATTAAAAGTAGTATAATTTGAATGAATTAAAGCATCCCATGAATTTTATAGATAAATATAACATTATTAAGAAAAATTAAAATAATTTATTAAAATTTATTTGTTTTATTTGTTTTATAAAAGTGAATGTAAATAAGTAGTTCTAAAATTGAATTTATTGATATTTTGCTAGAATATATAAAATTACTAAAAACCATATCTTCATAACATGAATATGATATGGATGAAAATATTAACCATCATATATTTATGATTAATATATATTTATGGTAATGATCATGACTCTCAGAGAGTAAAAAACCTCATTTTCAGGGTAAATTCGAAAATGGTTCATAGGGGATAAATAAAAAGATAAAGGTAAAAATGTGATCAAAACATGACAAAAATCATTGGATGAGAGAATTTATAAACATCCTCATATTATCATTTTAATTTATCATTTTGGATCCATTTTTATGTCAAAATTAATTTACATTAAATTTATATTTTACTATATTCAAATTCTCCCCTTCCCCTCTCTTATGAAAGGAAACCACTTAATTTCATTTCTTTATACTTCAATACCCATTTTCTTTAGCTCAGATCTATCCAAATCAATGGCTAATATCTCACGCCATAATATATAAGCCTTATTTTTGTAATAATGATAAAATTATATTTCTTAAGGTGTTATGTAAATTAAATTTTCCTAATAATAGGATGATGAAGAATGCATGTGATGAGTTGGACCCAAGGTAATATACTTTCTTTAAAAAAATAATCTTTTTAGGTTTCAATCAAAACCCAATTTTTCATACATATCCATATTTTTAAAATTATTTAATGTATGTATTCATATTGATATAAGTGAATTAGAAAAGGAAAATTTATGTTTTGTTTGAATTTCATTCAACAGTTCTAAATTGGAATATTTTTACAGAATGTTTTAACAGTCATTAGAAAATAAAAAATGAAATGTTTTATTTTAACATATGTGGAGACAATGATATTTTACACACCCAAAAATATTATATTATTTTTGTATTATTTTAAAATTTTTCATTTTTACATATATTAAAAAACCCACCTTCCTTGTGTTCTAATTATTTTTAAAATGAGTTATATAATGGATTAGATATATCAATATTCAAAAATGTTTTCTTAAGGGTGAAAAAAACATGTAATGATGAAATATTTTTTGTATTCTATTATATTTTCTGGGGAATATTTTTTGATATTGGTGGTTCTGTTATAAAATAAAAACAGATGTACACATTACAACTCTTAAATCCATAGTGTATGAAATTGGGTAATCTTTTTACATTTCTCATATGTAATTATGAAAATATACTATTATGGTTATTCTAATTGAAACCATGATGGTTATTTTATGTATTACTATGATTACTATTCAATATGTAACCTTTAAGGTTATCGAATTATAAATAGTGATTTGAAAATGATTCCCTAATATACCAACTTGATTCATTAATTCTTAGTATGGGATTGTTTGGTAATATTTTGAGTCATAATGGTAAGATAATGATATTATGTTAATTTATTGTATATTATATTTTTTACGGGTGAAATGTCTTTATTTTTTGAAAACTTATTATTAGTTTTTCATGATTACAAATTTTTTTTATGAAGTCTTATAAAATGGTATGTGAAGTTATTTTGTAATAATAAGTGATTTCATGGGTACGGAATTTTTTATTTTTGGCACAAATTTTATCTTAGAAAAGGAATATGTTAATAAGTATTCATAGACGAATAATTTCTCTCTCTTTTTCTATCCTTTTTTGAGAATTTTTATGCTCATACCATTTTTTAAAATTTGTTTCATCAGTATTTTGGATGGGTAAGGAAAAATAATATGTAACATTTAAATTTAGAGATATTATTAATGAAAATTAATTGAGTTTAATTATAAAAATTTAATAGTATGAAAAAATGGATACTAATTAGAAGTGAAAAATTATAATATATGAGTTATTTATGTAATTGTTATGGATAGAATCTCTAAAAAACGAAACCCAATAGATCTATTGGAGTGTAATATATTAAATTATATTACTAATTTATTAGAGTTTGTAATTTTTGAGGATGATTAATTATAAAAGAGGTGCTGATATCCCATCACAATGCACAATATGCAGTAAGAAGCTTTAATAACCCACCACAATCATGGGATTCCATGAGGCGTAACTAAAACAAATGAGTGAATGGATATGATTAGGTGGACACCTATGATAATATGTGTGATGTTGATAATTAATTTCCAAGAGCAGTCCCGGTAGTGGATCTGTGATAATGAAAGGTAAGCATAGCGTGGGATGGAAAATTAACCAGCAGGTCAGATTAATCTACCCAAGATAAATGTCCACACAAAATTCTTTCCATGTAAATAAAATACCATCCCCAAAAATATAAATCCTACTTATATAATTTTTTGAATCATAAAATAATTATAAAAAATAACCATGTATGTAAAACAATTGGAATGATTATCAAACATCAATATTTCAACCAAAATTGACAATTCAAAAACATCCCCATTTTTAAAATGAAATCACAAATGTTCATTCACATTTTGTTATTGAAATACAACTGAATTCATCTTTTATATGAATTTATTGAATTTACGTTACACCATTAACTTATTCATAATGTTAGATTTGTTATTATTATTGTCTATCCTAATGGCACATATTGTTCCATATTCAATAAAATTGCTAATAAATTGTAATATATATAATTTTAACTAGATACAAGTAATTGAGTCCATAATGAATGAAGAGTTTAGTAATCTTTGTGAATCATATAAATATTATAATTTCACATTTATATTTTAAAACAAAAAATATAACATGTTATTTTCTTTTAGAACATTATTTTCCCCTTTAACATATACCTATATATTCATCATAAAACACTTCCTAAAATCTTGGTAAAAATAATCATTTGAAAGTGTTCTAGTCATATGATTAATAATGGTATGCATATAGTGGAATCTATATAAATCATTAATAATATGGAAAAAAAATTATAATCAAATAATTCCATATAAATGATAACATTTTCTAAATCTACTTCATGGATAGAAAAAATATTAAAATAATCATATGGGAATCAATTTATTAGTATATAATAATAGAATTCATAATACTGAAATTCATTAACTGATCATTGAGACCTAGTTCCAAGAAATCTGAAACAAATTTTCACGGCCTTAGGCAAAGACCACTTACATAAATGGGTAAGGCCTCAGGAAAAAATCCAAAGTAGTTTGTTTAATGACACCCATCGATGCATCAAGCGTATATTTAATCCCAAGACCCAACCGTCACTTATTGTGTACAAATCATTCCTAATAAGAATAAAAAAACATAATCAACTACCCTAAAAATTGACAACTTACGTTATTGGAAGAAGTAATATATGGAATATCAAACATTTCCAAAATAAAACTGATTATAAAACATGTATAAATATTATGGTAGATGTTATCATAAGATAATAAAATTTGAAAATATTAATTTTAAAATCTATAATGTAAACATAAATTAAATAATTTAAAAATATCAATTGAAATTTTGTGAGGAAATTGAATTTTTTATCTTTAAATAACTTATTTAAAAATAAACAAAATATGAATTAAAATATATTCATAGAAAAAAAAACATGTAAACATTTATAGGAAGAATCATATAAAATATTATTCACGATTTCAAGAAATGTTTTTCTTTCATATAAGTTAAAAAAATTCCTTTCTCTCTCTTGTAAAAATGTTAAAAGGTACCTCATTCATAAAAGTGATATGAATATTGCATTCAAACTATATTTTAAAAAAGTAAAGAATGGATAAAAATATATTTAATAAATAATTGGATAATGATAAATATTTTCATTAACATTTTTTATGTAAAACATTGATATAAAATACAAATTTTCACCATGTGGGTGCTTAAAAATAAACACTCTTGAGTAATGATGAGATAAAGAAATAAACCCTTACATTTGGATTGACTTATTGTATACATGTTCAAACCTCTTGTATAATAAATATATATTTATGTTACAACTATTCATAAAACATAATAATATATATCATCATATTTATTATTATAATCTTTTATTACCATTTTATTAATAATTATTTGTTACATTCACTAATTCTTGTAAAAACTGCATCATTTTTCATATATGTTTTGTTCTAGTAATTTTAGTTTTTATAATCCAATAAAATATTAATCATATAAAAAATATAATAATGATATAAAAATAATATATAATCATTATATATGTATTTTGAGTAATCTATAAACTATGGGGATAAAAAATGAACTGTACGGTTCATGGAGAAGGTAGGTCGTTTGTACACATGAATGTTGTTACCATTATTCTTGGTTCTTATCATATCAGGATACTTCAATGAAATTGTAGCACAAAAACCACTCATAAGAAATTAAAACATGTTATGTTACTCAGAAGAATGATCATGATGTGATAAGATGTTTATAAATATTCAAAAAAATATATACATGTTATGAAAAGTATTTCAAAGTTGGTTATAGGGAACCAAATCTGACATAATCCCAAATTAACTAGAACCAAATAATAACAACATTCATCCCACATACAATCACAGGATACTCATGATTATACTGAGATAATGGTTTATTCAATGGTTTTACAACATTTTCTCCCAATGAATATTTTATTACTAAAATATCTCCCTATGAGAAAATTCCACCAAGATATGATACTTTTTTGTTATGTTATATTTCTGTTGGCATGACATGGACTCATTTTCAATAGCCTCTAATACCATAATATCACAATACATTGGGAGAAGGTCTTTACTACTTAGTACGACATAAATATTCTGGATAAGGTTTCATATATAAATTGATTCTATGGATAGATTGGAAGATTCTATATACTCTAACTCCACTCAAATATTGGAAACAACTAGCTTATTTGAATTTTTATGGCTCATAACTCCTCCATAGTGACTGAAAACATATCAAAGGTATGGATTCATATAATTTTTATTTGTTTAAAAACTAGCATCACTGTGACCCCTGATGAATAAAACCCTCATCTCCTCTATACAGCAGGATCATAATATTATTTCTTCTCCAATAAATAATGATAAATCTTATAGATGTCCAATAGTATTCATGTAGATTGGATTGATATCTTACTACCACTAACAATGTATAGGAATCGTCAATTTTAGTACATAGTATGTCATACAAGATTGATCCTGTCATCGAAGCATATGTGATCTAACTCATTCTATCTTTCTAATATTTTTTTTAATGAATTTGTTTTTCAGGAAATATATATACCATGCCACACTAGAGTCAATATGATATTGTATTTTTCAATACTAGATATCATTAGTATATTGTCAGTGTACACAACATGGATTATTCCAAGAATCCTCTTATATCTATCCTGCATAATATTAATCTTTATAACTGCATCACCAAATTAAATCATTGAGAAACACCCATTTAACAAGCACATAAAATACTATAATACTGAAATTAAATTTCCCAAAGGTAATATTTCATCGATATAAACTACTAAGATAAAAAAATTCTTCCCACTATGTCTCTTGAAAACCCAAGGATCACATTTATTTTTAATTAATGAAAAATATTTTATAGCTTCATCAAGATGAAAGATACTCTAACTAGATGCTTAAGTAAAAATAATTAATGGATATTAAGTTAACAATATCCTAACTCCTAAATTTGTCTAAACAAAACTTTGATACCAACTATAAGTCCCAAGCCATAAACCATTACTTAATCTAGAGTTAAATCAATAATCCACATTGAGGATCTTTTCAAGTCTTGAGTTTTAATGAATTTTTCCATAACAATTACATTAAATCTCAAATATGAAATACTAGACACTTCTAAATTAACTAATATTTTTCAAAACAATAAAACTCCTTAAATAAAACAATAATTATTTTCTTGATATTAATCTTTATGAATTATTCATTTCTTTAACCCTTCCTTATACACTGTGGAAAACATTTCAAAAAATGGTATGGGCATAGAAATCTCAGTAAGTGTTATAAAACAAGGAAACAAAACATTAGTACATCTATTCATAAAAATCAACGAAATCATAATTTTCACTCATATATCATAAGATCATTAACATACCTCATGAAATCATAAGATTTATGAATAACAAAGATAAATAATAAATCAGAAAGGTAACTTGTGGAGTCCATAATATACTAACATTGCAGAATTTACAACTTTATAGGGAGTTACGTTTCGAATTACTTTCATAATATATTCCATTAATCTCTTAAGAGAATCATTAATGTTTACCTCCGTCACATTACATAATACATTGGATAGCTATCATGGGATCAACCACTCTAGGTTTATCACGGAACCACCCATATACATAAACAATGGCCAAGAACCATAACATGTTCATAACATAAAAAACAAGCATAAATGAAATATAATAGTTCCTCATTAAAATCACAATATAGAATTTCAAAAATATTTACAAAATCAATTCTTTCTAAAAAAAATTTTCAAAACCAAAATATTTAAAATGTGTATATGGAATTTATATTTCTTTTTACAATGTTACAACTTCTTCAGGAAGCCAAATATCAAATAATGCTCACAGCGGCTGAAAGGTCATTTTCACTACGTATGTTAAAAGGAAACTTTACCTTTTTTGTTTAATAAAATGCTATGTATAAAAAGGATACCCTTTGAATGAAATTGAAAGTCAATGGGGTTTATAAACCGTATAAAAGAAAGTCATGTATAATTCAAAATATGCCTTAATGAAATGTGATTGATACAAAGTCTCTTACATATTGTATGACATGTATTTTTTGTTAACTTTATCCTTTATACGTTCCATTTATGGAATGAACGAGTCATATCACTTTCAGGGGGTGGTAGACCGCACTTCCAAAAATGAAATTATTGTATTTAACTATACTGGGAACCATAAAGGTATGATATAAATGAAAAATACAGAATCATAGATAAAATATAATTAAAAAACATATAACATTAAAATACATTTCCATCATAATGGCCACAATGAGAGGCAGTAGGAGATAATAGAACATTCATTGTTTCGTGAGGCATTAGATCTCCGCTAATAGAAACAATATGTTCTAAATCTTTTAGATGGAGGTGTGTGTAAATGTAGTTAGAATAATTTTTATAAAAACATCATAGTATATTTAATATACTGATAAAATAATGGAATAAATAGTTTTTTGAGGGTTGGAGAAGGATAATAAATTGAAGAATCTTGAGAGAAGTCATTACCTCATTCCGAGTAACTCCTTTTGATTTAAGCTAAAAGGCATTCTGGAATTGTCTTATTCTGAAGGTAAGGATTCTAAGAGGAAGATAGGGATTTTGGGAGCTTATTTGGGAAGATGATGGGCGGTCCAACGGGGATTGAGAGGTGTGAGTAAGGGTTATACGTGATGCCCTTTTATAAGAGGGGGGAGGGGGATTTTAAGAAGGTATTGAAATATTATATTATTATAAAATCACGTTCAGTTTTGTAATGTCTACAACCCATTTAAATATAATATAAGTTGACTATTATTCGAAATCATCTCAACTAATATATTTTATAGATTTTTTGGTTTTATATTTAACTAAATCAATTATCTTTAACCCATAGTTAACTTATTTTACTCTTACCATGTCTTTTTGTATATTCATAATATATGGTTAATATTGTTACTATAAAATGACAATAGAACCTCAAGTGGTTCATTAATGACATGTTCAACCTTATCTATGTCATTTGGACGAATCTTAGATATTTAGGAAAATTAAATAATTTAATAAAAAAGTATTCCTAAAAAACTCATTTATGTCAATTTATATACTCTTCATATCATGGCTTTTAAAAATCCATAAAAACATGATTATTTCAGAAAAAAAATCACTAATTAATACATAAAATGTAAAAATCATCCATAAAATTCGTGGATGACATAAAAAGTTTCAAAATAAATTTATTTTAATTTTTCAAATCTCATCTATTTAAATAAATCATTAACAAGGTAATCGATATATCATCATTGTGTAATAAATAGATTTATTTATTTAATTTCTAAAAATTATGAATAAAATACCATGATGTTTATAATATTTTTAGATTTATAATTATTATTTATATTAATAGATATATCTTATATAATCACATAAAAAATTCTTCTACTAAAAGATATATGTTTAGGTTACATTTTTCCTTAACATTAAATAATAAGTAATTAAATGTCATTTTCACACACAAGTGGGTCCTTGTGTCCTAAAATAATCCAAATGATGAACATGGTCAGAAATATATAATACAATAGGGTTATGACAGGTATTAGGGTTATTCAATATTATTATAATATTATTTTTTACACATATTTACCAGATTAACCATTTTACCATGGTGAGTAAAATATTTTCTAATGTTACTATTCATAATGTCTAAAAATTAAAGGTATATATTTAAAATACATTGACCACATAATCCAAAATATGGAATTTATTTTTCAAAAATAAAAATATAGAAATTTTAGAAATTAATTTTATATTAATTCTTGTTGTCAAAACAAAAAAGGGTCTTTTTATAAAGTAAAAACAACCAAAATATTGACATATTAAAATGTTCAATTTCAATTTGAGATTACATACAATGACCAAAATTGGATTTAATGATAATAATATAATCCAATTACCCTTTAAAACCAATTAAACGGATAATGTAACTTTATAAATAAAATAGATTAAAAGATATTTTTAATTTAAAATTCAGTATTTTTCACCATTCATTAAAAATGAATATTATCATAAAATTGCCATAAGTTTTCCAAAAGTAAATATCAACATCTTACATCAATAGAAAAAGTTTATTTTGTCAAAAAAATATATAAAAGATACAAAAACAATATTTAAAAAGGGTTCATCATCAAAATTTGGTAAAATGATCTTTTTAATAATATTAGAGTATTTTAATCTTAAAATCAGATTCCTTCCTATTTTATGCCTCTAAAAGTCATTAAATAAATGTAAATACATTTAACGAAAACATTTAATCAAAATACAGTTAGTTCTATTCATTCCCACCAATACAATGGAAAGCCATTTACAACTATTTAAAAATAACAATATTATTATGTTATTCATTTGTATAACTCAACGTTGTCTGAAAGGTAAGATTTCTGGGAAATCATTTCTTGTGTATTGAGTATGCTATTAGAAATAACATCCCATTTAATTTAAAATTAAAATTTAATTCAAAAAAATTAATAAATATTAAAATGAAATATTATTTATTTTCCTGGTATGCTACTAATTGAAGGTATTATAACAAGTTATCTTGGATAATATCACAAAAAAGGGTTTTATGTGTCCTTAAATGAGAATAATAGGTTCCCTTTTAAAATAGTGGATAGGGGAACTCATGGATTTTACATAAATATAAAATTAAAATAAATTAATTTTCAATTTAAAATTTCTTCAGAGTGAGTTATTTAGAAACAAATCTTAGTATTGTTATAAATAATCTCATATATTAATTTCTAGATATGTTTAGTTCACTTTCCTGGAGTTATGAATTTTTTGAATCGTTATTCAAACCATATAACTCTTACCATGAAAACATTGATGTTTTACTTTTTTAAGGTACATATTGTTCAAATAACGCGGTAAAATACCCTCAAATTGATCGTGTTTGAAATTTAATACCTCATCCAAGTCATTTAGCTGAATATAAATTTTTTCAGTATTTTAAATCATTTAAAAAATAATATTTACAACAAAATATTCATATTTTAAATATTTAGATTTGTTCATTACCTTAAATTTAATAATATCAATATAATACTTATAATTAGAGAACACTATTTTATTCCATCAGTAACATGTTAATGAAGTCAATTAATTTCTATTATCAAATTAATTATCTAAAATTTAATTTATTTGAATATTCTTAAGATCATTTATTTGATATTTCTATTAAAAAAATAAATTCTACATTAGCATTGGGTATGTATTGATGTTATTATTTCTTTTCTAAAAAAAATTATTGTAATAAATATAAAACAGACATATTCCATATTAATATTTATATTTTAATATGTCCTCTAGATTAAAATATATTACAAATGATAGATTTATTAAAAATATGTGATTTAAATATAGGACATTTTATTAAATAGAATAGTAAAAATTTTGTAATCACTTATAAATGGAAATTAAAATTATTATATTAATTTTTTTAATAATGATGGATATAACTCATATAATATAATTTTAGAATGTATAATGGTAATTTTATATTCCTTATCTTATTATTTTTACCCATAATCAGTTGATTTTCCATTTACCGTGTTACCAAAATTATTATAATTACTATTCATATTGACCAAATATAGAGGTACTATATTTACAAAATTTATTCCACATGATAACATACATGTAATCACTTTTCATAATTATAAAACAAAGAGGTTTCATAATTTAAATTAAATTTAGACCCTCAAAATGATATGAAAAATGGTTTTTCTAAAATATTATCAATTAATCATAAAGTGTTTTTTTACTAATCCCAAGAATAAAATCAACTTTAAAGACAATAATTGGATAAATTTATAAAATCAACTAATTAAAATTCAAACCAAATACAAAACATAAATTTACCTTCTAAAAACATTATAATAAAATATTATCATAAATACATATATTTATTTTAACTATTTATTGAAATTAAAACTATTTAGAAATTTCTAATGTTTCACCATATGATAATTTTCTCTTTGATTACAAAGCTGATATTTATTTCTTAAATTAATTTTTCTACATTTTTTATAAATTAATTATATTGTTCCTAACAATAATCATTCATGGATAAAGTGTTTTTGAATTTTAAAATGACATTATTAAAATCATGTTCTTAATTTTATATTCTTTAATCAAAAAATTATTAACGAGTAGAACCATTTTTTATTTCATTATTTAGTTAATTTAATTAGTTATTACCAATTTAATAGATGATTTATAAATGTCACGTTAAATTAATTTTTTTAAAGATCGATGTTGTGTATCTTGTATTTTATGAAACACAGTGTTTTAAAAAACATAAAATATTATAATAACACATGTGAATAATATATGTTATAAATATCTAAGATTTCTTCTAGGTTATCCATGAGTTTTTTCAAATTGAACTAGTTATATTTATAAAATTTCCTTATAATATTAGATTATGAGTATTTGATCAACCATAGAATATATCTTAGTGGTTTCAAACCAGCAGTGTAGTTAGGAATCTATATTGTTCAACATGTGGTTTTTATGTTAATACAGTACCAAATCCATTTATGATTACTATCATGTGGTAAAACATTATTAAATATTATATCATATTATAAAATTTATATAGGTATTTACATTCAATAAGAATAAAAAACAATGGTTTTCAAAAAATTGTTTAATGAAATGATTTCATAAATTCATTTTTAGGATTTTTATAAGTTTTTGTAAACATAATTACATAATTTGGATTGAATAACACTGAAAATTAAATAAAACTTTGATTTGATAAATACAATAGAGACTAAATAAAAACATCACTGGACAAATATATTAATATCAGTATTTTAATAATAAATCTAACAAAATGTCACATAGTCAAATGACATGTTGTTTCAGTTTCATAGGTATTAGATACATATTGATATTATTTTGAAACACTTTCATATATTTACAAAAAATCAGGATCTTATATATTGGTTAATTTAAAACCCACATTATATAATAATGTTTATAATATGAGGAATTGAAAATTTTAATTGGTTAGCTTAGATGCTCGGAACGGAAATGATGTACCTTCGTGTTTTAGATAATAAACCTAAAGGATATCATGAGGAATTCATAAATATCATAATATAATTTCACATGACCATTTATTATAATCATAAAAAAATAATATATCACCATATTATCATACCATGATCATCAAAAAATAATCAGTCTTATAACATGAATAAAAATACATATTTATATCCATATTATAATTTATTATGATTGTTGAGTGTTTAATACATTAAAAAATGGTGTCATCATGTAAACATGGAATTTCAATGATATAAAATCCAAAATGAAATTATTTATATCCTGACAAATAATAAAAAATGTGTACAATGAAAATATTATTAATGAAATTATGATTAAACCCATTATGGCCATGCCCATGTGATGAAACTTAATATGTATATGCCCAGAAATGTGGGGAAAAAATTATTCACATTCGTTGTTAAAAATATATATGTACATGAATAAATATAATTTGATATATAAAAATAAAAAAATGAATTGGAAGGAAATATGGGATCCCACATGTCATCACCTGTTCATATGTGTGGAACAAAAATTCAATCACCAGTATATCATAATGAACCCATGGAAAACGAATCAGTTTATTAAAATTTTCAACTTAAACACATAACATGAATATAATAAAATATAGGATTTTGAAATATTATCATTTTAAATAATAAATCGTATCATAATAAAATATTGAAATTGGTCAAAACATCACTTCTTCAGAATTTTTCAATAGATGAAAACTACATGTGAAAATATAAAACTTTTAAAATAAATAATAATACATTTTTAGAAAAATCGTTGTGAGAATTCAATTAGAATAACATATTAAGGTTAGGATAATTTTTTTAAAACATTATTACAAATACTAGTAAATAAGTTATACTTTATGGGAAAAAATAATTATAACTTAATAAATATTGAGTGATAAATAAGGAATATAAATGAACTTATTATGTTTTTAGAACATTTTAATGAAAATTCATATCAAAGAAACATATAATGAAATTCATTTAATTAAAATTTATTGGTAAATATAATTAATAAGAAATAACAAACATTTACTTCATTAATGAAAATGTTTTTTATAATAAAAAATCAAGGTGGAAGAAAATGATCCATTCTTATGAAAAAGATTTATTATTTACAAATTTATAAATTTTATTGTGAATGAAATTTATAAAATTAGTTGTCATCTAATATTAAGAATAATTTCACGAGACAATAAGAGGGAATAAAATAAAATTTAGTGGAATGAAATAATAAATTAAATCATGATGGTTATACTGAAGTGAGAATTGTTATGACCCAATTAATCAAATATCTATTTGATGAACCACTTATAATGGTAATTATTTTCATGGAACATGTGCCAGTAATTTTTAATAAGAAAATATAGTGTATTAAAATCCATATTATGAAACATATTAATATTTATTTAAATTTATATGTTACATTTATTATCAGTCACCCTCAATAATGATAAACCACAAAGTATGAAATCAAAAAACAACACTACTTAGGTATATACCTATACATATACCAATGTTAACAAGTAATCCATCTTAATAACGAAGTAAACATACAAGTTGTTGAGTAAGCTCAACCAGGATTTTATTCTAGGGTTATTATCTATCTGAACCCTCGACATCTGGAGTACTCCTCCTCTATCATGTATAGTGGGCCAGCAACATCAAATAGAGGAGCTTCCCACTATACTTGGACTACAGAGGTACTCCTCTTGTTGAGTATTGTGGATCTGTCAGGATTACATAGAAGCACTCCCAACCGTGGGTCTGTTGTGATCACACAGAGGAGCTCCCCCTTATAGCCATATGAGGTACTCCGATCGAGTACCGTGGGTCTTCCACGAAACCAAGGCGCTTCCCACTGCAGGTCATCTGCAACACCATGGTGCTCTCCGATGGGCTAGTTGAATCACTTCGAGTCAAATAGTCAGCAGTCATCAGGTCCCAGCCAGCTATTATGTTCCCACACAAATGCTTGCTCGTTCCCAGTAGATCCATTCCACAAGATACTGGTCGATATTCCTACTGCAACAATGTCCCAAGAAGAAGGAACTCAAATTTCTTCAATGTCATAGAGGTCTCAATGCAACTGATGGTGCATCAATCAGACACCCGATCTATGAGTTATTAGCCTTTTAGTCTTGGTGGCCCGGTTGGATTCGTGCACGATCCAACCTGGCCATACCTTCACTTTACCCCGAAATCTAGAGGAGTATACTCAATGAGACCGTCATTCTCCATGAATACCAGTGCCACTGACGGTTCGTCAAATGGTTTTCTGGTGCCAAAGATATGTCCAAAAGAATGTAAAGGGTCGTGGTGGGACCGGGTCAGGTTCGACCCAGTCCGGATGACCCGGTCCAACCCAGTCTTCACCGACCTGGTCCGGGTTTACCTGGTCAGACCAGTTGGGTCATGCTCGGCCCATTGAGTGGGCCAGCCTGTTTGGTTCAGCATGGCCTGCTAGGCCCAAACCAGCAGGCGCCGAGGGATGTTCGACTTGGGTTCGAGGTAGGTTCGGCCCAGAGGGTCGGTTGGGTTCGTTGAGGCATGTTTCACCTAGAGAGATCCTATCCTCGACTGGTGCAGGGTTGAGTGTGACTAATAATTATGTTCCATTATTTTTTCTAGGTACATTCATTAAAAGCGTGAGTGGTGTTTTACAACATTTGAACTGGTGCTCAAAATTGAAATCAGAGGGCAATGTTGAACTCAAAGTGCCAGTATTCATGTAAAGAGACATTATCCTTTTTTAAGATATGTTTTTCATTATTCTTAACTTTTGAGAAAAGGGGAGTTTCTAGAAATTATCCAATTACACGCAGTTTACTTCCTTTCCACAACAGGTCGTGTGCTGGTTGTGTAGTAGCCGCATACACGGACATGTGGGAGTGACTCAGAGGCCTTTTAAAGAGGAGTATAGTAAAGCCTTGTTCACACTGTGTACTTCAAATATACATGTCGTGTACTTTATTTTTTTCATTAGATGCACCGAGGTCTCGTCTGATAGACAGAAACCACTTCTTTTATGTATATTTCATTCATGAGCGATGAGCATCCGCCGATCTTCGACGACCTCCGATCCTCAGTCCATTCTTCAAATCGACGACCGTCAATTTATTAGAATCCCAGTGGTAAGCTCGTCCTTCTTCAAGAGTATTATTTTTCAATTCCCCTTCATTTCCACTTTATCGTGGGTTGAATTTTTAATGTGTTTTCTAATATCTACAATGTTCTAAGGAGTTTCGCGTTTCGGGGTTCATGTATATTGATCTCCTGACCCCGCAGTAGGTTGTTTATGCCATAGTGTATAATGTTTTTGTGTATTATGTGAAAATTCTTCCAATACCATTGGATAGGGTATTACATGTTTACTGTTTTTCCCATGTTTCTTGCATGATTTTCTTGTATTCCTGAGTAGAGTTTATTGTTTAGGAATAGGGTAATTTGATACGATTTGGATGTTTTGCCCATGCATGTTTTGACTGTATCTGACCATTGGGTCTAGTTTTCCTGTATGGGTACTGTTTCTTTTTCCATGCCTAGTATTGTAGGATTGAGTGACTTATTATCTGACATGTTGTTATTCTATAGACTTCTAGCCAAGTAGTTCTTAAGGTTTACATTAGATGTTACGCGATGCTATGCTTGTTGACTTACACAGGGCCGTGAGTACCTGGTGTATAGACCATATGAAAAATTGATGTAGAGGTCTTCTCTAGAGTGTCTTTATAATTAAGATGCAAGACCACATGGGGAATTGATGTTGAGTTCTTCCCCAAAGTGTCTGAAGTTCCTCGACATGGGAAACATGGAGAATTGACATTGAGTGCTTCCCCAGAGCGTGTATAGTAAAATATGAGACTATAGGTGGAATTGAAAATGAGGTCTTTCCTAGAGAGTCTATAATTTACCTGAACCATATGTGTGAGACAATTTGTGCCGCCCATAGGGTTTCTTGTTCTTGATAGGTGGAACCATAGAGGATAGGCTATGTGTACTTCTCAGAGGCTTACCTGTTGTGTTATCTGTTTTGGTATTTAATTTTGTGTGGTGTTTTGAAAGCTTAAATTGTGGATTGTTTTCTTCTTAGTGCTTCCTTGTTTACTCCTTCTATAATTTTACCTTTTATATACTCACTGACTGTTTGGAAAATATCTTTGGGTGGTCGCCGACAAGGATTTAGTCTCACGCCCTATTTGGGCCATGGTTTGTGCCAAAAGAGACTATATTGATGCATGTATTGACAATTGATTGCTCCCTTTGACTTCATGAACATTATTGCATTGGAGCTGGAGAGCATGTCACCAAGCTGAGGCTTGGATGCCGAGGTGTTTCTCATATATTTTTCTATTGTACTTTGGTTTATTTTTGTATTCTGCATTGTGACTTGCTTGGCTGCTTTCCTAGACATTTATGTATCTTTCAACATTTATATGTATTTTTTCCTCTAGTTCTTTCTATATCAATCTTCTGCTGTATATTGTCGCTGGATATTTAATGCTTCTGATATTGTTTGTTGTGTACTTCTACTGTGTACTCTGCCAATGAGGGCGTAGTTTTCCCACCATCACACCAAAGGACTACGCTGCTAGTCGGTAGCCTCTCGAGTTCATGGAAATGCGCATGAGTCCATGTGACCTACCGGATAAGGGGCACCATTGGATGGTTTCCGGAACTGGGACTTTACAAAGTCATATCAGAGGATTTCGTTTTCCTTGACTTATTGTTTGGATCCTTTAGTTAGGTATTTGAGGGAATGGGTACTTGATATTAAGTTGTTCCTAGGAGTAGCTAACCCTTGTACTGGGAAAAGAAAATGTACCTCGTTCAATTGCAATTTTTCTATTTTTGCAATTGTTGCAAATGATATGATTTCAGATTGAGTGATACACATGATTTGTGATGTTACTATTGATGTTATTGATGTTCTATTTCTATTGCAACCCGATGATATATGGGTATTCTATCTCATGCATCATAGATCCACTTTCTTGAAATAAAATTTCATGCATTCCTTCCATGCCATATAGGATGCAAAACTGATTGCATTATGTTTTGATAGCTGATGTGTAATGTATGAATGATGTTGTGATATTTCCCTTGATAAAACTACATGATGTTTGATAGGATGTTATTGTGTAGAGTTTTTCTTGAATGAATGACAAAATTTGGTTCTTGATGTGTTATTGGCCCTCATGGACAGGAGTTTCGTGGATCATTTCCTCATTTTCCATGTTATAAGGTGTATAAGATGTCACACACTGATTCACGGTGAGTATGGGCCCTCACAGATCATAATTAGGCACTTTCTGTACTCGTTTTAGTGTTTTTAGGTCCCTGTGTTGTTTTTGAGGATTATTGTCTTGAAAAACCTAGAATACACGACATGTAATGTGATGTACACGTCATGTGTTATTCTGTTTGGGAGGAAATTTTTTTTCTTAAGTACACGTTCTGTACATTATATACACACCCTATAGACTCTTACCGTGTCATAGGCAGTGTGGGAAGAGACACGGGATGAGAAAGTCTATAGTGAACACGCCATGTATCACCCATACACGTTGTCTAGTGTCGACCCCGTTCCCACTCGTGTCACTAACAACACAGGTTGGCTGAGTTGTGTCTAATACATATGTGTGCATTTTAAACATGTTGTGTAGTTTGACCAAGGTACTCGGCCGTGTCACGAACTACATGGGTTGGTGTCACCACTTCTTGTACATGCAGTGTCTTCCTTGAAAACGCCATGTTGGTTGACCTAGGCACCCAACTGTGTCACGAACAACATGGGATGGTGTTATCCTTTCACATGTATGTCATTCCCATCTAGAGCACACTGTGTAGTGTGAGCTGTGTGTCAGGTCGTGTCATGAACAACACGAGCCAAGTGAAGGTTGTCTAGTACATGCGTGTAGGACTTTTACAGGCCGGGTAGTCTTGCATAAGGAGAGCTATGTTTCTTAGCTGTGTAGAAGAACATGGGTATTGAAATAGGATTCTAGTACACGTCATGTGTTAAGACAACTGGTCGTGTGTCTAGGGTCTTACATTCCCAACCTAGGAAAAATTACACGCCCATGAGAACGACTTCGGGGAACACTCCATGTATCTAGGGTACACGCCAAGTAGTCATGTTTGGTAAAACATGAATGTTTACTTCCTCTGATCTCTTCTTACACTCAATGTTTTCAGTACTGGTTTTTTTTCTGATCTATGGTGTGAGCTTTACCATGTGAAGTCATGACACTGAGACATTCTCTGGATGTACACCAGTTTCTAGGCAGGGATCAGACACATGATATGGCTATACATGGGCCTCCCGTAGCTTTATCTATGCTATTGTTGTGAAGATCCTTGGGCTCTGAATCATTTCTTCTGCCGATATCTTGATTCTAGACACACCGTTTTGGACTAGAATGGCTATTGTACATCATTGCATAGAGTGAAGTCTACAATTCAGTCGGTGTCACATTTTATGGAACCTCTATGTCCTAGATATTACATGCTATGATGCCATTCTCAGAATGGAGTATCTAGTTTCCTTCCAAGAAGTTGTTGACTATTATCACCATAGGGTCAGTTTCATATCACCAGAGGGTGGATATTATCTTCATAAGGGTGATTGGGATGTCTAGGCGAGCAAAGAGTGTCCAGTACATCATGGGTTTTGAGTAGTTATAGCCCAGATTGATAGTATTTATCTCGATGACTTGGGAACATCATAGTTAGTCATTCCTCCAATCGAGGATCATTTCATAGATCTCTTTCCATAGTACTTTTCAGTTTTGTCCTTGTGAGTGTGAGGAAGACTTCTCAATTGAGCTTGTTCCAGAAGCAGCACTGATGTCCATTCCTCCTTATAGGATGACTACAACTGAGTTGCAGGATCTGAAGAAGAAGTTGGAAGAGTTGCAGGAAATGGATATCATCTGACCTAGCACTTCTCTTTAGGGTTCACATATTCTATTTGCATTGAAGGCAGACTGTAACCTCAGGCTTTGTGTAGACTATCAGTAATTGAACCAGTTGACGGTTAAGAACCGATATCCCTTATCATGGATCGATGATCCCTTTGATCATCTTCGAGGAGCATGGGTTTTTTTTTATGATTGACATGAGGTCTGATTATCATCTGTTGCGTGTTAGACCATTAGATATACCACTTATATCCGTTCAGAGTAGGTATGGTCTATACGAGTACTTGGTTATGTCGTTTGGTCTCACGAACATGCCTGCTATTTTCATGGGACCGATGAACCGAGTGTTTCATAATTGGATTCTTTCTTGGGGGTCTTCTTGGATGATATCATGGTGTACTCTCACACTCGACAAGACCATGGTACCCATCATGAGATCGTTCTATGTACACTGAGAGAGCATATGATATATGTTATGCTCTCGAAGTGCGACTTTTTGATGGATCAGATTCACATCATGGGTGTTTTTATCTCAGAGGCATGCGTATCTATATAGCAAGAGAAAGTTAGATATATAGTTTCATCGGAGGAACAAAAGAACGTCATTGAGGTGAGGATTTTTCTAGGGCTAGCTGGATACTACAGACATTTCATACTGGTGTTTTCATGCTTGGTAGCACCAATTAAAGGTATTACTATGAATGGGTGAAGTTATTAAGGTCAGAGTCTTATGATTAATCCTTTCAAGAGCTGAATTGGAGGTTGAATTCAGCAATGATATTAGTCTTGATAGAGATGGGAAAGAGTTATATTGTTTACTGTGATGCGTCAGGTATCATGATGGGAGCTGTACTTATGCAGGGTGATGGAGTCATTGCATATGGGTCTCATCAATTGAGGCCACATGATAGGAATTACCCGGCACAAGATCTGGAGTTGGAAGCAGTTGTTCATGCCCTATGCAGTTGGAGACATTATCTTCTGGGAGAGAACATCGTGGTTTTCACTGACCACATTAGTCCAAAGTACATCTTCACTCTGGTTGATCTGAATTTGAGGCAGCCATGGTGGGTTGAGTACCTATAGTCTTTTGACTTTTAGCATGAAAATGCGCCTGGGAAGGGCAACACAGTGGATGATGTATTGAGTAGGAGGACTCAAATGCAGGTAGTTCTGGAGGCCACCAGTGAGTGGAAGCTTATGGATCTATTCTATAATATGAATTTGGAGGTGCATGATAGATAGAGGAATATTTTTCTTTCTTAAGTGGTTCTTACCTCTACTCTTCTGGATCGTGTTCGAATGAGGCAACTATCATATTCTGAAGGCCTATTCCTATGAAAAACTATTTCAGGAGAATGCCCTGTTCCTAGATGGACCATGGGAAAGGATGAGATCTTTCATTTACAGGACACAAATGGCTGCCAGCATACATACGCGAGGATCTGATGTGGGATTATTATTCCTTGTTTTGGGCAGTTCATCCTGGCGTCACCATGATATATAATGATCGACATCATCAGTATTGGTGGCAAGTTATGAAGAAGGATATTTCTAGTTTCATCATGAGGTGTTCTACTTGTCAGTTCGTGAAGGAAGAATATCAGTGACCAACAGGGCTTTTGATGTAGTTGCCCATTTCCAAGTGGATTTGGAATGACATCGTGATGGAAATCGTGACTAGTTTTCCAAGGTTGCCTCAAGGTAAGGATGTAGTATGGGTTGTCATTGACAGGCTAACGAAGGATGTTCACTTCTTTCCAATCAAGGAGACCTTCAGTGTTTATGAGTGGGGATGATTGTACATCCGAGAGATTGTATGTCTTCATGGAGTTCCACACTCCTTTTTTCATAAATGGATGTATGTTTTACTTCTCTATTCTGGTAGGGGAATCAGAAGTCTTTGGGCACATGGGTACTTTTGAGTATATCTTACCATCCCCATATAGATGGTCAGTCCAAGCGTATGATTCAGGTGCTTTAGGATATGCTCTAAGAATGAATTCTTGATTTTGGAGGTTCTTTCTAGAACAATATACCTCTTGTGGATTTTTCCTACAATAATAATTTTTTAGTGACTATTAATATAGAACCTTATGAGGAATTGTACGGTTGGCCATGCTTAACACCCTTATGTTGGATGGAGGTAGGAGAGGCAGCTTTGCTGGGACTTTGTCTTGTTCAGGAGACCTCAAAGCAGATAGAGTTGATTCAGAAGAGGATGGCTTCAACATAGTCTCTACAGTGGTCTTATTCTGATCAATAGAGATGACCTCTAGAGTTTGAAGTTGGGGATCCGGTTTTCCTACATGTCACACTGAGTTTGGGACACAAGGGGATTTGGAGACATGGTAGGCTCTCACCGAGGTATATTAGGCCATTTGAGGTGTTGGATAGTGTTGGGCCGGTTGCCTGTCATTTGAAGTTACCTCATAGGTACCAGGATACAGATGATGTCTTCCTCGTTTCTCAGATCCGAAGTTACTTTTCAGACATGTCGCATTTCTTTCAACCCGAGGAGGTTGAGCTCAAGGTGGATGTGTTTTCTGAAGATCATCTTATCTAGATTGTGGATCATAGTAGAAAGGTTCTATCTAGACAGTCTATTCCTCGGGTATGAGTGCTATTTGTAGAACAAGCAGGTGTAGGATGAGACATGGGAGAGGGAGGCCAATGTACGAGTGTAGTGGCCGGAACTGTTCGGGGAATCTTCTTCTACACTGCGCTCGAGAAATTCAGGGACGAATTTATTTAATGGAGGATGTTTTTAAAAAACCGATCCTTATTTTCAGGTATGTTTTTTCTTTTTCTATAATTTTTTAGAAAAGAGGAGGTTCTAAAAATTTTCAAAGTACATGTGGTGTACTTTATAAGCACACGCTGTGTACTTCCTTGCCGTTTGAAGCCATGTGTTGGTCGTGTAGTAGCTGCATACACAGTTTTGTGGAAGTGACTTGGAGGCCACGTAAATAGGATGAAATAAAATCCAATTACAGGTTGTGTACATTATTTTTTATTAATTAGACGCACTAGGGTCACCTCCGACGGATAGAATCCAATTTTTTTCGGTTTCATTTGTCCGAGAGCACTGAGCATCTAAAGATCTTCAACAAGGCACCGATCCTCCATCTGTTCTTCAAATCAACCGCCATCAATTTCTTGGGAATCACAGTGGTATGATATTCCTTCTTCGAGATCATCGTTTTCCGATTACTCTTTTTTTCGAGGTTATCATGGGTTGAACGTTTTATGCGTTTTCACAGATCTACAACGTTGTAAGGAGGTTTAATTTTCAAGGTTCATGTATATAAATCTCCTAACCCTGAGGTAGGTGGGTTTTCCCTTTCTATAGAATGTTTTTGAGTATTATGTGTAAATTACAACAATACCCTTGAACATGGTATTGTGTGTTTACTGTTTTTCACATGTTTCTTGCCTTCTTTTCTTGTATGCGTGAGTAGAGGTTATTGTTTGTGAATAGTGTAATTTTATGTGCTTTGGATGTTTCGCCCATGCATATTTTTCTTGTATTTGATATTTGGGTCTAGTTTGCATATTTGGTTGCTGTTTCTTTTTCCATGCCTAATATTGTATAATCGAGTGACTTATGTTCTACCATGATGTTATGATGTAGACTACTAGACAAGTAGTTCTTGAGGTTTACGTTGGTCGTTACACGATGCTATATTGTTGACATACATTGGGCTGGGAGAAATTGGGGTATAGACTATAGGGAGAATTGACCTTGATGGCTTCTCCAGAGTGTCTTTGTAATTACGATGCGAAACCACATGGTGAATTGACATTGGTGTTTCCCTAGAGTGTTTGTAGTTACTCGATGCGGGCCACATGGGGAAATAACGATGAGTGCTACCTCCAGAGTGCCTTTAGTATGATACAAGACTATATGGGGAATTAGCGGTGAGTGATTCCTCAGAGAGTCTATATATTAGCTGAACTAGAGGGGTGAGACTATGTGTGATGCCCAGAGGGTTTATTGTTCTTGATAGGCAGAACCAGAGGGGATATGCTGTGGGTATATCCCAGAGGGTTACCAGTTGTGTTATCTATTTTTATATTTCATTATGTGTGGTGTTTTGAATGATTAAATTGTGGATTGTTTACTACATAATGCTTTCTTGTTAACTGCTTCGGTACTTTTACCTGCTATATACTCACTGACTGTTTGGAAAAGATCTTTGGGTGGTTTCTTATTGGTATTTAGTCTCACACCCTATTTGGGCCATGCTTTTGGCCACAAAAAGACAATATTTCTGTAGGTATAGACAAGGGAAATCACCCTTCAACTTCAGGTACATGATTGCATTGGAGCTTCAGAGCATGGGACCAAGAAGAGGATGCGATGCTGAGAAGTTTCTCATCTATTTTTCATTTTAACTTTGATTTAGTTCTATATTCATCATTGTTACTTGTCTGGATTATTTCCTAGACATTTATGTATCATGAAACATTTTTTATATATTTTTTCTCTAGTTGTTTCTTTATTAGTCTTCCGCTATATACTGTCATTGGATATTTACTGCTTCTGCTGTTGTGTGTTGTGTACTTCCACTGTGTACTCTACCAATGAGGGCATAGTTTCCCCACCATCACACACAAGGCCCTTGATGCTAGTCGTTAGCCTATAGTGTTCACGGAAATGCACATGAGGCCATGTGACAAACCGTGTATAGGGCTCCTTTGGGTGGCATCCAGAACCAGGATGTTACATTCAAGAGTGTCACAGTACTAGTATTCTACAATCCAAAGGCCTTAAAATGATTTTATAAGTGAAGGGGTGAAGGGATATCTTCTAACGGAGTGAAGGATCACTTTTGTAGTAATAAAATGTAAAACAATTAGGCATCTATGGTTCCAATTCTAGGAAAAAAATATTGTTTAGGGGAATCATGGGATGAGAAATACTATACCACACAATTAAACACAAGTTATAAAAATTATTTAGGCAATTTAATCTTTTATATTAGATTTTATTATTTGGCCTCTTACTAGAGTGGAAATTTTATATCTAAGAAAATTTTTCATTATACAAAAAATATTTATTGTATTTTATGTAATATATAACCCATGATTTCAAATTTATATCCATTTAATATTATTTATTTTCAAAAAGTGATAAAATATTTTTTTAAGATAGCAAATGTATAATGTATTAAAGTCTATTTTATGAAAAGTATAAAAAAAGATCAAAAATATTTAATATGAGTTTCTATTTTAAAAAAATTTAAATTTTAAAAACTATTTATTAAATTAATATTTGGCCTTATAAAAAATTAATTAATTTATAATTCATACATATTGACTAATAATAGAAAAAAATACATGTTATTTTTAAAAAATATTATTTATAATTATAACTTAAAAGCAAATACTTTTTATAAAAGCCTATTACATCATCATAATATACTATTATGATGAAAAATCTAAAGGTAATTTTTTTTTTCAAAATCCAATTGAAAAAATCGATTTTTTAATTAAAAATATAAAACAATAGAATTTTTTTACATAGGAATTGACTTTTGGGATAATAACCATTTAACCTTCCCTTTATGATAAATTACAAAAACATGTGTTAATAAAATATTTTTATAAACAATTATTACAAGTTAGATGTTTTAAATTTTGGGAGCATATTTTAAAATTTTAATAATTACAAAAGATGAGCCAATATTAAAAATGAACATTATTTGCATTTCCCTTTTATACTTATAGATTTTTTTACATTAAAGTTTCATTGCTACTTGTTATATTTTTAAATTATATAGCTACAATACAACATGCAATATTTTATTGGATTAGATACTCTATGGGTAGAAATCTATTAATCATAGTATTTATTTATGGGTGAATATGTTACTAATATATAGTTCGTTACATATCCTTCTCAATATCGTGATGAAATTAGTTTCATATTTACCACCATGTATTCTTATTACAATTTAACCTTGGTAATAATTAATGTAAATTTCATATATTTTATTTTTAATATGATGTGATTCTTAATATAATATTGATTTTCCTTGTGAGTGGTTTTCTCCATTAATTAATAGACCATGGATTTTTCTTCTCATGATTTCATTTTGATTCAAGAGTATGAGATTATTTTTAGTTGAATCTCTCTTAGGGGACCATTTTAATCAGGAAAACACTTATTAATTTTATATAACATGAGTTATAAACAATATTTACCAATAATGTACTAAAGTTAAGAGTTCAATTTTTTCTCTCTATATAGTATAAAAATAAAATTCTCTGTATCATGGTTGATGTTATTTCTAGGATTTCATTGAATATTACTGGCCTTTTTTCAATTTTATACATATCTCTGAAATACCCATAATGAAGGTTTTTGGTCATTTTGATTAATTTGGGGTTTATAATGGCTATTTTTGATTATGAAAGAGGCATTTTAATGTGTGTTCCCACTAAGAGGTATTTTATAAATCCCTATAAAAAATGTGGAGATGAATAAAACATGTTTTGGTGGGATTGGTGGTTTTTAATCATGTTATGATTAGTTTCATTATGATGGGTTAGTGTTATATTTTATGGATTATGATTAAATTCAGCATGGGTTAATATCATTATTATTATAGTTTAATCAAATATAATGGTTTGGTATTTGAATATTTTTGTACCACATCATGCTGTAGTGAAGACCATTTTGGTTAGAATAGTGTGGAATCATATATAGTATGATCCTTTTGGGAAAATCTATATGAAAAAATACTGTTTTAAGAGCTAGGGATCGAGTTGTTAATTCCTTATTTGTATCCCTCAATAGAGGTTCTATATAAAAAATATTCAATTAAATAATATCACCTATGATTTTGGGGGATATTCCATTTTTAAGTACTTGTGATTCTTATGTAGCTTGAAAATATTTTCTAATGTCTATATTGGAGTTCACAGTTTCATTTTCTAGGTCATCCAAACCACTATATTATCAGGGGTTAGAATTTAATTTATTTTTAATATATTTAAATTTATCTAATCGTGGGATTAACCCAATATTAACTTATTACCATATAGTAGATTCTAATGAGGTTTAAATACTCATTATTTGTGTATAATGATCCCAATTGATTTGTGGTAACCCCATTTATCACATTCATTTTGTTCATCTCCCATTTGAAGTAATAACATTTTTTAACTATTGTATTTTTTTATATTGAGTTCTTGAATAGATTATATTAGATATTGGGTTTTTTGAGTAATCATTTTAGATTTATTGTTTCTTGATCCATTTCCTCTTCAAATCATAGTGTTGCATCATTGATTCAATAAATGGTGTAGTTAATTTCTATGTTTTTCAATAATAAATTGAAATAATAACATTATTTTCATGTAATTTATTCTATTATTTACACATTAACACCCATATAACTATACAAATTTCTATTTTTCACGTATTAGTTTTGTTACTCCAACCCGTATTTCATTAATATATTAATTATATTCCCTTCTAATGTGAAACATGAATTCCTATCTCAATTTAGATAAGTTATTTCCCTTTTATAATTATTTCATACATTATTAATATAATTTTTTATATTATGAATTGTTTACTCAGTGAGTTTATAATATATTCTTAGGAAAAATGAGATTGTTTTTTACAATCTTAATGGTTATTATATTCATTATATTCTCCTCCTATAATCATAGCGATTTCATTATGTTCTTGGGTTAAAGATATTTTTTTTTTGCATTTTTATATCATTAATCCTCATTTCTAGTATTGTTTTTATGGGTTTTTCCCAATGAATATGATATTTCAAATTTAATATTAATAAAATATTTTATAATCTTTATTCCATGTTTGATATAATTCCTCTTTTTTTCATTAATTTATAAACTAGTGTTTAATTATTATGTTTTATTGTAATATAACATTATAATTCTAGAAATAAAATATCGTAACAATGTTATAAATATGAAATTTCTCTATGAGTGTCAGAAATATATTTTTGAAGAGTTATGAGATAGTTTATAAATATATATGTTCTACTAGTATAATGTAGAATTCATAGTGAAATTTGATGTATTTTTAAAATTAAAAAACTATATAAATTAATTTGTCTGAATATAGGAATTTTTTTTGGTAATGTGTCATGTGAGTTTTTGGAAACATGACGTGAATTAAATTGTTAGTTCAACATTATAATATATTCATGAGATAAATTTTTAGTACATTCTATTATGATTTATTTATAGTTGTTTATTTTAATTTTTTTTATATATAGATGATAATAATAGTTAATTTACATAAGTACTCTTTTTGTTAGTCATTTCAAATTTCATATATGTAATGTTATTTTTTCCCTAGACCGATATCATGATTTTTGAATTAAATATTATGATGTTATATATTATTGATAGTAGGATATATAGGTATCTATAGTATGGAAAAAATAATGGTTATATTTAAATTATATCTTTTGAGGGTCATGTTATTGAGGTAAAAAATTATAGGATTTAATTAACTGAATTAGGATTATAAAGTGGTTAATGTTTTCTAGTTATAGAGTACAGTTTTTTGGGGTAACATATTGGAAATTAATATGTTATAAATGACTGTAGTTTTTTGGTATTAATGTTCAAGAGTTTTATTTTCATAGTGATGGAGTTACTATTGGGATTTTCATATTTTGATTTTATAATGATGTGGTTTGATGACTAATTTTTACTAAGTTAATATATAAATTGTAAAATTCAATAAATTGACTGATTATAATTTTTTCACAAAGTAATAGAATAAATTGTATATAAAATACAAGTTACAATATTAATCAATTTTTGAGGAATTATATATTTATGAGGATATATTGTCTGAAGATCATCTTATCCAGATTGTGGATCATAGTAGAAAGGTTTTATCTAGCCAGTCTATTCCTCGGTTATGAGTGCTATTTGCAGAACAGGCAGGTGCAGGATGAGACATGGGAGAGGGAGGCCAATGTACGAGTGTAGTGGCCAGAACTGTTCGGGGAATCTTCTTCTACACTGCGCTCGAGAAATTCAGGGATGAATTTATTTAATGGAGGATGTTTTTAAAAACCCGATCCTTATTTTCAGGTATGTTTTTTCTTTTTCTATAATTTTTTAGAAAAGGGGAGGTTCTAAAATTTTCAAAGTACATGTGGTGTACTTTATAAGCACATGTTGTGTACTTCCTTGCCGTTTCAGGCCATGTGTTGGTCGTGTAGTAGCTGCAGACACAGTTTTGTGGAAGTGACTTGGAGGCCACGTAAATAGGATGACATAAAATCCAAGTACAGGTTGTGTACATTATTTTTTATTAATTAGACGCACTAGGGTCACCTCCGATGGATAGAAACCAATTATTTTAGGTTTCATTTGTTCGAGAGCACTGAGCATCTAAAGATCTTTACAAGCCACCAATCCTCCATCTGTTCTTCAAATCAACCGCCATCAATTTCTTGGGAATCACAGTGGTATGATAATCCTTCTTCAAGATCATCGTTTTCCGATTACACTTTTTTTCGAGGTTATCGTGGGTTGAACGTTTTATTCGTTTTCACAGATCTACAACGTTGTAAGGAGGTTTAATCTTCAAGGTTCATGTATATCAATCTCCTAACCCTGAGGTAGGTGGTTTTTCCCTTTCTATAGAATGTTTTTGAGTATTATGTGCAAATTACAACAATACCCTTGAACATGGTATTGTGTGTTTACTGTTTTTCACATGTTTCTTGCCTTCTTTTCTTGTATGCGTGAGTAGAGGTTATTGTTTGTGAATAGTGTAATTTTTTGTGCTTTGGATGTTTTGCCCATGCATATTTTTCTTGTATTTTATATTTGGGTCTAGTTTGCCTATTTGGTTGCTTTTTCATTTTCCATGCCTAATATTGTATAATCGAGTGACTTATGTTCTACCATGCTGTTATGATGTAGACTGCTAGCCATATAGTTATTGAGGTTTACGTTGGTCATTACACGATGCTATATTGTTGACTTACATTGGGCTGGGAGAAATTGGGGTATAGACTATAGGGAGAATTGACCTTGATGGCTTCTCCAGAGTGTCTTTGTAATTACGATGCGAAACCACATGGGGAATTGACGTTGAGTGTTTCCCTAGAGTGTTTGTAGTTACTCGATGCGGGCCACATGGGGAAATCACGATGAGTGCTACCTCCAGAGTGCCTTTAGTATGATACAAGACTATATGGGGAATTAGCGGTGAGTGATTCCTCAGAGAGTCTATATATTAGCTGAACTAGAGGGGTGAGACTATGTGTGATGCCCAGAGGGTTTATTGTTCTTGATAGGCAGAACCAGAGGGGATATGCTGTGGGTACATCCCAGAGGGTTACCAGTTGTGTTATCTATTTTGATATTGCATATTGTGTGGTGTTTTGAATGATTAAATTGTGGATTTTTTACTACATAATGCTTTCTTGTTAACTTCTTCGGTACTTTTACCTGCTATATACTCACTGACAGTTTGGAAAAGATCTTCGGGTGGTTTCTTATTGGTATTTAGTCTCACACCCTATTTGGGCCATGCTTTTGGTCCCAAAAAGACAATATTTCTGTAGGTATAGACAAGGGAAAGCACCCTTCAACTTCAGGTACATGATTGCATTGGAGCTTCAGAGCATGGGACCAAGAAGAGGATGCGATGCTGAGAAGTTTCTCATCTATTTTTCATTTTAACTTTGATTTAGTTCTATTTTCATCATTGTTACTTGTCTGGATTATTTCCTAGACATTTATGTATCATGAAACATTTTTTTATATATTTTTTCTCTAGTTGTTTCTCTATTCTTCTTCCGCTATATACTATCATTGGATATTTACTGCTTCTGCTGTTGTGTGTTGTGTACTTCCACTGTGTACTCTACCAATGAGGGCATAGTTTCCCCACCATCACACCCGAGGCCCTTGCTGCTAGTCGTCAGCCTCTAGTGTTCACGGAAATGCACATGAGGCCATGTGACAAACCATGTATAGGGATCCTTTGGGTGGCATCCAGAACCAGGATGTTACATTCAACTACGAAGAACAACCTAGACTTCAACTTCCTTTCCAGGAACGTTTTTTTGATGTAGCATGTGTACGTCTAAAAAAAATTTACATCCACCTTCTCTCACCAATTTTGACGAAAAATGAACAATTTTGGGCGTTTTATTTGTGAATTAATCCTTTTCTTTTCTCATCTTCGGTTGGAATGGAACTGATTTAGATATTGTAAAATAATTGTTGTTCATCGTACTTCTTTGATGAACAAAATGATACCACCCTAAATGTGATGGGTGCGGGCCAATAAAAAATGGCCCGACCCCTATGCCAATCTTATTTATGATGATATTTGTAATGTTGATGAGGAAACAGAATGACGAAGGTGGCGATGACAATGGTCAGGCTACCCGAGGCCTCCACAAACCGTGCCACCCTCGCAACGCTCCGGTGCTTCCGTCCAAACACCGTCGTCCTGTGATAGACCGAGCCATGCCAAACCGGCTAGCTAGGCTGCCACTCTGCCTCCGGTCCGCCTGGTCGCACGCTATCCCGCCGAATACCACCGGCCCGCCTACTGGCCTCCGCGAGTGCCCTGTGCGCCTCCCCGAACTCACCACCTCCGCACGCCTCCCCGAGCCGACCCTCATCACAGCCTCACGGCCATGCCAGCATCCCGACCCCCTCCCCACTCCCTGGCTGAGCCATTGTCCCAGCATCCTCGCGGACTCCCAACCATGCTGGTGTCCTGCCCCCCTTGTGGCGCCCTGGAAAAACCATCCTGGCCACGCCCTCCAGGCCGAGCCGCACCTGGCCGCACCCTCGCGACACTCTGTGCCGAACCGTCCATGAACCCGGGGCGAACCACAGTCGTGGCCTACTAGGCTAGGCCAAGTGGGCCGGGCCAAACTTAATAGGCTAGCCCGCTCAATAGGTCGGGCCAGACTCCACAGGTCTGACCGGGTCAACCCTGACCGGGTCGACCCAGACTTGGTTGGGTCGGGTCGGTCCGAACGGGTCCGAATGGGTCAGACCACTAACCCGACGACTACTTCCCATTTCACTTGATTTGATTCTACTAGCCCAGTGGGGAGAGCCATGGTGTCACAAAAGACCCGCAGTGGGGAGCATCATGGTGTCATGGAAGTCCCATGGTACTCGACAAGAGTATCACTATAGGCTATGAGGTGGATCACCTCTATGTGAGTGCGGAAGACCCACGGTGATCGATAGGAGAAGTACCTCATCATTCCATGTTTAGTGGGAAGCACCTCTGTGTGATGCAACTGACCCACTATACTCAATAGAGGATGAGTTCTCCAGCAACTGAGGGTTCAGATTGATATTATCCCTAGAATTACATCTTGGATGAGCTCAGACAGCAACATTTGTGTTAACTTCATGATTGAGATGGATTACTTGGTAACATAGGTATATGTATGGGAATATACCAAAGTGGAAAAATCTGTTGATTTCATACTATTTTGTTTCTCCGTGTTGGATTTTTATAGAACTTTAGGGTCTATGGGTCCCTACAGAGTATCGTTATACTCACCCCTACACATGCTATGCCCACACCTCATTGTGTTGGATGTATATGACAGACATCACTGACTGAGACAGAGAGTACCAGGACTAGACGGTACCTGGAGGTGGAACTTACGGTGTGTCAGTACATGGAGGAGACGAACGGACATGGAGTGCTGATGAGGCGATCTATTTCTATCCTTAATGTAGGGATTCTAGAGGATGACCCAACAGTTGTTTTTCCTTTCATTAGTTGTACATGTACTTCCAGTTCCTTTAACATTAAAGCTGGGCTTGTATTTCCGACCACTTTTACATTCAACACACCTTTTTTACACAATTTTACATAGTGTTTTGTATCCATCTTGAGATTTTTTGTGTATGTTTACAGGTTATAAAGGAAATTCCTTCCTAGTTTTAGGTAATTACTCCTTTGGTGCTAGTCGCTAGCCCTTGGTCAATGGATGGCGGGCATGGGGTAGTCAAGACACAAGACCCGGGGGACGGGTCGTGACACATAATCTATTTATTCATTATATCATTTGTGTTCATATCAGTTACATGAGTTCGTTTAATCTTTTTCTATTTATGTAATTTTGTATATTGACCAACATAATTGTTTTATAATTATTTTACAATTTATATAATTGAATAGTTTTATGTATTTTATAAATTTATTATTAAAAAATTAGTATAGTTATATATTTATTATAATATGGGCCTATATTATGGAATGTTCCCCAATTTATTCAATATGTATGATTAAATTTATTTTAAATTTTTAGTGATAGAATACTTATAAATAGACAAATATTAAATTTAAAGGAATTAATATTTTCATAAAAACAATTATTATTCATTAAAGATAATTTTAATGTTATCTAATATTGGATGTTATATAAATTAATGGTCATCATCTTGTGGAGGTGGAGATCTACCCATATATAGAAGCTACATAATAATTTAAAATATAAAATAAATAATTTTAGAAATTGTATTATGATTTTATTTTGATAATGAAGTCAAAATTATCTTAATAAACAATTTATTCCAAATTTAAACCTTCCATGAATGACAATGATGAAAAATCAATCTTGTCGTTTATTGAGGTGGTAGAATTCACATATGAAAGATAATGTTTTAATTTTACTATGTGAAAAGGAAAGGGTAGGTAATTAATATTTAATCATCATAACAACATTAGAGTATACTTTTTAAAATTAATGATATTAAAAGGCAATGAAAATTTATATTAATGTTGTGGGGAAATAAAACAATGATACTATATATGATCATTATAGAATATAATCATTCTCCTTTGAATGTAATTATTTTATTTACACTTCATGGAAACTGAATATGGAATTTTTGTAAGGACAATGTTTTTAAGAAAATTGGATAATGTTCAAGAGTGTCACAGTACTAGTATTCTTCAATCCAAAGGCCTTAAAATGATTTTATAAGTGAAGGGGTGAAGGGATCTCTTCTAACGGAGTGAAGGATCACTTTTGTAGTAATAAAATGTAAAACAATTAGGCATCTATTGTTCCAATTCTAGGAAAAAAATATTTTTTAGGGGCATAATGGGATGAGAAATACTATACCACACAATTAAACACAAGTTATAAAAATTATTTAGGCAATTTAATCTTTTATATTAGATTTAATTATTTGGCCTCCTACCAGAGTGGAAATTTTATATCTAAGAAAATTTTTCATCATACAAAAAATATTTATTGTATTTTATGTAATATATAACCCATGATTTCAAATTTATATCCATTTAATATTATTTATTTTCAAAAAGTGAAAAAATATTTTTTTAAGATAGGAAATGTATAATGTATTAAAGTCTATTTTATGAAAAGTATAAAAAAAGATAAAAAATATTTAATATGAGTTTCTATTTTAAAAAATTTAAATTTTAAAAACTATTTATTAAATTAATATTTGGCCTTATAAAAAATTAATTAATTTATAATTCATACATATTGACTAATAATAGAAAAAAATACATGTTATTTTTTAAAAATATTATTTATAATTATAACTTAAAAGTAAATACTTTTTATAAAATCCTATTACATCATCATAATATACTATTATGATGAAAAATCTAAAGGTAATTTTTTTTCAAAATCCAATTGAAAAAATCTATTTTTAATTAAAAATATAAAACAATAGAATTTTTTACATAGGAATTGACTTTGGGGATAATAACCATTTAACCTTCCCTTTATGTTAAATTAAAAAAACATGTGTTAATAAAATATTTTTATAAACAATTATTACAAGTTAGATGTTTTAAATTTAGGGAGCATATTTTTTAATTTTAATAATTACAAAAGATGAGCCAATATTAAAAATGAACATTATTTTCATTTCCCTTTTATACTTATAGATTTTTTTACATTAAAGTTTCATTGCTACTTGTTATATTTTTAAATTATATAGCTACAATACAACATGCAATATTTTTTTGGATTAGATACTCTATGGGTAGAAATCTATTAATCATAGTATTTATTTATGGGTGAATATGTTACTAATATATAGTTCGTTACATATCCTTCTCAATATCGTGATGAAATTAGTTTCATATTTACCACCATGTATTCTTATTACAATTTAACCTTGGTAATAATTAATTTAAATTTCATATATTTTATTTTTAATATGATGTGATTCTTAATATAATATTGATTTTCCTTGTGAGGGGTTTTCTCCATTAATTAATAGACCATGGATTTTTCTTCTCATGATTTCATTTTGATTCAAGAGTATGAGATTATTTTTAGTTGAATCTCTCAGAGGGGACAATTTTAATCAGGAAAAAACTTATTAATTTCATATAACATGAGTTATAAAAAATATTTACCAATAATGTACTAAAGTTAAGAGTTCTATTTTTTCTCTCTATATGGTATAAAAATAAAATTCTATGTATCATGGTTGATGTTATTTCTAGGATTTCATTGAATATTACTGGACTTTTTTCAATTTAATACATATCTCTAAAATACCCATAATGAAGGTTTTTGGTCATTTTGATTAATTTGGGGTTTATAATGGCTATTTTTGATTATGAAAGAGGCATTTTTATGTGTGTTCCCCCTAAGAGGTATTTTATAAATCCCTATAAAAAATGTGGAGATGAATAAAACATGTTTTGGTGGGATTGGTGGTTTTTAATCATGTTATGATTAGTTTCATTATGATGGGTTAGTGTTATATTTTATGGATTATGATTAAATTCAGCATGGGTTAATATCATTATTATTATAGTTTAATCAAATATAATGGTTTGGTATTTGAATATTTTTGTACCACATCATGCTGTAGTGAAGACCATTTTGGTTAGAATAGTGTGGAATCATATATAGTATGATCCTTGTGGGAAAATCTATATGAAAAAATATTGTTTTAAGAGTTAGGTATCGAGTTGTTAATTCCTTATTTGTATCCCTCAATAGAGGTTCTATATAAAAAATATTCAATTAAATAATATCACCTATGATTTTGGGGGATATTACATTTTTAAGTACTTGTGATTCTTATGTAGCATAAAAATATTTTCAAATGTCTATATTGGAGTTCACAGTTTCATTTTCTAGGTCATCCAAACCTCTATATTATCAGGGGTTAGAATTTAATTTATTTTTACTATATTTAAATTTATCTAATCGTGGGATTAACCTAATATTAACTTATTACCATATAGTAGATTCTAATGAGGTTTAAATACCCATTATTTGTGTATAATGATCCCAATTGATTTGTGGTAACCCCATTTATCACATTCATTTTGTTCATCTCCCATTAGAAGTAATAACATTTTTTAACTATTGTATTTTTTTATATTGAGTTCTTGAATAGATTATATTAGATATTGGTTTTTTTGAGTAATCATTTTAGATTTATTGTTTCTTGATCCTTTTCCTCTTCAAATCATAGTGTTGCATCATAGATTCATTAAATGGTGTAGTTAATTTCTATGTTTTTCAATAATAAAATGAAATAATAACATTATTTTCATGTAATTTATTCTATTATTTACAGATTAACACCCATATAACTATACAAATTTCTATTTTTCACGTATTAGTTTTGTTACCCCAACCAGTATTTCATTAATATATTAATTATGTTCCCTTATAATGTGAAACATGAATTCCTATCTCAATTTAGATAAGTTATTTCCCTTTTATAATTATTTCATACATTATTAATATAATTTTTTATATTATGAATTGTTTACTCAGTGAGTTTATAATATATTATTTGGAAAAATGAGATTTTTTTTTACAATCTTAATGGTTATTATATTCATTATATTCTCCTCCTATAATCATAGCGATTTCATTATGTTCTTGGGTTAAAGATATTTTTTTTTGCATATTTATATCATTAATCCTCATTTCTAGAATTGTTTTTATGGATTTTTCCCAATGAATATGATATTTCAAATTTAATATTAATAAAATATTTTATAATATTTATTCCATGTTTGATATAATTCCTCATTTTTTCATTAATTTATAAACTAGTGTTTAATTATTATGTTTTATTGTAAAATAACATTATAATTCTAGAAATAAAATATCGTAACAATGTTATAAATATGAAATTTCCCTATGAGTGTCAGAAACATATTTTTGAAGAGTTATGAGATAGTTTATAAATATATATGTTCTACTAGTATAATGTAGAATTAATAGTGAAATGTGATGTATTTTTAAAATTAAAAAACTATATAAATTAATTTGTCTGAATATAGGAATTTTTTTTGGTAATGTGTCATGTGAGTTTTTGGAAACATGACGTGAATTAAATTATTAGTTCAACATTATAACATATTCATGAGATAAATTTTTAGTACATTGTATTATGATTTATTTATAGTTGTTTATTTTAATTTTTGTTTTATATATAGATGATAATAATAGTTAATTTACATAAGTACTCTTTTTATTAGTCATTTCAAATTTCGTATATGTAATGTTATTTTTTCCCTAGACCGATATCATGATTTTTGAATTAAATATTATGATGTTATATATTATTTATAGTAGGATATATAGGGATATATAGTATGGAAAAAATATTGGTTATATTTAAATTATATCTTATGAGGGTCATGTCATTGAGGTAAAAAATTATAGGATTTAATTAATTGAATTAGGATTATATAGTGGTTAATGTTTTCTAGTTATAGAGTACAGTTTTTTGGGGTAACATATTGGAAATTAATATGTTATAAATGACTATAGTTTTTTGGTATTAATGTTCAAGAGTTTTATTTTCATAGTGATGGAGTTACTATTGGGATTTTCATATTTTGATTTTATAATGATGTGGTTTGATGACTAATTTTTACTAAGTTAATATATAAATTGTAAAATTCAATAAACTGACTGATTATAATTTTTTTACAAAGTAATAGAATAAATTGTAAATAAAATACAAGTTACAAAATTAATCAATTTTTTAAGAATTATATATTAATGAGGATATATTGTTTAATATAGTGAGATCATAAATTAAATAAATTATAGTATATACCTGACATCTGTTAAATTATTAATTTTATACATGATGAAGTCATTGATTTTTGGGTTTAGTATATTATTGATATAATATTTTATGATACACTAAATTCATCGTTGAAATGGTAGTGGGAATTAATAATGTAATTGGAAATATAAGAATTATTATTACATTAATAAATATTTAATTCATTGTGGTATCTCATATGATATTGTAATGGTTTATTATTCCCATTTACCAATTTTTGATTGATTATTATATACCCAAGGTCTTAAAGATTTTATGTTATGTGGATTTCTTATAATATATATTAGGTTTTTGATCTATTGATTTATTCATTGATAGGTAGATCCCCATTGTAAATACGCCTTTGTTTTTACATTTTCATGTATTTATCTTGATTTGTGTGGGTGAATATTAATTGGAATGTATATATTCTAATAATATACAATTAATAGTCATTTAAAGTTTATTTTCTTATAATTTATATGCATTAATCAGAATTTAAAAGGTCATTATTTAGGTTTGTTTTCTATTCTTTCTCTATTGGATTTAATATGCATGTTTTGGATTCCTTGTATGTAGTTATTTTCAGGATGCCATTTTGAATAGAGATCATTTTTAGTGAATAGTGATACTAGGGTGGAAAATACCCATGCACTAAGATTATGGATTTATTGATCGAGTTGTTGATTAAAGTTAATAGTTTATATTTTTGGCATGTTATTATGAATTATATTGTTCTTAAGGGTGTTTTCATATTATCTCAAGGTAAAATAAAAAGGGGAATAATACATGTTTCTGTGAGTGTGGGGGAACATCACAATTTTTCTATGTGTTATTTTGTGAAATTTATGTTTTAAACATTTTATTAAATTAGACCCTTCCCAAATAAATGACTTCAAAACAAATATAAAAATATTAAAAAAGTATAATAGAGGGTATATTTTATTTACCTTTTCAAAAGAGTGGAATCATCCTGACATGGATGGTCTTATAAAATATCAAATCAGCACCACCCATACATTTGATTGAAATTCCATCTGTAACCTAGCTAGCTAATGAAAACACAAGTGACATGTTGTATATCATTGAGTAGATCATGTATAATCATTTGATCTATCAAGCATTAATCATCTAGGAAATTAGAATATTTCCAATTCTAATAGCTTGCACATCCATGGTCGAGATTCAATGAAACCATACATTATTGCATCATAATTAAATATTTAGGTACACTACATTGATCATGATATGAATTTTTACTTAAAAGGATTTTGAAACACCACATTGGTCATAAAGATATCCAATTATATCACCATTACCATCACTATAAATATCTCCAAAGTATAAATAGATAGGACTTCGTATAGAGAATCCATCATAATTTATTTTAAACCATCCAAAATATAGTGAGATAAATTAATCCTCAATGGTACCAGAGGAAAATTTGATGTTACTTGAAATCATTATATGTATCAATATAAATACAATTGTGTATTGAGTTATTGAAATAGGCCAAATGAATGGGATTTTCATTTTGAATTTCCACCGTGATTGAGGTTATGACTGATTGAGAACTGTATGATACCCATTGAAATATCATCATTTCACATCCACTATATATATTATGAACAAGGTCTGCACATGACACATTAAAAAGATTAATAATTCAATGACAGACAGAGAGTTTCAATCAAAACATGATAGGTTCGATGATTGAGTGGGAATAATGAAAAAATATATATTAAATAAATAAATGATTTAGAACCATATAATCAAGGACATTTGGAAACATACAATGTGATGATCAACATCTAACATTTGATAATGAAAAAAATCCATCTTGTATAAAGAGAGATACAATTATTTCTATGGATGGAATCTGTGGGTATCTTTGATAAGCATAACCACTATAACTGGGAAAATATGGATGCATAAATCCATTTTAAATTTAGAGACCCAATTCAGCTAGACCGTCCCAATTTTTAATTTATGTAAAAAAATATATAGTTGAGCATGGTTCACATATCCAGTTCTCAAATCATCAAATATTCCCGATTAATAAAAATATAAATACATACCATAGATCTAACATCATAAAAAATGGATTCAAGATCGTCCACTTTTTCCCTCAAGGGAATACTATTATCCCTCATAGGAGTAGTGTAGTGTATCAAATTTCCAAATTCTAATCCTTATAAAATTATCAAAAAAAATACTAAGAGGGGAAATAATGTTATCTAACCAGTGATATTTTTTTTGAAAATATGTGAATGATATATTTAAATCATGGACAAATAGAGTAGTTGAAATAATTTATGTATCCAAATTTTAGTCTATCGTTGATTCTAGATATAATAAATTACAAATTATCTGAATTTTTAATAAAATCTAAATAAATAAATTTATCTAGATTTGATTTATTAAATAGATATATTTTTTGACGAAAATCCATTAATATATATAAGGTTTAAAATAATTATTCCTTGAAACCCTAATGATTTTTTTTCAAAAATGATTCAAATAGGAAAAAGTTCTTTATGTTGGTGTTTATGATCTTCAAAAATAATGTGATCAATTTATAGACCATATAAGAATATTTTTTTAGACTAAATAGTATTATTCCCAAGGAAAATTTTTCATACCATTGAGGTATACATACTGTTCTAGGAGGTCAATAGTCTTAAAATTTAGATAAAAATATTATCTAAGTATATAGAATGATTCCATATATAAAACATTTTAAACACGAACTATTTTAGTGGAATATTTCCTTCCTCAATTCCCATTTCCATTATCATATTTAATTTTTTATAAGAAGTAATGTTTTTTCCAATAAGATGTAATATTTATTCTATCATGTCTCAAAATCAATCAACTATTTATAATGCATTAGACATTTCATGATTTTTTGCATGTTTCTCCTACCAAACTAGGTAAAAAGAATAATATAATTGATATAAAAGTTATTTTGTGGATAAGATAACCCTTTAGTAGCCCAAATGGTATTAAAATCACCCTTTTAACCATATTAATGAGAATCCTACTATGATAATACAATACAATGATGAAAAGATTTTAAAGAGGGTATTTCAATTCCTAAATCCTCTATAACATGTTAAATAACAATATGTATATCCATTGATAAAAAATTATATGTGAGATGATCATAGATGAATTATAATCCAGCAAAAAACATGAGATCAATTCTAAATCTGATATATACCACACTAATAATACCAAAATTCATTGTGTTAAATACTTTTATATCTTTAAAATTCAAATAAATATTACTTTCCTTGGTAGAATTAAACAAAAGATTAAAAAATTTAGAGTAATTGAAATTAAAATATTGAATCCTTCTCTATTTAATGAATCCAAATTTGTTTCATGATATAATCGAATATTAGACATTAGAAAGACCATTTTTGATATTTTTTTGAATTATTTTATGTACAGTGTGGACAAAAGAAACATAATGGAATTGAATAATATGACATAAATTTTATACTTTTAGAATAAGTGAATGGAATTTGGAGCTAAGACCATGTGAGAGAGAACATACAATGATAATATGATCTACTAATTTACAAATATCATTCTGTATAAGATACCATGATGTTCGGGATAATATTTGTTTTAATCATATGGTCCAAGAGACATCCCATATTCATTGAAAAATATTTCATTGTTAATTTAAATCTTTAATGTAATTGATGTGATAAAATGGTATCTTCATCACTAACCAATATATGAATAATTTATTCCTCAAAATCTAACAATATAAGAGGGATATTGAAAAGGTTCATATCGAATGTAATCATATGGTTGGAAGGATCTGGTTTTCCATCAAAGAGTTGATCGTAATCATTAAGAATAAAATGAGGTATAATAAATTGTTTTGGATCTCTAAATAGTATTAAAAAATTTAGGATTTATCCCATAATCCTTATGCATACCATTCTTAAAGAGATCCTTCTAAATTCAATCATTGAGCTTTATAAGTTTGAGTATTCTTGAATATAACTCTTATTCATGAAAAATACTTCGAAATAAGTTATTCCTTGTAATGGTATCTTGAAAGAGGTGAAGAAATTAATAAAGACAATAAACAACCTTATCTAAATAGATGATGGAGTTTTTTATCTGATATAAAATATTTTTTATTAAATTTATACATGAAAATGAATTCTATTGAAAAAACATTATAATCAATCCTACAACACAAATCATGAACGTGTTTTCTACATTAATAACGATAAAACAATGCATTCTCATACCGGTAGGGAAGAAGTAGATTATTTTCATTAACTATGAAATTAAAAAGAATTTAGTGGTTATGAAAATTAGATAAATACAAGGGGGTACATTAAATGGACTCACATGAATATAACGAGATTTTTTTGTTAAATGTTCTATCAATTCAGTTGGACATTATACAGTTGAGATGATTTCAATACTGAGTGAATTTATCTTTCACCCGATAAATATCATATATATTGAATTCATCAATATTGGATTTGAAATATTTACATAAAATTTATTGGAAAACTGGACCAGTAATATCGTGATAATGAATAATTGAATTTAAGTCACCAAAGATGATCCAAGAGTATATGATTGAACAATAGAGTGTGTTAATTTCCAACCATAGATATATTTTATGTATGAAACTGTTAAATAAATATATAATTGAATAAAACTTCTTATTAAGAAACCCTTACCTAAATACTAGTCATGTAGAGAACACCCGAACAATGTCCTAAATAATCAAAAAAATATTTGTCACCAAAAAAGAAATAATTAATGAAATCTAAATTGGTGGTCTTCATTTTATTCATAACCATAAAAGTTTTCAAGGGGCCACCTTTGGTCCATAGCTTTAAATATAGTCAATTAATTTTATGTAGTAATTATGTAAGGTGTAACTCCATTTGAAAATAGCATATGTACAAACAAATAATAAATTGTGAGAATTTATTGAAAAGACATAGAACACATACCTTATGCATGTAGTATATTAGTCATCATTCATTAGACATTGTATTGGCCATGACTGGATGGAAATGTAGAAATATAATAATTCCCAACAAATAGGGAATATGAGATCGCATCATATTTTCATCATCTACATAATGAGAAATAACAAAAGGGGAATAAGCAGCGGAGATTTTATATATAGGAATCTAATGAGAAAAATATTAGTTGATATAGTGAAATAATGGAGATGTTATTAATGAACCGTGGTAGAGATGGAATATGAGATTCAATGAGAGAAAATAGAGCATTATTTCTGCTAACAATAAGAATAAATAAGATCGTTTTTGTAAAAAATGAGTAATGGAAACCTAGTAGTTTTTCCCATATTTAAAAAGGACCCATGTTTGGAAGCATGATTACCTCAAATATGAACCAAATATACTTTGATTACAATCTCAGGTAGGGTATCTCATTCTTCACACACCTAGTTTGGGAAAATATAAACCAATGAATCCATTTATTATTTTAAATCCTATATAATCCATTCATGATAATGTAGCATGTTTATCATGGTGAGGTAAAACTAGGTGGTCCTATAATTTTTACTGAACACCCCACTTGGTTTCATCAAACCAAACAGACTGTTTCACATGGTTTATAGTGATAGTGCAACCTACTTATTTCTTAAACCATCCGGGGTTCCTAGCTCCAAAATGTCCTGAACTGTATCGTTTCCTCTGTGAATTTGTTAGGAAATTATATTTTGATAAAAACAAGTAAATCAAAATGATGAAAAAGGATCATTACCTCCCAAAATATCTAACATTATATATAATCATCCCATTAAAGGAACACATACTTGAGTTACCTTTTAGATGGAGGTAAAACTCATTCAGAGAAATACTCTAGCCATTAAGAACATACATCAACCACCCAATCCCATGTCTCATTTAGTAATTGGACATCAATGTACATCACCATCTCAAAATGTAAAAATGATTCTAAATAAGAAATAAACAGTCAATTAAATATAAGCCACCAAATTCCCTTGCCTATATATCTAAAATTTCCCATGATTGGGTGTTACTTGCAAGAAAACATGATCCCTGGCCTCAAACACCATAGGTCATTAATGATGAAAAAATATATTTATTTATAGATTTATTAGTATAAATATATTTTTGATTAACTAAATCTACATTGATGTTAATTGAATGATACAAGGACATAATAGCACACCCCCCATCATTTATCTAGTACAGAGGTAAATATCATGTCCTATTATGCATGACCTCATATGGAGCCATCTTATTTTTATTCTAAAATATATTATAGTAGTAAAATTGAATGGGTGGTATATTTTTTCACATAATAAAATATTAAATCATGTACGGATGGTTGGATCATGTCTTTCAACACATGTATAGTCCATTCTGAATGGCCATCAGCCAGAGGGTGAAAAATGGTATCATAGGAACCTATATACCCAAATATTTATGTAAACATTTCCAAAAGATTGATGAGAAATTATATTTATTAAATAATAGTATAGTATATGGGAATTATTATAAGATTATAATGTCATTGATATATTGTCTTTCCATCTCATCCACTATGAATTTCACTTACTTATGAAGGAAGTGGTACACCTTCATCAGTTGATCCACAAGTGCACAAATGTGCCACTACCTCGCGTAGACCTAAGTAAAACAATCAAAAAAATCCATTATAATTCCATAACATTTCAATTATAGATTTGATAAAATCTAAAACAATACATAAGGAAACGAGTTCCCTTACTTCAATTGGTAATAGGTGGATCACCTAGTGATAAAACCTGCAATACTGAGTTTCATCTGAAGAATCAAATAATAGCATTGCATATCACAATATATCATGGATATAACTTGGTGGAATTACCGTTGAGAATCTTGGGATTATAACATAAAATCCTCCATTATATTGTTGGAACCCATAGATATTCTTTTATAATAAGGATATGGTCTCCATCAATAGGGAAATCCAAAGGCGGGTCCTCAACTAAAATACCTTCCGGTATGACCACAAAAATATGATTTAGAAACAAACTTCTCATCACCATATCCTAGAGTAAATAAATATTTTTTAGGGATATAATAAAATTAAAAATATGACTTCCCTGAATCAATATATGCATCAAAAAAATGAGGTACATTACCTTCCATTCATCCGGGGGTTTTTGAATGACTTGTACCTATGTTGTCAGGGTCAGTGCATGAGCTACAATTATTCACTCTCCATGCATATAGGTAAGATTACTGTCAATATAATGATGGTATTCAACCCATAATGACTATATTATATTTAATTCATACTATACGAATACATAATTTAGGCAATTTTGATCCGTAAGAACCATAATGCGCTCTCTCATAAGATAATTTATCTAGAAACACAAGGCATGAATAATAACTAGAATAACAAGGTTTTTAATTAGATAATTACTCATGTGGGATTTCAAATTGAGTGTTTCATAAATAAAAAATAAATCATATTGTATTTACTCTACACCCATCTTGATTCCTGATGTAGCAATAAAAATTGTATTATCTCATCAAGGCTCTGGATGTTTCAGGATTATGGCTAAATTATGCCTTCCTTTAATATCTGAAAAGGCCTTCTAAACCACATCAAAACACATGAACATGAAACTATTAATAGATAATATTTTATTAAGTGATGATATTTTTGATAATTCCCATTTAAAATTCCTATAATATCAATCCAAACGTTTGAAACATCAAATAAAAAAACAAATTCATGGAACTCTCCTAGGAAAAAATATTTTCCAACTTCTCTTAGTCAACTGATACTTCTGAATTTGAGATAATATGAACCATGAAGTAATCCATGTTCATTAAGAAGTTGTACATTGTGGTAATATCATATAATCTATTCTCAACATTGTAGTCAAAATTATATAAAGGTGTTTAGCATGGTTGCTTTTATTATAAGAATACATAATGATTTCATCATAAAAACCCATGATGAAGGAATCCATGTAGGGGTAGAAAACCATATTCATTAATTATATAAAATAAGTGCTGGTGTTCTTAATAATGAAATGAATATCTAGGTACTCATTTAAACATTACATGTTTGGATAGTCGTACATGATATATCTGATGTCCTAACTAACACCTGATGGTAGAATGATCACTAGTCGATATTTGAGGACACTCTAGCTCCTCAGAAATGGACAAGAGATAATTTATTTGAATAAATTGATATTTGTTCATAAATTTATATGGGACCAAATATTGGTGATTCTTTCATTGCCTAATGTTTCTATCATATTTATTGTAGATAAGGATAGGCAGATCCTAATGTAATGTTTTGGGTTAGATAAAACACATTGATTCTAAATATTTTAAATATCTTTATAAATCCTAGATCATAGTAGTTTTTATCCTAAATTTAGGAATAAACAATGGATCTAGTATTTTAATTTATTTAATCATAAAATATACATCTCTAAATGTAGTTTTTCTAGAGAATTCATCATGAAAAATCACTTTAAATTTTCTATATGGGAGGAAAATTGGTTAGTCACACCGTCCGATCATCCATGAATTGGGTGGAAATCTCAAAAATATGTCTTAGACCCATGATGATTTGGTCTGGATCAATATTCATGGAAATCCAAAACAAAATTATGAAGATAAAAATCCCTCAATGGTGATGTAAACTATACCATGCAATGATATGAGTCCACAAAGGCATGATAGGAGACTATATAGTCCATCATTAGAAGGTAAATAAATCCCTTCATATTAAGGATGAATATGTCCCAAATAAATTATAAATTCCAACATTAAGGTGAATTTATTTTCATTGTATTATACCCTTTGTCTATAAAAAATAGTGTATCTATGGTCATGGCCCCACAAATATATTCCATTTCATGCCCAAGAATTTCAACTATCGATACTGAGATAAAGGTGTATGAAGAACCCATATAAAATAACGATGATCATATTGTAGAGTCTATTAGAATAATTCCTCTTATGGTTTATGGTTTATCAAAATTCTCATTGTATGTATACTTTAATTATCTTAAATAGCCCGATCCATATACAATATCTATAGATGGGATACCCTTAGATGGTCCTCTCTACTAGCACTGATAATCAGATCTCTGGATACCTCAATCATAACCACAGTCTCATCGTATTCAGTTAGTACTACTCTTTATATCATCATGACATGGATTCAGTAATCCTATATCTAATCATGATTCAATAATGGCTCATCTTTTATGAGATAATTATATAGTGGTTTGTAAAAATCTCGAAATATGACCCATCCAGTAGAAATGATGATAGTCTTGAGGGTCCCAATCATAATGTGGTTTCAGATTCCCCTTCTTTCCTAACTAATGTAATATAAAAAATATACTAGTTTGGTTACTTTGTATTCCACTACTCTAATTCGAAAAATCAATTATAATTTTCCTAATTCTACATGAATTAATGCATTATCTTGTATCTTGTTATGTCAAAATTCATCTTTTGACATTTTTGTCTTTTGTTTTGGATGTCATTATTATATTTAAACTCATTTCTCAAATAAAGTACATATTTGAATATAGATTATATGATACTTTTACTGACTCAGTCAATGGTACTAACTCTATCAATTGTACTAACTATGTCAATCATACTGACTTAGTAAAGCGTGCTGACTCAGTCAATTGTATTAACTCTATCAATCATACTGGCTCTGTTTATCATATTGATTCCCACTAACAAACTGACTATGATCATTGTGCTCATATTATTCATCATAATCACTTTACATTATATCAATACATTTCACTAAGTAATATTTATCATACTCATGTTTTAATTTTATCTCATGCATGCTTGTATTCATATCAAAAAAGTTATTCCTATCAACTGTACTACAGTTAACATTTTCATATATATTATTATATTAATACAAACATTTTTTTGGAGATATTTGTAATCTAACAAAAATAAATGTCATGTTTTCTCTTTCGATATGACAGTTACAATGCCAGGTGTCCATGTCTCTTCGGGTTTTTTGGATAAAGATGACTGTAGGAAACAATATGCCTATTTGAACCTAAGGCAAATAAATAGGAGGTCATTTAAAACAGAGACAAGTCTTTGATCAAGCTTTGCATCTATCAAGTTCTAGATAGATATGTTGTCTCTTCTCTCTTGCTTCATACGAAAGACGTGAAATTAAAATACATGAACGACTCATTCATAGCTTATGTATTTCAATAATTGGTTTGTTGTTTTTGTTTGACTGATTATGTTATAATGATCGATGGCAGCCGAGTATAGGAAAACTGTGCAACTGATCTCTATATCAAAGGATTTTAAGTGTTTGAAAGATAGAGGTACTAATATCTTATAAAATCATGGTCTTGTGGGGATAGCAAGATGGACATACCAATCATCATAACGAGGGATTATCAAGGTAGTGGTAAGACATACCTCTTATCCTATGTGAAATAATACCAATATCTTTTGGATAAAAGAATTGAAATACCATTTCTTTCAACTGCAGTTTGTATTAAAAAATAAATGGAATTGTTTTCTATTTCTTTTCATATTAGTTTGAATAGTAATTGTTTCAATTATAATTCTATTGAAACATATTGTATTAATAGATTCTATATGGAGTATGGTATAATCTTTTTCTTTTGTATTACTATGATAATTATATTCATTTAGAATACATTTTTTAATATTACTTATAGTATTAAATCATATCATATCATATCTATTATATCCAAGTCCATTATGTCAATTGTATTGGTTGTTAATTGTATTAGTTTAATATCTCTCTGAAACTATATAATTTATTAAGTGTTTAAATAAAATGTTTTTAAAATTAAAATTCACCACCCTCTTGTATTGTTCCATATAATATACATATACATATAAATTATGATTCCTCAATTGGTAGAAGAACTGGTTTCTACAGAATTTTAATTATTTTCTTTATATCATTTGAGAATACAATTGGGTTTCTATTAAAAATTTCTATTTATAAATATATACTACACAAATGTGTGGAGTCGAAATTATTATTTTATTAGATAACAGGAATGAATTTTGGATCAATTAAATATATAAATCCAATGAGGCCACCTATAATCAATGGGAATGATTGTGAGTACTAGGGAGATTGAATGAAGACATTTTTTATTAATATAGGTGTGCACAAATTTACTATTCTAACTAGAGGTTACATAATCCCTGACAAAGAAGTCAGTACTTTCACCAATCAATATATGAAATAATATCAACTGTATTACAAGGCACATAATACATTGTTATGTTCTATGACCAGGAATATGTATAGTCATATATTATCATGTGAATCAACCAATTTCATCTGGAAGAAATTAGAAGTCATAAATTTTTGTTCATATAATGTTAAAGAAACAAGAAGAGAGATGCTTTGAGAAGAATATCATGGGTTTATCTTTCCTTACAGAGAACCAGTATGTAAGGTGCATCAAAGATTTATGAAAGGTCTCAATAGTTTAAAATTTATGTGAGAAAAAGGTCATGAGGATGAAGAACTTGTATACCATATTGTAGATATAATTACAAATTAATGGGAATCAAAAATGACAAATTTTGATGAAAATATGAAAGTTACACAAACCACTCTTGATGAATTTTTTAGAAATATTCTACAGTACGAGATAAGAATGAAAATAGGTCTTGATTTCAATAAGAAGAAAAATTCTTATGGAAGTGTTTCTTTTTCTACTATATCCAAAGATATGACACCAGAAAGGATTACAAGACCCAAATCAAATAAAGTTGTTCTGTCTGAATCATGGGATAGTGAACAATATGAAAATGAGTTAGCCAATTCTACTCAAAAGATTAACACAATTTTCGGAATGAAATAATTTCAATATAGATTCAAAAAGAAAGATATAAAGGATAAGAAATACCCTGAAGTAACATGTTATGATTTTAAAATAGAAAGTCATATTAGAACTGATTTCCTTTTACTAAAAAGAAAATATATAAAGGAGAAACATACAGAAATAAAAAAGAAAAGGTATTACAAGACAAACAAAAAAGAATGTTTTATGGAAAATGATTCATGGAATGCTCCTGGTGGTGATTCATCAAATGATTCTTAGAATAGGAATCTTCTGGAAAAATAAATATTTGACTAATAGATAGACAAACTATTGAAAAACATTTATTCATGGAAAAGGTAAACAATTATTAATCTCTTACAAATGTTTCATTAAATGATAATAACCATTATGGGAAAACCTTAATACTCTTAAAAAGAATAATAATCCTTAATAGAGTAATATTAAACTTCTTTTGAATATGTATCTTGATTTTCTAAATTACTTGAGAATTAAAATTTCAAACTCATGAAAAATCATTATAAAACAAATTTCATATATTTCTTCTTATAAAATAAATATCAGATCATTCAAGGGATAATCATAAGAAATATTTTGATATTGAAAATGTTTCAAAAAAACATACAAATGTAAATTATGAGAAGGATAATCTTTCAAAGGATTTTGAAAAACCTATTTTAAAGAACAATGTTTTAGAAAAAAAAACCATTTCCAAAATAACTTCTTTTAATAATGATAATTTAACCATTATAATAAAGTCTAAAAACATTTTTGTTAATAAAAATTTATCAATATTCACCTTGGGATATTTTTTTTGATAAAATGTATTCTCTAATTTGTCTTCTTAAAAGTACTTCTGGAATTGGTTACACTCACTCAAAACTAGTTTTTAGTCATAACTATTTTGTTCTTCAATTTGAACCATTTTGTATTAAATGTTAATGTGGTGGACATTGGGAGAGGAATTATTAACTTAATAGAACCCAATTGTAAAGATTTCATTTTTCTCATTTCAAAAAAAAATGTGGATTCCCAAAATTCATTTATCTAACATTTTTGGATCCAAAAAATTTGGGATTCAAAAAAATAATTGTTTCTATTTCATGAAAACAATATGTGTACCGATAAAATGAATATTTGGTACATGGATAGTGGATTTTCTCAATACATTACTTGAAACATTGATTTATTTTAAAATATCATTGAAACAATACATGGAAAAGTTACCTTCGAAATCAATTTTCATGGAATGACTGTTGGTATAGGAAATATTTTTTCCTTTGGTAATGTTTTAATTTAAAATGGTTGTTTTTCAATGGTCTTAAACACATGCTCATCAGCATACGTCAACTATGTGATGAAGGATACCTTGTGAATTTTTTGAATAATAAGTGTTTATTTCAAAATTCCAAGGTTGAATTCATTGTATCTTCCCATAGTCATGAGAATATATACAATGCTATCTTATAAGATAGTATGAGCCAAGACTTACATTGCTAGTATGAAATAGATGACCAATCATGGTTATGACATAGAAGGTTATGGCACTATAACCTTATAACCCTTTGTAAACTTTCAAAGAAAATACTTTTTAAGGATCTACTAGATCATATGTATGATTCTTCAAAGATTTTTTATCCTTGTAAATATAGTAGGAAATATAAAACATTATTTAAATATATCAATGAAGTTTCATCATCTATTTAATTAAAAATATTTCACATTGATCTTTTTGGTCCTACAAAAACTGGAAGCATTGGAGAAAAATACAATGATTTTTTTAGTTTATGACTACTCTAGTTTTACATGGGCCTATTTTCTAGCACAGAATTTTGAAGCCTTTTTTTTATTTTAAAACAATCAAAGCCCAAGTTTAAAATGAGAATAACCTACCACTGATAACTATAAGTAGTGACCATGATGGTGAATTTTAAAATTCATATTTTAAAAAATTTTGTAGTAAGAAAGGTATTACTTATAACTTTTCAGCTCCTAGAACCACCTAGAAAAATGGTTTTTTTTAGAGAATAAATATTATTTTTCAGTAAATGACAAGAACCATGTTGAGTGAACACTCAATTGCTAAGACTTTTTTGGTATGAAGCTGTTATTATGATATGTTATACTATAAATCGTTTTTTAACTAGTACTTTTCTTAATAAACCACCTTATGAATTATGGACTGACCTAAATCCTCAAGTTTCAAACTTCAAAATAATTGGATGCAAAGTGTTCATATTGAATAGAAAAGATAATTTACATAAATTCAAACCAAATTATGATGATGGAATATTAATAGATTATTCCACAACATATAATTCTTATAGGGTTTTTAACAAAAACTCATCTGCTATTGAAGAAATGGTGGATGATAAATTTGGTGAAACTGACCCCATTGTTTTTTAAACAATTCTTACCTACATCAACATATGTATTTTTACAAACTTATTACCGACCTATGATTGAAAACTCTTTTTATTAGGGGAATACTCAAGAAAATGTTTCTAAAATATTTACCCCTGATGACTTTCAAAATTCTGTTGATGGTCATGTATTGAAAAACACAAATCAATAGTTTCATAAAAATCATCCCAGTGATAAAATCATTGGTGATATAAATAAACTTATAAGGACCAGAAAGTAATTTGTAAATGAAATATAACATCTTTCTACTCTATCTCAATTTGACCCTAAATCTCTATGTGAGTCTTAGTTAAAGATTATTGGATAAAGCAATCCAATATAAAATAAATGAATTTGAATGAAATAACATCTGGATTTTGGTTAAAAGACCTAAATAAAAAACATAATTGGTGTAAAATGGGGTTCTAGAATCAAAATAGAAGATAGTGTAGACATTGTAAAAAATAAATCAAGACTTATTAATAAGGGATATACTTAACAAGAAGGAATATACTATGAAGAATCATATGTTCTAGTAGCTAAACATGAATATATTCGTATTCTATTAGCCATTGCATCATACTTTAATTTCAAACTATTTAAAATGGATGTAAAATATTATTTTTAATGGTTTTGTACAAGAATATGTTTTTGTAGTACCACCTCCCAGTTTTATAGATCTAAAACATATTGATCATGTTTTTAAACATACCAAATCTCTGTATGGCCTTAAACACACCCCAAGATCACGGTATAATAGGATTACTGGATTTATATTACAAAATAATTATAAAAAAGATACTGAAGATCTAACTCTTTTTATAAGAAAGGGAAAAAAATGTTTTGATTGTTCAAATTTATGTTGATGACATTATATTCAGATCAACTCAGTATTCTCTAATAGATTCTTTTGAAAATATAATGAAATATTTGATTGAAATGTGTATTATGTGTGTGTTAACACTCTTTATAGGTATTCAAATCTCTAAAAACTTGTATTAACCTATTTATATAAATATAATTCTATCAAATACTTACTAAAAAAGTATGGATATGAAAATACTAAAATTATTATAACTCCAATCAATACCTCAAATACAGTTGATCTTGATGAAGCTGGAAAACCAGTGGATGAATCAACTTAAAGAGGTTGGATAAAAAGATTGTTATACTTGACATTTAGTCATCTAGACATGTGTTTTATGTAGGCTTATGTGCAAGATACCAGTCAAATACAGGAAAATAGTAATTAAAAGCTGTGAAAAAGATTTTACGATATTTAAAAGGAACAATGAATTTGTGTATTTTCTATTCTTTTGTAAATTATTTTGTATTGAAAAGTTTTTCAGATGTGGACTTTGGCAGCTGTAGAATAGATAAAAAGAGTACATTCGGAAAATGGAATTTATTAAGAGATTCTTTAGTTTCTTGGACATGCATGAAACAACACTCAGTAGTACTTTCCACTGCTTAAGATGGATATATAGTAGTTAGAAGTTGTTGTGCACAAGTGTTGTGGATGAAACACATACTTATTGACTTTGGTATAATATTTTTTAAAAATCAAATACCATGGGATAATACTAATTCCATATATCTTAGTAAAATAGCATAACATCACTCATGTGAAAAACATGTAGATATTAGGAATCATTTTCTCAAATATCGCACTCTAAATTGAGATATTTTTTTACATTTTATTGGGACACAATAAAAACATACTGACATTTTTACAAAATGATTACCTTTTGATTGATTTTTATTTATTAAATAGAATATAGGATTGATTATAATTAAATAATCATTCACATCCACTTTCTATTTTTACATTTCACCATAAACTAAATAACTCCTCTTCAAAGGGGGATAACATTAGTTTTTTGTTTTTTGTTTTACATATTTTATATTATTTTGTATCATTTTTTTTTATTTTATCTTAATTATTTTTGTTTATAGTTAAATTTTCATTATTTGTTTCATTTGATTTGACATTTTGTTTACTATCATGACATTATATTTATTGTTTTGATATTGTGGTAACTATTTTGGATTTCTATTAATAGATTTGAAAATATGTTTATCAACTTGAAAACCTATGGTAATGGCATTGTTTTCCATCATCCTGACAACCTATGGTAATGACTTTGTCTTCCATTTGCTTGAAAACCTATGGTAATGACTTTTTTCCAACGTCTTGAAAACCTATGATAATGAATTTTTTTTACATCATCTTTACAACTTCTGGTAATGATTTTTTATTCATCAACTTGACAACCTATGGTAATAAATTTGTTTTCCATCAGCTTGACAACCTATGGTTATGCCTTTTTTTTCATCGGCTTGAAAGAATATGGTAATGAAAATGTCTTCTATAGTCCAACAACTGATCATATTTACTTTATTTTTAATCGTTCTGATTTTTGTTTGTATTTTATTTTCATTATTGTGTTGTATTATGTCTGATTTGATAATTCTATGAAACCGACAACATACATGAAATCATCGACAGGTACATTCGATATTCCTTTTGTATTGCCTTTATTTCATATAATTAATTCTCAATTTTTTTTAAAAACCTCTTTTATTCTCCACCATTGGATTCCTTATCATTTAATATCAATCGTAGAATTACAACAGTCATCAATATTTGCCTATAAATAGAGGACCCCCCCTCAATCCTACATAGGGTTTTTAGAATTCTCTGTGAAGATCATCTTATCCTTTTTAAGACATGGAATGATATTATCTTTTACTATTAATATTTATGCCTTTGTCTTTTGCCAAAAATCCTTCCAAAATGTCTTCAAAGACATTCTATGTGAAATATTTATTCAGAGAATGTTTAATTTCTAGGGATTTATTTGACAGTTATGACACAAAAATGAATATTATTATTCTATTACAAGTCTAGGAACATATGTTTGTTGAGAAACCTATATCTCAAGACCCAATACATGTTGAAGGTTTTAGAAAATAATACAATATGGTGTATTTTAATAATAATATGATTATTAACATTTCAGTTTATGATATAAAATTTTCAACTTCTTTAAAACAAGCATCACATATTCTAAATTTTCCAACAGAAGGTGATTCATTTTTCCCATCTCAAAAGCTACGTGAGGAAGTGGGTATGTTTAACAAAGAATGAGATGAAAAGTCACTATTTCTTATCGATGAAGAGAACAGAAAAATAATTCCTCTTTCTTGTGGACAACAATTTTTTTGTCCTCTGGATGCAAGGGTTTCTAATTCCATGGAATGAGGATAGGTAAGCTCATAATGTTTTTGACATTTTTATGCTAGATTATCTTGTAAACCTGTGAAAAGTAAATATCATGGGTTAAATTTTCGAAAAAATAAAGAATAAGGATTTTGAAGCTATCAAGTATCATTTTATTATGAATCCATCAATTCTCACAAAGTTAATACTTGAATGATTGAAATTTATTAATAGTATTAGGAATGTGGAATTGAAATATATAATTTACTTTTGGATAAGTATGAGTATGTTGATGAAATTTTATGTTTGTTTTGATGAAGATTCAAAACACTTTGTGAAAGATGTGGCAACAGAATCATCACCAAATCAATCGATATCAAATAAATCAGCACAAATGCTAATAGAATATGTCCCAACAGTTGTTTCTCCTCAATATCTAGATCCTAAAATCAGTATAGAGCCGAAGAAGAAAACTAAATACAGTAAATAGTTTTCATACATGTGTATAAAAGTTAAAGAAAAAATAAAAGAAGGTGATCCTATGTTTGGTCTTGATCCAGCAGAAGCTCTAGAAGAGAAGATAAGGGTAAAGAATACTCTATAGGATGAGAAGAAAAAGAAAACTCTATTAAAAAGAAAAGCTCAATATTTTGATGTTGCTATATTTCAATAAGGGGTTAAGTTGGAAAGTTCTCAACTAACAGAAGAAGTGAAACAAGAATCTATCGTATACACTTTTCTAACGAAAGAGAAAGGGAAATAAATAGTGCAAGTAGTTCTGGAATATGAAGAAGAGGAAGAATAATTTATTCAGGAATTTATTCACTGTTATAAGAAGCGTAGGGAATAATCTTCTCTTCAGAATCAAAGTAAAGGAATACAATGGATTTATCAAACTGATCTAGGATCAGTTCATTAATTAAAAACCCATTCAAACAGAATTAACATTTTAGTCCTGAAAGTATCTCAAAGTTATCATTCCAAGAAAAAAATTGTCATTAGTAACAAAGTCGAAGAGGTATGATCTGAAAAGGAAGTAGAAAGGGCAGAACGCGAAAAAGAGAAAGGAAATGGAAAACAGGCTACTGAAGACTCTAGTTGACCTAATGAATTGTTATTACACAATAATGATACTGATTCAGAACACACAACATCTTTGATGAAAAGTGATTAAATTGTTATTGTTTTGAGAATAATTGAAAATAGTATTAGTTATTTTCCTATAAAGGAAGGAAAAATTTATTTCATTATAGAAACATAATGAATGATATTTGGTTCATTAAAGTATCTCAGAAAGTGAGTTTCATCAATATAAGTTGATTTAAAAATTTTGAGTGATATTTCAGCTTCTCATAAGAAGGCTTGAAAAAATATGACTATGTGGTCATATAAAATAGAATTCATAGTGAATGAACATGATGAATCAATAGAATATGTCATAAGACATTCAAATAATATGGAAATTTATTTTTCTATGCTTAATAATGAAACTATTGATAGGTTGAACCAGATCTCAAAAACTTATGGAGTTGATATTCCTTCAGTAAAAGAGTTTAAAGAATAAATGAATGTTTTAATTTGATATTTATCAAAGGCGTAATGTTTTATAGATAAAATAGTTTTTTTGAAGAATCAAAATACTATTTTGGCACAAGAGAATAATAATTTTCAAGACAGAATTGATACTCTTGAATAAGTAATTAGATTTCATGAAGAGACTATCAAAAACTAGGATCAACTTTTTTTCATACCAATAAGAGCTTATCAAATATCATGATGATTCTATCTCAGAATAATATAAATCAATAATGAATATGAATGTTGTTCTTCATGAGTTGATCATGAAAGATAATGAAATAGAAAAAAAAGGAATGTCTTATTGTATTTTTTTGACAATTTTTAATCTTTTAAGATTTAATGATCTATATGTCTTCATTTCAATTATTTTGATTTTTGAATCTCTGAATCCTTTTCATGAAACTGAAGGTTACCCAATTATTTTTGTAAATCACAATGGGGGATAATTTTTTAAAAAAAGTGGAGAATTATTCACAAAGGGGGAGAGTTGTTAATATTTTACTTAATTGTAATACATCTAAATGAAGTCAAATATAAGAATACAATTCTTAGGATAATCTATTCCTAAGGGAGAGTTAATAGTATTAGTTTTCTTATTCATAACATCTTTTAATACATAGGGGGAGAAAATTATTTATTTTCTAGTTTTACTTGGTGTTTTGTGCTTTCCAAAAAGGGGAAGGTTGTAAAATCAAAATTCATATTTTGACTTTTTTGTATTTCGTTTTGGAAATCAAAAATATCTTAATAATTATTTCTCAAATAAAAGAATTACATTGAATATAGTTTCTATGATTTTCATACTAACTCAATAAATCATATTGACTCTTCTAATTGTATTGAGTCTGTCACTCGTACTGACTCAGTCAATCATACTTAATTTGTCAATTGTACTGACGATGTCAATCATACTAACTCTGTTTATAATACTAACTCTGTATACCAAATTGACTGATAATTGTAATAATATTATGCATTGTACTCACATTGCATCATATCAATACATTTCACTATGTAATATTAATCGTACTCGTGCTTTTATTTTATCTCATGCAAGCATTGTTTCTTATCAAAATACTTATTCCTATCAATTGTACTCATATTATCATTTTCATATATATTTTTTTGACCAAAATGATTTCATGGAGTTAGTTATAATGTATCAAATATTTTTTTGTGTTTTCTATATAAATATGACCCTTACAATTCTAGGTGTCCAAGTCCCACCGATTGTTTTGGAGAAATATGACCTTTAGAGAAAATATGACAATCGTAGCCTATGGTCTATAAATTTGAGGTCATTTGAAATAGAGACAAAAAGTTGATCATTCTTTTCATTTATCATGTTCTAGGGAGCGACACTCTGACATCTCTCTTAATTCGTGTGAAATCCTTGGAATTAAAAAATGTGAATGGACCATTCATAAATTTGGTATTTTAGTAAGCGATTTATTTTGATTTTTGGGACTGATCTAGTGATAATGGTCAAGGGATTCTGGGGATAGGCAGACGATGTGACAGATCTTCGTATTGAGGGATTTTAGGTGTTTGAAAGAAAAAGGTACCGATTAAATATAAAATCAAGCAATTGCAGTGATATAAAGATGGATGTACTGATCATCATATAGAGGGCTTGCCAAGGTGGTGTTAAAAAGGCCTCTTATTTCTTGTGAAAGGATACCATTTTCATTAGGATAAAACCATTGTAAAACTATTTCTTTCGGATATTGTTTCAATAAGAAAGCAAATTTTATTGTTTCCTCTTTATTTTTGTATTCATTTCAATTGTAATTGTATTAATAAAAAATATTTTAATATATATAGTATTAATAGATTCTATATGATGTATGGTAGAATCTTTTTCATTTGTATTACTCTGATCATTTTATTCAATAAGAATACCTTTTTTACATTACATATAGTATTACATCATATCATATCATATATATTAGATCAATGAAAATTGTGGTCAATTGTATTGGTTTTGGATTGTATTATTTTGAGTTATCGTAAACTATATTCTTTATTAAGTGTTTAAATACAATATTTTGAAACTTATAATTCTCCCCTCCCCTATATTGTTCTATATAATATACAAATACATCTATAATAAGATCCATCATTAGTAACTCTATGGATAAAAATTTCTATTCTCCCTTAAAATATTCACATTGAAAACAGAATAATTTCTGATTCTTGAGATTTTATATAGGTTGGAATACATTAACTTGGGTGAATACAGAAATCATGAGCCCATAATCAATGCATCTTGTACGTGATGGTGCATCACAAAAAATAATAAGTGAACAATGTTTAAAACTAGTGAAATATGATACATATTCTTTGAAAAACATATCACCCTACTATATGTGCATGAAATACGAGTTTTTTAAGTCCATAGTTTCTCAAAGGAAAATTAATTGTAAAATGATGTTTTAATATACACCTAGAGCATGCTTCAATGATGATCCACATCGGTAATCACATCTTACCATTGCGTAGAATAATCACATAACATATAGGTAGAGGGGTTGAATATCATATCTGGAGGTGTATCTAGAAGCATGGATATATATAAAATTGAATCAAGATTAATTTGAAAATATTTGGACCAACATAACTTTAGAATAAGGGAGTATGTTGTGACTATGAATCACGGTTCAGATCAAGAATCATTTGTATAGGTCAGAGAGCACCCTGAAAATACTGTATAAAATGATGTAAACTCCGATGAAGTAGATTGTTAATTCCCATTTCAGGCATAGAAAACTTTTCTTAATATGGATGAAGAAACTTTGTGATGATTACTTATTAATATAGTTTTCCATTTTTTGAAAACTATATTTTGTAAAATAATAGAATAGAAAAATTGGTAAATATTTTTCTGAATTTACAATCTCAAACAATAATGGTGAGGTTTATTTGAGATATTTGTTTCCAAGAACATATTACTGGACTAATTAAAACCCAAAAAAAGTATCGTAGTAGGGATCATCAGTCAAACAACTCATCAAAAATATAATTTTTTTAAAGATACTCCAACAATATTAGATCCCTTAGCATGATGTTCATGATTCATCAGAATCAATGATGAATTTAATTTTAGAATGTATTTGTATAAATATAATGATGACAGTGAGGTCAGGATATTGAATGTTATTTTCCTTCAAATTGCAAGGCAGATAATTATTTTATTGATTTTAATTTTCAAATATCAAAAGTTTTAACACTTTTTATGGAAGCATTATAAAAAAGTAGTGTGAATAGGTGAATCCAACATATTAACATTATTTGGTAACGAAAAAAGATTTAAAAGTAAGGGAGGTCATAATAAATTGCAATGAGAGTCATAATATGTTTTATGGGATATGTTATTCTCAAAAATTATGATAAAGAATTATGATACATTATTTATAGGAATGGATGTTTTTGAAGGTGTCTTAATTTTTTTTGTTACTTCTAGAAAATTAGACACTAAAGATCAGATCCAGATATACTAGACTCAGTATTTTTCAAAAAAAATTATGAGAAAAGAGGAAAAAGATTGAATTGTGACAACCTGAATCAGACTTCAGATGTTGAATATTGGTGTAATCAAAGTCTGATCTATCATGCATTGATGAGTTTTGAATATAAAAAAATTCTATATAATTTCAATCACATTAGAAAATAAAATAAATTTAATTCCATTTTGATATTGACCCACCATACTAGGAAGTTATATTAATACATCAGATAATATTTCTATACTAAAAAATTATCAAGAGTAGTGGATACAAAAAAAAGAATTGGTATGAGAAATAGATTGAAGGATTAAATCATAATTATATGATCATCGAGATAATAAAACTATATTAATGAAAAAGTGTTTGAAAATGTGAGAACATATTGAGTAACCACATCTATTGGAAGTCTTTTGATGTTAAAACCATGTATATGGAATATTAAATTCAGTTTGTTAGTTGATTGGTTGGAGAAAACATACTGATATTCTAATAGATATAGAATGTACAACAGATGCAGTTTTAGAATCATATTTAATTAGAATGACATGTGGATGCTTCATTATTATGTGCTAAGGCAGTTTGATCAGACTGAATAAAGTAAAAGAAGTCAAAAGTAGAAGATTATAGATAAGTATCCATAATATTATAGAATGTATTGTAAGATTTGAAATAGTCAAACATGAAATTTAAATATATGTTGATCTCCGAGTATTTAAATTTTATATAGTGATGAATGTTTTTTTGTTTCCCATAATTTCTATTCTGGGATGAGTATAAATAGATTCATAGTACATTCACACTATGCTCCCTTTCATGTGAGAAGAAAAGGAAGGGATCTTTAGAATTCATGTCAGAGTAATCTTTACAGGCTAAGACCTCATTTGATTGTCAGACATCTGAATGTTTTTAAACCCGATTAAGGATGTTCAGAATATGAAATTATTTAGAGTTCGAGTAGTGTATTTTAAGAATGGTTTCAACATACTGAGATTATCAGATTAAATTCATTGGAAGATGTCTATTAGATCTAACCCCATTAGATTGAAATAATTTTATCTAGAAAGAATTGATTGAGGATTATGGATATTGAATTTTCAAATAATTTTTAACGAAATCATTATTCTTATATTTTGGGTCAATTTTTTTTAATAAAACATTAAAAACCTATAAATTCAGTTTAATCATTTCTATATGGATATGAATGATGTCTAATAGAAGTTGGATAATTTTTTATTAAAATCTCCATTTTAGTCAAAAACCATATACCAATGGGTGTGTCTATGAATGATATGTAGGAGCCCACATTAAGAATAAACCTTATAATACTCATGTTCATTATATTTTTTATTCTTTTTAATTCATGTGTATTATGTTAAATTTAAAAAAGTAATTAAAATTAATAGGATTAGGTGTTTATGGTTCTTAATGTCATGAAACATAAAAAGAGAGAACAATTTACTCAACCCCCACACCTTCTTATTATAATTCTATCCATTAAAAATCAATTGATATTAGAAAGAAGTCTGTTTTTTGGAATTGTTATCATGGATAATATCAATTATTTCAATAGTTAAGGAATTCCGAAATTTTATGGATAATATTATTATAAATGAAAAAATAAGATGATAACATATCTCATATCTCTTTTCCTTGATGTTTTTTACTGTACTATAAATGTGTTTTCACATATTGTGAAAAATGCTCCTACGAAGATTGTTGATAAGAGAAATATTTTAATTGATTGGAAATATAATAATATTCTTATAATGTGTATATAAAAATATATCATTATGAAGGTGATGGGTCTCAAAATATCAATGTATATATGGGAAAACATGGAATGTAATTTTAAAGGAAATAATATAGAGAAGGAAGAAAAAAATAAATATATTTTTTTATATGTTTAAAGGAATAATAAAAAAAATGAAGATAAAACTAATGAATACTTCATCATGGTAAATATTGTTTTTAGACTATTGGATTTTGTCAAATTATAGATGATTAAACAATACTGATGAAACATATAAGACTATTTCTAGATAGGATTGATTCTAATATTCTCTCATTAGAATATAAATATGATTTTTCACATGGTGAATTTCATAACATTATTTTGTCTTATGAAATTATAATACATCCAATGATCTAAAAGAATATGAAATATGAAATATATTTTGAAACTATGAGAAAGATAGAAATTTAATACGGTGAAGATGTTGATACCTTTGATTATAAGGATAAATATAATTATGAGTTCAATGATAAAACATTGTATCTTTTCTCAAAGAACTATCAAAGAGAGGAGGAATGCATGGAGGTAAACATTGTATCAAATGTTATGAGAGTGGTGGAATTGATCACATGTATATTAATTTTACGAAGAATACTATTGATAAATCTCATGTTGATTCTGATGAAAAATATTATTGGAAGATGTGGAACACATGTTCTAAATTATAAAATTCATCCAAAAAACAAATGTATAATTTTAATGGGAACAAAAAAAAATTGAGTATGAAAACATAATTAAACTTAACAGAAAACCATTATTCAGGAGATGAATAATTCAAAAAAGTTGTAATGATCATTGGAAAAGTATAGAAAATGAATGAATCATAAAATAGTGAAGAAAAATGTGGAGAAGAATCACACAATGAATATCATCTTAAAACATAACTTGTTACACACTTTGAGATAATAAGGTCACTCATAGAGGAAATAATAATTATAAATTAATTAATTTTAAACAATTTTGAAGGTTAAAAAAGGATTCATGAATGGAAATGAAAAAATCCCAGTGATCTTAAGTTACAAATATATAATTTTTTAAATGAGAAATATGGTTAAGGAAATCAATATTAATTTTGAATATGAGTAAAAGGAAGGAAAAATATTTCAATCAAAACTTCTTATGTCTAAAATTACCATGGGGATGATGAATGAAAACATCAGCAAAAACATTAATGTAAAATATAACACTTATAAACATGATGAGAAATTTCAAGTCAATAATATGGTGAAATCCTCACAATCTAAAAATCATGTTCCACAAGATTTTTTATTTTTTAAGATGATAAGAAAAGTTTTGGGACTGTTTGGAGAGAAACAAATATGTGAAAAAACAATCACATCCTAAAAATTTACAATCTATCTTAGAAGGAAAGATAGTTCTCACCCAGAGTATGTTAGATAAGGAAGAAGTTATTTACCTCGAAAACGTTTCTATAGATAATGATATTAATTTAACTGAAGATAATGATGTGATTTTTTTAGTGTCATGGAATCTATAGGAACATGTATTTTAATTATTATCATAACATATTACTTTGCAGAAGAAGGTTTGAATTAATAGAAATATATAGTGAGAAAAAAATTATTTACATTACTATTCTAAGAAATGATTAAAATGAAACATCTCATAATGTGGTAAACATTTAAAAAAATATTAAATTTTATTATAATATTTGTGGATTATGTGATAAGGCTAGTCATCATATTTAATTTTTTTTAGAACTCTTTCCAGAAAAATTATCATTTGGTAGAAAAGAATAAGAAACTGTGTAGAAAAATGTTAAGGATAATGTTTTTTTGTTGGGATAATATTACATAAATTAAAAAGAGAAAACAATAAATACATGATAGTTGTTGTACATAACACATGGAATGTGATATAAAAATATTGAAACATATTGAAAATATCAACGGAGGATCAATTAACATTGGGAATGATAGTTCACCAAATATTAGAGAAATCATAACGACAGAGATTAAAATAGAAAAGTTTAAATATTAGGATGTTTTTTATGGACTAAAATATAAATTACATTGTATATGACATATTTGTGATGAAGGAAAAGTGGTTATTTTTTAAAAAATATTGTATCATCAAAAGTGTGAAAGATTTCAATGTTATTACAAAAGTACAATGAATTAGTGGGAATCTTATTCAAAATTGAGAATTGATCAACTCCTATTGGTTATGGTTTTAAGATGATAATATGTTATGGCCTCAGAAACCTCACCATATTGGGATGAAAAATATGAACAATCATTCAAACATTTATTTTTCTATGAATCATGATAGAATTGAAATGAAGAGAAAAAGATATGTGTGATACCTTTCATAATGGTATGATTTCTACTATAATTCATAAGATGTTTGAGATTATAACTATCAGACCTCTATAAATAATTCAATCTAATTTATGTGGTCCAATTATACATCAATCAACAGAATGGATTTTTAATTTTTATCTTGAATTGATGATTTCACTCAAATAACCAATGTCATGTTTATGAAAAAAACTTATAGGTTTTCGAAATGTTCAGATTATTCATAAGAGAGGATAAGAATGAGATATGGGTTTACATAACAATTTTGAGAACCTATAGTGGTTTATAATTCACATTAAATAATTTTTATACATATATGAGAACAAATGGAATCAAAAATATATATATTCCTTTATATATACCATAATCAAATGGATAAGAATAAAGAAAGAATATTAGAAAGGTGGAAATGGGATGAATCATTTTGGTAGAATACAAACATTTTATTTTATAATGGGGAAAAGATTTCAGTATAATTGTACATGTTCAGAATATATGTTTATAGATTCTAGAATATAACATGAACCCTACGAAATTTGGTATAAAAAAATTCTTCATTGAAATACATCAAGGGATTTCATTTTCCATATTTCCTAAAAAGAAATCCATATCATGGAACATTAGATAACAAAAATGAAGAGGTAATATTTATTGGTTATTCACCCAATAAATAGAATTTCAAATGTGTGAATTTTTTTTTACAAAATGATTTACAATCATATGAAGAGATTTTTTTTTAAAATACAAAATATTTATTGTGAATGTAGAGAAAGAGAAACTAAAGGTTTCCCATGAAATAGATAATGATATAAAATAGACTTATCATGATTCTGAATATATTCATGATGATTAATTTGATGCTATAAAATAAACAATGAAATTTTATACTTTACAAATTAATGTAAAATCAAAAAAATCATTGTGAATGAGATGACACCATTTCCGAGAAAACTAAAAATGAGATTAGAGAACCATATTTCACTCATCTCACAAGAAACCCCATATTTGTTTTCAGAATCTATTCATCACAAATAATGGGAGGATGTTATGAAGGATGATTTGGATCAGATTCAGAAAAAAGAAACATGGGAACTTTTACAACAATAAAGAGGTAACAATATTATTGGACTCAAATTGGTTTATACAAACAAGTATAATGAACATGGAGTATTTTCAAGAAAGAATCAAGTGTTTTTCTAATAGTTATTATATAAACCATCATTTTTCCTATGAAGGATTTATAAAAATTTTGTGGAATATTTAAAACATTATAAAAACATTCTCCCAAAGACCATATTAGTTTAGTGCCTTCGAAAACATGGAACATAAATCTTTCAACTCATTGAATGACTAGCTTATTTTCCTAGAAAGATCTTCTCCCATTGTAATTCTAATTATTAAAATTCTTTCATATTGTTTTTAAATGAAAAAAAATAATGGGGTGAGATCAATTGATCATTAAGGATATATATAGAAAATGTGTTTTAATATCAAGAACATAAGGGTTTAATAATGTGATCATTATCATTAGAAGATCATACCCTACATATCAAATATCATAAACATGATTCCTAAACTTAATATTTTTATTTTATAAGACATGAATCATAAGAGAATCAAGATCATAATATATGAAACCATATAGGATAAATAAGACATAGAATAGTGGTATACACATCAATATATCATATAGTGAATATCTATAAGTAAAATAAACATCACACATTATGTTAAGCACCAGAAATTATGCACCATTATATACTTATGAAAATGTAACCAGGTCCATGAGAAATGATGTGATCATGATATTTGGTTCACACATAACATTATGAACATGAAACCATATTCACAAATAAAATATTGACCTTAAATAGGGCTCACTAAAAACATTGTGAACATGTAATCAGGTTCACATATAAACATATGGAAATGAAACCAGGACTATGCATAAGGTTGTGAACATTTAATCTGGTTAATGATTAACATTTATACTCATGATTCATCCATCTTTACATAATAAATTATAGGTATATATAGGTCCCACCCATAACATAATAAATTCATACTTTCATTTTCAACACAACAATCATTATATCATGACCTATTAAAATATATGTGTTTATAAAAATCAAATCATAATCCATGAAATGAAATAGATATATTAATATTTCATCACATCATAACCTATGGAAAATTTATCGGAGTCGCAATCATTTCATATAAGAATAAACAATGAAAATAATCTTGTTTCATAGACATATAACCCATAAAAGAGAGATGAGTTTTATAAACATATATACCATAAAAGAGAAACAGTTTTAATAAACATAATTTCATCAAAACATAAACCATTTATGAAGGGATATGAAGGGAAAATTTGAATCATATCATAGAATTGAAAGAGTAACATCAATGGATGTCATATTAAATTTAAAAAAATGTGGATATAAATTTTTAAAAACATTTCACGACAAAGATATAAATTTATCTTTGAAATAGTATTCATAAAACATAAAAAAATTTATATCCATTTTATTGAAAAAAAATCAAATGATTATAAATATATAATTTAAAACCATAGGGTAAAATTTTTCTTATAAAACATATAAATATATATTGAAAATGAATTGAAATAATTTTCATTGAGAATATTTTTCAAACATATAAATAAGTTTTGAAATTAATTTGAAACCAATATTCCTTAAAAATATATAAAGAAGCATAAAAAATGTTTAAAACCATTACTTTAAAAATTATTTTTTAAGAAATCATAAAACTGTACATTTTAAACATGTAATTGATGATTTACAGAAATTATGATGGGTAAATCTGTACATTACATACGATGTAAGAAGAACATTTCTTTTGCATTGTAAATGGTTAGAAAAGTGACAATATCACAAAGATAAATGAATATTACTTTGAAAAAATTGGGAAAAAATGGAAAATTTTATTTTAATTCTTAATGTAGTGTAGTTGAATATTCTTGGATACTAGTTTTAGAAACCATATTTTTGAAGGAACACAGATTTCCAAACTGAAGATAGGGTAAAGTAAGGATTTCATAAAAACACATTCCAAACTATATAATGTCCCAAATAGTAGATAAATGGTACCAAAAAATTTATGAATCATGAATAACCATATTAAAATAGTATTCATTAATGCTCTTCAAATATGGATTAAAACGTTTAATTAAATAATGCATAGACGTAAACAATCTCAAAAGGTGATGAGATTGTTTCAATAAACTCTTTACACATGGTAACTATAAAGAATACTCCTTTTGTAATAAAACTAAATTTGATGAAGCCTATAACATAATTAAGATAATTAGATTAGTTATATAAAATTTCAATGGTAGTATATATATATAATGAAAAAATAAAGTTGCATAACATGACATCTCTCTCAAAGAAGACAATTTTAGACAAAATTATTTTATCTATTTGTTAAATTTTAAAACACAAATCACATGATATAAATTTCCTAAAATGGATATGTAAATACCCATAAATTTAAGTATAAAAACATATAATACATCCATGTTAAGTATACACACCACTCAATGGACTGGTTGGTGAATAGAGCATGTATCTCACGAAAATAAAAAATGAGATTAAATCCCATTACCTTGTGTCATGAATCTCGTCGTACTCGTACAAACCACTAGTATGATAAATATATGTTATATATATATATAATATCTATATTATTACATCTAATAACATATAATTTTTTCTTATGACCTTATATTTCCCATTTGTTAATGCTTTCGTGTTAAGGTTACTCTTCTGGTAACGTTCTCATTGTTTTTCACATGTGTCTTAATTTTTTATATATTTGTCCCTCATAATTATCTCATAATTTCCAAATTATAAACCATGAAATAAATTTAATTTATAATTTTTATATCTATATTATAATAATATATTAGGTATATAATTATGAAATGGAACACACCGTTCATAGAGACGATGTGCCGTATGTACGCATGAATGTTATTTGCATTTTTATTATCATATTGAATAAAAGAAAAAAATAAATATATGTATATATGTATATATTATAATTAAATTAATATTTTTATTTAATATATATCATATATGTTTAATAGAAAAATACTTAACATATTCCATGTATCATGTGAATGAATCTCAATGCTTTGAGGGGGCAAAAGTCCACACTTTCTCAAAGAAAATTGTCATATTTACATCCAATGGAAAGTATACATATATGTGTAGAAAAATGAAAAAATAAAATAAATGTGATAATTAGAAAATTATTTATCATATATATGTATAGAATCTATCATAATGTCCTACATGATAAAAGATAGCAAAAAAATTGAACAATTGTCATTCAGTGAGGTGGTAGTCCACCAAACACATAAACAAAAAGTTCATTTCCCGTTAAACATATGTGTTTAACTATAGTTTAAAACCATAACCTTACAAAATCCTAGTATATTTATAATACTGGTTTTTTAAAAATTATGAAATAATATTAATTGAGATTCAATATAGTGAAAATAAAATAAAGGTTTTGAGGGAGGGTGTTACCTATTTTTTTGGTAACACCTTTTTTTTCACCTAGTGGACTCGTTGTATAGATTCCTATATAAAATTATGCTTCAAGGTAGAAGTGATGTAATTTTGGAATCTATTTGGGAAGATATTTTTCCTTCCAAAGTACAATATAGGTTTTAGAATGTGGGGGGAAAGGGTCCCTATTAATGGTGGATGAAATCTGGAATTCTTGTAAATATTTGGATGGAGAATTCAAACCACGTTTTTCATATTGTATGTAGATCCAATAATGGTCCAATTGTTATCCAAGTGATTATAGGGAATAAATATGGTTTCTAAATATTTTTTTGAAATAGTTTATAGTTTATTTAGGCACATATGTTTCAGTCTTATTCCTTATTTAATCATTATTTTACCTTAATCAATGTAATTAATTTTATTTACTGTCACTAATATTTGGGGAAAAAACATAAATGATGTTATTAAAAATTATAAAATAAAATTATTTTTAATATTAAATCAATTTTGTTAAATTTAAATCAATAAATTTACATTAATTAATTTAAATTTATTTTATTTTTCAGGCCAACATTGATGGCTTCTAAAGTGAAACGTTCAATATTTTGCTAAGTTTTTATATCAAACTTCAATGTAAAATTATATCCAATGACCGAAATTGGATTAAATGACTAAAATATAATCTTATTAAACTTTTAATCCATTTAAAAATTTAACTTATCATTGTAAATAAATTATATAGAAATTCATTTTGGAATAAAAATATTGTATTTTTACTATTTATCAATAAATAAAACCTTGTAGAAAAGTAAAAAAAAATTATCCCGACCTCATTTTTATGTTAATTTTTACTTAATAATTAAATAAATAATAATTTAAAAAAATGTATTTTAAATAGATTCACCATTAAAAGTTAAAAAACCACAATTATAAATATATAGTTTTGGCATAAAACTGGGGTTGTTCGTATCTTATGTTTATAAATTTTTTTGAGCAATATAAAAAATATTTTATTTTATTTTTAACATATATATCACATTAATATAATTCATTAGTTGTTATCAATTTAATTTCATAGGTAGAAATAGATTTTTTACCATAAAAATTATAATATTTTTCACTATATTTATTTCGTTTCGATATTCGTTTCTAATTAATTGATATCAAATTAATTGTTATTATATATTTTTATAAATAATATATATTTATAAATTTTTTAATACTTCTCATAACCAATAATAAAACTCTTTAGATATATCTTTGAATATTAAATATTTATATTTTATTAATAAATTATTGTTTGGTAAAACTCGTTATTGTGTGTTTTTCATGCCATCAATGAATGTAATTATTGTAATTATAGGCATATAACCTCAATGTTCTATATAGAGAAAGATAAAATTTATGATTCTTTTATTTAATAATTTACTTACTATTCTATATAACATAATCCAACCATAGTTATTTAATATAAAATTAACTACATTAATTGTTTCCTAAAAAAGAAAATATCAAAAATGTTTTATTAATTTGGAAAAAATAATTCAAAAAATCACTGGATATTATATTATACCCCACATAAAATAATTTCTCCCTCAAAATTTATATGTTTTACCAATGACATAATACTCGAAAGATTCATTCATTGAAACCATTATCATTAAAATTAATTACATAACATCTATTGAAAATATTTTTATTGAATTATATGAAGAAATTAAGAATTATTTTGAAATGTGAGTATTTGTACAATTAACTTGGCATTATAATTTAAAAAAAATCTAATTACATTTTTTTATATCAAGAAAAATTTTCACATCAATTTATTAAGAAATTTGAATGAAATACTATAAATTAATATCAGTTTATATTTTTTAGGGAGCACAGTGATGGTTAATGATGAATCCAAAAAAGCTGTGAATCAGAAAGAATTTCAGAAGTAGATTATAATTTTTATTCATTTTACGGCCTCAATACCTGATATTGTTTTTTATATATACATATATTTATATATATATCAGCAACCACAAACATATTTTTAAAATCATATATATTTATATATATAAACACATACAAAAAAAAATTAAATAAACACATGTAAATATATAAATATGAAAAAATATAATTCAGAATATAATGGTAAACAAATATACTTATATATATTTATACTAATACAAATTTAAAACACAAATAAATATCAAAATTAAAAAATTAGAACACCTAAAAATAAACTAAATTAAATTACATGAACCTTATTACAATCAAAATAGTGATTAATACAATTGTTTCAATCCTAAATATCAAATAAATCATGCAAATCAGATATATTTTTAATCCTAGGGTTTGACCAAACTAATGTGTTTGACATTCAATCAAAATATGAAAAAAATGAACTAGATTAAAAACAAAATAGATATTAACATAATTTTATCAATCCTAAATATCAAATAAATAATGAAAATGAGATGAACTTCTAAAACTTGGGTTTTACCAAACTAGTTATTTTAAATTGACCAAAAATATGAAAAAACAAATGATGGAGAACATAATTGTAGTCTATACCATGAAGATATGAGCAGAAATCACCAGACAAATTAGTTATAATTGAGATGAAAATAGTAGTAGTGGATAGACCAGTCGTGTAGGGTTCAATGTGCTATTTGGGATAGGGAGGAGAAAGCAGTGGAGGAATAAAGGGGAGTCGCATGGGTCTTAAAACTCTCGCGTTTTTTATGACAGAATTAATGCCAATGAAAATAGGTTTTTGTCAAATTTATTTTCGAAAAAAACTATTTTACGCCGCAAATAATCTCATGAAAATGATAATTTTCAATTGATAATGTTATATATCTCAAATACTCTTCATGATTACATATCATGTTGGATGGTTGGAATGTCTACCAAATACTTTTATGATGGATTTCTTATTCCGTTGCAAATAAATTTTTTTTGCGATGAAATTAATAATAATTTGCAAATAATAGTAGAAAAGACACTATTTTAGATGGGTCATCATCCTATCACAACTGACCCAACGAAAATGATCGAGTTTCAAGTAGTGGAATGATCAATGTCGAAGCCGATCATATTTGATCTTGATGCCAATGTTGAACACATTAGATCAAATTCAATTGATCCTCTAAATAAAAAAAATTGATCCTCCAAAGATGACCAAATTCAATCCTCCATGATGAACCAGATTCGATCAAATTTTTCATTGATTCTGTCTGTGTCTGACATCTAAGAAGTGTCGTGACACAAGTTGATGATTTTTGTAGAAGATAATTAAATGATGTTTCTTGCGAAGCTTTTTGTTGATTCATCGATGGGTAGGGGATGGTGGTGTCCTCTATTGTGGCGAGGATGAAAAAACGGATTGGGGGAGAGAGACGTCAGAAGAGATATATGATGCGACAGATTTTATACCCATAACCCGATCAACCCAACACATCCTTACCCTATATGATATGGGTTGGGTTGGGTTGAGTCCAAATATAAAATAATTTCTGACCCGACCAGACCCAACCCATCCTATTTTAATTAGTTCGTGTCCAAAAAATACCACAACCGGACCCATGGACACCCCTACACTTACCAAACCATCCGATTGTGGTGGGAAACAAATCATATATTCATAGTAGAGTATAAATCTAAAAAAGGAAATATATGGAAAACATGAATAATAAAGGAGTTAATATGTATAAATTGACATTCATGAAAAAAACATAACATATGCATGCTTCATCAAAATATAGGTAATCATAACATTGAGAAAGACACAATAATGTGAAAAAATAATATTATGATCATACAACGTCAGTTATTCTCATGCTTCATATAAACATAAGTAACATAAATGTCCATGAATATCATCCTCATGGTTTATATATATATATATTCCATATTCATTGGAGAGAGATATATATTTTTAAATATACATATATATTATTTTTATTTATAAATAAATATATTTTATATATAATTATAATTATAAATACATAATTATAATTATAGTAAATATATTTATTATTTAATAGCATTTATTATAATTTTATAATTAATTAAATATATATAAATATACATATTGATTATAATGTTATAAATAATTTTTAGAAAACATTAAATATATATATGAATTATTAGAAAATATATTAATATATCATATTTATGTAAATTATAAATATGTGTTTATTAATTAATGTATATAAATACACCATATTTTTGAATTTGAATATAATAATTATATATATATAAATAACATTGTTATAATAAAATTTTACCAGCGATAAAAATAGATCTGATAAATGTTACAAATTTATCAACACATTTTTTACCACTGAAATCAGTTATACTTATTGGAACTTTTAGATGGCGTTGAGAAAAGTAAGGCTTTTATTAATGTTTTCTACTTAGCGTTGATAAACATAGATGCTTCTATTAGACTGATTCGGGGTAGTATATATATAAACACACACATATAATAAAAAATATTTCCCATCCCATAAAAGTAAAATAACCTACATAAAAATATAACCCAAATGTTTTCTTGTAAGTGTGGGAAATTATAATGAATTTTTTTAATAAAGTTATAGAATACCCTTACAATGGAAGAAATAGTGTATGGTGACTGCGATGTCAGGGTAGGATGTGACAACAGTGGAGGGTGTCATAGCGGAGGTGGGGTTTTAGGTGGAGGAGCGATGGATGAGGGTTCGAGGCGGATGTGGGTTTGCGGTCGAGGGGCAACAGAGGAGCGATAGATGAGGGTTCACGGTAGGGGTGGGTTCGCAGTGAAGGAGGAGTTCACGGTGGTTGAAGAGGTAGTGAATGAGGAGGGGTCGGTGGTGGTAGAGGTGGGGTCGGGGTTGAGCAGAGGTCGGCGGAGTAAGGGTTAGGTTCCACGAGAGCATGGGGGGTGCGAGAATTATGGAGACTATTAGGGTTTCTTTTATAAAACCTTTAAACCTTTTATCATTTCTAGCTAAAAAGAACTGATAAATATATTCTTCATCAGCACTAAAATAGAAAGGAATGATAAAAAATACATTTTTCAACACTTTTTTTAGTGGTGATAAAGATATTATGTTAATAATTTTTTTATATTAATATATATTTTTAAAATTATATATATGATTAATATTTATTTATTAATATATAATAATAATTATATATAAATATATATCTTTATAATTATAAAATTAAATTTAAATAATTATTAAATTATAATAAATATACTTATTATATTTTTAATCATAGAATATATATATATATATATATATATATATATATAATAATTTTATATATTTATAATTTAATAGATATATACAACCATATTTCTTCTAATTTGATAATTATTTATATGAATATATATTCATTTATAAATATAGGAATATATATTTATTTATAATTATAATTATAAATGTATATATATATATAATTATAAAATTATAACAAATTAATATGTCTAATTTTTATAATTTTATTAATATATATATTTAATATATTTATTACAATTTTATAATTATTTAAATATATATATATTTATTTATAACTATAAATATAAATATTTGTATTTATTTATCAATTTTTCGATATGTTTATAAATATAATTATTTAATTATATATAACATTATATATGAAAGTAATAAATATACTTTTTATAAATTAATTTTTATTTAAATAAATAAATTTATATTTATATTTAAAACTAATAAATATATATTTAATTAGTTGTAATTAAAAATTATAATAAATAAATATTCATTTATAGTTGTAATTATATATATATATATTTATATGATTGTTTAAATATAAATGTTATATTTATAATTTTATAAATGTATATAAATATATTTTTTATAATTTTATAATTATTTAAATATATATACATCTATTCAGAATTATATTTATAACTATTTGTTTTTATTTATAAAAATGGGTATATAAATATTTATAATATTTATATTTTTATAATTTTTTATTATTTATGTATTTCTATATTCATTTAAGAATTATTTTTATAAATATTTGTATTTATTTATTAATATTTGTATATATTTATAAATATATGTATTGTGTTATATTATTTCTCTATAAGTAGTATACTAAATATATTAATTATAATTTTCTAATTAATTACATATATATATAGTTATAATTATAAATATGACTATATATTTATATAAATATTTTTATATAATTATAAATATATATATATATATATATTTATATTTATAAAATTATAATATATGTATTTATTATAATATAAATATAACTACAATTATAAATATAAAATTTTAAATATGAACTATTTTTAATGGTTTTATATACTGATTTACATAGTTCATATAATTTTATTGTAATATATATACATATATATATATTGTTATATAAAACATATTTTATAATATAAATGTCAAAGGGTGCGTACAGTAAAGCCCATCATTATCCCATCAAAAGACCATCTTTAACCCTCTCTCTCATGTGTCATCCGGGCCACCTAGCTTATGTGCCAATGGATCCTCATTCATCGCTTTTTCATATCTCACGCTGTCATCCGCTGCTACGTTGTCATCCCAATAAAAACCTCTTGTATTGATTCATCACCCCTACCGTAATTATCCCCGGAATGACCACTATCGTTTTCCTCGGTTTTCCTAGGGCAACACCATTATTGTTCGAGTGACATAACCCATTGGACGTCGCCTATTCCTAAACCTGTATCTCATATGGAAAACCCCGACATCTAGCGTCAATCATCATTCATTGCCCATACTGATCCTTGAACACTGTCATCCCAGGAAGCAGCCCCCAGTGCTGTCATCGCCCCTCTATCGTCATCCCGAGCATCACCTATTGTCGATCTGCCACCCCTTCTGTCATCATCCATGGACAGAGCACCATCGAAGCCCTCACTTTATTCATATGAACAATAATTAGGTGCTTTTATGGTGATGGAAACTAGTATGTTTGAATCCATGTTGTTGGTTAGGGTGGAGTTGAAAAGGAAAATGAGGATGGGTGATCATCATCATCCATGTGGAACCCTTCTGTTGTCGGTTGCTTCTTCTGTGTGGCAGATTTTCTGGCATCATTGGTGCCCAAGAAGAGAGAACGATTATCATTCTTCAACCCATAGAACACTTTCACTACATTGCCTCTTGTCTTTCCATCCATGTTTTTCACCTGCTGAGTGGAAAATATTCCACCACCGTACCCCCAGAACCTATCTTTTTCCCGAATGGAAGATATTTGTGAGCAAGTTGGCCACCCCCTCAAGCAGTCGCCTCCCACCACCACCAAAGAAGAGTATGCGTGCTGGGGTGGAAAGGGAAGGGAGTATACATGGTACGAGGATTCAATTCTCTTCAAGGGTGTGTAGGATTGGTGGCGGACCAACACTTCCATTGCAGGTAACAATGGTAAGGGAGAATGTATGGAAGAAAAGGAGGAGTGAAGTGCAGTTCGGAGAAGGTATGGATGTGAAGAGGGAGGTCCCAAGTGAAGTTGGGGGGGATGGAATATCATTATATAGAGGGCATTTTATTTGGTCACAGAAATAAATTTTGATGATCATATACCCAATAAAAAATCTAGGAATTGGGAAAATAGTCAAATGTGTAATGAAATAAATACAAAATTGTCCATATCATTAATTCATAAGTCAAAAACATGAAAATATTTATTGATAAGTTTATTTATTTTTAAATGCATCACTATTGTCTCATTAAATGATATTTCAACAAAAAATAAATCATCAATATAATAAAAAATTAAAATAATAATAATAATAATAACACACACAAACATGAAAAATTAGGGGAGAGGGTTCTTTTATTTTTTATTTTAATTTATATGGTTTTTTTTTGAGAAGTGGGTGTATCGATCACCAAATGAATTGGCACTCGACACATTTATCCTAGAGCGCCATTTCGTTTGGTGCTCTTGGGTTTTTTATCCCCATGCTCCCTCCCCAACCCCATATATATATATTATGTATATTTTTATAATTTTAATTCTAATTATAATAAATATATTTATCATAAATATTATGACTAAAATAAATACAATAAATTTATAATTATATTTATTGTAATTCTAAAAATTATATAATTATAATAAAAATATAATTATAATAATTATACAATTACAATAATTATAAACCTATGATAATTATAATGATTATATATTTATAATAATTATACAATTATAATAATTCTATAATTAATATATTTATATAATTATAATAAATAATAGTTATATGATTAGAATAATTATAATAATTATATAATTATAAATATAATAATTATAGTTATAATAAATATACAATTATATCACAATAATTATTTATAAATAAATATAACTAAAATATAATAATAACAATTATATAGTTACAATAAATATATAATTATAAATATATTAATTATACAATCATAATAAACATACAGTTATATTTATAATATAAATATAATAATTATATATTTATAAATATATTAAATATATAACTATAATAATTATATAATTATAATAATTATATAATTGTAATAAGTGTTCAATTAGATTTATGCAATTTTTTATAATAATAATAAATAATTAAATTTATTATAGTTGTATACTTAATTTTTTTTTAATTTTTATATAATTATCGTAATTATAAATATTTATTATTATTATAATTATATATATATTATAATAATTTTTATATTAAATATGAAATTATTATTTTATAATATTTATAATAAATACAATACTTTAAATATAATAAATATATACATATATATATATATTCAATAATTATATAAATATTATAATAAATATAAACTTATAATTATAATAATTATAATTTTATATTGTATATTGATATTAATTCTTATAATTATTAAAATTATAAATATAATAATTATATAATTATAAAAAATATAAAATTATAAATACAATATTAATATTATAATAAATATAATTATATTTTTAATCATTATTATTATATAATTATAATAATTATATTATTATAATAAATATATTATTATAATAATTTTGTTATTATAATAACTATATTTTTTATAATAATCATATAATTACCATAAATATATATTTAATATAATTATAAAAATTATTTAATTATAAATATAATAATATAATAATAATATTAAATATATAATTATAATTACAATAATTAAATAATTATAAATATAATAATTATATAATTATAATAAATATATATTATAATAATTATATAATTACAATAATTATATAATTTCAATGATTGTATATTTACAATAATTATATATATACAATAATCTTATAATTACAATAATTTTATAATTACAAAAATTATATATTTATAATAATTATATAATCAAAATAATTATATATTTATTATAATTATATAGTTATTATAATTCTATATTTATTGTATTTATAATTATTTAATTATCCTAATAATATAATTATTATAATTGTATATTTATTATAGTTATATATTTATAATATTTATAATTATGTTATTATTGTAGATAAATATTTATTTTAATTGAATATTTATTATGATCATATAATTATAATATTTCTAATTATATATTTATTATAATTATATAATTTTTATAATTATATCTATATTATAATTATATAATTGTTATAATTATACTATTATTATATTTATGATTATATTATTATTATATTCATAATTATATATTTATTATAATTATATAATTGTGATAATTATACATTTATTACATTTAGAGTTATGAAATTATTATAGTTATATATTTATTATATTTATAATTGTAATAATTAAAATAATTATAAAAAATAAACAATCATAATTAATTTTTTTTGATTTTATATTATAATTATAATTGTATATTTATTATAATAATAATATAATTATTAAAATTTTATATATTTATATATTTTTAATTGTATATTTATTATAAAAATTATCATAATAAATATACAATTATATTTATAATAAATATATACAATTACAATAATTATATAATTATTATAGTAACATATAATTATTTATTATAAAGATAAAAATTATAGAGTAATAATTGTACAGTAATTATAATTATATATTTATTATAGTTATATATTGATTATATTTGTAATTATATAATTATTATATTTATAATTAAATATTTATTATAATTATATTATTGTTATTATTATATCCTAATTATATTTATAATTATATAATTATTGTAATTATAATTGTATAATTATTATAATTATTTTATTATTTTCCATATTGTAATTATTTAATAATTATATTTATAATTATATATATGTCATAAATATTAAATTAATAATATTTTATATTTATTATATTTATTATAGTTATAATTATAGAATTATATTATTTTATAATTATTGTAATTATATAATTATTATAATTATTTAATTATCATAATGGTATAATTATAATAATTATAGAATTAATATAGTATTAATAAATATATAATTTTATATAATTGTATATTTATTATAACGATATATTTATTATAATTATATTATTGATATAATTATAATAAATATAAATATATATTTATTTTATTTTATTTTAGTCATTATATTTATTATCAATATATTAATTATAATTATAATTATAATTATATAAATATACATAATATATATATATATATAAAGGGTTGGTGAGGGGTCGCGTGGAGAGAAAAAAACTCATGGACGCCAAATGAATTGGCACTCGACACACCCACTTCTAAAAAAACACTTAAATTAAAAATAACCACTCCCTAATTATGCCCACACTGACAAGTTCAAGTACGTTCCATTATGATTCCTATAAATTTTACACAACGATCAATTAATTTATTGAAATAATCGAACTCCATTTTAGTAGACTAATTATTAAATACAAATAATGAAAGTCTACACGTTGAATCAGAAACTGAATAATAATTTAAAAAATCTTAATGAATAAACATTTTTAATTTTTTTCAAAAATGTTTTAGAAAATAAGTTCTTTCTCCGAAAAAAGAAATTCATAAAATTTTAAAAAAATTATTGATCAAATTAAATTTCACCAACTTTAACAATATAAATTCAATTGAAAAGACATATGATTGCATTAAGTGGTTGTGAGTGTGTGTGTGTGTGTGTGTATAGTGTAAAAAATTCAATATTTTTATAATAATGAATCTATGTTATTTGGTTGAAAAGTCAAATATATTGTTTCCAATATGAATTTGGTAGTTATTACAGAAGATACATATATTATTTGGTTTGTTTGTTTTTTTAACTACACATGAGCGTTTACATGTTTTTTAATATTTCATTAAAATTTTTTTTAAACACATGCTAATTTGGGTTTGTGTGTATATAAACTATTTTAAACAATTAATTTTAATGAAGTGTTTGAAACTAAAAATGTTATAATGATTAAAATGATCACATTTGTAAAGAGAAAAATTTGATTATTCAATGAGTGTTCATGAAACAATTAGTTGAGGCCAAACTAGATTCAAAAGGAAATGCAAAAAAGAATTAAGGTTGAACACATGATCTGATGTGCTTGGGCATGTTTTTTACAAATATGGATGACATGAAAAACACCCACATACAAATGTTTTATTAATATCATAACAAATAGAATGCAAGATACAGTCTTGAAATATGATCAATAGATGAAAAAAGCCCATAAAGATAGATCTTCAAAACAAAATAATGAAGATAAGGATGCTTACAAGGCTGAACAATTTGGATCTATCTGACGGTCATTTTCGCTCTATCTAACCCCCCAATGTGGAACTTTCTTGACTTCTACATGAGAATGGTATTTCACTTCATCTGGATCACTACCATTCCTTATAGATCATGAAAATGTCTATATATCCTTAACACAAAATATCATCATCCATCTCCACCACAAATAATGCTCCAACACTAAACAAGGAGGATGTCAGACGCAAATTTCCGATCTCTCATGAAACTAAGGTATATTGGGGAATGCAGGGATTCCCCTGTAGAATGAGAAAAAAAGGTGGTAGACTAAGTGAATGAGGAGAAAAAATTAGGCCCAAATATAATCTCCCAAGTAAAGTGGACATAAAATATTTTCGTTAGTTAATTATAAAATATTATATAATTTTTCATTCAATAGAGAAAAAATCAAAATTTCTAACCAAATTGGATTCTCTAGCATTATATTGTTTTATTTAAAATCATGGTTTCCAAATAATATAATTTTAATTTGAAAAAAATTAATTTCATTTTTGTATTTAGCATTTTAAAATTATCATTAGATGAATGTTAAATAATTTTATGAAAAATGTTTTTTAATGAATAATGAAAAATATATTTTTTTGATAAAAACTGCATTTTATTTTCAAGTATTTAAAAATTAAAATTTCATTATGAAGTAGTCTTAAAATTAAATTACTTTATTTTTATTAAAAAAATCCAATTATAGTATTTATAATTAATCATCAAATTGAATTTATTATTAAAAAATACTTAAAAAACTATTTTTTATGAAAAATAACTTTTCGTCACATTTTGTTGGTTATTTTAAAATAATTTTATTCCACTAATATGTTTTTAATACTGAAAAAATGTAATCTATATTATTAATCATAGGGTCCAAATTTGGTAAATAGGTCCCTCTTATTTTTGATCAACTAAAATAATAACCATAATAATTTTATTAACACTCTAAAGGGTAAATCAAGGAATTTAAAATAAAAATAAAATTATAAGGACTATAAAACTAACCTAACAGTTGATTTATTTTTATTGGATGATTTTAATTTATCAATAATTATCCATGATTTAGTTATATGGTATTTTATTTCCATTTGGATGTGATTATGGCCTTTAAAATATTTTATTTAATGGAGAGCCAAAAATTACATAATGTCGTTATTCCTAATAATAATATTTTTAACATGGAGGTAACTAGAGGCTATATTTTATTATAAATATTATTTTGAAATATAAATGACTTATCTTAATCATGGTAATTTATTTGTAAATTTTAGTTTGAATATAGTTACCATAAAATCTTATAAAATATTGATGCAGTAATTATTCAATTAATGAAAATAAAAAATAAATGATATTAAAAATATTTAGAGTAATATAAATTGAAATAATTAATATTACAAATGGATCTTCTAGATAAATATAACATTTCAATGATTTATTAAATTTTTTATTTAAAATTCAATTGTTGATTTTATTTTAAAAAATCCAATGTAAATGATTTTTTTCTAAAATTTACATTTTTGATATTTTATGGAAATAATATTTAATAAATTATATAATGTTCCTAAAAATCGAATATTCAGACAAGTGATTAGTTTATGGTTGAAAAATATCAACCATTTTCAATTTATGGATCGTTTTTCCATTTATAGTAACTGTATTGACCCTTAAAGGGTAAAAAACATTATTGTCACGGTAAGTGTGAAAAGGGTTAACTGGGGGTTAACCCCAAAAGATAATGTTAAAAATGTGAACTATATATTTCCAAATATTAATGGAAGACATTATTTAGACACATATTCCTATTATATTTTAATATTATCAATTTGGTGTGATTTGGATGTAAAAATTAATTTATATTAAATTAATATTTTAATAAATTCAATGAGTACCTCTATTCAATCATTTAAATGTCCACCACTTCTTCTCACTTATTCACACTTATGAACCAATTTAACTCACCCAATATCTAAAAAAATCCATTCAAAACATCTCTTTTCACTTATTTGTGTCATTAATTTAGGCAGAATTACATCATTGATGTTTTAAGTTGTTACGAAATAGAAACATTCAAATGAAAGGGAAGATAATGAATGAACATTATGATTTAGACACAAGGTAAGAGAAGTTATTTTTAAAAATAAACCATTAATGTTTCCCTTGAAAATATATTTTTATTAAATATCTATATTTTAAAATCATTTTATTCATGTATTTATATAGACATAAGTGGATTATAAAGGACTCCTTATATTTCTTTTAATGTTTTTAAATTTTTATCAAAAGGAATATTTTTATAGAATGTTTTAAGCTTCATTACCAAATAGAAAAAATAAATGTTCCATTTAAATGTATATATTGACAATGAACATTTCCACTACTGTAACTGTTATATTATAATTGGATTCCTTTATAAGATTTCATGTTTTCTCAAAATAAAAATAACACACAATCCCTAATTTTTTAGTTAATTTTAAAAATGTTTTTAAAATGTTAAAGATATTTTAATATATAAAAATGAATTCATATGGGTGAAAAGAAATTTTTTTATGATGCATGATTTTATGTATATTTTTTAGGTTTTTGGTAATTCTTTATGAGGACGGGTAGTTCTATTATAAACCGAGTGCAAGTGATCCCGTTTTAGCTCTCTAATGATTATGGAAAAGGGAAGGAGTTAACTGATTCAGATTCTCTAAATAAAATATTGGAATATAATATGATTGTTATTCTAGTCATAACCATGATGATTATTCAATGTGTAACCATGATGGTTATCTCATATGTGAGTGTGATATGTAAATTATACCCCATGATTCCTATATGATTTATCTATGCATGCTGTGATTTTTATAGGAATCTTTTAATTTCTCAAGATAAGGTAATGATCATATGTTTAATGAATTGTATATGATAATTTTTATGGGTAAAATGTATAAATTTTTGAAAAAAGTTGTTAGGACCAATAGGGACTTATTTACTCTGAGAAGGCAGGGTGAATCAGGGTATGTATATTCTTTTTCAAAATTCTTCCTGCCCCACTGGATCTTGACCTCTTTATTACAAAGGTCACTTTGTCTGCACTTGTGTGTTTATTACGATCACTTCTTATCTTATATATCTAATGATGAGGCTTTAAATGCAATGCTGGGAAGCAGGCAGGAAGACACATGGATTTTCACTTGGTTCACCCTCACAGGCTACGTCCATGGAGCATACGACGACGATGTGCCGCTATAACAAATCCACTAAAGCTCACTACTAATAATGTTCGGGCTAAGTCACTTTTATGCCCAGGCTCACTGCCTTTACAATGTTTAGGGCCAGGTCACTACTTTTCTAAGGGTGCATCCCTATTTCTCTCCTACCAGGTCACTGCCGGTAAAAAGGATAACCTTCTTCCTCTTCTTTAGCATAGTAAACATGGAAGAGATCCACTCACAGTTTATCAAACTGTAGGTCTCTTCCTTACCAATAATGAATGCATCATTCACTGTCTGCAGATGCTCTATTGATTTCAAACATTCATCCACTGATTAAAAACCTCTTTTCCCCTGAACACTGTACGATTGCTCTGAAAAAACCTTCACGATGCACCATAAATCGAGAGGCTTCCAATTTCACAATGCTCAAACAAGCCTTCTTGATGCTCTTTCCTTTTTGCGAAGAACTCTCATGAATCACTCTCATAAAGCTCATGTTTTTGCAATGCTTAGGCCGTCGTGGAGCTTAAGTCGTCACAAAGCGACATCCCTCGTGAAGGTGACTGAGACAACATGGAGCACACTACTTTCACAGAGCTAGATTAGCAGCGGCGAAGCTCTGCTTTTGTGAATCACACTCCCTCCGCGAACCGACATCAGGAATCGAAAGCAACATATATTCTCTGAATAATCTCTCTACATCGCTCAATGGGTTCGAGGTCTATTCATAGGCGATTCCAGTAACACTCGAACCTTCCGCGCAATGTCAAAGCCACGTCATCTCAAATTGAGATTCACCAAAGTTCGAGAATAAATTCTCTCAAAATCATGAAGAACCACATAAATTTTCGGATCACGGAGCTCGTTATAATTACGGAGCATCCCGTCATTTCCTTCATGCCTTCGTCGCGATGCTCCACTTTCAATTCTCTTAACCGCCACAATGCTGTTCAACTTTGCCCTTCACGAAACTTGACGTAATCACGAAGCATCACCGTCAACATTTTTCTGGTCATCTCGAACTCCAAACCATGAAGCTTATCTCACGAAACACATGCCTTTTCCATATTTAAATTAGCTCTTCAAGGATATCCTCTTTTCGCAATGCTCACCAAACTACAAATTTTAGACCCCAAAAATTTGGCAAACACTGGAAAATGGTGCCACCTTGTATCATTTCATTTGTACCACCTACAGATCGTCTGTTCCTTTGTCATGGTTATTTTTCAACATGGATTGTCAAAAGAAATCTCTAGAACTCAATAATTAACCATATAAACCTTCTTTGTCAACTAACATAATCAACTTTAAATATACTTCAATGATACCTTGAGGTATTTTTTCTCAAAAAATGTTATTATGATATTTTCCTGATTTCAATGAAACATTATGATTGTTATTTATTTCCTTTAATAATCCTTGTGAAATGATTTGTGACAATATTTAGGTAGAGAATGTGATTTCTTATGTTAGAATTTTTTGAACCCAATTTTTATTTAAAAATATATATTTTTTCAATGTATTCATATAATAATGGTTATTTACATTATTTTACAACTCTCAGTGATATTTTTTTATATTCATCCTATTTATGAAAATGTTGTTCATATGGATTAAGGAAGGGTAATGGAAAAGAAGAAGTCATGTTGAAAGTCTTGAATATTTTAAACGAAAAGATATTGTATTTGATTTTAAAAGTTTTATATCATAGGGAAGTGAATAATTATTTTAGGTCTTTACTTTATAATATATGGTTTTTATGAATTATTTATGACTTCAACCTCTGAAACTCTAATCATAAATGATATTTGGAAATACAAAAATATAAAGACCTTGAAATTTCAAGGAAATTTTATTCGTAGATTCTTTGTAATTTTAAGAGTCTGCAGATTCTGACGGCACCTGATTCTGAGGCCCGGTGTGCCTAGAAACAATTTATGAAGATGTGTTCTGGTACATTCAGTAAACGTACATGTGAGTTTTTCTACCTTTTGAAATGGTGCTCGGAATTCAAATATGAGGGAACCGATAAACTCATGGTGCTGGTATTAACTTAAGGGGACCTTTACCGTAGTTGCGCTTGTACGGGAGGAGATGTTAATTTAGGGGGAATCATTCTAAATTAAATAAAATTGTTGTGTACACAATTTTATTGTAAAGGGTAGTTATTTCCTTCAATGATGAGTTGGAGGTGGTTCCCACATACCACATAACCTCCCATGGGAGGATAATGTGTGTGGGGCCCACACGGTCCTAACACCTCAACTCCCTCATAAAATCCCCATTAACTCCCATTTAATTAATTTTTACCACATCCCACTTTTAATGATGAACTCTCCACCTCCCACTTGTTATCATTAATACCACAACACATTTAATTAATTAATTGAACTCCACAATTAATTAATTTATTAATGTGATTGATTTTTGAAAATCCTGTGAGAATAAAATAATTGCCTAATCTATTATTTTGGTTTGAACTTATTGTGCTGGGTGAACATTGGGAGAATTAGAAAGGGAGAGTTCTTCCACGAAGAACGACATACTCTCCAGTGAAGAACACTAGGGACTTCTCCAATGATGCTTCCTCTTCGGACGCACCCTGATGTCAACGGAATTGGCGTCCGTATTCCGTGGTGCCCTACCTTCACGGCGCTTGTATTCCACAGCTCTTTGACGTGCACCATCAGATACGAGGTAGGGGTTTTGTATAGTTTTATGTGAATAAATTGTACCCCGTTCTTCATTGAATTTATTTGATTGTCTTCAGCCATCTGTTATCGCCTAATGCGGAGGGCGCATGCCGAAAAAACACGGCCTGATTACCATTCGTTGATCCTTGTTCTTATTTTCTATGGAGGTGGATATGGAAGAGGTGATGGTGACCAGGGTTGACAATGGCCGAAGGCGGCGACAACAACGGCGGCCACACGCCGACCCATTATAAGACTGCAACACCGAGTGATGTGCGGGCGGAGGAAACAGCGGCCCGCAACCCGGTAGCTCAACAAAAGAAAAATTGTCCGGCCGTAGCTAACTGGATAGGAGGACCGCGAAGCCTTTTGGAACCACGTTGCGGGGGACCGCAGCTCGCGCTCCGTGGTCTGCTTCAGCGGCGAACCGGCCTGGTTGAAGGTTGGGGCGCCGCCTGGCGCCGCGTTCGGAGGACAGAGGCCCGCCCGTGCGGGATGCTCACACAGGAAAAGCCAACTGTCTTCAGCCGGACGGGCAGGAGGGGCAGTTCCACTTGGTTCCACCATGAAGAAGAACTGGGTGCCTCGTCCCCCGCTCAGCTTAGCCATCTGGCCGAGTCGCAACCGACTGCCAGGTCGGGCCGCCAGCGGCACGGACCGACCCACCTTGTGCAAGCTGGGTCGCCTGCTGCCCAGGGCTGGCCACGACCCACAGGGTAGGGCCGTGCTCCACCATGTACGGCCGACCCACTGAGCTGGGACAGACTAACAAACCAGGTCGGGCTGACCCGCCGACCCACTGGGTTTGATGGTCCGGGCCTATTTTACTTGAAAGCGAAAATCTTCTAGACCGCATGTCCGATTAAAGCATCGTCTGCGGAACTATGACCCATGTGATGAGGCAGTACAATTGCGATACTCTGTGTGATTTTTGGACAACTTTGGGAAACGACCAGGTTTGGAAGAAGCGTAATTCGAACTGGGCCCCTGGAACAGAAAATCCAATAACTCTTAGACAGTATGTTCGAATGACGTGTTGTTTATTGAGTTGGGTTCTTTTTGATGAGACAGAACTTCGAGATACATCATCCATGGACTTTGTGATGGTTGATGTATCAAACCCCTTTTATCGAGCAGCGGACCCTCTCGGAATCGAGCATGCTGTGTGCGGGAACCCTAGTGCTGGCTGCGACTGCGTCATCTACTGTACTGGAATCCTCTGTGGGTTCAACAGTGACGACTATTGTACTGGATTACTCCATGGGTTCGATAGCGACGACTACCATACTGGGATCCTCTATGGGTTTGACGGTGATGAATACTGTTCTTGTATCCCGTGTGAGTCCTGTAGTATTGACCTCTGTACATGTATCCTGTGTGGGGCCGACAGAGTAGCTGGTCTTATATCCTATGTGGGTCTGACAACTTAGATATTATTGTATCCTATGTGGGTACAATAGCTTAGAAGAATCAGTGACTATATCTGATCATCTCCATCGCTATGCAAAATATGTATACCTGTGTGGGCTGAGTTTTGACTTTAAATCATTATCATTGATGTGATTGACTTTACTTCATGTGTGGACTGGGTTGTGCTTGGGCTTGAGAGTTGGAGCTGAACTGAGTTTGATTAAATAGGTATATGTATGGTAATATACATATGTAGGATTTTTTGATACTTCGTGATTGTATATTTCCTTTTGTTTTTTATCCTTTTGTGGATTTTGGGAGACCTTCAGGGGTATCGGGGTCCCAACTAAGTATCGTTATACTCACCCCTACAGGGGCTATGCTGGAACCTCATTGTGTTGGATGCAGATGATGGGAAAGGTTGACGGAGGTCGAGAGTGAGCTAGGACTGGATGGTACCTAGAGGTGGACCACAAGGTGAGATGAAGCAGACCAATAGATGTAGAGTGTTGAGGTGGACATATGTACCTACCCTTCATGTAGGATGATCGACAGACATTCTAAGAGATTCCATTTTTATCTATTGTCCCTTTTTCTATTGTATTGTACTTACTGTTGTACTTGTATTTCAGTCCCATTTTCTTTCTGCACTTATTTTTTGTATACAGTATTTCCTCAGTGTTTACGTCATTTGAGTACACTGTTGTGTTTGTTTACTTTTATAAAGGCAATGCCTACCCGGTTTAGGGATTTACACCTTTGGTTCTATTTGCCAGCCCCTGGCCTATGGAAGGCTGGTTTCGGGTAGTCACGACACGGGCCCCGAGAATGGGTCAGGACAAATTTGTATCAGCGGAGCCCGTTCTACTACAGAACTCATGAATCTGATCATTATTTCTGTGAAGAAATTGTTTTAAGTGTATTTAGTGTGGTTTTCAGTCCAGGGATTCTAGTGTTGGTGTGGCGGCCGATGTATCCATATACCATGACCCTGACCTCTGATTTCCCACTCAGTGCACGAAAACATTGATTGCGTGTGTGAATCATTTGAAATTTTTTCTTTGTGATTACTTTTTGACAGCTCGCCAGGTACATTTTTTGACCGTGGTGCACCTATTCTTTTTTAAGATGGAACCACAAAGGTGGCCAGCTAGGGTTCCGAGTTACGTACGAGATGATATCCCACAGAGCGACGCGGCCTCGGTGTAGGGCCCCATCACAGAAGAGGTACCAGCGGCACCTATACCTGCTGGACCATCGATACCTCTAGCCCCAGCAGCAGAGAGTGCATGCCTCTTGAGTGCATTGCACACGTTCCAACGATAGAGGATGCCTAGATTCCGCAGAGAGACGAACCCACAGGAAGGTGAGGATTTGCTGGAAGCTGTCGTCAGAGTTTTAAGATTAGTAGTGACACCAGCTGACCATATGGTGATCCTTATCGCGAGTCTCCTACACACAGTAGTAGGTAGATGGTGGATCATGATACTCCAGGTGCAAGATGAGGCATCATTACTCATGACAGACTTTTAGAGTCTCTTCTGTTCAGATATTGTTCCAGCCACACTTTGTGCGGTGCAGATTCAGGATTAACTATATTTGCAGTAGGACAGCTTAACAGTAGATCAGTACTCAGCGAGGATCACTGACCTCTCACGCTACTCCATGGATATGGTGTGGGACCCATTCTTCAGGGCCCAGACCTTCGAGCAGGGACTCAGGCATTAGATATGGACATCGACTATTCCCCCCAGCATCCCTACACAGGTGGAGGTTCTGGAGAGATCCCTTCTAGTGGAGAGTTTCCTCGTTGAGCAGACACCAGTAGAGAGACCCACCACAGGGCGACATGTAGCAGAGTCTTATGCAGCCGGCAGTAGACATATGTTGCAGAGGTCCAAGTGGACCATACAATCATGTGGGCGACCTCAGGGTACAAGTTTAGTGGTACAAGGCACATGAAATAGATCCAGCCTTACAAAGAGAAGGCAGTGCTATTAATGCGGTGGGCATGGCCACATGGCTCTTGAAAGCCCGAACTTCCATGCAGATGAGAAGAAGACAGTAGACGGACCTCCCATGCAGAGGCAGAGGTTCGACCATGGAGGTCTGTCAAGAGTAGGAAGACATAGTAGATGGGATTGCTGAGTAGCGGGTGGTGGACGAAGTTTTGAGGCTCTACCTCCACCAACACTAAGAGGTCCACCCCGGCCATAGGGAGCTGGCCAGAAAAGGCATGCTCAGCTCTAGGCAGTCATGGCCTACAACCACGGCCCACCTAAGATGATTCGAGGTACTATCTATGTCTACTCCACCATTGTTGCAATACTTATAGACACAAGTGCGAGTAATTCTTTTATTTCTCCGACCCTTGTTTAGAGCTCAGAGATTTTGACGGAGACGTTGGCTCGATACTTACGGCTAGAGTCTCCTACGGGAGTAGAATCAACGATTACACACTGGTGCTGGCAATGTGAGCATACTCTAGGACCTGAGAGCTTCGACTGGGATCTTCTTGTATTGTCGTCAAGGCCTTACGAAGTCATCTTGGGTATGGACTATTTATCTACAGTCCATGCTCAGATCGACTGTATTAGGAGCATGTTGTGGTGTGTCTGCATGTATGGGACCAGGTTCACCATCATCGGCGAGAAGAGAGCCTTTTCAATGCAGGATGTACTTACGTAGAGGAGAGGGTAGCCGATCAGACAACATTTGGCTAGTCTCATCATTGGAGTGGTAGATGTGCGAAGTCCGATTATTCCTGTTGTGGTGGATCGGTACTTGGATGTTTTTCCTGACTTTGTTCTAGGATAACCTCCTTGTAGATAGGTAGAATTCTACATAGACATGTACCCCGATACAACACCGATATCTACTACATCATATCAGATGGCCCCCGCCGAGCTTTGTGAGATGCGATTATAGCTGGAGGACTTGTAGGGGAAGGGATTTATCTGACCCAATGCTTCAACCTCGGCATCTCCGATTTTGTTCACACTAATGTCGGATCAGAGCTTGTGACTATGTGTCAACTACAGTCGCCTGAATCAAGTTATATTGAAAAAAAGTACCCACTTCTGAGGATTAAAATCCTCTTTGATCAGCTCAAGGGATCACGATGGTTCTCAAAGATAGACCTCATGTCAGGCTATCACCAGCTTAGAGTTGGAGACTAGGATGTGCAGAAGACGGACTTCCGATATCTATTTAGCCACTACGAGTTCTTGGTTATGCCCCTCGGCATAACCAACGCCCTACTAGTGTTCATGAGTCTAATGAACATGATCTTCTATCCTTACCTCAATTGATTTGTCATGGTCTTCATCAACAACATTTTGATTTACTCATCTACTTAGGAGGAGCACGCTTACCATTTGTGGGTAGTACTGGACACACTCCAAGAGCAACAAATTTATGGTAAACTCTCAAGTGTCAGTTCTGGATTCAAGAGAATCACATTCTGGGAAATGACAAATCGGAGGCTAGAGTTGTAGTCGATCTAGCTAAGAATGAGGAAATACTTTTTGGGAATCATCTAGGAGTGTGATGGAGGTGCGGAGTTTCATAGGTCTAGCTGGGTACTATCGAAGATTTTTTCAAGACTTCTCCAGAGTTTCAACACCACTTTCAGCTTTGATGAAGAAGGGGAAACCCTTCATGTGGTCAGAGAGATGTCATTAGATCTTTCAGGAGATGAGTTAGAGGTTGAAACGTGCACCTATCTTGAGGCTACTAGAGGAGGGCGTAGGGTACATGGTTTACTGTGACGTGTCAGGTAACAGATACAGGTGTGTCCCCATGTAGGAGCGAGCGGTGATTGCGTATGGTTCTTGGTAGTTTATACAGTACGAACAGAACTACGCTACCCATGAGCTAGAGTTATCAGCAGTAGTCTTTTCCTTGAAGAGGTGGTGGCACTATCTGATGGGAGAGCGCTTTACAATCTACTCTGACCACCTAAGTCTCAGGTGAATCTTCTTGCAAAAGGACATGAACCTGAGACAGAGACGTTGGTTTGAGTTTCATCCAGGACTATGAATTCAAGATAGTGCATATATCTAAGAAGAGGAACATTGTAGAAGATTCTCTCAATAGGAGAACGTGTATTCAATTGCTGGGAGAGGCGATGGAGCAGCTAGCCGCATTGCAGATATCCTTTGTAGATAGAGATGGAACAACCATTATTCACTCTCTCACAGTCACTCCTCCACTTTTTCAGAGAGATAGAGAGGGGCAGTGTGTGGACATTAACTATGAGGCACAACGTGCGAAAATATCCATAGGGTAGGCACCTGATGGATTTTATGAAGGTGGGGAGCACGTCATCCTCTATAGAGGACGTACCATGGTACCAGTTGCATTACAAGAGGAGTTGTTGAGCGAGTTTCACAATTCCCCTCTATCGGTATATCCGGGAGTGGAAAAGATGTACCAAGACCTCAGACGATAGTATTGGTGGCCGGGTATGAAGAAGGATGTAGCAGAGTTTGTCTCACAATGCCTCACTTGTCAGCAAGTGAAGGCAGAGCACTAGGTTCCAGTGGGCTTGGTAAACCCCTTAGAGGACCCAGAGTGGTTGTTGGATGGGATATTTATGGATTTCATGATTGGTATTCCACATAAATCTAGAGGACACAACTCTATCTGGGTGTTTGTAGACCGGCTCCCCACATCGGCACACCTCCTACTGCTCAGAGATCAGGGCTCAGTAGAGATCTTGGGATGCCTCTACATTCATGAGATCGTACGGATTTGGGGTGTGCCATCGACTATCGTATCCGATCAAGATGTTCGTTTCAATATCTGGTTATGGAAGGTATTATAGGAGGCTTTTGGGACACAACTTCCCTTGAGCACCGGCTTCCATCCATAGTTGGATGGTCAGACTGAGAGGACTATTTAGACTCTCAAGGACATGCTCCATACATCTGTCCTCAACTTTGGTCACACCTGGGAGGATCACTTAACCTTGGTGGAGTTCGCATAAAACAACAGCTATCACTCCAACATCAGGATGGCACCTTACGAGGAAATATATGGCTGACCATGCAGATCATCTCTGTTCTGGATAGACCCAAGGGTGTCAGCACTTGTAGGACCAGATATGATTCAGGCTATGACGAAGAAGGTGCATATCATCCAGGAGCGGATGAAGACTGCACAGAGAAAAAATATGTCCTATGATGATAGGAGAAGGAGGCCACTAGAGTTAGAAGATGGTGACCATTTCTTGCTACAAGTCTCACAATGACTAGGTCTACAGAGATTTGGCCATGTTGGAAAGTTATCTCCACGCTTCATCGGTCTATTCCAGGTACTCAACAAAGTAGGTGAGGTTGCTTATCACCTGACCCTTCCACCTCAGTTGCACTGGGTTCATGACGTCTTCCACATATCGCAGCTAAGTCAATATGTGAACGACCCATCCCACATCATCGACCATGGGGAGTTGGCCATCGATGACTGGGAGACATTCACAGAGTTCTTGGTGGAGATCGATGATTGATATGAGTAGGTCCTACGTGGACGGCCGATTCCTCTTGTGCGAATTCAATGGATGCACGGGAACCTCTAGAAGAGAACACTGGAGTGGGAGGCTCAGATTAATGCTCAATACCCTCTGTTGTACTCCTAGTGTGTGTTTTAACTTTATAGGGACATAAATCGATGAGGTGGGGATACTGTAAAGACCCGAAAATTTCAAGGATAATTTTTTTCTTAAAATCGTTGTAATTTTACGAGTTTGACGTTTATGACGATACTTGATTATGAGGCCCGGTGTGCTGGGAATAAATTTCTGAAGTTTTTTTCGGGTATATTCAGTAATCCTACGTGTGGGGTTTTCTATCTTTTGAACTAGTTCTCGGAATCGAAATCTGACAGCACCGATAAACTTGCAGTGCTAGGATTTTCTTAAGGGGACCTTTACCACAGTTGTGTTTGTATGGGTGGGGAAGTTAATTTTTGGGGATTCATTATAAATTAAATAAAATTATTGTGTACACAATTTTATTGTTAAAGGTGGTTATTTCCTCCAAAAAGGAGTTGGAGGTGGGACCCACAACCCACATAACCTCCCATGGGAGGATAATGTGTCTGGGTCCCACACGAGACTAACCCATCAACTGCCTCATAAACTCCCCACTAACTCCCCTTTAATTAATTTTGACAACTTCCCCCTTTTATTGTTGAACTCTCCACCTCCCACTTGTTTTCATAAATATTACATCACCTTAAATGAGTTAATTGAATTCCACATTTAATTAATTAATTTATGTGATTGAATTTTGAAAACCACTTGAGAATAAAATAATACCCTAATCTATTAATTTGGGTTGCACTTGTAGTGTTGGGAGAACATTGGGAGAATTAGAAAGCGATAGTCCATCCATGAATAATGACATACTCTCTGACGAATAACATGAGGTACTTCTCCAACAATTCTTACTTTTCGAATGCACCCCGATGTCAATTGAATCGACGTCTTTATTCCGCGGCGCCCGACCTGCGTGACGATCGTCTTCTGAGGCTCGTCGACGTGCAACGTCATATACGAGGTAGGGGTTCTGTATTGTTTTAAGTAAATAAATTGTACCACATTTTCATTGAATTTATTTGATTGTCTTCAGCCATCTTCTATCGCCTAACGCAGAGGGCACGGGTCGAAAAAACATGGCCCGAGGACCCTATGATGATCCTTGTTCTTATTCATGAAGGAGGTGGAGATGGAAGAGTTGGCGGCAGCCAGAGTTGACGATGACCGACGGCGGTGGCGACAAAGGCAGCCGCGTAACGGCCCGTTAGAGGACCGTGGTGCCTTGTGGTGCCGCATTGCGGATGTCCGTGGCCCACACTCTGCGGGCCGCTTCGGCGGCGAGCCGGCCAGCCTCCCAACGGCTGGGTTGAAGGCCACAAACACTCATGACCACACGTGCGGAGGACAGGAGCCCGCTCGTGCGGGCCGATCATGAATGAAATGTCGGTAGCCTTCAGCCGGCTAGGCAGGAGGGGCGGCACCGCTCGACGCCCCCATGATGAAGAACCAGGGGCCGTGCCCCCCGCTCTGCTCGACCATCTGTCCAATCTATGGCCGACTACTAGCCTGATGGACCGAGCCTCCTTGCACGGGCCGGGCCACGCCCCGCCAGGATGGGCCTGGCCGCACTCCACTGGGCCGGGCCGAGCCGCTTATCCTGGTCGGACCCGCCAAACTGGGTTGGGCCAACCCGCCGGCCCACTGGGCTTGACGGGCCGGGCCCGTTTCGCTTGAACACGAATATCTTCTAGACCACGTGTCTGATTGACGCGCCGTCTGCGGCAATGGGACTCATGCGGTGAGGAGGTCCAATATCGATACACAAAGTGTGTTTTGGACAACATTGCAAAATGTCCGGGTTTGGAATGATCATAATTACAACCGGGCCCCTGGAACGGAAACTCCAATAACTCTCAAACCAGGGGTCCGATTGACGTGTCGTCTATTGCATTGGGTTCTTTTTGATGTAACCAAAAATCGAGATAAATCCACTCTAGACTTTGTGATAGTTTATATATCGACTCCCTTTTCTCGAGGAGTGGACCCTCCCAGAATCGAGCGTTCTGTGTGACAGAACCCTAGAGCTGGCTGCGACTGCATCGACTACTATACTGGAATCCTCAGTGGGTTCGATAACGACGACTACTCTACTCGAATACTCCATGGGTTCGCCATTGATGAATACCGTACTTGGATCCTCCATGGGTTCGACGACATTGACTACTATTCTGGTATCCTCGGTGGGTTCGAAAATATTGACCATTTTACTTGTATCCTGTACGGGTCTGACAGAGTAGCTGGTCTTGTATCCTGTGTGGGTCCGACAGCTTAGCTGGTCTTGTATCCTATGTGGGTCTGATAGCTTATATGAATCAATGACTACATTTGATCATCTCCATCGTTATGAAAAAGATGTATACCTATATGAGATAAGTCTTGAATTTCAATCATTATCATTGCTGTGATTGATTTTACTTTTTTTGTGGACTTGGTTATGCATGGGCTTGAGAGTTGGAGCCGAACTGAGATTGATAACTTAGGTATATGTATGGGAATATACCAAATTTTGGTTGTTTGATACTTCATGATTGTATCTTTACTTTTTTGGATTATCCTTCGTTGATTCAGTGAGACCTTCGAGGGTCTCGGGGTCCCTACTGAGTATCATTATACTCTCCCATTCACAGACTATGCCCGCACCTCGTTGCGTTGGATGCAGACGATGGACAACGTTGATGGAGGCTTAGAGCAATCCAGGACCGGAAGGTTCCCGGAGGTGGGGCACACGGTGAGACGGTACATGGAGTAGACCGATAGATGTGGAGTGCTGAGGTGGAAATTTTTACCTACCCTTCAAGAATGATTCTCAAGAGACGTTCTTGGGAGATTCCCTTTTTAACTGTTGTCCCTTTTTATGTTGTACTATAATTACTATTGGGCTTGTATTTCCAGCCCCTTTTCTTTCAGCACTTACTTTTTGTATATAGTATTCACAATGTGTTTACTTCAGTTGCGTACTCTGTTGTTTTTGTTTACATTTATAAGGACAATGCCTTCACAGTATAGGGATTTATGCCTTTGGTGCTAGTCGCCCGCCCCTTGCCTATGGAAAGCAGGATTGGGGTAGTCACGACACGTGCCCCGAGGACAGGTCTTGATGAAAAATTTGAATTATTTTCTAAAATTACTATAATATTTAATGTTTAATTTTGGGTACTTATAGTTTTTAACCATGAAAAGGGTTAGATAACATTAGGAGTTAGGATAATCTAAATTGAATAACCATAAAAATATTTTAATTTATTATTAAGTTGAAATGATATAGAATTTGAATATTACCATGTATCTTTAACTAATCTTTCTCTATTAAAAATAGTTTTCATTAGTGGAAATAATGATGTTAAAGTAGTAAGGCATGAAGTGGACGATATCCTTTCGAATCATCAACCCAGATTGATTAGAATTGGACTTGATCAGTTTTCTATATTGATGGATCAGTAGACATAAGCATAAATTGTATTTGTATCCACACTAGAGATCACCCAGATCTACAATAAAAAACATGATGACACTAAATCATTTTGTAAGAAATCATAATATAACATTAATTGTATCATCTAACCCCTTGATAATTGAATGTTGGATTATAACACTCTAAATAATATTTTATTTCCTGGGATGTTCAGTTTTTTAAATGTAATGTCTTATAATTTAAGGTATTGAATGTGAATCTGACCAATGGTGTCCAATAAAATAATACCAAGGAATGATCGTGGATTGATTCGTTGGATTCAGAAAAATTTAATAATATCTTTATTGAGAAATATTTTCGCGAATCTATTTTATTTAGAGTAGAAAAAGAAATCATAGAATAAAGAAAAGGGAATATGTTTTAGTGGTCACATATAAAGAAAATTTCAACCCATTGGCACGGTACACAATAATTGTTCTCAGTGATCACGATAGTAAGGTTAATAATTTTTAATCATGATTGAATCCAAAATATCAAAGGTAAAAAATGTCAAAATAATGTTACATGTTATGATAAAATTTTTATATTTGTGCAGAAGGTGGAAATGGAGTTTTTCGATGATCATGTGTATTTTGAAACTGGTACAAAAAGATTCCACATCATAGAAAAAAGGAAAGAATGGATCAAAAAAACTCATGGTAATAAAATTATGTTTTCTATTTATGAATGTTATGGTAAAAATAACATCGTGGAATTCCATATGAAGCATGGAAAATGCTTAGGATGTGGAAAGTATCATTATATGGATCATAATTGAGATTAAAATGATCTTGGAAGGGGTAAGAACAATTTTGATTAATATGTAGAAAAATGGTATAAATGTAATGTGATGACCTGTCCCTAAGGGATAGTGTGGTGACTAACCCAAGCCTTACTCCCAAAGGCTTCGGGGATGGCGACTAGAACTGATGGAATTATCCCACAAGTGGGAGGAATTATCCTGAGTACCTATACACACACACACTCAACTCCCAGCCAAAGCTATTAGAATGTAAAATCCATGGAAACAAAGCATGCAATACACTAAGTAAAACATATCCCGAGTACAACAGAAAGTAAAGTACAAGGTGGAAACTCATGAAAGTATACAAGCCCAAAAAAAGAAAAATAGAAAAAAAGTAATACTCCAAGTTCTTGATGCTCGTCCCCTGGGAAGCCTACCTGGAGGGTAGGTGTAATGACCCAAACTTTTTTAATAGTATATTAACATACTCTTATTGATTTAATAGAGATATTAATGGTTAATGTAGAAAGAGGAGTCGCTGGCTTCATCCAGTAGACTCAAACCTTATGAATCCCACTTATCACAACTTGGGAAGGAGGTGGTATCTTTGGGCTTCTATTTGGACCAAGACCAATCCGAACTCCAACGTGTCAAGATTGAACGGAAACACCCGTGGGAGAAGTTCATGTTAGTAGAGATTACTACTAGGGAAATGTTATCTGAGCCTCCCTCAGATTCTCTCACCATAGCACACCTTACACTTAGGTCATATGCTGGTGTTATAAGGGACTTTGTAACGAGACCATATCTTCTTTGTGTAATCCTTTGGGATGAATAAATTGAGATATCTTCCTTTAGTTATGTTTGTGAAATTTCAAATGTCTAGATAATTTTAGGATGTATTTCATTGATGAATTTTGAAAAAAAGGATATTTTAAAATATTTATGAAATCTATAAATAATTAATGATTTGTAATGATTTTCAAAAAATGTTCTTATGCAAAAGTGTTCAGTAAGGAATTTGGAGTATAATAAGATCAACATAATTTTTGATGAATAGTATATTATGAACAATGATTTTTTGCTTAGGATTAGTAATGTGACCAAATAGACTAGTAAACTCACTTAAAGAATGTTTTAATATAATTTAGACACCTTGATTACATAATGTGATTTAATAAAATGGTTAAATAATGGTTTCATAAATTATTAATAAAGTATTAGTTTTTTCAGGTGAATATTTTTTTATTTAAAAATTTAATTAAAAATATTTGGAAAAATATTTTTATAAAATGGAATTTAGTTTTGAACTCAAAGCATCAATATTATGTTATGGTAAATTTTTGGGATTTTTCTGAGAAAGATGAATTTTCAGTGAATAGTAATAATGCAGTTTTAGGGTTTCGGTATGTTAAATGACATCATAACTGTGTCATGATGATGTCATGAGATATTTTAAGGTATGGTCAACTAAAGGGGATGAATTATTGTGTGAGGTGTCCTATGTGGCCAGTACCAGGGTAAAATACCATGGGCAAGCCCATGGTTTTTCCAAAACCACCAATGAGGTGTCCCTTGGCCATTAACGCATTGTCCCCTCACTTTCCCTATAAATACTAAGCCCTACTCTCATACATTAGACTCCAAAAACATCCTCAAAGAAGTTATGGTCTCCTTACCTCCCAATTAGGCTTCCCAATGTTCCCCCAATCCCTCAAGGTCCAAACCTTTGAGTTTTAAGAGTTATGTTTTAAGGTAAGGGATTTGACCTCTCTCTTTCTTTTCAAGTAATCTCTTTTTTGTCATTTCTTTTATTCTATATGTTCCTATGTTGGAGGATGTTCTTCTATATTCATATTACTTTCCTCTTCATGTTCATATGTTTAAAGAACCCCTCTTTCTCACATCAATTCGTTTTATGAATGTTTAAGTGGCGTCGTTAGGCAGCCGAATTTTTAAGGGATTCTTTCACACTTCTCATTTTTCAAAGTTCTACTTTCATGTCAAGTCTTTAAAGTTAATTTTTAATTACTTTGGGGTATGATATCTATATCTATCATACTGAACTCTTATTTTCATATGATTATGACCCCTATTTGATATTTTCAATTCAATTTCTTTGAATTTTAAGTGACGTCGTTAGGCTGCCGAATTTTCATAAGAGAAATCTATTTTTTTCTTCCTTCCATGTTTTTCCTTTCAAATGGTATGTCCTTAAAATTTCATTACCATTTCAATATATTCTTCATATTAGGTCCCTATACTATTTTATGGGTCATTTATTATTGTTTGACCCATGTCCCCTCTCTTTCAATGTTTTCAAAAACCTCGTAACATAGTCATTATGCTGCAGAATTTAAGTCTCAAAATATCTCTATTTTTCTAATGTTCGTTTCTTTTATTAAGTTAATACTGAAATATATTTCTTCTGAAAGGGTATTCATATATATACCAAAATTTTCTATTTTAAATTTTGGTATTTACATACATGAGACCCACCTTCCTTTTCTGTGGGTTTTAAAGTGACTTAAAGATCATATCTTTAAAGAAGTTTTAAAACCTTATGATTATGAAATGAAACCCATTTATTTTATGATATATGGGTTTTTTATGAATTGATTGATGATGATATATGTGGATCACATGATAAGAAAGGAAAATTTAAGGGTGCGCCCGGATAGCGCTCCAATGCATTGGGTGAAGACTTAATCTCTAGATATGACCATTTAGACTGATACCTTGGTGAATAACCATGGTAATTTTTATTGACACCTTGGGGATGGAACTTGGTGAAACGGAAATTATTGTCTTTGTAAAATGTTGTAGCCACATCTTCGGGTTATGAAAAATGTAATTTTTTTTATGATATTCCTCATAATGTCTTTCTCATGCCTTAATGTTCTTTTCAAGACCATATTGAAGTATCTCAAGATCACATGTAAAATGTTATAGCCACATATTCAAGTTATGTAAAATGTTATTTTTATTATGATATGCCTCATGATTTCTTTATCATGCCTTAATGTTCTTTTTATGACCTTATTGAAGTGTCTCAAGTTCACATGTAAAATGTTGTACCCACATCTTCAAGTTATGAAAAATGTTATTTTTATTATGATATGCCTCATGATTTCTTTCTCACGACTTAGAGTTCTTTTCATTACCTGATTGATGTATTTCAAGTTCACATGTAAAATATTGTAGCCACATCTTCATGTTATGAAAAATTCTATTTTTATTATGATATGCCCCATGATTTATTTCGCATGCCTTGAAGTTCATTTCATGACCTTATAGAAGTATCTCAAGTTCACATGTAAAATGTTTCTCTTGTTTCCCTTACTGGGCCTTCTGCTCACCCTTTCTTTTGATGTATGTCCCTAGGTTATGAGATGAAGTAATGAACCCAGGATGAACTTAAGGAGAATCCTTTCAAGTGTTTAAGAAGAATGATTTATGTTGTTTTCTTGTATTATGTTACTGGTTTCCAAGAAACTAAACCTTAAAGATCCTCAGTTTTTTGTAATGTAATGAAAGTTTATGTTATAAAAAGGAGGGATGAAACATTCGGTATCAAAGGATGGTTTAGTTATTAGTGTAAATTAGGATATAAAAATATTAGGAAGAAACCTATAGAAATGTTTAAATATAGGAAAACTTCCTGGTATTTTGGTAAGTATTGAGTAAGTGGTTTATCAAACAAATACATCCCTGTCTGGATACGAGAAGGTAGAGGTAGCTCTGGAACAGATGTACATAGGGGTAAAACCTGAAAACACCGCATTGAGCTAGACTCAAACAGGAAATGGTTCACGATAATGGGAATTACTGAACTCTTGGTTACGACACTCCTGGGGGATATGTTTTGTTAATCACAAACTTTTTATGAATCATAATGAAGGAATTATAGAGATGTGAAATTGTCTAAGCATGAAGTCTTGGTTAAAAGATTCATAAATGAAATAAGTTTCTCACTAAGGTTTTATTCTTTTAGAAAATGGCGGGCAATAGGAGGAGCCGTGAAGATGGTGACCGCAATGGACCATGTGCTGACGACCCTCTGATGGATGCAGGAATGGAAAAATTCATGCAAATGATGAACCAACTGACTGAAGTTATGATTAATAACTTGAATCAAGCTGTGAGGCTGATCTCACCACGAAGGGAACAACATTCTATTGAGTCCTCCATGCGTCAACGGCCCCCAACATTCAATGGATCTACTGACCCATTGGTTGCGGAACAATGGATAAGCTCCATTGAAAAGATCTTTTCAGTACTTCATTGTTTGGAACAAGAAAAATTCACCTTTTCTATTTACCGCCTAGAGGGAGAAACTAATAAGTAGTGGTCACTGATCAAAAACACGAAGCCACAAGGAGATATGGTAGCTATGGAGTGGGAAGAGTTCTAGGGAATATTCTTTAATAAGTATTTCCCTCATTCCATGAGAACGAGAATGGAGAAAGAGTTTCTTGAGTTGAAGAAGAAGGAGAATGAATCTATCAGAATCTATGAGATGAACATCACCCGATATTCATGATATACCTCTAGCATTGTCATGGATCCAAGTGGGAAGGTTGACAGATTTTTCGGTGGAATGAGACCTCATCTGTGGAGGAATCTAGCCAACCGGGACTACGGTAGTTATGAGGAGATCATGCGGAGTGAAATGAAAGTCGAACTAGAGTTTGGTGAGACACAATGGTCTCCTAAATCAAATGACATGTAGATATCATCGGTGCCCAGTCTAGGGAAGAATTTTGATCAGGGAAGAGGCGGACAAAAAATACAACTTACCACATGCAATAAATGTGGGAATAAGTATCTGGGGAACTGCTTGGTTGGAAGTGGAAAGTGATACATGTGTGGAAGAGAAGTCCATATTTCTCGGAGTTGTCATAGTGAGGTGAAGCCTTAACATCCCAACACTAATGATAGAAGAAAGATGGTTCTGACCCTACCCGAAGTCAAATGCTTCAAGTGTGGATAGGTTGGGCACTTTGCTAATCATTGTCAAAATATGAGGGTAGTGGAGGGGAATCACCATCGACCTCAGCAAAGGCCAAGGGATAAAGGTAATTAATTTTCTATCACAACAACTAAAGTTGAAGTTCCTAACGACGTGGTAGCAGGTACTCTTGTTATCCTCTCAAAACAAGCAAGTACATTGTTTGATTCTGGTTCTATGCATTCTTTTATTTCCTCCAAGTTTGAAAAGAATATAAAATCAATCCCTGAACATCTTGAGGTATAATATTCAGTAAATAATCCATGTGGGATTATCCATGCATCAATAATGTTTAGAGACTCTAGTGTTTAATTCAGTGAGAACAATCTTATCGCAAATCAAGTAGTCATTCCAATGTTGGAATTTAACATTATACTAGGGATGGACTGGTTTTCAAAGTATAATGCTAAGATAAAATGCAGAAATAAAGAAATCATAGTAGTCTTGAATGAATGACCTACAATTATCTTCCAAGGAGAGATATCTCAAACTTATCCCTATCTAGAAGCACCTCCTATAGCTTTACTTACGGAGTTAATATGTGATGATGAAGAAGGAAGAGGGAGTATACAAATAGAAGATGTTATGATTGTTCAGGAATACATGGATGTATTTCCTGAGGAGTGACCTGAACCTCCCCCAAAAAGTGAGGTAGAGTTCTCCATTGAACTCGTACCTGGATCTCAACCGATATCTAATACCCTGTATAGAATGGAAAATTTGGAGATAGATGAGTTAAAGAAACAACTCCAAGACTTGATGGAGAAGGGGTTTATCCGACCGAGTGTGTATCCTTGGGGAGCACCAGTTCTCTTTGTGAAGAAGAACGATGGATCAATGCGGCTATGCATTGATTATAGAGAACTGAACATGATCATAGTGAAGAACAGATACCCTCTTCCAAGAATTGATGATTTATTTGACCAATTCGTTTGGATCAATTCTTCTCTAAGATTGACCTTCGATCTGGTTATCATCAACTGACGGTGATGAAGGATGATATTCCAAAGACTACCTTCCGATCAAGATATGGGCATTATGAGTTTACTGTTATGCCCTTCGGCTTGAATAATGCTCCTGTTATTTTCATGGCTTTGATGAATAGAGTCTTTAAAGACAACCTTGATAACTTTGTGGTAGTATTTATTGATGATATTTTGATATATTCAAAAAGTCATGAGGAGCATGAAGTTCATCTGAGGGTTATTTTGAAAACTCTATGGAAGGAGAGGCTCTTTGGATAGTTCAGCAAGTGTGAGTTTTGGTTACAACAAGTGGCTTTCTTGTGGCACATCGTAACCAATGAATGAATCTTGGTTGACCCTGCCAAGACAATGGTTGTGGAGGAGTGGCCTCAACCCACAACAGTAACTGAGATTCGTAGTTTCCGTGGTTTAGAAGGATATTATAGAAGGTTTGTGAAAAATGTTTCATGACATTCTAATATGCTAACCAATTTGACTCGAAAAGGGGTTAAGTTCATCTGGACAATGTAAGGCGAGGAAAGTTTCCAAGATCTAAAGAAGAGATTGGTTACTGCACCTGTGTTAACACTACCCTCTATCAGAGAAGGATTAGTTATTTTTAGTGATTCATCTCTGAAAGGTCTTGGGTGAATCCTCGTGAAAAATGATAAGGTAATTGCGTATGCATCTCAAAAATTGATGATTAATGAGCAGAATTATCCTAAGAATGATCTAGAGCTAGCGGAAGTTGTTTTTTCTCTAAAGAAATGGAGGCACTATCTTTATTGTGAGAAGTGTGATATATACACCAACCACCAAAGATTAAAGTATATTTTCATGCAGAAAGAATTGAACATGAGACAAAGGATATGGTTGGATATTATTGAAAACTATGATTGTTCAATTCATTATGACCCTGGAAGAGAAAAAAAAGTCGCAGATGCGTTAAACAGAAAAGATCATGTTGTTCTGGCAACAATGAGGATCCTAGGAGATCCCTTGATTAAATATATAGTAAAACTTGACATGGGAATTGTAAGGAAAGGGACATCATCATCATTATCCCAAATTATTTCTGAACCGTCATTACTAGAGAAGATCAAGAAGGCTAAAAAAAATATCCTTTGCTACAGGAGATGTTTGAGGCTGTAAAGGATGGGAAGTTCTGTGATTTCAATATTGATCAAGAATGTGTATTGAAATTTCAGAAAAGACTATGTGTTCCATCTATTCTGGAGAGAGAGAAAGAAATGATGGATGAATCTCATAGCTCTACTTTCTCTATACATTTGGGAAGAACTAAAATGTATAGAGACCTTCGTGATCATTATTGGTGGGATAACATGAAGACGAAGATTGCTGATTACACTACATGGTTCCTGGTGTGTTAGAAAGTAAAGGCAGAATGAAAACTTCCTAAGGGGGTCTTACAACTACTACCCATACCAGTATGGAAGTGGGATAATATCAGCATGGACTTTGTTACTAGTCTCCTAAAAACATCCAAAGCAAACAATGCGATATGGGTGATTGTGGACCATCTCACCAAGACCACCCATATTATCTATATTTGGGAAGATTTATCTTTATATCAACTTGCCAAGATATACATAAAGGAAGTGGTATGGCTGCATGGGGTACCACTATCCATCATGTATGATCATGATCCATGATTTACATCAAAATTCTGGAGAAGTCTTCAACATGCTCTGAATACTGAATTGAATTTCAGTATGGCCTATCATCCTCAAACTGATGGCCAATTTGAAAGGACTATTCAGACACTCGAATACATGGTGAGATTATGCTCAATGGAATTTAAAGGTGGATGGGATCAACACCTTCCATTAGTTGAGTTTTCCTATAACAATAACTTCCATTCAAGTATTCTGATGGAACTCTATGAAGCTCTGTATGGAAAGTGATGTAGAACTCCTACTTGTTGGGATGAAATAGGTGAGAGAAGCCTTCTTGGGCTTGATCTTGTGCATGAGATGACAGAACAGGTTTATGCCATCCAACAACACATAAAGGCTGCTCAGAGTCGGCAGAAGAGCTATGCTGACAACCCTCAAAGGGACTTGGAGTTTGGTGATGGCGACAAAGTCTTCCTTCGAATTTCTACATGGAAGAGATTCATGCTGTTTTGGATGAAAGGGATTCTCAGCCCTAGGTACACTGACCCTATGAAATCCTTGATCACATAGGAGCAGTGGCCCATCGTCTAGCACTTCCACTGAAACTAGCTCATGTTCACGATGTCTTCCTTGTATCTCTCTTGAAGAAGTACATACCCGACCATTCGCATGAATTGAACCCAGAGGTGGTACAACTGGAACATGACCACTCTTATGAGGAGCAACCATTGGAGATCATAGACTGTAGAGACAAGATTCTACAAAACAAGAATACCCACCTTGTGAAGGTGTTGTGGAGGAATCATAAATAGGAAGAAGCAACTTTGGAGCATGAGGAAACAATGAAGAAAAAGTACCCTCACCTTTTCGACTAGGCCTCAAGTATAAAATTTCGGGGGCGAAATTTCTTAAGGTGGGAAGAATATAACGAGCAATACTTTTTAAATAGTATATTAACATACTCATAATGAGTTAATCGAGATGTTAATAGTTATTGAAGAAAGAGGAGTCGATGGATTAATCCAGTAGACATGAACCAAATGAAGCCTACTTATCAGAGCTTGGGAAGGATGTGGCATCTTTGGGCTTCCATTTGGACCAATAACAAGCTGAACTCCAGCATGTCAAGCTTGAACGGAAACGCCTGCGGGAGAAGTTCATGTTAGTAGAGATTACTACTAGGGCGATGTTATCTGAGCCTCCCTCAGATTCTATCACCATAGAACACCATACACTTAGGTCATATACTGGTGTTATAAGGGGATATGTGACGAGATCGTAGCTTTATTGTGTAATTCTTTGGGATGAATAAATTGAGATTAATTCCTTTAGTGATGTTTATGAAATTTCAAATGTCTGGATAATTATATGATGTATTTTATTGATGAATTTTGGAAATAAAGGATATTTTAAATTATTTATGTAAACCATAAATAATTAATGATTTGTAATTATTTTCAAAAAATGGTTCTCTGCAAAAGTGTTCAGTAAGGAATTTGGTGTCTAATAAGATCATCATAATTTTTGATGAATAGTAAATTATGAATAGGGATTTTATTCTTGGGATTAGTAATGTGAACAAATGGATTTGTAACCTCACTAAGATAAAGTTTTAATATAATTTAGACACCATGATTACGTAATGTGATTCAGTAAAATCGTTAAATAACGGTTTCATAAATTATTAATCAAGTATTAGTTTTTTCGAGTGAATAGTGTTTTTTATTTAAAAATATAATTAAAAATATTTAGAAAATTATTTTTATAAAATGTACTTTATTTTTTAATTCATATCATTGATATTATGTTATGGTAAATTTTTGAGATTTTTCTGAGAAAGATGAATTTTCTGTGAACAGTAAAAATGCAGTTTTAGGGTTTTGGAATGTCAAATGACATCATAACTGTGTCATGATGATGTCATGAGATATTTTAAGGGATGGTCGACTAAAGGGGATGAATTATTGTGTGAGGTTTCCTATGTGGCCAATACCATGGGCAAATACCATGAGCAAGCCCATGGTTTTTCCAAAACCACCAATGAGGTGTCCCTTGGCCATTAATGCATTGTCCCCTCACGTTCCCTATAAATACCAAGCCCTAATCTCATCCATTAGACTCCAAAACCATCCTAAACAATGTTATGGTCTCATTACCTCCAAAGGAGTCCTCCCAAGGTTCCCCCAATCCCTCAAGGTCTGATCCTTTGAGTTTTAGGAGTTACGTTTTAAGGTAAGGGATCCGACCTCTCTCTTTCTTTTCAAGTAATCTCTTTTATGTCATTTCTTTTATGATCCATGTTCTTATGTTGGAGGATGTTCTTATATATTTATCTTACTTCCCTTTTCATGTTCATATGTTGAGATACCCCCTATTTCTCTCATCAATTCGTTTTATGAATGTTTAAGTTGCGCCGTTAGGCTGCCGAATTTTTATGGGATTCTTTCACCCTTCTCATTTTTCAATGTTCTACATTCATGTTATGTATTTCAAGTTATTTTTTAATTATTTTGGGATATGATATCTTTATCTATCAAACTGAACTCTTATTTTCATATGATGAGGGACCCTATTTTATCTTTTCAATTCATTTTTCTTGAAGTTTACGTGACGCTGTTAGGCTACCGAATTTTCATAATAGAAATATAATTTTTGTCTTCCTTCCATGTTTTTCAATTCAAATGGTATGTCCTTAAAATTTCATTACCATGTTCATATATTCTTCATATTTTGTCCCTCTACTGTTTTATGGGTCATTTATGATTGTTTAACCCATGTCCCCTCTCTTTTAAATGTTTTCTAAAACCTCGTAACATAGCCATTATGCTGCAGAATTTACGTCTCAAAATGTCTCTCTCTTTTTCTAATGTTCTCTTATTTTATTATGTGAATAATCAAAACTCTTTATTCTAAAGGGTTTTTCACATATATACGAGAATGATCTATTTTAAATTCTGGGATTTACATTCATGTGACCCACCTTCCTTTTCCGTGGGTTTTAAAGTGACATAAAGATCATGTCTTTAAAGCAATTTTAAAACGTTATGTTTATGAAATGAAACCCATTTCTTTTATGCTATATGGGATGTTTATGAAATTTTTGATGATGATATATGTGGCTCACATGATAAAAATAGAAAATTTAAGGGTTCACCATGATAGCGCTCCAATGCATTGGGTAAAGACTTAATCTCTAGAGATGACCATTTAGATTGATACCTTGGTGAATAACCTTGGTAATTTTTATTGACACCTTGGGGATGGACCTTGGTAAAAAGAAAATTATTGTCTTTGTATAATGTTTTAGCCACATATTCATGTTATTAAAAATATTATTTTTATTATGATATGCCTCATTATTTATTTCTCATGCCTTAAAGTTCTTTTCATGACCTTATTGAAGTATCTCAAGTTCACATGTAAAATTTTGTAGCCACATATTCATGTTATGAAAAATGATTTTTTTTAATGATATGACTCATGATTTCTTTCTCATTCCTTACAGTTCTTTTCATGACCTTATTGAAGTATCTCAAGTTCACATGTAAAATGTTGCAGCCACATCTTCAAGTTATGAAAAATGTTATTTTTATTATGATATGCCCCATGATTTAGTTCTCATGCCTTAAAGTCCTTTTCATGACCTTATTGAAGTATCTCAAGTTCACATGTAAAATGATGTAGCCACATCTTCATGTTGTGAAAAATGTTATTTTTATTATTATTTTCCTCATGATTTATTTCTCATGCCTTAAAGTTCTTTTCATGACCTTATTAATGTATCTCAAGTTCACATGTAAAATGTTTCTCTTGTTTCCCTTACTGGGCCTTCTACTCACCCTCTCTTTTGAAGTATGTCCCTAGGTTATGAGATGCAGTAATGAACCTAGGATGAACATAGGAGAAGCCTTTCAAGTGTTTAAGAAGAATGTTTTATGTTGTTTTCATGTATTATGTTCCTAGTTTCCAAGAAACTAAACCTTAAAGATCCTCAGTTTCCTGTAATGTAATGAAAGTTTATGTTAAAAAAGGCGGGATGCCACAGTATGTGAAAGGCAGTTACCCGAAGCACTAGAAGTACACCTCGTCTATCTGATCTCAATGATCACTACCTAGTCATAGCCCTCTTCGGACTCCATCAAAGCGTCGATCATCTACAAAATACATGACACACGCGGGCAAAACCCATGTAGGGGTGAATAAAACAATACTCAGTAGGGGACCCCAAAACCAGAAAGGTAATGCACAAGCGAAAAACCATAAAGAAATGCATAGTCATCTCTACAGAGGTATATTGTCATACATATACCATGATCCTCCAGATATACTCATCTCTAACACTAATAAAGCATGTGGTCCCAACCACACAACCAGTTTCATGATTCTCATTGAAGGATCAAGTCATATAACACAAACTAGAAGATCAGTCTCCACAAGCTTAGCCATCCTTGATGGAACCTATCCGAGATATGAACTATATCGTGTACAATCCAACCATTCCGAATGGTATGTACGAGAGATCGTGGTCCATCGGGAACATTCTACATCGTCTGAATCTAGTTTCAGACAAAAGAGGTTTACTCTTCACAATCAAACACCCCAAAAAAGACTAATGAAACCCAACAGAAGAGGCCCTCCCTATCCATTGTACACATGAGAGGGAGCCATGCTCCAAACCACATCGTGAATCCTATATCACTCATATAGAGATTTTCTTTCACCTAAATACATAGAGGGAGCACTAAAACCTATGTAAGTATCATTTTCATCAATTCGATGGGCCTGCTCCTCACTACTATGCACGACAATCGATGGAGCTGCATCTCTAATCGAGGATCTGCACTCTACCGAGTATGGGGGTACTATTGAGTGACAAGAGGACTCGTGCCCTCGTGAAATAGGGTATTACCAACTCTGTCAGTTCATTTGTTGAAGATCCATACCCTGGTATGTTTGGGGAGTATCAACTCATATAATAGAGGACTTTCACCATACCAAGTAGGGGAGTACATACTTTATTTGGTCACGTGTGGAGGACCCAATCCATAATACAAAAGGGGAGTACTGACTCCATTAGTTTTTTCTTTATTGGGGACCTTCACCCTATTATGTTAGGGTAGTACAAACCCTAGGATAGAGGACCCACTCCGTGGAACGGTAGGGGAGTAATGACATTTCCATAGCACTATGTAAGGATGACTCGCACTATGGAATGACAAGAGAGTACTAAATCTAATAATAGAAGACCCCATCCCTACCTGGTAGAGGATTAAAAATCTATATGCATTAGGTATGGGAGACCTTCTCCCTAGTACAATAAGGGAGCACCGACTCTAAGGATAGAGGACCATCTCCCTAGTAGGATATGGGATTACCGACACTTCCTTCATGATAATCACTGAGAAACTGTTCCATAAAATCATTTTAATCCCATCTATACCAAAGTCGAAGGATATGGAGTACCCCTACCTTGAGTAATTAAAGTAGTAACCATCCTAACTTCTCAACATAAGAATCACACAGATTCTACCTAGAGACCGCCCTTATCGGGAGATCCTACTCTTCAAATCGAAGAGGTCGCCACCTAACATTCTCAAATAAAATCACATAGATTATCTCAAAAGGAATATCTAATTTCAAGGGTCCCAATGTCATAGACATCTCATAAAATTGATGATGTGTCTGAAAGATACATTCATTTTTGTGAAACAGGGTCCGAATGGGTCCGACCCCGATCCGACCCCGTCAAACTGACCTAATTAGACTAGGACCATCTGGGCCCATACCAAACCCATGACATCAACATGATGTGCCACGGGTTTGGCCCGATGCGCCAGTAGCAACCCGGTCCGCTGTTTGATCGGGCCTGCTCCTCGGCGTGGACACGGCAAAGGCTACATCCATTTCACATGAAGTGGAGCCAGCTGGCACCATCACTCCAACTGGTCCGCTAAACATAATGGTTCTACCGATGAGACTTGTGGAAATTCCATGGGGTCCATCTCGGGCTATGACTGGCGGTTGCGGCTTCCTCCATGCGGCGGCGAAGCAGCTACAGCTGCCAGCAGTCCGACAGAATTTTCCACAGACCACCAGACGTGCTCGGGTGACCTGTTCATTAATTCAAAGGGTGTTTCAGAACCCTCAGATCACGATATTAACTTCCAAGGGCTCAGGGATACCTTTCAATTCCTTCTGAAAGAAACCAAAGATTGATGGAATTTCAAGAACCACTTTGGTCCACCTTCCTTCGGTCATCGTCACGCATTCGTCATGCCACATCCATCCTCGATCCATGATTTCAGATCATTTCACCAAGATGATTTTTCAATTATCAATCAATTTCCAACACATGAATAATGCAGGGGTGGGGCATAATAATCAACCCGATGGTCGAACCTCAGTCATTTTTTCATTCCGGCACCAACCCGATCCGTTAGAAGGATCAAGCAAATGAAACAAAAATCATTCAGCAGGAATGATAATACCGATGGGAAACATGTTCATTGGTTGATCCATTTATTTATTTCAAACCAATAATGAAATATTATTTAATTAAAATAAAATCCCTAACCTCATAATGTTCTTTCTCTGACGATGAGTGTCTTCACGTTGTCATCGTCTTGCGATAGTCGATCTCTGGTCTCGGTTCCAATTTCCAAAGGCATCTTCGCCACTTCTCGTTCTGCTGACGTTCGTCATTAGATATGATTCATTTCCATCATTGGTCATTTGACAATGAATTAGAAAAGGATTCTTTTCATAATCCATCATCCTTTTTCCAACCTTTGTTCCTTGAAAATTTATTAAAGGTGGAATCATGATTATGTGTTTTCTACTACACTGCATTACAAAGTTGTTATGCTTTTTCATTTAATGAAACAACATATTCAATTTTTCTTGGTTGGAAAACCATTGGGCTTAATAGATTTAATAATCCATAAAAATAAAATAAAAAATGTTCATTTCATTTTTAAATTCTTCTTTAAAAGGTCGGAAAAATAACTCTTCTGAACGACCCATGTCAGTCGATGTTAAGTAATTACTTAGTAAATATCTCTATTAAAGACACAATAGTGCCCTCATATTTTCAATCAAGGCACTTGTTTAGAGTCTTACAAAACTTCTCAACCATTCCTTTGTAATTCGTAAACATACATTCACCCTCACATGTTCCATCTGAGGTTACACTATGCTTAACAGAAACATACCATTACGAGGAAAATGGTAATCATAGATTTCTAATCTAAGTAACAGTTTAGGGATTATTATAATTTCAAAATAAAATAATTTTTACTCAATTATTTTATTTATATAAAAAAACATACTTCCACTCCTTGCTCGCACCAGCCAACATTTTCCACATTCTAGGAAAATCATGTTGTTCTGATTTCAATTATTCCAACAAATTATTGATCTTAGAACTAATTGAAAATATTTAAAAACCACTTGCATGTTTAATTAATACAATATAATAATTTTCAAAAATACATTTCTTCCACTTCAGGTCTTGGAATTATGTCCCATATCAGAGAGTAGTATGGTTAATATACAATTTAAATTTGAAAAAAAAATCCATGGAATTCTGGGACATTACATTCTCCCCACCATAAGGATTATCATCCATGAAATGCAATGTCCCATAATTAATGGAAGAAAAATGAGTTCATCAGGGGTACCTGAACTTCTTACAAGCACGCACCTTAGGAAACGATCGAGATCGACCATATTCATGTCCACCTTCTTCTAGGTCGAGGTCATACAACAACTGGAACACGATGCTTTATTTTCGACCTGTGGGAATAGCACTAAGAACTTAGAACCATTTGTGTTCATGGGGTATAGAAACTCACCCTCTAACCTAATGTAGATACAAATATAAACCCTATGTTCACATCCACCCATAAAAAAAGTATTGTATATCATTCACAAACATTAGGCATTCAAGGATAACACTAGACACCAAAGGGTAATTACAAACAAAATTGGGCTTCCCATGAGCAGACATTGGGTCTTACAAGACCCTCTATCTATAACCTCCATTTGATACACAACCAGGCAAAATTGAAGCACTACAACATTCACTAGTGGTATCTCACCTAAGTATAGATTTTAACAACGACTCTATAATGAGGATACATCATGGGTTCTAACTCAGCCACCATGTAATGTCCTTAAAAACGACTCTTCTTGAGAGTTCACCCTATGTTACCGGAGTTTTCCAATCACTAGAAGGAAAACCTATATTTTACCATTGAGGATACACCACATTCTTTTCCTAATATTTTTATCATGTGTATGAACCATAATAGTTCATACCAAGAATGATGTCATTAGGCCTCGACGACATGACTAAGAGATCCCAACCACAATGCGCATCTTCAAAAGTCAGGTCAAACTGTCAACAAATGTGTGTGATCAACATGTCTCTTCCAGTATAAGTCTCTAAGCATGAGAGTCCAGCCTATGGTCCAACATGAATCTCGAAGTCTCAAACAGAACTCGAGGAAAATAGTGGATGACCAAAACCTGCACCTATTTAAAAATTCTACCAAATGAAAAGATGAAAATAATACTTTGAATTTATTCTAGAGATTCTGGGTCAAAATACAAGATCACATGCAGCTGTCCTTGTCCACATCATCCAGCTCCTTACACCAAGCATGGACTGCCTCTTGTTGCTCATCCGGCTCCTCTGCCTCATCTACCATCTTGCATAACTCCTTTCTCCAAGTGATGTATCTTCCAAGGAGGCCCGTCTGCTGACACCCTCTTTGTGGCACAACGGGTTGGAAAATATCAAGTAAGATTCCTCTGACTGTTGCAAGCGTAACACTGCCTCTTCTACTTCAGGTCATCTCCTTAGCATTGCTCATGTGCCACAAACCCACATGTCTGTGTTTGGGCACAATTATGCTTTTTATTCCACGTTCATGTCAGCTTTCATCTTTTAGATCTGTCATACGCCTCTACATCATCACCTATGTTGTAGGTAACATCCAAAATATCTTCCTCCGGGTAGTTCTCAACCACTAGGTCTTTTTCTAGTACCCCAGAATATGTTAGAATGCTAATGGATATCACCGACACCTTGATCTCCTAGTGTAGTCCCTGCTCTAAGTTCCACGCCCTGAGGTAAGGGTCCAACACCATATATGTAGAGTAAAGATAATGATCTGTAAATCATGATGAGTACTCTGTTACAGTCATGCTACAATATCATAGGTGAAACAACTCTTTTATACGAATAGAGTATAAATTTGATAGAATGAACTCTTCTCTTAAGAGGTGATCTAAGTCAAACTAGGTGAAGGTTGCCTCATCCTACATCTGGACCACTATGCTCCACCATCATCCAACTAATCCATGTAGAAGGCTCATGAATAGTACATACATCTAGTTGATAAGTGTCCACACAAGGAGGAAGACTCGCGTAACCTCCTCAAGACAATCCTTAGCTACCTGAGGATCTGTTTGACCTCAGAACCTAGGAGGTCTCTACGTCTGGAACTCATGTAGGTCACCCATCCTGCACACATCCTCCACTAGTAGTGCTGGTAGCAACTGCTAATCTATGGGTGGCTTCATCATTGGTTAACCTCCTTGATGTAGCGCCACAGATTCAGTGCCATGCACTAAAGCCTTCATGTGGGGTGGATCATCATCATAATCACATTATATAATCTTATATAGTTTATTTTTTGGTGGAATCCAATAATATATCAAAATAAACCATGGTTAATGAGTATATCTTGAGATATGACTCATGAAATTCAAGGAAAGAACAACCATTCCAACATGATGCATATACACTTTATTTCCCCACAATGAGTTTTTTCATGTACCGAGTCATAAAATCGGTGTCAAGAGTCCTGGTGTACGGATACATCATCCACGACAAAAATACAGCAGTCCCTAATAAGAAAACCAATCTCATAACACTTAAATCTATTACCCATAACAAAAAACAACATACCCCCGGTATTTAAGGTTGAACTAAGCACCTCTGATACCAATTTGTCATGATTCGTCCTCCGGGGCCAGTGCCCTGACTACGCCATGCCTTCCTGCCAACTGCCAGGAAAAGAGACTAGTCCTAAAGGAATTATCCCACTTGCATGAGGAATTTTACTATGTACCTGTACACACACACAAATTCCAGCCAAAGGTACTCGAATGTAAAAGCCTAGGAAACCATGCACGCAATCCACAAAGTAAAAAACAACAAGATTTCAATACAAATTAATGTACATGGATGAATCCCAGGACAGTATAAAATCCCTCCAAAAGTAAAATAGAAAAAATGTAAAACTCTATGTCCCTGAAGCTCATCATCTGGGAAGCCTACCTGGAGTATAGGTGAAAAGTAGCTGTGTAGTGCTGTAGAAGTACACCGCGTCTGTCGGATTTCATTGAACACTACCATGTCCTAGTCCTCTCTATAGTCCATCTAAGCATGAATCATCTAAAAAAGACATGACATGTGTGGGAAATTCCCACAGGGGGTGTGTAAAATAATACTTTGTAGGGGACCCTGAAACCACAAATGTAAAACATAAGAGAAAAACACAAATTAATTTATATTCATCTATACTCAAGTATATTCCCATAATTATGCCAGGAACATCCAGATATACATGTCTCAGTAACTAAGAAAACATGAGGTCCCAACCGCCACATGAGCCTCAGCCCGGTGGGTGAGGACTCTTTAAGTGCATCCAAGCGACCAAGGATCAAATAAAGTCAGTGGTATATTTTCGGGATATTGTAGCAGTACTATTTTTGGAACTATATCTATCTTTTAGAATTACTATATCATTTTCTAAAGTGGGAACTATAGAAGGCGCTGTTTGGCACTATAGAAGCAGGGAAAATTCCCCCATCTGGGCCTTCAGGCCACTTATTTGGTCCCCAAGTCCATTAAGGCCTTCGAGCCTCCCAGGAATTTGGGTCAGTAAGGCCTTCAGTAAACCTAAAAGCCTTCTAGACACCATATGTGTAGATGCAAACTAGTCAACCATTAAGGAATATCCCCCATAAGGAGGGTGATCAAGGATCATTCATCATAGTAAAGTTAAACGGATTTCAAGAATTAGAGGTTATGGCACCTGTCATTGGAACAATCCTATGAATACATGAGAATTCCTAGCCGAACAACTATGTGAAGGTGGATACTTAATTTCACGATGAAGATGTTGGGGAGGAGCAGTTACAAAAAGTTATTCAGGGCTGTATTTAATTTTTTATGTCTATGTGCATGAAATTTTTTGGGTCCTACAGGACATATAAAAATTACATGTACGAGCCTTGTAAGGGTTCCACCTCATCTCATAAAATATGGATTTTCAAAAATCAATAAAAATGAAGGCTATCGTACCATTGGAGTGGTCCCAACCACACAACCAGTTTTATGATTCTCATCAAAGTCCCAAGTCATAAAACACAAATCAGAATACCACATTCCACATGCTATACTACCCATGATAGTACTCATCCAAGAGATTCACTCCATCAGTTACAATCCTACAATAATGTATGGTACATCCTAGAGAACGTTCCCCATTATGAACATTCTACTAGGTCTGAATATAGTGTCTGACACTAGAGGTTTAGTCATCACACTCATTTGCAGCATGGAAGACTATGGAAACCCTATTGAAGAGGCCCACCCTCACCACTTTACACATGTGAGGTATCCATGCTACTAACCATCTCGTGAAACCTCTATCACTCCTATAAAGAGTTCCTTACACCTCACTCTATCGATAGATTACTAAATCCTATCTAGGTATCATTTTCATTAAGTGGAAGGGCCCACACCAATCTACTATGTCATACAACTAAGGGAGATCCATTTTCAATCAAGGACCTGCACCCTACCGTGTATGGGAGTAATACTCAATGACTAGAGGACCCATGCCCTGGTGCGATAGGTGAGTACTAAATCTATCAGTTCATGTGTGGAGGAACTACTCCCTGTTATGTTAGGACAGTATAGACTCTTATAATACCAGAACTTCTCCTTACACGGTAGGGGAGTACAGTCTTAATTTGATAACGTGAGGTGGAACTGCACCTTGAAACATTAATAGAGTATCGAATCCATTAGTTTTTTCACTAAGGGGGACCTACAATCTTGTATTTTAATGGAGTACTATCAATGAGTGAGAGGACACATTCTCTGGCATGAAAGTTGAGTAACGACTCTACCTGTAGAACTATATAAGGAGGACCCACACCCTTGAACGATAGGGGAGTTCTGACTCCTATAATATATGACCCTATCCCTTCTATGTTGAAGAGTATTGTCTCTATAAGTGCTTTGTATGGAGGACATGCTCCCTAATTAAATAGGGGAGTACTGACTCCAATGATAGAGGACCTTCTATTTGGCACGATAGGGGAGTACCAAATCTTCTTTTACAAACTTCTCTGATAACCCACACCTAAATATGTGGGGAGTACTATATCTACCGATGTAAAGGCATAAGGAGTACCTACACCGTGTGTAATTAAGGGGGTAAACGTCCTGACATCTCAACATAAGAATCACCCTAATTCTACCTAGAGACTTCCCATACATAGAGAGACAAATATTCAAACCAAAGATGATTTCCATTAATATTTTCAAAAAGACACTTAGATTTTCTCAGAAGGACCTTCTCTTCCCAAGGGTCCCAAAGTTACAGACATCTCATCAAACAGACGCTCCGCTTGAATGTTATGGGATTTTTTGTGATAAGGGGGCAGGTTGGGTCCAGGACCAGACTGACATGGTCTGGTCGACCCGACCCGGTGTGGAGCTCATATACCCAATCTGGCCCAATGGGCTTGGACTAGACATGAGGTTCCAATTAGACCCACTAGTCTCGGCCAGTTGGCTCGTCGGTCTGGCCAGCTTGGCTGGGCTCGACCCGCCATCAGCAACACAACCCGCTGTTGGAGTGGGCTAACTCCTCAACTCAAATGTGGAAAAGGCCGCATTTATTTCTCCTCAAGTGGATCCAGTAGGCTCCACTACTCCAGACATTCTGCTATGCTGATCAGTTATCCCAGCGAGACCAACTACAATGTTGTAGGAACTAGTTCATTACCCAGACAACGGACTCGACTTCCTCCACGCGGCAACCGTGTGGCTGCCTCCACCAACCTCAGCTCCGGCGGTAAGAAAGAATCATCCAAGGACCAATGGGAGCACTATACTGGTTCTTTATTTTATACATTGGCTGTTCTGGAATCCTTGAGTCGCATTCTATACATTCTGGGTCTCACGACTCCCTTACGATCCCTTCTGTCAGAAAGCGCTCGATTACTGGAATTTCATGCAACACTTCTGTCCACCCGCCGTCTTTCATCATCACTACTTCATCGTGACAAGTCTATCCTCGATCCATGATTTTATATCATTGCACCAAGGATGGTTTAACAATGATTAACCATTCTCTAACCAATTAACAACACAAATAACATCGGGGGAGCATAATAATCAACTTCATGATACTACCTCGAAGGTTTGTTCATTTTGGCCTCCACTAAGGATCATGGAAACAAGAAAAAAATCATCCCATAAGAACATTCAAATTGTGGGCCAACCTATTGGTGGGTTGATACAAATTTTCCCATTATTAACTAGAACGGGGGAGGATTTAATTCAAATAACAGCTCGTAACTTTTAATGTTCTTTTGCTGATGAAGAACAATTCTGCGTTGTCATTGTTTTGTAATTTTTGAGCATCGATCATAGTAATGATTTCTAATGGCGTTGTTATCACTTCTCATTCCACTTATGTTCATCATTAAAGAAGATTCCTCGCTATCATTGGTCTTTCACCAATTAATTATTCAAGGATTCTCAGCAAAATCCATCATCCTTTTTTCGACGATGGATCAATGCTAAGCCATTAAATAGAGAATCATGATTAATTGTTTCTTAATACGCTAAATTAGAAAGATGTTACACTTTTTCATTTAATGAAATAAAATAATCAGTTTCTCTTGGTTGGAAAATCGTTTGGTAGTAACAATTTGGAAATTCATAAAAATAATATAATACAAGTTTATTTTATATTTTACCTTTTCATTATAAGTTCCGAAACTTTTCATTTCTGGTCAACCCGCACAAGTCGATGTTATGTCCATTCTTAGGTAATGTCTCAATTCCTAATGTAATGGTGCCCTCATATTTTCAATCAAGGCACACATTTCGAAGATTTTAAAATCACACACCAATTCCATTTTTATTCTCTTAAAGAAAAACTCAAAAACTAACATTCACCCTTGACCCATGTTGGTTGTGGTTATGCTCCGCCTAATGGAAACACACACTCACAATCCAAACAGTAGTATATGATTTCCCATCTGAGATACCATTTAGGATTTATAATAATTTGAAAATAAAATAATTGTTAATTAATAATTTTATTTACATCCAAAAACAAACATCCTCTGTTGGCCCATAGTAGCCAATGTTAGGCCCTTTATAGGCGATTCTCACCATTGTGAGTTCAATAGTGCCATCTGATTTTTGATCTGTGCATCTGTTCAATAGATAGAAAACCATAATGCACATTTAATTAAAAATCTTTAAAATAGTTCAAAAATCCATTCTGGCCACTTTGGGTCTCAGAATTACATGTCGTCTTAGTGCTTAGTCTTTTAAAATTATCGTTTATGATTGAAAAATATTTCCATGGAATTTGTGGACATTACATGTAATAAGAAGGGTCAGTATGCACATGTATGTCTAAATTAAAATATGAATGATGTGAAGTAGCGTACCTATAAGCATAAAGTTACGGTGAAATCATTTACAACAACTTTTTCCAATGTTTGTGCATTCAGAAAAGTGGTATCATGTACATTGCTTGTTTATTCATATTATTATTATGTTTAATATTATTTAGGGTCTACACATTCTTTAATTGTTTAGAAATTTTATTTTAAATTATAAATTCCACCAATACAATGTATCTAGAACTTTTGGTAAAATCAGCTTGGGGATGTGTTTATCCAAAAATAAATTATATGAATACTTCTTTTGATTCTTGGCGAAACAAATTACCTAAAAAACTTATTTTATTTCCTTTAATAGAGATTGATGTTATTCTATGTATAGATTGGCTCACCATTTACCATTCTAAGATAGATTTTAGATCTAATGAATTTTTTATTCAAAAAGAGTTTCTTATTGTAAAAAATAATGAACTAATACCATTGATAACATATCAATAAGCTAAGAAACTTTTAAAAGAAGAAAATGAATGTTATCAGGAATGAATTATATAAAATAAGGGAACAATTTAGTGTAATGATATTATAATAGTAAAATAATACGTAGATGTTTTTTCTGATGCATTTCCCAGTCTTATATTTGATCGGAAATTTAAATTTATTCATAACTTAATTCATAATGCTCAGCCAATTTCAAAAAACCATTATTGAATGACCCAATTTGAACTTCTAGAATTGAAAAAATAGCTACATTATGTTCTAGATAATGGATTCATTCATCCTAGAATTTTACTTGGGGTTATCTTATCTTATCATAAAAAAAATAAAAATGGAATAATAAGGATTTTCATTAATTTTAGATTCTTGAATTACAATACTGTTATGAATAAGTATTCATTACCTCGCATTGATGATCTATTTGATCATCTCTTCGGAGATCAGTATTTTTCAATGGCTTACCTATGGGCTGGGTACTATTAGATAAAAAATATGGAGGATTATATTCTAAAAAAATTATTCTAGATACAAGAATTATGAGTTTGTGTTTATTACATTTTGTTTGAAAAATAGCCCAACTGTATTTATGGATCTTACGAATAGATGTTTCCCTTAATATTTGTATATGTTTTTGGATTTTTTTTATTGGTGATATGTTGTTATATTTGAAAAGAAATAAGTACCATGAATAACATCTTTGGATTGTTCTATAAACCCTGAAAAAAAAATTTTTTATGGAAATTTATCAAATGTGTTTTTTGGCTGTAGAAGATTGCCTCACATGGACACATTGTAAATAAAAATATCATAACAATTGATCTTGATAAAACATAATTGGTTGATGAAAAACCAGGGCAATAAAATGTTACTTATATCGATAGTTTTTTATATTATTAGGTTATTATTGGTGGTTTGGTGAAGAAATATTATGATTATCAATCCCACAATCTAACTTTACATGAAATGGAGTGACATTAATTTGGAAAAAAAGAATGTGATAACTGTTTCCAGGAACTAAAAATAAGATAGGATAGAACACTAGTTTTGGAACATCCCTAAAATGGGGACTTATTCATATATAGTTATTATTCGTTAAATGAACATGGTTTTTTCCTGATATAGAATGGTCACCTGCACATGAGCCTCAACCCATTTGGTAAGGACTCAACTAGTGCAACCAAGAGACCTAGTATCAAATACGGATGGAGACATATTTTTGGGTTACCATAGCAGTACTGTAGCTGGCACTGTAGAAGTACTATAGTAGGTATTTTTCAGTATTGTAGTTGCTAGAACTGTTCATCTATCTGGTCTTTTGGGCCACCGGTTTGGTATTCGCGTCCTACAAGGATTTAAGGCCACCCAAGGCCTTCATCCTAGTTGTATCTCAAGGCCTTCAGGAAACCTAATGGCCTTAGAGCCACCACAAGGCCTTCAGGACACATGAATATGTAGATGCACCAGTCAGACTACAGGGAACAAGGCTCCATATGAGTATTAGAGCAGGTTCATTCACCAAAGCAGATCTAAATAGAATTGGAAGAATGAGAGGGAATGGATTTTCCATCGAGTCCATGCCATTGTAGATCTGCATTAAGGAAATCTAGTCGATCAGCCCTTTAAAGGTTGAGTGCTGACATATCATGACATATGCTGGGGAGGAGTAGATTCAAGTTGTCTTATATGGGTTATTTCCACTACGAGCTAGGATTCATGTAATTTCCTCCAAGGCTTCAGGCCTTGTAAGGGTACCACCTCATCCAGGGAATGTTGGATTATCAAAATAATAAAAAACAAAGGCGTTCCGAAAATTAAGGATGTAGAATGGACACATAATTGTTTATGCTTCACATCAATTGAATCCACATGAGAAAAATTTCCCCACACGTGACCTTGAACTGAATGATGTAGTGTTTTCTTTTGAAAAATGGAGATAATATTTATATTGATCAATGTGTGAAATGTATACTAAGCATAGAATTTTGAAGAATATATTTACTCATAAAGAGTTGAACATGACAGAGAAGATATAGATGTAATTGATAAAGGATTATGACTACATAATTCATTATTAATCTAGAAATGAAAATAAAGTAATTGATTCTTTTAGTTGGAAAAATAATATTTCATTAACTATAACACGTCCCTTTTGATAGTGATTTGAAGAATTTTAACATAGAATTTGTAGAAAAATTAACATCATATTTTATATTTTCGGATTCATTATAATAGTCTCTATAAAAAATATAATCAAGATTATATGGAAGACCGAGATTAATAGTAAAATGTATAATTGGTTTAGGAGGGTATTTTTTATGAATATTAACGTTGATAAAGATTTCATTTATATATTTGAAAATAAATTATGTTTGATAGGTGACTCCCAGATGTAGAGAGAATTGTTGTGTAAAGAACATAGTCACCTATTTTCTATTCATCCTAACAAGACATTGACGTATAAAGACTTTCAGAAGTATTATTAGTGGGATGGAATGAAAATAAATATTGCCGACTATACCATGAAATGATTGACATATATAAATTTTAATGAAAAATTAAAATTACCAATGGGGTTGATTAATCCATTTCTAGTTTCATATTGGAAATGGTAGAATATATCTATGAATTTCATGGTGGATTACTAAAGACATAATGAGGTAATAATATGATTTGGGTTATTATTCATCGACTAAATAAATCATCACATTTCCTACCCATTTGAGTTAATTTATATTTAGATAATCGTTTTGGATAGTATCTTATGGATATAATCAAGTTACACGATGTTCCTCCCTTGATTTTATCTAACCACTATCCCAGGTTCACTTTAATTTTTTTAAAGAACTTTAGAAGTAATTGAGTATTGGATTAAATTTCCAAAATACATTTCATTATCAATCTGATAGACAACCCAAAATAATTTATCAACCCATGGAAATCATTATTTTTTCTTCCTTAATGGATTATCAAGAATTTTAATCATCATAATTCTATACTTTAGTTTTCTTATAATAACAGTTTGTATTCCAATATATATATGACACCTATAAATAAAATATAAGGAACGTGATGTCGAAATCCCATGTTTTTTGATGAATTAGGTGAAACGAAGTTCATGGTACTATAATAGGTAGATTATGTGGTGTAGAATGTGGTTAACATTCAGCAGAAAATGAGGATATATTAGAGTAGGAAGAAAATTTATGCGAATAAAAGGAGGAATGATATTTATTTCGAGGTAGGTGATCATGTTTTAATATAGTATATCCCAGGAAAATTATTATGTGTCTTAGTATAAAGGGGAGTCTAAATACATGGATCCTTAAACTGTACTAATTAATCGAGAATGTTTGATTAGTTTAATACTATGTATCCTTTCCTATGATTTTATCCTAGTCACACAATGTATTACATGTTTCGATGTCATGAAATTATGTGAATGATTAATTTGTTGTTTTGAGATATTAGGAAGTTCAATTAGTTGATAAAATTTCATATGGGGAATAAAATATTCAAATTATTGACTATAGTGATTATGTAGAGTGGATCAATGCAATTCACTAGGTTATGGTTTTATTGTGAATCCATATGGTTGAAGAGGAAACATAAGAATCTAAAAATTCTAAAGGGGAATGATATCTGTAGTTATATTAATAAGTATAAAAAAAATTTAGTATAAAATATAAAAAAATTGGGAAATATTTTTCATCCCATTTAATGTTGATATAAATATTTTTGTTAGTTAATTAATAAATATTGGACAATTTTTTAGTTAAAAGGAAAAAGATTTATTTATAACCAAATTGGATTTTCAGGAATTATGTTGTTTTATATAAAATATTCATTTCAAAATAATAAAATTTCCATGTGAAAAAATAAATTTCATTTTTTTATTTAGCATTTAATAATTATCTTATTATGAATTTTTTATAATTTTTTGAAAATTTTTATTTTTCAATGAATAATAAAAACATATTGATTTTTATAGAATTTCTTATTTTCTTTTCAATTATTTGCAATGTGAAATTATATTTTTGATTATTTTTATAATATAATTTATTCATTAGGATTAAAAATAATAATAAAATTATAGTAATTGGAAATAATTTTAAACTAATATTTATTATACAAAAATTTTTATACTTAGTAATGCATTTATTTGAAAAATCTATTCATCATCATGTTTTACCAGTTTAATTTTTAAATTAAATTATGAAACTTAAATGTTTTGAATCTTGAAAAATCGATTCAATATTTGGAATTACTATGTATAAATTTGTTAAATATTTCCCTTTTATTTTTTCTCATGATAAATAACAACCTTAGTAATTTTGTTACCACGTTAAAGGGTAAATAATTAAATTAAAGATAAAATAAACGACAATGAGTATAAAAGAACAATAAAACTTGTCAAAATTTAATATATGAGTTCATTTAATCCATTACCATCCAATATTTGGTTATATATCATTTTGTTTCCATTTTCATATGATTATAACCTTTATAATATTGTATTTAAAGAAAAGTGAAAAATATTATAGTATTCTTTTTAATAACTATAATATTTTGAACATGGATATATCTATAGTATGTGTTCTATTATAAATATATTTATTTATATAAATTATTTATCTTCTCCATGTTATTTTTTAACTTTTTTTAATAAATAATAACCTTAAATGCTTTCACAATGATGATGCGATAAATATTTAATTAAGGGAAAAATAAAATTAATGAAATTAAAAATATGAAAAGTTTTATAATTAAAAATAATTAAGGTGGCCCACAAATTTTATAGATAAATATAATATTTGGGTGAGTTATTAAAATATATTATTGAAATTTCATTTATTTTGTTGTTGTTATAAAAGGCAATGTAAATGAATAGTTCTACAATTGACATTAATGATATTTTATGGAAATAATATCTTCTTAAACGAAATAAAATTTCATAAAAAGCTATATTCAGGAAAAGGAATATTATATTTTTTATAATATCAACCATGGTCCATTTATAGGTCATACGACTATTTATGGTCCCTATAATGATGCTCAAAGAGTAAAAAACTGTTATGTCATTATAAATGTGAAAGAGTTGATAAAGGATTAAAACCAAATGATAATGGTAAAAATGTGATATAACCCTGTCTACAAATTTATGGATGAGTGTATCTTAATCCATCCCGGAATTTTCGTTTAATATTATAAATTTAGATCCATTTCATCAAAAATATAAATTGTTATTAAATTAATATTTTAGTAAATTCCAAGAGTTCCCCACTCCTCTCTTATGAAAGGGAACCAATTAATCTCATTTCACTCAACTTCAATACCAATTTAGTTCATCCTTGATCTACCCACATCTCGAACTAACATCTCTCCCCATGTTTTAGACATAATTTGTTGGGAATAGTTCAAATATTATAGATTATAAGGAGTTATTTAATGAAATATTTTCCAAAAAGAGGAAGATAAAGAATGTATGTGATGTGTCACAATCAAGTTAATGGAATTTATTTTAAAAAACTTCTTATATGGTTTCATTTGAAACATCTGTTTTATTCTATATACATTTTTTGTAATTAACATATTTCAATATTCATATAGACATAAGGGAAGTATGAAGGACACATTATGTTTAGTATGATTTTATTTCAATGGTTTTCTAAATAAATATTTTTAAAATTTCCTTTATCATTCTTCACAAAAAGACAAAATGATTCTTCTATTTTAACATATATAGTGACAACATCGTCCTAATCCCCCATAACTATTATTTTATTTTTTATCCCTTTATAAAAATTCATATTTAATTATAATGAAAAAATTATCCTTCACAATGTTATAATTATTTTCAAAAAGTGTTTTAAATGAAATGGATATATAAATATCTAAAAATGTTTTCGTCTATGTGACAAAAAAAATAATGTGATGAATGATATGATGTCTTTAGTTATGTTTCGTGGGAATTTTTTGATGAATAGTGGTTTTTTATAAAACAATAATAGATGATATCATTATTACTCTCCAAGTCATTGTGTGAAGGAACAAAGTTAACCGATTCCATTTCCCATAAGACATTTTGATAAAATATTTTGATGGTTATTTCAATTGTAACCATGATTGTTATTTTATAAATAAATTCATTTTCTTTTCTATGTGTAACTATGATGGTTATTAAATTTTTAAGTGGGATATAAAAATGATTCTTTAAGTTACATATAATATTTATCTATAATTTAATTGGGTGTTTATAAGATTCCTTTAAATTATCAAGGAAATATGATGATATTATATTTAATGAAAAGTATATGATACTTGTGAAGCATTAAAAGTATAAATTTGTGAAAAAATTATTATGAGTGTTTCCTGATTTCAAAGAATCATTATGTTTTTTATTTTGGATTTATGAAGTCTTATCAAATGTTTACCAATGAGACTATACCCCTAGTGGTAGAGGATCCCTCGTAGCGTCCAAAAGACATATGATCAAATCTGGGTGGAGGTGAGTTTTTGGGATACTATAGCATTACTATTGTAGGAACTATGTGGTACTGTAGCTAAGGGCTCATGAAGGTACTAGCTTAGAGTGAAAAGGATCCTCACATAGGTTATGGGAGGAACTAGAAGAGATAATTTTTGGGGGTATATGCCTTCATGAGTTGGTTATGCATTGGTAAATGGATAAAATGGGAAAAATGGAGATGCATTATCATAGGCACCCTGAGTCTTTTAGGTGTCCATGGAGGGGTTCCATGTGGGTCCCTTATTATGTAATGGAGCCTCAGGTATGTGGGTTTTCACTAGGGGAGAACGGGTCCTTGTGTAGGTGTTTTGTGTTTGGGACCCTAAAGGGAATTTTATATCACATATCCCCCTTATTTAGCTCTTCTATCGAGTTTCAGATAGTTACCTGCAGAATTTTTAGAGACCTTGACAAAGGGGCTACGTGGCCCGAGCTTGGCGCTTCATCCAATTTTTCCTGTTGTGCATATGTGGATCCCAAGGTTCCTACTTATTTGAAACTAGGGGAACCTTGTTATAGAAGATACCCCATGTGGGTATATAAAAAAGGTACTTGATGTACTTACCCAATGTAGGTGTGGTCCTCCATTTGGTTCCATGTAGGAGGGTTGCACCAGCCTTCTGATACACAGGTGCGTGTGCGCAACCTGGGTTGGGTAATTCCATTGATTCTTCTTGAGATTTTTTAATATATTGACATGGTTATGGTTTTATTCATAATAATTTCTACTCTCTTAAAAAATATAGTGTCAATAAAATTATTTTAAAAAGACTTGTTATGGTAAACTAGGGTGGGATCCTACTAAGCCTATTATCTCACACACTATTCACCCCTTCAGCGTTGTGTATACCTTTGTATTCATTTAAATATCAGGAAAGGTAAGGCACCACAATGAGGTAGTGAGGTTTCTGTTAGCTGTGTTTGTGTAGATTGTGGTTATATGGTTCGAGTTTACAATGGTATCACATGGAGTATTTAGTTTCCTATTATACTTTTAGTTTGATGTTTGGACTTGTACATTGGTATGTTGTAATAGTTATTTGAGTTGTACCATTCCCTCTATCCTATTTCAATTATGGAATATTTTATCTCTTATATTGTTTCACTCTGTCACACACACACACACACATATATTCAATAGTATTTATTTATGTTTCTTGAAATCATTCCATATTTTTTTAATGCCCAGGTGCTGATCACCTACATATGGGTAATGGCACACCCTTTGATTATGTCGCAGGTTTGGTTGGGTACCATTTTTAGAGGGTATATGGGTCAATTCATAATAATAACAACCTGATACATTATGATATATTTCGTTCAAAATAAATTAAATATATTTTATAGCTTGAAATTCATGGAACTCCATGTTTAGATTATGTTTCATGCAACACTATGCTTAACTATTCTGGCATACAACGACATGTTTAAAGAAAACATGATACTCCATTAAAATAATATTATTTAGTGATGACCATTATAACCTATCCACAATGTTGGAGGGTGCTAGAAAATAACTAAATTATGAATTTATATGTTTAAAAATGTATAAAATATATTCACTTGTAATTTACTGATTAGAAATAAATTAATAGCCATTTGAAATGATTTTTTTGAAAAAAATGTATTGTTTCAAAAAGTTTCATTAGTCACACAATGAAAATATTAATAAAATTATTATTTTTACCAATTTTAGAACAAGTATTTAAAAAAATAAATTTTTTTTTTGAAATAGACATGCCAAAACAATCTTTGGCAGAATATTTGAGAAATTTCTGAAAAGATTAATTTTTTGATGAATAGAGAAAAATACTGATTTTCATCGAAAACTGCATTTTTTTAAATTATTTTTTAAATTATTTTTATTTTGAAATTACTTCCACTATATTATAATTCATCTAGTTTAATTCATTAACATCAATTTTATTTGAATTTTGATATGAAAATATTCCCTATATATGATAATTTGGTCTTTTTAAAACCACACTTTCATCACGTCTACGGTTATATTTTAAATTGAATTATGCAACATCTATGATTTTAATTTTCCAATATTGATTAAATATTTGGAAACGTCACAATTTATATTATCTGATAATGTTAATAACAATTTGTAACATAATGAATAACGAAAATAGTAAAACATAATTACTGTGATTAAGATAAACTTTTTTCTTATGGGGGTTAAACATAAAAGCTAAATGGAAAAAAAACATGTAAAATTATCCAATACACATTTAATATACATATATCAACATAATCACCTATAAGGTTCAATAATAGATCATTTTACAGAATTATGTCATGTGAAAAAATGTATATTTTTCTTTTTCATTACAAAAATACTATTGTGCCACTCACCTCACTTATAAATGTATACCACAATCATATAATATTCACATTACCAAAACCCTTTTAGTTAGCCAAAACCTATCCATGTCCCTTATTTAATTCCATCTACAAGTCCTAGAGTCCTTATATTGAATATGAATCACTCTCAAGAGGGTTTAGTTATAAACCTAAAGAGGCTTTCTGAAGAAGTGGTAAATTTATTTAATGTATGTATTTATTTTATTTCTTCTTCCACATCCTTAAAACATTATTAATCAAGTAAAATATCCAAATGTTTTTGGAATATGACAAACCTTCTCCAAAAAAAATTTATTATAAAATCATACGTCCAAACAATATATTAAAAAACGTTTACAATAAGTGGGGTAGGAAAATCACCACGATAGACATCCTCAATAAAACCATAACAATAATATACAAACACAAATAAATAGCTTGAACTGAGCTCTAAATTTACCTCTTTGAAAGATAATCAACAACCTAATTTTCCTCTTTGTAAACGTGAGTAACATTAAGAGAAACCAAATCCATAAGATGAAATCAATCAATCCAATATGTGACCATTCTCCATGGTACCTTCCTGGAGCGACCTTTGAGAATTTTGAAAACAACAGAAGAATTTGTTTCCAAGCATAGAGAATTCTAACCATAATGGACAACATACCTGATCACCTTAATCATAGACCAATATATCTCAAATATAATTATATTTCATTTTGTTAAATTAATAACCCCAATATGTATCCACTTCCATCAAATAATAAATGAATCCATTGATCATCAGTACGATAGAATACCACTTCATGAACTGAGGTAATTCATTTTCCAAAACCACGATTAACTGATTGTTATATCAATAAATTTAATATTTTTAAATTATATTTATGTCATTATTATAATTCTAGAGATATGATATCAAATATAACATCTTACTTTCCATTATGTGAGGTATATTATAATGTCACTCGTGTGTACGACAGAATATCGCCTCACGAAATGATGTGATTAATATTTCATTTATACTTTATAATAATGGAAGTAAGTTTGAAGTTAATTAATATATGAAATATTAATGGTATAAACATAATTATGTACATATAATATCTCATATAACTTCTTATTTTTAATCTATTCGAAACCAATATAGTTTCTTGTATACATATGTGGACTACCTCTAGCATGCAGCACTGTGAATTTTATTTCTTTTATTTTTAAATAGATTGAAATAATTATTTGTTTGATTAATATATATATATATATAATAATTCTAAAAATATGAATTATTAATATATATTTTTATTTCGTTTCATCTGTCAAAAAATGGAAACATCGTTTATGTGTATGGATGAACTACCATCTCCATGGATTGTGTTATATATTTTTTAACACCCCATGATTTCATAGTACATTATGCCTTAAAAATAATTCAATAACTTGCACTACACAGAACAACGAGTCCTAGCGCACCATGACTTACCAAACATTCCGTTCAAAAGCATTTATGAATATTATTAACTGAATTTTGAGCGTTATATAATCCTTATAATTTTACAATCAATATTATGAGTTTCATAGACATAATATTGGAACAAATTCATTTTTTAAAGTTAAAATAAGTATTTTTCCAAAAAATACAATTTTACCGCCTTTTAATGGAGAAAATTTTTAAATAAAATATTTGAAACATTTATATATTCAATTTGAAAAAATAATCTTCTTCTTTATAACCATGACGTAAGAATTTAGTTACAATAAATTTTGGTACTTTTCTGATAACATTCATATTTTGATGAATTGTGAAAATTACTAAATTTTAATTAAAAACAACTTTTTAAATTTATATAATTAATAGGGATAAATTAGGCATTTGAGTGATTTTAAATTATAATTAGATTATTTTTTTACCATTTAATCCAAATTTTGTCATTGGACATAATTTCACATTTAAACCGGATATAAGCAAGTGTCAATCTTTTGATAGTTATTATTTTTTAAAAACCCGCATTTTGTTTTGACAACAGGAATTAATTTTAAATTAATTTCTGCCACTTCTATGTTTTGAATTTAGAAATATAGATTCAATATTTATAATCACAAGGTCCAAATTGTATGAATAGAAAATTATATTTTTAGGCATTTAGAATAATTATTTCGATAAATATTTTATTTACCATGGTTAAAGGGTAAATCCGATAAATAAGGGTAACAAATAATATTATAATAATATTACATTACCTAAAAACGTGTCATAACCCCATTGGATGATAAATTTCATTCCATAGGAATATTTGGATCGATTTTTGGACTCCATGGATCCACTTGTAAGTGATAATGACACTTTAAATTAATTAAGTTAAAATAAATACAAAAATGACATAAGCATATATCTTTTAGAAAAACAATTTTTACATAGGATATATATGTTATATTTTGGACTATAAATATTCATTAGAAAGATAAAAATATTTCCTACATAATGGTATTTTATTTATAATTTTTAGACTTTGAATAAATAAATTTATTAATGACACAATAATGATGCAATTTTTTCATTATTAATTAATGAATCCAATAATTGGTATTATAAATGTTAAAATAAATATAATTTGAACGTTTTGATGCTATCCAAGAATTTTATTGGTCAATATGACATGTTATGATTTTTCGTAAATAAATTTGTGTCTAATTAATAATTTTTTTACGACATTAAAAAAATCAATTATTATATTGTGTTAAAATTGACGTAAATGAGTTTTCAAAACAAATATTATATTATTAATTGATAATCTATTATCCTAAAAATCTACGGATCAGACAAACTACTTATATAATGATATGTGAATCATTAATATACCACTTTGGGGTCTCTTGGAAGTTTATAGTATGTTTATTAACCATATAATATAAAAATACAAAGAGACATGGTAAACGTCAATCTAATTAACTAAGAGTTAAAAAAAAGATAAGGTTAATAAAGTGACCCAAACTAGTCTAAAACCTATTGGTTGATTTTTTTTGACCCATCCCCACATTATCTTTGAAATTAATTTTTTTAGAAATTAGAAACAGAATATGAATTTATTATAAAATAATAGTTCTAGCTTTTCCTATGGTTCCCTTCACCCCTCTTATAAAAGGGAACTCCACCTTCACTCTAATTCACTCCTTCAAATCCATTTGTCTTTGCCAACCCCTGCTAAAATATCATATCAAATTCCCTCAATTCGAACTAGAGTCCACAGTTTTATCATAATTCAAACCTAATGATTCCTTTTGATGAAATCAAAAGGAAGAATCCAAAGAAGCGGTAATGCTTTCACCACGCTGTTTAAAGTTCATTTATTATTCTACTTCATATTTCATTTTTATTTCGATTATAAAATAATAACTATAGTATATTCTATATAATTTTATGTTATTATAAATATTTCACATCTATATTCATTATTCTATCTATCTTATGAATGATAATGTCACCATGCGTTTGTACGTACGACTTACACTCTCCACGTCGTGGTGTAATTTGTTATTCAACACTATGTTATTTGGATGGATATAATGATGATTAATATGTATATAAATAATTAAAATACCATTATAATGTCTCTGTGAAATTAATATACCATCAAATTCAACATCTTTAAGGAAATCATATTGTCGCTTGTGTGTTCGTAAAGATTACCGTCTCCACGACTCGATAAGATTCATTTCCACATTCATCATTCATCGACGATTATAAAAATATATATTACTAATATGTTTTTAAAATATGAAATTATAATTATACTAGATATATATATATATATATGTACATACATATATTTTATTCACTTAGTTATGTTCAATAAGATATTAAAACCGAAACATCATTTATGCGTACATACGGACTACCGTCTCCATAAATGGTGTTTTCCATTTCACGTATATGTCTATAATAAATTTTTATATTCTAAATATATATGATATATAAATAAGGTTTTTTATTGTGGAATTATTTAAATAATGAAATAATTGATACAATCAATAGTAACAAGTTAACACATGTACTATAAAAAAAGAAATTATTAGACGAAATTTTAATTTAACATGGAAATTATTATTAAATTGTTAGTATAAAGTCATAAATGAATAATTTATGATATCATAAATATTAATAAGGTTCTTGTATAATTTAATAACATACTACAGTCATCATACATAAGGTTAAACATACCCTCGATTAACGAAACATGCAAGGTAAGGGGTTTTCATCTCACTCCTTATTCCTGTGTGATTCATGCCATATTGCCACTATTAGCTTTTTTGTGGTTTATGTACTGCCCATAATCTTATTCTTTGTGTAATAAAATTTAATTTATGTGTATTTTCATATTCATTTTATGATACTTCTTTCATGCGGTGTATGTTTTGTGAGTTTCCAAAATGGTAAGGGTTATTTTCTCAATCTCATTATTATCCGAGATTGTTCATGTGTAAGTATTTTCTGGGACATACTTATCGTAGATACCCATATTTCATAAAAATGACATTAAAGGGTATATTTTATGGATTTAGTGGAGGTTCTATTTAACTAGATCATCATTTTAAATTTTTAATGATTTTTCTTTCTAAACCCTTTTAATTAATGTCCATATTTTCAAAATGATTTTGTGGATTTATTTATATGGACATGAATGTATTGAAATGATAATTCTTTTGAAAAGTTTCAATGTTTTATGGGACACTTTGATTAAAAAATTTCATTAAATTTCTTCTTTTCTAAATTTTGTGAATTTTTAATAATTTCATAAAAAATGGATATTTCTCTCAAAGAGTTTTACAAATCATTTTCATCGATGTCAATATATTTTGATAGATTTTGAACTTGTATGAAGATGATTTATTATGATACAAATCTTCCATATTGTATTGAAGGTTTTGTTTTATGTTTGACAATAGATGTGTTATTTTAATTCCATTCTTGGTTTAGGGATAAAGTATTGACATGTCTTATGCTAGTTTTAATACGAAAGTTTATGTTATGTTTAAACATTCTCCATATGAGGAATGTATTGGACTTAGTAAGTGACACATGAAGCCTTCTATAGCTCCTTGATGTATTGGTAGGTCAAATGAGTCAAACTAGTGTCTTGGAACAAGGCCTCAACAAAATCTTATTTGTAGTCATGGCACAAGGCCTTGATTATGTGGTTATTATAGTCTGACATTATGCATTCCATAATTATGAATGTGGTTAGTGATGTTGCATGTGATCATTTGACTAGTATAATATCAATGTGAATACGTAAATGGAATTACTTCATTTTATTTTTTCCATATTATGATAATGTTCTAGTTTAAAAGGATTTTATTTTAGTTATACATTGCCTTAAATGAATATGCTTTTTTAGGAACGTTTCTGCTGTATTGTTATCCTTATAGAGCATCTAAGCTCAACCATTTCTATGATATATTTTTTCCAGGATTCCAAGAAGGGTATTGTGAATGATATGATGGGTTAAACCAAGGGAATAATGTAATTCATAAAGGATTGTTTATATTGTTTTGTATGTAATAATGTGTAATGTAACATTTATGTATGTAATCTATTTTTTCAAGACTGCTAAACTGATCGGTCCTTCGGGACTTGATTCCTTGTAATCATGCCAATGTATTAAAATAATGCACCGAATTTGGGCATCTGGGGTCAGGGCGTTACAGTTGGTATTATAGAATGTTTAGATAAAACCATGGAAGATAGATTTAGATAAACTCTTATTAGAGCACATAGACCTAAGATAGGCTTTGAGGATTAGTATAGAAGAAATTCTTAAAATTATGGTAATGTAGAGATTTTGTGAGTTTTCCAAAAAAAAATACGTCCTTGTATGGTTACGAGAAGGTAGAGGCGGCTCTAGCACAGATGTACCTATGGGTAAAACCTAAAAACACCACTTTGAGTTAGACTCGAATAGGAACTGGTGCATGAAAACGGGCCTTGCTGTAATCTTAGTTACAACAATCCCGGGGGATATTCTTATGATAATTCTAATTTTCAGTACAAATAATTATAAAGGGTTTATGAGTATATACATCCTCAGTGAAAAAATCATTATGATTATAGATTATAGCCTTAATACTTTCAATTTACATTAGTTATTTTACAAGTTTTCTGACCTAGTTTATGTTTTTGTATAGAAATGGAATTCAGTAAAAGGAATGTAAACTCCAGCAACACGTATTATCCAAATAGTACGAAAGATCATATCATTCATGGTATTAATCCAACATTTAGAAAGGAAATTGCTTCCCGTGTATTATCATCATATGAATAAATATTATCATAAGACCAGTAATTAATTCTCTGAATCCTATGGCTTTTAAGGGAAGCAAGAGATGAAAAGGATGGTAGAATAACTGATGGATAAAGGGAATAAGGGAAAGGAGGATTTTCCAATATCTGATAAATGTGTAATAAATCACCTTGTTAAATGCTTGAAAGGATTGGGAGTTTGTTATAAGTGTGGATAAAAAGGACACCAAGTACGTGATTGCAAGTGTAAAGAATGTTTTCAAATGTAAAATGCTTAATCTGCAAGGCATTGAGACACTACGTGAATCAATATCCCATTGATAAGAGTATAAAAAAATGATGTTATTGGATAATAATCATGTAATGATACTACCTACGATGAAGAAGAAAGACTATTGTTCTTATGTTGTTATTATAGAATTATTTAATTTGAGTTTTCTATCAACAGTATACTGGTTACATGAATTATAGAGATAAATAAATATTGTAGTGCAGTATGATTTTATTGAGGATTTGAGATTATATGGTTCTACGAAAAGTGACTTAATAGTAAGATACACTTTTTGGAAAATAAATAGTAGAAGTAAAGGTGATCCTTAATATGGTCATGATAATTAGGTACTGATTTTGGAATAATAGATGGATGATTTTGGTAATTCAGGGTGTTCTGGGGTTGTAAAAGAATACATGACTAAGGAGTTCACATGTTATTACCTGGAAAAAAGGATCCTCATTATTTTTAACTTCCTTATAAACATAGGAATGAGAGTTGGGATATAAGTATTTAGGAAAATTCTAATTGTTGGAATGGATTAAGTTTGAAATTGGATACTATTGTCAAGGTTATTTTTGGATTTTCATAAAAAGGATAACCCAGAGGTCAGGTGACAACCCGTTACGTCCGGCAAGGCCGCAAGACTTGAACCCACAACAAAAGGGCGAAAAGAGTGTATCACCTACCACTATCCCATGTGATGTTCTGGATTGAATAGTGTAGACTTTTTTATAAAAAATCTGGTAGATGAATTATAAATTTAATTTTTTAAAACCCTATATGAATAGAATTAATAGAATATTATTTTTATGTTCTGTTACCTTTTAGATTGAAAGATGAGTTTGTGGTAGAAATTAATTAAAGGTTGGGACTCTACTTGTCAAGTATACATTTTTCATATTATTTTATTTTATAAATAAATTAATTCTTATAAATTAGTTAAGGGATACTAAAACCAAAAATGTGTTATCCTAATACCATATGTTTTGTTGAACAAATGGTATTTTAAGTCATCATAGATTGGTGAATTTAAGGCCTTCAATTTTACACTTGTTTATGATTGATGACCTCAATCACAACCTATAAATATTTATGTTTTCCCTCCAATTATATGTCTCTAATTGCCACCAATGTTCTCTTAATAGAGATCATAATTTGGTGGGGACCCTTTCATTTCCCTTTTTCTCTTATTAAGACTAAATTTTACTAACTTAATTTCCAATGTTTTTTTCCCAAAGGTATTTTCTATTTTCAACATTTTATTTTCGAAAAATAAATTAAAATTCGAGGACGCAATTTATTGAAGGAGGTAATAATTTTACACCACATGATTTCATGGTACGTTATTTCTTCAAAAGAATTCAATAACTTGCAATACACGCAACGCCGAGTTCCAGCGCACCAAGACATACCAAACAAGCTATTCAAAAGCGGTTATGAATAATATTATCTTAATTTTTAACTTTATATAATCCTTATAATATGAGAATCAATATTATTAATTTTTTAGACATAATATAGGAACATATTCATTTTTTCATGATAAATTATGTATTTTTCAAAAAAAAAATGCAATTTTAGCGCCTTTTAATAGAGATCCTTTTTTAAATACAATTTTTGAAACTTTCTTATATTAAATTTGACAAAATAAACCTCTTCTTTATAATTGGGACATAAGAATTTAGTTTTAATAAATTTTTGGTACTTTTATGATAACTTTCATATTTTAATGAATAGTGAAAATTACTAAATTTTAAATAAAAACAACTTTTTAAATTGAAATAAGTAATAGTGATAATTTATGCATTTGAGTGATTTTAAAGTATAATTAGATTATATTTTTACATTTTAATCTAATTTTTGTCATTTGAAATAATTTCACATTTGAACCGGACATAAGCAAGTGTCAATCTTTTGATAGTATTTATTTCTTAAAAACCCACTTTTTGTTTTGACCACGGGAATTAATTTTAAATTGATTTCATCCACTTTAGAGTTTTGTATTTAAAAAAATTGATTCCATATTTAGAATGATGAGTGCCAAATTGTATAAATAGGTAAGCGTTATTTTTAGACATTTTGAATAATTACTAGGATAAAATATTTTATTTAACATGGTTAAAGGGTAAATCCGGTAAATAGGGGTAACAAATAATATTATAAAAATATTAAATTACCCTAAAATGTGTCCTAACCCTATTGGATGATACATGTCCGACCATAGGAATCATTGGGTTTATTTTGGGACCCCATGAGGCCACATGTAAGTGATAATGACACTTTATATTAATTAATTTAATGTAAATACAAAAATGACATATGCATATATCTTTTAGCAATACAGTTTTTACATAGGGTTATATATGTTATATATTCAACTATAAATATAAATTTGAAAGATAAGAATATTTCCTACATAGAGGTAGTTTATTAATAATTTTTAGACATTGAATAATTAAATTTATTTATGGCACAATAATGATAGAATATTTTTCTTTATTACTGAAAGAATCAAATAATTGGTATTATAACTGTTAAAATAAATATAATTTGAAAGTTTTGATGCCATTCATGAATTATATGGGTTAATATGACATGTCAGTATTTATTAAATGAAATTTTTTTGAATTAATAATGTTTTTAAGATTTAAAAGAATCAGTTATTAAATATTGTGAAAATTAACATAAAGATAAAATAAATATTATATTATTACTTGATATTCTATTCCTAAAAATATAAGGTTAGGAAAAATGACTTATATAATGATATTTGTATCATTAATGGACCACTTGGGTGTTGTTTATATGTTTATAGTAATATTTTTAACCATATAATATAAAAATATAAAGAGACATGGTAAATGTCAAACTAATTAACTAAGAGTTAAAACTAAAAGATAAGGTTAATTAAGTTACCCAAACCTATCTAAAACCTATTGGTTGAGTTGTTTTTGACCCATACACAACATATCTTAGAAAAAATTTAGTTTGGAGCAATTAGAAACCGAATATTAATTTATTATAAAATAATATTTCTAGATTTTCCTAAGGTGACCCTCACCCCTCTTATAAAAGGGCACTCACCCTTCCCCCTAATTCACACATTTAAAGCTATTTGGATCATCCAAAACCTTCAAAAATATCCTCCCAACTTCCCTCACATTAAACTAGATCCCTTAGTTTGATCATAATGCCAAACTATGGATCCCTTTTGATCAAATCAAAAGGAATAACCTGATGAAGAGGTAATGTATTCACCACCCTCTTTCAAGTTCCTTTCTTCTTATACTTATTCTTTCTTTTTTATTTCTATTATAAAATAATAACACCATTATCTTATATATATTGTGATTTTATTACATATATTTCACAACTATATTCATTATTCTCTCCATCTAATGAATGATAATGTCACCATGCATGTGTACATACAGCTTACCGTCTCCACGTCGTGTTGTAATTTGCTATTCAACACTATGTTATTTGGATGGATATAATGATGAGTAATATCTATATAAATAAATAAAATAACATGATAATGTCTCTATAAAATTAATATACCATCCAATTCCACACATTTAAGGAAATGATATTGTCGCTCGTGCATACATACAGATTTCTGTCTCCAAGATGCGATAAGATTCATTTCCACATTCACCATTCATCGGCGATTATAAAAATATAAATTACAAATATGTTATTAATATATGAAATAATAATTCTACTGGATAGATATATATATATATATATATATGTACTTAAATATATTTTATTCACATAGATCCGTTGAATACGTTATGAAAACAGAAACATCATTTATGCGTACGTACGGACTACCGTCCCTATAATCTGTGTTTTCCATTTCACATATATTTCTATTATTCATATTTATATTCTAAATATATATGTTACATAAATCGGTTTTTATTTTATGGAATTATTTAAATAATCATATAATTGATAAAATCAAGAGTAACAAGTTAAAACATGTACTATAAAGAAACTATTATTACCTGAAATGTTAATTTATCGTGGAAATTATTATTAAATCGGTAGTATATATTCATAAATGAATAATGTATGATATCATATATATTAATATGGTTCTGGTATAATTTAATAACATACTTCGGTCATCATACAAGAGGTTAAATGTACCCTCTACTAGAGGAAAGTGCAATGTAAGGGGTTTCCATCTCACTCCTTATTCCCGTGAGATTCATGCCATATTGCCGCTATTACCTTTTTTGTGGTGTATGTACTGCCTATAATTGTATTCATTGGGTAATAAACTTTAATATATGTTTATTTACATATTAATTGTATGATACTTCATTCATGGGGTGTATGTTTCGTAAATTACCAAATTGGTAAGGGTTATTTCCTCAATCTAATAATTATCCGAGATTCTTCATGTGTAAGTATTATCTAGGAAATACTTATCGTAGATACCCATATTTCTTAAAAATGATTTCAAAATAAATCTTTTAACATTATATGGGAGCGTCTATTAAACAAGATCATCATTTTAAATGTTTTAATAATTTATCTTTCTAAACCCTTTTAATTAATGTCCATTTTTTCAACACGGTCTTTAAGATTTATTTATATGGACATTTCAGTTTTAAAATGATAATTATTTTCAATAGTTTCAATGTGTTTTGGGACACATTGATTGGAAAATATCTTTAAATGTCTTCGTTTCTAATTTTTGTGACTTGTAAATGTTTTCATGAAATAGAGATATTTCTCTCAAAGAGTTTTACAAATCGTTTTCATCTATGTCAACATCCTTTGATGGATTTTAAACTTGTTTGAAGATGATTTGTTATAATAGAAATATTCCATATTGTATTGAAGTTTATGTGTTATATTTGAATACAGATGTGTTATTTTTATACCATTCATGTTTTAGGGATAATGTATTGACATTTGGTATGCTAGTTTTAATATGAATGTTTATGTTATGTTTAAACCATTTCATATGAGGAATGAATTGGACATAGTAAGTGACGGGTGGAGCCCGCTATAGATCCTAGATACCTCAGTAGGTCTCATGAGACAAAATAGTGTCTTGGAACAAGGCCTTGAAAAAATCTTATTTCTAGTCTTGGCACAAGGAATTACTATGTGGTTATGATAGTCTAGAATTATGAATTCCATCATTATGAAAGTTGTTAATAATATTTCATGTGATTATTCGACAAGTAAAATATCGACGTGAATATGTAAATGGAAATACATCATTTAATTTTTTCCATATAATGCTAATGTTCAAGTTTAAAAGGCTTTTGTTTTAGTTATACATTTCCTTAAATGATATTTCTTATTTATGAATGTTTCTACTATATTTTTATCCTTACTGTGCATCTGAGATCACCCCTTTCTATGTATTCTTTTTTCCAGGATTCCAAGAAGTGTATTGTGATTGATATGCAGGGATAAGACAAGGGAATAATGGAGCTTATAAAGGATTATTTATGTTGTTTTGTATTTTATAAAGTGTAATGTAACATTCCTGTGTATAATCTGTTTTTCAAGACTGAGAAACCGATCGGCCCTTCAGGACTTGATTCCTGATAATAATGCCAATGAATTAAAATAATGCATCGACTCTGGGATTCTGGGTCGGGGCATTACATATTCTCTATCTATAACATTAATAGATTACTATAATTACATTTATTGTGAATATATTTGATATTTATATAATTTAAAACATTATATATATGTTTTTACCATGATCAAGCTAAATGTACCAAAATTACCAAACTAAAACATACATGAAAAATACAGCAATTATCTCATGATAAAGTTAATTTAATAACGAATTGATAATACAAAAAGTAAATCAAATATTGTAATATATATATTAAATTTTTTTATAATATATTTATAAAAAACATATATTTTTTATATAGGTTTTTTAAACACACACGAAGGAATTCGGTCCTGAGGTAAGGGTTAATTGTCTCACTTTTACTCCCATGAGACATACTCCAAATTCCCATTATATTCCATTGTGTGGTTTATATATTAAACCTTTGATAAGTTATTTCATGTTTAATTTATATTAATGGTATTTTATGTTTAATTTGATTATTATTATTTTTATATAGATTTTAGTTCTGATGTTGCCAAAGTGGTAAGGGTTTATTTCCCAATCTATCATTATTCATGATTGTTTTTATTTTTGACTCACATAGAGGATATTTATACAATTTCGATCATAAACTAAATATATATTTATATTTATCTAGTTATTCATGAATTTTTTAAAGTAATATCACCAGTTTTGAAATAAATTTGTACTTAAAATGATTAGGAAAAAGTTTTTAAAAAAATCAAACATTTTTTCACTTCGGATGAAAATCCCTTTTCATCAAAATACATATTTTCTAAAAACTATATCAATTTTTTTAGATTATCCAAATGAATTTTTTATGAAACTTTAATACATTTCTTATTTCAAAAAAAATCTAAAGTAATCTCCATAAATTTTTTAAAAAAATGCATGTGTGGAATTTACTATAAATGTGAAGGGAATATTTATTTTTACATATATGGAATTTAAAATAATTTTAAGCCTTTATGACCAAAATTAGTTTTAAATATTATTTTATATGTTTTAAAATTTTAACTTCTAATTAAATTATTTTCATAATAATTTTTTATTCTTTTTAAAAATAATATTTTAAATGTGAAATGCTTATTTTCCTCAACAATGTTTATAAATAAATTATTATTGTATTTATAATCATAAATAACGTGAACCCTTTATTATAATTATAACATAATGAGGATATGTTGAATTTATTTCATCCCCTTTCTTTTTTAATGGTTTATGAAGATTTTGACTATGTATATGTAATTTTATTAACATTAATCACATTACACTGGATGGTTTATGGTAATGCTTTTTTGATTGGGGTATGTATTAACATTTCATATGTTAGTTTTTAAAAATGAATTTTTTTGATTGTTTTTCAACCTTTTCATATGAGGAATTAATTTTGATGAGTTTGTGATTAGTGGGTTCTGGTTATAGATAGTCCCTCAATGTGTTGACATGACTCATGAGACAAACTGATTTTCCAAATTAGACAGGTTTCTACCCATATATTTAAACTATCTTGTGAAAGATCTTGAATGTAGGTTTCAGATGTTCATAAACTTTTATTAACTCATTATAAAGACATTTATTGATATCCATGTGATTATTAGATTAGTAATAATAAAAGTCAATAAATTTCAAGATTATTTGGTTATTTAAATTTATTATTTTTTATATCATTTATATCATCCATATTGTGCTCTATTAATTGATTAAATTTCATGTGTTTCAATTATTTACCTTGACACATTGATTATGCTTATTTATAGATGATGGATCCAAATGTATGCTTACCCATGCCAAGCATCTGTAAAATTCCATTATTATTTTTTATTTTTTACATGATAACAAGAATGGGTTTATTAATTGATATGCGTGGATACAAAATGAATAATAATAGCATTCTCAAAGAAAAAGATTTTTAAATTTAATGTTTTCAGTTGTAATGTTTATTTAATGAATATATCATGTTTACCAGTATTACTAAATTATTTGGTCTTTTGGAATGTGATTCCTAGTATCTTATGCGAATTTAATTAACCATTAGATATAGGATATTGGTGTTGTGGTTTTTACAAGTTGAATATCCATGTATGGCTTACTGAAAATTAAGGGAAATTATTGTGGAAATATAAATAAGGAATTATAGATTTGGGATCCCACTCAAAAGATCAAAGAGTAGTGAGTTAGCAGTTTGAACGATCGCCGAACTAAATACCTTAGAATAAATTTTTAGGATAAATTATTTGTTGTTGGGAGGAAAATATGGATCATTATAATTTAATTGTCCATGAGACATGACATTCCATGACTAATCATGATGAGTTTTCAGAATGATAAAGTACTATGTGGTTAAAACGATAATTAAATTTATTTCATCTCATATATTTTTATAATTTTATTAGTGTAATTAAAGACCAAATTTAATATTTTTTGTATAAAAATGGAATTATTTTGACCTTGATATCCCTATTATATATACTAGTGAAATGTATCATCATTAGGACACTACCATCCATGTGTGGTACATATTATTGTGCATTATATTATGAGAATAATTAATGATTTAAGTGTTATACCCCCACGTTTATATTGTGCCTATTATGGTGGTTAGTGAAGAATATGCCACTATTTACATAAAACACTTGGATTATACAATAACTACAAGAAAAAAGATAAGTAGAAATGGACCTATAGCCACAATCGAATTCTTACATGGTTATAGGTAACATATAGACAATTGAAAAAATTGCAATTGATATAGGTGACATATAGCCTTGGGTAGTGGTTGCCTATGGCTAGAACATTACCCAATAAAACAAAGGGAAAATTATTTCCCATGAAAATCGAATTTGAAACACATTAAATCCATGAGCAGATCATCCCTATGGTCATAGGGTGGTGGGCTGGAGTTAAAAAAATTGGTGGAATGAGCCTGTTGTAATTGATGGCATATAGCCAGGGGTACTCATACCCATGGCTATAGGGTGGCGTGTTGAGAAACTATAGTCACAGGATTCTAGAGCCTATATAAGTAGAAATAATAACACCATGGGTGCCTCGATTTATGGATATTGTGTAGCGAGATAGAGGGTTATAGTTATGTGGTCCTATAGACCATGACTACAACCCCATCATCTAGTCCCTATAGTTATGATCATTTAAGTCCATGGATATAGATTTGTATAGCTGGATCAAGATTATAATGTATTTAATAATAAAATTAAATGTTTTTATAAAATTATATATATATATATTTATATTTATGCGTATTTAGATAAAATTATGATATCTTAATGGAACTGTATATTTGTTTATATGTGAGTGACTAGAGATCTAAACATTGCGGAATTTCTTTTTTAAAATTAACCAAATTACATGGTGTCCATTATTATGGTTATTGGTCACCCACATGGACTATATTATCTCCATGATCATCATTCTCAGTGCTATAGGTTCATTGTGAACCATATTCCACACTGAATGACCTATATCCAAAATATTGTAGCCACAACCACTACTATATATTTGTACATTAAAAAAAATATATGCTATTTCAATTAAAAGAAAGCACATAATACTAGAGTGACATTAAAATACAACATTCATTAGTGCTAGGAAAAATAACTAAAAAGGAACCCTTTTTCATCATTTAAAAAAAGAACTGATAAAGGGTACCTTTATCATAGTTTTTTTTATCATTGAATAAGGGAGAATTTCGATGATTTTTTATCTCTAATGAATGATGGATTTATCAGTGTTAAAAAAGCTCTGATAAAGAAAACCCTTATCAGTTTTCTTAACATTGACCAAAAATTTGACAAAATATTATTTTTTACACACTACAACACCCCATTTTCTCAGCGTTCATGACACCCTTCCTCCGCAATTCCCACACCGAAACCCACCATAACTGTAACATCCCGAGATTTTATGAAAAATATTCTTTTTAATTTCATTAATGTCTTGTGTTATATGCTACACCAAAAAGAGCTTGCACAACACGCATCCTTGACTTGCCTTGCATTACACACAATCACGACCTTCCTTGATAGCGTGTGTAGTACGCAATACCGAGTTTCATTAAACAACGATATGCTATTAAAATATTATTAAAACCAGTCGTTATGAATATTAATAACCAGTTTTTTAAATGTTTGTTTTCAAAATGGACTTCATTTTTGGATTCGGAATATCAATATTAGCTTAGGGAGAAATTTTGGCACTTTTCAGATAACTTTCATATTTTGATGAATAGTGAAATTTACAAAATTGTAATTAAAAAAACTTTTTCAATCGAAATAATTAATAGTGATAAATTATTAATTTGAGTGGTTTTAATGTATATTTAGAATATATTTTTACAATTTAATACAATGTTGTTCATTAGATGGAATTTCACATTTAAACCATACATAAACAAGTGTCAATCTTTTGATAGTTATTATCTCTTAAGAACACGCTATTTGTTTTGACGAAGAGAATTAATTTTTAAATTAATTAATGCAACTGATATGTGTTGAATGTGGTAAAATAGACATCATTTTTGAGTTCATAATATCAAATATATAATAGTCCTAATTTTTGGTATTTTTCTGGAAACTTTCATTTTTTGATGAATAGTGAAACCACTAAGTGGTAGTTAAGAAAAATGAATTTTTCATGAAACTTAATTTTACCAATTTTGTGAGAGAAATTTCAAAAATCCGAGAGACACGGTTGATGTCAGTATGTAAAATGTGGTTCAATGAGATGAAAATAATTTTTGGTGAATGATAACTTTTTACTTTTTAATACCACGGTTAAAAGTAAATAGGGTAATTAAGGGTAAAAATGATATTATTATTACCCTAAAACATGTCCTAATTCTATTGGATAAGTGCTATTCGACCACAAACAACCTTAGGAATAAAATATGACCATTTAGGCCCACCTGTATTAGATTAGGACATTTATTTTTTATTTATTTAAAGAAAGGTTAAAATAGTTAAAATCAAAGTTTAATAAGTAAATCATTTTTAATATAGGGTTATACAGAAGATAAATTCGACTATAAATATTCATTAGAAATCTAAAAAGCTTTACTACACAATGGTATTTCATTTTTAATTTTTAGACATTAAATAAGTTAATTTATTTATGACACAATGATGATGAAATAATTATCTTATTAATGAAATATTGACATAATTGATGTTATAAATACCCAAATAAATGTAATTTCAGACTTTTTATGAAATAAACTAATTTTATATGTTAATATGACATGTTATTATTGATTTAATTAACTTTTTTCGAAATAATCATTCTGTTATGATTTAAAAAAAACAATTACAAAATAGTGTCAAAATTCACATAAAATAGTTTTTAAAACAAATATTATATTATTAATTGTTATTTTATTCCTAAAAATCTATGGTTCGGCCAAATGACTTAGGTAATGTTATATATATTAATAATAAACAACTTGGGGTTCTTTTGTCTTCTTATGGTAAGTTTATTAACCTTAGAGTATAAGAACAAAAGAAGACACTGTAAAAGTAAAATTATTTTACTTAATGTTAAATCTAAATGATAAAGTTAAAATAGGAACCTAAACTTGTCTAAATTATATTGTATGAGAGGATATCGACCCATACCCACCTTAGCTTCGAAATTAATCAATTTGGAGATTATTTAAACCGAATTGGACTTTATAATAAAATAATAGTTTAAGTTATTCCAAAGGTGCCCCTCTCCTCCCTTATAAAAGGGCACCTCCTCCCCCTCTTCCTCACACCACTTTGAGCCTTCAAGCACGGCCAACCCCTGCAAATTTCTTTTCTCCACTTCCCTATCAACATCCTAGAGGTTCTGGTCTTCCTAAAAGACCAATTTTAGTGCCCTAAAAGGAGATCTCAAAGAGGCGCTTCAAAGAAGAGGTAATGTCCATTACCGATTCTTTCATCTTTATTTCTTCTTACACTTCTTCATTTTAGGTTGTTTCATTATTAAGTAATAATATCAGTATCAATTATATACTGATATGTTATTATAATTATGAAACAACCTTATTTCACCATCTATCCATCCTACGGAAAACGAAATCACCGCGCGTGCGTACGTACGGAATATCGTCTCCACGCCGTGGTGTAATGTATTTTCCACCACCACCTTACTTGGATGGATATAATGGTGCACATAATAACAATATATGATAATTGTAATGTGATATTGATTCTGAAATAGTATACATACACTCCAATACAATTCCACGATCATGAGAATGATATCATCGCTCGTGCGTACGTACGGACTACCGTCTCCACGACGCGATGAGATTCATTCTCCACGTTAACCATTCATGAATGATTATAAAGTATATATAATAAGTAATAATGAAATATATGATATAATAATGATTCTGGATTTATGTGTATATATATGTATGTCATCTACTTAATTCCATTCAACTCAATAAGGAAAAGAAAACAACGTTCATGCGTACGTACGGTCTACCGTCTCAATGAACGGTGTATTTCTTTCCATATAATGATCTGTTATATATATTTATATTATGAATATATATTATATATAAATCATGTTTTATATTCTGGAATTAATTAATCATGACCTATGTAATCGTATGAATAATTACAAGTCAAAACACGGGCGAAAAGTGAAACGATTTTACCAAAAACACTCTTTAACATGAAATTTACAAAAGAACGGGTAATATAAACCCATAAGTGTACCATATATGATATCATAAAAATAATAATGATTCTGTAATAAGTCAATAACATTATTTAAATCATTATATAGGAGGTTCGGACACGTACAAATCATATCGGACCAAAGGTAAGGAAAATATCACAATCTCATTTTTATCCGAGATTGTTTATATGTTGGCATTTACTAGGGTGTATTTTATCATCCAAATACATGTTTCCTCAATATGTAATATTAATTCCATACACCTAAAATTGTTTAAATCCAATTTTACCCTTCTGTGAGTTTTTAGTTAAATATATGAAATGAATCTTTTGTCGTTTTTCGTACGAGGTACTTTTTGACTTTTCCAACAAAAGTACGAGAAGAATGTTTTTTTAACTTGTACGACATGAATGGATTTTTAAAACAATATTTCCAAGAATCATCCTTTACAAGTTTTCAAGTTTATTTTTAATCAACTTCATTTTGTTTAAAATTGTATGACAAGTTAAGAAAGGAAAAATGTTTTTGAAGTAGAAAGGATATTTTCCTCAAGAATGGAGTTCAAGTGTTTTATCAAAATTATTTTCCATCTAAGATAATATATGGTTCTTTTTCTATCCCTATTATTACATTGATTTGATTATATTGTGATGAAAATATTTTTATGAATTCCTTTATCTTGTATGAATTGTTTTATGATGTCTTGTTGTTTAAGAATCCCATTTTTACTACATGGGTTATGCAATGATGTATGATTTATGATTTTGTGGCACACATAAGAATGGTATCATTATGAGATGGGTGGGACCTATATCTCCCTCCAATTAATTGGGTAAATATTTTATATCTCATGAGATAGACACGGCTAGAATGGTAGGTTATACCGGTTCAGTGAAACAGGACTGAAACGAGGGTGACTCGGTTCAGAAATGGAATTTGTCCACTAAGATAGTCTTGGCAATGAGTCTTGACTAATAAGAAATTATTCTCTATGATTATGTGTGTGTCCCACAAAGTTTCATGTTTTTAGTTATGATTATTGGGATTTCATTTCACTATTATGATTTATCCCATGTTATGAAATTATGCTCTCTTTTGCAGGTTAGGATTTCTAAAATGTTATGAAAATGATTTGATTGATATTTCTTTTGTTTACCCTTACTGAGCATTTGACCTCACCCTTTTATGTTTTCTTTTCCCCAGGATATAATGAAAGGTTTTACGTATAAAAAAGAATATCTTTATGGGAGATGTTGAAGATCATTCACCACGATTAGAAGACTATATTCTGTGTTTCCAAAGACACTAAACTATTATCATCCTTGTGTGTGTGTTTTTGTTATGTACTAAGTATTCTTCAAAATTAATGTAATATCCATGTACGTTAAGCTTCGGGTCTCTAAAGTTGGTATCAGAGGGAAAGGAGGTAGGAATGTATCCGATCCTTGGGAACTCTCACATGTGAGCGTTGGACGAAGCATGGCTCTCCGCCCAAGGGCTTAATGAGGAAATGGACGCCACTGGGGAAGGTGGTGTGTCCCTATCAGGGGGTGTAGCCACCCACGGAGTGCCCTGATAGGTATCAATTATAGTCCACTGGAGGTAGTTCCAGACCGCTACAGTTGGTATCAGAGGAAAGGTTTAGTAACCTTTGAAACTAGGAAGCGAGAACGTTAGTGAGATCCCTAGAGATATTTCTAAGGTATGTCTTGGGATGTCCCCAACAGTATGGATGCTCATCCTATGGCTCACTTACTGTGCTGAGCCAATGTTCCAGAAGGCTAATAAATGAAATTCTAAGTCAGGCCTTGTGTTTCAAAAATGGGCAGCGGTCACCCCCCGTTTGTTATCCTCATTTCATGCTAACACAATATAGATGTGTGTTTCAAACGCAGATAGAAGTTATATATTATTTTCATGTCATCCCCACAATGTTTCGAATTTACGGTGTTGTAAATCAAAATTTATGTTCCCTAATATTTGGATTGGCTTCCAACGCCCCAAGAGTTACCCCACTTGTACACTAGAGTGCATTGGGAACACGACACTCTGATTTCCCTGAGGTCCTCTTCCTCTGATTGGGCCTCTCCTTTTTCTTCTCGGAAATCCGGATTGGTTGTTCAATCCCCCAGATGAATAAATATTGGTTTGCACTCCATGATTTTAATGGAATAGCATGATGGTCGTCCCTTGTTTGTCAAATCGGTCATGACCCACATGAGATTTGGGAATGAACACTAGACTCTCCAAAAATGTTTTATGAATGAAATTAACCAATAAAAATAATGGAAATCATGCATGTAGTTGGCATAAAATAATCACATCATTAAAGTGAGTTCAAAGGATACAGGCATCAAAACACACTAGGATCGCCCCCTCCCATGGATGGGTAGACTTCGTCAACAGAGCATAGATGCTTCACCACCCTCTGGATAGTGATGTCTACTATTTTATGAAGCCTGTTCAGATCCCACTCATCTGCAGAAGCAATGGGGCGCAATTCATCAGTCGTAATATATGTCCATCCCACAATGATCTGGATGAATATCATTTTGTCGGGTGCCCGCTTCATGACCACTTCATCCTCTACCATCTGGGACTTCAAATTCAATATTAGATCAGATTGTGCATTGAGGGAGTGCGAGTTCTCCTCCGCCCAACTCTGAAGCCACTGGACCATATCTTCATCCTTCAGAAGCCTCTTAATGTTCAACAGTTTCCTCTGCTTCCAACCGACACTGAGGCCAAAGTCATGCTCCTGAATCTTCTCCGCCATGAAATCTCAGACTAGTATGTGAGGACATTGAGCATCCACTCCCCTAGAACACAGTTTGCGCTATCACGAGCAATGTCTATCCATATCATCGAACCACAGTGCTTTGTGGGTGTCATCAATGAAGTGCCTGATCTGCTTCCATGATTGGCGATATACTACTTTCTTATCCTCTTCATCAGAGGTCTTCTCATCCCAGTCAGCGTGGTTGACATGCTCATATGTAGGTAATTACCCCAAGAACTTGTTAGTCGGGTCTGCATCTAATGTTTTGTCAGGCGTGGTAGGACATGGGCTGCCCGAACGATCCTCATCATCAAACCCCACCTTGATGATCTCAGGCTCAACCTTCTTGATGGTCACAATGGTGTTTGAGAGCTCCAATGTCTGAGCCACCTAGACCTCCACCCCTATAGTCACCAAAATTCCCCAGGGAAAGGTGCTGCCAGGGGTACCGAATGACCTCACCAAGGAAACCCATTACATTTGGAGGACAGTGGGTACCAAAAATGAGAATTGAGGTCAGTTAACATGGTCTTTGAATGAAAAACATTAATTTGATATAGGAGACTTGCGTAGATCGAATTATCAGTCTCACTACAAGGTTGATGTCGTCAAAATCCAGAAGCGAGGCCATCTATATATTATTGGAAGGTTAGAAGTTTCGGGAGCCACTTCGGGTATTCCAGCCTCGCCAGACATGCTGATCTCCCCAGCAGCAAGCCTAGTCCCTGTTTGTCCCGCATCTGTATCTCTTCAAGGTTGTGAACGAGCTCTATGCACAATGACCTCCTTCACAATTTAGATGTTAACAAGGATTCCACAATGACCTTGAAGTGGGCCCTAATGGAAGGGATTGTAATCTTTACCTCATGGGCCTTAGAGAACTCATCATGATCTAAGTGTTGATCCTCGACTTTACCATCCCCCAATGGGATCCCTCTCTCGGCCTCATCTCCCAAGGAGGATTCATCACATTCTTCCGATAGAGGGAACTATTTCATTACATTAGCAGCTGACAACTAGAGGGGAGTGGTTCGATGAAGAAACACCTTGGCTTGATCCATCATCAGAAATGAGTGCATGAAGTCCTCCAGCGCTATCGGGTATTGCTCCACCTCCACCTGGGATACCATAAATCCATCCCTGATAGGGCATATCCATGAAATGTTCATCTCTAAACAATTCAAGTGTTTCCACATCTTTGACTGGATGAGGAATTTACTGTTAAATTATGATATGTCCTAGGACTCCATGAAGACAACATTCTCTGGAATATCAATGTGGTGCAGCTAATTCCCTGAAGCCTGAGTGGATATTCTATGGATCCCCCTAGGTGGCCTCCCCTCAAGATAACTCTACTCTTCGAGGACAACAAGTTCTATTGCCACTAATTCCTCTCCCTTAACTGGTGTGGGCCTCACCTCTTTGGCAACCCCACTATCATGTGATGCCCCTACTACCTTCTTACCTCAGCCCCGAGGTTTGGGAGGCACACCATCATCAACTCGAATTTTCATTTTCTTCAGCATTCCCCCCGGGTAGGACACCTCCCAACATTGGACATATTCCATCACTATCCCGAAAATAGTGGTCAGTGGAGGCAGCTGGTTCCGCATAATCCTGCCATCCCATGTGAACATGAGCCACATCATCCTCCTCACACACGGGTGTTCCTTGTGGCTCAGCACCAGATAGACCTGAAGGGCCAGTCATTGCATGCACAAAAATTGTCGTTTAAATCAATGCGGGTTGTACAGCTTGTAGAGCGGCTCATGGTCCACCGTTGACACCATTACCCCACCTTGTAATGTCAGAAGATAGGAAAAATGATTCTCCGTTCCCCATCCATCATTAGTGAATAACCCCGTCGGCAATAGAAACAGGTGGAAATTGAACACCTCCACCTTCAACACTCAGTTCAGAACCGACGGTACATTCATCTAGGCTAGAAATCTCCCGGCAGCATTCAGGATGGATTGTAGGAAGTTTTATTCAAGAGGGGAAATTGGGTTTAGGTATTCCTACCCCCCCCCCCTAATGTGTGCTGCTATGCACCCACACAGAAGGTGGAATAGACCACATATTCATTGAATCCTCTTCCCCTCTCTAATATGTCGTGACATCTTATACTGTTTGTCCAGTATCGGGATCTCGAGGTAGACCCACCCTCATGTCTCCAACATGAACGCCATAATGAATGTTCCTGGTCGAAATCCCTTGTTGGGGTCCCTCACTAGTAGAATCCAACCACAGATGGGGGCCGTAATGAATGCTTCTAGCTGGAATATCAGATGTTGTTCAGTGTTGAAACTAAATCCCTACTTCATCCACCAACTCTCCCCCAAAAGTCACCAGTTTGAGTTGTCCTTACTCTTGGACCTCTTCAGGAAAGTATGATCCCGCCCCGAAAACTATCTGTCCACTAGTAAGTTCCAGAACTGATGGAACCACCGCCTAAAATGGACGTCCATCCCCAACTCCTTGTCCTCTCCAAGTATGAGCTCCATCAAAGCCATCACCAGTGATGGATTTTGCACCGGGTCCACCCACACACTCATGATGTGGATAAATTCATCATACATGGCTCCTAGTATTGGGACACTCATGATCCTGTGGATGTCCCACAAGCTGATGCTGACATTCCCATTGTGAAAATGGAATGTGTTGATTCACGAAGACCATCTGCTCAACAACTCCAGTATTAGCTGCTTTGGCTATTAGATGTGAAACTGAGAGGTGAAAGCAACGTCATACAAGCATAATCTTCTCAACTCTTCCCCAAACTCCACACCGGATGTGCCTACCCAGTAGGATTAGGCCCCATGAGCTGTGATGTTTCTGCCCTAGCGCATCCCCACTCCTCATACCACCCCCTCTACTGGTTCCCCAGAACTGCATTTTATATCATATGATGCATTGGAGGAGACTTCTCCAGCTGTAGCTACTTCCCATTAATGTTATTCAGTTGGTTGTATAAGCAGTCAGCAATGACAGTTGTGACGTCCTCCTGGGTATGGCTATTAGCTGCTCTGAACCATCAGTGCTGGCATGACGTTCTCCTAAACCAGTAAACTGAATCATCCCAACTCCCTTCTGAGATAAAGATGTCATCCCTCACCCCAAAGCCATACAAAAGCAACCTCTTGAATAACTGGTTGTTCTTCCAGCTCTCCAATAGCATCTCCACTAAATATCCACGGACAGAGTGGCTCCAAAATAGATCTCCTAATCCTAAGATGTTCACCATCTCGTCCCTTCAGGATGTATCCACAAGGACCATTTGGGAGACTTCTCGATGAGCCATGAAGACTTTTAGTTTGGTATGTTTGTTTTGGTTCTGTCAGGAATCCTGTTCGTGGAGCCCATTCGTAGAGTCTTTTTGGGAATCCATCCCTTGGCCTCTGAATGCAGAGTCGCGAAGCGCACATATTCGATGTCTATGACTAGATCGAAGCTACGAAGCTGAAGGCCCAATTCACAAAGTGAAATCACAGATTACACGGAACTTCGTGAATTGAGATCACTAAAAGCCAAAATTTCAAAGGAGAGAAAGGGAAAGCAAGAAATCAAACCCTATATTTTTAGGTGATGACCTAGCCACTTCACGGCACGTCTCTACCATGGCAATCTTCGCGGAGAGCCCGGCCGACCTGTCACTTTCCAACTATGCGATCCTCCTTCATGAGCTATCTTCGCGAAATGGCTGAGGAATTTTGGCAATTATCTCTCGGACATTGACCCTTGATTTCTCATCGGCTCCAAGTCTGATGGGGAATTTGTTGATGCCAAAAATTAGAAGGGAGATGGATAATATGAAAGGCGTTGAAACTGCCTTTGTGAAGACCTTTTGTAGAGCACCATGGCCCCGCGAGCTCACCGCAAAACCAGGAGGCCGAATTATCTGAGTGCCCCACTAATGTGTGCGAGCCCACCATGAAGCCAAAATTTTGGATGCTCTCTGAGCCCTATTAACGTTCATGAACCCACCACAAATCTAGTAGGCGGGATGCTCTGCGAGGCCCCTTGACGTTCATGAACCCGCCACGATGCCTGGTGGCGGGAGGCTCTGTGAGCCCCATTGACGTTCACGAGCATGCCCAAAAAACAGGACGTAGGATTCTCTGAGAGCCCCTTAATCATTCGAGAGCCCAACGCAGAGAGGAATACATATTCGCGTTGAGCGTGCGCTGCTCTGCGGTGCCTCTGGTATATAAATATAGGACATCCCCTTGGACCAAAGCATGGATCATCCGACCTTTCCTCTTCCAAGCTCTCAAATCGTGAATCAGTGTCTACTCTACGAACCATGAGCTTTTCAAGGTAATTTTTCTACGTGAAGAGACTCCAGGTTTTCCTTATTTTCACCCCCGCTTTCTAGAGGGATGACTTTTGCGAAGCCCATGGGCCTTCGCGATGGATTTAGATCCCCACGAGGACTCGAGTCATAACAGAGTGTTTATGATTCACGCAGCACCTCCCATGAACACATGACTCCTATTCTATAGCAGAGTCACTGTGCCTCGCGAAGCACATTGCTTTGAAAGCCCTTGCAATATGAGGAACTCATGCTTCATTAGGGTTTTCTTCATGAATTCCCATCCACTTCGTAATGAACCGCCTGTATGAACCTATTCCCTATTCCTAGGCTAGGCCACTTCACTTTGAGAAGCCCAAACCTTCACAAATCTTGTCCATTGCATAGACCACAAGATCTCTACGTGTCCTCTACTCATAAAACACATTTATATGCAACTAATTCTACCATGAAACCTCATAGGTTTGAAAGAAGAAACGTCAAAGTATCTTGGACAATACTGCCCATTGCATTGCTTCACCTCATGCTTCATATCATAAGAACACTAATGAAAATTGCTTCTTCACATAGCCATGTTAACATGGAACCCCAATGGTATCACCTCATGACGCCCCGTATTCATTGAATTATTGATGCCTTTCCGTCCCAAGTGGGGGGGGGGAAGGTACCAGTTATTTGGGTCCTATGGGTGTGGAGTGAACCCACATCGCCCTAACTATAGGATGTTAAAGTTCCAAGCACCATAGTCCTCATCACATGATTTTAAACATTGACTTCCACCCATGAATCCTATACAGGGAGAGGGAAACCACCTTGGTGTAAGCCCCCAGCATTTCTTGCAGGAGGTAACACCCCCACTCCACCTCTCTTCCTGGGTTCCATGTCCCCCCCCCCCACTGGTTTATGACACCACTTGAGCCTCCACGCTGGAGTAAGTCCCAATATCCATCTTCCTAGGCTACTAACCACCCATTAGACCATGTTTTCTCTCTGGGGTGTGGACCACGTGTAACCATCTATTTACTCTTTGGACGTTAACCATACGTAATCCCCACTTCAACTCCCACGAACACACTGTTTTTGATGTGATCATTAGGTCTTTACCACCTCTTGTTTCCCACAATGTGCATGACTCATGTGGGATTAGAGAAAGCATCGACGTTGAAATCCTATCTGGGAAACCTAGAGTGTAAGCGCCACACCACCTGGAACTATGAGGAATTTTATCCTTGCCAAGGCGAGTTTCGTAGGAAGTCTCCATGAGGTTCAAGCCCACCATCCATTGGCTGTTCCGACCATCTTCACATAGGTTCCCCAACATGCCATTCCATACATCTTCACGTCGGTTCACCAACACTTTGGGAAGCCTAGTGTGTAAGCCACACACACATACCTGAACTACGAGGTCTTTGATCCTTACCTAGGCATGGTACGTAGGAAGCCTACATGAGGTTCAATAAGACCACCCATTGGACCCTATGTCATACTTCAAATCATTCCACCAACCCCCTATGAACTATGTGGTATTAGATACTTTCCAAGGCTAGGTATGTTGGAAGCATCCATGAGGATTAAGCCCACCACCCGTTAGTCACTCCAACCCCCCTTCACGTCATTTGACCAGCACCTTGGGCTACCTCAGAGTGTAAGCCCCAAATGACATCATATTCTGAACTACATGGACTTTGATTCTTTCCATGGAAGCGTATGTAGGAATCCTAAACGAGGTAAAGACGAAAACATAGCTGTTCCGACCCCTTCATGTTGGTTCGCCCCCATCTGCATGAGTTTAAACTGTGGGTACCAATCAGTGGTAAGCCATTTTTTACCATTCAGCAGTATGTTGTTGTACACAAAACCAACATGATCTACGTAGTCGTTGATCCTTGTTAATGCATGTTACTTAAGAAGCCTTCATGAGGTTCAAGCCCACAACCCACCAGTCGTCTAGACAGTCTTCTTGTCTATTCAACCCCATCCTGTGGTAATCCATTATAACCCTAATAAGTTGTAAGTCATTGTCAACCCTCTCCAGTGGTAATCCATATGTCCCCATATAGTGGTAAGTTATTGACATCCCTATTCAGTGGTAAGCCATTTTGTCTCCATTTAGTTGTAAGCCATTGAAAAACCCCAATTAGTGGTAAACCGTCATTACCAAACTACGCAGATGTTTATTCCCTACCACGAGGATACGTACAAAGTCTTTTAGAGTTTTATCACCAACACTACAATCATCTTCATGACAATTCCATCTCATTCCCCCTCCACTACATTTATCCTTCAATTATCCATCATGATTTTTACCTAGGCTGCTACATCCTAGTGGGATCATGCCACACCATTCCTCATTCGTATTAACAACAATTGAGAAGCCATCCAGATGTTGGCCCCATCATTGGTGTTCCCTCTAGGGGTTTCCCTATTCTGATCGAATATAGTCAGTGTTCTGACTAATTTGATCCGTCTCTACAGGACGTCAAACTTGCGGCATGCCCTATGATAATCATGGAGAGCTGAGGAAGGCATCAAATACATAGCCAGGGCATATGATTCCCCACGTTCGATGTGGGATTCCTCTGGCTTCTTCTCCATTAAGAAGCCATATAATAAGGTGAAGGATCCCAGACGCGCCAATGTTCCAGCACCCAAGACACGCCACTGATGCCCAACATGACTACTCCCCTGACTAAAGGTTGTTTCCCTTACCTGACACCATGGAATGTCCCGACAGAATAAGTGTAATTAACTTGTATCCATGATGATATTGCTCTAGGAAGAGTTTCACGAACAAAGCCATAAATCTATAAGGGAGACCTAGACTAAGTAACGAGTTCTTAGGAGGAATCCACGGAAGGATGAACCAATAAACCATCATCTAATTTTGATCAAGGAGAAAGCATCACTAATGAAGAATCAGATGCCACCTGCCTTTTGAAAGGATGAATGCTGGGAAACAGCTACGCGTCCTCCACAGATGGATGTGCGAGCCCCGGCGCAAGCCTCATAAACAATAGTATTTTTGTTATTCATTTCCTTTTTGGTATACGTAATGAAATTCATTCCCTATACCAATATCATGATTTTTGAATTCGATATCGTGAAGTTTTATGATATTTATACGAAGATATATAAGGATCTATACTAAGGAAATTTTTTTTGTTTATATTTAAATGATATCTTATGTGGGACTTGTAATTGAGGGAAAAATTATAGGATTTAATTAGGAGAATTGGGATTATTTAGTTATTGAATTTTTTTAGTTATAGATTAATGTTTATTGGAGTAACATAGGGGAAATTAATATGTTACAAAGGACTATAGATTTATGGTATTAATGTTCTGGAGTTTAATTTTCCTTGGGATGGAATCACTATTGTGATTTTTATATTTTGATTCTATTATGATGGAGTTTGATGATTAAATTTAACTAATGTAATATTGAAATGAACTAATTTAATAAATTGACTAATTATGTGTTTTTTACTTTGTTAATGATAAATTTGTAAATAATATATTTGTTACAAAATTAATAATTTTTTTTAAATAATTATATATTTATAAGGATAAATTATTTAATATATTGAGATTATAAATTAAATAAATTATAGTGTATACATGATATATGTTTAATTATTAATTATATACATTATGAAGTGATTGAATTTTGGGTTTAGTACATTACTGCTATAATATTTTTAGATACACATAATTCATCATTGAAAATGTAGTCTTAATTAATAATGTTTTTGGAAATATGATAATTATAATTACATTAAAAAATATTTAATTTATTGTGGTATCATGTAAATTTTTTTGATGGTTTATGAATCCGGTTTATCACTTTTTTGATTGTTTTTTATATACCCACAGTTATAATGATTTTTTTTGGATTTCATATAAGATATGATGTGTTTATTGATCTTTTGGTTTTTTGATTTGATAGGTATAACCCCATTGTAATTATTCCTTTATTTTTACATTTTTTTGGATTTATATTGATTTCAGTGAATAAATATTACATGATAGTTATCTAATCTAATATGATAAATTTATTAGTCTTTTAAATTTTAGAGGCATTAATCAGAATTTCAAAGGTCATTCTTTATGTTTGTTTCAAGTTCTTTCCATTTTGGCTATAAAACTCATGCTTTGGATTCTATGTATGTGGTTGTTTCTGTGATGTCATTTTGAAGAGCGTTCATTTTTAGAGAATAGTGATACTAGGGTGGAAAACGCCCATGCACTAAGATTATGGTTTTATTGACACGGTTGTCATTTGAAATAAATATTTTAGATTATGGGCATGTTATTATGATTTATCCAGTTACTAAGGATGTTTTCATATTATCTAAAGGTAAAATAGATTGAGGAATAATATTTGTTTTAGTGAGTGTGGAGTAACTTCACCCTAGTTCTATTATTTAATTTGTGAGATTTAGGTTTTAAATTTTTTATATAATTAGAACATTCCAAAAGTAATTCCCTCCAAAAAAATATAACAAAATTATAACAGTATAACCAAAGGTATTTTACATTTACCTCTTCAAAATAGAGGCATCATCTCAACATGGAGGGTCTTAGAAAATATTAAATCTGCACAACCCACCCTTTTGTTAGAAATTCCATAAGTAACATAGCTATCTTATCAAAACACATGTGAAATGTTATATTTCATTGAGGAGATCATGTTTAATCATTTGATTAATAAAGTTTTCATCTTCTAGGAAAGTAGTATATTTCCAATTCAAATATCATGCACAACCATAATAATGTTTCAATAAAACCATACATCATTTTATCAAAATTAAATACATATGAAAACTACATTGATAATAATATTTATTTTACCTTCAAAAGAAGTGGAAACACTACAATGGACAAAAAGACAGCCTATTATATCACCATTATAATCACTATAAATATCTCCATAGCCTAAAGGGATAGGATTTCCATTAGAGGATACTTCATAATTAATATTAATCCATTCAAAATATAGTGAGATAAATTAATCCTCAATGTACCAAAGAGAAAATAGATGTTACTTGAAACAATTAGATGTATCAATATAAAAATCTGTGTATTGAGATTTTAAAATGTACCAATTGATGGTTATTTTTATTTTTAATATCCACCATGATGGAGGTTATGACTGTGTGAGAAATGTATGAATCCCTTTGATATGAAATCATTCCCCTTCTACTCTTGACATCATGAATGATATCTTCACAAGACACATTATTTATATTCATAATTTAATGATAAACAGAGAGTTTCAATGAAAACATGATAGTGTTGATGATTGAATTGAAATAGAATGGAAAAATATTAAATAAATAAATGATTTAATTCCATAGAAAAAAGGACATATGAAAACTCACAACATGATTATAAACATCCCCCATGTGATAATGAATAAAATTAATCTTGAGTAGAGAGAGATACCCATATTTTTAAGGATGGAATCCATGGGTATCTTTAAGAAGCATAACCACTATATCTAAGCAATTCTAGATGGATATATCAATTTTAAATTTAGGGACCCAATCCAGCTAGACCATACCTATGTTTAATTTACGTAATAAAATTTATAGTCAATCATGGTGTCCATATATAGTTCTTAAATTATCAAATCTTCTATAGTAATAAAAATATAATTTCATACCATTGATCGAACATCATCAGAGAATGAGTCAAGATAGTATACTTTTTCTCTGAGGGGTATACTATTATCCCCCATAGGATTAGATTATTGTATCATATTTCCAAATTGTAATCCTATAAAATTATAAAAAAAAACAAATAGTGGAATTAATGTTATTTAACTAGTGATATTTTGATGAAAATATGTGAATGATATATTTAAATCTAGGACAAATAGAGGATTTGACATAATTAATGTTTTCAAATTTTATTCTACCCAATATTCTAGTTATAATAAAGTAAAAATTATCTCCATTTTTAATTAATTTTCTAAAAAAATTTATCTTCAACATATTTATTATATCGATATATATTTTTGAAGACCTAACATTTATTAGAATTAGGTTTACAACAATTATTCTAAGAACCCCTGATGACTTTTCCATCAAAAAAGATTAAAATTTGAAAAGAGTTCATCATGGAGGTGTTGATGTTCTTGAAAATTTAAGTGGTCCATTTAAATACCATATAAATGATTTTTTTAGAAAATAAATAGTATTATTCCCAAGTAAAATTATTCTTACCATTAAGGTAGACATACCATTCTCGGAAGCCAAGAGTCTTAAAATTTGGATCAAAATATGACTGAAGTATATATAATGCTGTCAAATCTAACACATGGTAAAGCACAACTATTTTAATTTAATATTTCCTTCATCGATTCCCATGTCCATTATCATATTTAATTCCATCAAAGCAGGATTTTGTTCCAGAAAATGTAATATTTATTCCATCCTATATCTAAATTACACAATTATTCATAATGCATAAGATATTTATTGATTTTTTTCATGTTTATCTTATAATCCAATGTAAAAATAAAAATATCATCGATATAAAATTAATGTGATGGATAAAATAAACCTCTAGCATCCCAAATTTTATTAAAATCACCCTTGTAAACCATATTAAAGAGAATTCTGCTAAGATAATACCATACAATGATTAAAATATTTTAGGGAGGGGATTTACTTTGTTGAATCCTCTAGGATATGTAAAATAAAAATATATATATCTATTGATAAGAATTCATATGTTAGAATATCCTAGATGAAATTTTATCCAATAAAATACATGAGATCAATTCTAAATCTGACATACACCTCACCAATAAAACCAATATTCATGGTGTTAAATGACTTTTTATGTTTACAATTCAGATAAATAAAACCTCCCCTGGTAGAATTAAATAAAAGATTAAAATATTTAGAGGAATTTAATTTCAAATATTTTATCCTTCTCTATTTAATGAATCCAACATATTTTCAATATATAATTTCATATGAGACATTAGAAAGACCTTTTTTTATATTTTTTTTAATTATTTTATGGATATTGTGGACAAGTGAATCATAACATAATTGAATAATATGTCATAAATTTTACACGTTTAGAATAAGTGAAAGGAATTATGCATTATGACCATGTGAGAGAGAATATACCATGAAAATTTGTTTGACTAATTTACAAATATCATGCTATATAGGATACCAAGATATTTTGAAAAAATAGCTAGTGAACCCATAAGGTCCAAGAGTTATCCTATATTTAATACCAAAGATTACATTCTTAATTTCAATATCCAAAAGAATTTAAGTGAGAAAATTCTATCTTCACCACTTACCAATCTATGAATAATTTATTCCACTAAATATAAGAATGTAAGAGGGAAATTGATAATATTCATATAGAATGTGATCATATGGTTGGAAGGAGATTTTCTTCCATTAAATAGTTGATCACTATCCTAATGAAAGGCAAGTGGTATAATAACTCTTTTTGGATCTCTGATTAGAATTATAAAATGTATCATTAATCTCATAATCCTTAAGTCAATTAGTATTAAAATGACCCCTCTAAATTCAATCATTGATCTTATAATGTTTGGGAGTTTTTGAAGGCAAATCATTTTCTTGTTCAATGCTTCCAAATAATTTATTCTTTGTAATGATATCATGAATGTGGTGAAGAGATTGTTAAATAGAATCAAAAAACGTATTTAAAGTGATGAAGATGTTTTGTAACTGATATTTAATGTTTTTTTATTGAATTTATACATTGAAATGAATTCCAAATAATTGCCTTTGTAAACAATACACGACCATGAATATTGAAAATGTTTTATACATTAACAATGATAAGTCCATGCTTTCATATAACTGTATGGAAGAAGATGATTCTTCTCAATATCTATAAAAATCAAATGAATTTTGTGGTTATCAGAATTAGATATTAACAAGGGGGTACATTAAATTGAATAACATGTATATAATTAGTTTTTATTGATAAATGTTCTATCAATTTTATTGGAATTTATTTGGGTGTGATGTTTTCTATACTAGGTGAATTTATATTTGACTAGATGAATCTCAAATATATTAAAAACATCAATGCAGGATATAAAATATTTACTTGAAATTTATTGATAAACTAGACCATTATTGTCATGAAAATGAAGAATTGAATTTATATCACTAATGATAATCCAAGGGTATATGATGGTAAGAGAGAGTGTGTTAATTTCCATTCGTAAATATCTTTTACCTATGTAATTTTTAAAAGAATATATAAATGAATAAATCTTCTTATTAAGAAACCCTTACCTCAATACTAGTCAAGTTCAGAACACCTGAACAATGACCTAAATTTTATAAAAAAATGTGTCACCAATGAAAGAAATATTTAACGCAACCTAAATTGGTGGTCATCATTTTGGTTACAACCATAAAAGTTTTAAGGGGATCTTTCAAGGTCTATATCATGAAATATAATCAATTTAATTTATGTAAGAATTATGTAAGGTGTAACTCCAATTAAAAATAGAATATCTACCAAAAAATTATAAAATATGAGGCATTAAGGAATGGAAATAGACCACCTACCTAAAGCATGTTGTATATTAATCATCATAAATTTAGCATTATGTTGTGTATGATTGGATGAAAGTGGAGAAATAGTTGAATTCCCAAATAATAGAGAATGTGAGATCTCATCATATTATCATCATCTACATAAATAGAAATAACAGAAGGAGAATAAAGAGAATATATTTTATCTATTAAAATCTAATGAGGAAACTATATATTGATTTAGAGGAATAATGGATAAGTAATTGAAGAACCATTGTGGAGAGGGAATAAGAGATTAAATGAGTGAAAATATAGTAACATTTCCTCTACAATTAAGAAAAATTAAAATGGATTTTGTAATAAATGATTAAGGGAAAAATTGTAATTTTACTCATATTTAAAAAGGACCCCAGTTTGGAAACATGATTAGTGAAAATGTGCACCAAATATACTTGGATTACTCTCCAAGGAAGGGGATCTCATTGTTCATGCACCTAGATTGAAATTATGTACACCAATAGATCCATATATTATTTTAAATCCTATATTTTTCATTCATGATCATGTAGAATGTGTCTTATGGTGAAGCAAAACCAGGTGGCCCACTAGTCTTTGTTGAACACCCCACATTGTTTCATCAGACCATATATACGGTGCGACCTGATTTATGCGGACAGTGAAACCTACTTATTTCATACACTAGTTGGGGTTTCCAGCTCCAAAAAAGTTTTGAACAACATCGTTTCCTCTAATATATTGTTAAGAATTTATATTAGGATAAAACCACATAATTAAAATAGAAGAAATAGGGTCATTACCACCCATAAAATCATAGTTTATATTTTATCCTCCCATTAAAGGAACACTTACTTGAGTTACCTTTTTGATTGTGGTAAAACTCTGTCTGAGCACAACTCATGCCACTATGCACGTACATCGGCCACCCAATCCCATGTCACATTCGGTAATTGGACTTCAAACTACATCACCATATCATAATGGAAAAATGAATCTAAACAAGAACTAAAATGGGCATTAAATTCAAGGCACTAACATTCCTAGCCTATGTATCTAACATTTCCCATGCTTGGGTGATACTAACAAGAAAACATGATCCCCAACCTCAAAGTCCATAGGTCATCAATGATGATAAAAAAATGATTTATTTTTATAATGATTAGTATAAATCTATTTTTGATCAATTAAAACTACATTGAAGTCTATTGAATGATACCAGGACCTAATATCACACCCTCTGATATATTTATCCATTACAGAGGTAAATTCCATATCATACTATAGAAGTCCTCAAAGGGAGCCATATAAATTTTTTTCTAAAATATATATTGTAGTAAAATTGAATGAGTGGTATATTTTTTCACCTAATAAAATATGAAATCATGGACTAATGGTTTGATCATGTCTTTAAACACATGTATAGTCAATTCTGAATGGCCATCATCTAGAGGGTGAAAAATGGGATCATAAGCCCCAGTATACCCAAATATTTATGTAACCATTTCCAGAAGATCTATGAGAAATGAGACTAATTATCTAAAATTATTGTATATGGGAATTAAAATAGGAGTATAATATCATTGAAATATTGTCTTCCCATCTCATCCACTTAGAATTTGTCTGATTTATGATGGATGTGTTACACCTTCAACAGTTGATCCACAACTGCACAAGTTGGGCCACTACCTCGAGTAGTACTTTGCAAAACAATCAAAAAATCCATTATGATTCCATACCATTTCCATTATAGATTCTGTAACAACTATAACAATCCATAATGAATCTAGTTCCCTTCTTTACCATGAAATAGGTGGAACACCTAATGATAAAACCTGAAATACAGTGTTTCATATGAGTACACCAATACTAGGCCAATCCAATAGAGGGTCCTCAACTAAAATACATTCCAGTATGACCAAAAAATCAGGATTTAAAAACTGTCATCTAGTCACACTCTACTAGCGGGAATAAGTTTCTTTTATGGATAAAATAGAATGCTACACATGACTTTTGTGAATATCTATATGCATCTAAAAAGGAAGGGACATTAACATACATTCTTCATGTGATTTTTGAATTTCTTGTGCCTATGTTTTTTGGCTCAATGAATGAGATTCTACATTCCACTATCCATTTATATAGGTTAGATTATTGTCAATATAAGGATAGTATTCAACCCATAATAACTATATAATATTTAATTACTACTATAAAAAGATATATTTTAGGTTAATTTGGTCTGTAAACACCATAATGTGCTCTCTCATTAGATAATGTCTCTATAAACACAAGTCATGAACAACTATTGAAATCCCAAGGTTATTAATTAAGTAATTACACTTGAGATATTTTAAATTTAGAGTCTCATAAACATATAATAAATCATATTTTATTGTCACTATATCCATCCGGATTCATGATGTATCACTAAAGAATTTATTACCTCTTCCAGGCTCTGGATGTTTCAAGATTGTTCTAATTTATGCCTACCTTTCTTCTCTGAAAAGGCCTTATGAAACACTTCATAACACATGAACATGAATCCATTCATAGTTAGAAAAGTTATTAGGTGATTTTAATTTTGATAAGTCCCTTATAAAGTTTCCATAATATACATCCAACCCTAAGAAACATCATATAAAAAACAAATTCGTGGAATAATCATAGGAAAAAATATATTTAGAGATCATAGATCATAGTAGTAAATATCCTAAATATAGAAATAAATAATGGATATAGTATTCAAATTATCTCATTCTAAAATTTCACCTCTCTTATAGGTGTTTGTATTGAGAAGTCATCTTGAAAAATCTCCTTAAAAATCCTCCATGGGAGGAAAATTAGTTAGTCACACCATCTGATAATCCATGAATTGGGTGGAAATGTAGCCTATAATATTTTCCACACATGATGACGTAGTCTGGAATCATATTGGACAATTTAGTCCATCATGAGATGGTAAATGAATCGCTTTATCTTAAGGATGAATATATACTGAATAAATTATAAATTACATCATTAAGGGGAATGTATTTTCATTGTCTTACACCATTTTTCTATACAAAAAATGGTGTATATAGGATCATCATGACACAAAGGTATTTAATTTAATCCCCAAGTATTTCAACAATCGATACTGAGATAAAGTTGTCTGAAGAGCCCATATCAAACAAAGAAGATAATATAGTTGAGTCTATTAGAATAATACCTCTTATAGTTGATGTTTGAACAATATTATCAATGTTTTTCTACAATAATTATTTAAATTGTCTGATCCATATACCATAGCTATAGATGGGCTACCCTGAGATGGTCCTCTCTACAATCACTGATAATCAGATGTCTGGATAGATTAGTCAAGACCTTTGTCTCATCATATTTGGTCTGTTTAAATCCATCATTCTTTATGACATGGATTTAATAATTCTTCTTCTACGAATGGTGCTATAATGGGTCCTCTTCCATGAGATAATTAAAAAATGGTTTTGAAAAACCTCTAATGATGACCCATATGGTATCAAGGATGATAGTATAGAGGGTATCTATCTTAATGTGGGTTCAGATTCACATAATTTCCAAACTGATGGAATATAACAGATCTAATAGTTTGGTTACATTGTATTCCACACCTCAAATGAGTAAAATCAAGTGTACTCTTCCTAAATCTACAAGAATTAGTGCACTATCTTGTTAAATTTTATGTCAAAATTATTCTTTTGAATTTTATGAATTTTATTTCGGAAATAAAAAATATCTTTATACTCAATTATCAAATAATGTTAATACATTGAATATAGTTTCTATGATTATCTTATAGACTCATTCAATCATATTGACTTAGTAAATTGTAATGAATTTGTCAATCATACTGACTCAGTCAATCGTACTGACTCTATCAATTGTATTGACTCTATCCATAATACTAGATATTTTTATCATACTGAATCTATCTATTGAACCGACTATGATAATTGTAATAACATTAGGCATCATACTCACATGGAATCATATAAATACATTTCACTATGTAATAATAATCGTACTCATTTTTTACTTTTAACTCATGCATGCTTTTATTATTATAAAAAAATCCTCTAAATTGGAATCATGTAATCATTTTCACATATATTATTGTTTGAAAAAAAATTATTTCATGTAGTTTGTTGTAATCTAAGAAAAATGATGTCATGTTTTCTATTTCAATATGACCGTTAAAATTCCTTGTTTCCAAGTACCTCCAAATTTTTTAGAGAAATGTGACCATTGGAACATGAGGCCCATAAATAGGCGGTCATTTGAAATAGAAACAATACATTGATCATCATTTTCTTTTATAATATTCAATAGAGAGACGTTGTGACTTCTCTCTTTCTTCGTTCAAATTCCTTGTAATTACAAAACATGAAAGACAAGTTCTTATCTTTTGTATTTCAGTAAGTGCTTTGTTTTTATTTGTGCAACCGATTAGGTGATAACGATCGAGAGCTATCAAGGATATGTAGACGGTGCGCTGGATCTTTGTATCGAAGGCATTCATGTGTTTGAATGAAAAAGGTAATAACTACCTATAAAATCAGGGGCGTGTGGGTATACCAAGATGGACATACAGATCATCGTATCGAGGGCTGACCAAGGTGGTGGTAAGACATAACCCTAATACATTGTTAAAGGATACCCTTATATTTAGGATGACCTAGTTTTTATACTTTTTCATACTCTGCTATTTTTATTAGAAATGGAATTGTATTGTTTCCTCTTTCTTTTCATATTCATTCCAATAATAATATTTTTAATTAAAATTATTTTGATGCATATTGTATTAATAGATTCTATATGTTGTATGGTAGAATCATTTTAATTTGTATAACACTAATCATTGTATTAAACAATAATACATTTATTTACATTACTTATAGTATTACATTATATCATATCGTGTTTATAAGATGAAAGACCATTGTGGCCAATTTTATTGGTTATGAATTGTATATGTTTAAGATCTCATAATCTATGTACTTTCTTAAGTGTTTAAATTCAATTTTTTTAAACAAAAAAATCACAACCTCATGCATTGTTCCATATAATATACATACAAATCTATATTATGATCCAACAATTGGAATTAGAGATTCTTTCCACTGATTTGGTATTATATGATTTATTTATATTGAGAACACAATTATGTTGATATTATAAATTTCCAATTATAAATACATACTACACTATCATGTGGAGTGGATTAGTAATGTTTCATTAGATGGAAGCAATGAATATTTTATAAATTGAATATATAAATACAATGTGACCAACTATATACAAAGGGAATGACTATGAGTGCTGGAGGGATCAACTATAACATCCCAGGTAGATAAAGAATAAAGAATTTTCATATTTATTAATATTTACGAAATAAATTTTAATTTTAATTAAAAGGGGTTTCTACGTTCGATAGTGTACTCGGTACGCAACGATGAGTTTCTTTAAAAACTTACGTTGCACACAAGTAATAAAATAATATTATTTTAAACGTTAGTTAACGAGTAGCCGTTGTTCTGGCGGGAATGTATAGAAATAACTAAAATATGATTATATATTTTTTTAAATGTTTTTACATTTACCCAATAAAAGATAAAGGCTTAAAATACGGAAACAGTTCAATTTTAGGCATTTATACCCTAATTTTCACGAAAGGTCCACTTATCACCTTTTGACGGAGAATCGTTATTAAATATAGTTTTGATCGATGTTATCAATTCTATTGGACCAAATATAACTCTTCTTTAGAATCGGGACATAAAAATTTACTTTGTGTAAATTTTTGGTACCTTTCTGATAAAGTTCATTTTTTTATGAATAGTGTAAAATGTTATATTTTACATCAAAACTGCTTTTTAATCTAGTTTATTTATATGATTAGATTATCTTTTGAATTGGTTTTAAAGTGAAATTAGAAAATATTTTTACCATTAAATCCAATAGTGGTCATTGGAATTAATTTCACTTTGAAATCAGACTTAAACTAGTGTCAATCTTTTGATACTTATTGTTTCATAAAAACACGCTATTTGCTCTGACAGTGGGAATTAATTATTAAATTAATTAATGTGACTTATATGTTTTGAATTTTTTAAAATAGACTTCATTTTTGAATTCTTAATATCAAATATAGCTTAGGGTGAATGTTTGGTAATTTTCTGAAAAACTTCAATTTTTTGATGAATAGTGAAACCACTAAGTGGTACTTATAAAGACTGATTTTCCGTTTAAATGAAATTTTTCCATCATTGTGTTTTGAATTTCAAAAATCAGACATACTTGGTTTTCATTAAGAAGAAAAATGTGGTTCAATGAGATTATAATAATTTTTTGGTGAATAGTAACTTATTATGTTCTTAATCGCGATTAGTGGTAATTAGTGTAGTTTAAGGTATAAATAATGCTTTAATAAAATGAAATGACCTAGACACATGTCCCAACCTTATTGGTTGTGTCATGGCCGACCACGAAAAGCCATGGGTCAACTTGGGGACCCCATGGAGACACTTTGGTTGGGAAATGAATAAATAACTTTATATTTAATGTAAAAGTAAAAATGACACAAACATAATATGTTTTACAAAAACAATTTTTACATGGGGTTATAAAGATCGGATTTTTGATTATAAATAGTCATTGGAAATATAAAACGATTTCCTACATCATAGTAGTTTTATTTATAATTTTAGACATTAAATAAATTAAATTATTTATGACATAATAATGATATAGCGATGACATCATTATTTGACGATTTAAACAAAATTGAAAGATAATGTAAAATATAAGAACTACACATGTCCAAAACCAATTGGATGAGTGGATTTCGAACCCTTATCACCTTATACACGAATTATATCAATGTGGGACCTTTTAAAACCGAAACACATTTTCAAATAAAGTAATGTTTCTTTACTTTCCAAAAGTCCCCCTCCTCTCCTCTTATAAAAGGCCCCCACCTCTACCTCATTTCACACACTCCTCAAGCCTTTTTCTTGTCCAAACCCTGCCCATTTACTCTCTCCACATCCCTCTCCTAATCCTAGAGGATTACCTTTGTTCAGAACCCTTTCAAAGGAAGCCTTTAGGCTCAAATCAATAGAAGTTACACTTTTAAAGGTAATTCATTCTCTCTTGTTCATTTGTTTTATTTTGCTTCTCCAACCACCTAAACTCTTTTTATTTAATTATTTTGTAAAAAAACTAGTATATTAAATATACTAGGATGTTTTTATGAGATTTATTTGAGCTACACTCTCACACAACTACATCAAATGGTTAAAGAACATACGGTTTCCGTGGATGGCGAAATTCTGCCTCCCGAAACGATGATTGTTCAATACTCATTTAACACCTTCAAAGGTGGCCATTATGATGTCACTATTCTTATATATGATATATAATATGTTTATGTTTTCCTTAAGCTTCTGTTTTTTTTTTCATTTTGGGAATACCATTATGGTTTCCATTATGGGTAAACACGATATCTTCATTTTAGGAAGTGCGCACTACCGCCCCCTGAAAGTGATTTGATTCATTTATACCATATGTGGGATGTTTAAAGGATAAAGTTAACGATATTATATATGTTGTTATACTGGAATTATAATATACCTCTATATCATTATTATTTCTTTCCATTAAAGTATGAGATAGAAATTAAAGTAGCGTTCATGCGTACGTACGGCTTACCGTCTCCATGAACGGTGCATTTCATTTCTTATCCCCAAATGTAATGTACTATTAAAAGTACATGTATATAATGGATATATATAATTAATGATATATCTAAATGATGAATATAATTATGGAATTAAAATATACATACCTCTCATTTAGTTTTAATTCCATTAATATGACAAAGAAATGAAAGTAGCGTTCATGCGTACGTACGGCTTACCGTCTCCATGAATGGTGCATTTAATTTCTTACCTCTAAATGATTATGTAATATTATAAATACATGTATATGCTGGATATATATGATACATATTATATCCAAATCGGGAATTTCATCTTGGATATAAAGAACCTTTGACCGCACGAACAACATGTAATTGTAAGAAGTCCACTTTCGACTTAAGAACCAAATATTGACAAAACAAACATTATTAACTTAAATGGTTACATAATGTTTATAACATGGCAATAAGTGATATAAAAGGAATAATTAACTTTAAAAAGGTTCTTAATCAAGTATAAATTAACTCAAGTTTATTATTCAGGACGTTAAAGAACGATCGAGTCAAGTCGGACCCGAGGTAAGGGACTTCGTCTCAATCTCCTTTCATTGAGGCGTATTTCGTTTTATACACAACTTTATTTTATACGGTGTATAAACCCCATTAAAATTTACTTTTATACAAAAGGAATCTTTTTCTATGAAGCGTTTTACAAGACGACAAAAAGGAATGTTTCTTTTAACGTATGCGGCGACAACGACCTTTTCCACAGCCGCGAGTATTATTTGGTCTTTGTCTTTCTCAACAACCTGTAATGTTTTTAGAATAAAATAAATACCATATACTCTTTTATGTATTTTGGTATTGAAAATGATTTCGAAAAAGGATTCTATTATGTCAATATATTTATGATATATTGTGATTGAAATGTGGAAATGTTATCATTCCTTTATATTGGTTTTATGTTTTATGATTTTATACTGGTACTTGGACATTTTAACGGGTGGTTACGTTATAAACCATATGATGGGTGGTTCCGTGAATACCAGGACGGGTGGTTACGTTATAACCTCCAATGCATTGGGTATGGATGTCGGCCGTATGGCTATTTCATTAATTATGTATGGAAATTGGCCGTATGGCTATTCCATTAAGTGATATGTGTGGAAGAAGACCGTATGGTTATTCCACTTAAGTATGTTTATGTCCCAAGTTACCTTTATATATGTTATGTGTTCTTTTATGGGTTTTATGGTAATCATTTGGCTACAAAAAGGTAAGTAATGATGCTTTATTCAGTGTAGAGTTTTTACTACTTCATGAAGGTGAAGGTATTACTTTGATAGAGTATATATGGGTTACTTGATGTTTGAAAAACTAACTGTTTTAATTCTTTGTGTATCCCTTACTGAGCTTTTTATGCTCACCCCATGTTTTTTTGAAATGTTTTTCACAGGACTTTATGTGGAATAAGGTCAAGGATGGAATCAAGGGAATGTCATCCTATATAAAACATGGAACTAGACACGTTTCTTTTTAAGAGTTTTTTTTATTATTATGGAATCTTAGTAGAAGTGACTACTTTTTAATCTTTTGAGATGTAATAGTTATGTTCTAATTCTCTAAAACTCTAAACCTGAAAAGATCCTCACCGTGAATTATTCATTTAATTCAATATTAAGTAAGGTTTAAGGCCGGGGACTTATAGTTGGTATAAAAGGTCGGTTTAGACAACATTAGGAGTTAGAAAAGTGTTAAATTATAATATGATTGAAATGATATTGCATTTACGGATTACCATGTTGCTTCGCCTAAGATATTTCTGTGTTCAGAATGGTTTTCCATAGAGGAAACAAAGAAGCTATGTTGGGACGACATCAGGAGGAAGATAACATTCCAAATCAGCAACCTGAGATGGTCAGAATCGGAACTGAACAGTTTGTTGCAGTGATGGCACAGTTGACTCAGGCTATAAATGGTGGTGGTATCCATGCACGAGATCAGCCAGATCAAACGCAGCGGAACATGTCAGTGGTGGAACATTTAATGAGGCAACATCCCCCATCATTCAGAGGATCATCTTACCCTGTGCAAGCTGAAGGGTGGATTAAAGAACTGGAAAAGATTTTTGATGTCATGGGGTGTTATGAACATAAAAAGGTTAGTCTTGTTGTTTACCATTTTGAAGGTGAAGCTGATCAGTGGTGGTCTATGGTGAAAAATATAAGGGATAGTGATGATATTGAGGATCTTCACTGGGAAGAATTCAAAGGTATGTTTCTTGAGAAATATTTTCCTAAGGTGGTTCGTCTTAGGATGGAAATACAGTTCCTAGAATTGAGGCAGGAGGATGATTCAGTGGCTGCTTATGAAGAAAAGTTCACTCGATTGGCACGATATGCTCCAAACTTCATACGAGATCTTGATAGTAAAATAAACCATTTTACTCAGGGTTAAAGTCAAATTATCGAAGGGCTTTAGCTTCTCGTGAGTTAAAAAGTTATGAAAAACTTGTTCGATGTGTGGAGAAGGTGGAAATGGAGTTTGCCGATGATCAGGTGTTCTATGACAAACAACAGAATAAGAGGTCTAGTTGGCAGGAAAAGGGGAAGAATTCATCAAAGAAGCAAGGAGGTAAGAAAACCAAATATCCATCCTGTGAGAAGTGTGGTAAAATACATCCTGGAGAATGTTTATCCAAGTCTGGTAAGTGCTTTCGGTGTGGTAAGTCTGGTCATATTGCTCGTAACTGTAAGGAAGATGATCATGCAGGAAATGAAAAGCCAACGGTAAGATGTTTTAAGTGTAATGAAATGGGTCATTATGAAAACGAGTGTCCAACGAAGAACTCAACTGGGGGAATGCAGCCAGACTACAAGAAGAAAGGGGTGGTAAAATTCTTTGCAACAACTTCAGCATATGTTGGGCCATCGAATGAAGAGGTATCAGCTCCAGGGAGCTCAGTATTTTTCGAAGATTGACTTGAGGTCGGGGTACCATCAGTTTAAAGTAGAAGAAGAAGACGTTCCGAAGACTGCGTTCTGTACTAGATATGGCCATTATGAATTTGTAGTTATGCCTTTTGGGTTAACCAGTGCACCTGCTGTATTCATGGACCTTATGAATAAAATTTTCCATGAGTTCTTGGATAAGTTTGTGTTTGTGTTTTGAGGTTTGGGAAGAGGTTATGTGTGCCTTGTGATTCACAGTTGAAGAATGAGTTGTTATGTGAGGCTCATAGTTACCCGTTTTCAGTTCATCCTGGCAGTACTAAGATGTACAGAGATCTGCGAGAATATTACTGGTGGGATGGAATGAAAAGAGATATTGCTGATTTTACTATGAAGTGTTTGACATGTCAACAGGTTAAAGCAGAGCGGCAGTTACCGAAAGGGATGCTTCAGCCATTACCAGTTCTAGAGTGGAAATGGGAAAACATATCCATGGACTTTGTTGTGGGATTACCGAGGACATATCGAGGTAATAATGCAATCTGGGTTATTGTTGATCGCTTGACCAAATCTGCTCATTTCCTTGCTATACAAGATACTTTCTCTCTTGATCAACTTTCCCGTTTGTATCTTAAAGAGATAGTCTGGTTACATGGAGTTCCTCTCTCCATTGTATCGGATCGTGATCCCAGGTTTACTTCTAACTTTTGGAAAGGCCTTAGAAAGTCGTTGGGTACTGAATTAAATTTTAGTACAACTTTTCATCCTCAATCACATGGGCAGTCAGAACGAACAATCCAGTCATTGGAGGATATGCTACGAGATTGTTCTATGGATTATCAGGGAAGTTGGGACCAACATCTTTCTTTGGTTGAATTTTCTTATAATAACAGTTTTCATCCCAGTATACAGATGGAACCATTTCAGGCATTATATGGGAAGCGGTGTCGAACTCTAGCTTTCTGGGATGAAGTGGGTGAAAGGAAGTTGATGGGACCAGAATTGGTAGAAGAGATGGCAGAAAAAGTTCAGCTGATTCAGAAACACATGAGAGCAGATCAAAGCTGGCAGAAGAGTTATGCGGATAACCGGAGGAAGTATCTATCTTTCGAGGTAGGTGATCATGTTTTTCTCAAGGTTTCTGCTTGGAAAAGTGTGATGAGATTTGGTAAGAAAGGAAAGTTGAATCCAAGGTTCGTTGGACCATACGAAATTCTGGAGAGAGTTGGATCAGTTGCATACCGAGTGGATTTACCTCCGAGTTTATCTCAGGTAGACAATGTTTTTCATGTTTCAATTATGAGGAAGTATATTCCAGATCCATCTCATCTTTTGAGTCCAGAGGTAGTTCAGCTGGAAGAGAACCTATCTTATGAGGAACAACCGGTCCAGATTCTTGACCACAGGGAGCAGGTGCTATGGAATAAGGTGATTCATCGGGTAAAGGTTTTGTGGAAAAACCATGTGATTGAAGAGGCAACGTGGTAATCTGAAAATGCTATGAGGGATAAATACCCCCACTTATTTTGATAAGTGAATAAAATTGCGAGGACGCAATTCCCAAAAGGGGGGAAGGATGTAACATCCCAGGTAAATAAAGAATAAAGAATTTTCATATTTATTAATATTTACGAATTAAATATTAATTTTAATTAAAAGGGGTTTCTACGTTCGATAGCGTACTCGGTACGCAACGATGAGTTTCTTTAAAAACTTACGTTGCACACAAGTAATAAAATAATATTATTTTAGATGTTAGTTAATGAGTAGCCGTTGTTCTGGAGGGAATGGATAGAAATAACTAAAATATGTTTATATATGTTTTTAAATGTTTTTACATTTACCCAATAAAAGATAAAGGCTTAAAATACGGAAAGAGTTCAATATTAGGCATTTATACCCTAAATTTCACGAAAGGTCCACTTATCACCTTTTGACGGAGAACTGTTATTAAATATAGTTTTGATCAATCTTATAAATTCTATTGGACCAAATATAACTCTTCTTTAGAATCGGGACATCAAAATTTACTTTGTGTAAATTTTTGGTACCTTTCTGATAAAGTTCATTTTTTTATGAAAAGTGTAAAATGTTGTATTTTACATCAAAACTGCTTTTTAATCTAGTTTATTTATATGATTATATTATCTTTTTAATTGGTTTTAAAGTGAAATTTGAAAATATTTTTACCATTAAATCCAATAGTGGTCGTTGGAATTAATTTCACTTTGAAATCAGACTTAAACTAGTGTCAATCTTTTGATACTTATTGTTTCATAAAAACAAGCTATTTGCTCTGACAGTGGGAATTAATTATTAAATTAATTAATGTGACTTATATGTTTTGAATTTTGTAAAATAGACTTCATTTTTGAATTCGTAATATCAAATATAGCTTAGGGTGAATTTTTGTTAATTTTCTGAAAAACTTCAATTTTTGATGAATAGTGAAACCACTAAGTGGTACTTATAAAGACTGATTTTCCGTTTAAATGAAATTTTGCCATCATTGTGTTTTGAATTTCAAAAATCCGACATACATGGTTGTCATTAAGAATTAAAATGTGGTTCAATGAGATTATAATAATTTTTTGGTGAATAGTTACTTATTAAGTTCTTAATCGCGATTAGTGGTAATTAGTGTAGTATAAGGTATAAATAATGCTTTAATAATATGAAATGACCTAGAAACATGTCCCAACCTTATTGGTTGTGTCATGGCCGACCAATACAATCCATGGGTCAACTTGGGGACCCCATGGAGACACTTTGGTTGGGAAATGACATAAATAACCTTTTATTTAATGTAAAAGTAAAAATGACACAATCATAATATGTTTTACAAACAAAATTTTTACATGGGGTTATAAAGATCAGATATTTGATTATAAATAGTCATTGGAAAGCTAAAACGATTTCTACATCATAGTATTTTTTTTATAATTTTTAGACATTAAATAACTTAAATTATGTATGACATAATAATGATGCAGCGATGACATCATTATTTGACGATTTAAATAAAATGCAAAGATAATGTAAAATATAAGAACTACACATGTCCAAAACCAATTGGATGAGTGGATCTAGAACCCGTATCACCTTATCCACTAATCCTATCAATGTGGGACATTTGAAAACCGAAACACATTTTCAAATAAAGTAATGTTTCTTTACTTTCCAAAAGTGCCCCTCCTCTCCTCTTATAAAAGGCCCCCACCTCTACCTCATTTCACCCACTCCTAAAGCCTTTGTCTCGGCCAACCCCTACCCATTTACTCTCTCCAAATCCCTCTCCTCATCCTAGTGGATTACCTTTGGGAATAATCCTTTCAAATGAAACCTTTAGGCTCAAATAAAAAGGAGTTACACTTTTAAAGGTAATTCATTCTCTCTTGTTCATTTGTTTTATTTTGCTTCTCCAACCCCCTAAACTCTTTTTATTTAATTCTTTTGTAACAACACCAGTATATTCAATATACTAGGTTGTTTTTATAAGATTTATTTGAGCTACACTCTCACAAAACTACATCAAATGGTTAAAGAAGATACGGTTTCCATGGATGGGAAAATTCTGCCTCCCGAAACGATGATTGTTCAATACTCATTTAACACCTTCAAAGGTGGCCATTATGATGTCACTATTTTTATAAATGATATATAATATGTTTATGTTTTTCTTAATCTTCTATTTTTTTCATTTTGGGCATACCTTTATGGTTTCCATTATGGGTAAACACGATATCATCATTTTAGGAAGTGCGGACTACCGCCCCCTGAAAGTGATTTGATTCATTAATACCATATGTGGGATGTGTAAAGGATAAAGTTAATGATATTAAATATGTTGTTATACTGGAATTATAATATACCTATATATCATTATTATTTCTTTCCATTAAAGTATGAGATAGAAATTAAAGTAGCGTTCATGCGTACGTACGGCTTACCGTCTCCATGAACGGTGCATTTCATTTCTTATCCCCAAATGTAATGTACTATTAAAAGTACATGTATATAATGTATATATATAATTAATGATATATCTAAATGATGAATATAATTCTGGAATTAAAATATACATACCTCTCATTTAGTTTTAATTCCATTAATATGACAAAGAAATGAAAGTAGCGTTCATGCGTACGTACGGCTTACCGTCTCCATGAACGGTGCATTTAATTTCTTACCTCTAAATGATTATGTAATATTATAAATACATTTATATGCTGGATATATATTATACATATTATATCCAAATCGGGAGTTTCATTCTGGATATAAAGAACCTTTGACCGCACGAATAACATGTAATTGTAAGAAGTCCACTTTCGACTTAAGAACCAAATATTGACAAAACAAACATTATTATCTTAAATGGTTACATAATGTTTATAACATGGAAATAAGTGATATAAAAGGAATAATGAACTTTAAAAAGGTCTTAATCAAGTATAAATTAACTCAAGTTTATTATTCAGGACGTTAAAGAACGATCGAGTCAAGTCGGACCCGAGGTAAGGGACTTCGTCTCAATCTCCTTTCGTTGAGGCATATTTTGTTTTATACACAACTTTATTTTATACGGTGTATAAACCCCTTTGACTTTTACTTTTATACAAAAGGAATCTTTTTCTACGAAGCGTTTTACAAAACGACAAAAAGGAATGTTTCTTTTAACGTACGCGGCGACAACGACCTTTTCTGCCGCCACGAGTATTATTTGGTCTTTGGCTTTCTCAACAAGATGTAATGTTTTTAGAATAAAATAAATACCATATAATCTTTTATGTATTTTGGTTTTGAAAATGATTTTGAAAAAGGATTCTATTATGTCAATATATTAATGATATATTGTGATTGAAATGTGGAAATTTTATCATTCCTTTATATTGGTTTTATGTTTTATGATTTTATACTGGTACGTGGACATTTTAACAGGTTGTTACGTTATAAACTATATGAAGGGTGGTGCCGTGAATACCAGGACGGGTGGTTACGTTATAACCTCCAATTCATTTGGTATGGAAGTCGGCCGTATGGCTATTCCATTATGTATGTATGGAAATTGGCCGTATAGCTATTCCATTAAGTGATATGTGTGGAAGTCGACCGTGTGGTTATTCCACTTAAGTATGTTTATGTCCCAAGTTACCTTTATATATGTTATGTGTTCTTTTATGGGTTTTATGGTAATCCTTTGGCAACAAAAAGGTAAGTAATGATGCTTTATTCAGTGAAGAGTTTTTACTACTTCATGAAAGTGAAGATATTACTTTGATAGATTATATATGGTCTACTTGATGTTTGAAAAAATAACTGTTTTCATTCTTTGTGTATCCCTTACTGAGCTTTTTATGCTCACCCCAAGTTTTTTTGAAATGTTTTTCACAGGACTTAATGTGGAATAAGGTCAAGGATGGAATCAAGGGAATGTCATCCTATATAAAACATGGAACTAGACACATTTCTTTTTAAGAGTTTTTTTATTATTATGGAAACTTAGTAGAAGTTACTACTTTGTAATCTTTTGAGATGTAATAGTAATGTTCTAATTCTCTAAAACTCTAAACCTGAAAAGATCCTCAACGTGAATTATTCATTCAATTAAATATTAGGTAAGGTTTAAGGCCGGGGCCTTATATCAACTAAAGTCATTTTTTATTAATAATGGAGTTGAAATAATTATTATACATACTGGAGGATACAAAATCACTTACAATGAAGTCAGTACATTCACCAATGAAGAGAAGAATGAATATTAACTGAATTAAAAGGTAAATAATATTTTGTTATGTTCTGTGACCATGAATATATATACCATATATTATCTTGTGAAACATCCAATTACATCTAGAAGAAATATAATGTCACACATTTTGGTACATTTAATGTTATAGGAACAAGAAGTGCAATTCTTCGAGAAGAATATCTTGGGTTAATTTTTCTTTATGGAGAACCAAAATGTAAGGTGGGGTAATTATTTTGTAAAATAGTCAATAGTTTAAAATATATAGGATAAAAAGTTCTTTTGGATGAGGCACTTATAGACAAAATTATTGATATAATTACAAATGAATTTGAATCGAAAAAGTAAACTACTGATGAAAATAGGAAATTTACTCAAATCACTCTTGATGTGTTATTTGGAACTATACTATAGCATTAGACAAGAATGAAAAGAGATGTAGATTCCAATAAGAAGAAGAATGATAATGGATGTGTAGATTTTACTATAATATCCAAAGCTAAGACACCAAAAATGAATACCGGATCCAAAGAAATTAAAGATGTTATGTCTGAATCAACTGACAGTGAACAACTTGAAAATTTGTTAGCCATTATTTCTATAAAGATAAACAATATTGTGGAACAAATAATTTAAGTTAAGATTCAAAATGAATGATAGGAAGTATAAGAAATACTCAGAGGTAACATGTTATGAATTTAAAAGAGAAGGTCGTAATACAAAGGGTTGTCCATTACTAAAAAGTAAATACATAAAGGAGAATCATTTTGAATGAAATAAGAAAAAGTATTACTAGCCAAAGACAAATAATTGTTTGTAGAAAAGTTATACTTGGAGTGCTAGTGGTTGGGATTCATCATGTAATTCTTCAGAATATAAATCTTTTGGACAAAGAAATAGAGGACTAATAGACTGACTACTTATTGAAAATCATTGTTTCATGGCAAAGGTACACAATGATGAATCTCTTACAAATGTTTATTTATGTGATAATTACCCTGATGAGAAACATAGTTACTCTTCAGATGAAGAATATTATTTTATAGATATCAATTTATCTTTTTTTTAAGAAGTATATTGACTTTCTAAATTATACGATAATGGAAATTACGAACTCACGAAAAATCTTAATAATACAATTTCTAGAATAAATATTCTTATAAAAAAATATCAGATCATTTCAAAGGATATTGAAATGAAATTTTTTGATTTTGAAAAGTTTTCAAAAAACCTTTTCGATGAATATTTTGAAAAGGATAATCATTCTAAGGATTTTGAAAAACATGTTTTAAAGATAAATATTTTAGAAACTAAAACAATTTCAAAAACAATTTCTTATAAGAATGATAATTTAATCATTAGTCTAATGTATAAAATGTTTTCTCTTAATTAACTTTTATCAAAATTCACCTTGGGATATTTTTTTTATAAAATGTATTCTCTAATTCTTCATCTTAACAATATATCTAGAAATGGTTTCCCTCACTTAAAACCAATTTTTAGTCATAACTATTTTCCTCCTAAATGTGCCCAAATTTTTATTAAAAGTCAATGTGGTGGAGATTGGGAATGAAATTATTCTCATAGTGGAAGTCAATCGTTAGGATTTCATTAACTCCATTTTGAAAAACAGATGTGGATATCCAAAATTCTTTTATCTGACAATTCATAATCCAAAAAATTTTGTGTTTTAGAAATACTAATTATTTCATTTTAATGAAAACATGATGTGTTCCAACTACAAAGAACATTTGGTATATAGATAGGGGTTTTTCTCGACACATGATTGGAAATAATGAATTCTTTGAAAATATTATTGAAAGAAAAGGTGGAAAAGTTACCTTCTATGAAATTTTCAAGGAATGATTGTTGGTATAGGTAATGTTTGTATCCTTGGTAATGTTTTAATTTTAAATTTTTTTTGTAAAAGATATTATCACAACCTCATCAAAAAAATTCAATTATGTGATGATGTATAACTTGTTAATTTTAGGAATGATAAGTCATTATTTCACAATTATGAGGATGAATTCATTCTATCTTTCCATAGGCATGATAATGTATAAACTATTTACATAGAAGAGATTAGGAGGCAAGACTTACCCCTATAAGTGCAATGGAAGACCAATCTTGGTTATGTCATAGAAGTTTAGAACATTGTTTCATTATAAACCGTTCTAAAAAATTATAAGGATAGACTTTTTAAGGATCTACTGGATCATTGGTATGATTTTCCATGATTTTTTATCCTTGTCAATATAGAATGCAGTATAAAACAATATTTAAATAAATCAATGATGTTTAATCTTCTAATGAATTACATCTAGTGCACATGGATCTTTTTGCTTTTACAAAAACTGACAACATTGTAGGAAAATATTATGTATTTATTTTAGTTGATTTTTACACTTGATTTACATGTGTTTGTTTTATAGTAAATAAATCCAAATCCTTTTTCTATTTTAAAACATTCAATTACCATGTTAAAAATGAAAAAACCCTACCACTGATATGTATAGATTGTGATCATTGTGGTGAATTTCAAAATTCATATTTTGAAACTATTTGTAGTAAGAAAGGTATTAATCACTACATTTAATCTCTAATAACCCCTTAGGAAAATGGTGTTGTTGAGAGAATAAATCATATTTTCATGAAATGACAAGAACCATGTTGATTGAATACTCAATTGATAATAATTTGTGGTATGAAGTTGTTATACTTCATGTTATACTACAAATCTTGTTTTAATAAGTCCTTATCTTAATAAAACACCTTATGAAATATGGACTTATAGAAAACCTAAATTGTTATACTTTGGAGTATTTTGTTTCAAAGTATTCATATTGAATACAAAAGATAATTTTCAAAAATTCGCACCAAAATCTGATGAAGGAATCTCTCTAGGTTGTTCCAAAACTTCTAATCCTTATAGTGTTTTTAACAAAAACTCATGTGTTGTTGAAGAAATAGTGAATTTTATATTTGATAAAATTGAAAATAATGTTTCTAAACAATCCTTACATTTATCAACTGATGTATTTTCAAAAACTGATTACCATCCAACGATTGAAAACTCTTCTTATAAAGAGAATACTGAAGAAAATTTTTCTGAAATATTTACCACAGAAGACTTTATATCTTATGCTGATGAACATATATGTAAAAACCCAAATCAATTTTTTCATAAAAATCATCCTAGTGATAATATCATTGGTGATATATATCAACCTGTAAGGACCATAAATTTCATCAGAAATGAAATATAGAATCTTCTTTTAGATCTCAATTAGAACCTAAAACTCCAAGTGATGAATTTGCTGATGATTATTGGATTAAAGAAATGAAGGATGAAATAATGAATTTGAAAGGAATCATGTGTTGAATTTTCTTGAAAGACCTAAATAAGCAACATAATTGGTGTAAAATGGGTTTTCATAATAAAATGTTATTAAAATGGATTTATTATATGAAATAAATCAAGACGTGTTGTGAAGGACTATAATCAACAACATGGAATATATTATGAAGAAACATATCCTCTTGTATCTAGACTTGAATATATTCATATTATATTAGCCTTTATAGCATACATTAATTTCGAACTATTTTAAATGGATGTAAAATGTGCTTTTCTTAATGGTTTTGTACAAGTAGAAGTATTTGTTGAACATCCTCATAGTGTTAGAGATCCAAAACATCATGATCAAGTTTATAAATTTACCAAAGCTCTGTATGTATTTAAACAAGCCCCTGTGCATTGTATGATAGGATTACTAGATTTATTTTACAAAACAGTTATTAAAATAGGACTGATGATCCAACTCTTCTAATAGAAATGGAAAACAAAAATGTTTTTATTGTTGAAATTTTTGTTGGTGACATTATATTAAGATCAAATCAGTAATCTAAACTAATTATTTTGCAAATATAATGAAATATTAGTTCTAAATGAGTAATATAGGTGAGTTAACATTATTTCTTGGGTTTCAAATATCTAAAAAATATTATGGAACCTATATATTTATATATAATTATAATAATTACTTACTAAAAATGCATGGATATGACAATACTAAAATTATATTCACTCCAATTAGTACCTGAAATACACTTGATCTTGATTAAGCTGGAAAACCAGTGGATCAAAAAACTCGTAGAGATATTATAGAATGTTTGTTATAATTGATAACTAGTAATCCAAACATAATGTTTTATGTGTTCTTCTGTGATTTATACCAATAAAATCCTAAACAATCCCATTTAAAAGCTGTGAAAAGGATTTTCCAGTATTTAAAATGATCTTCAGATTTAGTTCTTTTTTATTCTACTAGAAATGATTTTGTTTTGAAATGTTTTTCAGATGGTGACATTGGTGGCTCTAGAAAGGATAAAAAGAGTACATATAAAAATTTCATTTATTATAAGATTTTGTAGTTTCTTTTTTCATGCATGAAACAACACTGAGTAGCACTTTCCATTGATGAAGATAATTATGTAGCAGATGGATGTTGTTGTGCTCAAGTGTTTTGGATGCAACAAACACTCATTGACTATGGTACAAGTTTTTTCAAAAATAAAATACTATGTGATAATATTAGTTTTATAGATATTTTTAAGAACTCATCACATCAATCACGTTCAAAACATATAGATTTTAGGAATCACTTTATTAGGGATCACAGACAAAAAGAAGATATTATTTTACATTTTATCGGAACACGAGAACCACTTAATATCATTTTTACAAAACCATTACCTTCTGATAGATTTTAATATATTAAGCAGGAACTATTAATGATTACAATAAAATAATCAATCACATTTACTTTCTATTATTACATTTCTCAATAAAAAAATAACTCCTCTTTAAAGGGAGAGAATAATGGTTTTTTGTTTTTTTACCACTTTTATATTAATTTGTTACATATTTCTTTGTACTTTATATTATTTATTTTAGTTTATAGTTATATTTCATTTTTATGATTCTTATGTTTGGAAATTATGCTTATGGTTTAGAATTTTTTTTATTTTTTACGTATTCTGTTTACTATTTTGAAATTCTCATATATTTTTTCAAATTATATTTATCAGCTTGACAACCTACAATAATGATTTTTTTCATCAGCTCGACAATCTATAGTAATGAATTTGTTTTCCATCGTCTTGAAAACCTATGGTAACAACTTTTTCTTCCAACACATTTAAAACCTATGACAATTAATTTTTTTTCAATAGCAATGACAACCTATGGTAATGAATTTGGTCTCCATCGGCTTGACAACTAATGGTAATAACACTGTTTTCCATCCACTTGAGAACTTATGGTAATTCCATTATTTTTCATTAGAGATAAAACCTATGGTAATGGAATTGTTTTCCATCGGTTTTCCAAATGATCATATTTAAATTATTTTTCATCATTTTGATGTTTGAATGTATTTTATTTTCATTATTGTATGGTATTTTGTCTAATTTCATAATACTATGAAACCAAAAACTTATATGAAATCTCAGACAGGTACATTCTCTCTTCCTTTTGTGTTTTCTATCTTTCATATCATGGTTTCTTTGTTTTTTTAAATAAAAAAACATACTTTATTATCCACTGTTTTATTCTTTATCATCTAATCACAACCATAGATGACCAATAATCATAAAAAATTTCCTATAAATATATGACCCACCCTTCAATCCCACACTGATTTTTTAGAATTCTTAGCGAAGTGCTACATCTCATTCATAAGACTCGATACGATATTTTCTTTTTCTATTCATCTTTATGTCTCAGTCTACTGCCAAAACTCCTACCAAAATTTCTTAAAAGACATTCTCAGTGAATGATTTCATCAATAAAGGTTAATTTCTTGGGAATTAATTGATAGTTATGACTCAACCATCAATATTTTTATTCTATTTTAAGGATGGGAACATCTGTGTGTTGAGAAGCCTATATCTAAACACCTGATTCTTATTAAAGAGGATAGAAAATTATACAATAAGGTGTCTTTTTATAATAATATTATGATTACCATTGATGTGTATGATAGAAAATTTTCAATGTTTGTAATTAAAGCATCACACATTCAAAATGTTCCCACTGAAGGGGATTCCTTTTGTCGATCTCATATGCTATATGACGAATTTGGTAAATTTAACCAAAAAAGAGAAAAAAAATCCATATTTCATATCAATGAGGAGGAAATACATGTCTCTCATATTTCTACTAAGAAGCGGTTTTTTGTCCTTTTTTTCAAGGGTTTCTAATTCCATGGAATGGGGATAGGGAAACTTTTAATATTTCTGACATTTTTATGCTAGATTATCATTTAAAAATTAAAAAATTAAATCTCATGGATTACATTTTTGAAATTATTTAAAATGTGATGTCTGGAGAAATAAAGTCTCATCTTTTCATGTTTCCATCAATTCACACAATGTTCGTTCTTGAATGTTTTAAATTTTGTAATATTCCTCGGAAAGGGATATTAATAGAGATGAATTCCTTTTGGATAAGTAAGAATACACTACCAAAATTGTATATTTGTTATGATTAAGAATCAAAACACTTTCTCAAATATGTGGAATAAGAATTGACACCAAATCAATCGACATCAGAAAAATTTTCCATTATGAAAATAGAATTTGTCCGAACAATTATTGCTTCTCAAAAGTCAGATCCTCAAATTAGTACAAAGAAAAATAAAAAAACTAAATATAGTAAATATGTTGTAGACAAGTGGATAATGGAGAAAGAAAAAATAAAATAAGGAGATCATATGTTTTTTATTTATCTAGCTAAATATATAGCTGAGAAGATAAGGGTAGAGGATACTCTGTAGGATGAGAAGAAAAAAGAAAACTATTTAAAAAAAGCTCAAGATTTTGATGTTGCTAATATTATAAAAGTTGTTGAGATGAAATGTGATCAACTAACATAAAAATTGCAACAAGAACCTATCATACAGACTTTTCTAAATAAAGAGAATGGTAAACAAATAGAGCATGATGTTCAGGAATGTGAAGAAGATAAAGAAGAATTTATTTTGGAATTTCATCAGAGATCTAAGAAGAGTATTGAAGAATCTTCTCTTAAAAAGAGAAGTAAAAAATATAAATGAATTTTCATGCTGATAAAGCACCAACTCAATCTTTAAAATCCCATTCAGATATAATTCCATCTATAGTCAAGAAAGAAGCTCAATTCTCTCATACCGAGAAATTTATTGTTATCCGTGAAAAAGTCCATGAGGTAAAAGATGAAAAATTAGTAGAAATGTAGTAAATGGAAAAAGAGAAATGAAATGGAAAATAGCCTGCTGGAGACTCTAGTTGATCAAATGAACTATAATTTTATGATTATGACACCAATTTAGAACACACAACTTCATTTAAGAAAATAGATTAATTTGTTCAGGTCATGAGAAGAATTCAAAAGACTATTCCTTTTTCCTAAAATTGAATGAAAAAAATACTTTTATTACAGAAAATCAATCAAATAAATTTTGTTCCTTAAGGGAGAATAAAAAGGGATTTTTGTCCTTAATAGTTGATTTAATGGTTTTGAGTGGTAGTTCTGCTGATCACAAGAAGGCATGAACCAAGATGACAATGTGGTCGTATAAAACAAAATGCTCAGTGAATTAACTAGAGGATGAAATTGACGACTTAAGGATACTTTAAAATGATCATGATATTTCTTTTAATAATATTGATATAGAATCTATTGATATATTGAACTCGACATCGAAAAATCAATCGAGATGATATTCCATCAGTAAAAGAGTTTCACAATAGAATGAATTTTTTCCCATTGTATTTTTCAATTGTTTCGTCTTTTAGTGATGAAATAGTTTTGTTGAAGAAAACAAATACTGTGTTATCTCAAGAGAATAAAAATTTTAAAGACAGAATTGATAATCTCAAAGGAGTAATCAGAGATCGTGAATATACTATCAAAAATATGGATCAACTTTTTTTCCAACAAATAATAGATTCTCAAATATTAGGTTGATTCAATCTCAGGTAACAAGAAAGGGATAATAAATATGAAGTCTCTTCTTCATGAGTTGATCATGAAAGAGAAATAATGTTAAAACAAAAAAATGTATTGTTGTATATTTTTTGTCTTTAAAGTTATTAATCATTTAATATTCCATGAACTATATGTACTTATTTTAATTGTTTTTAATTTTTTTCCCTCTATACATTTCAAGAAACTCATGTTTACCCCATTATTTTTGTAAATCATAAAGGGGAGAATTTGTTATAAAAAGTGTAGTATGTTTCAAAAAGGGGGATATTTGTTAATGTATAACTCAATTTAAATATATCTAAATCAATGAAAATATATTAAAACAATCTATAAGAAATTCTTTTCCTATGGTGGGGTTAGTTGTATTAATTTTTTTATTTAAACATTTTTTATAACTCAGGCGGAGATAAGTATTTCTTTTCTAGTTTAACATTGTCTTTTGTGATTTCCAAAAAGAGGGAGATTATTATGTAAAAATTCTTATTTTTACTTTTATGTATTTTATTTAAAAAATAAAAAATCTAATTATACTCTTTTCTCAAATAAAAGAATTAATTTGAATATAGTTTCTATGATTATCGCAATGACTCAGTCAATCATACTGACTCTGCCAATTATATTGACTCTGTCAATCATACTGACTCAGTCAATCATATTGACTCTATCAATTGTACTAACTCTAAAAATCATACTAACTCTATTTATCGTGATGACCCAGCCTATCAAACTGTCTATGATCATTGTACACATATTATGAATCTTACTCACTTTCCATCATATCAACACATTTTACTAAGTAATACAAATCGTACTCATGTTTTAATTTTATATCAGATAATATTTTATTCTTATGGAAACACTATTCCTATCAATTGTACTCATGTTATTATTTTCATATATATTATTTTTTTAACCAAAAATATTTTATGTATTTTTTAATAAATTAATCAAACTGTTCTTGTGATTTCTGTTTCAATATGACCATTACAAGGACAAGTGTCCATGTCCCTCCGAGTATTTAAAAGAAATATGATCGTTGGATTAAATGGGACCATTGGATCCTGAGGCCTATAAATAGAAGGTCAGATGAAATAGATTCATGACATTGATCATCCTTTTATTTTATCATTTTTTAGAGAGAGAAGTTGTGACATCTCTCTTGATTCATGCGAAAGCCTTGAAATTACACAACATGAATGTCTCATTCTTATCCTTTTTATTTCAATAAGTGATTTTTTTTACTTTGTGTGACCGATCAAGTGATAACGATCGAGGGATATTGGAGATAGGAAGACAATGTGACTATCTTTGTATTGAGGGAATTCTAGTGTTTGAAAGGAATAGGTATCGATTATATATAAAATCTAGGGTGTTCATGGATTGCAAGTTGGATCTACCGATCATCATATCGATGTCATACCATGGTGGTGGTAAAACAAACCTCTTATCCCAGGTGAAAGGATAACCTTCTCATCGGGATAAAATAATTGTAATACTTTTTCTTCCCACAACTATTTGTATTATAAAGGAAACAACATTATTTACTATTTCATTTCATGTTTATATCAACTGTAATTTTTTTAATACAAATTATTCTGATACATATTGTATTTATAAATTCTATACTCATTATATTATAATCATTTAATTTTTATTACTCGGATCATTGAATTCAATTCGAATACATTTTTTTACATTACTTGTATTATTAAGTCATAGCATATCATATCTATTAGATCCAAGACCATTGTGGTCAATTTTATTGTTTTTGAATTTTATTATTTTATGATCCCTTAAACTAATTACTTTGTTAAGTGTTTAAATACAATGTTTTTATACGTAAAATTCACCCATCTCTTATACTTTTTCCATATAATAAACATATAAATCTACATAATTATCCAACATTACTGACTCTCTATGCATTAAAATGTCTATTATTCCACATATTTTGGCTCATTAATAATAGATTGATTTATTATTCTAGAAATGTTTTATATGGAGGAATAAATTAACATCGATGAATTCAGAATTTATGAACCCATACTCAATGCATCTTGCATGTGATGGATCAATACCATAAAGAAGAAGAGAAAAATGTTTATGATCAGTAAAACATGATTAATATTCCATGAAGAACATATCATCCAACTATATGTGCATGAAATCCTAGTTTGTTATGTACTTATTGACTCAATAAAAAAATTAATTGTATAATGATGTATTAATATCCACCCAGAGCATACTGCAATGATGATCAGCCTAGGTAATCACATCATACTAGTGCATATAATTATAACATAACATATTAGTAGAAAAGGTGAATATCCTATCTAGAGGTGTATCCAGATGTTAGGATATGTATAAAATTGATTCATGTAATGTTTTGAAAATAATTGGTCCAACATCCCTTTAGAATTAGGAATTTTGTTGTGACTATGACTCACACGGAAGATCAAGAATCCTAGGTGTTGGTCAGGGAGCACCCTGCATGGACTGTATCAAATGTAGGAAACTATCTTAGAGTATATTTTCAGTTTCTAGATCAAGAATGGAAAGTGGTTCTGAATATGGATGAAGAACATTTTTTATGTTTAGTTATTATTAATGTTTTTTTGACAACTAATTTTTTAAAAGAATGTCATTGGAAAATAGTTAACATTTGGTTGAATGTTCAATCCAAAAAAATGGTGATATTTTATTGAGATAGTTTTTTTCCAAGAACATATGTCATTACTGATTAGAACTATAAAATCTATCTTATTCGGGATCCTCAGTCAAACAAGTCAACAAAAATATTATTATTTTTTGTTTGGAAACTTCCTCATTATTCGATATATCTGCATGATGTTCATGCTTCATCAGAATCAATGTTGTCTAGAAAGATAGAATGTTTCTATAGATGTCTAATGAAGATAGTGATTTCAGGCATTTGAATGTTATTTTCTTTCAATCCAAAAGTCATATGATGATTTTCTGGTTATTAATTTTCAAATATCAAATGTTTTAAAACTTTTGAAAAAAGAAATATGAAAAAAAATTTGTGAATAGGTGAACACAACCATATCAACACTTTTTTGGGAATAAAATATAGTGTTAAAAGTAAGGTAAGCCATAATAAATTCCAATGAAACTCATAAGATGCTTTAATAATCAGGTTTTTATAAAAAATTATGATAAAACGACAATATAAATTATTTAGAGGAATGGATTTTGTAAAGTTATATTAAATTTTTATGTCATATCTATAAAATTGGACACTGAAGATCAGATCTAGATATACCGGACTCAAAACAATTTCAAAATATTTTTATGAGAAATGATGATAAAGTTTGCAGTGTGCCTAAGTTAATATAAATTCGGTTGTATAACATTGGAGTAAACAGAGTATGATCCATCGAGAATAAATGAGTTTTGAATATAAAAATATTTTAAATAATTTTTGTCACATGAGAAAATAAAAAAAAATTGAATTCAATTTTGATACTGACCCACCATACTAGGAAGATATATTAATCCATCAGATGGTATTTCTATATCGGTAAATCATCAATATTAGTGGATCCAAAAATTAATTGTGATGAGAAATGGATTGAAGGATTAAATAATAATTATATGATCATTGAGATAAAGAGACTATCATAATGATGATGTGATTGGAAATGATAGAACTGATTTATTAACCACAACTATTTGAAGTCTTTAGATGTTGAAACCATGCACAAGGAAGATTAAAGTCAGTTTGTTATTTGATAGGATGAATACAAAATACAGATATTCTATTAGATATATAATGTACAAAAGATGCATATTTAGAATGAAATTTAATTTTAATGAGATGAGGATGTTTCATCATAATGTGCTAAAGAAAATTTGATCAAAATGATGAAAGGAAAGGATATCTAAAAATGATGATTATTGAGAATTATCAAGATTATTTTATAAGGTGTGATATGATTTGAAATAGTCAAACTTGAATTTAAAATATATATAGATCTCAGAGTTTTTTAATTTTAGAAAGTGATTATTTTATTTAGTTTTCTTTAATTTTTATTCTGAAATGTGTATAAATTTAGGCATAGTACATTCACACAATGAAAAAATTCATGTGAGAAGAAAAGGAAGAGATATCTAGAATTCATGTCAGAGTTATCTTTATAGGCTGAGACCTCATTTGATTTTCGGACTTCTGATAGTTTTTTAACCCGATTGGAGATTATCAGACTATGAAATTGGGTAGGGTTTGAGTAATGTATATTACTAATGCTTTCCACAAATTGATTCTATTATATTGAAATCATTAGAACTGGTTTGTTGGATCCAACCCCATTAGACTGAGATAATATGATCTAAACACTATAAATGGAGGATTCTAAATATGGAATTTTGGGAAAAGTTTTAATAAATTATTTATTATTTGATTTTGGATCAATTTTTTTAATAAAACATTTAAAACATATAACATCGGTATAATCACTCCTATATGGAGATGAATTCTGTCTTATTAGAGTTGGGGAAAAAAATTATTCACTAATCTATTATAGTAAATATCCATAAACTAAAGTTAGTGCATATGAAAGAGATGTAGGTTCCACATTGTATATGAATCTTATAATACTCGTGTTCATTATATTTATAATTATTTTTAATTCATGGGTATAAGGTAAAACATGAAAAGGTAATTATATTTACTATTTTTATGGGTTTTTGTTTATTAATTTCATGAAACATATAAAAAGTGGACAATTGATTCAACACCAACCCCTTCTTATGATTATTCAATCCATTTGAAAATCAATTGATATTAGAAAGAAAGATCCTTTGTTGAATTATTATAATGGATAATATCAATTCTTTCAATAGTTTAGGAATTCTAAAATTTTAAGGTAATAATTTTTATGGATGAAAAAATAAGATGTTTTCTTTATCTCATATATCTTTTCCTGGATTTTTTTGATGCTACTATAATTGGGTTTTCACATATTGATAAAGATTATCCCATGATGATTTTTGATAAGAGAAATATTTTAGTTGTTGGGAAATATAGAAATTTTAATCTAATGTCTTGGTAAAAAATTATTTTTATGATGGTGATGGGTCTCAAAACATCAAAGGGTCTATGTGAATAGTTGGAATGTAATTTTAACGGGAATAATGTAGGGAAGGGAAAAAATATTAATCTTGTTTAGTATGTTTGGAGACATAATAATGAAACATGAATATAAAATTAATGAAACATCACCATGGTAAATTATTATTTTTCAACATTATAGTATTTTTAGATGTTCTAGAAGATTAATCAATATTGGAGAAACTTGTGACAATCTTGCTGGGAATGATTGTTTCTTATATTCTCTCATTAGAATATAAATATGATTTGAAACTTAGTGAATTTCCAAGAATTCTTGATTCTCATAAAATTGTAATAGTTTTAATGATCCGAAATAATATGAAATATGAAATATATTTTGAAACTATGAGAAAGATGAAAATTTAAAATCATGAAAATGTTAATACCTATGATTCTATTGATAAATATGATGATGAGTTTAATAAAAAAGTATTTTCTCATTTCTCCAAGAACTATCATTACGTAATAGGAATGCATGGTGGTAAGAATCATATCAAATGGTTTGAGTGTTGTGGAATGGATCACTTTTGAATTAATTTTACTAAGAAGACTATTAAAGATTATTAAGATGATTATGATAAAAAAATCATTATAAGATGTGGAAAAATGTTCTAAATTTGAAAATTCATAGAAAAAACAAATCTATTTTTTACTGGGATAAAGAAAATTAGGTTGAGTACAAAAACTGACTTAAACTCAACTGAAAACAATATTCCAGAGGTAAATGAACAGAAAAAGATAGAATGTTCATTGGAAAAGTATTTAAAATGAATGAATCATAAAATAGTGAAGAAATTGTGGTGAAGAATCATAAAAATAATATTACCTTATAACATAAGGTGTTACATGCCTTGAGAAAATCAGGTCACTCATGGAAGAAATAATAATTTTAAATATATTTATTTTAAGCATTTTGGAAGGTGATTTCATTTAAAAAATGATGAAGATAAAATCATGGTGATCTTAGGTTTCAATATTAAATTTTTAAATTGTAAAATATGGTTAATGAAATCAACAAGAATTTAGAATATGTGTAAGAGAAATTAAAAAAATTTCTATTAAAACAATTTATGTCTGAAATTACCTTGTGGAAGATGAATGAAAACATCAACAAGAACAAAAAAGTAAAATATAATACTTATAAAAATGCTATAAAATTTCAAATAAATAATATAGTGAAATACATACCATCTAAAAATAAAGTTCAATTGGATTTTTTATCATTTTAGATGATAAGAAAAGTGTTCGGAATGTTTGTTTGGAGACAATATGTTAAAAACTATCACGAAATCCACATTTATAATCTCTCTTAGAATGAAATATGGTCCACACCCCGAATATGTTAGAGAAAGAAGAAGTTATTTACCTAAAAAAAGTTTCAATATAAAATGATATTAATTTAATTAAAAATATTTATTTGATTGTTTTTTGTGTCATGGAATCATTTAGAACAAGTATTCTAATTATTATCATAACATATTATTTCCCAGAAGATGTTTTGAGTAGATAGAAAGAAATAGAGATAAAAGGATTAGTAAATTTACTATCCTATAAGAAGAATATAAAGAAAAATATTATTATGTGGAAAAAAACAGAAAAATAATAAATTTGAATGTAATGTATGTGAAAGATGTGTTTAGGATAGTCATCATATACATTTTCATGTGAAACACTTTCTAGTTCATTTTACTATTGATAGAAAAGAATAAGAAACTAAATAAAATAATGATGAGGAAAGTTGTTTTTTTGTTGTGATATATTTTAAATAAATTAAAAAGAAAAAACCATCAATACTTGACTGTGGTTTTACATAACACATGAAATGTGATATAAAAATATTGGAAGATATTGAAAATATTGATGGAGGTGCTATTCCCTTTGAAAAAGATAGTTCTCCAAATATTAGAGGAATCATAACAGCTGATATTCAAATAGTAATGTTTAAATGTAAGGATGTTTTATTTTTTATGGACTAAAACATAAATTACATTGTGTATGAAATATATGTGATGATGGAAAAGTGGTTATTTTTAGAAAAAAATATTTTATCATCAAAAGTGTTAATGATTGAAAAGTTATTACAAAAGTTTAAGGAATTAGTGGGATTCTCATTCAAAATTGAGAATAGAACAACACCAGCTGTCTATGTTCTGAAGATGATAATGTGTTATGTCCCTAGATACAAAACCATATTGGGTTAAAAAAATATGAAATAACATTCGAATGTTGATTTTCTATAAAAGATGATAGAAATTAAAAGAATAGAAAAATATGCGTGTGTTACATTTCATAATGGTATTAATACAACTAAATTTTTTATGATGGTTGATATTTTAACTATTAGAACATGAGAAATAAATCATTCTAATTTATGTGGGCCAATGAGACAACAATCAACCAAAATGGATTTGTTATTTTTAGATTTTATTTATGATTTTACTTGAATAACCATTTTCATATTTATGAAATAATACTAATAGGTATTAAAAATGTTCAGATTCATCAGAAGTGAGACTGAGAATTTGATGGGGGTTTACATATTGATGTTGAGAATAGATAGTAGTTTATAATTCAAATTAAATACTTTTGAAACATATATGAGAAATAATGTAATCAAACATATATATATTCCTCTATATATCACATAATCAAATAGATATGCAGAAAATACGAATATAAGTGTGGAGGAAGTGGAAAGAATATTTTTAGTAGAATACAAACCTTCAATGTTATATAGGGAAAAATATTATAGTACAATTATACAAGTTCATAATATTTGATTATTGATTCAAGAATACAACTTTAACCCATATGAAATTTGTTATAATAACTACTTCATTGAAATACATCAAGTGATTTCAAAGTCCATTTTTGCTAAAAATAAATCCAAATCATGGAACATTATATAATAAAAATGAAGAGGGAATATTTATGGGCTATTCACCCAATATATAGGGTTAGAAATTCTAGAACAAATATTTACAAAATGTGGCGGATTCATATGATGTGAATTTTTTTAGAATAATAAAAGTTTATTGAGAATTTTGATAAGGAGAAATTTAAGGGTTCCCATGAAATAGATCATGATATAAAATAAAAATATCAAGATTCTAAATAATTTCGTTATGAGAGAAGTGATGTTATAAAAGAACCAATGAAATTTATTACTTAAAAAATGACTGCTGAGTCAAAACAAATCATTGGTAATTAGACGGCTCATTTTCAGAACAAAATCACATTGTGATAAGAGAATCATACCTCCCCCATCTCACAAGAAAACCCAAATTATTTTTCATAATCAATTCATCACAATGAATGGGAGGATGTTATGATGGAATAGTTTGATCAAATTGAAAAAATGAAACATGGAAACTTTTACAACAATAAAAAGGTAAAAATATTATTGGATCAAAATTGGTTTATAAAAATAAGTTGACTGAACATGGATTAGATTCAATAAATAAACCAAGGGTGTTTTCTAAAAGTTATTATATAAACCATCTCTTTTCATATGAATACATTATATAACTTTTTTGGAATACCTAAAACATTATACAAATAGTCTCCCAAAGACCATATTAATTTAGTACCTTTGGAAACATATAACATAAATCATCCATCTCATTGAAAGATCAACCATGTTTCCCAAAAATATCTATCCCTTAAATAATTTAAATTAATACTATTCGTCCATAACCCAGTGAAATGAAACAAAATAAAGCTGTGAGATTAAATGATCAATACTGATAAATAAAGTAAAAGTGTATGCATATCTTGAACATAAGAGTATAATAATGTGATCATGATCATTATAAGATCATACCTTATATATAAAATATCATAAACATGAATCATTGAATAAATATTTTTTTTTCATAAGACATGAATCATAAGTGAATAAAGATCGTAATCCATGAAATCAGAATATAGGAATAAGACATGGAATAGTTGTTTACATATCAATGTTCCATATACTTAACATCTATATGTATAAAAAACATCACACATTATGTAAAATACATGAAATTATGCTCCATCATAGACATATAAACAAGTTACATGGTCCATGCATAATACTATGAACATGAAATTTGGATCACACATAACATTGGGAACATGCAATCAGTTTCATGAAAAACACTGTGACCATAAAATAGGGCTCACAGATAACATTTCCACCATGTAATCAGGTTCACGTATAAACATATGGAAATAAACCATGTATATGAATAACATATTGAACAATTAATCTGGTTAATGTATAACATTTATACTAGTGATTCATCCATATTTACCAAATACATTGGAGGTATATATAGTTTAACCAACACATAATAAAATCATACATACATGGTCTATATAACAATCATCATATCATGACCTCTAAAAAGTGATGGATTTATAACCATCAAAACATAATCCATGAAATTAAATCGATATCATTAACATTTCATCACATTATAATGAATGGAAAATAGATAGGTTTCCCAACCATTTCATTATAAAATAACCCATGAAAAGAAGCTGGTTTCAAAGGTATATAACCCATGAAAGAGAAACGAGTTTCATAAACATATGACCCATAAAAGTGAAATGGGTTTAATAAACATAATTAAATCAAAACATAAACCAATAATGAATGGATATAAATGGAACATTTGGATCATTTCCAAGAATGTATTCAGTGAAACCAATGGATGTAATAATAAATTTAAAATAATGTGTTAATTCATTTAATAAATAATTCATGAGGAAAATATCACTTCTTCTTTGAAAAGAGATTTCTAAAACATAAAAACTTTTGAAATCCATTTTACTAAAAATAATCTTGTATGATTATAATGAAATATTTTAAAACATTATTGTAAAAAATTTCATTGAAAACATATAAATATATATCTCAAATGTTTTCAAATACATTTCTTACAAAATACATTTCAAACTAATAAATATTTCTTGAAATTAATTTGAAACCAATTTTACGTGAAACATATGAAGAAGAATAAACAAATTTAAAAAAAAATTATAAAAAATTAATTTAAAAAACAATTTAAAAAATGGACATTTTTATATTCATAGGAAGAATTATAGATATGAGGATGGGTAAATCTGTACATGTCATACAAGGTAAGAAAAAAACTACCTTTACATTGTAAAAGGTTCAAAAAATTACATGATGTGAAAGAGAAAAGATGATTCATTTGAAAAAAATGGTAAAAGAAAAAAATGGAAAAATTTTATTTAATTATTATTATAGATTAGTTTAATATTCGTTGATAACCTTTTTTGAAAAAATATTTTTGAAGGAACACAGATTTCTGACCGAAGATAGGGTAACGCCAAAATTTCCTAAAAACACATTCCTAACTATATAATGTTACAAATAGTATAATAATGATACCAATACATTAATAAAACATGAATAACCATGGGATAAAAATATTAATTAATTTTCTTTAGATATTGATCAAAAGGATTAATTAAAGGAAGCATAAACCTAAACAATCTCGAAAAGCTATGTGATTGTTTAAATAAACTCTTTACACTTGGTAACATTGAAGCATACTCCTTGTGTAATAAAATTACATTCCATGAAGAATATAATACTATAAAAATAATTAGATTAGATATAAAACATTTCAAAGGTATTATATACACCTAAAGAAAAAATATAGGTAAATAACACGACATGTGTCTCAGAGAAGACAAATTTATAGAAAAGTATTTTACTTATTTGGTAAATTTCGAAACCTAAATCACATGATATAAATTTCATAAAATTGATATGTGAATTACAATAAATTTATATATAAAAATAATATAATACATATGTAGATAGTATACACACCACTCAAAAGGAATGGGTGGTGAATAAAGCATGTATCTTATGAAAATAAAATGTGAGATGAAATCCCATTACCATGTGTCATAAATCTCACCGTACTCATACAAACCACTAGTATAAAAAATAAAATATTATTATATATATATAAAATAACCATATTAAACTATCTAATATCATATATATTTTTATTAGGACCTTATATTACCCATTTGTTCTTGCTTTCATGTTAAGGTTACGCTTCTGGTATCATTCTTTTTGTTTTTCCCATGTGTCTTAATTTTTTATATAGTTGGTCCTTATACATATATCATTATTTCCAAATTTTAAACCATGATATAAATATAATTTATATTCATTATTTATATATTATAATAATATAAATATTATATAATTACTAAATGTAATAAACTGTTTATGTAGACGATATTCTCTATGTACTCATGAATGTTATTTCCATTTTTATTATCATATTGAAAGATAGAAAAAATTAAATATATTCATACATATATGTATAGTAACTGAATTAGAATTTTTATTTAATATATACCATTAAATTGCCTTAAACAAATCATTAATGTATTCTATGTTTCATGTGAAGGAATCTCATCGTTTTGAGGGGGGGTAGTCAACACTTCTTCAAAAAAACATCATATTTACATCAAATGGAAAGTATAATTATATGTGTGAAAAAAATGATAAAATAAGATTAAATAAATAATAAAAATAATATTTTACATATATAATTATATTTTTATACATAATTTCCCACAAGATAGGTGGTAAAGAAAAAATGAACTATCTTCGTTTAGTAATCTTGTAGTTCACTAAAGACAGAAACAAAACGTTAATTACCCATTAGATGGATATGTGTAACTGTAGGTTAAAAAACTAGCATAAAAAATACTATTATATTTATTATACTAGTTTTTTAATAAAGTTATTGAATAATATTAATTGAGATTCTACATAATAAAAATAATATAATGGTTCATGAGGCAGGGTGTTTCCTATTATTCATGTAACTCCGTTTGGTTTGAACCCAATGGATTCGTTGGATGGATTTCTATCCCAAGGTATGATTCAAGGTAGATATGAGGGAATTTCGGTATCTATTTGGGGTGATATTTTTCCCACCATATTAATTTATAGGTGTGAGGAAGTGGGGGGGAAAAGATCTCTTTTTATAGTGTTAGAGGACTAATAGTCTTGTAAATATTTGAAGAGAGAATTCAAACCACATTTTTTTTATTTAATGTGGATCCAATTATGGTCCAATTTAAATCCAAATGATTATAGGGTCTACATATAGCCATTAAATAACTTTTTAAGTAGTTTATATATAATTTAAGCACATATATTAATGGAGTATTATTTAGATAAGAATTATTTTACCAAAATAGATGTAATTAATTTTAATTACTTTCACTGATATTTTCATTAAAAAACAATAATGATGTTATTATAAATTAAAATTTCATCAAAATAAAAAAATTTAATCCATTTTTCAAATTAAATTCACAAAAGTGTCATATATTAATTTAAATTTAATTACATAGTCTGGTCGACATTGGGGACTTCTAATGTAAAAACGTTCAGAAGTTTGCTAAGTTTTTATATCTAATTTCAAAGTGATTTTTTTGATGACCTATATTACATTAAATTATAAAAATATTATTTAATTAAAATTTTAAACCATTTTAAATCTTAAATTAACAATTTAATTATATTATATGAAAAATCTGTTTGGAACAAAAATTCAGTATATTAACTATTCATTAAAAAATAAAACCCTATAGAAAAATAACAAAAATTTGTCCCAACCTATGTTTTATGAATTAATTTTAATTTTAATGTTCATTTTCACATATTAAATAAATAATACTTCCAAAAAATTATTTAAAATGGTTTCACCATTAAAATGTGAAAAACTACTTTAATAAAAATATAATTTTCTTTGCATAAAATTGTGTTTGTTCATATATTCTGTCTAAAAATTTTATTTGATGATTTTAAGAAAATATTTTATTTAATTTGTAACATATATATATAATTAATATCACATATTAATTTTTAATAATTTATTTTCCCAGTTTAAAATATCATTTTCACCATAAAATTTATAATATTTTTCATTATATTTAATCAATTTTCAAATTCATTTATAAATATTTTCTATCCTAAGAAATCATCATACATTTTTGTAAATAATATATTTTCATAAATTAGTTAATACTACCCATAAAATAAAATTTAACACTGAAGATACATCTTAGCGTATTGAATAATTATATTTAAATAATATATTATAGTTCTGTAAAACTTGTTATTTAGTGTTACACATGCCCTCATGGAATGTAATTATTGAAAGTGGTGGAATCTAACCTCAAAATTACTTATATATAAAGATAAAAATTGTGTTTCTTATATTTCAAAATTTACATAGTGTTGCATATAACATAATCCACCCTTAGAAATTTAATATAAAATTAACTATTTTTACTATTTCATAAATTAAAAAATATAAAAAATGATAAAATAATTTGAAAAAATAAATAAATAAATCTTGGAATACTAAATTCTACCCCCTTAAATTAATTTATTCATCTAAATTTATATGTATTATAAATTGATCAATACATGAAATTTTCATTCAGAGAAACCCACGTCTATAAAATGAATTATATAACTTCCATTAAAAATAGAATATTGGAACCCTAACGGTTCCACAAAGTAAAATATAAATAGGTTTTCACATAGTAGAACATAATTGGGAAGTAAAAAAATTAATATGGAAGAGAAATATAACTATAATTTGATAATAGAGAGTGATAGAGAAATTGGTTAGAATAAAGTTAACAATTAAAAATACATAAATCTAAGATAATATAATGGAACATTTGATTCATCATAATTGAAAGTACTAGTATTTTATATGTATTCAAGGTCATTTTTTAAAAAGATGAAGAACTTTCATGAAAATATATTCTTTCATGATTTCAGTACAACATCAACTTTTTTGTTTGTTGATCCACATCACCTATTTCACTAAAAAGGAAGGTTCCTTTTTCATTATGAAATTACTAACAGATAATAAGATCCGAGTTATTTAACCCAATTTGTTATCAATAATCATCATCAAAAAGTAGTTATAATTGGACATCGAATATTCATAAATCCTCACATAGAGAGATAAAACTTTAATCATACTAGATTCTTTTGAAGTTTAACTTAAACATTCCACAAATATTTAACCTTATAAATATTATTATATATGATAATTAAAATAATTACAAATAATTTCATGAATGTATATTAACATTTATCCATTATAGATCAAAATTTATCACATGTTTGTCCCATTCCAATCATGTGAAAAACATTACAGTATTTTCCCATGAAACATGTTAATAACCTTAATTACCATAAATCATATTTGAAAACATGTATACTAATTTATTCTAGTGATTACAATATATATTCATTAAGTACAAGAAGTTGTAAACTTAATACATGAAAATATAGAAAAATTTCTAAATAATCAGTTTTAGAGTAATCCATACAATCTAATTTATTTATTCATATCCAGAAAATCATTATTCAAACATCATTATCTTAATGGAAAACATTAATTAAGGGATACCTTCCCTTAATCAATTTTTCATCCTTCCATGAAATCATTTTTCTATGTCTTAATCACCAGTCAGTATTTCAATTTCAATCATTAATGAAAAATTATACTTAAAAATGGTTATATATTTCTTCATTCATTTAACATAATATTTTAATTCGAAAACATAAATAATTCATTCATCCAACATTAGTCTTAAATCATTACTCTTGATTCATCACCATATTCATTCATACCTCTTTCCAAGAAATTTTTATATTAATAATTTATAACGGTTCCTCAACCTCAATATAGTTATGATTCTAATGTTTAATGTAATCCATAATTGAAGAACATCGCATACCTTTTACATATCATTTTTGGTCACATTAACATCAGAAGTATAACCAATACACATACCACCTTATTGATTTTCATTTTGAGATTAACACTATGGATATCGACTCTCATAATGAACCTAATTTTCACATATTAAACATAATTACTAACCATGTTATTTCTAGTTCTCTCCATTGACTAAAACCATAAATCATAGGTTGAGAAACATTTATCATTTTTGATAGAATGTATTCATGAAAAATAACGTATAAGGTTTCTAAATCACGTATCTTTTATATTTAATATATTAATCCTTAGGTTTATCCATGTATATTCATAATCATCCTATATTTAAATATTACATTATGGTTCATAAAGAGTATGTGAATTCTCAATTAATAACCCCAAGACGTGTCAAACTAGGTGTGCATAAATGCCCATTTTCGTGTACCAGATTACCCCGAGTCAGTGCCATACAACTATTTAGAGTTGTTACCCCTAGGTACATCTATTCTAAAGACACATCCACTTGTAGTGTCCACACATAGATGTATTTCTAGGAAACATCACACAATATCATTTACCAAAATTCTAGTACATTTTCTTAAATGTTAACTTTTCTGTAAACTTATCCTTAGAGACACAACATGACATTTATTTATAAATATAAATATGTGTCACAATAATTTGTTAGTATCCTTGTTTCTAAAGGATGAATAAACCTTCATTATAATAACAACTATGAAGACCCACTCTTTGTATACATTAACATTTCATAAATTAAGTGTTATACTTAAAATATATTATTCAAATAGATGCCCAAACGCCATAATATTTCAATAACATCAGAATCATGGAAATAATAGTATTCCCAATTAAAAGAACATTAATGTTTCACCAAATGATCTCCCAATTAGTGATTCTAAATAAAAACCATTCTTCATAACATGGGGATAAAGAACCTATGAAGGGGGTGAGATCGAATGATCAATATGGTTAAATAAAGGATATGTGTTTGAATATCATTAACATAAGTGTATAAGAACATGATCATGATCATTACAAAATCATAACCTACATATAAAATATCATAAACACGAATCATGGAATAAATATATGTTTTTTAAAAGACATGAATCATGACAGAATCAATAGTATTTGCCATGAATATATATCATTATTATCATACATTTAATGGTATTATACACATCAATATTTAACATATTTAACTTATATAAGGGAAAATAGATTCACAAATTAATTTAATGGCATGAAATTAAGCCATATCATTGACTTGTTAAAATGAAACCAGGTCCATGCATTATTTTATTAACATGAAATTATGTTTATGGATAACATTTTGAACATGAAATCAGGTTCATGCATAACATTATGAAAATATAATAAGGTTCCCCAATAACATTGTGAATATTTAATTAGATTAATGCATAAACTTATGAAAATGATACCATGTTCATGAATTAAGTTATGAAACTTTTATTAGGTAAACACATAAAATTTATATTCTTGATTCATCAATCAATACCTTATTGGGGAATGTGATACATAGGTCCCACTAGTAACATAATAAAAATCAAACATACATGGGAAAAAAAATTCATCATATCATTCACATCAAAATAAATGGGGTTTATAAAAATAAATTCAAACCCCGTGAATGAAATGTGTGACATTATCATTTCATCACAACCTATGATATGGAATATAGACAGTATTCATAACCATTTTTTAAGTCATTAACAATGAAAAGAAGCGGGTTATAGAAACATATAACCCCTCAAATTGAAACAATTTTCTTACAAATATAACATTTGGAAGAGAAGAATTTTTTATAATCATCATGCAATAAAAACATATACCATTCATGAAAGGATATGAATGTACCATTTGGATAATTTCATATATAAAAATGTGTAACATCAAAATATGTCACCTTAGACTCAAAATAACATGGAAGGATATTTTGAAAACATTTGTTGCTGTAAATATCATTTACTCATTTATAAAGGATCTTTAAAACAAAAAAAACTTGTTTTAAAGTCAATTTGGTGAAAATAAACTTGAAATACTATAATAAACGTTTTAATACATTTTGTAGAACTTTTTCATTGAAAACATATAAATAATGAATGAAAACATTTTAAAACACATTTATTTAAAAATAATTTGAAAATATATAAATAAATCATGAAAATCATTTACAAAACGCATTCCATCAAAAAGTATAAATAATGTTCAAAAATTTTTGAAAACGTTTTCAATGAAAATTAATTTTAAAAAAATTTACAAAAAAATGAAACTTTTAAACATGAAATAGAATATTCACAAAAATGAAGGCTGCCAAATCCATACATGCCACGCGAGGTAATAAAAATTTTAATTTTTCATGTTAAAAGTCTTAAAAAATGACTTGTTCAGAAAGAGATAATAATATTTCTTTGAAAACATTGGTAAAAGAAAAAAATTGAATAATTTTCTTTCACAGATTATTGTAGAGTAGTAAAATAGTTTTAGTGTGCCATTTTATAAAACATGGTTTTATGAGAACAAATATTTCAAGCCGAAGAGACGGTAAAGTAAGGATTTTGTAAAAACACATTACAAACTATCTTTTGTACAAAGGAGGTGAAAAATGATGAAAATAAATTAATAAATCATGAATAACCAGAGGACAAGAAAATTAAATAATGCTCTAGAGATATAGATAATTGGGTTTCATCAAAGGAAGCATAAACATAAATAATCACGAGAAGCGATGAATTTTTTTCCATAAACACATACCTATTTGTAAAATTGAACCATAATCCCCATGTATTGAAAATAAAATAAATGAATCCTAAAATATAATTAAAATAACAATATTCATAATATAATATTCCAATGTCAGTATATAAACATAATGGTAAAATATAAGTGCATAACATGTCATGTGTCTCAAAGAAAGAAAATTAATAGAAAATTATATTAATAATTTGTAAAATATTGAAACATAAATTACATGGATTAAATTTCATGATATGGATATGTTAATACCCATAATTTTATGTAAAAAATAAAATAATCTATCCATGAGTTGTATACAAACTACTTATAAGTAATGGATATTGAATAATGCAAGTATCTCACAGAAATAAAATGTGAGATGAAATATTCTTATCATCTGTCTTTACTCTCATTTTACTCATAGAAAACTCCAATATAATTAATATAAATATATTATAAATATACCCATTAACCATATTATTTTATCTAAAAACATATAGGTGTTTATTAGGACATTATATGAATAATTTTTTAACTCTTTCGTGTTAAGGTTACGCTTTAGGAAATAATATCTTTGTTTTTCACATGCGTCTTAATTTATTATATATTTGTACTTCATAACTAAATAATGATTTATAGAAAGTAAAACATGGAATAAATATTGTTTGTATTCAGTATATATGTATTATAATAATATATATAATATAGATGTTTGTAATGGATCACACAGTTCAGGGAGATGGTCGACCATACTTACACATGAAAGTTGTTTTTATTTAAATTGATATATTAAAATAAATAAAAAATGAAAAAGTTAAATATTTATATATTATAATTATAATATCATTATTATTTAATACATATCATATATGTTCACTAAACACATCCATAATACATTCCATGTAAGGTGAGAACAAATCATGTTGCTTTGAGTGGCGGTTGTCTGCACTTCCTTAAATGAAATTATTGTATTTACACCAAATGGAAACTATAAAGATATGTGTGGTAAAATTATTAAATAACCATAAGTACATTATAAATATAATATATATATATATACATATAGTTTCCATCATAATTTCTACAATTATAGGTAGTTAAGGAAAAAATGAACAATCATCATTTAATGAGGCAGTAGTTCTTCGTACACATAAACAATGTGTTCATTGCACATTTGATGGATTTTTGGGTAAGGGCAGGTATAACCAATATAATAAAAAAATACTAGTTTATTTTGGATATTTTTTTACAATAATTTAATATGATTAATTGAGGTGGTGGAGAAAGAAAATAAAAGAAATGAGCTTGAGGGAGGGTGTTTCCTCTAAATTGGGTAACTCCTTTTGGTTTTCACCGAATGGATCCCATAGAATTATTTCTACCAAAAGGGATGCATTAATATATAAGGGTGGGAATTTTGGGAGCTAATTTTGATGATCTTTTTCAATACAAAGGGCTTGAGAATTGTTAGTAACTAAGAGGAAAGGATCGCTTTTTTTATTGTAAGAGGTGTGACACTCTTGTCAATATTTAAAGAGAGAATTCCACCATCATTTTTCATGATTCATTTGGATAAAATAAGGGAAAATTTTAGTAAACATGAACATAGGGGTTAAATATCATGAGAAAATGTATTTTGAACATGTTTCTAGGACATTAAGGCAATTCATTTTATGGTGTAGTCATTACATAAGCTTAATTTTAACTAAATCTATGTAATTAATTTTAATTTCATTCACTAATATATACTTTTTAAAATATATATGTTTAACTAATAATACATTTTAAATATGTTTTATTCTAAATATTTAATCTATTTTTCCAAATTCCAATCAAATAATTGGAGGAAATTAATAAAAATTCAATGCATATTTAGGGTAGACAATATAGGTTCTAATGAAAAAACTTTCCAAATCATGATATGTTTTTATATCCATTTTCACTTTGAAATTGGTTTTGATGACTTCAATTGGATTAATTGATAAAAATATTAACTAGTTAAACATTTAAAATAATTTAAATTTTAATTTTACCTTATAAATAAATTATATGAAAGGGAAATTTGGAAGTAAAATTTAGTATTTTTAACCATTCATTAAAAAATTAACCCATAAAGAAGAATAACTAAAATTTATCCTAATATAATTTTTATGTTTCACTTTTAATTTGGAAATTTATTATGACACATTAAATTTAAAAAAGATTGAATAAATTCATTTCATGTGGATTCACCATTAAAATATGGATAAACTACTTTTATAAAAATAAATATTTTTATGCATTAAATTTGGATTGTTCTTATCATATGACTATAAAATCAATTGGATGATTATCAGAATTATTTTATTGAATATGTATCATATATATTGCATTAATATCACACAATAACTGTAAAATAATTTGTTTATTAGGATAAAATAGCTTTATGACAATAAGAATTATAATATTTTCTTTTATATTATATCATTTTTCATATTCATTTATAATTAATTGGTAAACTGTGGATTCATCATATATTTATATAAAAAATTAAATTTTATAATTTATTTAATAATATTAATCATATCTTATTTAACAGTTAGGTGATATATTATTATATTAAATAATAATATTTTAATAATATATTATTGATATGATGCAATGTGAGTACGATGTATAATATGAGAACAATGATTATAGTAAGTTTGGTAGACAGAGTCAGTATGATAATAAAATTTAGAATTATTGACATAGTTAGTACAATTGATTATTTCAGTATGATTGACTGAGTCATTATGATTGATAGATTCAGTATAGTTCGCAGATTCAGTATGATTGAATGAGTTAGTACGATAATCCTAGAAATTTTTTTCAATGTTATTATTTTATTTGATAAATTATTATAAAGAGATTTTTTATTTCCAAAAAAAGATATAAAAGTAAAAATATGTCTTTTGGCTTAAGAGGTATCCCCCTTTTTGGAAGGCACAAAACATAATGAACAACTAGAAATGAAATACATATCTCCCCCTAAGTTATACAAATTGTTGTGAATAAAAAAATTAATATTATTAACTCCCCTTTATGTATAGACATTACTAAGGATTTTATTCATAGAATTTCCTTGATTTAGATGTATTACAATTTAGTAATATATTATCAACTCTCCCCCATTATGAAACATTATTCAATTTTTATAAAACATTCTCCCCTTTGTGATTTAAAAAATAATGGGGTATCCTTCAGATTCCTGTAAAGTATAGAGAGAAATAAAATTCAAAACAATTGAAATAAATTAATATAGTTCATTGATTCATAAAATATTAACAACTATCAAGACAAAAAAAATACAACAATACATTCATCAGTTTTCTCTTTAATTATCATTCTTGATAAACTCATGAAGGACTGGCTTCATCTTCTTTATCCACTTCTTGTCTTTTTCCATAAAATAATCTTGAGATTTTAGACACTCTTATTGTTCGGGAAAAAAGTTGATCCATGTTACTATCATTTCGGCTCAGTGGGATCAGTTGGATTCAGGGTCTGATCCAACCTAGAAATAATCCAACCATATCAAAAGCTAATGTGGAGTATACCCAAAGGACCGTCTCAATAAAAGGATTCTGGTGCCACAGACATTTAATCAAATAGATGCTTGATTCTCAATATATGACCAACAAGGTGAAACTGGGTCCAGATGTACCCGGGTCAACTCGGACTTACCCGGCCCGTCCCGACCTAGAAAATCCCGACCTGGGTTTGGCCCGTATGGCCTGGTCCTTGGAGGGCCCACACTGCTGGGCCGTCGTTCGGCATGACCCGCATAGGGGCCCACCTGGCCCGTGCTGGGCACGGCCCAATAGCGCATAAATGTGGCGAGGCCTACCCATGATGGCGCTGAAGGGGGAGAAGATCCCCTTCCATTCAGATTACCAAATATCAGTTCCTTGGGAATTTCCATTACACCATAAGGTCATGAGCAGTTCCCGTCGTCCCGCAACGTCCAGTTGTTGTTTCTGCCTGTCCTCATCCCAGTGGAGTGGTAGCACACTTCTCCTGCACAAAAGCCATCCTGGTCCTGGCATGTCTTCTACCTCATGCGGGGCAAGGTGGCCGTATCTCCTGCTCATCAAGTGGCTCAGACGAGCATCGCCCTACCATCAAGCGGTCAGCCGGTGTGTTGGCCCTCCACCTCTTCTGTGGATCACTTCATCTCTGTTTATCTCTCAAGAAATAAAATGATCACACATTCACGATCATCAGGTCGATGGATATGCATCCATATGTCATGCTAAACAAAATATGGAATTTTTAGCTTCATTAAATATTTGGTTTTGTAGAATGGAAGAATAACACGAATTGAATAAAAAAGGTAAGTTGTAAGGTATATGTGTGTGATGATGGCTATGTTAGTTTGGTCATAGTCATTGTTGAACCATAATATAAAAATCAATAAATACATTCTATCGTATTCAAATAAAATAAAACCCCTATCTTGATTTTCAGATGGAGGTTGAGGGAGGAAGAAGAAGAATTTGTTGAAGATTTATGTCAATGTTCTTCACTCAAACAAGATGCACCAAGGTTTGTTCACCATTCATCGATTCCAGAAGTTGTTGTTTGTTGGACGATCTCTTTTGTTGGAGAAATATCTTTCCAGATCTCTAATGCTCTCCCCTCCTTGTGCAATTCATTTTACTGTGAGAGGTGTGGTTCCAAATCATATAAGCTGAAGCAACAATTTAATTAATGTTTGTAAATTAATTAAATAACGTTGGCGCATTTAATATGGAGAAGGCCAAGAGTTAAATGTTGATTCATTAATTCTAGATTAATGAATCCTATTAATTAAGGTGGAATGGGGTTATATATTTTGTGTAATTTTGAAGTGAATTCCCAGCATTAAATGTCTTACCACACTCATGTGGTCCCCACCTTCATATTTCAAATGGGAGGATTGAATTTCAAAAATAAAATAAAGCATATTTATTTTATAATATCCCATGAATTGTTATAAACATATATTTTACCCCCGTCCTACTACGGTCGAGGTGACGATCTCTTATATAGAATATCGGTCATTCGAGTTTAACAGTGTATTCATATTTCAATTTCGAGCACCGGTTCAAAAGTTAAAAAATGCCGCTCACGCTTTTACTGAATGTATCTGATAAAAAGGTCAAAAATTCATATCTTGGAACTACTGTTGAAGACAATGTTCCTAGTACATCTTTTCCCCTCCTAGATGTAAAACTTGATGGCATTTATTGAACTCCCTCAACACTTCTGCCTATTCTGCCAACATTACCCTTTTACATCCTCTGAAGAGGATGACATGATCCCAACCTTCAGAAAATCCATCATTTTTTTTCTATTGAAATCCGGGCATGTCGAGCCCCATAGAGAGCATCCCCAATCTACGCCTCCCTAAACTACTAATGCAGTGGGGGATTAACTATCAGATACTGATGATAAGCTACTCCATCTCGATCCACATAGGATATCCACAAACCGGTTAGTAGCTCTGTCACCTCACAAAGTAACTGTATACCAAATCTCTTGTTGACAGGATCTGATACTACATTCCCCTTCTCAGGATTGTATACTATCTTGTAGTCGTAATCCTAGAGGAACTCAAGCCAATATCACTATCTCAGGTTGAGACCATTGTGAGAGAAGATATACCTAAGACCTCTTTTATCAGAGTAAACTGTAAAACGTTCACCCATATTGTAATGTCCCCAAATTTTCAAGGCTAACACCACTTCTAATAACTATAGTTCATAAGTGGCATAGTTCTTCTCAAGTTGTCTCATTTTTTATTAACCATACATGATCACTACTTGCTCCAACATTAGGACACATCCAAGACCGGACCCTGATGTTTCGTAGTAGACTACATACCCAACTCCCTCCTCTGGTAGCCTCAAGATGGGGGCACATGTCGGTATCTACTTCAGCTCCTAAAGACTATACTGTCATGTCTTAAAACACATGAAATGATTCCCCTTCCTCATTAACGCTGATAAGGGTTCTACAACTCTTGAAAATTCAGGCACAAAACTCTGGTAATAACCATCCAAACGCAGAACACTTTTCACCTCTATTATACTCTTGGTTGGCTCCCAGGAAAGCCCCACCTCAATCATTTATAGATCCAATAAAACTATAGCCTCTTAGAAAATATGTCCTAGAATGTGGACCTCTCGTATTCTGAACTGGCACTTCGAGAGCTTACCATAATGCTGGTGCTCTCAGGGTGTGTCCAGAACTATCTGAAGATGATAGGCATGCTCCTCCTCCATTATTGAGTATATCAAGATTTCATCAATGAAGACTACCGCAAAGCGATTGAAGAATGGCTAGAAGATCTTGTTCATGAGTCCCTTGAACATTACTGGGGTGTTGGTCATGCTGAATGGACTAAAAAAACTCAAACTGACTTTACCGACATCTTAAGGCCATCTTCTACATATTCTCATGTCATAACCTAAGATGGTGATATCCAGATCAATGATCTATATTCAAAAACCATCATGTTCACATTATCTGATCAAATATATTATAAATCCTTGGTAGTGGTTACTTGTTCTTCACGGTCACCTGGTTCAAGAACTAATATTCCAAACATAGTCTCAAAAATTATTCCTCCTTCTTGTCAAACAAAATCAGGGCTGCCCAAGGAGAAACATTGGGCCTAATAAACCCGTTGCTCTGCAGGTCCTCCAGTTGTACCTGCAGCTCTCAAAGCTCCACGGGATCCATCTGATAAGCTGGTTTAGATATCGGTGATTCCCTGAGGTACTAGATGATGTAAAATCCCACCTTTCTGTGAGTAGGTTGACCCTGAACATCATCAGGGAAAACTTCTTTGTACTAGTCCACCACTACAGGATATCAGGGACTCTCAACATCAACCGCTCTGAGGGAAAGGCTAGCCAACAAATATGTGATCAGCTGCATGCTCTTTCGGGTAAGTCCATCCTGCAATACAATAGTTCCCTTATCTCTTGTGAAGGAAATCCTGGGTCCGTCCATCCTGATACACTTCAAATTGAGAAAAATATAATAGATATGAACATGGACTGTAGATAACCAGTCTATAACCACGATGATGTTATAAGGCCTTGCCGCCGCTACTAGAAGATCCCAGCTGAATCTATCGCTTCCTAAAGTAAGACCGCACTGCTAGAACCGGTGTGTAATCATCAAATCTTCTCCCATAAGAGTCTCTAAAGAAAAAGATCGAGCCAATGACTCTATCAAAATCTCCAAACATTGAACAATGGTCGTGGAAATAAAGAAATGATTTGATCCTTTGTCTATAAAAATTGTAGCTACGGTGGAATAGACATAGATTGTATATCGTATCATCTCTAGTTCATCATGGTCATTAGTCTCAGCTTCCTAGAGATGAGATCTTCCATATCAACATTCTCCATGTGGTCGCGGTGGAGCACCTGTAGGTGGTGGAGCTAGAACATCGAATGACCGCCCACTACCTACTGCATGGAATGCTTCTCTGCCAATTTCACCTCCAGCATTTGGACCTCCTCGATCAAACCTCTATCTCTACCTTGGTTTTCCCTCAACCGTCTCTAGGTCATCAGTACAATGGGTCATGTTGTTGTGCTCCATATGACCCTTCCCGCCGTATGAGTAACACAACATGATCCTCATATGTCATACTCTACCTAGAGGGCCTCACACCACTGAACTTGTATCCTACAGTCGTCCATCTGTAGGTCTGGTCCTCTTGTACCTTTTCATTATATGTCTAATGCCAGTTGAGGATGTCTCTACTACGTGTCATCCGATGGTGGGTCTCATTGTCAGTGACTACTCAACAAGGAAACACTCTACTACAAGCGCTTACTCTAACACCCCCTCCTGTGTCAGGATACTGAGAGAAACCATCGAAGTTCAAATATTTTGAAGGTACCCCTGATCGACGGTCTGGGCCCTGAATAAATGGGCTTGGAAAATATCAGTGGAGTAGCGTGAGAGTTCTGTGAACCTCACTGAATACTAAGCCACAGTGATGCTACCCTTCTGTAAGTCAAGAAGCTCATGTATGCGCATTGAGTGTATGGTAGCTGGGAAGTACACTTCTATAAAAATGCTCTCGAAGTCCTCCCATATGAGTGCCATCTCATCATGAATCTAGAGCATCAAGATCCACCATCTACCCTATACTACATAAAAATGCTAGAAGCAAGGATTAGCTTGATATTAACTCGTGTCCCTACAAGTTTGAAAACTACAACCACAACCTCCAAGAAATCCTAAGCCACCTTTGAATCTATCTCACCCCGTAACCTCAGTGGACTCTGGAACTGGAACTCGTGCAACACGCTCAAGTGGCGTGCACCCTCTATTGGTGGGGTTGGTGGCATCGGCTTCCCAATGGGTATTGGTGCTTCTGGTACACCACCCGATGGTACAACGTCCATAAGTGGGCCCTACACTAAAGCCTCATCCCTTGGTGGGATGTCATCATGTACTCAGATTTGTTTCTTTCTGTGTGTTATTGTTTATTTAGAACTGGAATAAAAAGTGATGGTGTTGTGAGTTGGCCAGTTTTTGGTAAACCCATATGATTGGATTGAGTATTTTATATTATTTATATATATAATTTTATTTCCTTTTTATTTCTATTCACACCCCACCCTGGTTGAGCAGTATGTTCCCAACACCCCCATTGTAATGGGAGAGGGTGTATTTCCTATCATCTAGTGAGGGGTATAGATGGATGGGTATTCTCTCTTTTACACTCTCTATTATAATAGAGGATATTATAGAACAATATTGGATTTATTGAGGTATGCTTTTGTCTTATATGGTGGTTGTTATAGCCCAAGTGTTTTCGTGTGAGATGTAATGGCCATGGTGTGTTTGTGTGTGGTGGTGTGATTTTTCATGTGTCTATTGGATGAGATATGGTGTGCTTTACCAGGTTTCATCAAGATGATATGTGATGTGTTGTGAGGCCCAGTTCTGTACGAGTTTGAAGTTTTGTGAGTCCGAGGTGTGTTCGGGCAGGATGTGTTGTGGTGTTTTGTCCCAGGTGTGTGCAGACAGAATGTGTTGTTGTGTACGGAAGGGATGGGAGCACTATGAGATTCACCATTGTGAAAGAGAGGCATACATTTTGGAATTTTCTATACGGTTCCATACCGTAGATTTTATTTGTATTATATTACTTGGTTTTCATTACTTAGTGAGTGTTTCGTGGTGAGATTGGGGTGGTAACTATATCTTCCTTGGTGTTGTTTGATTCTATTGTTTTCTCATTGGGAATTAGTATACTTCATTCACATGTACGTGATAGACTTTGGTTTTCTTACTGATTATACATTTATTAACTATATAAAACTATTTTTAGGTTTCTGAGAGGATTTCAAAGGACGTGCGAGACCTTACTAGCTAAGATCTTGATAGTTGTATGTTACTGATTATCATTCATTTTTGAATTGACATTAAAGATTTCTATATTGTAACAGTTTTATTTTACACATGAATATGGGATGGATTTTGGATTTTTTTTTATATTATGTCATGTATTTTCTATGTTGATGAATAATCTTATCTCCAGATATTTATTTTTTCTTAAAATGGTAATGTCTCACATATTGGGATATTTGAACACCATTAGTTCTAGTCGCCAACCCATGGCCTACTAGAGGATGGGACTTTGGGGGTCATTATATCCCCTTCTTAATTTCCATACCAGTAATGGTATCTTTGGAGGTATGGGGAAATGAAAGAGTTTTATCAGAGAATGATGGTTGAGTGATATGATGGAGTTTGGAGTTAGGCATATAGATGATTTCATGGGATGGTCTTACAACAGTTCCATTTGACCTTGGTGCATGACAAAGTCTAGGGAGACTAGCTAAGAAATAATATTTTATGGTCCCCCATGATCCAATACATGGACTCTGAGCATATTTAATAGCCATGTAAGACATAAAATATAGTATTTTATAGTCTTAGTAGTGGTATATGCATCATAATTAATTGTGTTATTGTTTGAATTGGGTTGTTTTGGGAAGGATAAAGGGGTAAGTAAGGAAAATTAATTATGGAAAAAAGTGATTAAATTCTATTATACCCAGTCGTAGGAAATATTTGAATTATTTCAAGCTATGATTCATTACCATCATTTGTGTGTGTCTTAGGTAGTAGAGAATCAATAGGCTATATTGATTGATCACTTTAGATTATATTTGGCTATACAGGATGACCAGTGGAAGAGGATGTTTGGTTATTTCTTTCGGCATGCTTTGGGAAAGTACAATGATAGTGTCAAAATATTTGGAATAGCATCCCTTTAAAATAATGGATTATGTAGTGACTATGACTAATGAGACAGATCAAGAATCCTAGGAGTAGGTTAGGGAGCACCCTACATAGACTATATCAAATGAATGAAACTCTCTCGAAGTATAATGTCAGTTCCCAGTTTAGGAAAATAAAGTTTTTCTGAATATGGATGAAAAACTTTTATTATGTTTAGTTATTAACAATTTTTTTTATTTATTGAAAACTATATTTTGTAAAAGAATTCTATAACCAATAGGTAATTTTTTTTTCATAATTTTCAATCCCAAAAAAATAGGCTATGATTTTATTGAGATAGTTTTTTTTCAGGAACATATGAATAGACAAATTAGAACAATAATAAAAGTATCATAGTAGAGATCATCGGTCAGACATGTAATAAAAAATATGTGTTTTTTTTTGAAACTCCACCAGGCTTAGATCCATCAGCATGATGTTCATGCTTCATTAAAATCAATGTTGTATTGAAAGATAGAATGTTTCAATAGATGTATAATGAAGATAGTGATGTCAGGTGTTTGAATGTTATTTTCATTCAAACTATAAGTTAGATGATGATTTTATGGTTTTTAATTATCAAATATCAAAAGTTTTATCAAATTTGATGAAAGCATTATAAAAAAATGGTGTGAATAGGTGATGAAAACCATATTAACATTTCTTTGGGAAACAATTTTGGTGTTAAATGTAAGGGAATTCATAATAAATTCCTATAAATTTCAAAAGTTTCGGAAATGATCATATTATTCTCATAATTATGATAATTACTCATGATAAATTATTTAGAGTAATGGATGTTAGTTATGGTGTCTTAAATATTTTTTTTAGTTCTAGAAAATTGGACACTGAAAATCATATCTAGATATTCGAGACTCAACATTTTTCAAAATTTTTTATGAGAAAAGTTTAAAAATATTGAAGTCTGTCTAGGTGAATTTGACATCGGATGTAGAACATTGGACCAACCAGAGTCTGATCCATCAAGTATAGGATAGTTATGAATATAAAAAAATTATAAATAATTTCTATCACTTGAGAAAAAAATTGATTTCAATTATGATACTGAAACACCATACTAGGATGTTATATTATTCTATTATACAATATTTCTATACCGATAAATCATCATGAGCAATGGTTCTAGAAAAATAATTGAAATGAGAAATCGTTTGAAGGATTCCATCATAATGAGATTATCATCGAGAAAAGATGACTGTCATAATGAGGATGTTCTTCAGACTATTAGAATTGATTGAGTAACCACATCTATTTGAAGTCTTTAGATTTTGAAACCATGTATATGGAATATTACATTCAGTTTGATAGTTTATTGGCTGAAGAAAACATTCCGATATTCTATTAGATAAAGAATGTAGAACATACGTAGTTTTAGAATGATATTTACTTAGAATGAGTTGAGGATATGTCATCATAATGTGATAAATAGGTTCTATTAGACTAATGAATGGAAAGTAAGTCTAAAAATAATGATTATAGAGAAGTATCATTAAGATTCTAGAAGGTTTGTGAATATATCAAATTGTCAAACATGAAATAATAATTTTTTTATCGTAGATTTTTTGAATTTTAGATACTGAGGAATTTTTTTTAGTTTCTTGTAATTTCTATTTTGAGATCAGTATAAATTGATGCATAGTACATTAACACTATGAATCCATTCATGAGAGATTAAAATGAATGGATGTCTAGAATTCATGTCATAGTAATTTATATAGGCTGAGACCTCATTTGATGGTCAGACATCTGAATGTTTTTTAACCTGATTAAGGATGTTCAGACTACGAAATTTTATGGAGTTTGAGTAATGTATATTAAAAATGGTTTCAATATACTGAGTCTATCAGATTGAATTCATTGAAACATGTCCATTGGATCCAACACCATCAGACTGAGATAATTGGATCTCAAAACAATATATTGGGGATTCTGTATATGGAATTTTTTGGATAAGTCTTAATGAAGTGTTTATTAATTGTTTTTGGCTCAATTGTTTTAATAAAACTTTGAGAACATATAATGTCAGTATAATCATTCCTATATGGATATGAAATTTATCTAATATGAGTTGTAAAATGCTTTATTCACTTCTCCATTATAATGAATAACCATAGACTAATGGGAGTGTCTATTAAATGGATATAGGTTCCCACATTAGGAATAAACCATATAATACTCATGTTAATTATATTTTTTATTCAATTTAATTCATAAATATTAATTAAAATCATAAAATACAAATAAAAATAATTGTTTTAATGGTTTATGTTTCATAATGTCCTAAAACATATAAAAAAGAAACAATTGATTCAATCCCCAACCCTTATTATTATTCTTATATCCATTAAAATATCAAATGATATTAAGAAGAACGATCTTTTGATGAATAAATATCATCGATAATATAAATTATTCTAATAGTTGAAAAATTCCTTATTTTTATGGAAAAATTATTATGGATGAAAAAATAAAATGATTCCTTATCTCATATCTCTTTTCAGGATGTTTTTTATTCTTTTGTAATTGGATTTTCACCTATTGAGAATAATTTTCCACTGAATATTGTTAATAATATAAATATTTATCTATATGGGAAATGAAAAAAATAATATTCTAGTGCCAATGTAAGAATTATTTATTTGACGGTGATGGGTCTCACAACATCAATGTGTATATGGAAAAATTTGGAAAGAAATTTTAAAGGGAATAATTTAGTGAAGGAAGAAAAAATATAAAAATCTAATTTAGTATGTTTGAAGACATAATATTGAAACATGAATATAAAATTAATGAATAATTCACCAGGTCAGGTGATTTTTTCTACAATATAGTATTTGGAGAAGTTATAGATGATTCATCAATTGTTATGAAACATATAAGAATCTTGCAAGACATGATTGATTCAAACATTATCCCATTAGAATATAACGATTTTTTGTGTGTCATAAAATCTATTTGAAAAGTATTTTAATTAATATAATAACATATTACTTCCCAGAAGAAGGTTTGAATAGATAAAAAGATATATTGAGCATTGTGTTGGTAACATTACATTCTTGTTAGATGATTACAAAGTAACATCCCATGATGTGGTACACATTTTAAAAAATAATAAATTTGAATTTAATGTTTGCGAAAGATATGATCAGGTTAGTCATCATATATAACATTGTCTGAAACTCATTCCAAAAAATTTCTCTTTTGGTAGAAAAGAATAAGAAACTGGATAGAAAAAAGTTTTGGAAAGTTGTTTTTAACTGGGATATATTTAGAATTAATTAAAAAGAAAAAAACATCAATACATGATTATGGTTTTACTTAACACAATTAATGTTATATAAAAATATATTAACATATTGAAAATACTGACGGAGGTGCTATTAAATTTGGAGATGATATGTCCCCGAATATTATAAAAATCATAATGGTTGAGATTCATATAGAAAAGTTTAATTATAACGATGATTTATTTTTATTATTGACTAAAACATAAATTACATTGTGTATGACATATTTGTGATGATGTAAAAGTGGTTATTTTTATAAAAAATTATTTTATCATCAAAAGTGTGAAATATTTAAAAGTTATTACAAAAGTATAATGAATTAGAGGATATATCATTAATAATAGAGAATTGAACATCTCCTTTTTGTTATGTTCTAATGATGGTATTATGTGATATCCCAAGGTACTTTAATATCATGGGATGGAAAATATGAATTATCATTTTAATGTTGATTATCTATAAATCATGATAGAATTGAAATGAACATTAGAAGATGTCTGGGTTTATTTTCATAAAAGTATCATCACTACTAAAATTCATAAGATTGTTGAGATTTTAACTATCAGACTAATAGAAATAATTCATTCTGATTTACCTGGACCAATGAGACATCAATCAACCATAATATATTTTTACTTTTTAGTTTTTATGGATGATTTAACTCAAATTACCAATATCGTGTTTATGAAAAAAAAGTTATATGTTATATAAGTGTTCAGATTGCTCAGGACGGATCTTAAGAAAGAGATGGGGGTTTATGTAATGATTTGGAGAACAAATAGTGGTTTAATAATCAAATTAAATTCAATTAAAACATATATTTGAATGAAAGGAAAAAAATATATCTATATTATTCCATATATCCCATAATCAAATGGATAAGCAGAACGAATAAATATAAGTATGGTGGAAAAGGGAAGAAGAATTTTAGTAGAATATAGACATTCAATATTATATTGTGGTATAGATTTAAGTTCAATTGTACATGTTAAGAATATATGTTTATTGATTCTAGATTACAACATGAATCCCTCGGAAATTTTTTATAGAATAAATACTTCATTGAAATACTTAAAGTGATATCGATGACCATGTTTGAAAAAATACCATATCATTGAACAATTGATATGAAAAATAAAGAGGGAATATCTACGGGATATTCACCCAATAGAAGGAGTTACAAATGATAGAACTTTTTTTTACAAAATTTGGTGGATTCATATGATTTCAATTTTGAATAAAATACAAAAGATTTATTGATAATGTTGAGATGGAGAAACTAAAGGTTTCCCATGAAATAGATAATTATATAAAATATACATAACATGATTCTGAATAATTTCATGATGAGGAATGTGATTCTATAAAAGAAAAAATGAAATTTAATACATTAAAAAATAATCTTAAGACAAAATAATTATTTGTAATGAGACGGATCCATTTCAGAACAAAATAACATTGAGATTAGGGAATCATACATCACTCATCTCACAAGAAAGACAAGATTCATTTCCAGAATCTATTTATCTCAAAGAATTAGAGGATGTTATAAAGTAAGAGTTGGATTAGACTGATAAAAATGAATCATGAGAACATTTTAAAAAATAAAATGGTAAAAATATTATTCGATCCAAATCCGTTTATACGAACAAGTTGAATGTACATGGAGGATTTTAAATAAAATAATCATTGTTTTTTCTATCAGTTATTATTGAAACCATCTTTTATCATATGAAGACATTATATAAATTTTGTGGAATAATTAAAACATTATACAAACAGTCCCCCAAATACAATATTAGTTTAGTACCTTTGGTAACAAGGAACATAAATCTTTCATCTTATTGAATGATCAACCATGTTTCCCACCAAGGTCTTCCCCCTTAGTAATTATAATTAATAATATTCCTTCATAACCTTGGGAATGGAATCAAAATAAAAGGGTCAGCTAAAATGAACATTAAGGTTATATAAAGGAAATGTGTATGCATATCATGAACATAAGGGTGTATGAATGTGATCATGATCATTATAATATCGGACCCTAGATATCAAATATCATAATCATAAATAATGGAATTTTTTTTAGTTCATAATACATGATTTATAATAGAATACAGTGAATAATCCCTAACATCATAATAGTGGAATAAGACATGGACTAGGGGTATAAAAATCAATGTTTCATATATTGAACAACTATATGTATAAAAAAACCTCAAAATTTAATTTATAAAAATGAAATTATGCTCCATCATAGACTTATGAACATGTAACCTGGTCTATGCATAATGCTGTGAACATGAAATTAGGATCACACATAACATTATGACATGCAATCAGATTCACTCATAACGTTGTGACCATAAACTAGGGCTCACTGATAACATTTATAACATATAATAAGGTTCAAATATAAACATATGGAATTGAAATTAGGTATATGCATAACTTTGTGAACATTTAATCTGGTTAATGCTTAAATTTTATACTCATTATTCATCCATATATACCCAATAAATTGGAGGTATATATTGGTCCCACCATCACATAATAAAATTATACATACATGGTCCACAAAACAATCAACATATCATGACCTTTGAAAAATTATGGGTTTATAAACATCAAATCATAATCCATGAAATGAATTTGATATCATTAACATTACATCACATCATAACCAATGGAAAATAGATAAGCGTCACAACCATTTCATCAATGAATAACCCATGAAAAGAATATAATTTTAATGACATATAACCCATGAATGAGAAACATGTTTCATAAATATATAACACATAAAATAAAAATTGGTTTAATAAACATAATTTCATCTAAACATAAACAATTAATGAAAGGATATGAATGGATCTTTTGGATCATTTCCTATAATTAAATGAGTAACATAAATGGATGTCATTTTAAATTTAAAATATTTTTGAATGATATTTTGAAAACATTTCATGAGGAAAATATCACATCTTCTTTGGAGAGGGATATTTAAAACATAAAAACATTTTAAACCAATTTTATTTAAAATAAAAGGTAATCATTATAATGAAAAAGTTTAAAAAATTATTGAAAATAATTTCGTTAAAAACATATAAATATATCATGAAAATGTTTTGAAATAAATGTCTTTGAAAATAATTTTCAAACTTATAAATAAGTCTTGAAATTCATTTGAAACCAATTTTCCTTGAAAACATATAATGAATATTAAAAAAATTTGTAATCCATTTGAAACACCATGATCCCAGTTACCCAGAGTCGGTGAATTATTTCATAACATTAACATTATCACAAAAGATCACATCTAAAAAGATCGATTAGTTTAGTAGCCTTGGAATCACTAGATACATTTTTAATGTTTACATTACATCATAAAATGAAATATACAACAACATAGTCTCCAAAGTCCACACCCATAACCCCTCATACTGTCCCTGTAGGTCATTCATAAAATACTTCTTCACATCCAGAGAAAAATAAAACATAGAAACCGGTGAGCTTAGATGCCCAGTAAGGATAAAAATATAGCGGAAACATTCATAAATAAGAATAAACATTTAAGGAAATGTATAACATAAGAAAAAGAATTTTAAACTTGAATTTCAGAATAATATGGCATAAATAAAATGAAATAATTCCATTTACTTATTCACATAGATATTCTACTAATATAATAATAACATGAAATATCAATAACCACTTTCATGTTGAAGGAATTCATAATGTCAGACTATCATTACCACGTAGCCAAGGCATTGTGCCAAGACTAAAAATAAGATTTTTTTCAAGGCCTTGTACTAAGACACTAGTTTGTCTCATGAGACCTGCCGATGAATTGAGGAGCTATAGCAGGCTCCACCTGTCACTTACTATGTCCAATGCATTCCTAATAAGAACATGTTTAAACATAATAGAATCATTCTTATTAAAACTAGCATACGAAATGTCAATACATTCTCTATAATCCATGAATTGAATAAATACAAAACATAAATAGTTAAACATATCACAAAACCTTCAATACAATATGGAAGTTTTGTATCATAATAAATCAACTTAAATTAAGCATGAAACCCATCAAAGAATGTTGACATAGATGAAATCAAAACTATTTGAGAGAAATATCTATTTTTTTGAAATCATTTACAGTCACATAATTATAAAATAAAACATTTACATTGAAAATATTCTTATAATATTGTAAGGGATGCGTTGAAGATTTTATAATGGCGGAAATTAGCCACACCCACCGTATAAGTTAAAACAAAATACATTTTGACCTTTATTCTGTTGAAAAGGTTAAAAAGGACTTTGTTTGGAATCAACAAAAAGATTCCTTTATAAAAATATTATAAAATGTCAAAAATTATAAAAATTACTTAAACAAATAGTATTTAAAATAGTAAGAATGTTTTAAAATACAATTTTATGAAATGTGGATGTGTATGATAAAGAGTTCCCAATAGATAATTGCGTATAAACAACCTCGAAAAATGAAGATATTGTGAAATAAACCCTTACCTTGTACTTTTATTTGGTTTAGGGTAGGATAACCTCCTGTATAATGGAGAAATAATTGTTATTTAATTATACAAGAATAATATACATTTATATGATATCATATAAGATATTTTAGCATGTATCTGTTAATAATATCTTAGTATTATCATCGTTTCGGGTGTTAACTCACTCATTTTCTATTACATATATTGTTACATAAGACTTGTTTGTTATGGATAGGTTGTATTTTACTCATATTCAGATTTATATCAATTCATTAAAAATTATTTTTAATCATCAATGGAGAATTATAATTGCATGGATATGATGGGGGATTAATCTCATCGCGTTCATGGAGACGGTATTCCGTACGTACGCACGAGTGACAATAACATTATTTTGATATTAAAATAATATATAATTGAATGGTATATCATATATACAGAATAATTATCAAGTTATATTTATTATTTACATCAATTACATATCATTATCATACCCATCCAAATAATAATGTTTTTGAATAACAATTACACCATGTCGTGGAGACGGTAAGTCGTACGTACGCACATATGATGACGTATCATTAAAAGGATGGATATAATACTGAATATTGTTGTATCATATTTATAATAACATCAAATTATATAGAAGATACTGGATTTATTATTTCTGAAAGGAAATAACAATGAAAGAAGAAGGTGAAGAAGAAAGGAACTTGAAAAAGGGTGGTGAAAACATTACATGTTCTTCGGGTTCTTCCTTTTGATTTGATCAAAAGGGCTTCGCAGGTTGGTTTTTTAATCAATATAAGGCCTCTAGGTTGATGTGAGGGAAGATTAGAGAGTATTTGGGCAGGTTTTGGCCAAGCGAAAAAGCTTTGAAGGTTGGAATAATAGGTTAGAAGTAGTGTCCTTTTATAAGGGGGAGGAGGGGCTCTGTAGGGAAAAATTAAAATATTATTTTATAATAAATTAATATTCTTTTTACAATGGATCCAAATTATATTATTAAAATTATAAGGTGGGGATGGGTCGAAATCCTTTAAACTAATAGATCTTAGACATGTTTGGGACCTTATATTAACCTTATCTTTTAGTTTTAACTCTTAGTAAATTAGTTTGACACTTACCATGTTACTTTGTATTTTGACATTATATAGTAAATAAGCATACTATATACATTCAAGCGACCCCCAAGTGGTCCATTAATAATACAACTACCATTATAAAATTCCTATTTCCGATCCTTAGAACTCTTGGAATATAATATCAATTAATAATATAATATTTATTTTAAAAACTCATTTATGAAAATTTTGACACTATTCAATAATTGATTTTTGATAAATTATTAACAATTTCATTAATTCGAATAAAATTCATTAAAGAAATCCTAATACTTAATATTAACCAATTAAATTTGTGGATGTCATCAAAAAGTTAAAATTATACTTATTTTTACTTTTATAATGCCAATTATTTGATTCTTTTATTATTAAGGAAAATACTGTATCATTATTGTGTCAGAAATAAATTTAATTATTAAATTTCTAAAAATTATAAATAAAATAAAATTATGTAGGAAATAGTTTTATCTTTCTAATGAATATTTATAGTCTAACATATAACATATATATCGCTATGTAAAAATTGTTTTTCTAAAAGATATATGCTTGTGTCATTTTTGTATTTACTTTAGCTTAATTAATATAAAGTGTCATTATCACTTACAAGTGGATCCATGGGGTCTCAAAATCTCCTCAACGATTCCCATGGTCAGACAGGTATCATCCAATAGGGTTATGAGACGTTTTAAGGTAATTTATTATAATTATAATATTAATTTTTTACCCTTATTTACTGGATTTACCCTTTAACCATGATAAATAAAATATTTACCGAAATAATTATTCAAAATGTTTAATAATAAAAGTTACTTATTTACAGAATTTCGACCTCTTGATTATAAATATGGAATCCATTTTTCTAAATTCAAAACACATAAGTGGCAGAAATTAATTTAAAATTAATTCCCATTGTTAAAACAAAAAACATGTTTTTAAGAGATTATAACTATCAAAAGATTGACAATTGTTTATGTCCGGTTTAATTGAGATATTATGTCCAATGACTAGAATTTTATTAAATGGTAAAAATATATTCAAAATATACTTTAACACCACTCAAATATATTCTTTATATCTATTAATTATTTTTATTAAAAAAGTTGATTTTAATTAAAATTTAGTAATTTTCACTATTCTTCAAAATATAATAGTTATATGAAAAGTACCAAAATTTAACCCTAGGCTAAATTAAATATTCTGAATCCAAAAATGAAGTCCATTTTGAGAGATAAAATTTATAAAATTTCAAAAAGTGGGTATTACTATTCATAACTGCTACTTTGATTGGTCACGGTGTGTTAGATTCTCGAAGTTGCGTACAACCCACGCAACTGTACTATTCAAAGAGAATCGTACCGTGGAAGATTGAGGTGTTACATTCTCCCCTCCTTCAAATAATTTCATCCTAAAAATTTCTATAATACTACTTCTTAAAAAGACACAGGTGATTCTTCATCATTAGTACCTCGGGTTCCACGTTGCCTCTTCCATCTTATGGTTTCTCCATAATACTTTCACCAGATGAGTCGTCTGGTTTCATAGCACTTGTTCTCTTGTATCAAGAATCCCGATGGGATCTTCGCAATAAGATAGATCTAGTTCCCGTTCCAATTCTTCATAGGTGAGCACATGCGTTGGGTCAGGCATGTATTTTCTGAACAGTGATACGTGGAATACATCGTGAAATTTGGAGAGATTTGGCAGCATTACCAAATGGTAATCTATAGCCCCAATTCGTTCTAAAATTTTGAAAGGTATGATGTACATGGGACTCAATTTACCTTTCATACAGAAACGTATAACTCCCTTCCATTGGGATACCGTTAAGAAAACATGATCTCCTACCTGAAATTCCAAATCCTTCCATCGGTTATCGGCATAGCTCTTCTATCTACTTTGAGATGATTTGATGTGGTTTTGGTTTACCTATACCTTTTCCATCGTTTCCTCCCCCAGTTATAGGCCTCCAAGTTTTCATTCACCAACATCATCCCAATAGGTAGGTGTACGACATCTCTTTCCATATAACGCTTCATATGGTTCCATCTGAATACTTGAATCAAAGTTATTGTTATAGGAAAATTTTACTAGAGGTAAATATTGATCTCACATACCCTAAAAGTCATGTGAGCATGATCTAAACATGTCTTATATGTTTTCAATAGTCTGTTCTGATTTTCCATTTGTTTGAGGGTAGTAGGTAGTGCTCAAACGAAGTTCAGTATCCAAGGCCTTCTAAAGACTCTTCCAGAATCTTGATGTAAAATTGGGATCACAATCAGAAACAATCAATATTGTACTCAATGAAGTCTAAAAACATCATTAATATGTATCCTTGCGAGACGTTCAAGTGGCAAATCTACTCTTATAGAAAGAAAATGTGCTGACTTGGTAAGACAATCTACAATAACCCATATTGCATCGTTCTCTCTAGGAGTCTTTGGTAGTCCCATGTCAAATCCCATCGTGATGTTATCCCATTTATACTTAGGTATGGGAATAGGTTGCATGACTCCTCTAGGCTATTTCCTTCCAGCTTTCACTTGTTGAAAAACCATACATCTTGACACAAAATCATCAATATTCCCTCTTTATGTTTTCCCACCAAAAATGTTCTTTCAAATCTCTATACATTTTAGTGCTCCTAGGGTGTATATAGAAATTGGATCAATGAGCAGTGTCCAACACATTCCTTTTTAGATCAGATATATCGGGAACACACAGTCTCCTCATAAATTTCAAAATTCCATCTTTATACACAAAGTCACTCAATCTACCATCATTCACAACTTTAATCTTCTTTTTAAACTCTTAATCATCATCCTGAGAACTTTTTATGCTTTCTAGTAAAGATGGTTTAATAACCATTTGAAAAATTATTGATGTTTCACCTTCCATGGTGATTCCCATATCCATAATTACTAGATCCATGAATATAGGATCCCTTTCTACTCTCATTTGGTTCAAAACGCCCTGATTTGTTTTACTCAAAGCATCTTCTACCTTATTTTCCTTTCTCGGGTTGTAGTGTATCATGCAATCATAATCCTTGAGTAGTTCAAGCCATCTCCTTTGCCTCATGTTCATTTTTTCTGTGAGAAAATATTCATCAAACTCTTATGATCGGTATATATCCCACAATTTTTACCATAGAGATAATTTCTCCATATCTTCAAATAAAAGATTACTGCAACAAACTCAAGATCATGAGTAGGATAGTTTTGCTTATGATGTTTTAGCTGTCGTGATGCATAGGCAATAAATCTATCATTCTTCGTAAGTACACAACCAATTCCTTTCTTCGATGAATCACTATTAATATCAAACACATTAAAGAAGCAATCAATCATAATTTTTGGGTTATGTATATAATCTCCAGCATACCTTGCTAACCTTGTAAAGTTAGCCTCATACTTTGCGATATTCTCATCCTACTTTTGTCTCAGACTTAGAAATTTTCATTCCATATCTACTCGATTGTCAAGAGAAAAGTATTTTTCAAAGAAAATCTCTTTGAACTCCCTTCATTCCATATTTTAAACATCATAATCTTCCTTTGTGTTTTGAATCAATGACCACCGTTGACCAACATCTCCAGTGAGGCGATAAACTGCCAAGATAACTATTTCTATTTCACTACTCCCAAAGGAATGGAATATTTTCTCTAGGGAACTTATCCATTGCTCAACTACTAATGGATTTGTACACCCCTTGAATGTTGGTTGTTGCTGCCTCATGAAGCGATCTATCAATGATCCTCCATGCTGTGGTTTAAGGTGCTCCATACAGGTAAGCTTATTATTCATAACCTGAGTGATTTGTCCCAGTATGATGATTAGTTGATCAGCACCAACAGCATCACCAGCTCCACTATAATTATCTTGAGTAGGAGGGAAATCTCTACATGGAGTGTGTGCATTGATACAGTTTCCATTCCTTCCATTAAGAATCATTTCTAAATCAATGGCATAAACTAGATCAGTTTATGAATCAAAATACATTATTTCATACTTGTAAAACACTTAACATAAATTGAACTATTTATGGATATAATCCATAATTGTAAACAATGTTTTCATTGAGGATGTATATACTCAAAAACCCTTCATAATGGACTGTAATGAATATGAGAATTATCCTATGCATATCCACCAGGAGTGCCGTAACCAAGAGTGCAGCAAGGCATGTTATCGTGCACCAGTTCCCATTCGAGTCTAGCTCAAAGCAGTGTTTTTGGGTTTTTCCCCTAGGTAAATTTGTGCCAGAGCCGCCTCTACCTGCTCGTATCCAGACAGGGATGTATTAATTGAAAATCTCACAAAATCTCTACAATACCAAAATTCTAGAATGTTCTTCTATACTAATCCTCAAAGCATATCTTAGGTCTATGTGCTCTAATCAGAGTTCATCTAAATCTAACTTCCATGTTTTGTACTAAACATCGTCTAATACCAACAGTAACGCCCCGACCCAAGTTACCCAGAGTCAGTGAATTATTACATAACATTGGCATGATCACAAAAGATAAAATCAAAATATACCGATAAGATAGTAGCCTTGGAATCAGTAGATCCATTCATAATGCTTAAATTACCTAATAAAATGAAAACTACAATGACATAGTATACATAGTCCACACTCATAACCCCTCATACTATCCCTATAGGTCATTTGTAAAATACTTCTTCACATCTTGGGGAAAATAAAACATAGAAATGGGTGAGCTCAGATGCCCAGTAAGGATAACAATATAGCGGAAACATTCATAAATTATCATAAACATTTAAGGCAATGTATAAATGAAACAAAAGCCTTTTAAACATGATCTTTAGCATAATATGGAAGAAAGAAAATAAAATAATTCCATTTACTTATTCAAATGGATTTTCTACTAATATAATAATCACATGCAATATCAATAACCACTTTTATAATGAAGAAATGCATAATGCCAGACTATCATAACAACGTAGCCAAGGCCTCGTGCCAAAACTACAGATAATATTTTGTCAAGGCCTCGTGCCAAGACAATATTTTGTCTCATGAGACCTACCAATGCATCGAGGAGCTATAGCAGGCTCCACCCATAAATTACTATGTCCAATGCAGTTCTCATATGAACAGGTTTAAACATAATATAATCATTTTTATTAAAACTAGTATATTAAATGTCAATACTTTCTCCATAAACCATGAATGGTATAGAAAACATCCACAGTCAAACATATCATAAATCCTTCAATAAAATATGCATGTTTTGTATCATAATAAATCATCTTGAAATAATCTTAAAATCCATCAAATGATGTTGAAATAGATGAAATCAAAACTATTTGGGAGAAATACCTCTTTTTTTGAAATCATTTAAAGTCACATAATTATAATAGAAAACATTTACATTGAAAATATTATTATAATATTTTAATGGAATATTTGATTATTTTATAATAGTAGAAAATAGCCGCACCCACCATATATGTTTAAATAATAAATTCTTACCATAATTCTGTCGAAAAGGTTAAAAAGGACCTTGTTTTAGAAAATGAAAGAACGATTTCTTTATAAACAACTTATAAAAAGTAATAAAGGTAAAAATGATATAAACTTATAGTCTGTAAAATAGTAATAATGATTTGAAATACATTTCTAAGAAACATGGATATGGATGATAAAGATGTCAATGTAGATAATTACTTATAAACATCCTCTGAAAAAGAAGAGATTGTTAAATAAACACTGAACTTTTACTTCTCATTGGTTGATGGTAGGTTAACCTCCTATATAATGGTTAAATAAATGTTATTAAATTATAAAAGAATCATATATATTATTATGATATCATTTATGATCTTTTAACATTGATTTGTAAATAATATCTCACTATTATAATCGTTTCGGGTGTTAACTCACTCATTTTCATTTATATGTTTTGTTTAATAAGCTGTGTTTGTTATGGATAGGTTGTATCGTATTCATATTCAGAATGATATCAAGTCCTTAAACATTATTTTTTATCATAAAATGATAATTATAATTGCATGGATATGATGGGGAATGAATCTCATCGCGCTCGTGGAGACGGTAGTCTGTATGTACGCACGAGGGACAATATAATTATTTTTTATATTAAAATAATATATAATTGGATGGTATAACATATGTAAAGAATCATTATAATGTTATATTTATTATTTACATCAATTAAATATCATTATCATACCCATACAAATAATAATATTTTTGAATAACAATTACACCACGACGTTGTGATGGTAAGCCGTACGTACGCACGTATGGTGACATGTCATTCAAATGATACAAAGAATACTGAATATTTTTGTACCATATTTATAATAACATCAAAATATATATAATTTACTGGAGTTTTTTTAGAAATAAAATAACAAAGAAAGAAGAAGTTGAAGAAGAAAGTAACGTGAAAAAATGTGGTGAAAACATTACCTATTCTTCAGATTCTTCGTTTTGATTTTATCAAAAGGGCTCCATAGGTTGGATTTTTGATCAAACTAAGGCCTCTAGGATTAAGTTAGGAAAGTTGAGAGATTTTTTGTGCTTCTATTTCTTTTTGTTTGTGGTTTTAAACTTTTGGGTACCAGGAACGCATAAACTGGCTTTGGAAAATGAAAAAAAAATGACTTTCAGGCAGGATAGAAGTGGTGTCCTTTTATAAGGGGGTGGAGGGGTTCTTTAGAAAAAACATAATGTATTATTTTATATTGATTTAAAATATGGTTTTTAATGGCTCCAAAGTGGATTATTAAATTTATAAGGTGGGGATGGGTCTAAATACTTCAAACCGATAGATTTTAGACAAGTTTGGGTCATTATATTAACAGTACCTTTTAGTTTTAACTCTAAGTTAATTAGTTGACACTTACCATGTCACATTGTATTTTTATATTATATAGTTAATACACGTACTATATACAACCAAGATACCCCCAAGTATTCCATTAATAATACACCTACCATTATATAAGTTCTTTGGCATATCCTTAGTATTTTAGGAATATAATATCAATTAATAATATAATATTTGTTTTGAAAACTCATTTGTGTCAATTTTGACACTATTCAATAATTGATTTTTGTTAAAGTATTTATAACATTATTAATTCTAATAAAATTAATTTATGAAATCCTAACTTGTAATATTTACCAATTAAAATCATGGATGTCATCAAAAAGTTCAAATTATATTTATTTTATCTTTTATAATACCAATTATTTAATTATTTTATTATTAAGGAAAATACTACATCATTGTTGTGTCATAAATAAATTTAATTATTATATGTCTAAAAATTAAAAATAAAATACCATTATGTAGGAAATATTTCTATATTTCTAATGAATATTTATAGTCGAAAATATAACATATATAACTCTATGTAAAAATTGTTTTGCTAATACATATATGCTTTTGTCATTTTTGTATTTACATTAACTTAATTTATGTAAATTGTCATTATCACATACAAGTGAATCCATGGTGTCCCAAAATCGACCAAAATATGCCCATGGATGGAAATGTTTCAAACAAAAGGTTTAGGACACATTTTAGGGTAATTTATTAATATTATAATATTATTTTTTACCCTTATTTACCGAATTTACCCTTTAACCATGATACATTAAATATTTACCGATGTAATTATTCATAATGTAAAAAATAAATGTTACCAATTTTACAAAATTTGTAATTCCTGCTTATAAATTTAGAATCCATTTTTCGAAATTCTAAACACAGAAGTGGCAGAAATTAATTTAAAATTAATACCCATTGTCAAAACAAAAATCGTGTTTTTAAGAGATTACAACTATCCCAAGATTGACACTTGTTTATGTCCGGTTTAAATGTGAAATTATGTCCAATGACCAACATTGTATTAAATGGTGAAATTATATTTTAAATATACTTTAAAACCACTTAAATTCATAATTTATCACTATTAATTATTTTGATTAAAAATGTTGTTTTAATTAAAAATTAATAATTTTCATTGTTCATCAAAATATAAATGTTATCTAAAAAGTACCAAAATTTCATCCTAGGATAATTTCAATATTCTAAATCTAAAAATGAAGTCAATTTTGAGAGATTATATTTATAAAATTTTAAAAATGTGGTATTACTATTCATAACGGCTACTTCGATTGGTCGCGGTGTGTTAGAATCTCGAAGTATCGTAAAACACATGCTGATGTCTTATTCAAAGAGAATCGTACCGTGGAATCATGGGGTGTAACAAAATTTCATTAAAAATTGTTTTTAAAAACATTCTCATAAAAATTAACATATTAAACATGTATAGGATTCTTTACAGAAACAATGACGGGTAAATTTTTATATGTTATATGAGGGAAGAAGAACATTCTTTTTGAATTGTAAAAGGTTAGAAAAATGACATGCTCAAAAAGTGGCCATAAGATTCATTTAAATTATTTTTAAAAAGAATGAAATTGAAAATTTTCTTTTAATTATTATTTTAAGTTATTATAAGATTCTTAGATATCCTTTATATAAAGCATATTTTTGAAGGAACAGTGATTTCCGATAGGAGATATGGTAATGTCATGATTTCATAAAAACAGTTTACTAACTATATAATGTGCCAAACAGTAGAAAAACAATAAAAATACATTAATAAATCATGAATAACCACATTATAAAAATATTCATTAATGTTCTTGAGATATGGATAAAATGGTTTAATTAAATTAAGCATAAACATAAACAATCTAGAAACCAATGAGAATTTTTCAATAAACTCTCTACACATGGTAACATTGAAGAATACGCCTTGTGTAATAAAATTAAATTACATGATTCATAAAATATAATAAAAATATTTAAATTATTTATATAAAATTTCAATGGAATTATATACACCTAATGAAAAAATATTGGTGCATAACATGACATGTGTATCAAAGAAAACAAATTTAGGAAAAATTATTTTATCTATTTGGTAAATTATGATAGAAAAATCACATGATATAATTTTGAAAAAATGTATACATAATTAAAAATAAATTTATGTATAACAATATTATATCACATCCATGGATAGTATACACGCCACTCAGATGGAATGTGTCGTGAGTAAATCAAGCATCTCACAAAAATAAAAAGTGAGATGAAATACCATTAACTTGTGTCCTGAATATCATCATACTCGTACAATCCAATATTATAATAAATATAAGATGATTATATATATATAATAACCATATTATTATATATAATAACACATATGATTTTCTTATGACCTTATATTACCCATTTATTAATTCATTCATGTTAAGATTATGCTTCTAGTAACATTTTCTGTGTTTTTCACATGTGTCTTACTTTTTTATATATTTGGTCCTTATAATTATGTCATGACTTCCAAATTTTATACCATTAAATAAATATAAGTTATATTATATATATATTAATATAATATATATTGAATATAATTATAAATGGGAACACACTGTTCGTGGATACGATATGTCGTATGTACACATGAATGATATTTCCAGTTTTTTTTAATATATTAAAAAAAAGAAAAAATTTACTATATGTATATATGAATATATTATAAATAATTTTGAATTATTATTTAATATATATTATATAATTTTACTAAAAAAATATTCAATACATTCATTGTATCAGGTGATCTAATCATATCACTTTGAGGGGACGGTAGTCCACACTTTCTCAAATAAAATTATCATATTTACATCAAATGGACAGTATAATTATATGTGTGGAAAAAAAATATATTTAAGAAATAAAAAATATATTATGTAACAAATATAAGTATTTTTTCCATCAAAATGTCCAACATGATAGGTTGTAAAAAATGAGCAATCATCATTTTGTGATGTGGTAGTTCACCACACACTTAAACAAATAGATTGTTACCCATTAGATGGATGTGTGTAACTATATTTTAATACCGTATCATAAAAAATAATATTATTTTTATTATAATGGTTTTGTGATACAGTTATGGAATTATATTAATTGATATTCTTTATAATGAAAATAAATGAAAGGTTCTTAAGGGACGGTGATACATCTTAAATGGTTACCTTCTTTTGGTTTGCGCCCAATATATTCTTTGGATGGATTTTTTTCTTAAATTATACATAATTTTAGATGATAGGTAATTTAGGTATCTATTTGGGATGTTATTTTTCCATTCATAGTACTTTATAGGATTGTGAGAGTGGAGTTAAAGGATCCCTTTTTATAGAGGAGGAGGACTATCAGTATTGTAAATATTTGAAGGGAGAATTCAAACCATGTTTTTCTTATTGTATGTGGATCCAATAATGGTCAAATATCTATCCATGTGATTAGAGGGTCTATATATGGCTATTGAATTTCTTTTTAACTAGTTTATAGTTCATTTAGGCACATATTATTAATGCTTTTTATTTAGTAAATTATTATTTTACTTTAATTGAGGTAATTAATTTTAATTACATTCTCTAATATTTTTGTTATAAAACTAAAATGAAGATTTTATAAATTAAACAATTTTCATATTCCAAATATGTAATCCATTTTTTAAAATTAAAATAAAAAAACAGGCATAAATATATTTAACATTAGTTTTTTAGGTAGGCCGACATTGAGGGTTTCTAAAGTAAAAAGGTTTAAAATATTTCCATGTTTTTATATCAAATTTCATGGTGAAATTATTTCCAATAACATAAAATGGATAAAATGATAGAAATATTATCTAATGAAACTTTTAAACAATTTTAATATATAATTTCACATTGTAAATACCTTATTTGAAAAATCCATTTGGAACAAAAATTCAATATTTCAACTATTCAATAAAAAATAAAACCTTATCCAAAAATAAAAAAAATTAATCCCATACTAATGTTTATATTTATATATTAATGTTGAAGATTATTTTGACATATTAAATAAATAATACATCCAATAAAATGTTTTAAAATTGTTTCACTATTAAAAGGGACAAAACTAGTTTTATAAAAATATAGTTTTTCTGCATAAAAATGGATTTGATCGTATCATAGGTTTATAATTTTTTATTATTATTATAAAAAATGTAATTTTTTATTATATATATGATAATAATATCACTAATTAATTGTTATTAATTTAATTTTATAGGTAAAAATATTCTTTTGACCATAACAATTATAATACTTTTCTTTATTTAATTGGTTTTCATTCTCGTTTATAGTTTATTCCTATCCTATGAATTAATCTTTTATTTTTATAAATAATATATTTTCATAAAGTATTTAATACTACTCACAAAATCAAAATCATCTCTTGGATATATATATATTTTTATATTAAATAATTATATTTTAATCATATATAATTGTTCCGTAAAAATCATTATTGCATGTTATGATTGGCATCAAGGAATGTAATTATTGAAAGTAGAGGAAGCTAACCTGAATGCTCTATGTAGGTTAAACTAAATGTTATGTATCTTGTATTTCAAAATTTACTTAGTTTTTCATATAACATAATTCAAGCAATGTTATTTAATATAAAAATAACTACTTTCACTTTTTCCTAAAATAAAAAATATGAAAAATGTTAAATAAATTTGAAAAAAATAATTCAAAAAATCTCTGGGTATTACATTATACCCCCTTAAATTAATTTCTCCATCAATATTTGTTAAGGTTATCAATGGTTAAATATTTTAATGTTTCATTCAAATAAACCCACATTATTAAAATTAATTATAAAACATCCATTAGAAAGGGAATGATGGATCCACTACGGTTTCCAAAAGTAACATAAAAATAGGTTTTCATACAGTAGAAAATAATTGGGATGTAAGAAAATGGATATAAAAGAGAACTATGACTATCGTGTTTTGATAAAGAGTGATAGAGAACATGGTTTGGATAATTTTAACAATCACAAATCCATAAATCTAGGATAATCTAATGGAAAAATTGATTCATCCTAAATGAATGTACTAGGATTTTGTTAGGATTCAATATCATATTTCCTAAATTTGAATATTTGGAATTAAAATATATACTTTCATTCTTTCAGTATAACATCTCCCATTTTTATGATTGATCCAATTCACCTATTTCGCAAAAAAGGAAGGTAGATTTTTCTTTCCAGAAGTACTAAAAGATCATAAGATCCATGATATTACATCCCATTTCTCATCAATTATAATCAACAGAAATTAGTTTTACTAGGATATCCAATATGCATAATTCCTCATATAGAGAGAAAAAAACTTCAACATACTAACTTCTTCTAATGTTTAACTTAAACATTCCACAAATATTTAACCTTATAACCATTATTGAATATGAAAATTAATATCAATATAAATAATTTGATGAATTCATCTTAACATTGGTACCCTATGGATAAAAAAGTATCACATGTTTGTCACATTCTAATCATGTGAAAACCATTACCGTATATTCCAATGAAACATGGTGATAACCTTAATTACCATAAATCCTATTAGAAAACATTCATTCTTCCTTATTCTAGTAATTACTGGATATATTATTGAAATAAAGAAGATTTAAACATTTTCCTTGAAAACCCATAATTTGTTTTCAATAATCAGTTCTAGTATAATCCATACCATCTAATATTCTTATTCATATCCAGAAAATCATTATCCAAACATCATTATCACAATGGAAATCATTAATTAAGGGTTACCTTCCCTTAATCGAAATATCATATTTCCATGAAATCATTTTTTTATGTCTTCGTCACCAGTCAAAAATTCATTTGTCAATCATTAATGAAAACTATACTATATATAATAATATATTTCTTGAATTATATAACATAATATTTTAATTCCAAAACATAAATAATTCATTCATCCAACATTATTCATAAATCATTAATCATTATTCATCACATTATTCCTTAATATCTCGTCCCAACACATGTATATATGAATCATGTATAAAGGTTCCTCAACCTCAATATAATAAATATTCTTATATTTAATGTAAACCACACTAGAAGAACATCACATTCTTTTGACATTTAATTTTCGATAACTTGAACTTCAGAAGTATATCAAATACACGTACGACCTTCTTGGTTTTTATTATCAAATTTCCACAGGGGAAATCAATTATCATAATGAACATAATTTATACATATTAAAAACTAATTTTTAACCATGTTTCATATATTTCTATCCATTTTATAAAACCACAAATCATAGATTGAGAAACAATTATCATTTTGGGATTGAATATTATCCTGAAAAATTAATAATAGGGTTGCTAAATCATGTCTCCTTCTGATTTAATCTTTGACATCATAATATTTTCCTAGGATAATAATAATAATCCTCAATTTAAAGCCTTCATTATTTTTCATATAGAGTTTGTCAATTCAAAAATCATAACCCACAGAAGTGTCAAACTAGGTGTGTTGTAAGGCCCATTTTCGTGTACCTGATTACCCTGAGTCAGGCTCATACATCTTTTTGGAGTTGTTACACCTAGGTAAATCTATGGAAGAATAACATCCACTTATAGTATCCACACAAAAATATTTTTATAGGAAACCACTCAATATATCCTTTACAAAAATTCTAGTATATTTTATGAATGGTTAACATATCCTTATACATATTCTTAGAGACATACCACGAAATTTTTTTAGAAATAAAAATAGGGATATCACTAAAGTGTTCTCATCCATATTTCTAAAGGTTGACTAAAAAATACATCTAATACAAACTATGGAGATCCACTTTATTCATATAGATATGTTTCAAATCTGTTTTGTAATATGTAAAAAACATAATACAAATATATTCCCAAAGAACATAATAGTTCAATGCCTTCAGGAAAATGGAAAAACATTCTTCCTCAGAAAAATTTCATCAATTTTTTCCCAAAAGATCTCCCCCCTTAGTGATTATAATTAAAATAATTTCTTCATAACACGGGGAAAAGAAACATAAGAATGGGGTGAGATCAAATGATAAATAATTGTAAATAAAGGAAATGTGTATGAATATCATTAACATAAGTGTATAAGAACATGATCATTATCATTAAAAGATCATACAATGCACATGAAATATCATAAACATGAATCATGAAATAAATATTTCTAGTTTATAAGAAAAGAATAATATTGTAATAAAGAGAATATTCAAAGAAAATATAACATAGGAATAAGACATTGACTGGTATCATACACATCAATGTTTAACATATTGAACTCGTATAAGTATAAATAGGTTCAAAAATTAATTTAAGTGCATGAAATTAATCCCTATCCCAGACTTATGGAAACGAAAAAAGATACATCCATAATGTTGTGAACATGAAATTATGTTAATGGACATAATTTTGAACATGAAATCAGGTTCATTCATAACATTATGATTATATAATAAGTTTTAATCATAACCTTGTGAACATGTAATTAGATTCATCCATAAACTTATGATCATGCAACCATGTTCATGAATTACATTGTGAAAATTTTATCAAGGCCAGGAATAAAATTTATACTCTATATTCATCCATAATTACCCAGTTAACTGAAGGAATACACAGGTCCCACTAGTAACAAAATGAAATCACACATATATGATCCATAAAGATGTCATCATATTATTACCCATTAAAGGAGATGGGGTTTATAAAAATCAAATCATTACTAATGAAATGAAATGGTTAACATTAAAATTTCACCATATCATAACATATTTAATATATATAGGATTCATATCCATTTTATTAAATCATAACTAATGACAAGAAGTGGGTGTCATAATCATATAATCCATGACATAAAAACAAGTTTCATAAACATATAACCTGTAAAATAGAAATATGTTTTATAATAATCATGCCATCAAAACATAATCCATTCATGAAAGGATATGAATGTTACCATAAGATAATATCATATATTGTAATGAGTTAAATAAACAGATTTTATGATTGATGGAAAATGTCATGGATAGATTTTGAGAATTCATTATTTGAGAAAAACAAACTTTTTTTAAAGGCTCATAAAAAATTATTAAAATAAAATTTCATGAAAACAAAAATGAAATATTATAAAAAATGTTTTTAAATCATTTTTATACATTTTTCATTGAAAACATATAAATAAGGCTTGAAATCATTTTACAAACCATTTCTTTAAAAATAATTTAAATACTTGTAAATAAATCATGAAAATCATTGGAAAAACACATCCCATGAAAAATTATAAATAATAATGAAAAAATATTGAAAAGTGTATATTTGAAAATTAATTTTAAAAACACTTAAAAAAAATATAACCTTTTAAACATGAAATATAATATTCACTGAAATGAAGGTTACAAAATTCTTACATGACGCACGAGGTACAAAGAATGTTACTTTTTCATTGTAAATGTTTTAAAAAATTACTTGTTCAAAAAAAGACAATAAATTTTCTTTGAAAACATTGGTAAAAGAAAAAAAAGTGAAAAAAAATTATTTTAATTATTATTGGAGGGTGGTAAAATATTGTTGGAGACCCTTTTTAGAAAACATGGTTTTGAGAGAACATAGATTTCAAACCAAAGAGAGGGTGAAGTTGGTCTTTCTAAAAAACACTTTACAAACTATCTTATGTACCAAGGAGTTGAAAATGGTAAAAATACATGAATAAATAATTAATAACAAGAGGATAAGAAATTTCATGAATTTTCTTGAGATGTATATCATAATGCTTCATCAAAAGACACATAATCATAAATAATCTCAAAACGTGATGAGATTGACTCAATAAACTTTTACCTCTAGGTAACATTAAACCAAAATCCCCTTGTAAAAAAATAAAAATAAATGAATCCTTAAATATAATTAAAAAATTTATATTCATGATATAATATTTAAAAGTCAGTATATATGCCTAATGGAAATATATATGTTCATAATATCGCATCTGTCTCAAAGAAATAAAATTAATTGAAAATTATTTTACTAATTTGGTAAATTTTGAAACACAAATAACATGGAATAAATGTCATAAAATCTATATATTAATACCAATAAATTTATATATAATAATAAAATAATCCATCCATGATATGTATACAAACCACTTAAAAGTAATGGGTAGTTAATAATGCATGTATCTCACAAAAATAAAAAGCGAATTGAAATATGAATATCATGTGTCACTACTCTCATTGTATGCATTAAAAATCATATATAATAAATATAAATATATTATATATATATCAGTGAACCATATAAATTTCTATAATAACATCTAGGGTTTTATTATGACATTATATGACTTTCTTGTTAACGCATTCATGTTATGGTTACGCTTTAGGAAATACACTCTTTGTTTTTAACATGTGTCTCTATTTATTATATATTAGAAAACTATACCTACATCATGATTTATTAAAAGTAAACATGGCATAAATATTTTTTATATTTTATATTTATGCAGTATAATAATCTATATAATATAGTCGTATGTAATGTAACACACAGTTCATGGAGAAGATTGGCCATACGTACACATGAATTTTGATTCTATTTATATTGTTTTATTAAAAGAAATAAAAATGAAATAAATGTATATATTTATATTTTATAATTTTAATATCATTATTAATTCATATATATCATATATTTTCACTTAACGTATCATTAATACATTACATGTATGTTGTGAACAAATCATGTTTCATTGAGGGGAGGTAGTCCACACTTCCTTAAATAAAATTATCCTATTTACACCAAATGGAAACTATAACGATATGTGTGGTAAAATGAATAAAAATTCATAAATACATAATGAATATAATATAATATATATATAGTCACCATCATAATTTCTAACATGGTAGGTAGTAAAAAATGAATAATCATCATTCAATGAGGTAGTAGTTTTTCGTACACATAAAATGTGTGTTCAATACCCATTATATGTATATGTGTGTAAGTGTAGGTAGAACCATAAAAATATAAAAGTAATATATTATTTTTGATATTAATTTTTATACAAGAATTTAGTAAGATTAATTGAGTTGGTGGAGATATATAATAAACGAAATGAGCTTGAGGGTGGGTGTTACCTCTAAATTTTGTATCTCCGTTTGGTTTTCACCTATGGGATTCATTTGAATGATTTATAACCAAATAGATGCTTTAATGTCTAATGGTAAGATGTTGGGGAGAATTTTAGGAAGATCTTTTTCCATAAAATGTTATTGAGATGTGTGAGTACTTATGAGCAACATATTCCTTTTTATAGTGGAGGATGTGTGACAGTCTTGTAAATATTTAAAAACTCAATCCCACCAACATATTTCATGATTAATGTGGATAAAATAATGAAAACATTTCATTAGACATGAATATATGGTTAAAATATGGCTAGAAAATGTATTTTGGACATGTTTCTAGGTCATTTATTCCCTTCATTTTATGGTGTAGTCATTACTTAAGCATAATTTTATCTTGATCAATGCAATTAATTTTAACTTCATTCACTAATATTTTTTTTCAAAATATATTTTGAACTAATTAGACATTATAAATTATGTTTATTCCAAATATTTAATCCATTTTCCCGAATTCCAATCTAATTAGTGGATGAAATTAAATTAATTTTAATTATGTATTAGGGTCGACAATGTAGGTTTTGAAGTACAGACGTTCAAAATATTTCTATGTTTTTATATTCAATTTCAATTTGATATTAGTTAAAATAACATAAATAGGATTAATTAATAAAAATAATAACTCATTATACTTTTAAATCAATTTAAAATTTAATTTATCCTCATAAAAAAATTATATGAATGACCAATTCTGAACTATGATTCAGTATTTTTAACCATTATTAAAAAATTAATCCATATATAAAAATACACAAAATTTATCATAAAATAATTTTTATGTTTCACATATAATGTTCAACTAAATTTTCGAATAATAAATTAATTAAGCTTCGAATATATATTTTAAAAATGGATTCCCCATTAAAATACATAAAAACTAATTTTATAAAAATATATGTTTCTGTGTATAAAATTGTCATTGTTCATATCTTTTGACTATAAAATATTTTTGATGAATATAAAAAATATTTTATTAAATATGTATCATATATATTACATTAATATCACACATTAATTGTAAATAATATTATTTATAAAGAAAAAATTTCTTTATGACCATAATAATTATAACATTTTCTTTTATATTAAATCATTTAACATGTTCATTTGTAATTAATTGGCTACCTATGAATTATTCATATATTTCTATAAATAATATAATTTTATAAATTAGTTAATAATATTCATAATTTTATATTTAAATATAAGTTATATATTATTATATTATGTAATAATTTTTTAATAATATATTATTGTTCGGTAAAACATTGTCTTTTGTATTACACAGGACAAAAAGGAATGTTATTGTTGTTTTTACTGCAAATGAACATCGTTTTTATTTATAGATAAATATAAAATTAATTTTTTTTACTATATGATTAAATTGGTGGTGTGTATATTGAAATCAAAATATAGTGATTTAGTGAAAAATAAAATTATTTTAGTGTTCCATGAAATTAAAATATCAAAAATGATAAATTAATTCGAAAAAATAATAATTCCAAAAAATATTAGTGTGTTACAGTTGTGAGTAAGAGGAAATTGTATATTTTGATGAAACTATTTCCCTAGGTTAATGATTATAGACTAATAGAATTTTTATAATAGTGTATACACATCGAAATAATTTTTTTTTCAAATGAATGTATCGTCATCTTTTTTATTTTGAGAGATTGAGGAATAAGATAACATTTACCAAACATATTGTTTTAGAATTTATAATGATGAAAACTATGTTTGTAGATTTAATAAATCATTTTATATGTTGAAATAACCCCCTTGTTAATGGTATTAAAAGCATGAATGTTTTATAAATAAGTTTATTTTTATAATGAAAATGTTGACAGTAAATTATCAGTGAATGAAGTAAACTCAAGAAAATTAAATGTAATTAATACAGTGGATGATATAATAGTTTTCTATGGATGATGAAAATTTTTGTATTGAATTCGATGAAGAAATGAAGCATTTTTTTGAAATTTCAACATTTATCGAATAAACTATGGCATAAAATTTCAAAAAAATCTACTTATATATATTTATATCAATAAAAGTATGCAAGTTAATTTTTATGAAATTTGGAATGAATGAATATAAATAAGTGTCTACCACTATTTTAGGGATCACAATGATTACTAAGGATGAATCCAGAAATAATTTGAATCAGAAATAATTTCAGAAGCATATTATAATTTTTCTTCATTTCAAGGCCTCAAGACCTGATATTGATTATTATTTAACAATATGTTTCACATATCAAAGTGAAATGAAAGAGAATAATATGTTGAAGGAAAAGAGATTATCATATTTAAAAAAAATATTAATGTGACATGGGATGATATACATAAGAATTTTTAATACGAACAATCATGGTTATAATGATGTTGATTGGTATCATGATTATAATGACATAAAATCAACATGTTGAGGATCATTTTTCTTAGGTGAATTTTGTTTGAGTTGGCACAATAAAACACAAATTTCAGTAACAGTAAGCATATTGTAATCAGAATACTTTTTAGATACTCAGGTTTGTACTCAAATGTTTTTGAGGAATGCTTAGCTGGTTGATTGGAATGTAAATGTTTCTAAACAATTTAATATAATTTTTGATAATCAAAATTATATTGATATTTATAAAAAAAATTCGATAATTTGAGATAAAAATTTGATATAATGTTAAATTTTATATAATATAAATTTTCAACTATATAATTTTTGCATGAATATATCTCAACAAAGTATCAATTTTCTTGTATCATTACAAAAGAAATGAAAAAATAAATATATAGGGATTTGATGATCCGTATATATGTTCATCCTCCTCCATTTATTTCGTAAAACTCATAACGATGTCCTTTAATGTGATTTGAATATGGTTGAAAAATGGTAATTTAATGACAAAACATTTCATTTTATAAGTGGTGTTTACTGATTTTTCATTTAAGAATATAATTTTTTGGTTATCAGATTATAGGGTTGAGAAAAAGGAAAAGTGATCGGAAAAGAAAAATGTGAGGGTGAGTTTAACTTAACATTAACTCAAAATGTTATTATCATTAAGAGATGGAAATATTTTAATAATATTACTTTTTCAATTAGTTTTGTAATAGATCAGAGTATTTTTAGTATGTACAGGTTTTGATAAAAATAAAAAAACATGAGTTGTTTACAAAAGTTGAGTTTTGAATTTTTTTGAGAGATAAAAAACCAGTTAAAGAGTGTTTTTAAAAAATCAAATTGTGGAAATTTAATAACCATTTTGATGTTTTGTTTTTAAATATTTTTTTAATTTATTTATTAATTATATTCTATAAAATAATGTTTTTTATAATCATAAGAAAAAAATAAATATTAAATAACAATCAAAATGATAGATAATAGTTTTTTTACGACCCCCTTCCTCCAAAGATACCCCTCATGGGATTGAAATGAAAAAAATGGAGATAATAAACGATGAGTCCCACATCTAGTAGGCCCTAGGTTTGTTACTAGAACCATGGTTGTACAAATCTCACAATATATGAGTCATTACCCCTAGAAAAAAAAGATTAGATGATATGATGAGTCATTGAAAATGAAAATCCAAGACAAAATATAAAAATATTTCTAAAACCCACCCCCACTCATGTTTAAATAGTATTTTTAAAATAAAAATGTCTCTAATGTAAATAATGAAATTAAAGAAAAGAAACGACACAAAAACTATTAGGATTCGAGCTATTAAAATCCAACACCGCCCGTGAAATCCTCCTAGAAACCTAAAAATTGTATTATATACTTAGTGTGAACATTCAAGTATACTCGTTAAGAAATTCAAACTCTATTATTTTATGTGAATGAATCATAATAATTCCCCTATGAGAAAACAAAAGAACCAAATAGAACCTAAGAGGGTATACTAACCACTCCATCCTCCCCAAGTCATTCTCACCAAGTAAAAGAATACATGTAATATAACATAAATCACATCATTGGAATGGGACTCTGCCCCTCTTTCCCACTAGTAATCCATTCTCCCCCAACATTTAATATTCTTTCATTCCAATCCATTTCATACACCATAATTCATTATAATTTCACACACTTAGGCCAAAAAACCTTAACACATTCCACTCGAACACACCTAGTCCTTATAATACATACCACCTACAACCACCTGGGCCTCAAAACACATTACATCTCATATAAAAGACACCTAGTAAATCACATTGTATCTCATCCCAATGACACATGAGAAAGCACAACACTATTCCCACAAACACATGGGCCATCACATCTCACCGACAGACACCTTGGCCATCACAACCACTAAATAAAACAAATACATACCTCTGTCCATCACAACATATTCCATAATTACCTTTATTATAATATATAGTGGAAAGGATAAGGTAACCATCCATCCATACTCCTCACTATATGTAAGGAAAGACACCCTCCCCCATGAGGATGTGGGTGTTCAGAAAATAGTGCTAAACTGTGGTGGGTTACAAATAAAAATAAAAATAGAACTACATGAATATATATTAATAATTCAAAAACCAAAATCACAATATATGTGTATACAAAAAACCAATCCAACTCACAACACCACAAAATAAGCCATAAACACCATTTCACATTTCCATCCAATTTGTATAAACATTTCTATTTGGTTAATAAAATTAACCCTTGCCATTCAAATGTTATTAAATTTTTATTTATTCATTCCATCAATCCATAGGAAACTAGCACGAATGACACATCAAACAACACAATGGAATTTATGGTGAGTTAACGCACTTGACATTAAAAACACATAACACCCAGAACACAAGATACATGGTGAATCTTTTTCCGAGTTATCAGTGAGAAATCCCAAACCAATCACTACTATCCTTATTCAATGTCATATATCCCAAAACACCATACCAAAAAAACCACCAAATCACAACCACATCTAGAAACACAACATAGCACAACTAGTTGCATAGCCCTACCACATCATCACACAATGCCAAGATTTCTATATCAAATGAACCAACCCCTTGTGCACATCTGTTACCATGAGCAAATCACCACTCTAAAAAAATGAAAACATGTTCATATTTAACAAGTCTTTAATTATTTAATTCCCCTTTTTAATTTTGGGGATCTCATAGAAAATGGATGATAATAGGGAATCCATTTATTAACTGAATATACATAGTTAACTAGTTATTTTTTATATACGTGTTCAATAAACACCAAACAACATGCATTCCATATGATATATTTTTAACAATAAGGACCCCCAATGACCATCGTTTTTAGTGGGTAGTCATCAGATACAGATCACAATATCACAAAATATTAAAATGGAAACATGTGTCACTTTTACCATCCCATGTATATTGATATCGAACCAGTTAAATTATCATTCTTAACATGTATTCAACCTTTCTCATAATGTAATATATTCATATACCCAGACTGTATGATGAAAAATTAATAATTATGCAGAAAAACTTAATTGTAAGAAAATGTGTTGGCACTTCCTGGATGCACCAAAATAGGGGTGTACATGCAGCATGAAAAGATATAGGGAAACATGAACCAAAATCCACAACCTGTCCGCATGAATACTATGGGAAAATGAAATTTGTGAATTCTATATGAAGAGACAAAAAGTATGTAGAATCAAATTGGGGAAGTTATATCATCTTTGGGAATACCGAAATATAGTCACATGTTATGGTACATTTTTCATTTTCCAATTAAGGAATATCTACTCATGACGATGTGTTTAGTCTAACCAAAGAATCTGAACCGCTTAAGAATTTAATGACTATATTTATGGGATATAATTATGACTATAATAAATTAAAATAAAGAATTTAAATAATTTTACATCAATTAAGACATTAAAAGGGAAAAATTAGATGAAGCCAGAAACATTGTGCATGAGTCACCATTAGATGAGTCATTTCCTGACGAGGCACAACTAGCAAGCCATTATTTATAAAGGAATTGCTTGATGATGCAATATGATTCAGAAACCATTATGAGTGGCACCAATTCACTATGTACCAATAGATGAAATTACAACCACCATCAATGAGTTAACACGAGGTGACACACCACTAGACAAGGCACCGTAGGACGAGTGACCGCCAGTGAGCCACCACTAGTGTGAGAGCACTAGTGAGCCAATTCCAGTGATTGATCGCTAGTGAGACACTACTTATGGGAATCCACTAGTTAGCCACCATTAGTGAGGAACGTCTACGATGACCAAACACTGGGGTGAGCCACCATTGAAAAATTTAGAAAACATGGAAAACAGGGAATTAAGAAAAGTGAGGAAATGGGTCACCTTGACCACATAGAACACCTCAAACACAATATTTCCACAAAGTAATGTATAAAATAGGTCGGTGAAATTAATTTAGATTCGTCTCAAACCATTCTCACACTCTATAATTCAAAACCAATTCACAAGGAATGAGATTAAGGGTCAAAACCACCATCCCTCAAGATACCTCCCTAGGATCTCGCTTAACTTGAAACACCTCTATACACAAAAAAATTTCAATGATAAACCACACTATGTTGTTAGAATGTAGGAGTGGTAAACCTAAACATCCATGAACACCACATGTGGTATATGAAATATAGACTTTATAAAATCAACCCAAATAACCACAACACACACAACACAAGAACAACCACACTATCTTTGACACACAAATTCAGGAGTTCTATCATCCATATTAAGATAACAACCTCTATGGAAATAAATACCTCACCAACACTAGTTTAATCACATTATAGGTAATGTGTCTCTATTAAGAATATGGTCCTCCAATTTTTATATGTCACGAAATTATCACATATCACTCCACACACATCAACAATCAAGTGATCGATGGTTTTCTTATAAATCATAAATGATAAAACATCAAAAATAAAAGAAAAAAAAGAGAAATAAAAACATAAAAAATCTCCAGGTATTAGTCATGCATATTCATCTATCTCTCCCATGTACTCTCATTCTAGCCACCATTCCTCCACAATACATGAACCTATGGAATATTCCACCTAGTAAATTACTTATCCGGAAAATCCTTGTTCTCTATTTTCCACTACACAAAATTCACGTAATCCTCAATATGAAATTATCCGAAGTTGATGACATGGGAGTCATTATGAAGATTATGATGAAGCGAAGTGACTTGTAAGATGTTGTGGATCCTACCCCACCATAGAGATAACACCAAATGGTATTCCACTATGAAAACTCACCCCAAAACCACAAAGGGTCCAACAAATTTGGGAGAAATTATACTCCCACTATGAAAAATCTAATTTCAAAGTTGAGGAGAATATTTCATGAACACATGGTCCCAAACATCAAACTCTAAGGGAATCCTCCTACAATAGATATAAGACTTATATCGGTCCTGCACTGGATTCATCATCTTAAAAATGAGACGAACATTCTCAATCATGATATGCACCATATTGGGACCAATCATCTCTATCTCCCCATCCTCCATCCAACACAACAGAGAATGAAACATTCCCCCCATAAAAACCCTCAAATAGATCCATTCCAATGGATGAGTGATAGATATTATTATAAAAAAGCTCTGATAAATGAATGTGTTGATGTCAATGTCCACCAATGTTATGCTTCATTGTCAGAGCATATACTCCATCATCTAGAGAGTATGTTCCATCTTCCCATCTTTCTTATATAGAATGTAGTGTTGAGTCATATGTGATTTCCAAAAACATTATACAATAATTTATATATTCATGTGGTAAACTATGTGTCCCAATATGATACAATGGAATTCAGAACTCTAGGAAACTACCCAACTTCATCCACATACTTTTTAGCCAAAGTATCTTCTATGCCAAACTCATTGATTGTTAAGAAGTGGGATGATTTTTTAAATTGATTAAATATTAACTAGATAGTATCACAACCTCCCTAAGATCAAGGTATCCCAGTGATGAAATCCATTAAGATTACAACCCATTTATACTCGAAAAAATCCAATGTATTTCAAAAACATTCAGGGAAATGAGACTCATCATTTACTTGCTGGGAAAAAAAGTACTTTACCACAAACTCCTCCACATTCTGTTTCATCCCAGGCCACCAAAACATCACCCTCAAGCCATGTTACATCCTGGAAGATCCATAATGAAATTAAATATGTGAGTATAAAACAAAAAAACTATTAGTTCATGTATTACAACTATTACAAAAAACGTTACACAAAACAACATATAGTTCCAACCATCGTCTTACCATCCCACCAATGCATCACCATGGACAACATGATCATGCATCACCTCTTCATCTGAGTCACCCCACTGAGACTCCTCCACCTTCTATATTTGAGATGATTGTATTGTCATCTGAAACAAAAAAACCTCTACCACCATCCACTCTTACTTCTATTTGAAAGGCTTCCAACTCTAACAATCTCTCTTTAATAATCCATATATTCTCAAATGAAATCCTTCTACGAATTTCTTCTCAATGAATCATTTGAATCGTTTCCCATTCTTAAGGTTTAGGAGATCGCAAAATAATATTCGACAAGAATATCCACCCACCTCAACAATCATAGATTCAGATAATGCTGAGAAAATATATCCAAAAAGCTCTTTGGATTCATGAATAACAAAAAGTTCTCCCCAATAAGATAATGCTAATATTAGTTCAGCATAAACACAATGACTAATATCGCTAGATTGTAGATGGAATAGTTATTTCCATGAGAACATAACATCCTAAAACCATAAAAGGTCACTTCACGCTACAATATTATAGTGAATCCAAATCAATAATAGGAAGTGGAAAAAAACACCTCAAACAAAACACTCTTTGTTGGAAACGATAGCACAAGAGCACTAACCAATCTCCCCTTCCTGTAACCAAACACATCCTAAGACATATTACTCCATAAAAAATATTGGTATTTCCATTTAAATTTTTTTATGGGGATTAATAATTAGAGGAATTGGGTATAAAACTCTAATAATAGCCTAATATACAATGGAAACTACGAACTTCTACCACTGTCATGGGTGATTCCCAAAAATCAACTTGTTCAAACATCACTATTTATATTATGACACCCTACTGGGAAAAAACATGCCCATGTATGTGCACCAACTATGTCCAAAACATACACCTGGGAAACATTCCATAGAGCTGGTGGTGTCTAAGTACATGGAAGATAGTTTTAAGATGCTCAGATCCTTCTCCGACATCAAATTCACCAATATTTCATCGATGAATATGACAAAGAACTAGTCCATAAACTCACAAAAAAGGTATTTCATATGTCCCATGAATACTGCTAGTAAATTTGTATCACCAAATTGCATTAATACAAAATATAATTGTCCATACCTACATCTAAATATAGACATTGGGATATCTCCCTCCTTCACCCTTAACTAGTGTTATCCAGAATACAGATCAATCATAGGAAACCAAATTTACACTCTTATTATTATAGAAATATATTCTATCCTTAGAAGAAGGAAATGGTTCTTAAATAGAACCTAATTAATTCTTAAATATTATATACACCACTTCATAGTAACATTTTTCATTTCGCGAATAAAAATTGAGCCCCCCAAGAAGACACAATAGGACTTATAAAACCCTTTTAGATTTGATCATATATATGAATACATAACTCCCACAAATCGAACCGTTCTAAACAATAAGGTGTAAAACAAATTAGAGAATCTATGGGCTACAAATCAATCCAGAAATAAATATCACGTCGAGTGGTTTGCATCACAACCTCTTCAGAAAAAACATTTTGGAACTCCCCAAAGTCCCAAGGAACCTATTCCATTAATGTGTACACTAATTCCATTAAAATCTCATCCAAAAAGAAAATATGATGATCCACATGCCGACTACCCTCATGTAAACCCCTCTCTCTAATGAAAATCACACCTAGTCATTACACATCTAAAAACACGCATATCCTCCATAAGTATTAGATAACACAACGTATGTAAGGAATATTGTCAATGAAGAGTATGGCATTGTATGTTTCCATATATAACCAGAAGATATCCTCATGGTACTGATGTGGTCCCATCATCAGTCTTCACCCCCGTCGAACATCAAACTAGCTGGTGTGGCCTCTGATTGGTGTACTCAACACTAGGGGCATGGGAAGACTCTACATGTATAGACCCTAATCATGGGATAGAGATGGTGAATAAATGTATGTGAATATACTTAATAAAAAAATAACATGAAAATATATTGTATAAACTTAAAATACCTCTCAGAATATTTGGAATCACTGGAACTACTGGCTCTGTTATGTGCAACTGAGCATTCCCATATTCATTGAAAATGTATTGATAAACACCTCTAGAGAGATGTCCATATTGTGGGCCTTGAACATGTGGAACATCCAAAATTCATCCTATATAAGCTATCTCCCCTCGGCGGAGAAAAATTTGGCCACCCCTGTTATTGAAATGTTCTCATTGGAAAATCCAGTTGAGTATGACAATGAACATGTCCACCTCCACCAAACTGAGCTCAGGGAACCACTGGGAAATGACTATATAATGACCATGAAACCCAAAAACAAAATATTTTCTATAATATCCCAGGAAAAATAAAAAAACACAAAAACTATTAGTCCAGGAAGGAAACTGCTGAGGTCGACTCCCTTCTGGTCAAAACCTCAAATGTCATGGCCCTTGAGAAATACATTAACCACTATTACTCTTATATTAATAAATTAGATCCACTCTGATGGTATAACTACTCATTATTATATCATCTTTATCAAATATTCTTTCTTATGAACCACCAGATATTTTGGCACATAAAAGGTGTAATAACATACTGGATAGAAAGATAGAGTGCCTCCAAAGACATGTCACACAAGACACCTCATATAGAGAGTGATATGGTGGAAACCATATAGGTTCCTTGAACACTACCCCAATCTCCCACACTATCATACTCTCTTACATAAGAGATATTAACTCCAACCTATTCTCACCCTTCTTGGTTGGTGAACAAGACTCTTCTCGGAACTCCTTCTAGAATTCAAAAAATAAAACATCTCCCTTCTTCCGCTACCCCATATAAAATGACCACCACTAAAACACTGATCCTAGCATTACAATGACCTCCAAAGGGTCCCACTATAATGTTAGTTCAAAAATAAAACTGAATTAGATCTCAATATCCTTTAAAAAGCTCTTTGTCTCAATATTATAAACATAATCCTCATACTTTCCAAAATCATGCTGCAAGAAAGATCCAAAAATCCTCTCCCACTGGCAATCCTGTTTATCCTAATAAACCCTGTAGTGATCAATTAAAATAGAATACTAATTCCAGACTACCTAAGCCACAAACAAATGATGTCCATGATACATAGCTGTAAGGAAAAAAATATTTCCTATTCTTCAGTAGTATGGAATTTTATCATGGTTTGTCTTAATTAATTTTACTTAGTCACCCCTTTTATCCCTCTCAAAAAAACCCAATTCAAAGAAGAACACAATTATTTATGTTGTATGTTCCTTTCCTATGTATTTAACCTATAATAAGGAATGTCTTAATTTCACATTAAATATGCTAGGAGTCCTTGCATGGGTCATGGGGGTCCCGAAAATCCTATTTCCTAGCTAGTCTCCCTGGCCCATCTCATGAACCATGGAAAACTAAAACTATTGTCTGACTATAACATTTAATCATCCTTATTACATAATCGAAAGTCTATCCCATCGCTTAACAATTATCCTATGAAAAAACTCTTTCATGACCCCATACCTCGAAAGATACCACTATTGGGTTGGAAATGATGAATGGGATATAATAATCCCCTATTTCTCAACCTATAGTAGGCCTTAGTTTGGGGACTAGAACCAATGGTGTACAAATCTCATAATATGGGAGACATTATCATTTTATGAAAAATATTATTGGGAGATAAGATGAGTCATCCACATTGAAAATCCATGATATAATATAAAACCAAATCCAAAATCCATGCCAAATTCATGTGTCAAATATTATTATTACAATATATAAATATCAAATTTAAATATAAGAAATTAATGAAAATCTATGAAAAACAACATTCAAGATCTGAGCTAGTAAGTTCCAAAACGTCCTTTGATATCCCCTTTGAAACCTAAAAACAGTTTTATACACCCAAGAAGATATACTAACCCCAAAAACCTCATCACAGAACACTCACTAAGTAATGAAAATCAAGTAATATAATAAAAAAAATTAATGATAGGGTACCGTATAGAACATTCCCAATGGTATTCCTCTCTTTCCCAATGTTCAATGTCTGAGTGCTCGTATCCCTTCTGTACACCAGAACACATTCCACCAGCACACACCTGGGCCAAAAGACAACAACCCATCCTATGTGAACCCACCTAGGCCTCACCACACATCAAACCCATACACACGTGGGCCTCACAACACATCACATATCATCTTGAAGAAATCAGGGAAATCACACCATATCTCATCCTGATGACACTTGGGAAAGCACACCACCTCACACGCAAACATCTTGGCCATTACATCTCACCCGAAAACACATGGGATATCCCAACCACCATATAAGAAAATTTAATACCCAAATACATCCCCGAAAATTCCAAAATATTCTCTCATAGATGAAATTAGAAATTAGGGAGTACCCAACCAACTGTACTCCTCCCTGGATGTTAAGAAATACACCCCCTTCATAATGGGGGTGTTGGGAACATTCTTCTCAACCAGGGTGGGGTGTGAAAAGAAATAGAAATGAAAATACAGTTATATATTTAAATAATACAAAACACTAAATCTAATAATATGGTTGTACAATAAAACTGGACTACTGACCACACCATCACTTTTTCTTCCACTAATAAATGAATAACAACTCACAACACGCAACAAACCCTATTAAACATTTCCAACCAATTTATTTAACCATTTATTTTTCATTAACGAAACTATCCAAAGCCCTTAAAAACATTATTAAATAGTTATTTATCATTCCATCACTCCCCAAACAACTACCAATCATGACACATATCGAACACTATAGTAACATTCAAGGTGAATTAACACACTTCACATTAAAGACACATCACACCACAAACTCTAGATACATGATGAATCATTATTCATGTTATCAATGTAGAATCACCTGTACCAATCAATAATGTTCTTATTCAATGTCTTAAATCACAAAAAACCATACCAAACAAAATAAAATCCCCAACTCACAACCAGATGAAGAAACATAACATATCATAACTAGATTCACAGCCCTAATCTATCATCCAAACATGCTAGGATTTCCATATCAACACAACAATCCCATATGAACAATCATATCCATAACCACATCACCACACAAAAAAATAAAAAAATGTTCAAATTTAAAAAGTCGTCACTTTTTTAATTCCACTTTTGAATTTTGGGGATATCCTTGAAACTGTATGATACCGAGAAATCCAATTATTAGCCAAATATACACGGTTGTACATTTATTAATTATGTAATTGTTTAATGGAAATGAAATAATAATTCATTCAAGGGTACATGTGGTGCGAAAAAAGGTCCCCCAATACCGATTACTTTTTGTGGGTGGTCAGAACATACAAATCAATATATCAACAAAATAATAAAACATAAACATGCATCAATTTTCCCAACCCTTATATATTATTATCAAATATATTAAATAGTCATTATTTAAAATTATTCATCCATATTAAAAATGAGAAGCATCCATCTACCCAACATTTATAATGAACTATTAAGAAAGATGAAAGAAAAAATCATGCAAGAAATGGTGATGGAAACTTCCTAGATGCAGCAAAACAGGGGCACACATGTAGCTGGAAAAGCTCATTGGAAAAACAAACTAAAAGATGCTTCCTAACCACATGAATCCTACAGAATGATGAAATATAGGAATCCAATATCAATAATAACCAAGAAGAAAGATTCAAGGGAGGAGGTATCATGACTTTTGGAAGATCTAAATAATGTCATAGGTTTAGATACTTTTTTGATTTTCAAATATAAGTGGATCTGATTTATGTAATCTGTTTTGACCAACCCAAAGTCCCTAGACTCTTAGTAATTTAATGATAAGATTTATTGTCATGACCCATCCATGGGGCCCATGTCGTGACTACCCCAAGCCCGCCTTCCATAGGTCAGGGGCTGGCGACTAGCACCAAAGAATAAATCCCGGTAAAAATGGAAGGAATTTCCTTTGAAAAGTAAACAAGAACCACAGAGTAAGCAGGCCGAAAGTAAACACTAAGTAAAAACAGAGTACGACTGAAAGTGCGGAAATGTAAATGGGCCAGTATACAAACCCAAACTGAATGTAAAGTACAACTCGAAAGGGAAAACAACAACTGTAAAGTAAAAGCCGCTACACCGAGCTGTCCACTGGAAATCCCACCTGAAGGGTGGGTACAGATAGCTCCACTGCTCCTCGGGTCCCACCGTCCGCTCTGAACACGTCCCGCCCAGTGGTCCACCTCCAGGTACCATCCTTATCTGCAAGCCTTAACCACGATCAATGTTGTCCGTCATCTGCAACCAACACAACGTAGTGCGGGCATAGCCCGTGCATGGTTGAGTACAAACTACTCAGTAGGGACCCCAAGACCCCCAAAGGTCTCCCAAAATACACAAACGATAAACCACAAAAGATAGATACAATCACGAAGTAACAACCAACACTACTTAGGTATATTCCCATACATATACCTAAGTCATCAATTCCAATACGCTCAAACCTCCGAGCCCATGTACAACTCCTTCCACACAGGAAAGTATACGTATTCCACACAAGAAAGCAAAATGTAATCCACACAGGATTGCACAACACAATCCACACAGGAAATCAAACAGGATTCAGCTCACACAGGTATACTTATTCGAAAGACGATAGAGATGATCACTGATCCATCTATGTTGTCGGACCCATAAAGGATCGATAGGTACTAACCCCCGCATAGACCCACACAGGATCAGACCAACACAGGATCTGTAGGCACTGGTTCACACCGGACCATTGAGCGCTGACCCACACAGGATCAGACCCACACATGATCAGTAGCACTGATCCACACAGGATCACTGAGTGTTGTAGTCTTCGGCGTCAAATCCACTAAGGATCTCTGCACAGTCGTCGTCGAAGTCACGGTAGCAGTCACAGCCAGCTCTAGGGTTCCCGCACATAGCAAGCTCGTTCGGGAGGGTCCTCCGCACGAGCCGAGAGGCTGATACATCAACTGTCACAAATTCCAGAGTTGATTATTCCAGAAGCTCTGTATCGTCAACAGGAACTCAACGCAACAGACGGCGCGTCAATCGGATGCCCGGTCTGAGAGTTATTGGATTTTCCGTTCCCGGGGCCCGGTTGGTTTTTAAGGAAAAACCAACCCGACAATACTCCACCTGCGTCCAAACCTCGGGCGGAGTATGCCAAAAGATCTGTCTCACTAAGTGGAACTCAAAAAAGATGACGGCATGTCAATCGGATGTCCATAGCTCAAGATATGAGCGTTTCTGCTCTGAGGGCCCGGTTGGTTTCGTGTACGAACCAACCCGGCCGAACTAAAAGTATTCCGAAACCTTGAGTGAGATATTGCGAAACGACTGTCCTGATCCAAGGATCTCATCGCCGCTGACAGCGCGTCATTTAGAGGTCTGTAGCCCGAGTTATGGGCATTTGAACCTAACAGTTCGGTATCGGGGGTTTCGGGCCCGGGCCGACCCGGCCCGAGACCCCCCGGTTGGCCCGAACCGGGTCGACCCGCCCCGGACAGGGACGGCCCGCCACGGCGTGGCCCGGCCCGGTGCGCCGGTCTGGCTCAAGGCAGCGCCCTGGGCGCGCTGCCAGCTCGGCCTACGTGCGAGCTGATTGAGAACGGGGGGCGCCCGCCCCCCTTTTGTGAAACCGCGGCCCCCCTCATAATGGGGGTCCGCTTCGGCTGGCCGGGGGAATTAAATTCCCCCGGATTTGTTCATTCTGGCCGGCCTGAATTTACCAGCCGGCTCCCTCTCAATGGGACCGGCAAGGCCGGTCCCCTTCCGGCTTCCGACACCGGTGGCTAGCCGGTCACCAAGCTCCGCCGAGGCCCGGAACCGGCCGCGGCCCTTGTCGTCCGGCGCGGTGCGACGACACCGCGCCCCTCCACCGCGGCTCCATTCTGGCCGCGGCGCCTGCAACTTCCCTCAACGCGACGCGACAGCGTCTTGTTCTTGAATCTCTTTCCATGGCGCAGCGCGACGGCGCCGCGCGTATCTTCCGCAATATACCGCATGGTGCGACGACACCACGTTTTCTCGTACTAACCTCAAGAAACCATCACAAAAAAAGGAGGACGGTCGGCCGTGTTTGTGCGTTCTGGCCCCCTCTCATTAATCGATAACAATTAGTTGAATAATCTTGATGTTCGACATGATAGAATCAAGAATGCAATAATTTAATAAATAACAAAAATTCCCTTACCCCGGTTTCAAGAGCGGAGCACGCCAACAAGCCGCGGAAGACAAGCGTCGCAGAGGTCGGGCGTCGCGGTAAACGAACGTCGATTCTATTGACGTCAAGGTGCGTCCGAAGAGGTATCATCATTGGAGAAGCTTCGTATGCTGACGATGAAAGTCCGAGGAAGAAGCGGCGTCTCCTTTTGTAGGCACGGGAAGAAGATTGAAAGAAGCGGCATCGTCGATCTTCGGAAACACACCGGCTACGAAGAAGAGATGCAGCGTTCTTCGTCGGAGCTTAAGTGTTCTTCATATTTTTCGTCGTGGTTGAAGAAGAAGAAGAAAGCTCCCAAATTCTCTCAAGGTGGAAAAGGATACTAACAAAAATAAAATAATCTTAAAGCTTATTTTATTTACACAACTAAACCACTTGAATTTCAAAAGTTTGAAATTAAAATAACTGATCACCATTAATAACCCAAGTTGTCAAGATTAATTAGAGAGGATTTATTGGGAGTTTTTAGGGGAGTTGTGGACTTAGGGTTCGTGTGGGCCCCACCAGACTTAATCCTATCAAGGGAGGTGAAGTGGATGTGGGTCCCACCTCTAACTCCCTTTGGGAGGATATAACCAACATGTATAAAAATAAAATGTGTTTCCACATTTTATTTAACTTCATTTTATTTTCCCCAAAACTAACTCTCAACCCGCATAAAACGCAACCTCGAAGAAGGTCTCCTAAAGAGAAAATCGACACTACGAGTTCATCAGTGCCCTCAGAATTCGATTCCGGGCACTGGTTCAAAAGTTAGAAATTCCCGCTCATTTGTTCACTGAACGTACCCGATCTAATCTTCGGAAATTGATTCCGGGCACAACGGGCCTCGGAATCAGGTGCCGTCAGAAACCGCGATCTTGTGAAATTCCAAATAAAATTAAGAAAAACTTTCCCTTGAATTTTACGGGTCTTTACAATTATGGGATTTGAATCAGTATCAAATTATTTCAAATAACAAAATAAAGTAATTTTAAGTCAATGAAATTTACAAATGCTTGAGTAATGATAATTTATAATGGGTTTATTATAATGAGAACATCAGACTAATTTTGTGGTGGAAATTCTATCAGAAGTAGACATATTACACTGAGAGAATCTGACCCAGCAACATCAGAATACAGATTTTGGATAGATCATGTGTGGTGATGTTTTGACAAAATCAGTAATCTTCTGTTTTGGAGATTTTTTTTGTTACAAAAAAATTCTAATCAGAAAGAGACAGTAGAATTATACATATCAAGATGTACAAGTTTACTAAAGGGAGTTGTAAAATGTTATATTCCATTATTCATTATATTTAATTTACATAGACCCACAACAGTGTCTATTGAAGTGATTTAGGTTCTAACATTGCGGAAATACCTTATAAATCTACTGTTATTTACATTATTTCAATATTTTCAGGGTTGATTATTTAAAAATAGAATATAAAGTAAATATAATTAAATTCATGTGTGGGTTATGTTTTAAAATCATGGTAACTTTTAAAAAGTGAAAAAATATTTAACCCCTCCACTCAATTTTTATTTGATGCATTAGAACTTTAGTGGAACAACTAGAGGTAGCACTGGTGGATAATGGACCACCACCCCCATATAATGGTCATTTCCACCCTCGTAGAGTTTTTCTTGAAAATTTAGTAGTGGTATAGCTATACAAAATCTATGAGAACACATATGAAAAGGTACCACATAAGACATGATTACTGACTGAATCAAAACAAAGGGAAAGGGATTACTACCTAACAACCCACATTGGAAGTTAGGTTGTTGGTAAGTGATCATGTTTATATTTATAGTTTTTCATATATATGGATTTTCAATTTCTACTTAAATAGGAATAAACTCATTAAATTGCACCATGAATTCTCATGTATAGAATACCATATTACAGAGAATTAAAAAAAATTATATTAATTTTAATATTGAGATTAAACTTAAAGAAAGGATTAATTAAAAGGATCTTTATTCCTAGTTTATAAATTCATATTGTATTTATAAATAAAAATTTATTCCCATTTGATTCGAACTAAATCCCTTATATTTGGTATCAAAATATAATGGGTAAAATCCGATGGTAAGATTTAATGATATTCCATTTTCCATTTATAATGGAACACATAAATTATTAATTGAAATTTGTACTCACAAAATCTCAGCCATCCTCCTCCTCATGTAACCCGATTTATAAAGCTTACATTGACAAAAATTAGCTATTTATGATGCCTCCATTAATATATATAGGAAATAACCAATTCAGATGATGATTAAATTTTTAATAACCAATTTATTTTTTATGAATAAGCTATTAGTGGCAATATCACAACAAAGGTAAACTCAATAATCACAAGAAACACATAAAATGAAATTAATAAAATGAACATATATTGAATGTAATATGTATGGATTATACATACCTAGATTATTAAAATGATTAATGTAACAATATTCCATTTCATATATGTAAATGGTAGAATATTCATAATGATTAAAAAATTCAATAATTCATTTCAATCACTAAATAGTAAATTTATATCATCAGTAATAAGATAAATATTAAATAAAATTTTTAGATTCCATGGAAACTCGGTGTTTAACTATAATGTGAGTCAGATACTCTGGGGAATAGTATATGAAAAACATCTCATTTTCATTTAGACATCGATCTATATTCAAAATCAGAATGAAAAGGATTGGAATTCCTCAGATTACACATTGTGAATTCTCAAATGTGGATCACTCACAAGAAGCTAAACCCGATTGGACACATAGCCTCATTTTCCTGTCCCCATATTATACTTTCCAATGAACCGTAGAAAGGTAAAATGGTGTACTAGTGAGAAGACTATTCTCTCATGTTATGGTGGAGAACAATATAGAAATTTATAGATAAACAATGGAAGTGAAAAAATATGAAAATTTATAAGGATACAAAATCAAACACTAGCATTAAATAAACAAGTAATTAACTAACAAGATGATTAGTATCCTGAACAAAATAATGTAATTTCATGATTCTATAAAAAATATATAAATACTTATATTTAATAAGGAATAGAGAACAATAAATGATTTATAAATGAATAAAAATGGAAAAAAACAATTAAACAGTCCCAATCATTAGCCCAATAATCTGTTAACAATCTCTTATACGAATGAAATCAACCAAAGTGTGCAATATTGTATGCTTTAATTTTCCACACCTATGATCATATAATCTTCATGGGTACCAATGGAGGCCCATTTAAGGTGTGATATAAATCTTATTACCCACTACTAATAGTTTCCACACAATCCAGTCTATGAATATAAACTGAACTGGTGAGATGGTATTTATAAAATTAATGAAGTGAAAAAAATAAATATTTGATACATTATTTATCCACTATTATAAATTTCCATGAATATTTATTAATATTAATAATAATTAATTATTTTATAATATATATATATCATGTTTAAAATGTATTATAAATCATGTATGTGAAAAAAAACAGGGGATTCATGTTCTAACTAGTGAATACATGACCTCATGTTTCCAGCCAAATCATTGTTGTAACTCATTTAGTCTAACTATAAGGTGTCTTTGTGAAACCATGGAGTACACCAAAATAATTCCAATGTAAAATATTATAACTCAATTATTAGATCTCATAATTAGTAATTATAATATCCAAAAAATAGTAATGTGAATCACCACAATAATTTCAAGGCATTCAAATAATAATACAAAGACTCACTTCAATTGTGGTTAAATATTATGACAATCAACTCAATTAAACAGAATGGAATCCTTTGGCTACTAATGGAATTAACCTAGGAAACCAAGGTGGTCCAAATTCTGAACATTCTTATAAAGATGAAAATATTTTTAATATAGAAGGAACCTTATGAAAGTTTCTAATATATATATATATATATATGTCAATATTGGCCATGTAATATGAATTCCAAAAATAAATTATTAGGCACATTCTGTTACATGAAATCCTAAATGATAATGTAAAATAAAAATGCCAACCAATTATCAATTAAAATATTTCTGAAATAACATGTGATATCCATATATATATATATATATATTGCATTGATCAATTTAATGTTCCATTTTTTTGGATCTAACAGTTACCTCATCAAAACTGACGTAGTGAACACCATAACAATGTCTAATGTAAATACAAAAATAAAAGAGACTATGTAATGACGATCACACCTATAGTAATCCATTAAGACAATATAAGGGAAATTCCAATGATAGAAGAATAATTTGTTGAAGAACCTTGTTTGAGAGGAATGAAGAGAATCAACAATAGAAAATAGAGGCTCTTGTTGATTAAAAATAAGAAATAAATAAGGTGTATTAGGATATAAAAATGTATATTCAAATAGTAATTTTAAACCTCCACTAATGGGTGTGTATTTTGTATTCATGTTTTCAAAAACGCACACTAAAAATTGATTACATATTTTCCAAGGGCAATCATGGTTTATGTGCACTATTTGGTTAATCCATTTCAACCATTTAATTATTCACTATTAATTTCCTTAGTTATCAGGCACATATGGGTGGACATGGTCACATAGTTAGAGAAAAAAAGTGTACCAATTATTTACATGAAAAATTCCCCATAGTTTGATCAAATTTTACACACTTTGATCCATGGTTTCTACTATCTGTGTTATCCAGTTGTTTTTCAACAGGTCAGGGTTTGAAGATCCGAACAAGCCTTAAAAACCCAATTTTCCGTTATTAATTAATTAAAAACATATATTAAAATAAAACAGTAAAATTAAACTAAAAATAAAAGGACTTATGTCTCAATGACAAACAAGGTTATTTTAGAATAAATCTCATAAAGGGTCATATTGCCTCAATAATGGTAGGTCAGTTTACCAATAACATTAAAAATATGTTAAAATTTGAATTAAAATTAATTTAAATGATTAAAATGTTATTGATATTCAATCCCATTATATTAAATAGATATTGAAAGTGGATAATTATTAGGAAATAATACAATATTATCAATTTTGTGAATGCAGACAACAATAAATCCATAGCCTGAAAATAGATTTATTTTATAAAAACCCATAACATTATTCTTGAAATAAAAAAAAGTTGTTCAATCATGAGAAAAAATGAACTAACATACAAATATACTAATGAACCATTATTATTTATATTAAAATTTTATAAACATACTATAAATTTTTTTGTACATCAATATTATCATTTAATTTTTAATTTCTATTATCACGTGTGACAAATCTTGATTATTTTATAATAGTTTAGTAATGGCAACTTTTTCCTGATTTATTCTCTGACATATAATCATTAAAATATGATACATTGTATCTCAATTGATTATTTATAATTATTTATAATTTTTTATAATCATTATATATTTGTATTTGTGACAATTCATAAAAGTCAATTTGATAAATATCATGTTTCAAATATTTTTAACAAATCATTGGTTGAAATATAAATAAACATTTTAATGAAATTTTTACCATTATAGAACCAAAATAATTTAATAATTATATTGTTTATATAATATTGTATCAAAAATTGAGTTCTCAATATAATCTCTTATAATATCATATTATATTATTCATGTATCTATCTAGACCAAACCAAATATAAACATAGTATAAATAATGGTTGGTTATTACATTGAAATTGATTTATTTTTGTATAGTATCATTCTTAAACAATAATATTTATATTATTTACAAATGGACAAGGAGGTGAGTAAAATTTATATTATTTTACATTAATAACAAAATTTGATGAAAAAATAGACACACTAGTTCATGGAGGTGGTAGTTCATACACTCCATTGTTTACATTTTCATGTAATTGATAATGAATGTGAAGGAGGGGCGATTATAAATTTTCTCATTAATATTATAACATATATATAAAAATTAATTTTATTCCTCAATTTCGCCATTATAATAAGTGAATATTGATTGTTATGATAAAATAATTCTTCTATGTGGAGACGGTATTCTAAAAAAATAAAAAATGACTACTATAATTTTCTTAATAGGAATTTTGAAGGTTATATAATTGTAAATAATTTAAAATAAAAAATATTTGTATATATACTATATTAATATATATTTAACTGATATAAAAAATATGTTTTGGTATGAAACATTGAAAAGAAATATCTTTTGGAATAAAAAGTACTCATATTGATGACTTGGGATTTCCCTAATAATAATCAGTTGACATAAGCGGCTTAAATAAATATATTTTTATAGATGTATCAATTCATATAAATACAATTTAAATTGAAATAAAATAAAATTATTTCTATTTGTAAATCAAAGTCGTTAAGATGTACAGAGGGGTGATGAGTTCCGTAATTGTGAATGGTGAGAATGAATTATATATATATTTAAACAGTTATTATAATGGTTCCAATGAACATAAGTATAATCTAGAACCAAGTATTTAAAATAATATATTTGGGTATGTGATAAGGTCCCTCATCTCTCAATAATTACTTTTTAATCATGTTTTATTGTTTTTTTAATATATATTTAACTTTTACATTTTTTGGTTTAAAAAATCTAATTAATTTCTAATTAATTATTTTATTTTTGGTTATTAAAAAATTTCCCTAATAAAATACATATTATAGACTATTTCCAAATAACAAATTTATGTATTTTATAAAATATGAAGTTTTAATAAAAATTAATTTAAACATGATCACCTGTAATAAAGATAACTTGATTTTTGATGATGTGTGTTTCTGAGAACAAAAGATACATGAAGGATAAAATTTTCAAATTGTTTTATTTAGACAATTTATCTTGGTTGATTAGTATACTGATAAAAGTTTTATTTCCTTAAAATTAACTAATTTATTTTTGAGAAATCTAATGTTAAAATAATTAAATAAAAATATTTTCTATTGGAAACTAATTTTTATGATATTAAAAATATATTTTATAGATTAAAAATTCTATCTTCAATGATATATATTCACATCATAAAAAATATTTGGATCTAGATAGAGGTATAATATTTTCTAATGTTTCATGTACTTTTTTTCGTAAATGATATTTTTCTTCTAAAATTTATATTTTAATTATAAAAGAAAAAAATTAATTTCATAAATATTTAGAAATTCACCATAACAAAATATTTATATATAATGTTCATAATGAACATAATATTATAAACATTAAATTCTAAAATTTATAATTTTTTATTTGACATGAAAATAAAAAATATAAACGAATATTTATTTAATTAAATATTGAGGTTTTTAAATGTTATATGTTCTTGATATTATTTAACATAAATTTATAAATAAAATAATATTAATATATTTTTTCATATATTTTAATAGAATATTAAATAAAAATAATAAAATAAAGGTGGTATATTTAATTTATTATATTTTAAAACAATAATAATAGATAAATTAAATTAATTATATTAATTTTTTATTCTCTAAAAATATGAAATTTTAATTCATTGTTGTTGTTATTATACGCGAGTTTTCATTCAATATAAATTTTATTAATAATGATTGTATAATATATCCCATCAAGTTTTGGTTTGTTGTTTCTTGTGGAGAATTCTATTTTTCATAGTATAATAAATATATATCTTCCAAAACCTAAGGGTCTTAAATTCTACACCATTAAATAAATTTCACCCCCACAGTTTTAATTATAACTTAATTTTGAAAATAATTATGGATTTATGAATTATACCTAACTCATGATATATTTTTTATAAATATCATTATCACAATCCTTGGAAATCATATCAATTTTCGAAGAATATGTTTATCAACAATATTGGGGATTTCACCAACCATTTGAGTAAGGAGTCTATATGTATGCAGTATTATGACCAATATTATATAATTTTATGAAAAATATTTTTTAAAATTACCATAACATTGATAGGATATAGTAGGTGTATATGATTTGTCATTCCTATTTTATAAATAATTGTTCCACTAATTATAGAGTATAATTGAAACACATTAAATACATTAATGGGTGGATAATATGTTTTTAAATATTAATTTTATACAATTATAAAATATGGTATAAAACAACATAAATATGTTATATTTTATAATTAATTAATCACAATGGCAATTTGATGTTTTTAACAAGAATTCTTGTTACAATGTAGTGAGTGGAAGATGTATCTAATAAATCACTCATGTTTCTTTAGTGGATGATCAGTGTGAAATTTTATATTTTATTTATTGGACCCATATTTCCTGATATGATTGAATTATAAATATCTTGTTATATTTTAATAGGAGTTTTATAACTTTTACTATTTCTATAATAACATGAATTTGAGAAAAAACTGACAAAATTGCCATACTCCTAACAATTTAAGCACAAGTGTGTGGGTGGTGCATTACATTGAATCCATTTTACAATGTTTTTCTTTCCATCCAATTCATTCACATTTATATATAATAAAATTCATTGATACAGTATATATACATTAATCTCATTAAATACCTGTAATGAAATTTTCATGGGGAAAACTCCAATAATTTTGGCTTCAAGGTAGCGTGTTTCTATTCACTCTATGTACTTTTCATTTGTGTATCAAATAAAATTTCCTATCTTTTTTTATCTCTAGAATAATGAGTGTCTCTTAAATCTATTTGTTCATCATGTGTTCATAAAGATACCTTTTGAAATATATTAAATAAACAAATAACTAATTACATTTAATGTATTTTTCACAGGATAGTAAATAATAATTTTATCAAACTTTTTGTTGTTATAATAAAAAATGAGTCATTTGTTGATAGTATTGTGATGATAACCTCTTAAATGAAAATGGATTATTCCCCCTTTTATTTAAAAACTATAAATATTTTCCCTATTTACATCTAATGAATTTATAGAAAATATAAACTGAGAAATATATTCACAAACTCCTCTTATTGCATATATTGTACATATCTTTTACCATATAATCCCTAATGGTATCTTACCACAAGTTAGACCATCCATAAAAATAATCAATTATAATAAAAACAATCAAATGTTATGGGTACGTGATAATATAAAATATCATTGAAGTCAAATTGTCTCATACTCAATATTTAATGGATTATAATTCCAACTAAAAGAGGATGTAGGATTCCTTATGAATGTCTCAATAATGTGCTACTCCATCATTGGTGTTTTCAATAACTCCACAAAATTAATGTTTTTAAATATATATTTAAATGAATGGATAATCCATACTAAGAGTTTTTTATCCTATCCATATACACATTAGTTTTATAATATGATTAATTTTCACATTATCTATCACCCAAATTTTTAAATCATATCATCCAAGTTCCTACCATTACCTGTATAAAATTATAATTTTTAATGTGTATTCTATGGTTATTGAAGTTTTATATAAGGTAAATGTATTCATATATGGGGGATTTCATATGTTACATGAATATGTTATCCTATGTGTCTTTATGTTTCATTAATCATTATAAATGGTTTGTTTTATAATTTAATTTTTACATTTTAAAATTATTCACAGTTACTTATAAAGATAATGGGAATCATAAAATTTATATCAATTTTTTTTTTAAAAAATAGTAATATTTAGCTTCTTTTCCATGCATTAAGATTATATTGAGATATAAAAAAATATTTATTTTTTATTTTTTTACAACCCCTACATATATTTGTTCTAGATGAAATTTCAATATGTATAATCCATTAAGAGATTTTTTATAGAAACACCAAAAAAATAGTCTACGAAAATATCATGATAATATCCAATATATAAATATATTCACTAGAAATATCCCAATTTATTTTACTATTGATTTTTGATATATTATGAAAAGAAATTAAACCCTCAATCGATACCATCTGAAGATATCATAGATGAATGAAAAAATTATTTAGTTTTTTATTTAAATAATATTTTCATAACCGAAATAATTTTACAAACTAATGATAATATTATTTTGTGTCATGGATGAATACATACATAAAAAATATATTTTAAAACTGTCATCAACATTCACTCCTAACCACTCAAATTTAAACCCCCTTCTAAATAACTCAAATGTAATACCCACCATTTATCTATGTGAAATTATATGTAATAAAATGGTGAGGAAAGAATCATAGTATAGGAAACAAAATATAAAACAAATGTGGATCAAATGTGAGAGAATGATAAGTATATGGGTATGAAATGATTGAAAATAGCCCTGAATATAAAATTAGGAAGACATAACCATATATAACATGGAGAAAAATACATATAAAATTTTAACATAAATATTTTTGATGGGACATAAATATATAAACAAATTTCAATATTAATCACAACATAGTTGATCATGAATAATAATTTATTTTTCATAGTTTTTTCAGGATTCAATTACCTATTTCCAGTTATAGATCGAGAATCAGTAACCTATTCTCCCTAGTAGATAATTCAGAAAAACATGATTTGAATTATCTCATTATATATAATTTTGTACCCCAAGCATTGTAATTTCATATATGTAAAAAAAATTGCATAATTAAAAACCATTCATTTGTGTTGAATATGTTATTAATCATTACTGATATAAATAATACCCAGGGAATAATGTTGGTTTCAATCATTCCATTATTACGAGCCCATGGAATGAGTAATATGTTTCACATCATTTCAAGATAGTAAATAAAATTTAACACATGAATATAAGTGGATCATAATCACAAATCACTTATCCCGCAATATTATTTTATAAGGACATGTAGAAGGTTATTGGTAAAAATATAATTAATTGATAAAAATCATTTAGAATTAAATATGATATTATTGAGAAATCGTAAAGGTATATTTAAAAAACCCATTATAATTACTATTAAAGGGTATGTTACATTTACATTTAAAATATATTTTTAGTATTATCAAGTATGAAAAATGAAATGACAAAATTTTCAAAAACCATAATCTTAATTAAATATAAATTAGAAATACTTAAAATCACATATAAGTAACAAAATGGTTATGTGAAGAAACTTTCATTACATTTACTTTTGAAATATAATATTCTATGAAGGATCTCTCAAAGACACAACCATTTTGCAAAATAAAAATTCATATAATTTGAAAAACATACATGGAAAAATTTAACATCAATAATATATACGTAAAATGATAAAAAATTATATCAAAATAAATATTGTTATAATTATAAATAATTTTACTTTAAAACAATATAAAATTATTTTAAAATTCCATTGTAGAAAATCCATTTCATAAAAATACTTTACAAAACATCCTTCTAAAATATGGAGAAATGAAATATGATTTTCACCATTGATAAATTATTAATTGTTATCTACATATAGATAAGTACATTAGTTTTAGAAGAAAATATTGACTTGATTGGGATTCCATTTTAATGGATATTTTAATATATTCTCATCAATCACATTATTTTTATAGTAAAGAAATTCTTTATCAAGGATTATTTTCATTAATATTTTCCATTTCCAAAAACAAGAATATATATACATATAAATAAAATATTAGTGATGAAACAACTAATATTAGATGAAATTAAATAATGATTAAGGATTCAAAGACAATGTATGGAATTTATATTAAAAAAATCCTGACAATAAAATCCATTTAATTGAAATCCATTTAAGAAAAAAACATTATTAGATCCTCCAACTTGATGAATAATAGAAATGTTGTAAAATAAATTTATTATGATATAATGAAACCTTATCAAGTATTTCATTGATCAAAATAATCAATAATCAAACGGAAATTAAATTTGAGATAATGAACCACATACCATGTTCATGACTCCCACTATTGTATTATATATCTATAATAAAAAAGATAAATATCATAATAAAATATTTGAAATTATAATTTACATATTAAAAAATTGATAACAGTTATTTATAATTGTTCTAAAAATTTATATTACATTCTATTTTTCTTTTTTTGATATCAAATTTCAAATTTTTTTTTTAAAATAATATTATAATAGTAGTTGTTTTATTCATTATTCTACCATTGTTTATTATTCTCATACCATAAATGTTCCTTGAAATCATTCTTCATAATTATTTATAATGTATTATTTCCATCCAATGGGTTTCTTATGATCCAAAATGATTAAATCTGTGGATAACATTTTTGAGAGATATCTAATTAACTAACAATGATATCATATTTAATGAGTGAGATATTATTGATACATTTCTTTAAAAAATAATATAAATACTAAATTATTTATAAAATATCTTATTTTTAATTATATTAACCTATTAAACCATGTAATTATCTCATTTCATTGGTCATTTTGGTAGTTAGATAGAGCCAAATATGAACATACCATAATTAATGGATTTTTATGACTGTGAATGGGGATTTATTTGTAATTACATAATTATAATATATGCATAATGTTATGGTTTAAATATTTTTATGAATTTTAATTATATTTATATATTTTTAACATTAATAATAATTAATCTATATAAGGAATATTATATGATATATTGTGGAGGAAATAGACAGCATAATACATAGTTGATGTTTTCATTTATCAACCAATGAGAGGGAACGAATTTGAATTATGATTTGTACCTTCAATATAATAACTATATAATATAAATATAATTTATTAAATTTATCCATTATAATATGTAAAGGGACACAATTATAAAAAATTCAGACCATCACTTCATAGAGATGGTAGTCAATACAATAAACAAAGCACAATTTTTTTCTTTACAAAAAATGGGAATTAAGATTATTAATTTTTATAATATAATATATAATTAATGTCTGAATATTTTTTATTTCATAATTTATTAAACAGAAAATTAGTTTTTTCAATGTAATGATGAAAACAAAATATGTTTTGAAAAAGGTACTAATGTTTTTCCCTTTGGTTTTCCATTACATGATAACATAAAAATGGAGGTATCAAGCTATCCTATTAATATTTTAGGCACAATTAAATAAAATATGATTATTAATGATTTAAAATTAGTAGTGTTTATATTGTAACATTATTCATTTATTGGTCGAAAGTTTCTCATGAGAGGTCACTTTTATAAGTAATTTGAATTACATTTTTAAAATTATAATCCATTATAATACAATAGTGTTTCATAAAAAACTTGTTTTATTGATATTTTAATGAAAAATAATATATAGTGGAATTGGATAAGGATTTTAATTCTTCAAATTTTAATTTGTATAAAATTTAAATATATTTCAATCCTTTTTGTCTTATGATTTTCTCTTTAATAATTTTTTGGTTTTACTGTTCTATGAAATTTGTAACTAAGTATCATTAAATTTTTAAAAATTATATAATCCTTATTAAATAATTCAATAATACTGATTCCAAATATAGAAACCATTATATTTGATCTAATATATCATTATATGGAAATTTTATTTCACCATTATAGTATACAATGCATAAAAACCCATTCCTAAAAGATTTGAATTTTTAGAATCAAAAGATATGTCTTTGATAAAATTAGCCTTTTAATTGATATACACTATACAATTTGATTTATTTTATGAAAAACAAAATTTATTTGTCCATAATTAACTATAAAAATATTATTTTTTCATAGTAATATTAAAATATACTATTTTGAATATTATTGTTTTTTGAATTTAGTTTATATTATTAAAAATTGATTTTATAAAATCATAATAGTATTTAAAAAAGTATATATTTAATAATTAATTATTTTTTATGGTGAAATTTTCTTAAAATAATTATGTGACACATAATTCATCATTCATTAAAAACGCTATGCATTTAATAAATAATTTATTTTTTAGTATTCACATTATATTAACCTATCTTAGGAAAAATTCAATAAATCACTTTAGGTAAATATTTATTTTTAGATTTAAAATGAATATATTTTTGAAAAATATAATTTAAAAAATTCCCAATTTATATTTTATATTAATATCCAAAATATAATGAAAATTTATTTTTATTAATAAATATTTATTTATTAATTATTTTTCCTTAATATTTTTTAAAATAATATTTTATTTCAATAATGAATATACATTAGTTTTGTTTTTTTAGCATATATTTTCATCATAATCATTTAAATGTTGTTTAGTAAATTTATTTACAATTGAAACATTTATTTGAGAAAGAAAAATTATTCCATATTAATTAGTTATCATATTGTTTTTGAAATGTTAATTAATTTCAATTTATTTAATTATTTGTTAAATGATTCTATTTAAATTTTTTTAATATTTTTCAAAAAACATTTAATGTATAATTTTAGTCTCACATTAATCATAGAGAAAATTTTCAAATATTGAATTATTTAAAATATATATACTAAAAACATTTAATGGATTATAGATATTTTTTATTTAATGCCACAGGATATTATCGAATTTTGTCATTGGATTTGATGTTTCTAAATATTAGGACTTCATAATTAAATTATATTTTAGGATCTAACCATACCATGATCATTTTTATTTTTATATGCATTAAAGAATAAAGATTTTGATGTGAATCCATGTATGAAATAAAAAATAGTAAAACAAACAAGTTAGTAACTGGGGATCAAGTAATTATTAAAATTTGTGGTACCCTTAATGATAAATGAAGAAGACAATTATTAAAATTGGTGGAATAACAACCTAGTAGGTGGAATCATACATTTTTATTTAATTTTGTATCCTATACTAACATAATAATTAAAATATAGATCCTTAATATAACATGGGATTCCAAATATTTCATCCAATTAGCAATACATTTATTATAATCCTTTTGATTAATATTTGGAAATACGTTAAGGTTTTTTTGACTCAGTGAAAATATAAACAACCACTTATTTGTAATATTCTGTCCATAATCTCCTAACATTTTTATCAATATTATTTTAAACTTAATAATTTATTCTCTACCAAATCCGTTTTTAATAGCATTATGTCATGTTTCAGTTCAAAATTAAAATTATAATTACTTCACTAACTTATTTCAACTCCTCTTTATAAATCGTGTTGTGGATCTTAAAAAATGTTCATGATAATCCTATTTGAAATTGGAAGTTGTTATGAAATTAAATAGACACCAAACTCATTAGACGAATCATTGAAATCATTTTCACTTAACATATCGAAAATTTTAAAATCAATTTAATGTTCTACATCATTATTAAATAAATTATTCATTTTTAGTTGTTTCCAAAAAAGTATCTTTCTAAATTGTGATATGGTGAAGAAAAAACATCATGGTGGTCAAGAAATATCTATAACCCCTAAAATCAAACAATATCTACCCTATTAAACTGATAAATCATTTTATAATATTCCATTACCCATTCACTCGATTACAACGTAAAAAAAACAATGCGGAGTTTTCCAAAAAATTTCCAACACCAAGGAAATCTTTCAACACAATATGTTTGGTGTGGATAAGATACTACGACATGAGGGTTAAAAAATATGTAGAGAAGAATAAATACACTTGAATTCCCTAAAATATAGTGGTATTATCTCTATTATTTTTCCATTTTCTATAATCAGGAATATGACATGTCATAAGGGGTTGTTTGGTGGAGGACACCGAAATTATAAACTAGAAATATTAATCATTATTAACTATTTGGAGAGGTCCTTAACTACACCTTGTATAACATTAGTCGAATTAACATCTACAAAAATTTGAATTTGTGAATTGTTTTATTCTATTATAATATGTTGTAGTCAAAGATCAAATAGGTTGGAATCATATTATACAACATCTCTATTTCTCCTTAAATAATTTTGTCATCATGAAATCCATTCATGATATATACACACTAAGAACATTAGACATGGAATCATATTATTTTAAAACTTTTAATATGATTTATGTTGTAGAAAAAAATAGAAAACATAATCCTTGTCACAACCTGTCCTAGTGGAGCCCATTTCATGACTACCCCAAACATTCCTCTAATAGGTTAGGGGCTGTTGACTAGCAATGATTAGTAATATCCAAAAAATGGAAGGCATTAGCCAAAAGTATCAGTACACACAAAAAAAACACACATCTCCAAACCAAAAAATGATTAAATGTAAAATAACTAAAAGGATGCATGAATATATATAAGATTCTACAACAGATTATGAAATATAAAGTACTATAATGTAAACTCAGAAATAAGCACACAAAAAATATTATGTAACCATATGTCCAACATAAATAGAAATGATACTGGGAATGATATATGAAAACTGTTTGAACACACCATATTCTTTTCAATCTCACCAAGAACCATCAATACCTAGTCTACTATGGACTCCGTCAAAAGGACGATCAACTTCACATGACATGACACATGTGACAAGACCCTTGTAGGGTTGAGTAAAACAATACTCAATAGGAAACCCAAAACCAAAAATCAATACAAAAAAGCAAATTAAATTGATATATATATTTTTATATATGTATAGAATATATGACAAGGATATCCATATATATTCTATTGAGACACCACACCATCATGCCTTTATAACCAACTACCAGCCATAGGATTCCATTTGATGCATGATCATTTCAGGATAATTCACTCCTTGAGAAATTATGTCATAGGATACACTCAACAAATAGGTCTATCTCCCTTTGTATTTTCCTTAATATGACACATTATTCAAGGAAGACTATGATTCATAGATATGATATCACCCCCAAAACCATTGGGGGATACTACGAACTGAATCTGGATTAACACACTATTTAGGGGATCAAAAGATAATGATTCCACAAACCCTAATGATGCACCCCCAAGAGGAAGGATCAATTCCCTAAACATGGATATTATGTTGATCCCACAAACTAAAAAATGGGTGATAGAGGATCACACTCTACTCTCACGAAGGGATACCATACCTCTATTTGAGAATCAGCCTGTTGAAGGGATTATAATAAAAAGATGTAAATGTAATGAAGTACTATACCATCGGGGAAAGGACCAAAGGAATGATCTAAAAATAAATAGATCTAATCTAAAAACCCACCATTGGTCTCAAATCTTCTTTTTCAACCTTAGGTTCTCATCTCCATAGATGGATCATTAATTAGAAATTCAGTTTAAGAGTTTTGCTCTATTGAACGAAGTGTCCCACACACCTGTGAACGTTAACGGACATACCACGATGTTCGGTCCCCCAACAATTTTGATTTAGCACTATTCTTGGTCCCCCCACTGCATGGATGATGACACATTTTATACCATTAGGTTCGATCTTTGTTGTTCGTTCACCTGCGGTAGCTCCAGCTATAGTGGCCCCACGATCGACCATTGTATTCGATTGTTGGGGTCATCCAAAACTAGTCTCCACCATGGTTTCCCTAGATATGATTTGTGTATGATCTGGGTTTGACCTTACCTTCCAGAATTACTCAACCAACTGACCCAAACTTGCATGTCTTCTTGACTCAGGACTCCTAGCCAGACACACTCTATGTCACTACCGCCTCTCCACGTCCATCATTAACACCGTTCAACATCTACTGATTCTAATTACACGTCCTCCACCAATTACATGTCCACCATCTTGATTCCCAAATGTATGGCGCTCTACCACACACATGCACTCTTTCACATCATTCTGTCTTCAGCTTCCAATCTTCACCAACACATTGACGCTCACTTTCATAGACCATCATTCCTCCTCTAATGCCTAAAAATCAAAACAGTTTTACATTTAATCTCTATGGTTACAAATCTCCCTAGATCTAGTCTCTGTAGTAAATTCATATCGAATCTGGGTGTCCAATAAAGTTTAGAACCACCCTATAACATCAATCTCGGAATCATGGTGTTCTAAAAGGGAAGAACGCGAATAATGGAGAGAGTATATCACAATCAAATTGAAAGGTATGGTCCTAGAACAACGTTCATGATGATCTTGAATGATTTCCATTAGAGGATTTAATTAAATTATAAAAAACTCATGAATTCACTCTTGATAATCCGAAAAAATAACCCATCATCCAAAAACAATCGATACATAGGCTAATCTATTCATGTATTAGTCTACGTTCATCGTGGGAATCAATAACTAGGAACATCTCGAATGATCACCTTGATGGAACAAAGTACCTATACATATTTGATAAACCCATTAATAAGTACATATATATCCCATACAAATTTCATTATGGATCCTCAATGAGTTGAGATAAAATCTCTAGAACCTGGTTCTCATCCATTACTTATAGACATGTAAGTCATCAAGAGAAAATCTCTACAAAACCTTTCTTCTATCTTCATCACCAAAAATGATGTTGGAGGTTTTTGTATTCCTCACCACCCCATGATGTAATATTAGATGGGATGTTGGAAACTACCTAATGAAATCCTCTCATAATTTCACTGGTACTACTGTGTACCCTATGAAAAGAACAATGTGGTTCCCGCCTTTTAAATATCTATCAAGAGCTTTCCCTATAGAAAAATGAGCAGGTAATGTCTCACAATCTGTATCCCTGAGTTCTACCTTCGAAAACACACTGTATGAGTGGAGGATAGAAAACAATATAATGGAGGTATGATCCTCCATATGAACCCATAAAGGATATCTTCAATGAGGCTATCTACTCCAATTCCTTATTCAACAACTTCTACCTGGACCTCCTAGTGAGATCATCTGTCACCACCATCCACTTACCAAAAGTATAGAAAGTCTAAAAGTCATAGTCCAGGATGAAACCTATCCATATCCTCTTCCTAAAGTTCAAATCATTCTAATAGAATATATAAATGAAACTCTTGTGATCCTAGTTGATGATAAACCAATCTCCCTTCAGGTAGTGTTTCCATATCATCAATGTGAAGACTACTGGTACTAACTCAAGATTACAGGTCATGTAATTATGTATATTTGGTCTCAATTGGTGTGAATCATAGACAATAAAGACATTCATCTACATGAGTACACAATCACATTATACACCTGATGAATTAAAAAACACGACATATCGGACGTCTTCCTCCAGTAACCACTAGATTAGAGTGCTCCTCAACCTCTGCCTTAGCTCCCGAAATAACTTCTAGAAATAATTTTTCAACAAAAATTTATTCACATTCATTCCAATTCGTTCATGGGTGCTTCTAATATAGAGATGTCTAATAAAAACCTATGATATTACCCATACAATCTAAGTAAACTCTCCACCTCAGTAACACTCTTTGATGATTCCTAAAAAATCACTACATCAACCTTTTCTAGATCCACTATAAATAAAGCCTCTATAATTACATGTCCTATAAAATAGACCACTCGAATGTAGAACTGACTCTTAGATAGATTCCAGTATGGTTGGTTCTATCTAAGTCTGTCTAGGACCATCCTCAAGTGTCTCGTCTGTTCCTCCCCAAATTCTGGGTACACAAGGATGTATTTAATGAATACAATTACGAAATGGTCAATGTATGGATAAAATATCATATTCATGAGTCCCATGAACACTTTTTGGGAGTTATCCATTACAAAAAGAATCACCATGTACTCATACTAACCGTAATGAAATTTTAAGGACATATTTAGTATCTCTTCATCTTCTACTCGTAGTTGGTGATATCCAAATCTAAGGATAATCTGTCAAAACTATCACACCTCTTTAAATTGATCAAATATGTAATTGATTTATGATAATGGATATTTCTTTTTCATGGTCATCTTGTTTAAACACTAGTAATCACAAAATAAACTCAAGATCTCAACTGAATTATTAGAAATCAAATGTGGGGTTTCTCATGGTGAAACAATGGGTCACATTAATTCCATATTCTTCATGTCCTCTAATTTTATTCTCATCTCATGAAGATATATGAGATCCATATTGTATGTAGGTGTATATATAAGTGTCATGTTGGGGTTTAGATCAATGATATATTATATGTGTCGACGGGGACATAATCCTAGAACAACATCAAAAAATACATCCTCATACTCTGCTACCACTATAGGAAAATGAGAACTCATATCATTCACTAAACTGTGGGTTAGGCCACCCAACTGATGGGTTTTGGTATGCACACTCCTATGTGTGAGTCCAACCTTTTCTGACTAGGTTTCCTTCTCTCCAATAAGAAAATAACCAGATTCCATCACAACGGAAACACCAAAATCTTAACCTAAAATAGGTAATATGTGTATCAATTGTGGATAACAACTCCATATCAAAAATTAATTAATAGTCCCTTGATTCCACTATCATGTGGTCACAAATAAAACACTAACCAACAATATTTAGGTCACACTATCATCACCGGTGTGTGTTCATTGAGTCTCAACTATTGGGAGTTTCCAAGTATAATGGTCGAGTATACTATTAAACCAAAATCTTCGAGTCTCAAACAATATTCTAGGAAAGAAATGAATGACTAGAAAATATGTTTATAAAAAATAAAAGTAAGGTGGAAAATAAAAAAATCTTATCTTGTGTCATCCCTGGAGCCTTGAGGTCATAAGATTCCACTAAATGTAGCTATCCTCATCAATAACCGCAAGATCCCTAATCCTGGTGTAGAAATCTTGTGGGTGGTGGTGGTAATAGGTCGATCCTCCACACACTTCATTGTTCCATGCATGCCCCTTTTCTATGTCTAATAACTTGCTAGAAATACTGATTTTTTCTATGCCTCTGCATTGGGAGTCCCTTGAACTTATCCTGATCAGTTGTACAATAGGTCAGGCCATCTCAAGCTAGATATCCCCAGAAGCCTCAAGAGTAACATCATCATTCACTTGCCCGATTCATGCAACCCAGGTATCCAGACACCGCCGACCCTGAGTCCTGAGATCATCACTTGAAGCAACCAAACAAATTGGATCCCTGTGATTATTGATGGATACCTACTACCGAGGTCACATTCAACAATTTCCCAATACTTTTCACCACTACCAATGTCTTCTCTTCTAGAAAACTATCCACTATCAAGGTTAGATCCAGAACACCAGCATAAGTATAGATCACTAATGCCCCGATTTCATAGAGTAATCCCTACATGAAGGTCCAATATCTATAGAACTGGTCTCTTACAATATCAATGGAGTAGTATGAAACATAAGTAATATTTTCTGTATAATCATCCATGGTCATATTTCTTGACATCGATGAAGGAAATTTTGTCTGCATACTAATATCAATGTGTCCATATGGGACTCATATATGAATTGATAGTCAATTTATTTATAGGAGTGAGATTTACCATCATGTGATTGAGTCACCAAGCTCCACCATCACCCAAAAAATCCATAAATAGGACTTGTGACAAAGACTGAGATATGGTAAACAAGCATCCTCATATGGTGGAATACATGGGTGACTACGTCTAGAAAATCATCAGCCATCTGGAGGACTTTTTTCCACAAATCATAAGAGTTTACATTCTATAAAACTTTTACAACACAGTTATCCTATTATCATCCTCAGTTGGTAGTGCTGGTAATAGTTGATTCCCAATGGGTGGTAGTATGATTGGTAACCAAACTAATGGTTCTATCTTGGGTACACGTCCCAGTACCGATGCCTCATTTCTAAGAATATCATCCTCGTGATTATGTGGTGGAATAATAGATATCTATCTACATAGAGGCAACATGAAATAAAATTAAATGTATCACAATCAATAGAGAATATCTAGGGAGTTGACCCAAGAAAGACATAAATAACAAAATCATTCCAATATGATGAATATACCATTTTTCCCTACAACCAATTTCTTCATGTACTGAGTTGAAAATATGGAATTTAAAGTACATATGTATGTATATATCGGCTTCCCCACCATCACTGGGATCCCTGACCTGATAGTTGAACTTGAAACACTTAACATGGTTGACCCAGACCAACCTTACAGACTCCTAGTCCTAATGTAGTCTTTGATCTACCTTTGTTACCACTATGTCATGACCCATCTCTGAGGGTTCCATTCCATGACTACCACCAGTCTTCCTATAATATTCCATGGGATACCGATTTTCAATCAGTATGCATATCCCTAAAATAGGAGGAATCGGAAAAATTAAATATACATAGACACATATCACCAAGCCACAAAATGATGAAATGTAAAAGAATATAATATATGTATGCATACATCTAATATCCCAGAATATATTATGACAGTGAATATGTAGGAAAGTAAATAAGGGAAAAAACAATCATACACAAGAGTCTATAATGAAAAGTACAACGTGAAAGTAAAGTATAATGGGACTATTGTCTAACAACCACTGGAACTCTACTTAGATTGTCTGGTCCCACAAAGAATTATCAAGTCCCGGTCTTCCTAGTACTCCATCAAAAGTTAAAACATCTACATATGAGATGCCATATGCATGAAAGGCCCACACATGGGTGAGTATTACAATATACAGTAGGACAATATAAAACCATAATGATATTCAACAAATTAATTTGCAGTTATCTCTACATAGGTATATATCTATAGCACATATAAAAAGGATTTCTAGATATACTCATGAAATAAACCACACCATCAAGCAATAATAACCAACCCCCTACAACATAATTCCACTCTATGCGTGATCATTCTATGAGATCCCACTCCTCGAGCCATCATATCATCAGATATAATCCACAAAGAGCTATATATAATTTGGTCCCTTCCCAAATAGAACAAATTGGATAAGTAAGACTATGATACATAGAGAGGGGATCATGCCCAAAATCGCTGGGGGATTACATCAACCCAATTTGGTTCAGCCCACTACATAGTGGATCACATGCCACTGATTCCATAAACCCTGCTAATGTGGCCCACTAGAATGAAAATCTAATCCATGATCATCTAGATTAAGATAAAGATAAAAAATCCACTAGGGGTGATAGTTTATTCCACTCAAGTCTCATAAACGTACACCAAAACTCTTTCTGAGACTCGACCTCTAGACGAGATTACAATCTAGTGATGTTGATGTAATGTTGCACCGAAACCATAGGGGAAGGGACAAGTGAAATATATCAAACTATAATGGTCCTAACAAAAAACCGACCATTCATCTCAGAATTTATGTCTCAATATTAGTGTCTTATTACAGCAAATGTTTTGAAAATTTGACACTCCATTATGGACTAATGGTAATTTCAACGAAGCGGCTCGTTGACCTTCCAGGACCTCCAGATCTACTTCCATGGTAGGTCCTAATATATTTTTGATGGTTCCATTTATGATGTGGTAACTGCACTTGTGGTCAACCAAAATGGTCAACCACGACCATGTGAAACCCCAATTTCCTCAGATCTAACCAGGGTCCGGCCTCATCCCCTAGCCTGAACTGACCCAGCATTTTGAACCCTCCAGTCTTCCTTACCCAGGCCACCTGGATAGGCCCACTCCTTGTCTCTGACGCTGAACCCACTCCACCTCGACCAACACACTATGCCACCACACATTGCCGCTACCCAATGGTAACTAAATTTGTGTTATTATTCTCTTTAGTGGACAACCACAAATTATTTAATGCCAGAAAATTGATACTGTCCTACATTAGAGCTCCATTGGTCCCAATATACAAATATCTATCTTTATTTATTGATTCTAATTTAATTTGGGGGACCAATCTAGTTCAGAACAACCATAAAATTGCTAGAATCAAACCTCAGGTTTCCGTATGTGAATAATGCGATGAATGAAGGGAGGAAGAATAATAAAATCATGAGGGATAAACCTCAATCAATGTTTTGGTCGATCATGGTTCGTTGCTGTTAGTATTGAAAATAAAATCAAACAACAATCAAGAATCTGCTCTTCATAATCCATTAAACATGATCGATCAGTGGGACTATCAGTTCATAAATTAGTTAGTGTTCATCATGGTAATTAAGGACTGGTAAGAATAGATTGAATCAAAAGCCCTGCCTCAATTTGGATCGATCGGTGATGAATAATAATTGATGTGTCATCATCATTGGTGAGATCATCCAAGGTAGGTGTTTTTAAATCTCTCATGTAATGTTCCAGCATTATTCATCAGAAAGGATTTTCATAGTATTATCAAATGATCCTCCAGATGTACTAGGGTAATGTGGATAACCATGGATTTATGAAAAAAGGACATATTTAAGAAATATGATAAGTCCCTGTATTAAATATAATTTTTAATGAATTATTTTATTTCTTTTATGTTCGCAACAAGGTTTTCAAAAATAACCCACGTTGACTAAAGATAGTACGCACCTAAGGTAATGTAATTATTATAAACATAACCATGCACTAAGATTTCAGATTTGATTACCCATTTAATATTTATTCAACATTTTTAGGAAAACCACACACTTGTCATTAAATATTTAAATTTTTCAAACATATGCATCGGGCATAATGGGCCTCCAAATCACACATCCTTTGAGCATATGGTCTTGAAATCATACCATATAATATCTAAAAATACTACATAGAAAATCCAAGATATTATAATCTTATCCTCTACTCAAAAAAACTCATACAAATCACCACATCCATCATCAAAAGATAGGGCTTCTCAATATCTTTTCTTTATTTCGTTGAAAATCAAGGAAAATAAAATCACTATTAATGTATTAAGTATCAATGTATCACCATAGCATAAGTATAAGAATAATTGAGTGAATTATATGTATGAGAAATGAAATTGAATAAATAATACCATATTATCAACATGGTAGGGTTCAATATGAATCATTATCAAATGTAAAAATAACATTCATCAAACTGAACATCATCATCACATCAACAATTATTTCAGACATGAAATATTGATAGAATCACAATCAATAAACTATTAAAATATCTTATACAAGATGAAATCTTATCATAAAGATTTTAATAACTCTATCTAAATATATCCATCCCCGATGACAACAAATATCAAAGGTTACCCCAACTAAATTTTATAGAACACCTATGAATAAAATAGATAGATAAATATAATGGATAAATTTAATTTATCCAATTTTTACTGCTTTAATCAAAATAATACACTGACATTAGTAGGTAAATCTAAATCATACTATAAGTATATAAACATTGTGTTTGAATATCAATATTAACCGTCAAATTATATAAGTCCTCAATTTATAGTAGATTGGAAAACATATTTTCAATTTTTCACATTTTTTGGAATAAAATTTCTATGTCATCTCAATATTCCGCAAAAAATATTTTATAAAGTTATATTTTATAGATGTTTTTATTAATATAATTATAGAAAATATTTTAGGAAGTCTTACATTAATATTTATGATCACATCCATAAAGTAATGAAAACTTCAATTCAACATTTTGATCTTCTACTTGAACCTTCATCCACATATTTTACATTATGTCATGAGTAAGAGTAAAATATCCAGCCTCAACAGTGTAAAAGGTATCTAATTTTGATCTTCTTGAATGTAAATAAATACATAATGTTTCTATCCTAAATTACCCAAAATATGTTTATCTTTTTTCATCAATAATTCCTTCCCAATCATTATTATAAAAACTATATATATAAAGATTCCATTTTTTATCACATTTTAACAAAAAATCTCATATAGATTGCAGTATATATGTATTAAATATATATATATAATGAGACTCTTTTTTGTGCATTGATACTTATTAATAATAATATCAACAGACATAATAGTTTTTCATTTTGTTGTTATATAAAGTAATCTGCATACTTGATTTCATTACTTTATTTGATCTTCTTCATTTACATGTTTATTTTTTATGAAAATAATTCCTAAAAATGTAGTATAAATAGAAATTAGATTCACTATTCCAAAATTATTCATCATTTCATTAGAATAATATTCTTCATTTAGAAAAATATATTTTCGCTATTGAGAAATTTTCAATCCCATAATTTATCTCATATCCCATTTTGAAATTCATATTCTTCATGATGTTTTCAAGAATTAAATAAAAATATATTTGAAATTTCATTAGAACATAAAATATTTCTTAAATATATAAACAATTTATCATATCAACTATGTGGAATAACATATAGTTGTTTAATATAAACAACATCTTTTAATTATGAATTTATAAAGGCTATCACAACATCCATTTAAATAATCTAGTTGGGTATTTCTACTATAATGGAAAAAATACTTATTATTTCATATATTTTTATAGGTGAAATTGTTTCATCAACACCATTTTTTTATATAATGAATAACATTTATAGATCCAAAATGATTTATTTCTCTCTTCTTCCCCCTATTTGTTAATTTGTTTCAGAACTCCAACTTTTTCCTAATAATTTTCCTTCTATAAAGATCATATTTAAATTCCCATGACCTCCTATTTTAAATTTGATGAGACTCAAAATTTATTTCATCAATACAATCTATAAATTTCATTATGTTTTCCAGAAATTTTCTTCAAAAATAGTGAGAAATGAGGTATGATAATTTTTCATCAATGTTTTTCTTATTTGAACATGCTTTCCTCGATTTCTAATGATATTTGGAACCAAAATATTTTTTTCGAATGATAATTTGAAAATGACTTTCAATCATCAATTTTTTTGAATCAAATACTAAAAATGGATCTTTCTTATTATTATATATATTTTTGAATGCATCACAATTTTATTACCAAAATAAATTCAACGTTATTTCTTATAGAACTCGAATTTATCACGATAGATTATTTTTTTCCAACTAGTTTCACATCAAACATAATCAATAATATTTTATGTCTATTTGATATAGAAATTATATAGCCCTCTATTTGGTGGAAAAAACAGAATGCTTCCATAAAAATCTATTCTTTCAAATTTTAAAACATTTTCACAATTAAAATTTATAATACATGGATAACAAAATATTCATAAAATGTAAAACATAGATAACTCATTTAATAACTCCCCAGATATAAAAATAATAGAATTGTTCCAATAATTATAATGATTTTGAAAATGAACCACTTATCCAATGACTTGCAACAAAAATTATGATGTCTTTTTCTCTAGGAACATAGTTTATGCCATATACAAAAAAATATAATATTTTATAGTTTTGCCAAAATATTTTTTTCAATGTTTTGAATACTATGTTCATGATAAATACAATGATGTTCATGATAGGAATAACATATTCCAATACTATACATAGAAAAATTATCAGTTAATTTATATCTTAATAGGTAACCACAAACATTCTATACACTTATCCATATTCTATAAAAAACATTATTTAATCCATTTTATATTTCAACAACATAACACATGTAATATATGTAATTTAATCAGTAAAGAAAATAAAATCATTATATCCATTTTTTTGGCTTCCTCCTCATAAGCTAGAAATTGTCATATTGAATCAACTCTAATGTATGAGTTGTATGTATTTCCAGCTTCTTCAATTGTGTATTAACAAAATTATTATTTTGAATAGTTCAACATATAAAATTAATTTATATTTTAAACATATAAAAAATGCAAAAAATTGTTTATATAAATTTGATATTACATGTTCAAGTGTCCATTATGACAAATTCTTAAATTTCATAATCAAATTTATTCATTCATGCATATATAATAAAAATTTATAGTATAACCAATCCGAAACAAATTTAATCTTCTTAATTGTATTTTTTTGATATTTCAATCATTAAATATCTTCATGACCCAATTTGTTCTGACAAATCACTACCTTCCCTTTGGAACCTAATTGAGAGACACTGATAATATATTGTTTCTCTCCATAGACAAATAAACATGTTTTGAGATTTCAATTGATGTATGTAAATTTTTCCGACCCCACACATTTTATTTTTAGTGAACCATCATTTTAAAAGATCACAAATACATATTTACAATTTTTAATATAAACGAGTAGGTTCATATTTCTGTATATATGAGAAGAATAATCGATATCCAAAATCTCCAAAAATTCTTCTTTAGAATCCTTTTAGGTAACATCATACAACCATGATTTTTCCTTTCAATTATTCTTCTCATTATGATAATTTTAAATAATTTCATTTGACCACATATGTAATATTATAAAAACAAGACATGCATTTTAATGATAAACATTTTTCTCACACGAATCAAAAAAATATTATAAACGATGAAATCTATATTATATTTTCATTTTAGATTTCAAGGGTTTCTTATAATTTAATATATTTATAGAGGGATGAATCCCCAAAAAAATTATTCCTTTTAAAATATATAAAATATTTATATTATTTAATATTTAACCAAAAAAGGCTTTATATGGTCCCAAAATATACATATTGAGTCATTAACCGTAATATAACAAACCTTCCTTTATAATCATATTTTTTCCAAAACTGTAATCACGTCATTCAACATAAATCAAATATTTAATTTATTATACACTAGTTTTTTTATGGAATTAGATCTATTTCTTATTCTTATAGATATTAATTTTTATCCCTTTTTTATATCACAATTTGTAGCAATTTTCTCATTCATTTTGATGCACTCAAAATATACTAAATCTGGTGAATAAAACGAATTTCAAACAAAAATTGTATTGTTAATTTGATTCATTTTATCTTGAATAACACAGGATTGATCAATATTTTTATCTTTAATTGTGAAAAAACACAGTTGCTGTTAATTTGAATTGTAATTACATAACCTTTCCCAATAATCACAAATATAGTATTAGAAATTAAGACTTCATTTTTAAATAACTTTATCTATATCACATATTAGTTAAGTAAAATATTTATCACATATTCAATATATTTCATTGATTCATATAAAAGGAATCATTGGCTATGAAATTCAACAAAAATATATTCAATTCATCAAATAGATTCTCCATTATTATTATTTTCATCAATACAAACATATTCATATTATATTGAGGATTTATTTTACATCTTAATGTATTTTATCTCAATTTAAATCATTGATATCATTGCCTGAAACACATTTCGTACTCCTTTTATGAATAATTCATTATTATTTACCTTAATTTTATTTTCATTATAACAATATTAACTATTTATTTATTAAATATTCACCTTTACAATGAGATGTTTTTCATCAACATCTTTTGATGTATCCGTTTATACTTCCTAATCAAAAATATAAGTTCTTATTCTTTTAGATATTAAAAATTAATTATATAATTATGAAAACTTTACCATATTATAACTAAAATAATCACATTATTTTTCAATATAATATTGTATCTTCATAAAGAATCTCCTTGAAGCATCATTTTCATTTTTAATGAAAATAATTTTATTCAACTAATGATAATTTATTGCAAAATTCACAAATAATCCAAATAAAAATAATGGTAGTATAGTTTTTTAATTAGAATATCTCTTTCCACTTACAACATTTATAATGATTATATACATCATTTGATCAAAATTATGACCTAAATCAAAGTGAGAATTAGTACAATCAATATTTTTTTCAAAATATTACTCTTAAAACATCTCATTCATTAAGGGTATCAAATATAATTCTTTTTGATCCTTCCAATTCATCGTGATGTTAAAATCTTTCATTCTTACATTAGTTATGAGAATAATTTGTAAATCATATAAATGAATTGTTTCTAAATAAATTTATTCAAAATAAGATAAATTCTCCCCAAATAATTCCACGAATATATAAATTATTTTTTTAATAAATTTTGTATCATCTAATTTATCAAATAAAAATATAATTAAAATAATTATCTTATTAAATCCATTGAGTAATTCTTCCTAAATTTCATGTAATTTAAATGTATGATTTTTATAGTTAAATCATAGGATCTGTATCATTGCATGCTTAACCTTATTATTACATTCGTTGATATCTGATGTTTTATCCACAATATCAGTGGTTTTATTAATTTCTTTAACATTTATAACATCCTTCATATAGAATAATGATTGTAAATATTTCATTTCATGATAATAATTGTTAGTATTACTTCAATATATTCAAGACAATGTAACATTTTTTCCATGTGGTGGGTAACGATATGTTTAAGCCTAAAAAACATCCAATCAAATTCATAAAAGATATGAAGACATATTTCCAATCATTATATGATTATTTATTAAATATAAAGTTAGAAATCCCTTTATATTGAATAAATAAAGATTTTACATGATAAAAACTAGGAATTCCGTAATACTTACTTATAATTGAGAAATAATTATTCTCTAACATCAAAAAAAGAATCACCAATGAGTGGATACTATGTGATGATACCACTTGAAAATTATACTATTGGTTTAGTGAGGAAATATTGAGAGCTAAGTGAAAATGTGATTCTAATTATTTTATGATTCCTTTTTGATTCCACACTCATGAATATTTAATGTGAATCTTGACCACAATTTGTCTAAAACACATAAAAAATGTACGAAATAATAGATTTACATGGTTTACTGCTAAACAGGAGTGGATCAATCCTAAAAATGATTTAGATTCTATAAAGATCATATGAATAAATGATTCAAAAATTAGGTACAATGAGAAGGTTTTATCATTAGAAAAATATTAAATAAATTCTTTATACTATTTTAGTTCATCCTGAAAATGAATAATAAAATATATTTTTGATGAAATCTATATGATATACTTCCATCTAATTGATGGTGTAATAATTATCCTATTATTCTTCAAACGAATGAAATAAATAATGGATATCTTCACTCTTTTCCAGTAAGTGAAAACACTTTATCATTTTCATCTCTTAATCATCATCTAAGTTTCGATCTCACTATTTACCAAACTAAGATGTTTCCTCATAAAAAAATCCCTTCAGATCATTATATCACATCACCTTTTAGTTTTAATTTCAAATTAAAATAAATTCACGACTGTGGAATCAACTCGTGCACTTAAATGTATTGACGAAAACTGTGAAGACACATTGCTCGCAGCGAGGTAGGATATGTTGGGTGCGTCACGAGTAATACCGCATTAATAGATAACACGATAAAGGATTTGTCCCTTCCATTTCACAATGGAAGTAGATATCTCAGGCCCTTTGATGGAATTGATATACCCTAAATAAATCCATGTCCATGGTAAGGTATTGGCGAGTTCAATTCCGGGAAGTCAATGAAAGAATAATCGAGCACATGGGTCGAGGGCACTAGCATGCAACCTGCATGATTAGAGATATCGAGAAAAATGGATTATATTACACAGTAAGCATTCGTAGGGGGTGACACGTCATTGCGACATTAACTTCTTTATTTATGGGTGCCTTGGGGTGTTTCTAGACGCTAACCTTGGACTTCAGGCAGGCTCCACCTAATGCCAATGAGAATGAGGCCTAGAGGGTCACACACAAAGTGTGTCCGTGTATCTCAATTAAATATTAATTTAACAAGTTAAATAATGATTATTCCCTACTATGGTTTAATAATTATTTAAGGAAGTCATATCACATTTATTTTGACACTAGTTATTCGATAGAATATATTGTGGGCGAAATATTACATTTGTTAGTGAGTAATGTAGTAACATTTATTTAAGAAATAAATATCCATTACTCAAGGACTAATAAAAATGGTGGAGGAAATAAAGGAATGTGGAAAATAAAATTGAACGCTGTGTATATTAAATATACACTCCATATAGTTTTAAGGAAAAACAAGTACACACCGTTTATTAATTATTAAATGACGTGTAGTTTTTCTAGTCAGGATTTTGAGGAAATAATATCATCATTGTGATATTAATTATAATCAACGTGGGTTCATGTCATGGAATTAATAATTAGACATGGGGGTTTTAAATAAGAGTTAATGAATTAAATAAAACACGTAACTCGTTCATTTATTGTCATAACTCTATTAACCTCAAACCCAATTTTTTGTTTCCTCACAACCCCAAAAATTTTCCAACCAATCGTTGTGCACAACAATTCTAGAGAATTGTTTCAATATAGAAAAAACTACTTCCTCCCAGAACGCTCTAAAGACCATGAGACCAAGGCGATCGAAGCCAGACATCGCAAGTGAAGGTGCTTCTGCGCTAGCACCTGGAGATCCCTTCAGCGATGTCCGGAGATACGTGGCCCACGTGTGGATCACCTCTAGAGGAATCCCAAACTTGGATTATATGACACAATGATGGTTCACATGATCGTGACCGGAAAAATCAATGAAGAAATAATTCCTCCAAGGTAATTCTTGTGAATTGATTAAATTAATTATAACCCACATATGATGATCCTATCTATATGGTTCTGGGATCCCCACTTATGTTTTTTTAATTCTTCGTTTTATTCTGAAGATTTTTTGTGTTAAATCGTGATGTATATCAGATTGAATGTTGATTATCATTAAAATTAATGTTGGGAAAACCCCCCAATGTGGTTGCACTGCTCCAGAAAACTACACTCTCTAGCACCCTAACATAAGTAGGAATCCATAGAGGAATAGTTCATCTCATTTTGGCCTAAAAAACATCTCTCTTGGAGGTCTGAGCCCTGAATCACAAGACATATCACATTCTTCGAGTATATTTAGTGGACAGGACGCCTCGATGTAGACTCAGATACTGACAAGTTGTCCTGTAAAAAAATTAGAATATCATGGGAAACCAATACATTAGAATTTTATGGAAGGAGTCCCCCTTCTATGAATAAGGTTCTCATGCTCAGTCCATGGAAGCGCCACATCACTATAGGATATGGGTAATATAAACCCTATCAATTCCCTACTGATCCAGGTAGAATTCTCAATTCCAGGACCGCCATCTGATCTAATGGTGCCCTAGCTAGATGGAAACTCGCAAACCACCTCACGCTTGTTCTTTGCCCCCTGTGAGTTGGGCTAGCCTTGAAACCTAATGGGTTATCTATCACTGAAACTCGTGTTAGGAACTTATGCTACATGAGTCCTCTTTCAGTAGCACTGATAGTAATTGCTTACCAACGGGTAGTGGTATAACTGGGACATCACCAGAAGATACCATCTCGGTAAACAATCCTTGTACTGAAGCCTCATCCCTCTGTGGACCGTACTCATGAAAAAACAATGGAATCGTTGATGGTTGTCTATGTGGAGGCATCTTGACATAGAATCAAGATGAACCATGGTCAATATGTTATACCTAGTGAGCTGGCTCAATTAGATAAATAATAAAACCACATTTTCAAAGTACACTCAACTAGGGTTTTCTTGTACCGAGTCATAAATTAGAATTTAGGGTCTTGCTGAATGGATATGTCAACCTCCACTCCAACAATGTACTCCCCAAATTGTCACATGAAATATAGGGGCTTAACACAATTTCTCAGTTGAAAACATAGAATCATATATCTTATGGCATAAAGGACCAACCTGATACCACATTGTCACGACTAGTCCCCTAGGGCCAATTCCATGACTAAACCAAGCCCGCCTCCCAATGGCTAGGAAATGGAGATTAGCAATGAAGACATCAACCTTCAAGTGGGAGGCATTTACCAATATTCTTGTATTCACACACACTCCCAACCAAGTCCCAACTCACAAAAGGGAAACATCATAAAATTTAAAAACTTCTTACAAGTACAGTTGGATGTAAAGTGCCAGAATAGAAGCCCAATTGAATGAATAAAACTACAACATAAAACATCTCATGACATCGCCCTCCACTATCCTACCTTAAGGGTAAGTAAAAATCATCTCTATAGATCTCCTTGTCAAACATCACTACAATCCACCGTCTGGTCCTAGATCCAAGAGTCTCAGTCTAGGATTCATGTTGTCTTCACAAAACACAACAAGGTGTGGGAGAAGCCCATGCAGGGATGAGTATAACAACACTTAGTAGGGACCCCAAGACCCCCGAATGTATCATAGAATTCCAAAAAGTAAAACCACAAGACAAGATCTCAATAACAAGAACCAAGCAAAAGACTTAGCTCAAACTGAGTATAAAACTCAGATAATACGAATAAATATGATTAATCATAAGCTATATCATTCTATTTCTTTAGGATGTTTCCATAACTAAACCACGATGGAGTTGTTCCATTGTCGATCCACACAAGGTCGTTTGTCTCTGATCCACAACATATCTCTCTATCGATGGTACTCATCATGTCATGCACAGCTGATCCATATAGGGTCTCTAGAATGGTGATCCACAATAGGTCATTTGTCATTGATCAATGAAAGGCCGCTATATGGATAGTTCTTATCGGGTCATGCACTGCTCATCCACACAGGTTCGCTAGAATGTTGACCCACACAAGGTTGTATGTCGCTGATCCACGGCTGGCTGCTCTTAGAATGGCCCAAGTCGGGTTGCGCGCTACTGATCCACATAGGGTCGTTAGAATAATGATCCTCACAGGGTAGCTATGATGATGATCCACATAGGGTTTCTATGATGCCGATCGGTATGGAGACTCTATAAATCTTATCCACATAGGGTCTCTATGAAGATGATCCACATATGGTTTCTATGATGCTGATCCACACAGGGTCGCTCTTCAGTTGACATCCAGTTATAGTATTCCCAACACTCGGTGTGCTAGAGTTCTTCAGAAATTGATCCTCAAGATATCGGTTGTACCACAACTACCACAGAGTTCCATGAAGGAGTATCCCAAAGAACCATCATGTAATAAGTGTTCCATCACAACAGACGACACGTCAATTTGACACCCATTATCTGTGTTATTAGCATTTTAATGACGAGGGTTCGGTTGGATTCAGGTATGATCCAATCTGGCCAAAATCCAAATTTAATTGAATCAATAATTTATATCTCAAATGAAACTCATCGTCCTAAGGGTTCTGGCGCAACTGATGGCACATCTACTAGATTCTCAGTTTGTAAGTTACTAGCATTTTAGTGCCAAGGGCCTAGTTGGATTTGAATTCGATCCAACCCTACCAAACTCTATCTATCTATGAAATTCACATGGTGTTTCACAAAAAAAATTCACATATTAAGGGTTCTGGTTTCATTAACAGTTCATCAAATGGATGACCGGTCTATGAGATATGCCCATCTAAGTGTAACTGGCCATAAATGAGCCCTACTCAAGTTTGACCCAACCCCATGGGCTCATCCCACTGGGGATAGGATCGGCCCAGTTAGTTAAGGTCTGGATCTAGCCAGCGGGATGAAGGCTCGGCTCTCTGGCCATATGTTTGGCACGGCCCACCCTGCGGGGCCAAGCCTACCCTGTGGGGCGTGGACCACCAGACTGTGGAGTAGCTCAACCCGCTGACCAAGCATGGGGCACCACTCCCCTCCCAAATGGACGAAGCCGTTTAGGTCTTCAAATTTACGACGTCGGGTGGTGTCACTTCTCCTAGTCGGTTCGCGTGGACCGGTCCTCAACGGAACCATGGGCACTGGTCCACCATCCGCGAGGGCTCGATGCCGCAAAATTCCACCACGGCCCGTTGCCGCAGTGTGCTGCCCCGCTTTAATGCGGACGACATTGGTCGGATGATCATTATCCTCTATGACGCCTTCATGAACTGATGTTCCTTTGTGGTCGGTGTCTTCCCATCGCCACCTCAATCGATCGCTGGTCCCACTGTGTTCCTCCATCACACTGCCGCATCTTTCGGTCGCCCACGTAGAATGCTACCATATGTGTTTTAGTGGAGGGTCGTGGCCTTGTTCGTTTGGCCCATTCCCTTGGTGTTAGTATAAGAACAAGGAAGCATTTATAGAATGAATAACTCGCATTTAAATAATAAAAATCCCCTTACCTCGTAATTGGTGTAAGGAACTAAGGATGTGGAAGAGGAGTCCACGTCAGAAGGTGTTCGTGAGCACTTATCATCGTCCGTCAATTCCTCCAATGCTTGTTGGTCGAAACATTGTTCAAATATGGTGGAAGTTGTCATGGAAATTCATCAGAGGTTCCTCTGTTGAGTTTGAAAGAATCAAACGTGAGATTTGTTTAAATATAGGGTAGGAGATGATCAACACACTACACAATTAATGAAGTTCATTAATGGGAATAATTAATGAACCTCTTTAATTCTGTCAACATTGTGGTTACACTTTAATTTAAAACTCTCAATGGTGTGGTTACAAAAATTATGATTCAAGCCCTTAATTGTATTGACATTACATTGTGGTCCCATCGGTTTTTTTCCCATAGTTGCACAAAGAAAAATAAAATCACCAAAGTGTATGTTATCGATTTTTTGGAAAGTCCAAAAATTTATTTTTTCATTCTACCCTTATTGGTTGATGTAATGCTTAAATTAAAAGAATCTCATCACTATGGATTCAACTCTTCCCTCGGATTTGTAATCTGAGCACCGGGTTAAAAGATAGAAATCACCGCCTACATGTATACATAATATTCCTTAAAAACATTATAAAATTTAATAATAGTCACCCATAACCCGCACTGGTTGAGGTTATGACCTGCCTATTGGGAAAACACTCCCATGAGCTCAACGGTACACTCAGATTTTTAATTCGAGTTACCATTAAGATGTTATGGATTTTACAATAAAATAATTTTTACTTGATTATTTTATTTACAGAAAAAAATAACTTCCACTAACGGCCTGCTCAGGCCAATGCTAGTATCTGCCTAAAGAAAGAATACCCTAACGAGTTAATTAGTGCTCTCATATTTTTAATCTGAGTCACCATTAAAGAGTTATAAGCATTTGAAAAATAAAATAATTCTATTTAATAATTTTATTTACGGTTATTCCATTTTTGTGTTCTCAAACTAGAGGTCTGTGCCAAATAAATTAATGTCATGCTTGGGGTAAACCCACCATTCTGAATTCATCGGTGTCCCTGAATTTTTTATCAGTGCACCCATTTAAGAGTTATACCATTTTTAAGAAAAAATATCACGCGCGCTATTTAATGCTTAACTTTTTTTTTCAACGGATCATTCCTAGCACTCCTGGCGATGGAATCACATGCCGTTAATTTTTGTAGTCTCTTAATAATCTTGTATAATTGAAATAAAATATAAAGAAACAATGGGACATTACACAATAAATGTGTAATTTTGATATTGGTTCTTCTTGTTTCTACTTGTTTAATTTTTCTACTACTAGTTCTACTTGTTTATGGTTTGGCCGGAAATTGAGGGAAAGGGTATCATGATTTTTTTTAAGGAAATATTTTATTGCATTGGTTATTTTATATCAGATGTTAAATTTATATTATGGGGGTTGTTTACATCGATTATTTTATAATGGATGTGGTATATGGTTTTTAACATCGTATATATTATAACCGACATAAAAAGTGTTCATCACAATGACCTTTAATGATAGTTATTAAATAACCGATGTGAAAAACATTCATCTTGAAGGGTGGTTCACATCAGTTATTTAATAAATGAGGTAATATATAACATATTACATCAGTTAATTAGTAACCAACATGGAAGGGCTACACGATGATGGTTTTTTCGATCAGTAATTTCATAACAGAAATAAAACATCTGTACCATTTATGATTTACAATGTTATGTTTTTATAACTAACATTAAAGACCATAATCATAATGTCACTGTTGTTAACAGTTTCTAAAAAGAAACATAAAAATATAAAATTTGATGTTAATAAGTCTTTTTGTACTAGTGGAAGTAAAGTTGCTAAAAATATATATTAACAAAACCTTCAATATAAAATTATGATATGCAGTAATATCCAATTTAGTCACACCATTTTTCAATAATTAAATTAAATCCTCAGTTTTTGGTTTCAGAGAAACATCAATATTTTTCTTTGTATTTCGAAGAACAAAATGTGCCAAATATATATATGGTTCTTTCATCAACATCCAAGGAGGAGGGTATTAAGGATTAATGAAAACAAACCAACATGAATATTGACTATCATAAGCACAAAATGGTCATACCCATTAGTAGAAAGGACCAACAGTGTGTTATGAGGATCTAATGAAATGATGGATTTGTCTGGTCAAAATGTTTCCATTAATCTCCATCACATGTATGAATTTTTATTTATGTAAATTAAATATTGGATTTATGCCATGTGATTAATCTAGATGTGATGTGGGACATAGATAAACATTGTAAAAGTGGTGAAGATGGAAAATAACTCAACATGTTTTAAGAGAACTCTAGAATTTCATTATAGTTCTTCTTTATACCTCGATTCTCCATATGTGGGATAATTAACCAAAGATTCATAATCACCATAATATAAGATTAATTAATTTGAACATCCATGGATATTCTAATATCTTATACCCAAATTTTGAACAAACTATTTTCATTAATAGAAACATAAAGGTATTGTATTTTTTTTGCAACAATTACTTAATCGAATATTAAATTTGATCGGAATAAATATTTGACATTCTAAAATATGATTTAAAATCCATAAGCTTTTTAAGAGCATCATGTTTTCTATTCTGGATTCCTGTATATAAGGCCTCGTCAGTGGGTTTAAAAAAATTGTAAAATTTACAAGGTACTGATTCATGATTTGGAAAATCGTTTTGAGTTATTGTTTCAAGAATAGTTGGATCACCAGGTTGATGTATAAAATTCTAAAAGGATGGATCCATAACAAAAAAAATTGTATTTTCTACTGAACTCTTTTCACCATGTTGATACCGAAAATACATAAAATCTTTAAAAAATGGAATGCAATAGATGATTTCCATCAATCTCAAATGTTTTTAATATCTTAAGATCATATTTATGACATGGAAATTTAATTTTTCCTAATTTTTTTTTAAAATTGACGATGAAAATGATATAATGTTATCAACACCATCAATAAATATAGGATTTAAACCAGTCCCATGGTGTTTTTTCAGATATTTATCCAATAATGATCATTTAACAGATACTGGTGTCTACATCCAGAGCCCATAGTATTATTAAAACAGTAAAATAAAATCAATTATTACAGATCTTTTTGACATATAGCATATTATTATTATATTTTACCACCTTGAAATATTCTATGGAAAATTATTAGATTGAGGTACTAGGTTATCACTGGATTATGAGTCCCATAGAGGTTTGATGTAGATAAAATAATTATATTAAATATAATATATAAAACACATGTTATTTTTTTGAAAATAATTGAATATATCTCAGACATTATCTTATATGAGAAATATGAGACCACCGTTATGTCTAACATGTGTGGCATATGCTAGATGTGAAATTACATATGTGTGTTTTAGGTGTTTAATTACACTGCCCGAAAGAGTAATTCCTTTAAAATTATTATTATAAATTCTTATAAAAATTTAAAATATCATCAAACTATGTATCATATGAAAAATTGAATACAACTATTGTGTCTAGGATGTGGGGATATGGGGTGTACCTTTGGCATGATAGAACATATAACTTTATAAAAACGTATTAGTGATATTTATGAATTACTAATATTTTTTCTTTTACAAATTATAAAAAAATAAAAATTTCATCATACTAAGAAACTATTACTAATATTTTTTGATTAAAAATAATTATTCTATTTAGTATTAATATTGAATAATTAATTATTAGTTATTATAAATTATTTAATTATTATTATTAATGTAATTTTTTATTTATTTATAGATTTTTAACTTTATATATTAATATATATATATATATAATACCAATTATTATTATTAATTTATAATTATCAGTAATATTAACAATTTATTGATAATAATGAATAATTAATTGTTAAATATTTTGAATTATTTATATTAATTCAATATTTTTGATAATTAATATTTATTATAAATTTTTAATAAGTCTTATATTATTTATATATTTTTAAAAAAACTACAGAAAATTATTATAATTTTTATTAACAATTTTTTTAATATTACATATTTAAAAATTTTATTGTTTTTTCCTAAACCAAAATTTAAATGATATTTAATTTGACAAATTCATATAAATAATTATTTGTTAAAATGTTTTCTTTAAATTAATTTTCTCATCATTCTTAAAAAAACACATTTCTATTTATATCATACATTATATATATATATTTATATTTATATGTAACATTGAATTAAATCTATTTACTTGAAATTAATTTTTACACATTTTTTCAAAAAAAATTAACATATCAAATCTATACACATACATACACGCACACACACATATGTTTTCATATATTTCGTCAATTTTTCAAATTATTAATAATAATTTGTAATTAAAACTATTGATTATTATTTATTATTAATATTATGTGAATAATTATATATATATATATCTATATTAAATGATTTCATAATTAATATAAATATATCAAAAACATTATGACAATTTTTTAACCTAATATACATATTAAATTTATATATACATAGTTATAAACATAAAGAATATATAATAATTATGAATAATATTTACTAGTTAATTAGTAATTTTTATAAATTATGTAATTACTATTATTAATTAATTAAATTATAGTTAAATTTTTTATAATTATTATGTATATTTATATCACTATTTTATAATTAATATAAATACAATAAATATAATATGAATTTTTTTAAAAAAAGGATACATATCAAATATATATAAATATAGACAAAAAACCATACATGTATTTTTAAAATATTTATATATACATATTAATATGTTGATATATATATATATATATTACACGATTTGATAATAAAATATATTTTTACATGTGTTTTTAAACACACACACACACTCACACACACACACACACATATATATATATATATAGATATAGACACACACACACACGCACATATAAATATATATCAAAAATATTTTTGGTTTTTTTAATGGTTATATATGTTTATGTCTCTATATATATATCAAAAAAACTAAATGATTTTAAAAAACATATATATATATTTATATGTTAATTTACAAAAATGTGTCTATATATATCTATATATTATAAAACATACACATTTTTTAAAACATTTATATATTTATGTCTGTATATATATATCATAAATTTACATGTCTTTTAAAAAAAATTCATATATTTTCACATTTGAATATACATACATGTATCTATGGGAATATATATATGTTAAAAACATTACATAATTTTTCATTTAAATATAAATATATATGTATATATTAAATAAATTGCACGTTTTTTAAAATGTTTATTGATGTATACAGAGAATGTATTGTCTATATATAATTATAATAAAAAATTTCTTATTTAATCAAAATGTGTTAATATTTAATTATATTAAAATATTTATTAATTATAATAAATATTTCAAATATATTTTAATACTTTTTAACGAGATATGCATATCAAATTTATATATACATATATACAAATATACATAATTATATACATATTTGTGTATATATATATGAAAAACCGTAAACATGTTATCAAAATCATTTATATATATATATATACAAACATAAAAATATCCAAATTAAATAAAAACATTTAAATATATATATATATATAACTTATATAAGAATATAATAGAAAATAATCATACTTATATATATACAAATATAAATAGAAAACACATAAATTAAAAAATTAATAAATTAGAATACCTATAAATCAATTAAAATAAATTACACGAAGCAGATTATAATCAAAATAGATATTACCAAAACTGCGTCAATACTAAATATCTAATAATGCATGAAAATTAGATAAATTTTTAACCTAGGTATTTTCCAAACCAGTATGTTTAACATTAAATCAAAATACACAAAAAACGAACTTGATTAAAACCAAAATAGAGATTAATATAATTGAATTAATCCTAAATATCTAATAAATCATGAAAATCATATGATCTTTAAAACCTAGGGTTTTACCAAACTAGAATATTTAACATTGACCGAAAATACGAAAATAAATGATAATGATCATAAGTTGAGTTTGTACCTTAATGATCTGAGATGAAATCACCAAAAAATTGGGAAGAATCGAGATTCATGGAGTTATAGGGGATTGACTAGCCGAGTAGGGTTCGGTGTGCTATTTGGTATAGTGATGAGAAAGAAGTGGAGGAAGAAATGGGAGTCAAAATACTGTAAAAATGACTTGGTTTTTTGTGACAGTATTAATTCCATCGTAAATAGTTTTTTGTCAAAAATATTTGCGACGAACACTAATTTACATAGAAAATATTCGCATGCGGGCATGAAATTCCAACAGATAATGTTATCCAACACAAATACTCATCCTGATTACTTTTTATACTGAAAAATTTGAATTTCAGAAAAAACAATTTCCGACAGATTATTAATTCTTCCACAAATAATGATTTTTTGCGAAAAAATTATTAATCTGTTGCAAATAATAATAGAAAAGTAACTATTTGAGATGAGTCATCTACCCATCACAACTGACTCATTGCTAATGATCGAATTTCTAGTCATGGAATGATCAATGTCGAAGCCGACCAGATTCGATCTTGATGCCAATGTTGAACAGATGAGATCAAGTTCGATCGATCCTCTAAATCCAACAAAATTTGATCCTCCAAAGATGGCCAAATTTGATCCACCATGTCGAATGAGATTGAATCCATATTGAAATTTATTCGTTCTTTGTCTGCAACCAATGAAGAGTGGTAACACTTGTTGACGATTTTTGAAGAATTTAATTACCTTTAGTTTCATGTGCATCTTGTTGTTGATTCATCGATGGGTTGGGGGCTAGTGGTGTTCTCTACTATGGCGAGGAAGGCAAACTATTTTGGGGGACAGAGACGTCACACAATATATATGAAGTAACAGATTGTTTTCACAAAACCAGATCAACCCGACAAAACTTGTCCTATTTGAATCTGGTCGGGTCCAACAAATATCCCAACCTACCCAACCCGTCCCGGGAAAACCTCTGCCCTAACCACCTCAACTGATCTTGGGGGGAAACAAATCATAAATTCCATGTAGATTATAAATCATAAAAATCAAAATATATGGAAAACATGAACAATAAAGGTACTAATATGTATAAATATACATTAATGACAAATACATAACATATGCAGATGTCATCAAAATATAGGTAATCTGAACATTTAGCTATAAAAAATAATGTGAACAAATAATCTTATGATCATACAGCGTCAGCTACTCTCATGCATCATATGAACAGAAATAAAAATATCCATGAATATCATAATCAAGGTATATATATATACTATATTCATTTGAGATGTATATTTATTTTGAATATATATATATAATTATAAATAAATATATTTTATATATAATTATTAATATATAATTATAAGTATATAATTATAACTATAATTAATATATTAATTATTTAATTAAATATTGTATAATTTTATAATTATTGAAATATATATATATATATTAATTATAATCAAATAAATACATTTTTATAAACATTATATATATATATATATTATTAAAAAATATATTAATATATCATATTTATATTAATTATAAATATGTGTCTTGAGTTAATTTATATAAAAAAACCCTTGAATTTAAATATTATTATTTTATATAAATTAATAATTTTTTATTATAATCTTTTATTAGTGATAAGAATAGCGTTGATGAATCTATTCTTTATCACTGCTAAAAAAGCGTTGATAAATGTTACAACTTTATCATCCATTTTTTATCACATATAATATTTATCTTTATTGGGACTTTAAGATAGCCCTGAAATAATTGAGGCATTTATTAATGTTTTCTTCGTAGCACTGATAAACACAGATTCTTCTTTTAGCCTGATCTGGGGTAGTATATATATAAACACACACATATAATAATAATCAATACACATCCCATAATAGCGAAAAAACCTATAGATAACATTAACACAAACATTTCCTAGTATGTGTGATAAATTATAATGAAACTTTTTTAATAATTATATAGTATACCTTTCTAATGGAAGCAATAGGGTTTGGTGAAGACACTTTCAGGGTAGGTACTGACGACAACATAAGGCTTTGTAGTAGAGGTGGGGTTTGCGTCGGGGGAGCAACATATGAGGGTTTGAGGAGGAGGTGGGTTTGTGATAGAGGAGAGAAGGAGGAGCAAAAGGTGGGGGTTCCCAGTAGATTTGGGGTCACAACAGAAGAAGAGATCATGATGGTGGAAGAGGCGGTGGAGGAGGAGGGTTCAATGGTGGCAAAGGATAGGTCTAGGCAGAGTAGAGGTCGATAGATCAATGGTTAGGTTTCGCAAGAGCATGAGGGGTGTGAGAATGAAGGAGGCTATTAGGGTTCTTTTAGTAAACCCATTAAACCTTTTCTCATCGCTAGATAAAAAGGGTTGATAATGATATTCATTATCAGGCTTAAAATACAATGAGTTGATAATAAATACATTTATCCAATGCTTTTTTAGTTCTGATAAATATAGTATGTTAATAATTTATTTATATAAATATATATATTTATAAAGTTATATATATGATAAAGACATATTTCTTTATTTATAATTATAACTATAAATAATTATATGTATCTTATTGATTATAAATTAATAATATAAATAATTAGAAAATTATATGAAATATATTTATTATATTTGTTATATTTGAATATATATATAATAAATATGATAATTATATATATTTATTATATTATAGATATATACAACCATATTTCATCTAATTTTCTGACTATTTATATAAATATATATTTATTTATTATTATATGAGTATATATTTATTTATAATTTTAATTATAAATGAATATATATATTTATAATTATAAAATTAATGAAAATTAATATTTATAATTTTTTTAATTAATTTAATATTTATATTTATTATATTTATTATAGTTTTATAATTATTTAAATATATACATACTTATTTGTAACTATAAATATAAATATTTGTATATATTCATCAATATTTATATATGTTTAAAAATATATTTATTTAATAATATATAAAATTATATATGAAAGTAATATATAAATTTTAAATAAATTAATACCTATTTAGAAAATAAATTATTAATTATATTTAAACTTATTAAATAAATATATATTTATTTTTAATTAAAAATTATAATAAATATTTCCTTATATATATTTGTAAATATATATATATTATGATTAAATAATTTCATAAATATAAAAAATATAAATATAATTTTATAAATGTAAATAAATATATTTTTTTATAATTTTTCAAATATTTAAATATATCTACACCTATTTAGAGTTATATTTATAATTATTTGTATTTATTTATAAAAATATGTATTCAATTATATATAATATATATATTTTTTATAAGTTTTTAATTTTTTATGTATATCTATATTCATTTATGAATTATAATTATATATATTCGTATTTATTTATAAATATAGTATATATTCATACTTATATTTATTTAATTATATTATTACATCAAAAGTAGTATTATAAATATATTTATGATAATTTTATTTTTATTTACACACACACACACATATATATATATATATATATTTATAGTTATAATTATAAATACAAAAAAACTTTTCTAAATATTTAAATAAAATTTTAAATATAGATATATATATATTTATAATATATATATTTATTATTATAATAATAAAAATAATAATAAAAATATAAAATTTTATATATGGACTTTTTTATTGTTTTTATATAATTATTAATGTAGTTCAAATCATTTTTTTAATATATACATATATACATACACACACACACATATATATATATATTTATATATATGTTATTTTTATATAAATCATATTTTAGAATATAAATGTCAAAGGGTGCATGCATTAAATCCCATAACACGCCCATCACATGGCCATCATAAACCCTCTCCCGCATGTGTCATTTGGGCCACACTGATCGCCCCCCAATGGATCCTCATCCATCACTTTTTCATCTCGCATGTTGTCATCCATTGCGACATCATAATCCTAGGCAACTCCTCTAGTGTCGATTCACCACCCATGCCTTCATCATCCCCATACAGAGCATTGTTGTTGGCCTCAGTTTTCCACAGGCAGCACCGTTGTTCGCCGAGTGACACAACCAGTTGGTCTTCTCCCACTAGCCAAACCAACATCTCAAGCGGAAAACCCTTACAGCTGGCGTCAATCATCATCCATCGCCCCTACTGATCCCTGGACACTGTCATACCCAAAAGTAACCACCAGTGCTGTCATCACCCCTACATCGTCATCTCGAACATCACCTTGTGCTGATCGGTCACCCCTTCCGTCATCATACCCGGACAGATCACTATCAAGGACCTTCATTTTTTTCATATGACCAATGTTCGGGGTGTTGTTATGATGATAAAAACAAGGATGTGGGAATCCATGGTGTTTTTTAGTGTAGAGATGAAAAGGAAAATGAGGATGCATAATCATAATCATCCATGATGCACCCTTCTGTTGTCGGTGGCTGCTTTGGGGCCACAGATTTTCTAGCATCGCTGGAGCCTAAGAAGAAAGAATAAGTTTCCTTCTTCATCCCCTAGAATGCTTTCACTGCCTTGCCTCTAGTCTTTCCATCAATGATTTCCCTAGCTGGTGGAAATAATTCCATCATCACACCCCCAAACTCCATCTTTCTCCTGAATGGATGATCTCTGGGAGCCAGTTGGCCGCCCCCTCACGCTACATCCGTCCACCGCCACGTTAGAGTAGTAGGAATACTAGTGTGGCAAGGGAAGTGGGTATACATGTTATGAGGATATTATTCTCTTCATGGGATTATTGTATTGGTGGCGGACCAGTAATTTCATTGTAGGTAACAATGTCTTGGGAGAAAGAATAGATGAAAAGGAGGACGGGGAAAGTGCAGTTCGAGGAAGGTATGCATGAGAAGAGGGAGGTTCCAAGTGCAGTGGGGGGGGGGGGAGGGATGGAATATCAATATATAGAGGGAATTTTATTTGGTCACATAAATAAATGAAGAGGATCACAGACCCAAACAAAAATCTGGGATTTAGGAAAACTATAAAATGTATTATGAAATAATAACAGAATGGTCCACGTCCTAAATTCATAATTCAATATATTGAAAATATTTAATGATGAGTTTATATATTTTTAAATGCATCACTATTGTCTCTTTAAATGATATTTCAATAAATAATAAATCATCCATTTAGTTAAAATTGAAAATAATACTAATAATAACACACATGGACATGCAAAATTGGGATATGGGGTTTATTTATTTTTTATTTTAATTTAATGAGTTTTTTTATTTCGAAAAGTGGGTGTGTCGAGCACCAAATGAATTGGCCCTTGACACATTTACCATACAACGAGAAAACATTTGGCACTCTTGGGTTTTGTATCCCCATGCCACCCCTCCCCAACCCTCTATATTTATATATATAATGTATATATATAATTATATTTATAATTATAATAAATTTATTTATAATAAATATAATGATTAAAATAAACACAAAAAAATTATATTTATATTTATTATAATTCTAAAAAATATATAATTATAAAAAATAAAAAATTATTATAAATATATTACTACAATAATTATTCAAATTCTATAATTATAAAAATCATACAATTATCAAAATTATATAATTACAAAAATTATATATTTAAAATTAATAATTAAATATTTCTAATAAATATATTATTATAAATATAATAATTATTTAATTAGAATAATAAGAATAATTATATAATTGTATATATATAAATTATATAATTATAATAAATATACAATTATAATTAGAATAATTATATAATTATAAATATAATAGTTATATAATCATAATAAATATAAAATTTTAGTTACAATATAAATATAATAATTATATAATTATAAGTAAAAAAAAATATAAATGTAATAATTATATAATTATAATAAATTTACAATTCGAATTATAAATTTTTTATAATTATAAAAAATATATATTTACTATATTTATATAGTTTTATTTATCCTAATAATTATATAATGATTATAATTGTATATATTTATTATAATTATAATTTTAAATATATTATAATAATTTTTATAAAAAAATATTCAATTATTATTATATAATTATAATAATTACACAATATTAAATATAATAATTATATAAAATTAAAATATTTATAAAATTATTTTAATAAATATGAAATTATAATTTTAATAAGTAACTATAATTATTATATTTATAATTGGATATTTTTTATAAATATTATAATTATGAAAATTATAAATATAATAAATATATAACTATAATAATTATACAATGATAATAATTATATAATTATTTTAGTTATTATATATATTATAATAAATATAAATATATTTATAAAATTAATATTTATAAAATCAATAATTATAAAATTATAATTATTATACAATTATAATTAAAATATAAACATAATAATAATATAATTATAATGAATATATTTATTATAATAATAATATAATTACAATGAATATATATTTATTATAATTTTTATAAATATATAATTATAAATATAATAATTAGATAATTATAATAAATATACAATTATAATTACAATAATTATATAATTATAAATATAATAAATATATAAATATAATAATTATATTTATTATATTAATTATATATTTAAATTAATTATACATTTATAATAATTTTATATTTAATATAATGTATATTTAATCTAATTATATATTTATAATAATTATATAATTTAAAAAATTATATATTTATAATAAATATATAATTAAAAAATTATATAATTATATTTATTATATAATTAAATTAATTATATATTTATTATAACTATGTACTAATTATAGTTGTATATTTATTATATATGTATTTATTTAATTATTCTAATTATAAAATTTTTATAATTGTATATTTATTAGTATTATATATTTATTATATTTACAATTATTTAATTATTGCAGTTATATATTTATTATAATTGGATATTTATTTTGATCATATAATTATTATATTATTTATTATATATTTATTATAATTATAAAATTGTTATAATTATACCATTATTATATTTATAAATATAAAATTATTGTAATTATAATTGTTATAAAATTATATTTATTATATTTATGATTAAATAATTATTATATTTATAGTTGTATATTGATTATAATTATATAATTGTTATAATTATATTATTATTTCAATAATAATAATAACAATAATATTATTATATAATTAAAATAGTTACTTATTTATTATATTAATAATTGTAATATTTATAATAATTATAATAAATATACAATTATAACAATAACAATAATAATTATTTATTATGATTCTAATTGTATGTTTATTTTAATTATAATTGTTTATTTATTATAATAATTGTATTATTATTATAATTGTATATTTTTTATAAATTTATAATTGTATATTTATTATAATTATTATAATATAATAATTGTATATTTATTAAAAAATTTATTATAAAAAATATACATTTCAAAATATAATAAATATATAAAATTACAATAATCATATAAATTTTAAGATGAATATAATTATATAATTACAATAAATATAATTATTTATTATATTTTAAAAAATTATATAATTAAAAATTTTAATTTATTATTTCTATATAATTATTTTAGATATATATTTATTATATATATAATTATATAATTATTATATTTAAATTTTAATTATTATTGTATATTTTTTATTATTATATAATTATTATATTTATAATTATATTTTTATTATAATTATATAAATATTTTAATTACATCTTAATTATATTTATAATTATATAATTAATGTAGCTATAAATGTATATTTTTTATAATTATATAATTAGTATATTAACAATTTTATAGTTATTATAATTATTGTAGTTATATAGTAATTATATTTTTAATTATATATTTTTATAAAAAAACAATTATTATAATTATATATTTATTATATTTATAATTATATAATTATTTTAATTATATAATTACTATAATTGTATAATTATTATAATTATATAATTATTAAAAATCTAGTAATTACATAATTATTAAAATTTTTATTTATTATAATTATATATTTGTTATAATTATATAACTATTAGAATTATAATAAATATAATTATAAATTTATTGTAATTTCTTATTTATTATATTTATTATAAATATATTTATTATAATTATAATCATAATTATATAAATATACATATTATATATATATATAAAGATGGTTGGGGAGGGGTGGTGTGGGGAGACAAAAACCCAAGAGCACCAAATGATTTGGTGATCAACAAACCGACTTCTCAAAATAAAAAGAAACAAATAAATTAAATTTAATAATAATAATAATAAACACTCTCCCATAATTTTTCACACACTGACAAGTTCAAGTCCAAGCCATTACGTTTTCTAAAAATTTTATACAATGATCAATTAATTAATTGAAATAATGGGACTCTCTTTTAAGAGACAAATTATTAAATACAAATAATGAAAGTCTACAAGTTGACATGGAAATAGAAATATAATTTAAAAAATCATAACAAATACACATTTTTAATTTTTTTTTTAAAATATTTTAGAAAATAAATTTTTTCCAAGATAAAATAAATGCAGTGATTTTTAAAAAATTTAATGATCAAATAAAATTTCACATACTTTAACAAGATAAATTCAATTGAAAGGCCAACAGATTGCATTAAGTTGTTGTGTGTGTATATATATAGTGTAAATAATTCAATCTTTTCATAACAAGGAATGTATATTATTTTGTTGAAAAATCGAATATCTTGTTTCCAATATAAATTTGACAGATATTACATAACATATATTTATTTGATTCTTGGTTTTTGTTAAATACACTTTAGTTTTTATAGGTTTTTTAATATTTAATTATATATTTTTTGAACACAAGCTAATTTGGGATTGTGTGTATTTAATCATTTTTAAACAATTGAGTTCAATTAGCAGTTTGAAACTGAAAATATTATCATGATTAAAATTATTGCAGTTGTAAACAGAGAAAAAATATGATGAATCAAGGTTAGTTCAAGGAATAATGAGTTTAAATAGGACTAGATTCAAATGAATATGAAAGAAAGTAGTAAAGGTGAACACATGATCAGATGTGCTTAGGCCAGTTTTTGACATTCATTGATGACAAGAACACCAACCACATAAACATGTTTTATTAAGCTCAAATCAAACAGAAAGAAAGATACAGTCATGAAATATGAACAAAAGATGAAAATAAAACCAAAAGTTATATCTTCAAAATAAAACAATTTATATGATAATTGTTTGAGTTCCGAACAATTTGGACCTATCTGATGGTCATTTTCACTCTATCCTTACTCCAAAAAGTGGACCTTTCTTGACATGTACACATGCTTGGTAATGCACTTCATCTGGATCTCTACCAATGCTTCTCGATCATGGAAACAGTTTCACATAATTATCATAGAAGATCATCATCCAAATCTACAACAAATAACCCAACAATGGTTTATAAAGAGGAAATCAGACACAAATTTACGATCTCTCTTGAAACTAGGGTATGTTGGAGAATGAAGGGTTTCAACAGGAGAATTAGAGAAAAAACAAGAAGGAAGAAGACTAAGTAAATGAATAGAAATAATGAGGTGCAAATTTAATCTCCCATGAAATGTTGATATAAAACATTTTGGTTAGTTATTTATAAAATATTATATAATTTTCCAGTTAAAAGAAACAAATCACAATTTCAAATCAAATTTGATTTTCTTGTATTATATTATATTATTTAAAATCATGGTTTCCAAATAATATAATTTTAAATTGAAAAAATTAATTTCATTTTTGTATTTTGAATTTGAAAATTATCATTGGATGAATTTTAAATAATATTTTGAATTTTTTTTGAATAATGAAAAATGAATATTTTTAATAAAAACTACATTTTCTATTCAAGTATTAAAAAACTGTAATTTTATTTTAGCGTAGTTTTAAAATTATATTAAATTATTTTGATTTAAAAAAAATACAATTATATTCTCTCGAAGGAATTTGAAACATGAATTTATCATAAAAAAAATTTATACTAAAAAATTTAAACTATCTGAAAAATCAATTTTCATCACATTTTGTATGTTTAATTATAAAAAAATATACCACTTATATGTTTTTAATAATGAAAAATATATACTCTATTTGTAATCATTGGGTCCAAATTTTTTAAATAGGTCCCTCTAATTTTTAATCAATTAGAATAATAACATTAGTAATTTCATTAACACTGTAAAGGGTAAATCGGGTAATTAAAAATAAAAATAAAATGATAAGGACTATAAAATAAACCTAAAAGTTGATTTTATTTATTTGGATGATTTTATTTTATCCATAATCATCCATGATTCAGTTTTATAGAATTTTATTTCCATTTGAATGTGATTATGGACTTTAGAATATTTTATTTAATGAAAACCAAAAAATAACATTTTATTGTTTTTAATATATATAATATTTTTAACCTAGAGATAACAATAGGATATATTATATTTTTAATATTATTTATTAATCTAAAATTTTTATCTTAATCTTGGTAATTTATTTGTAAATTATAGTGAGTAAATGTTTACCTTAAAATCATACACAAAATTGATGTTGTAATTATTCAATTAATAAAAAAATAAATGATATTAAAAATATTTAATGGAATATAAACTAAAATAATTAATGTTACCCATGTATCTTCTAGATAAATATTCAATTTCAAGGATTTATTAATTTCTTATATTTAATTTTTAATTTTTATCTTTATTTTATAAAATTCAAAGTAAATGAATTGATATAAATTTTCCATTATTGATATTTTATGGAAATAATATTTTATTAAATTATATAATGTTCCTAAAAATTTAATATTCAGTCAGGTGATTAGTAATTGGTTGAAAATATCATCCAGGGTCAATTTATGAATCATTTTTCAATTTAGAGTAACAGTCTGGAACCTCAAAGAGTAATTAACGTTGCTATCATGGTAAGTGTGAAAAGGCTTAACAGGGGGTTTACCCTAAAATATCAAGGTAAAAATGTGATCTAAACATGTCCAAATATTATTGGAAAAGATTATTTAGATCTATATTCAAATTATATGTTTTTATTATCAATTTAGTGAGATTTTGATGTCCAATTTATTTTATATTAATTTAATATTTTAATAAAGTCAATGAGTAGCTCTCTTATCTCTTATAAAAGGGCCCCACTTCGTCTCACATATTTACAATTTAGAACCAAATAGATTCACACAATCTCTACCTAAATCCATTCCTAACAACTCATTCATTTATTTAGTGTCCTTAATTTAGCAATAATAATAATCATAGTGGTTTTACTGTGTTATGAAAATGACACATTCAAAAGAAGAGGAAGATAAAGAACACACATAATTATTTAGACTCAAGCTAATATATTTTCTTTTTAAAAATCAACTATTAAAGTTTCACTTAAAAATATATTTTTTATACATATATATATTTTATAAAATTTTTAATCAAGTATTTATATAGACATAGGTGAATTATTAAGTGCACTTTATGTTTTTTTTAATATTATATAAAACAATTTCAAAATAAATCTTTTTACATAATGTATTTACATTCATTACAAAATGGAAAATATTAATATTCCATTTTAATGTATAGGGTGACAACGAAAATTCCCACCACTATATCTATTATTTTATTATTGGATTCCTTTATAATATTTCATGTTTTCTCAAAATAAAAATAACACACATTCTCAACCATTTTGGATAATTTTAAAATGGGTTTTCAAATTTAAAAGATATGTTAATATCTAAAAATGAATTATTATGGGTGAAAATAACATTTTATAATATGCAATATTTTATTTATATTTTTAATGTTATTGGTAATTCATTATTTGGAGGGTTGGTTCCATTATAAACCAAGTCTATGTGATCCCGATATAGCTCTCTATTGATTTTGGAAAAGGGAAGGAGTTAAGAGATTAGGTTTCTCCATATAAACTATTAGAATATAATATGATAGTTATTCATGTTCAATCCATGATATTTAATTTATGTGTAACCATGATGGTTAATCAATGTGTAACCATGATTGTTATCACATATGTATGGGTGATATGAAAATGATTCCCCAAGTTACCTATATGAATTATCTATTCATGCTACAATTTTTATTGGATTATTTTGATTTCTCAAGATAAGTTAATGATCTTAAGTTTAATGGAATGTATATTCTACTGTTTAAAGGTTAAATGTATAAATTATTTAAAAAAATTATTAAGATATTTTCATTATTTGAATGAAACATTAATAATTTTCTTCCTTTAAGAATCCATGTGAAATGTTTTTTGAAAATAAATCTGTAGAGAAGGTGATTTCTTGTGTTATAATTTTTTTGAAACCAATGTTTATTTAAGAAATGATTTATTTTGAAGGTATGCTTATAATAATTGTTTTTTAATTTCTTTTATGACTGTCACTAATATATTTGTTATCGTCCCAGGTTTAAAAATTTTATTTATAAGGATTAAGGAAGGGTAAGGAAAAATAAGAAGTCACATTGAAATTCAAGACGATTTTTCATGAAAAGAAATTGTGTGTCATTTTAAGAGATCTATATTTTGGGAAAATGGATACTGTTTATAAGTTTCTACTTTATAATATATGGTTTTTATGTATGATTTATAACTTAAGTCTCTAAAACACTAAATCTATATGTTATTTGGAAATAAAAAAAATTGAAATAAAGTTTAAAATCACTAGAATATGTAATGTTTAAGATTGGGTCTATATATTTTTTATCCATGAAAAAGGATAGATTACATTGGGGTGTAGTATAATATGAGTGGGTTTACCATAAAATGATTTTAATTTATTTTTATGTTGATATGATATAGAATTTGAATATTATCATTTTTCTTTTACTAAACAATTTCTATTAAGAATGGTTTTCCATAGAGGAAAAAGTGAAACTAAAGTTGTAAGGCACTGAGGGGACTATATCCATTCGAATCAACAACCTAGAATGGTTTGAATTGGAATCGATTAGTTTTCTATAATGACAGATCAGTTAAAATAGTTTATAAATGGTGATGATATCCACAGTAGAGATCAAAACGATCTTCCATAAAAGAACATGAAGAAAGTAGATCATTTAGTGAGAAATCATACTATAACATTCACTATATCATCTAACCTATAGGTAATTGAATTCTAGATTATATCCCTTGAAATGATATTCGATTTCCTAGGATTTTCAGATATTTAAAAGGGATGTCTTACTATTTAAGGTATTGAAGGTGAATATAAAAAATGGTGTCCAATTGAAAAGAATATCATGGAAAGAGAGTAGATTTATTCCTTGTAGTCAGAAAAAATCAAGAATATAATTATCGAGAAATATTTTATCAAATATCTTAGACATAGAGTAGAAAATATTTTCTGGGAATTATGCAAGGGGAGGATGTTTTAGTGGTCACATATCATGAAATATTCACCCAATTGGTACGATACCTAATAATTATTTTCAATGATCATAGTAGAAAGGTTAATCATTTTTACTCATGATGGAATCCAAAATTTCGAATGGGCCAAACTTACTAATAATTTAACATGTTATGAAAAAATTATGAAATGTGTGCAGAAGGTAAAAATGGTGTTATTCCATGATCATGGGTATTTTGAAAAACAATATAAATAGAGTACATGTCCTCGAAAAAAGGCAACAATGGATCAAAGATACATGATTTTAAGAAATTTATGTTTTATAATGAGATTTATAGTAAAAAGAACTTCGAGGAATGCCTTATGAAGTCTTGTAAGTGCATAGGGCGTGTCAAGTTTCATTATATGAATCATAATTAGGATGAAAATTACCTTTGAAGGGGTAAGAAAAATTTTGATAAATACAAAGTAAAATGTTGTAAATGTAATTTCATAGCCTATCCCACAAGACACGTGTAGTGACTACACCAAGATCACCTCCCAAAGAGTATGGGATGGATACTAGCACTGAAGTAATTATCCCACAAGTTGGATGAATTTTCCTGAGTACCTGTACACATGCACAAAACTACCATCCAAAGGTAATAGAAACTATAATCCAAGGAATCCATACAAGCAATTCAATATGTAAAATTCAACCAGATTACAATGGAAATTAAAGTAAAAGGTGGAAACTCGTGCAAGTAAAAAATCCCCCCAAAAGAAAAATAGAACAAAATTAAAACTCCAAGCCCCTGATGCGTGTCCACTAGGAAGCCTACATGGATGGTAGGTTAAAGGTAGCTACATGATGCTATTGATGTACACATCATCTATCTGATATCACTGAACACTACCATGTCCTAGTCCTCCCTGGAATCCATTAAATCGTCGATCATTTGCAAAGGACATGAAACATGTGGAAAAGCCTGTGTATGGGTGAATAAAACAAACTTATTCAGGGGCCATGAAACCACAAAGGTAAATAATAGAGGAAAACCACAAAGGAATTAATTATCATATCTACTCAGGTATATGCCCATGCATTTACCATGAACATCTAGATATACTAATCTCATTCACCAAGAAAACATTTGGTCCCACCCACACAACCAGTTTCAGGATTCTCATTGATGGCTCAAATCATAACACAATAACCAAAAGATCACACTCAATGAGCTCAATCATCCAAGATGGCACCTATTCGAGGGATCCATGATATTAGGTACAATCCTACCATTACAAATGGTATGTACAAGAAATAATTCCCCATCGAGAACATTCTACTAGGACAGAATCTATTTCATGACACTAGAAGTTTATTCATCACATTCATACGCCCCAAACAAGAACACTGAAACCAAAGTAAAGAGGACCTCCCTCACCACTGTACAAATGATAGGAAACAATTCTCTTAAATATCTAGTGTAACCTATGTCACTCCTAAAATTAGTTTCCCGCACCTTAGTCCATCAAGGGATCACTAACTCATATATAGGTATCCTTTTCATCAAGTGAATGTCCCCTCTCATCACTATAATGTCCCAAAATTGATGGATAATATCCTCCAATTGAGGATCTACACCCTACTCAGTATTGGATAATATTCATGGACTAGAGGACATGCACACTGGTGCGATAGGGGAGTATTGACTCTGTTATTTCATGTGTGGAGGATCCGCCACCTAGTTTTTTTTAGGAGTGACAACTCATATTATAGAGGACTCACGCCCAACATTCTAGGGGAGTACTGACTCTAATCGAACACTTGTGGAAGACCCACACCATAAAACTACATAAGAGAACCGAATTCATTAGTTTTTTCACTACTAGGGACCCGCACCCTATTATGTTAGGGGACTACTGACCCGGGGCTGGAGGACCCACTCACTATCACTGAATGGGAGTAACGACTTTTCTGTAACACTATATAAGAGGGTCTTGCACGCTGGAATGAAAAAATATTATTGAATCTCACAATAAGGGCCACAATACCTTCCCAATATGGGAGTAACATATCTCTATGCATTAGGTATGGAATAGATGAACCCTAGTCCAATAGGGTAGTACTGACTCAAATGATAGAGGACCTTCTCCCTCACATGACATGGGTGTAACAAATATTCCATTATGATCATATCTGATAATCCCCACCCTAAAATGTGGGGAATCTGATCTCTATCAAAGTATAGGGATATGGAGTACATCTTCCTTGAGTAATTAAGGGGGTAACTATCCTAACATCCCAATATAAGAATCACCCAAATTCAACCCAGAGTCGTCTCGTATCGGGAGACCCTAGTCATCAATCCAAATAGTTCATCCCATATCTTTCCCAAAAAATAAATTTGAGTGTCTCAAAAGGAATCTCTCATGTCAAGGGCCCCAATACCATAGATGGCTTGTCCATTGGACTCTCAAGATAAATGTTATTGGTATTTTTTGGGAAATGAGGGCGGGTTGGGTCAGTGTCCAGTATGACCTTGTCAGACCGACCCCACCCATCTTGGATCGGTCGGGCCTGGCCAGACCCAATAGAATCGACATGTTGGGCCGTAGGTCTGGTCCAACCTGCCAACAGTAAGCCGGTCCGTTATTGGATCGGGCCAGCTCCTTGGCTCAGACATAGAAAATACCACATCCATTTCACCTCAAATGCTGTCAGCTGGAACTTCCACTCCATCATGACTTCTACATGGACCACTTCACCTGATGAGGCCAGTGAAAAAGTAACAGTGTCTAGATTGGGCCGTGGCTAGGGGTCGTAGCTTCTTCCATGTGGAAGCCGAGCAGATGCCGCCACCAGCGGTCTAGTAGAATTTTCCTTTATTCCACCACAGGTGCCCCAGTAGTATGTTCTTTGATTCAGAGGGTGTTTCATAAACATCATGTCATATTCTTCACTCATGGGGGCTCAAGAAGACTTTTTAATTCCTTAGTCTAGAGAGAGATCAATTTTTGTCATTTCCCTAAATGCTTCTGACCACCTTTTGCTTATCGTTGTATCCCTTTCATCAGATGGTGTCCATCCCCGATCCATGATGTTAGATCAGTGAAAAAAAAGATGATTTCACAATGATCGACCATTTTACAACTCATGAATAATGCAGGGGGGAATAATCCACCCCACAGTCGAACCTTGGTCGTTTTTTTATTCCAGCCTCAACCTGATCCATTAGAAGGCTTAAGAATACGAAACACAAATATTCCCAAAAGAATGACCAAACTACAGGTCAACCTATTCACTGATTGATCCAAATATTTCATTTAATACCAAGAATGAGGGTGTATTTAATTCAAATAAAATCATTTTCCTCAAAATTATCTTTCATTGACTAAGAACATCTCTCAATTGTTGTTAATTTGTGATCATAGATCTCTAGTCTCAGTTTCGATTTCAAATTCAATTGTCACTGCTTCACATTCCGCCAACATTCTTCAATCGAGAGGATTCCTTTCCATCATAGGTCATTCAACAATGATTTATTAATGGATTCTCAGAAGAATCTAACATCATTTTTCCAACCTTGGCTCCTTACTATGCCCTTAAATATTGAATCGTGGTTCAATGTTTTCTACTACTCTGCGTTACAAAATGGTTACTCTATTTAATTTAAGGAAACAACTTATTTAGTTTCACTTTGTTGGAAAACCATTGGGCATCACTAATTTTAAAAATTATAAAAATAATATTTAATGCATTTATTTAATGTTTAACATTTTTTTTAAAAGGTTTGAAAAATATAATTTCTGATCAACCCATGTTGGTGTCTTTTAATTCCATTCATAGGTAATGTCGCCATTCTAGACACAACATTTCCCCCAGAATTTCATTCCATGATCCGGTTTAGAGATTTCCAAAACTTCTCACTCATGCCATTTTGATTATCTTAAGGAAAAACTCAAAAACAAATATTCATCCTTGACTCGTGTCATCCGAGGTTACACTGCAGCTAATAGAAACATGCCCCTCATGAGCTCAACCATACTCTCATGTTTCTAATCCAACATACCATTTATGAGTTAGAATAATTTTGAAATAAAATTATTGTTTCACAATTATTTTATTTAATAGAAAAACTATCTTCCATGTCGGGACCACACCAACCAATGTTTGGACATTTCTATGTAAATCCATTTGTATTTATTTCTACGATTCCATTTTCTTTTTGATCTGAAAACTGGTTCAATAGATTCAAAAACAAGATCGCTTGTTTAATTAATAAACATTAAAAAAGTTATAAAATCCATTCTGGCCATATCGAGTCTCAGAATCATCTATCGCGTTTGAGAATATTTATTTAAAAATACCATTTTAATGTGAAATAAAATCCATTAAATTTCAGGACATTAAATTCTCCCCACCTTAAAGATTTTCATCCTTGAAAAGAAAAGTCCTTTCATTAAGGGAAGAAAATTGATTTCATCAATGGTCCCTGTGCATCTTACAGGCACGAACCTCAAGGAACCACCGAGATTGACCACATTCATGTCCAGCTTTTTGTAGGTCAACATCATGGAACAACTGGGACAAACCACTTTAGCTGCAAAAAGTTTGAAAAACACTAAGTACTCCAATCGATTTGTAGTCATTGGGTCTAGAGGCTCACTCTATGCTAACCTGATGTAGATACAAATAAGAACCCTTAATTCACTTCCACTCATGGAAGAACTATGCTAAATCCACCAAATACCTTATGCATTCAAGGTTGACGATAATAACAAAGTGGTAATTATAAATAATATAGGTCCGGCCATGAGCATACATTGGGTCTTACAAGTCCTTCTATCTATAACCTCCAACTACCACACAACCTGCCAAATATGAAGCATTACCGCATTCACAAGTGGTATCTCACTATATTATGGATTGTAACATCCTTTCCATAATGCGGAAACATCATGGGGTCTAACATTTCCACCATGGAATGTACATAAACATGAATCTACTTGAGAGTCCACCCTTTGCTGTCATAGTTTTCCTTTCACTGGAATGATAACATGTTTTTCATCATTGTGGATACATCAGATAATTTTCCAAATACTGTTAATTCGAGTATGAATTTTAATAGTTCCAACCAAGAATGATGTAGTAAGGCCTTGACGCCATGACTAATATATCCAAACTGCTACTCTCACCTTTAAGAGTCCGGTAACTGTATCAACACTAGTGTGTGATCAACAAGTATCATCATACATGAGTCTCTAAGAATGATGGTCAAGACTACGGTACAACCAGAATCTCAATGTCTCAAATAGAACTTGTGGAAAAACGAGGACGCCCAACACCAACATCTATTTAAAAAGGCATCGAAAATAAAATACACAGGTTTTTCCTTGAATTTATTCTAGAGATTAATTGTCATAATCCAAGATCGCATGCAGTTTTCCTCATCCACATCCTCTATCTCCCTGATCCATGAGTGGACTACCTCCCGCTACTCGTCCCGCTCCTCTACCTCATCTGCCATCATGAGTGAATCATTTCTCCAAGTGATGTTTCTTCCATTGAGTCTCGTCTGGTGATCTCTCTCAGCAGCACAATGGGTTGTAAATTATCTTGTATGATGCCTTCATCCGTTTCAATAGAAACACTACCTCTCCTAATACGGATCTGCTTCATGGAACTGTTCATGTGCCACCCACCCCAATGTATGCTTTCGGACATGGTTATTCCCCTTAATCCACATTCATGTCGACTATTGTCTATTAGATCCAGCATCCACCTCCACCTTGTGACCACTTTTGTAGGTTGCATCAATCTTATCCTCCGCCGGGTAGCTCTCAACGACCAGGGATCTCTCCAACACCCCAGCATATGTAAGACTACTAAGGGGTTTAAATGATGCCCTAATACCCCAGCGTAGTCCCTTATCAACATTCCAAGGATTGATGTAACGGTACCACACTATATATGTAGAGTAGATATTATCCTTAAATCTTTTCGAGTACAATGTTACTATCATGCTTCCTGGACGTAGGTACAACACATATTATATGCTCATAGAGCATAAATTCGTGGGAATTTACTCATACCGGAAGAGGTGCTCAAAGTCATACTCAGTGAGGGTTGCCTCATCTTGCGCCTGGACCAATAAGCTCTACCATCGACCCACTAATCCATTTATATGGATCATGGCTAGTAAATCCATCTGGTCGAGAGGTGTCCACACTAGAATGATTACTTGTGTTACCGCCTCAAGCCAATCCTCTGCTACGTGATTATATTTCTCGCCTCCAAACCTCGATGTTCTCTATGTTTGGAACTCATTTAGTGCAATCATCCTTCATGAATTCTCCACTAGTAGTGCTGGTAGCAAATGCTGATTGAAGGGTGGCTACATCACTTGTTTACCACCCAGATGTAACTCCCAGATTTAGTGCCCTATACTAAAGCCTCCAATTTAGGTGGATCATCATCATAATCACGTTTTAGAATCCTATATATCTGTTTTTGTAGTGGAGTCCTGAAATATATCAAGATGAACCATGGATAATAATTATATCTGGAGAGATGAATCAAGAAGGACATGGAAAGAACAACCATTCCTACATGATGCAACTGCGCTTTATATCCCCGCAATGAGTGTTTTAATGTACCGAGTAAAAAAAATAGGTGTCCATAGTCACAGTGTATGGATTCATTAGCCACCACACGAATAAAAGAGTCCCTGGCCTGAATGCCATAATCAAAACACCTAACTCTATTTCCCAAAACCAAAAACAATAGACCCCTAGTCTTTAAGGTAGAACCTACCACCTTTGATATAAATTTTACATGAACTGCCCCACGAGGCCCGCATCATGACTACCCCAATACAGCCTTCCCAAGGCCAAGTGCTGGAGACTAGTGCAAAAGGTATTATCCCACAAGTGTGAGGAATTTTATTGAGTACATGTACAAACACACATTCAATTCCAAACCAAAGGTACTAGAAACTTAAAGACAATGAAATCATGAATGCAATCCACTATGTAAAAAACAACAAAATTGAAACAAAATTTAATGTATAGGGTGGAAACCTTGGCCATTATACAATCCCACCAAAAGAAAAATAGAAAAATGTAAAACACCAAGTCCCTAATGTTCATCTGCAGGGAAGCCTACTTAGAGGGTTTTTGAATAGTAGATGTATAATGCTGTAGAAGTACACCAAGTATTTCAGATCTCACTTAACACTACCTAGTCCTGGGCCTCTATAGGCTTCATTGAAAAATCAATTATCTACAAACGACACGACACATGCTGGAAAATCCAATGCAGGGGTGAGTAAAACAATACTCACTACGGGACCTGAAACCATAATGGTAAAGAACAAGTGAGAACCACAAAAGATTGAATAGTCATCTCTACTATGGTATATTCTCATAAATATTCCATGAACATCTACATATACTTGTCTCATCCACAAATAATACATGTAGTCCAAACCAGAACATGAGAATCAGCCTGGTTGGTGAGGACTCATTCAGTGCATCCATGTGACCCTGGATCAAATACAAGTGGAGGCATATATCCAGGTTACTATAGTAGTACTGTAGTAGGTACTATTGCGGTATTGTAGTAGGTACTATAGGGGGAGATGTTTCATGTAGTGCTTAGAACTATAGCAGTCGAGATTATTCCCTTGTTTGTCCCTTCGGGCCACTGATTTGGTCCTCGAGTCCTTTAAGTCCTTCGGGCCACCCCGTCCTTTGGGGCAGTAAGGCCTTCAATCGACATCAATGCCTTCAGGCCACCTTATGTGAAAATTCAAACCAGAAAACCTATAAGGAATATTCTATATAAGGGGGATAAGAATAGATCATTTATCATAAAATAAGCTAAACATATTTCCAGAATGATAGTGTATGACACCTACCATCAGGACAATCCTGTGCATGCATTGGAAATACTAGCAGAACAAACATGTGAAGGTAGAGAGATTATTTCTTGATGAAGATGCTGGGGAAGAAAAATTCCAAGGAGTTAGTCTGGGTTGTGTGTAATGTATAAAGTCTACAACAAGTTAGTTTCTATATGGCCTATGTTCCATGTCATACTTATACCAACGGGCCTTGAAAGGGTTCCACCTCACCCCTTGAAAGGTTAATTATAAAAAATCAATTAAAATAAAGGCATTTGGGCTATTGCAGTGGTCCCAACCACAAAACCAGTTTTAGGATTCTCATCAAAGGTTCATGCCATAAAACACAAACCAAAAGATCACACTCCATGAGATCAACCATCCATAATAACACCAATCCGAGAGATGCACTCCATCAGGTATAATCATACCATAATAAATGGTACATCCCAAAGAACGTTCCCCATGAGGAACATTCTAATAGATCCATCTCTAGTGTCTGATACTAGATGTTTAGTCATCACAATCTGGTGCCACATGCAAGGTATAAAACCCCATGTGAAGAGGCCCTCCATCACCACTGCTCACCTTAAAGGGATCCATCCTCAAAAAAATATTGTACATACTCTGTCACTCCTATATAGAGTGGAACACACCTTAGTCTATTAAGGGATAACTAACTCCAATATATGTTTTGTTTTCATCATGTGGATGGGACCACTCCTCTCTACAGTGTCCGATAACCAAAGGATCTCCATATCCAATAGAGAACCCACGCCCAACCTAGAAGGGGATTACTACTCAATGACTAGTGTACTCGTTCCCTTGTGAAATTGGAGAGTATAGACTCTGCAAGTTCATGTGTGGAGGACCCACGCCCTGGTATGTTAGAGCAGTACTGACTCCTATAAAAGAAGAACCAAACCCTACCTGATATGGGTTGTACCAACTATATTCGATCACGTCTGGAGGAATTGCACCATGAAATCGCAGTTGAGTATTAAATCCAGTAGTTTGTTCCCAATGTGGGCCTAATCCCTAGTATGATAGGTGAGTACAATCCGTGGTCTAGAGGACCTGTTCTATGTCATGATGGGGGAGTAATGACTCTACCGCAGCACTGTGTAAGGAGGACCCACACCCTTGAACAGTAGGAGAGTAATGACTCCTATAATAGATGACACAATCCCTACACAGTATATGATTACTCTCTCTATATGTTCTAGGTATTGAGGATGTGATCCCTAATCTAATAGGGGAGTACCAACTCCAAGGATATTGTGCCTACTCCTTGTCACAAAAGGGGAGTACCGACTCTTCCTTTATGAACGTCTCTGAGAACCCATGCCCATAAAGTGTGAATTACCATCTCTACCAAAGTATATGCATAAGGTATACCTGTGACATGTGTAATCAAGGTAGTAACCTTCGAAACATCTCAACATAAGAATCACCATTATTTTACCTAGAGTTTTCCCGTACTAGGAGATCCTACATTTCAAAATGAAGAGGTTTTCCCTATCATTTTAAAAATCCCACACAGATTATCTCCAAAGTACTTTCTCATCACAAGGGTCCCAACATTGTAGATGGATCATCAAACAAATTATCCATTTGAATGTTACGTGCATTTTTGTGAAATTGGTGATGGTTGGGTCCAGGTTTGGTCCGACCCGGCCATGACGAATCGACTCGAATTGGGCCCCATAGACCCAGCCTATCACAATGTGCCTGGTATGGACTGAAGGGGCCTGGATCGACACACTAGGCTTATCCTGTTGGGTTGTGGGTCTGGCCCAAGTGGCTAGGCATGACCCACCATTAGCAACCCGACCTGCGTTTTGAGTGGCCGACACCTTGGCACAAACGCGGAAATGGATGCATCCATTTCACCTCATGTGGTGCCATCTGGTACCATTACTCCAACCATTCCTCTAAACTGATTGATTATCCTAGTGATACCCATGAGAAAGTTGTAGGGTCCTGTTCATGCCCCGGTCAGGGGCCACGACTTCATCCACGTGGCAGCCGAGTAGCTTCCACCGGCGGCCCCAATGGCGACGGTCTGACAGAATCTTCTCGGGATCATTAGACGCACTCTGTTGGTCTTTTATTCGATCCTTTGGGTGTTCTTGAACCCAAGAGTCATGTTATTTTATAATTTTATATCAGAACTCCATTGTGATCCCTTCTTCTGAAAAGCACTCGATTGTTGTAATATCATGAACCACTTCTGTCCACCCGCCGTTGATCATTATCATTGCTTCGTTGTGAAATTTATGTCCCTGATCAATGATGTATGATCATTGATCCATTGATGTTTTCATAATTAATGAACAATAACCAACCCATTAATAATGTGAAGAACGCATGAGGGTGCACACTAATCAACCCTAGGGTAGAACCTCAACCATTTTTCATTCCGGCCTCAACACAATCCTTTTAATGGATCGAAAAAATTAAAAAAATCATCCCCCAAGAACAATAAAATTACGGGTTAAACTATTTTTCCATTGATCCACATTTTCCATTTAAAACCTAGATCGGGGGAGGGGTTAATTCATATAACTACCCAACCGAAAAAGGTTGTTTTCTCTACTGAAGAACGTCCCCAAATTTTTTTAATTATGTGATCGTCGATCTCTGGTATCGGTTTCGATTTCCAAAGGCTTCATTGTCACTTCTTGGACTTCCAAAGTTCATCATTGGAGAGGATTCATCGCCATCATCGGTTTATCTCCAATGATTTATTCAAAGATTCTCAGTATAATCGAGAATCCTTTTTTAACATAGGAACCTTGCTAAGACATTAAATGATGAATCATGATTCAGTGGTTTCTGTTACACTGCATTACAAATTTGTTATGCTGTTTCATTTAATGAAATTTCATATTCAGTTTCGCTTGGTAAGAAAACCATTTTTCTTAAACGATTTGAAAATTGATAAAAATTAAATAAAATAAGTTTATTTTATTTTAAACTTTTTCTTTAAATGATAAAAAAGTAATTTTTCTGGTCGACCAAGTCCGGTGGATGATAAGTCCATTCATATGTAATGTATCAATTCTGGACACAACAGAGCCCTCATATTTTCAATACTGGTAGGCATTTTGATTCTTCCAATACCACAAACAAATTCAATTATAGTTCTCTTAATGAATAACTAAAAAACTAACTTTCACCCTCCACCCATGTCGGTCGAGGTTAATCACTGCCTAATTGAAACACTCCCTCAAGAGCTCAACAATACTCATAAATTTCTAATCTGAGTTACCATTTAGGATTAATAATAATATAAAAATAAAATAATTTTTAATTATTAATATTATTTACAAACAAAAATTAACTTCCACTATTGGCCCAAACTAGTAAACAATAGCCCCTTTATAGGTGAATCCCACCATTCTGAGTTCAACAGTGCCTTCATATTTTTTATCCGAGCACTAGTTCAATAGGTAAAAAAACTGTATTTTACATTTTATTAATAAAACATAAAAATGTTAGAAAATCCATTATGGAATATTTGGGTCACAGAATTACTTTCCATCTTAGAGCCTAGTATTTAAAAAATCTGATATAAATTTGAATAAAATATCCATTGAATTATAGGACATTACATGTAATAAAAAGTTTCATTATGTACATTCATGTCCGAATTAAAATATGAAGGATGTGAAGTACACTAACTATAAGTATAAAGGTGAGTTGAAATAATTTACAACAACTTTAGAGAATGGTGGTCCATCAGGAAAAGTTTTATCAAGCACATTGACTACTTATTCATATAATTATAATGTCTTATATGATTTTGGGTCTACACATTATTTAATTATTGAGAAATTATATTTTAAATAAGATATTCCACCTCCAGAAATGAATATAGATCTTATAGTAAAATCATCTTGGGGATGTATAAATTCAATAACAAAATATTAGAATATTTGTTTGATTCTTGGGGAAACACATTACTTAAACACCTTATTTTATTTCCTCTAATAGAGTATGATGTTATTCTAAGTATGGATTGGATCTCCATTTTGCATGCTTAGATAGATTATATATCTAAATAACTTTTTCTTCAAAATGAGTTTCATCTATTAAAAAATATTCAACCAATACCTGTGATAGCATATCATGATTCTGAGAATCATTTAAATGATAGAAATGATAGTTATTAGGAATATATTGTTGAAAATAATGGAAATGTTTATATTAATGATATTATAAGTGTAAAAGAATACATAGAGGTTTTTTCTGATTAGTTTCCCAGTTTTGTACTTCATCGGAAATTGTAATTTATTATTAACTGATTTCTTAACGCTAAGACACTGTCCAAAAACCCTTATTAAATGACTATAGTTGATCTTTGCGAATTGGAAAAAATAGCTACATTATATTATGGATAAATTAATTATTCATCCTATAATTTCACCATGGGGTTATCTTATCTTATTTATTAAAAATAAAAATGGATCTATGAGGATTTTAATTGAATATATGTACTTGAATAACAATAATATTATGAATAAGTATTTATTACATCATATTGATAATCTGTTTTTTAATCTCCCGAGAGATCGGTATTTTTTAAAAGATTACCTATGGTCTGGGTACTTTTAGCTAAACATTATGGAAGATGAAATTATAAAAATAAACATATAATATATAAAAACATAATATGGTTATGGTTATTCCATTTTTGTTGAAAAATACCCCAAATCCATTTATAGATCTTATGAATACATATTTCCATGAATATTTTTTTATTTAGTGGTTTGTTTTTTTAATGATATATTGATTGATTTAAAAAGTTATATGAATCATGAATAACCTCTAAGGTTGGTTTTTTAAACCCTAAAAGAAAAAACTTTTAATAGAAAATTTAGAAAATGTGATATTTCAAAGTAGTAGATTTCATTACTTGGACACATAGTAAAGAACGATGACATAATAATTCATCTTGATAAAAATAAACTGGTTGATGATATGTCAAGGCATAAAAAATTTACTGATATATATAGTTTTCTTATATTATTTTGATATTATTCGTGGTTTGTTGATAAAATTTCATGATTATCAATCCCACTACCTATGTTAACATGAAAGGGAGTTATGTAAATTTAGAAAAAAGAATTTGATGAATGTTTCCAAGAATAGAAAATAATATTGGTTAGTGATCCACGTGATTATATTCCATCCAAAAATGGTGTCTTTTTCATATATAGTGATTCTTCATTAAAAGAACTTGGGTTTATCCTTATATAGAATGGTCACGTTCCCATGAGCCTCAACCCAGTTGATGAGGACTCGACAAGTGCATCCTAGAGACCCGAGATTAAAACCGGTTGGAGAAATATTTCAGGGTTACTATAGCATTACTATATAGGTCACTCCCACAGTACAGTAGCAGGTACTAATCTGTACTTTAGCAGCTTAAACTATTCATCCATTTGGGCCTTTGGGCCACCGGTATGGTCCTCTGGTCCTGCATGGCTTTCTGGCTCTCCCAAGGATTTCGGGCCCCCTGAATACACAAATGTACTAGATAGACTACAAGGTAAAATGCTCCAGATTAAGATTAGAGAAGGCACATTCATCAGAGCAGTGCTAACCAGAGTTGGAAGAATGAGAGGGTATGGCTTTTCCATCGGGACCACACCTATACAGCTCTGCATGAAGAACACCTAGCTGATGTACCCCATGAAGGTGGAGTGCTGACCAATCATGACATATGCTGGTGAAGAGGAGTTTGAAGATGTATTTTATGGGTGATGTCCACTATGACCTACAGGTCATGTAATTTACACCAAGACTTTGAGAATTGTAAGGGTTCCACCTCACACCTTTAAAGGTGTATTATTAGAATAATAATAAAAAATGGCCTTCGTTCCATTCAGTATGTAGAATTGTAATGTAATTTCTTATTCTTCACATCAATTGAATACACATGTGAAAATTATGTCACACATGACCTCGAACTAAATCAAGTAGTGTTTTTATTAGAAATATAGAGATAGTATTTATATCGATAAATGTAAGAAATGTTTACGAATCATAGAATTTTGGTGAATATATTCACTCATAAAGAGTTGAACATTAGAGAGAGGATATGGATGGAATTGATAATGGATTATGACTTCATAATACATTATCATACTTGAAAAAAAATGTTGCCAATGCATTTAATTGGAAAAATAAATGTTCATTAACATGAACATGATCCTTTGGATTTTCATTTGATGAATTTTGACATAGAATTTGTTGATTAAGTAACATCATCTATTTTGTTTTAGGATTCAATATAATTTTCTCTATAAACAAATTAATAATGATTATAATAATGATAGTGATTTATAGTAAAATAATGAAATGGTTAAGAAGGGTTTGTTTATAGAATTTATCACTGATAAAGACTAAATTTGATATTTGAAAATAATTTATGATTGTAATGTGACTCCCAGTTGTAGAGAGAATTATTGAGCTAAGAACATAGTCCCCTATTTTATATTCATCCTAACAATAGTAAGATGTATAGAGACCTTCAATAGTATTCTTAGTGGGATGGAATGAAAAAAAATATTTCCAACATGACCATGAAAATTTTAACTTATAAACATGTTAAATAAGAATTAAAACTACCAAATGGGGTGATTCATCAATTTCCAGTTTCATATTGGAAATGGTATAATATATATACATATATATATGGATTTCATGGTGGGATTACTAAAGACTTCATGAGGAAATAATATGATTTGTGTTATTATTCATTGATTTACTAATTCTTCACATTTTCTTCCCATTAGAGATCCTATAACTTTATATAATAATTTTGGATAGTATCTTAAGGATATATTCATATTACATGGAGTTCCTACCTAGATTATATCTAACCACGATCCTATATTCACTTCATATTTTTAGAAAGGTCAATAGAAGTAATTTAGAATTGGATTAAATATAAGAACATTTCATTCCCAATTTGATAGAAAACCCAAAATAATTAATCAATCCATGGAAAATATTATTATATTCTTTTTCAATGGATTATTAAGGATTTTAGATCATCATGTTCTTTAATTTTTTTCTTATAATAACAGTTTTCATTCAATTATATAGATGACACCTATTAATGAAATATATGGAATGTGATGTGTTGATCCTACATTTTTTGATAAATTAGGTGAATGAAAGTTGATGATACTATAATTGGTAGAGTAAATGGTTGATAATGTGGTTAAAATTCAAAAAAATGAAGATATATCAGATTAGGAAGAAAATTTATGCAATTAATATAAGTAAAGATATTTATATTTGAGGTAGGTGATCATGTTTTTCATAAAATATATATAGGGAATATTAATATGTGTTTTAGTATAAAGGGTAATATAAGTAAATTTTTTATTATACCGTACGTAATCCTTGAAAATTATTGATTAGATTCAAACCATGTAGCATTTCCTATGATTTTATAGTAGTTAAACTATGTTTTTCATGTTTTGATGTAATGAATGTATGTGAATGATTCATATAATTATTTGAGCCATTAAGTAGTTCAATTAGATGATAAAATTTCTTATGGAGAAAAAACTATTCAAATTATTGAATATAGTGATTAGGTAGACTGGAAAAATTCCATTAACCAGGTAATGGTTTTGTTGTGAAACCTTATGGTTGAATAGCCAACACAAGAATAAAAAATGCTATGAGGGAAGTATATCAACACTTGTTTTAATAAGATCACATAATTGTAAGTATATAATTTAAAAAAGTGGGATGGTTGTTTGAACCCATATAATAGTGATATTAATTTTTTTGTTAGTTTATTAAAATATATTGGAAAATTATTTATTTAAATGTAAAAAAAGAATTATTTATAATCAAATTGGATTTTAATGAATTATATAGTTATATATAAAATACTAGTTTCCAAATTAAAAAATTTGCAATTAAAAAATAATATTATTTTTTTTATTCATCATTTAAAAATTATCTTATGATTAATTTTTGATAATTTTTTGAAAATTGTTTCATTCAATAATGAAAAATATTGAATTTTATTGAAAATTCAATGTTCTTTTCAATTTTTTACTAAGTGAAATTATATTTTTGAATATTTTTTAAATTAAATTATATTTATGATTATTTTTTAAATGAAATTTATTACTTCTGATTAAAAATAATAATCCATTTGTAGTATTTGGAAATAAAATTTAATAAAAATTTATTCTAAATGCATTTTTATACTTAAAAGGAATTTATTTGAAAAAAATATTTTTCATCACATTTTACGAGTTTAATTTTTAAATTAAATTATGAAACTTGAATGTTTTGAATCAATAAAAATTGTTTCAATATTTTGAATTATTGTGTATAAATTTGGTAAATATTTCTCTTTTATTTTATTCTCAGTAAAAAACCAACTTTGGTAATTTTGTTACAACATTAAAGGGTAAATAATGTAATTAAATATAAAAATAAAATTACAATGACTATAAAATGACAATAAAACAAGCCTAAATTTACTATATGTGTTTCTTTAATCCATAATATTTCAATATTTGGTTATATGGCCTTTTTTTTCCATTTTAATGTGATTATGACCTTTATAAAATTTTCTTTAAAGAAATGTAATAAATATCACACTATTGTTTTTAATAACTACAATATTTTCTACATGGAGATAACTAGAATATTTTTATATTATAAATATCATTTTTAAAATATAAATGATTCATCATCTCCATGACTTTATTTTAATTTTCGTTAATATATAATTACCTTAAATTCATAAACAATAATGGCATGATAATCTTTTAATTAAGGGGAAAATAAAATAAATTACTTTAAAAATATTATAAATATTATATAATATAATAATTAATGTGGAAAACAAATTTCATAGATAAATATAATATTATGGAGATTTTTAAAATATTTTAATTAAATTTAATTTAATTTATTTCTGTTATAAAAGTCAATTTTAATGAATAGTTCTAAAATTGACATTATTGATATTTTCTGGAAATAATATTTTATTAAAAGATATAAAATTACTAAAAATCCTATAATTTGTAAAATGAATCATATATTGTATATAACATCTACTATGGTCCATTTATAGGTCATATATCTATTTAAGGCAACTATCTTGACGCTCAATGAGTAAAATACCTTATTGTCATGATAAATGTGAAAATAGATAATAGGGAATTAAAACCCAAAGGTAATGGTAAAAATGTGATATAAACCTATCTAAAAATTGTGGTAAAATTGTATTTTAATCCACCCACATATTATCTTTTAATATTAAAAATTTAGAATTATTTTGACAACAAAATTAATTTTTATTAAATCAATATTTTAAAAATGCCAAAAGTGCCCCTTTCCTCTCTTATGAAAGGGAACCAATTCATCTCATTTATTTACACTTCAATGCCAATTTAGATTAGCCATGATCTACCCAAATCCATAAATAAAATCCCTCCCTATATTATAGACACAATATTTTCTTAATAATTAAAATATTATTGATGTTAAAGAGTTATGTAAATCAATATTTTCCATAGAAGAGGATGGTAAAGAATGTATGTGATTAGTCGGACTCAAGGTAAGGGAGTTTATATTAAAAAACCTATTTTAAGGTTCCATTTAGAACTTCATTTTTATTCTATATTGACTTTTTATAGTTATTTTATTTCTATATTCATATGAACATAAGTGAATTAAAAAGGACACATTATGTTTCGTAAGAATTTATTTCAATGGTTATCAGATTGAATATTTTTATGAAATGCCTTACCATTCTTTACAAAAAGAAAAAAATTAATCTTCTATTTTAACATATATGGTGACAACATCCTCTCATTACTCCATATCTATTGTATTATTTTTTTCCTTTCTTTATATAAATTCATATTTAATTAAAATGAAACCCAACTTTCCCAATTTTCAAATTATTTTCAAAAATGGGTTTAAATAGAATAGATATATCAATATCTAAAAATGATTTCTTCTATGGGGAAATAAAACTTATTATGATGAGTGTTTTTATGTATTAAGTTATGTTTCATGGGTATTTTTTTGATGAATGGTGGGTTCTTTATAAAACAAGGATAGATTCTCTCGATATAACTCTCCAATGCATTGGGTAATTGAATAATGTTAACCGATTACATTTCCCATTATATATTTTGATAAACTATTCTGATGTTTATTTTCAGTTTTAACCATGATGGATATTTTGTTAATTAATTTGATAGCTATTATATGTGTAACTGGGAAGGTTATTCCATTTTTAAGAGTGATATAAAAATGACTCCTCAATTTACCTATAGGATTTATCTATTATTTCTTCGGGGGTTTATTGGAATCATTTAATTTAGCAATGAAAGATAATTATATTATGTTTAATGGAATGTATATTATAGTTTATAATCATGAAGAGTATAAATTTTAGAGGAAATTATTATTATTTTTTCATGATATCTTATAAACCATAATTTTTTTGGATTTATGAAGTCTTATGAAATGTTTGACAATGAGCCTATACACAGAGTAGAAGAGGTTCCTTCCTTGAATCCAAAAGACCCAGAATCAAATCTTATTAGAGGTAAATTTCTGGGTTACTATAGAAGTACTATAGTAGGAACTATGTAGTACTGTAGCCGAGGGCTCCTAAAGGTACTAGCTTAGAGTGATGAAGAGTCTCACTGTGCTCATTGGTGGAACTAGAAGTGCTTCACGTAGGGGTCATATACCTGTATGAGTTTGTTATGACTGGGAAATGGATAAAATGAGAAAAATCATGGGAGATGCATTATTCTAGGCACCATGAGACTTTTAGTTCTCCTTGGAGGGGTCTCATGTAGGTCTTTTATTAAGTAATGGAGCCTCAGGTAGGCTATTTCTCACATGGGGAGAACAGGTCCTCGTGTAGGTGTCTTGTGTTTGGGACCGTAAAAGGACATTGATCTCACATAGCCCCCATTATTACCTCTTTTTTCAAGTATGATATAGTTACCTGAATAATTTTTAGATACCTAGTCTAAAGGGAAGCATGGCCAGAGAAACGCACTTCTTCCAATTTTTCCAGTTGTGCAAATAAGGATCCAAAGGGTCCTATATATTTGAATCCAGGGACCCTGGTTAATGAAGTAACCCAACATAGGTCTATGAAATAGTTACCTGATCTACGTATCCAGTGTAAGTGTGGTCCGCCCTTCTGCTCCATGCAGAAGTGTTGCACCGACTACTGATACACAGGTTTGTGCATGCAGCCTGGGTTGGGTAATTCCATTGATTCTCCTTGGATATTTTTACCACATTAACATGGTTTTAGTTCTCCTCATAATAATTTCATCTATTTTAAAAAAATTGAGTTTCAATAGGATTAATTTACATATTCTTGTTATAGAAAAATAGGGCGGGATCTGACTAAGCCTGGTATCTCACATCCTATGCACCCTTTCAGCGTTGTGTATACCTTTGTATTTATTTCAATAATGGGAAATGTAAGGCAGCACAGTGAGGTAGTGAGGTTCCTGGTAGTAGTATTTTGGTAGATGGTGGTGAGATGGTGGGAGTTTCCCAGGATATCACATTGATTATTTATTCTCTTAATATGGATTTACTTTGATATTTCGACTTGTACATTGGGATGTTATGACTGTTTTTGAGTTGTATAATTCCCTCTATATTCTTTCAATTAAGGAATATTTTATCTCTTAAAATGTTTCACTCTGTCACACAAACACACACACACAAATATATATATATTCCATGTTGTATTTTTATGTTTCTAAAATCATTACATATAGTTTTTTATGCGTAGGTGCTAGTCACCAACCTGTGGGGTTCAAGAATGCCCTTTGGTTCGGTACCATTTTGAGAGGGTATATGGGTCAATTATTAATAATAACAACCCAATACATTATGATATGTTTCTTTCTAAATAAATCAAATATATTTTTGTTCCATACAATTCATAAAACACTATGTTTAGGTTATGTTACATTAAACACTATGCTTAGTTAATGATGTCCATTATAACCTAGCCACAAAGTTGGAGGGTGTGAACAAATAACTAAATGATTAACGTTTTATGATTTATAATGAATAAAATAAATTCACTATTTATTTAATAATTATAAATAAATAAATAATCATTTGAAAGAATATTTTTAAAAAAATGTATTGTTTTTATAAGTCAGATTTCTCATGCATTGCACATCTAATTAAATTTTTCGTCTTCCAAATTTGAAAATTTATTTAGAAACGTAATCTTAATTTTTGAAACACAGATGCCAAAATTATCTTGGGGTGGGTTTTTGAGAAATTTCTGATAAGATTCATTTTTGATGAATAGTGCAAAGTACTACTTTTCATTGAAAACTGCCTTTTTATTTAAATTATATTATATTTTATTTTTAATGAAATATTAGTTCAATTATATTATAATTTATATAATTTAAATCATTGATATCAATTTGATATTGAATTCTGATTTTAAAATATTCTATATATATGAGGATTTTTTCTTTGGAAAACCGCTCTTTCATCACATCTACTGTTTAATTTTAAATTGTATTATGCCACATCTATGATTTTAATTTGTCAATATAGATTAAATATTTGGAATCATCATAATTTATCTTATTATATAATGTTAACATATTTTTTTAAAATAATGGATAGCGAAAATAGTAAAACATAATTACCGTGATTAAGATAAAAGTTGGTTATTCGGTGGATAATATAAAATGATAAGGAGTATAATAACTTATAAAATTGTCAAATACACATTTTATGGCCATATATCATCATCATATCCTCTATGGATCAATAATGTCCCATTTTAGAACCTTATGTCATTTGAAAAATTTATGTATTTCATTTTCTTTTTAAAAAACACAAGTACGCCGCTCACCTCGCTTATAAAATTATACACCTCTCATATCAAATTCACATTACCCAATCACTTTTAGTTATCCAAAACCTACCCAAATGCCTTATTAAATTCAATATACATGTCTTAGATCCCTTATATTAATTATGAATCCCTCTCAAGAGACTTCAGGTATAAACCTAATGAGGGTCTCCGAAGAATAGGTAAATTTATTTAAAGTATGTATTTGGTTTCTTTCTTCCTCCACATATTTAAAACATTATTAAACAAGTATAATATACAAAAGATTCTAGAATTAGGCTTACCTTCTCCAAATAAATTTTATTAAAAAATTATAGTTCTAAACAATATATTAAAAAGGTGTTTTATAATGATAGGTGTTAAAATCTCCAAGGTAGTCAGCCTCAACAAAACCAGAACAATAATCTAGTTACACAAAATACTAGCACGAACTATTCTACAATAGTTACCTCTTTGAAAGAGAATCAACAACATGATTTTCCTCTATGTAGAAATGAGTAACATTAAGAGAAATCAAATCCATCAGATGAAGATAATAAATCCAATATGTGATTATTATCCATGGTATATTCCTTGAGTGGGATTTGAAAATTTTCACAACAACTGATGAAATTGTTTCCAACCACAGTGTATACCTACAATAATGGAAATCATACCTGATAACCTTAATCATTGACCCCAACTAAACTTCAACTGTAAATCCATTCCTAGTGATTTGAATTAAGAATCAATTAAGAAGACCCTAGTGGTGGTGAAAGATACCACCCTAATATCACTATTATATTGTTATGTTATTATGTTAATTAAATAACCCAAATCTGTATCCACTTCCATAAAATATGAAATGAAACCATTTATCATGTGTACGATGGACAACTACTTCATGAACTAAAGTAATATATAATCCATAACAACCATTAACGGATGGATATGATGATATATTTAATATATTTAAAATTTATTTAATTCATTATTATACTTATTGAATTATTATATCTAATATAACTTCTTACATTCCATTATGTGAGTGATATGATAATGTCAGTCGTGTGTACAGCGGACTACCACCTCGCGAAACCATGAGATTAATTTTTCATTTACACTTTATAAGAATGGTATTAAGGTTAAATTTAATGAATATATGTGATATTAATGGTATAAAAATAATTTTGTAATTATAACATCTCATATAACTTCTTATCATTTAATCTATTGGAAAACAACAACGTTGATTTTATGCATGTGTGGACTACCGCCAAGACGTAGCAATGTGAATTCTTTTTTATTTTATTTTTTACATATTAAAATAATGATGTGTTTTATTAATATAAATTATATATATTTAATAATAATAATTCTAATAATATGAATTATTATTTATTTTCATTTCAGTCCATCTCTCAAAAAAATGGAAACAATATTCATGTGTATGGATGACCTCATGTCTCTATGAACTATGTAATCTATTTTCTATCTATAATATTAATTTATTACTCTAATTAAATTTATAGTGAATATATGAGATATTTATATCATGTGAAACATTATTGATAGGATATTACCATGATAAAATTAAATGTACCAAAATTACCAAGCTGAAACATATATGAAAAATGATGCAATTATCTTCTGAAACAGTTTTTTTAATAATGAATTGATAATAAAATGGTGATAAATTACACCATGTAAATAATATATTGTAATAAAAATAATATAATGGTTATATATTGTATTTATAATGAACAATAAATTTTTATATAGGTGGTTCAGACACACATGAAAGAATACGATCCTTAGGTAAGGGGTTATTATCTCACTTTTACTTTAGTGAGTCATTCTCAAAATTCCCCACATATTCCATTGTGTGGTTTATATATGACACATTTGATATGTTATATCATGTATTATTTAGCTTAATAGTATTTAATGTATCAATTTATTATTATTTCTTTTAGGAGGCGTGCGTTTCAGATGTTTCCAAATTTTAAGGGTTTATTTCAAAATCAATCATTATTCATGAATTTTTTTATTTATAACTTCCATAGGGGATATTTATAAAATTTAATACATAAAATCAATATATTTTATTTTTAACTTGTTATTCATGAATGTTTTCAATTAATATCACTAGTTTTAAAATATTTGGTACTTCAAATTATTGGTAAAATGTTTTTATGAAAATTGGACTTTTTTTAAAATTGATGGAAAATCCATTTTCATGAAAATCATTTTTTTATAAAAACTATTTCAAAAATGTTTTGAAGATTTTACAGATTTTTATAATGAATATTCTATATATTTTTACTTTCTCAAAAATTCAAAAGGAATCTCCATGTAATTTTCAAAACAAGGAATATTTGGAATTTTTTGGAAATATGAAATGAATATTTTTTTAGTGTATGGAATGAACATAATTTTAATTCTCCATGACCAAGAAATGTTTTAAATACTATTTTATATGTTATAAAATTTTATATTCTAATAAAAAAAATTTCAGAATATTTTGTGACACTTTTTAAAATAAATTATTTTAAATGTGAAAAACTTATATTCTTCAAAAATGTTTTTAATGAAATTTTTATGGAATTATTATTCATAAATAACAATAACCCTTTATTGTAATTATAATATAGTGAGGATATGTTATATTTATATAATCCCTGTTATTATTTTGGAATGTTTATGATGATTTTGACAATGTATGTGTAATTTTATTTATATTTATCACATTACTCTAGATAGTTTATGATTATGTTAATTTGATTCGTGTATGAATTAACATTTAATTTGTTAGTTTTTAAATATGAATGTTTTTTTATTAGGTTTCACCCTTATCATATGAGTAATACATTGTAATTAGTATGTGATGGTAGGGTTTTGGTTATAGATAGTCCCACAATGTGTCAACATGACTTAGGAGACAAACAAATATTCCAAATTAGACATGTTTATACAAATAGAATTTAAATGTCCTGTGAATGGTCATGAAATTATGTTTCAGATGTTCATAAATCTTTATTACCTCTTTATAAGAAAAATTATTTATTTCCATGTGATTATTAGATTAGTTATAATAAAAATAGAAAAATTTGATGATTGTGTGATTATTTATAGGGATTTATTTTTTTCATCATTTATTTCATCCATATTATGTTCAATTAATTGATTAAATTTCATGTGCTTCTATTATTTACCTTGTCACATTGATTATTCTTATTTATAAGATATGGATTAAATTATATGCTTACCCATACCGAGCATCTGAACTAATCCATAATTATTTTTTGTTTTCCCCATGATTGGAACAAGGTTTTTTTGATTGATATGTATGGATATGCTATGAAGAATAACAACATTCTGAAGGAAAAAACATTATGTATTTTATGTTTCCAGTTGTAATGTGAATTTTATGAATGTATCTTGTTTACTAATATTTCTAAACTATTTTGTCCTTTGGGATGGGATTCCTAGTATCATATGCTATTTTAATTAACCATTGGCTCTAGGATATTCATGTTGGGGTTTCTACAGGTTGAATATCAAAGTAGGACTTTATGAAAATTTGAGGAAATTAATTTGGAAATATGAACACAGAATTATAGATTAGGGATCCCACTAAATGGATCAAGGAGTAGTGAGTTAGCTGTTGGAAATATCGTTGAACTAAATACCTTATAAATAATTTTTACGATAAATTATGTGTTGTGGGGAGGAAAATATGGATCATTATCGTAAAAATCCCTATGATACATGACATTCCAAGTACAGTCGTGAAGAGTATTGGGCTTAATAATGTACTCTAAGGTTAATAAGATAATTAAATTTATTACATATCATATATTTTGATAATTATGGAAATGTAATTAAAGACCAATTTTAATTTTTTTGGCATAAAAATGGAACTTTTTTGACCAGGATATCCCTATTATCTATACTTGAGAAGGAAATCCTCATCATGGCGCTAACTTCTAATTTTGGTACATATTTTTTTTCATTATATTATGATAATAATGAGTAATGTATGCGTTATTATACCTAGTTTATGATCATCTTGTTATGTTGGTGAGTGAAGAAGAGGCCACACATTTCATAAAAACAAGGATTATTCACTAACTACCAGAAAAAATATATGTAGAAATTGTCATATTTCCACAATCAAGATCGAGCATGGTTATAGGTCACCTAAAGACTAATGTAAAAAATTCACATGGATATAGGTGAAATATATCTATGTGTAGTTGTTGCATGTGGCTATATCATTACCAATACTAACACGGGAAAAAATATTTCCCAGGAAAAGAGAAATTGAAACACCTTATTTCCATGAGTGGATCATCCCTATGATCATAGGGTGGTGTTTTGGGGCTATAGAAACTGGTGGAAGGTTCTCGTGGTAATTGATGGCATATAGCCACAGGTGCTCATACCCCAAGCTATAGAGTGGTATGGTTGGAGTCTATAGAAACGGCCTACTAGATCCTATATTAATATAAGGAAAGAAACCATGGGTGTCTAGAATTATGGATATTGGTTGGCGAGACATATGGTTGTAGCTATGGGGTCCTATAGACTATGACTACAACCCCAACATCCAAACCCTATTGTTTTGATCTTTTATGACCATTGCTATATATTGGTATAGGTGGGTAGAAATTATAATTTATTTAATAATATTAATTAAGTATGTTTATATAATTATATTTATTTATATTTATATTTATATTTATGTGTATATTTATAAAAGGAATTTATCTTAAAGGTAGTTTATATTTGTTTATATGCGGGAGACTATAGATATAAACATGGTGATTAATTTTTCTAAAAATGGACCTATATACATGGTCTCTATGATTATGATTATTGGTCACCCAAATGGACTAGATTATAGCCATGATCTTCATTCTCATAGCTAAAGGTAAATTGTAGGCCATGTTCCACACCGAATGAACTATAACAAAAATATTGTAGCCATAACCACTACAATAAATTTTCCATTAATTAGAACTAAAAATAGCCTATATCAGTGCCAAGAATGAAAAAACTACTTGAGCGGTATTAAAAAACTAACTTTATTAGTTCTAGAAAAAATAAATGAAAAATTAAACCTTTATCATAAATTAATAAAGCACTGATAAAGGTACCTTTATCAAATATTATTATCATTAATAAAGGGTGCATTTTTCAGTGATATTTTTTTATAGTGAAGGATGGATTTAACAGCACTAAAAAATGAAATGATAAAAGCACCCTTTATCAGTTTATTTAGCACTGACAAAAAAATTATTAAAAAATTATTTTTTATGCACCACAACAGCCCCATTTCCTAGTGCTCCTAACAAACTTTCTCTGCAACTCCTACTCCCTAACCCACCATAACCCACACCAACCCCTTCTCAATACTTGTGAACACCCAACCACCATAACTTAGTGCTAAAATATCACCCCAAAATAATAGTTCATGCTGGGAATTGATCATGTGACCACCGCTCTACATTTCAATGTCGTTTACCACTCTAGAAATCACATTTTGTTTAATATTTTTCAATATTTCTATTCATTCGTATATATTTATGATAGTGTGATATATATATAATCACACATAATTATTGTAATATATTATATATTAATACACACATATATAGAATAGAATATATATATGTTTATTAATAAACACACAAATGAATATATAATAATTATATATACATTTTTATAAGAATATATGTATTCTTATATTTTTGTAATGTATATAAAATAGAGAGACATAGTTTTAAATAAAATAGTTAATACATAAATTCTTATTTTTTATATAAATATTTCTAAATGAATTTTTAAAATATGTTTATATATTCAACATCAAAGGAAATTTTTTATTAATAAAGAAAGGGTACCACCATACAGGGACTGATGCAAAGATAAAAACAAAAAACCATGGGAAACCTAAAGTAATGGTGGCTATTTTCATAACCTATAATCAATTTCACCCCATTAGATTTAAAAAAGTGAGAGTTTGGAATAGAAGGTGACCCTAATGCCATGATCCACCACCACTATAGGTGTGAGATGGTTAGCAACCCTATTTCCCTCCCTCCATGTATGGGTTTCCATAATATTACCATCAGGGATATATTTTAATTTTTCTGATGGTGTATAAAATTGACCATTATGTTGTACATTTATCATCCATGGAGTAGTTGATGATCTTGGAGTCAGTCTCAACCTGATAAAGAGATATATTATCCTATTCACATAATTGAATGCATGTGAGAATTGGTTTGGATTCTTATTGGATTGACGTCTGTTTGATATAATATGAAGAAAATGTAAGAAAGATGCATCCCATGTAATCCTGAACTACTCCTCCCAGAAAGATGAGCCCCTCCTTACACGGATCTTCTACGTTATGCTAGAACCAGAAACTAAAGGATGCCACCACACCCACTGTCCACTACTTCCTCCATTACTATATATATTCATTGATGTACTTCTTTATAAACAAATCAAGCAAAGTTCCTCACACTAGTTTTTGATACCACTAAACACATCAATGATCAATGATATGATTATAACAATGATAGATCTTCTAGATGTGAGAATTTATTCATAGAAGGTCCAGTCTCTAGCCTGTCAGATACACCATCAAGATACGTTTAAAATGTCCTATCAAACCATTCATTCTACAATAGTGATGTTTGTGTTATAAAACCACTGATATAGAAATTTTCCATCCAAGATGTTCAGACAGTGAGGTGCCCCAACTATCCTATTGAAACTCTATACTACCTATGCCCATTCACTCTCAAATAATAGGTGATTAATATTCTCCTCTTGATGACAAGTGCAACAGTGGCATTTGGAGGAATGGTTAACACCCAACTACGGGATATTATCTATATATTCAGACATAAACTTTATTCCTAAAATATATATTTATATGAATATATATTTTCATATATATTTTTATATATTTATATGTAATAATTTATCTAAATAAAATATTTATAATATATTTATAAATATTTACATTAAATATATTTATAAACCTGATTTAATAATAATTATATATATATATATATAACATTTATATATTATGTATTTACACAATATTGATACATGTACACAAAAAAACATATTTACACACACACACACACAAACATTTATATTTCTCACATACTTGTAAAAATATTTATACATATATGTATTTATTTACATATATTATAATACACATAATATATATTTATATTGATACACACATATTTATATATGAACATAACTTATATTTGTATATATATATATATATATATATATATTAATTGATTTATTAAGTTAAGTAAAATGGATATTTTTTTAATGTAAATAAAATGAATAATAAATTTTTATTTCTATTTGGTTCATCAATAAAAAATACATTTTTTTAAATAAGTTTAAATGTGTATTTATATAACTTATTTATTATCAGTAAATATACAAAAAATATGAAAATATTTAATCATAAATAAAACTTCATTATGAAAAACAATAAAAAATTTAAAACATCATATATATATATATATATGAATATAAGAATTAAGAATAAATTCAGTCACCATTGAAAAAGAGAAAAAAATACTTTCTTTAACGATGATGAAATACTATAAAAAATTTCAATAATCGGTTATCCAAACTAAAAATTCAGTTTCAGAGGACCTCTAGGACTTTGTGACCTAAAAAATAGTTAACAAGGCTTCCCAAATTTATATAGTGTATATATCATTACATTCATTGATTGGATATGTGGTAGATCTGAAATGGACACCTAGAACATAATTTTTTTGTCATTTGATGTTCAAGACATATTTTAAATTATATTAAATCATCCATTAATTCATTTAATTTTTATTTCATCCAAAAGTTATTAAATAACTAATACTTGATAATAAATTGAGAATTATTAATTAATATTATTTTTTAATTATTTTTTAATCCATTTTCGCTAAATATGTAATATATTAACTGTGAATGCGTATTATGCATTATAAAAATCATATTCTAAAAAATATATTATATTTATATCAATATAAATATATTTATATATTAATATTTCAATTTTAATGAATTATAATTTTTTTTGTGAAACACACTATTTATTAGTGCAAGTAAAAAAGAACTCATAAAGGTGATACTTTATCAACGCTAGTAGAAATAACTAATAGTGGCCCCCTTTATCAGAGATTTTTTTACTAGCATTGATAATGCCCCCTCCCCTTATGAGTGATTTTGTTTTCTAATGATGATAAAGTTCCCCCTTTACCATTATGTTTTGTTAGTGACGATAAAGGGCCCTCTTTAATAGCATTTTTTCAGCACTGATAATGACACCCTCTAAATTAGTACTTTTAGCTACTATATGTAATGTTTGATTCTATAGTAGTGGATGTTTATATCTTCCAACCCAATGGTAGTGGCTATATCCCTTTTTTTAACTAATGAATAGATGTATGGTGTTTGATATTATCTTCTATTTTTGATGAACATAGAAGTCACATGAAAACAAGGATGCATATAACATGCTCAAGCAATATGAACATTATCATGGGAGAGCTAGATATGTGTGGTTTGAATTCTATAAAAATTATTAATGTGAAAACATGGAGAGGGTGCAACAGATAAAACCTCAAACAGTCAAAATTATTGGGTGCATTAAGCATCTAGACGCTCTAGGGATTAGCAATTGCGAACTTATATTCGTACACATACATAAACACACTTACAGAAAGAAACAAAAACATAAATATAGATACACATACATATATAAACACATATGCATATATACACATACACACACCTACAATTACATTAACTTACATATAAATATAAACTTACATACATAAACATATATACACATACACCTAAACATGCATACACTGACACTTACACATAAATACACATAAAAACAAGCACTCACACATGCATAAAAATACACATAAATATTTATACAAATACAAACACACACACACACACAAACAAACAAACAAACAAACAAACAAACAAACATACATACATACACAGATACATACATACATATATACATACATACATTTATACATACATACATACATACATTCATATATACATACATACATACATACATACATACATACATACATACATACATACATACATACATACATACATACATATATACATACATACATGGATACAAACATACCTGCATACATACCTACATACATATATACATGCATACATACATTCATACATACATATATACATACATACATCCATCCATACATACATACATCCATCCATCCATCCATACATACATACATACATACACACACATACATACATACATACATACATACATACATACATACATACATACATACATACATACATACATACATACATACATACATACATACATACATACATACATACATACATACATACATACATACATACATACATTCATTCATTCATATATATATTCATATATACATAAACATATATATTTATATATATAGAAACACATATATATACACACATATATATACACATGTATATGTTACATACATATCTATACCAACACTCCTTTTTCACTTTTTTCATTTGTTGCACAACAATCCATTCAAACTATTTCAATCTTGATTCATACCATAATACCAATAGGTATAATACTATATATATTTATATTTGAAAGAATATATTAATATAAAAAAACATAAAATGAAAAATATACATTTATATATTTAAATAAATATTTAAACAAAATTTTAATATATTTTTTTAAATATAAACTTCTTAACCAATTTAAAAACACTGTTACTTTTTTATCTAATGTCATATATTTGATGACTTTTTTTTATAATAATTATGAAAATGAGATTTGATGATTATTTTTATAAATTATGATGAGAGGAAATAATCCACATGGTTGAAGGAACCATTCAGTTACCAGATGCTTGTTCATTGCGGCATATTTTCTCACATAGTTGGAGCCAGTGAAGAAAGAACGTGTTATATTCTTCAACCCATTGAAACTTTCTCCGCCATATATCATTTCCCCCCATCCATGTTTTGTAATAGTAAAATTTTATGGTCCTACAGTCTGAATGATATATCATTACGGATCCCAGAACAATGTTGAATATTCCAACTACTCGAGTCATAGGACTCAATATTGAATTCTTGCTAGTGTTCATTGACCTATTGAGTGTGGAAAAACTTCCACCACTATAGTCTCAAAATGAAGCTTTCTTATGAATGGAATATCTCTGACATCTGGTCAGAAACAACGTCAAGCAACTGCCACCCACCACCCAGTTAAAATTTAAGGCGACAGAGGAGGTGTATTTGATGCACTAGGGTGGGAAGGGAAGGAGGTATGAATGGTAGGGGGATTAAATTATGTTCATGTTTGTGTGGGACTGGTGGTGAAATGACATTTCCATGGAAGCTAATATCTGCGAGAAATAGGGGATGGGAGAAGGTATGGTCATGAAGAGATTGGTGCCAAGTGCAGTTAGAGGATGAATGAAGACTATTTATTAAATAAAAATAATGAAAGTCTACATGTTGAATCAAAAAGATAACTATAATCTAAAATTATAAATAAAAACAAATTTTTAATTTTATTAAATATATTAGAATAAAATTTTTTCCCTAAAGAGTAAAATTTCAAAGATATTTGAAATATTTATTGATAAAGAGAAATTTCACTAACATTAACTAGATAAATTCAATTGACACTCCATATGATTTAATTATCTTGTACTATAAATATTTATATACTTTAAAAAAGTCATCATTTTTTGAGAATAGAGTGTATGTAATGTGGTTGATAAATAGAATTTCTAGTTTATAATATAAATTTGACATTTTTAACATCACAAACTTATATTAGGTGGGTTGTTAATTTTTCTAACTGTACTTGTAATTTTACATGGTTTTTAATATTAAATGAAATACATTATTAAAAACATGATAATTGTTATTTTTTTGTCTATAATTTATTTTAAATATTATTTTCCTAGTTTTTAAAACATTTTTAATGTTTTTAAATACTCAACATTTGTTTTTGTGGAATTGTAACAAAAAAATTAGTGTTTAGCGGCTGTTATGTATTATTCTAGCTGTGGTTTAAAATGCTACATTATTGATTCATGACAGTTCATAAAATTTCATTATATTTCTCATTTTCTATTCAATTAGCACCAGTTAATTTTATTTAATAATGGTTTTTTTGAGTGTTAATTCTTATCACGTTTTCATAGGTTTGTTGTTTAATAAGTCTTAGGTTTTTAATAAACAAAATTAATTGTGAATAAAAATAAAAATAAATTAATTGCTGTAAATAATTTCGCGGTAGAAATTTTTAGTCGTGGTTAATATGAACCACTGTAAATTATTTTTTTATTTTTATAAAAAATATTTGATAAAGTGCTATAAATAAAAAAACAATCACACTATAAACCGAAAAATAAATATATAATAAACTCATATTTCAGACATTATACATCCACAATCATACAAATAGGCATGATCATAATAATTGAAGTATCAGTCAACCCATACATCAACCAATATCTCAGTCTTGAATATGAATATAATATATCCAAAAACAACACATGCCCAATATAGTTCCATATCATGACCTCTACAATATGTTTATACATCCAAATCATCTAATCAACTGAAACCGACCATGTAGCCTCATCAAATATAATAAATAATAAAGAAAACAATTAATTCTAAACATAATAATTCAAAATTGCAGTAGAATATTTGGTAAAATTATAACATACCAAAGAAACAAAGAACCATAATGAAAACGTTCTTAATAATGAGATCGATTAGAATAGTTGACCTCTAACATACATCCAACATCTTCTATATACATGAAAACTGATACATTTACAAAATGAAATGTGAAATAGAAAAGACATAGAATATATTTAGAATGATACAAATAAAATATATTATTTGTTAATCAAATAAAAGAAATTTTAATATAAAATAAATAATATATAATTCAAAGCACTATGAAATTAGAAACATTAATACTTAATATAATATTCAACACTTGAAACCGAAAGGGTATAAGTAAATATTATAATTTTTTAAATAACTATGTTGTGTGATTGAATTTATTTAATATTTATATAAATATTATAATATCAGAGCATGTAAAATAATACAAAAGAAACTAATCAGTGGTTTCCCCATGATTTCACAGAAATATGTGATCATTTTATATGGGTACGATTGTTCGAAGCACGTTTTAGTGTTTTAAAACCAAAAAACACTTTTACAATCATAATGGGAAAACCATCAGTCAGAATGATGTACCATATGTTCCTACATTTGGAAATTAAATCTACAATTATTTTTACTTGATTTTAGGAAAATATTATATCATATTCATTTTATTGAATATTCCACTAATGTTTTAGTGTATTAAAAGAATAAAAATGTATTTACAAACATAACGAGAAAACCATTACTTGGAATGATGTGATTTCGGTTCCATCATTTTGAAATTAAATAGATGGTGGGTGTCCCTTGACTTAAAGACAATATGACATCCATTGTCTAATTTAAATTGTTCTATGTATGTTTAAGTGTTTTAAAACACTAAAATCAAACTTACAACCATAACAAGAAAACATTCACTCAGAATTATGTGTCGTAGATTCATGTTTTTTAAATTTATATATACATTTCTTTTCTAGAAATTTCACGACAGTACATATTTTTATTCTTAGGTTTGACTATTTCACACAGGTTTTAGTGTTTTCAAACACTAAAAATGCATTTAAGACCATGAACGGAAAACATTCACTCAGAATAACATGTCATAGGTTCCTATATTAAGAAATTACTTATACAGAAATTTTCACTTTATCTCAAAAAATATGATTTTGTTTTAATGGTTTTGAAAATTCCATGAATATTTTAGCGTTTTAAAACACTAAAAATGTTTTTATGCCACTAACTAGAAAACCAACATTCAGAATGACATTTCTTCAGTTCCTATATTTCACAATTTAGTATAATGTAGTTTTACACATATTTATGTACAATAATATCTATTTCTCTTAGTTTTTACCATTCTATATATGTTTTAGTGTTTTTTGCCACTAAAAGTGTTCTTACAACCATAACTAGAAAACCATAATTCAGAATGACATGCCATAAATTCAAATATTATGAAATTAATTATAAAATTATTGTAACATGATTAAAGAACAATAAAAAATTATAATTTAACATCATGATTAAAAATATTAAATAAATTTTTTCTAATTTGATAAAAATATGTTTCAAAAATTAATTTAAAAATAATGATTCAATATGTTATGGTACAACTTTTTAGAAAAATATAGATTTTCGAAAAAAAAGAATTTTTTTTTTAAAATAATATTATACAAAATTATATTATACTATTGATTTAAATGAACCTAATTTTATTTAAATAATGTCATATAACAAATTTTACTATTATAAAATTTTAAAATAAAATGAAACATTGTAAATTCATGAAATGAATATAATATTTTATAAAAATCGATATTTTTCACAATTCAAAAGAAAATCACTATTTTTATGAAAAATCACAAAATTTTAAAATAATATAGTTGTAAAATTATTATTTATAATATTGATTTTTTATTAACATGAAAATTATTTAAGTATAATAATTTTTCTATAATACTTAATCACAAAAAGAAATGAAAATCCTTATTGGAGAAAATATATCACTTATGCATAAAATTACTCTTTTGAAAAATGAGTACTTATATAGTATGAATTGATCAATGATTTTTCATTAAGTAGTTCATTGATATAAATTTAATAATTTTTTAATACTATTCATTGTTTTCAATTTAATATCCAGGCTATAATTGAAATATTTAAATAATAATATTTTTTGGTTTCTGTAGGCTTTGTGTAGTGTGTCATAGACACTATCGAACATAGTGTTCTTTTAAAATATTTTATTATTGCATTCATTTACCCATAAAAAAGTGATAACTCTCAATTTGATCATTTTATATTAATTAAAGGTATATTTTAGAAAATAAAGTTTTTTATAACCAACATCGTAAAAAAGATTAATAAAACATCATCATAAAAAGAGGGGAAGAGAAATATGATTTTCAACAAAAAATTATATCTCTGAATAAGAAAAAAACAGTGAAAAGTGAAAAATTTTTCATTGAAGGGAAAATATAATCCCAAGTATTCATATATAATATATAGAAAATTTTCATTTCAAATTAAACCATAAAAAACAGTAAATATGTGATGTGTTAAAAGACAGTGAATTTCTTGGTAGGAAAAGTAAATTAATAATATTTTTTATTTAAATGTCATTTTTCTATAGTCAATGTATTATTCTAATATCTAGATAAATCACTAAAAAGTTTAAATCACATGATTTATATCCATTTCATAATTAGATTCACATCTTTTAGTGGGGATTTGATCAATTTCCACTTCATCTCTTGCACTAAGAAATGGATATTCAAGACAATTTTTATTCCCAAAGAACTTTTAATGAATCATAAAATCCAAAAGTCATTCATTTTACCCGTTTATATTTACAAGAAAAAAATTTGATTAGAATATGTTATCCAATGTGATAAATCACACTTTAATATCAAACAAATTTATCCATGGTTAAACAGAATAAATTCCATTAGTATTTTACCATAAGGATATTTTAAAATATTAATGACTATATTAAAAACACATAAATTTGATCAAACATTTATACATAAAAAATAAAACAAGTTAATAATTTCACATTCCAAATATTTGAATACCTTGATCACATATACAATTATCCTAAATCGTCGTTAACTTTATCCTTATTCCTTATATCCCATAAATACAAAAACATTGTCACGACCATCATAAATTACATTTCCATATAACCACTAATCATGTTCAATATAACAAGTAAATTACCATTGCTTTATCAATGTAAATTAAACATATTAAGTGTTATCTTGTCCTTTGAATGTATTCTCTAAAAATATCAATTTACCTATAAATCAATTTTTTTGGATAGCAGTATAACTAAACATATGGTTTCAAATCCATAATTAAAAACTAATATAATAAAATCTTTATACGATTAATGATTATAATAATAATAATATCATTGATTAAAATTATTATAAAATATAATTCCTGAATCCCAACATGTAAGCACATTAGTTATTCCACATTGGTTGTATTAATAACATAATCTTGATCTTGATCCCTTAATATCATATGTGGTATATTCCCTTAATTATTTGGTCATTTATTTACTCAATGAACCATATTCTTATAGATAACACACTGATCATTAGTGGTATATTTATGTCCCATTCATTCATGTTCTTAATATCCTTTCTCTATACACATGACAAAAATAACATCCCTTTCATGAAATTACCAAGTAATTTCATTCCAAAATGATCACATTTGGTAAAATACTTAATTCCCTTAATCTTCTTATCTATTTTTTCTCAGTCATCATTTTCTTCTCTTTATTTAATTTAGGACCATAATAATTTGATAATTCAATTTTTTAATTGACAACACATGATTATATATCATTATATTATGGGAGATAATGGGATACTAGTTACTTGAAAAGTATTTTCATAATCCCATCAAAGAAATGGTTAGTTATTCTATTTTTTTAAAGTATTACATAGTATGTTTGTATAACCTTGTAATGTTAGTTTCATAAGTAGACACATTTTCATCTTCATTTATTGTCATAATCACAAATTTTTATTCCATTTATTCTCATTTTTCACAATGTAATATTTTTTCAATAAAATATAATTAAAATATTTCCATTCCATACTCTTTATTTTCTCCTCATCCTTAGTGTTCTGAATCATAGATTAATATTGATCTTTATCCCCTCTCCTATGATAATAATACATGAAAATATTCTCTTTTTGATTACTTATTAAATAAATAAATATCATAAATGAGTAATTATCCATTTATCAACTACAGATATATTTTTGGACATATTAAACAATGGTGGTTTCTAATGTAGGAATAGGTTTAACATTGTTACAACACATTGTGGATTAGAAAATTTCTCTATATGGGAAATGTTATTTCTCATAACTCAATTAATATGAACAAAAAATAAATATTATATGTTCATTTAATGCAATATTTCCTACACTAACATCATTATCTTTCCAAAAGGGATATCCCTACTAATATTATTAACATTGATAAATATTCATTTCATTCATGTATGTGTTATTTATAAACAATGACATAAATTATATTAGAACATAAAATTATGAATTTTTTTAATATATACACTATGCAAAATATTAACATAAATTATAAAATTTATGCATTACTAATCTCATAATCATTATTATTGTTTCATTGATAATAATCCCAATGATCACTACAGGGTTCAGTTCCCTAATCCATGATTTCCTAAATATAAATCCAAAGGTTTCTATTAAACATACTCTAAAACCGACTATAAATACACCAATTCTAGTAACGTAGATTTACTGTTCACTTCCCATTGTAATAAATAATTTAGTAGTCTTTATGAACTATATACATTATCAAATTTTACATTTTTTTTAAAAAAATAATATACCAAATAGTAATTTTTTTGTGAACATATTTTTCCTCTTTAGTATATCCTTGTGTATTAATCATGAAACACATAATCATTTCCAATGAAAAAACAATAAATGAATGATATCTAATACTTAGTAAGGTTTTTCATACAATGCATCCTAAATAAGTCATGAATAATATGGAATGAAATAAATGACCATCAAATAATTATATATATTTAATTACATTGGTTGGAACTAATCCATTGAGATATTAAATATTTAAATAATCACATGGATATCTATAAATGACTTCATAATGATGTAATTAATAATTTGAGACATATAAAACTTACTTTCATGTACTCATGGAAATACATCTTAAATATACTATGAAGACCTTGTTTCATGAAATCTTACATAAATGGGAAAGGCCTTGGAAAAAACATAAAATATTTTTTTCACATGACACCTATTGATTAACCAAGGGTCTATAAAAATCTATCCCCCACCCCTCACTTAATATGACCAATTCATTCTATATATGTATAAATAACACAATATATTCAATTTCATAAAAATCAATAAGTGTTCATTTTGGAAGAAAAAACATATAGAATATCAATACATACATTAGTCAAAATGATCATTAAAAATATATAAATATATGATGGATGGTATCATAATATAATAACCACATTATGTTATAATATTCAATAACATATGTTGATATATATGAAAATACTTTACCAAAATATTATAAAATTCATTATGAAAACACCCTTTTTATTTTGAATGTACATATTAAAAAACTCAGAATATATGAAGAATAACATTTTTATTGATAAAACCCATGTCAAATTGCAAATAATTCTTTAACAAAAATCTTTTCATACCATATTTTTTATAAAAAAAAATTCCTCTCACACTATTTTGAAAGGGTAAAAAAGTACCCCGTTCAGAAAACTAATAGAAGATTCCTTTCAATCTATTTTTTAAAAATTCAACCAAGGGTAAAAATATAATAAAAAATAGTTGGAGGCTAATGTAAATTATATTAAAATAATTTTATGGAAAATATGGAAATATAAGAATAATATTCACCTAATGGTGACTTAAACATAAACAATCCCAAATAATGATGAGATTGTGAAATAAACACTTACATAAATTCTAAAATACATGGTACATGTTCAAACCTCTTGTATAATATATATAGATTTATTATATATATTATAGAAAACTAATATTATATAACATACCATATATGACTTAGTTATAATCTTTTAGCACCCATTTAGTCACAATTCTTTGATAAAATCAATATTTCAGGTAATAATTTTTTTATGTTTTTCATCTATGTTTTAGTTCAAAATTTTATTATTATTTATTTGATCATTGTTTATACCTCTACTCGAAATTTAATAATGATTTTAAAATGACATTTATTCATTAAATATGTATGTAGGGAAATCACTAAAAATATAGAGATAGAAAAATGAACTACATCGTTCATAGAGACAGTAGTTCGTACATACACATGAAAACTTTTTTCAACTAATAAAATGAATGAGAAGTAGAAAACTATTCAGCATTAATTAAAAATTATTATATCATATACATCATATATAATATCCAAATAAATCCACATTACCATAAATGTATTATATATATGAAAAATTAATGACATCACTTCGTGGAGGTAGTAGTCCAAGAGTACTTAAAATAAAAATTATAATGTTACAGTTGATTAAAAGATTAGAAGTTAGAGAAGATATTATAATTCCATAAGTAAAATTATTTCATAAATATCTTATATATACATTAATTCCATTGTAATTCATATCCATAAAATATGGTAATGAAAAATGATTTACAATTAATGGGAAAGAGGGTAGAAAATGGTGATTTTCTAATCAGAATTAAATTTCTATATATTGAGAATATTGGATTTTTTATTTTATGATAAATAAAATATATATTTATATAGATTTAATAGGAAGTAACAAATAAATTGATCAGTTAAGTAGTTTACCTCTCATTAAAATAATTAATTTAAATATAACCGTAAGAGTCAATGTTTTGGAGTTTTTAGATAACCAACACCTCTAAAATGTGTATAAGGATGTTTAAAACTGGATTGTAGAAGGTTTTAGTAAATCTATAATGCTCTATTTGTGGTGAATATATGATGTAAGTGGTTCCCATTTATAGTTGAGGTGAGCTTAAAATTTTTAATTTTTTAAAATAATAAATTATAATACTGTTATTCTCAAGAAAACATGTATCCATTGGATAGGTATTAGAACCTAGAGAATTATATGGTCGAAATTTTATAATCCAACAAAAATATGATATTTTTATGTTTTTTAGACATTACATTTTTTATTAACTCCATATTTAACCTATTTTAACATTATCCAGGATAACATCGTTTTCACACCTAAATGTCTTAAATTTTACATATAAGTTAAAAAATGAAGCATAAATGGAGAAGGAATAAAATTTATGACTATATATTATCCACCTTGTTTGATTTAAATATTTTAATCATTTATAAATAAAAGAATAAAATATTATTGTGATTATTGATCATTAATTCAAATTTTCGAACTATTAAGTTATTTTGTCATCAAATACATCAAGAAAAAGTTTTAAAATGAATATAATTAATTTGAAAATCACTTACATGTCATATTAAACTAATAATATTTCTTACATTATAAATCACTCAAATTAAATAGCGTTTAATATGTTTAATATCATTTATTTTATTTCTCTATTAATCTAATAAATAGATTATTAGTGCTGAATAAAAATTTAAGGTATTTATATAATCACTAAAAATTATAAATAAATTATCATCATGACGATAATTTTACTATGTATGAAATTGGAAATAATTTTTAGAAATGAAATTATTTTTTAACTATGCAGACACATAATAAATATATAAAACTAAGAGAGTGATATTTCGTAACATTCTAAGAGTTTTAATTATATATTGGTCATATTCATCAACAAGTGTACATAAAAAAATATATCCTAAGGTGATAAGGGAAAAATTACTTTTATCCAATAAGAATTAATATTTATGAATATTAACTTATCAATTAATTTTAATATAGGTTTACCTTATACACCATTTAACAAGGTGATGAAATTTACCACACTTACTATATATAATATAGAAAAACAAACGAGAAAAAATTACTACAATTGAACATTTTGATTCAAAATATGAAAGAAATTTTATCTAATTTTATATCTATAAGTTGGAGAATTGATTTTAAAATAATTTCTAAAAATGTGAAAAAACCATTTTTAGAAAAAAAAATTTCAGAAAAATAAATAATTAAATATATATAAATTTTTTTATACGATATTAATTATTAAAAATGATTAAAATGGACATAATTATATATGAATAATACAATAGAACTAATTATACTTTAAAACATTGAAAAATAAAACCGATCGTTTTAAATACATGAAATAATAGCACAACATTCAATAAAAATTAGATGTATTAACTATTCATTGGAAAATCAATCTATTTATAAAAAATATCCAAAAATTCACCCTAATCTAAATTTGACATGATTATTTTATAATTGTTAATATCTTATAAAATAATTGTTATATATGTTCTAAAAATTAATTATAATATATTATTTAAAGGTAAAATAAATATAATTTCTTTGAAGAAAACGTAATGGTGAAACCTAAAATAACATTACTGAAGATTGAGCCATTTGTTCCTAATAATTAATAAATATTTTTTTCATAATGCAGTTCCTTTAAATATATTTCACCATTATATTAATACTATTAATATCCTATAATTTACCATCTATCTTATAACGGCTCTATTAAAGTAATAATATATTGGGGTTCATTTAGGCTCGTTGTTTCTTGTATTAATAGCTATCAATAATAGTGTTATTTTAAAATATAACATTGATACATTTAACAATATTATCAGAAATATTTTAGGTTTTAATCATATATGGAGCCTTCAATTAACTTTTAGCATGTCAACAACTCTAAGGAAATTATCACATGTAATATTACTTAAAATAATGATCATGTTGTGATAATAAGTTTATTAATATTAAAAACTGTATATACATGTTATGAAAAATTACTCAAAATATTGTTCTAGGGAACTAAATATAACATAATAAAACATTATATAGATCTATCTAATAACAATATTAATCCTACTAACTAACACATCATAATAATTCATCTACTGAGACAATGGTTTATTCAATGTTTTTACCATGTTTTCTTCCATGAAATATTTGATAACTAAAACATCTCCCTTATGAGGAAAATCTTCCAAGAGTTTATACATTTTTATTATTTTATTTTTCTGATGGCATGACCATTACTCTTTTTCAATATCCTCCACTCGTGTTATCAAAATAATATGTGATATTTTATTTTCTACATGGAAATACATCATGATTCTGGACAATGTTTCATATATAAATTGATTCTATGGCTGCATTTAATGATTTTATATACTATAACTTCACTCAATAATTGGAATCAACATACTTATTTGAATATTTCCTTCTCATAAATCCTCTATAGAGACTGAAAACAAATCCAGAGTATGTCTTCATATCATTTTAATTTGTTTGATAACTAGAATCAGTATAACCCTAGATGAAACAAATCCTCATCTCCTCTTAAATGTATGAACATAGTCTTAGTTCATATCAAATAATTAAAAATAAATATAGTATAATCTCAAGGATATTCACCTAGAATGGCTTCATATCAAACTACCATTCACAATGTATAGAAATAATCCCGTCTAGTAAATAGTATGTCATACAAGATGGATCATATAATTGAGGCGTATGTGATATTACTCATTCTATCATTCTCATTTTTTGTATATTGAAAACTTTTCTTGGAAATATGTATACCATGTTACACTATAATCAATCATATATTGTATTTTTCAACACTAAATATCATCAGTATTTGGTCAATGTATACACCTTGGATTCTTCCAAGATATCTCTTGCATCAATAATAAATAATATTAATCCCAATAACTACTTTACCTAATTCTATCACTGAGATACACATATTTAACCCGTCCTTAACAGAGTATAAGACTGATATTACATTACCAAAATATAATATTTCACCAACATATACTACAAAGATAATGGCATCATTCCCACTAAATCTATTTCAAACCCATGGATCAGATTTATTCGTAAATAATCCGAATAATTTTATAGCTTCATCAACCTATGTTATCCTTAAACTATTTTCTTACATAAAAATAATTTATGGATATTTATATTACATTTTCATAACTCCTAAAGTTGTTTAAACTTACCATTGATACCAACTATAAAGCCCAAGACATAAAAAAATTACTTTATATTAAGTTAAATCAATAATTCACATTGAGGATATTTTCAGGTATATAGATTTAGAGAATTCTTCCATAACTATAAAATTAAATCTCAAATATTACTAATTACACACTTGTACATTATCAATTTTTTAACAACTATAAAACTTTTTAAATAAACCCGATATTATTTTCTTGATATAAATATTCATGTAATCTTCTTTTCACTTACATTTCCTTATACCCTGTAAAAAACCTTTTAAAAACTATGGATGGGAATAAAAGTCTCAGTAAGTGTTATAAAATAAGAAAATAAAACATTAGTACATCAATTCATAAATATTAATGAATTCATAATTTTCACTCACATCACACAACATCTTTGACATACCTCATGAAATTATAAGATTTATGAACAATATATAGAAATCATAAATCATAATGGTAAAATATAGAATCCATACCATACATACATTGCAGCTTTCATGGATTCATATAGAGTTATGTTTGGAATACCTATCATAATTTATTAGATAAATAAATTAGGATAAACCTAAATGTTTACCTCCGTCACATTACCTACTGCATTGGATATCTACCATGGGATCACCCACTATAGGATTATCTTGAAACCACACAAATTTATAAATAATTCCCAAGAACCATAAAATAATCATAACACATAAAACAAGCATAAAAAATTTATATTTCCACATTATAATCATGATATAAAATTTTAAGAAAATTGAAAAAATCAATTCTCTCTAAAAACAATTTTCAATAACAAAATATGTAAAATGTGTACATGGTGTATATATTTCATTTTAAAATGTTACGACTTATTATAATATAAAAATATAAAATAATTCCCATGGCGGTGGAAAGCTTGTTGTCACCACATACGTTAAAAAGAAACATTACCTTTGTAGTTTGGTAAAATGCTATGTAAAAAAAAGATTTTAATTGAATGAAATTAAAATTCAAAGGGGTTTATACACCGTATAAAAGAATGTCGTATATACATACATATAAGTGTCAATGAAAGGAGATTGAGACAAAGTACCTTACATTGTCTCGGAATTTCCTTGTCCATTAACTCTATCCTTTATACGTTCCATTTATAGATTGAATGAGTGATATAAATTTGAGGGGGTGGTTGTCCGCACATCCTCAAATGAAATTATTGTATTTAATGATTATGGAAAACATAAAGTTATGATATAAGTAAAAAATAAATAACCATAGAGAAAATAAAAATATAATACATATGACATATAAATACAGTTCCATCATTACGACCACTATGAGAGGAGATAGTAGATAATTGAACAATCATTGTTTTGTGAGGCAATTGTTGGTCGTCCAGAGAAATAGTGTGTTCTAAATCCATTAGATGGAGGTCTGTGTAAGTGTAGTTAGAATAAATATCAAACAAAGAATCTAGTATATTTAAGATGAGTTTTTTGTTATAAAATAATGGAATAAGGTTATTTTGGGGGGTTTGAGATGGAAAATAAATGGATGAATCTTGAGAGAAGACATTACCTCATACTGGGTAAATCCTTTTGATTTAAGCCAAGAGGTATTCTTGACTTGTCTTTTTTCCAAGGTATATATTCTAAGTGGATGATCGGGATTTTTCAGAGCTTATTTTTGCAGAGGTTGGACGAGACAAGGTGTCTTGAGAGGTGAGAGTAAGGGTTAGATGTGATGCCCTTTTATAAGAGGGAGGCGGGGTACTTTTGGAAGGTATTGAAATATTATTTTATTATAAAATTAAATTCAGAGTAGAAAGGTATAAAACTAATTTAATAATAATATTAGTCAATTAAATTTGGAAATAATCTCAACCAATATTTTTTAGAAAAGATTTTTGTTGGTCGGAGTGGATACTCAAGAGGGGGGTGAATTGAGTTCCAATTAAAATTTTTGTTTAAAAACTTTGAGTAAAAAATCCCCCAAAAAGAATGCAAAATTAAACTGTAGTGAATTTATATCAAATTAAATGTTCTGTTAGGTTCTCAAGGGATTGATTAGTTCCCAGTTAATCAAATCAATATACTTGATTAAAATTTGAAACTAACTTACTGGTTTACAACTAATATAAACACTTGCGAGTATAATTATCAAAGTAGCTTTAAAACAATTTTGGTTTTAAAGTATTAGCAGCGGAATAAGAGAATAACTTTGAAAGATATAACACATAAAATATAACAAAGAGGTTCAGTCTCAAGCCGAGACTTAGTCCTCTCAAAAGCTTTTATAAAAAGATGATCCACACCCAGGATCCGGGATAACAACAGCAACTAGCTGTTCACATCCAAGACCTCTACCACCGTTATTCGTGGGAGCAAACACAACGGCAACCAGATGTCTAGGTCACACGACCGCTACCACTATTCCAGTGGGAAAAACAAAATGAGGAGAGTTGAGTGAGGATTTACAAATCCTCCAGTTAGAGTACTGGAGACAGTGTGTGTGTGTAAAATACATCATAAAACACACAGTGCTCAATATGTAAAAAGGATAAATCACAGAGCAAATATTTAGAGTTTAGAAATGGCTCTTGTGATTAGCATGCAGTTCTGGACTCCATTGATTGATCAGAGTTCGCTCTGAGTCCTCTTATGATTTTTGTCTGGAAAACAGAGTATCGTCTGTTTCCTTGACTTCCAGGTTCATAGAATGTTGAAGAAGTTGTTGAGATGATGTTCTCTTTTTGTTCTTAGCTTTTCTCTGGTACGCACGATTGTAGGTGATCTTCTTGTAAGCTTAGACGTCTTTCTTCATGTACACCAGCTTGAGTGTTCTTCACTTGTTCAGTGAAGCTGCAACCTATTCACAACATGTGTTCAACTTTATTATCTATTCGTGTGTATACACGCATGTGTCTCTCTTCTTGAGCTTGACAACAACATCCTTCTTTTAAATGACAAGCTCCGGCAAAAGATATGATTTCCTTTTTGCAGGTATGAGGTATGGTTCCCTGAAATTCAACAACACACATTAAATAAATGACAGAGCATTTAAAATATTCCTAATATGACCGATGGTTAGATTAAATAAAGATAAAGAAATTCAAACAACTGTTTATGACTATCAGTGTGTCAAGTGATTGGTGGTTCATCAACATCGGTGAGACATCTTCGGTGACTCATTTGATCAGCATCGGTAAGACATCTTCAGTGACTCATATGATCAGCATCGGTGAGACATATTCGGTGACTCATATGATCAGCATCAGTGAGACATCTTCGGTGACTCATTTGATCAGCATCAGTGAGACATCTTCAGGGACTCATTTGATTAGCATCAGTGAGACATCTTCGGTGTCTCATTTGATCAGCATCGGTAAGTCATCTTCGGTGACTCATTCGATCAACATCAGTGAGACCGTTGTCCTTAAACATGGATCAGTGCGACCGTTGTCCTATGTCATGGATCGGTGCGACCGTTGTCATTTGACATGGATCCGTGCGACCGTTGTCCTTTGACATGGATCGGTGCGACCGTTGTCCTTTGATATGGATCGGTGCGACCGTTGTCCTTTGACATGGATCGGTGCGACCATTGTCCTTTGACATGGATCTGTGCGACCGTTGTCCTTTGATATGGATCGGTGCGACCGTTGTCCTTTGATATGGATCGGTGCGACCGTTGTCCTTTAATATGGAGGACTTCCAGAATTCTTGTAAATCAATAAGAAAGAGACAAAAACATGATCCAACGAATATACATAGATTCGATTATGAGAAATCCAACCAGATTTGGTAATTGATGATTTGTGATTATTAAAACAGCAATCAGAGGAAGAATTCAACAATCTTACAGAGGGCTCAACAGTCTCCCACTTTTTGATAATCACAACTCTTAGCCAATCAAAAAGATTATCCATTAATAAATATAAGATATCATAAAAAATAAGGCATAATAAGAATTAAAAACCTAATGTGATATAAATATCCCCCTGAAATTAGGCCTGTTAAATACTTATGCAAGCATTGCCATACAAAGATATACATCTCCCCCATATCTCACATAGAGCCATAGATAAACAGAGATCTATATTTCTCCCATCTACCCCATATCTCCCATAGATCCATAGATATACATATTTCTCCCCCTTTGGGATAATCAAAATGGAGGGAAAACAGATAAAGAAGAGATTAAAAGACGGAAGCAGTAAGAATAAAAAGAAAAGAGAATAAAGTTCATAGGACATCATAGTACAATCACAACAGGGTTCACCCTATCAACAACAACTCACAACTATTACTGGGGGTGTAAAGGGGCTTTTCCCTTGTCGGATGGATCAATGGTGGGTAATTTTGAAGGCATGGAGGAAGGTTGAACTGGGCGAATTTGAAACGGTGGTAAAACGACTCTGGAGGTTGGAGGAGTGGGTGCCACCGGAATTTGCTGTGGAGCTGTAGGAGCTGGTTGAGAAGATTAATGAGGAACTGGTCGAAGATGAGAGAGTGCTTGAGAAACAAAGATCTGATTTGGAGAAACATCAGAGGCACCAAGAGGGTCAGTAGTAGGAAGCACAATGGCAGTGGCTTGTGCATTCAGATAAGGCTTTAAAAGATTTATGAAATTATGAATAACTTCTGCACCATAATACATAGCCTTCTCAAAATCATCCTTATTTTCCATGAATTGTTCCAATGTTGGAGTACAATATTGCAACAGTCGAACTTGAGTTTTGAAATCTTGAGGGACTAGAGGTAGTCTCAGATTTTCAGCTAGCACTTTGAAATTTTCAGTCATATCATGCTTGGTATAGATTTTGGAAAAGTATTGATCAACCTTTTCCTTGATTTCTCTATGAGCATTAGTGGAATCTACTGAATATACTATTACCATCTTATGAATGTGATCATTGTGCTCCTTCATCTTCCTCAACAAGTCTAAATCAAGAACGTGCCTAATGGCGGCCAATTCATCATGCACAAACTGCTTCAGAGCCTCTAGCTCACTAGTGGTGATCTTGGATAGTTTGGCTGTACTGGCTTGAGCAATTATCTGAGTTATCTCAGCCATCAACTTTATCAGATCAGACTTCTTAAGATGTTTAATCAGATTCCGCAACACTTCCATCATACCAGAGATAGTGGATCTAAATTCATTGGATAAAGAAACTAACCCAGATTGGAGATCCATTATAATCTGATTTAGAGAGGCTATGTGTCTGCCAATAAACTCACCAGTATCGGACACGTCTGGTGTAATAGCCTTTGAAATTTCTTCTCTAACTGTGTCTCTCACAGCAGTAAGAAACTCTCTTTTTATCTTATCAAAATCAGACTGGGAGACAGTAGAACTAGGTAGATGAGCACCAGCAGCCTCAACAACATGAGCTAACCTTGCCCCAACTGGTTGGCTTTCCATCATAACCGCAGTAGATTATGATTCTTCTTCTTCTTCCTCAGAATACTCTAAAACCAAAACAGCAAAACCAGGGTAATCATCCCAGATAGCAGCACACAGAGTATATTTCGGTTTATCATAACTTGCTTTTCCACTGTTTTTAAGAGATTCTCTCATTCCATTGTCATCTGGTTCTGGTAAGGTTTGATGTGTTTCCGTTGGAGGTACATCAAGACCATCCACCAGTCGGTTATCACCATCATCATCATTATCATCATCATCATCATCTCCATTCTCATTTCCATTTTTCACAGAAACTTCACTTTCAGATACTTCAGTGTCACTAGCTTCTTCATCACCAAGAACTGGTTCTGATTCAGGTAAGGGTAAAGGTGGACTGACAGGGCCAAAGTCTATTCGTCTCTTAGGAATAACAGTATCAGGATCACTCCTATAATCAGGAGATGACATACTTCCTTCTACTGTTTCAGCGTATTCCATCCCTTGTTTACTAGATTCTTCAGTGACTTCATTCCTTTCAACATTTACCACTTCTTCATCATCAGAATAACTTGGTTCCTCATCCGATTTCAAACCAGGGTCTCTGAAACCCTTCGGCCTCTTTCCATGATCAGTGGGATTGTAGGATTCATACAACTTGTCCTCATCCGCAACCCATCATTCTTTCCATGGGTTCCAGTTTATCTTCATCCATTTACAAATCTCTCTAGTAATACAAAAATCACTATCAGATTCAGCTATCTCATCAGCTTCATCAACACATTCCAAAATTTTTAACACTGTGGAGATCATTTTGGGATAGAACAGGGCAGTGGCTTTCATAGAAGGTTTCACCATTCCAGCTATGTGCACCATTAGATATCTACACAAATTGATCTTCTCATGGGTCTTTAGTAAAAACAACAGAAAAACATCCTGATATCTTACAGCAGCAAAATCTCCTTTCCTGGAGATAATTTGGTGCTGAATAAAAAAAAATAGAAGTCTACATTCACCATTCATCTCTGATGCTATGATTCTCCTTGACTCTCTGTTTCCAGTCAAAATCTCTAAAGCTTACTCATAAGAGAAATACTCGGTGGTTGGAGGAATGTTTCCAGCATAATCGTCATACCGAACCTCATGGGGTACATTCAAACATTCAGCCCATTGTTTTGAAGAAAAAGATATTTTCTTTCCTTTTACTACCCAACATTCTGGCAGCCTCGAAACCATCTAATGTAACATGCAGATTTATATAAAACTCATGCACTAGCTTTGGGTAGTATACACGAGTGTTGTCTGAGAACCAGGATTTCCATCATTGTGAATCTAAAACTTGTAACAATAGTGACTTACTTGTCAAAAGCCAGGCGGACCTGACTTCCTTTTCTATAGCAACAATCCAAGTTTCCAGGTTCGGATTTATTGATCTTTGAGTGGTACTTCTCGACTCACCTCGAGTACGCTTTGAAGGTTCAGGACTTTCTGATCCTTTGCTCGGTCTCTTCTGCTTAGCCATTTGATGATTCTTGGGAAAGCAGGAGTTCGAAGGTTCGAAGTGGAGGAGAAGAGATAAAGTTAGGGTTGGCAGGAAGGAAATGAAAGTTTGATGGTTTGGGTAATAGGAATAGTCGTGTATCATTTATTTCATCATTTAGGGTTCTCATAATAATGATAAAAGTAGTTAACTAATCACAAAATAAAATGTAATATGAAGAAAAAATCAGTTTCACAGATCAGTTTCACAGATCCGTTTCACAGATCAGTTTCACCGATCCTTTTCACAGATTAGTTTCACAGATCGGTTTCACAGATCGGTTTCAGAGATCCGTTTCACAGATCGGTTTCACAGATCAGTTTCACAGATCGGTTTCACAGATCGGTTTCATAGATTGGTTTCACAGATCGGTTTCACATATCAGTTTCAAAGATCGGTTTCACAGACCAGTCATACATAATTCTTGTTTAATAAAATTCATTCTTTCAGAGCATAAAGGATTTGTAAAAATATCATCTAATTGATGTTCAGAACTAATAAATTTTAGAGAAATATCACCTTTTTGATAATGATCTCTTAGAAAGTGATGCCTAATATCAATGTGCTTAGTTCTAGAGTCAGACATGGGGTTCATAAATATGTTGATCACACTAGTATTGTCACAGTTAATTGAAACATGTTTAAAGTCAAATCCATAGTCCAGTAGTGTGTGTTTCACCCACAGAATCTGTGCACAGCAACTACCAGCAGTGATGTATTCTGCTTCAGCAGTAGACAATGCAACTGAGTTCTGTTTTTTACTACACCATGATACTAGGGATTTTCCAAGTAAGTTACATGTTCCAGATGTGCTCTTTCTATCTAACTTACATCCAGAAAAATCAGCATCTGAATAACTTGTTAAGTCAAATGATTGTCCTTTTGGATAAAACAAACCTAAATTTGCAGTATACTTAAGATATTTAAATATCCTTTTAACAGCAAGCAAGTGTGATTCTTTAGGATTAGCTTGAATTCTAGCAGACATACATACACTGAACATAATATCTGGTCAACTATCAGTAAGATAAATAAAACTCCCAATCATACCTCTATAATTAGTTTGATCAACTGGTTTACTAGTTTCATCAATAGCCAATTTATAGGTGGTACTCATAGGTATATCACTTTCCTTAATACTATCTAAGCCAAAACATTTTAACTAATCCTTACTATATTTAATTTTTTTAAAATAATTCCATCTTTAGTTTGAAAATTTTAAAATCCAAGAAAATACTTATGCTCTCCCATTAAGCTTATTTCAAATTTATTTTGCATAACCTTTGAAAAAATAGCACTTAAATAATTTTTCGAAGATCCAAAAATAATATCATCAACATAGAGTTTTACTATTAATACATCTTTTGAAATCATTTTTATAAAAAGATTGGGATCACCAATTACTTTTGAAAATCCTTGTGAGATAAGAAAGTTTGAAAGTCTTTCATACCAAGCTCTTGGAGCTTGTTTTAAACCATAAAAAGCTTTAGAAATTTTAAAAACATGACTTTGAAAATGAGGATTTGAAAAACCAAGTGGTTGTTCTACAAAAACATCATCAACAATAAAACCATTTAAAAAATCACTTTTCACATCCATTTGATATAACTTGAAATTCCGATGTGATGCATAATCAAGTAAGATCCTAATAGCTTCTAATCTAGCTACAGGTGAAAAGGTTTCCTCATAGTCAATTTCTTCCTCTTGATTGTAACCTTGTGCAACTAGCCTAGCTTTGTTTCTAATGATGTTTCCAGATTCAAAAACTTTGTTTCTAAACACCCATTTTGTGCCTATTTTTATAGTGTCCTTAGCTCTTTCTACTAATTTCCAGACTTTGTTCCTTTCAAATTGATTTAGATCCTCTTGCATAGCCATTACAAAAAATTCATCATTGATCGCATCATTGATATTTTTAGGTTCTAGCTGTGACATGAAGGCTTGATGTTTAACCTGATTTCTAAGAGAAGCTCTAGTCTGTGTTCCTCTATCAAGATTTACTACGACATCATCTAAAGGATGGTTCTATAGAATCCTAGTTGGTTTTGAAAAGGTAGGACAAGAGATTTCAGGTTCATCTACAGGTTGAGGTTCAACAGAAGCAGGGTCTGGAAAATTTCCAGAACTGGATTTTTTAACTATAGGTCCACTGTCCATATCATTAAGGTTCAAACCAGAGAGATCATCTTCATTATTTTCAAGAGAGGTCTTAGGTTCATGTGGATCAGTTTCATCAAATTTGATGTGAACAGATTCTTCTACACATTTGGTTCTCTTATTAAAAACTCTATAGGCTTTACTGGAAGTTGAGTAACCTATAAAAATTCCTTCATCACTCTTGGATGAAAATTTGTCAAGATTGTCTTTAGTATTAAGAATAAAGACTTTGCAGCCAAAACATTGAAGTAGTTAACCTTAGGTTTCCTATGGTTCCATAACTCATAAGGGGTCCTCTTAAGAACAGGTCTGATCAAGACTCTATTAATAACATAACAAGCTGTATTTACAGCTTCAGCCCAAAATTAAATGGTTAGTTCATAATCATTAAGCATAGTTCTAGCAATTTCTTGCAGGGTTATATTCCTCCTTTCTACTACACCATTCTGTAGAGGCGTCCTAGGGGCAGATAAATTGTGACTATATCCACTGTGTGAGTAGTAAGATTCAAACTAATGATTTTCAAACTCTCGACCATGATCACTTCTTAGGGTTTTAATATTATGTCCACTATGGTTCTCTATATACATGGAATATTTAACAAAGTAAGAACATGCTTCACTTTTGTGAGCTAGAAAATATACCCAAGTATATCTAGAAAAGTCATCTATAAGAACATAGACATAATGCTTCCCATTTAAACTAGAAACTCTAGAAGGTCCAAATAAATGCATCTGAACCAACTCGATAGGTTGAGAAGTTGACACTTCTTTCTTTGATTTAAAAGAAACATTATGTTGCTTTCCCTTTTGATAGGGATTACAAACTATGTCTGCTGGAAATTCAAGTTTTGGTAGGTCTCTAACTAAGTTCATCCTAGCCAGTTTTCTACGTGAATGCATATTGCCGTGTCCTAATATTCTGTTCCAAAGCCAAGACTCTTTATGAAAAGCATTTAAACAAGTAATATTTTGCTTAGCTAAAGAATTTAAATCGACAGCATAAACGTTTTCACTTCTTAAAGAAGAAAACACTAAAACATTTTTAAAGTTAAAAACATTACAAGAATCATTTTCAAATTTAACATAAAAACCATCCTCAAATAACTGAGAAATACTTAACAAATTGTATTTAAGTCCATCAACAAATAAAAAATTAGAAATTAATACTGAGTTAGTGTTACCAATCTGGCCTAAGCTATTGATTTTCCCTTTAGAATTATCACCAAATGTGAAAAACCTCCATCAACTCTGACTATGATTTTAAAGCATGAGAAGTCTCTTGACATATGTCTTGAAAATCCGCTGTCCATGTTCCAGGTCTTTTTACAGGAGCCCTTTAAGAAGGTTTCCTACAAAACAGATTTAAACAGGATATGATTTTGGTACCCAAATTTTCTTGGGTCCAGACAGGTTAGCCAATAACACTTTAGGTACCCATATTTGTCTAATGGGTCTCATAAAATTTCTAGAATCAACAGATTTTGAAAGATAAACCTTATTGGATCCATAACTATGAATATAACTCGTTGAAGCATATGAAGTTCCAGAGCTAGCTACATTCTGTCCAGATTTAGGAATGAATCTAGTTTGGGTAATTTTCCTTTGTCCAGGTTGGTAACCTATATCAGTAGTGTATCTAGGTGCTATTTGCTTACCTAGAATATGAGCATGAGTATCTTTTCCATTGTTATATTTCTCTAAGTATTTCTTGAGTTGCACATTAGATAATTTTAGTTCAGTGTTCTCTTTAAGAAACTGAGCATTCTTTTCCATTTAAATATCAAGATCAGATTTATGTTTAACAGTTAAATCATACTGTTTCTTTAAACCTTTGTATTTTTCTTTCAGCTCATTACAAGTTTCTTCTAACATATCACAATATTCAAATAGTTTAGATTTAGACATGTTATCACAGTCAGAATCATCTCCAGAATAATATGAATTAGAAGCAGGAGTTTCGGATGTTACCTCAGGCGTGTTTGTCATAAAACACATGTTTGCCTTGTTTCTGTGTTCAGTTTCAGAAACTTCAGATTCCCTAGAACTGTCCTTAGAAGAACTCCAGGTAGCCTTCATGGATTTCTTATACTTTTTATCCTTGTATTCATACTTCTACTTATATTTCATCTTTGGATAGTCTGCTTTTATGTTTCCCTTCCTTTTTCACTCATAGTAGACAACATCATCTAATTTATCAGTTTTTTTCCAATCCTTTTTCCAATGTCCTTTGTAGTCATATTTACCTTTATAATTCGATTTTCTGAAAAATTTCTTCTTCCTATAGAATTTCTTAAATCTTCTGGCAATGTGAGGCATCTCAGCATCACTATCAGAGTCACTCTCAATGTCTTCATAGATTGAACATTCATTGATAGCTTGAATCGTTTCCTTATCCATATTCTTTGAGGTTGTAGTTTTGAAGGCAACAGACTTCCTTCTTGGTTCATCATCATCTTCTTTGTTCACTTTGAGTTCTTCTTCGTACATCATCAACATTCCAATTAGTTCCTTGACTGGTAGTTCGCCAATGTCACATGATTCTCTAATGGAGGCAGAGGTTCCTCTCCATCTTTCAGGTAGACATCTCAAAATTCTCATGATCTGTTCCTTTGATGGAACATCCTTTCCCAGAGAAGACATTGTGTTGACAATTTCATTGAACCTGAGATACATATCAGAAATAGGTTCATTAGGCTTCATCATAAAATTATCATACTTAATAGTATAGGTATTCAACCGCATCTCCTTAACATTAGTTGTTCTTTCATGAGAAACATCTATAGTATCCCAAATTTTATAAGCAGTTTTACAAGAAGATATTCTATTAAATTCTTCAACTCCTAGAGTACAGTACAGAGCATTCATAGCTTTACAATTATTATTGTAGGTTGTCTTAGTAGCTTCATTCCAAGTAGTTCTTACATTTGTTGGTATTTTTTATTCAGATTCTATAGCAGTCCAAATATCAAAACCCATGCTCTCTAAATGAATTTTAATCTTGATTTTCCACTGAGCATAGTTAGTGCCATTGAAAAATGGTGGTCAATTGGTAGCAACACCTTCAACTATATTATCCATGATAACTAAATTAAAGCAAAGATTTTAAAGAGATAAAAATTTAGAAATAACAGAAATTTTGAAAACATTAAAATACAACTAAAATCACAGTTGAAAAACAGAGTACAAAATTTTTTAAACAACCTTTGATACCAAATGTTGGTCAGAGTGGATACTCAAGAGGGGGTGAATTGAGTTCCAATTAAAATTTCTGTTTAAAAACATTGAGTTAAAAATACCACAAAATGAATGCAAAATTAAACTGTAGTGAATGTATATCAAAGTAAATGTTCTGTAAGGTTCTCAAGGGATTGATTAGTTCCCAGTTAATCAAATCAGTAGACTTGATTAACTTATGGAAATAACTTACTGGTTTACAACTAATATAAACACATGTGAGTTTAATTATCAAAGTAGCTTTAAAACAATTTTGGTTTTAAAGTATTAGCAGCGGAATAAGAGAATATCTTTGAATGATATAGCACAACAAATATAACCAAGAGGTTCAGTCTCAAGACGAGACTTAGTCCTCTCAAATGTTTTTATAAAAAGATGATCCACACCCTGGATCTGGGATAACAACAGCGACCAGCTGTTCAGGTCCAAGACCTCTACCACATTTATTCGTGGGAGAAAACACAACAACAACTAGCTATCCAGGTCACACGACCTCTACCACTATTACAGTGGGAAAAACAAAATGAGGAGAGTTGAGTGAGGATTTACAAATCCTTTAGTTAGAGTACTGGAGACACTGTGTGTGAAAAATACAACATAAAACACACAGTGATCAATATGTAAAAAGGATAAATCAAAGAGAAAATATTTAGTGTTTATAAATGGCTCTTGTGATTAGCATGCAGTTCTGGTCTCCTTTGATTGATCAGAATTTGCTCTGAGTCCTCTTCTGATTTTTGTCTGGAAAACAGAGTATCGTCTGTGTCCTTGACTTCCAGGTTCAGAGAATGTTGAAGAAGATGTTGAGTTGATGTTCTCTTTTTCTTCTCATCTCTTCTCTGGTACGCACGATTGTAGGTGATCTTTTTGTAAGCTCAGACATCTCTCTTCATGTACACCAGCTTGAGTGTTCTACACTTGTTCAGTGCAGCTGCAACCACTTCACAACACGTGTTCAACTTTATTATATATTCTTGTGTATACACGCGTGTGTCTCTCTTCTTGAGCTCGACAACAGCATCCTTATTTTAAAGCACGAGATCCGACAAAATATATGATTTCCTTTTTGCAGGTACGAGGTACGGTTCCCTGACATCCAACAGCACACATTAAATAAATGACAGAGCATTTAAAATATTCCTAATATGACCGTTGGTTAGATTAAATAAAGATAAAGAAATTCAAACAGCTGTTTATGACTATCAGTGTGTCAAGTGATCGGTGGGTCATCAACATCGTTGAGACATCTTCGATGATTCATTTGATCAGCATCAGTAAGACATCTTCAGTGACTCATTTGATCAGCATCGGTGAGACATCTTCAGTGACTCATTTGATCAGCATCGATGAGACATCTTCGGTGAATCATTTGATCAGCATCGGTGAGACATCTTTAGTGACTCATTTGATCAGCATCGGTGAGACATCTTTGGTGACTCATTTGATCAGCATCCGTAAGACATCTTCGGTGACTCATTCGATCAGCATCGGTGAGACTGTTGTCCTTTGACATGGATCGGTGCAACCGTTGTCCTTTTTCATGGATCGGTGCGACAGTTGTCCTTTGAGATGGATCGGTGCGACCGTTGTCCTTTGACATGGATCGATGCGACCGTTGTCCATTGATATGGATCAGTGCGACCATTGTCCTTTGACATGGATCGATGCGACCGTTGTCCTTTGACATGGATCGGTGCGACCGTTGTCCTTTGACATGGATCGGTGCTACCGTTGTCCTTTGATATGGATCGGTGCGACCGTTGTCCTTTGATATGGATCGGTGCGACGTTTGTCCTTTGATGTGGAGGACTTCCAGAATACTTGTAAATCAATAACAAAGAGATAAAGACATGATCCAACCAATATACAAAGATTCGATTATGAGAAATCCAACTGGATTAAGTAATTGATGATTTGTGATTATTAAAACAACAATCATAGAAAGAATTCAACATTATCTAATTCATTTTGATGAATCATTGATTTTTAGGAAAAATAAATCTTTTAATAATTTTTATTAAAAGTCATTTATGTCAATTTATATACTATTCATATCATGACATTTAAAAGATCCATCACAACCTGATTAGTAAAAAAAATTAATTATTTAAAAGTTAAAAAGTAATAATCATCCATAAAATTAGTGGAATACAAAATAATGTTTCATAGTAAATTTATTTTAATATATATTTTCTAATTTATTTAAATCATTAATTACCAAGGTAATCACTACTTCTGCATTGTTTCATAAATAGATTTATTTATTCGATGTTTAAAAATTAAAAATATGATACCATGACCTATAAAATATTTGTTTATTTATAATCCTTATTTATATTAAAAGATATATATAATATAATCCAATACAATTTTTTTATTAACCGATATATGTTAAAGTTATTTTTTACTTAACTTTAAATTAAAAGTAATTAAATGTCATTTTCACAAAAAAATTCGTTCTATTTGGTTACAAAATAAACTCATAGATGTCCATGGTCTAAAATATATCATAAAATATGGTTATGACACGTATTATGGCTATTTAATGTTATTATAATATTTTTTTACCCTTATTTACTAGATTTACCCTTTAACAATGGTAAATAAGATATTTACTAATGTTACCATTTATAATGTCTGAAAATAAAAGTATCCTATTTAAAAAAAATTTATCCTCCTAAATCAAAATATGGAATCACGTTTTTAAAGTTAAAAAGGGAAATTGTATAATTAAATTTAAAATTAATTCTAGTTTTCAAAACTAAAAAGCGTGTTTTTAAGAAGAAAAAACTACCAAATGATTGACCTATGTTTATGTTCAATTTAAATGTGAGATTACTTAAGATGACAAAAATTGTATTAAATGAAAAAAATATAGTCCAATTACCCATTAAAACCAATTAAAAGGACAATATTACTATATAAATAAATTAGATGAAAAGACAGTTTTGACTTAAAATGCAGTATTTGTCACTATTCATTAAAAATTGGACTTTATCAAAAAATACCAGAACATTACCCAATGTAAATATTTATGTCCCACATCTAGATAAAAAGGTTACATTGTCAAATTCAATATATAAAATGAACAAAAATGATATTTAAAATGGGTTCTACATTAAAAGGTGGTAAAATGATATTTTAAAGAATATTAGAGTATATAATGCTTAACACTAGTTTCGTTCTTATTTGAAGCCTCAATTTTTTTTGTATAAATGTTTACACATTTTACAAACATGTTGTATCATAATATTATTAGTTCTATTCATTCTCGCCAATACAATGGCAAGGAATTGACTGCAATTTAAAAAATATATTATTACATTATTTTTTTTCTATAACTCAACGTTGTGTGAAACATAAGATTTTGGAGAAATCTGTTGTTGCATGTTGAGTATGCTATCAAAAATAGCACCCCCTTTAATGTAAAATTAATATTTAATTCAAAAATATTAATAAAAATAAAAATGTCATATTATTTATTTACCTTGGATGTTACTGATAGAAGGTATTTTAATAAGTTTTATTGGATGATATCAAACAATAGAATTTTATGTATCCATTAATGAGAATAATAGGTTCCGTTTTATAAGAGAGGATAGGGGAACTATTTGATTTTCCCAAAATATTAAATTATTATAAATTAATTTTTAATTTAAAATTTCATTAGAGTGAGTTATTTAAAAATTAATATTATTATGGTTTTAAATAATGTCATACATTAATTTTTAAATATGTTTTGTTCACTTTCACGCCCTTAGGATTTTTTGTGAGCCATTATTCAACCCATATAATTCTTACCATGAAAAAATTGTTGTTTTACTATTTAAAGGTCATTATTTTTAAAAAGAAGTCATAAATGACCATAAAATTTATTGTGAACTAAATTTAAAACATTATTAAAATCATTTTACTGAATATAAAAATTTTCAGTATTTTAAATCATTTAAAAAATAATATTTACTATAAAATATTCATAATGTCAATTTTTGGAACTGTTCATCACATTATCATTATTAATATCAAAATTATAATTATAATTAGAAAAAAAATATTTTATTACATCAATAACATGTCAATGTAATATATTAAATTATTTTTTCAAATTAATTACCTCATATTTTATTTATTTTAATATTCTTGAGAACATTAATATGATATTTCCCATAATAAAATAATTTCTACATCAGGGTTATGTGTGTATTGAGGTAATTATTTATTCACTAAATGTTAAAAATAAATTACTTTATGGAATATAAAAAATATATATTTCAAATTAATATTTATATTTTAATATATTCTCTCAATTAACCTATATTAAAAATGATAGATTTATTAAAAATATATAATTAATATATAGGATTATTCATTAAATAGAATAGTAGAAATTTCATAATAACATATATATAGAAATGAAATGATATAAATTAATTTGTTTTATTTTGGATGGATAAAACTCAAAAAATATAATTTTTGAAAATATATTAGTAATTTTATAGTCATTATCTTATTATTGTTTCCCTTAATCATTTAATTTACCCTTAACTGTGGTACCAAAATTATTTTCATTACTATTCATATTGACTAATTATAATGTGGATATATTTACATAATTTATACCTCCTGATTACATATATGGAATAAATTGTTAAAAATAAAAAGCATTGAAGTATTATTATTTAAATTAAACTTAAACCATCAAAATGAAATAAAAAACAGCTTTGCAAAAACACTATCACTTAAACATAAAATGTTATTATACTTATCTCAATAATAAAATAAACATAAAAGACAGTAATTAGATAATTTTTTTTTTAAAATAACCTATGTAAAATTTAAAACTAATACAAAATACAAATTTACCCAGTTAAAAAATTTCAATAAAATATTATTATAAATATAAATATGTATTTTATCTATTTAGAGAAAAAATAATATTTAGAAAATTGTTAAAATTTCACGATATGATAATTTTAATCCTGATTGTAAAAGTGATATTTATTTAATTAATTAAATTTTTTATAATTTTAATAAAATGATTATATTTTTTCAAACAATAATCATTCTTGGATAAAGTGTTTTTTAAGATTAAAATGAAATTAGTAAAATCTAGTTCTTAATTTTCCTTACATTAATTAATACATTACTAATGAGTAGGACAATATTAAATTTTCTTTGTTTTTAAATGGTTGGGGCTGAAGCCTTACATTATTATTAAAGAAAAGACCTCTTTAGATTGGGTAGAGGGATACCCATTACATAGCCTAAAGGCCCAATGCCAAGTGGCATGAATACAAGGCTTGAAAGCCCATTTTTTGCCCCAAATGACCCCTTGGTGAACATAGTGTTTTAAAAAAAACATGGAATATTATAGAAACACATGTGCATAACATAACTTATAAATATATAGGATTATATCAAGGTTATCCATTTGGTTTTTCCAATTGAACATGTTATATTTATAAATATTCCTTATAATAGTATATTATGAGTATGTGGTCAACTATAGAATATTTCTTAGTGGTTTCAAACCAGCTGTGTAGTTAGTCCTATATATTATTCAACATGTGGGGATTACATTAATATAAAACCAGATCCTTCTATGGTTTCTATCCCATGGTAAAACATTATTAAATCCTATATCATCCAATAAAATGTATATAGGTATTAAAATTCAAAAAGGATCACATACTTAGGTTTTCTCCAATGTTTTAAAAAATCATGATTTCTTAAACTCATTTTAAGGGTTTTTATTATTTTATATAAATATACTTACTAAATTTGGATTGAATAAAGATGAGAAATAAATAATTTTTTTATTTGATACTTACTATAGAGACTAAATAAAAGCATAACTGAACTAATATATTTAACTCACATTTTATGTAATAAATCTATAAAAATATCACAAAATCAAATGACCAGTTGTTTTAGTGTCATAGGTATTAGATACATGTTGAGTTTATTTAGAAACACTTTCATACATTTTTCAAAAATATCTATCCAATATAACCTTTAATTGATAACCCAGATTATATAATAATGTTTGTAATTTAAAGAACGAAAAAATGTTAATTGGTGAGCTTAGATGCTCAGTAACAAAAAAATATATCTTAGTGTTTTATATAATAAATATGAAGGATGTCACGTGGAATTCATAAATATATTAATATAATATCACATGAAAATTTACGATAATCATAAATCATAATAGATATATATATTATCATACCATGATCCTCAAAAAATAATCAGTCTTATAGTATGGATAAAAATACATTCCAATAATCATATTACATTTTATTAAGATTTTCGAGTGGGTATTATATTAAAAAAGTTTTAATCATTAAAACATGGAATTTCATAGATATAATATCATAAGAAAAATTTAGATTCAGAAAAGCAATTAAAAAAGTGGAAAATTATAATCTTATTAAAGAAATTATGAGAAAACCCACTATAACCATGCCTATGGGAGAAAACTCAGTATGCATATGCCAAAAATTGTGTGAAAAAAATATTATTCATATTCATATGTAATTAAATATATATATATATGTAAATGAATAAATATAATTTGATATATAAATATAAAAAATTAATCGGAAGGACATATGGTTACCCACGTGTCATCACCTGTTTATATGTGGGGTACAAAAATTCATCCCTCAGTATATCTTATTGAACCCATAGAAAAAATGGGTTTATTAAAATTTTTAAATTAGACACATAACATCAATATAATAAATCATTGTATATTAAAAGAATACAATTTTAAAAAAAATCAATCGCATCATAATAAAATATTAAAATTGATCAAAACTTCACTTCTTGGGAAATTTTCATCAGATGAAAACAATATTTGAAAATATAAAAGTTTTAATAGAAATAGTAAAACATTTTTATAAAATTCATTGTGAAAAATAAATTATAATAACATAATAATTTTAAGATATTTTTTTAAAACATTATTACAAATATTAGTAAAATAAATGAATCTTAATGGAGAAAAAGAATTTTAATTTAATAAATATTGGGTGGTAAATAATGCATATAAATAAAATAATAATGTTTTGAATGAATTTTAATGAAATTGTATATCAAATAAACTTATAATGAAATATATTTTATTAAAATTTTAAGAAAATATAAATCATAGAAAATAAAAAACAATGATATCATTAATAAAAATATCATTGATAAGAAAAAAACAAGGTGGATGAAACTGATCCATTCTTATGATTGATAGTTGTTATTAACAACTTTATAAATTATATTTTGAATGAAATTTTAAAAAGTAGTTATCAATGAATATTAAGAATAATTTCACTATAAAATAAAAATGAATAAAATATAATTTAGTGGAATGAAAGAATCGATTAAATCTTGATTTTTATACACAAGTGAAAATTATTTGGACCCAATTAATTAAATATCGAGTTGATAAACACCTTATAATGGTCGTTATTTTCAAGGAAAATGTTCCTATAATTTTGAATAAGAAAATTTAGTGGATTAAAACTCATATTATGAAACTTATTAATATTTATTTTAAAATATATCTTTCATTTATTATCATAATATATTTATTCATTATATTGTTTTTGTTCAAATCAGTTACTTGAGGTGGTTTAATCTACTTCTATTTCACTCTTTTTGAGTACTGGCTAATTTTTTATTATTATAATATCATAATTTCATTTATTTTATATTTTTATTTATTTTATTAATCCATTAATACATAATTTGGATTGTTATATTTGTTTATAACATGATCTTAGATTATGGAATGTCCCCCAATCAGTTCAATATGGCATATTAAATTTATTTTCATAGTTTAGTGCAATAATAACTTATAAAAAATTAAATATTAAATATAAAAGAATTACTATTTTCATAAAAATAATTCTTATACATTAAATATAATTTTAATGTTACCTAATTTTGGATGATATAGAAATTATTGTACATTATGTTTTTAAGGTGATGATCTTCCCATATATAGAAGCTAAATAATAATTTGAAATAAAAAATTATTAATTTTGGAAATTATATAATGATTTCGTTGTGATAATGATGTCATAATTATCATAATAAAACATTTATCATACAATTAAACCTTCCATCAAAGACAATGATGAAAAATAAATCTTGTCGTTCATTGAGGTGGTAGTATTCCCATATGCATGATAGTGTTATAATATTACTACGTGCAAGGGAAAGGGTAGTCAATGAATATTTAATCATCATATATACATTTCAGTATGCCTTTAAAATTGATGATATTAAATGAAAATGAAAACTTTTATTAATGTCAAGTGAAACAAAACAACTATACTATAGATGATCATTATAGAATATAATCATTCAATGTTGAATGTAATATATTGATTTACACTTCATGGAAAATGAATATGGAATTTTCTCAGGTCCAATTATTTAATGAATATTGTATAATATTAAATAGTTTCATGGTACTAGTTTTTTTCAATCCAAATGCCTTAGAATGTTTTTGTATGTGTAGCGGTGAAGGGATTCCATATAATAGAGTGGAGGGCAACTTTTTTAGTAATAAAATATAAAACAAATTAGGAATATAAGGATCCAATTCTAAAAAAATTGTGATTAGGGGGATCATGGTTTGAGAAATACTATACCACACAATTAAAAACATGTTATAAAAAATATTTTGGCTATTTAATTTTATATTTAAAATATTATTATTTAGAATCTTACCATAGAGAAAATTTTATATCTATGTAATTTTTTCATTATCCATAAAATCATTATTCTATTTTACATAATGTATAACACAAGATTCTAAATTTTAAAACCATTTAATAATATTGATTTTCAAAAAGTGATAAAATCTATTTTTAATATAACAAATGTATAATGGTTTAATGTCAATATTATGAGTGGTATAAAATAAGATCTAAAATATTGTATATGAGTTTAAATTTTTTAAAAAAATGGAAAATTTAAAAACTAGTTATTAAATATATATTTTTTCTAATATAAAAATAATAAATTTTTTATTCATATGTATTGACTAATAATACCATAAAATCTATGATATTTAAAATAAATATTTCATAATAATAACCTAAAAGCTAATAATTTTTAAAAAATCCTATTAATTCATCATAATATACTATTATGATGATAAATCAGAAGAAGAATTTATTTTCCAAAATATAATCCAAAAATTTAATTTTTTAATTAAAAATAAAACATATGCAGACAAATTTGTTTTAGGAAATGACATTTGTAATAATAACTATTTAACATCCCCTTTATGTTAAATTAAAAAAAACATATGTTAATATAATATTTATATTGAAATTTATTATATGTTAGATTTTTTAAATTTTTGGAAAATATTATATAATTTTCATAGACCCAAAAGATGAGCCAATAATAAAAATGAACATTTTTTTCATAACACTATTTTATTTATTGATTTTTATTTACATTACTATTTAATTTATACTATTTATATTTTTCAATATTATAGCATCCATAAAACATGAAATATTTGATATGATTATATGGTCTATTTATAGATATCTATTAATCATTTTATTTATTTATGGGTGAATTTTTGTCTAAAATATAGTTCGTTACATATCCTTCTCGATATAGTGGATATATTAGTTGCATATTTACCACCATGTATACTTATAACCATTTAACCTTGTTAATAATGATTTTAACTTTTATAGATTTTTTTTGATAAGATGTGGTTCTTAACCATATGATTATTTTTATTTTGAGTATTTTCCAACATAATTAATAAACGATGGGTTTTCCTTCTCATGATTAAATTTTGATTCTTCATAATGTGATTATTTTTAGTAGAATCTGTCATGGTGGACTAATTTTATCTGGAAAAAACTTATTGTTTTTATTTAACATGAGTTATAAAAGAATGTTTATTGATAATTTACTAAAGTTAAGAGTTTTATTTTGTTTCTCTATATTGTACAGAAATAAAATATTATGTATCATGGTTGATGTGATTTCTAGGCCATCACTGAATATTGCTGGTATTTATTTGAATTTTAATACATATCTATTAAATACATATGATGATAGTGTTTTGAAATTTTTATTAATTTCGGTTTTATAATGGCTATTTTTTATTAGGAAAGAGATATTTTGATATGGGTTACCCCTAAGATGTATTTTTTAAATCCTTATATAAAATAGGGAGATGTATAACACATGTTTTGGTGGGAATAGTGAATTTCAGTCATGGTATGATTAGTTTCATTATTAAGGGTTAGTGTTATATATTATGGTAAATGATATTATTCATCAAGGGATAATATCATGAGTATTCTGGTTTAATCAAATATTAAGGTTGGTTATTTGAATTTTTTTTGTACTATATCATGTCATAGTAAAGACCATTTTGGTTAGAATTGTGTGGAAGAATTTATAGTAGAATCCTTGTGAGAAAATCGATATGAAAAAAATATTCTTTTAAGAGTTACGTATCCGGATGTTAATTTTTATAGGGGAATCCCTCCATTGGGGTTTTGTATAAAAATTATTAAATTAAATAAAATCACATATAATTTCAGTTGATATTACATTTTTGAGTAATTATGTTTCATATAAAGCTTCAAAAAGTTTCTAATGTTCATATAGGATTCTACAATGCCATTGTATAGGTCATCTAAACCTCTATATAAATAGGGGTTATAATTTAAATTACGTTTAATATATTTTCAGCACTCTAATCATGGTTTGAACCCAATATTAATTTATAACCATATATTAGATTCTATTGAGGTTGAAATACTAATTATTTTTGTAGAAAAATCCAAATTTATTTGCGGTAACCCATTTATCACATTTTTATGTTCATCTTCAATTGGAAGTAATAAATTGTTTTATCTTTGGTATTTTTTATGATGTGTTATTTAATATATTTTATTAGATATTAGTTTTTTTGAGTAATCCATATATATTTTCTTTTTATTGATCATTTTCTTCTTCATATTTTAATATTGCCTCATTGATGCATTGAATGGTGTAGTAAATTTCTATGTTTTTCAAAAATAAAATGATTTAATAACATCATTTTCATGTCAATTTATCTATTATTAACACCTGAATACCCATATTACAATACCAATTTATATTTTTCATGTATTAGTTTCATAACCCCAACCCATATTTCATTAATATAGTAAATATTTTCCCTTCTAATGATGAAGCAGATTTCTATTCTCGATTTAGATAGGTTGTTTACCTTTGTATTATTATTTGATAATTTTTTAAAATAACATTTTTGATATTATGAATTTTTTATATGGTGACATTATAATAATTTTATAGGAAAAGTTGAGATTGTTTTTTCCAATCATTATTGTTATTATAATTATTATATTCTCCTCTTATAAGAATAGTGATTTCATTTTGGTCTAGGTTTAAGGATAAATTATTTGGCATATTTTTATCAATAACCCATATTTTTATTCATGTTGTTATGGATTTTTTCAAAGGAATATTATATTTTTTTATTTCATCTTCAAACAATATTTTATAATTTTCATTCTATGTTTGATATAATTTCTTATTTTTTTATAATTTATATACTAGTGTTTAAATAGTTATTTTATTATGAAATTTGAATATAATTTTAGAAATAAAATATCTTAAATATTCTACAAACATGAAATGTCACTATGGTTTTCAAAAACATATTTTTGAAGAGTAATGATACAGTTTATAAATATATATGTTATACTACTATTATGTATACTTTACTATGAAATGTGATGTACTTTAAAAAAAACAATATAAAATAATTAATATGACTACAATAATATGTTATTGTAATATCTCATGTTAGTTTTTGGAAACATGAAGTGCATTAAATTATTAGTTCAACATACGAATAGATTCATGAGATAAATTTATAGTAGTTTGTATTTTTATTATAATTATAGTAATTTCTATTAATTTCTATGTTATATAAAGATGATTAAAATCATTAATTTACATAGGTAGTCTTTTTGTATGTCATTTCCAATTTGGTATATGTAATGTAATTCATTCCCTAGACCGATATCATGATTTTTGAATTCAATAATGTAAAGTATTATTGTAATTTTTAGAGGGTATATAAGGATCTATAAAATGGAAAAATATTTGTTATGTTTATATGCTATCTGATGTCGGACAATACATTGAGTTATAAAATTATAGGATTTAATTATAAGAATTGTGATTATATAGTTTATTTGTTTTTTATTTATATAGTAAGTTTTATTATGGTAACTTATGTGAAATGAATATGTTATAAAGGTCTATAGATTTATGGCATTAATTTTATGGAGTTTCATTTTCTGAGGGATGGAGTTACTATTGTGATTTTTATATTTTGATTCTATATTGATGTTGTTTGATGATTAAAATAAACTAAATTAATATATAAATTCCCAAATTTAGTAAATGGAATAATTATCATTTTTTAATATGTAAATAATAATTTTGATTATAAAATATTTGTTACAATTTTAATCATTTTTTTTAAGAAATATATATTTATATGGATATATTATTGAATATAGTGAGATGATAAATTATATATATTATATTGTATAACTAACATATGTTTAATTATTAATTTTATACATGATGAAGGGATTGAATTTTGCATTTAGTCCATTATTGATATTATATTTTAATATAAACTAAATTCATCATAGGAAAGGGAGTGGGAATTAATAATGTAATTGGAAATATGAGAATTATAATTACATTAATAAATATTTATTGATTGTGGTATCTTGTATGATATTTTGATGGTTTTTGATTCCCGTTTTCCACTTTTTTGATTGATTTTTATATACCCATGGTTATAATTATTTTACATTTTGTGTATTTCTAATGAGATATGATGAATTTTTCGATATTTTTACTTTGTATTTGATAGGTAGTGCCCCATTTTAAAAATGCCTTTTTTTAAATTATTGTAGATTTATCTTGATTTGGGTGGATGAATATTACTTGATCGGTATCTAATCAAAAAAGATATGTTTATTTGAAATTTAAATATTATTTTCTTATATATTAAATGCATTAATAATAATTTTAATGTTCTTTCATTATATTTCATTTGAGTTCTTTCCCTTCTGGCTATAAAATGCATGTTTTGGATTCCATGTATATGGTTTTTTCCAGGATTTCATTTTGAATAGAAATCATTTTTTGTGAAAAGTTATATTATACTGGTAAAAACTAATGCACTATGATTATGGTTTTATTGAGCAGTTTGTGGTATAAAATGAATAGTTTAGATTTTTGGTATGTTATAATTACTTATGTAGTTCCTAAAAATGTTTTTATTTTATCTCTAGGTAAAATAGAGAGTGGAATAATACATGTTACTGTGATTGTGGGGGAACATCAACATGGTTCTATGAGTTAATTTATGAGATTTATGTTTTCGCCTTTTTATAAAATTATACCATTCCCCTAGTAAATTCCTCCTAAATTTTTTTACAAAATTATAATAGTCTAACATAGAGTATATTACATTTACCTCGGCATAAGAGAGGCATCATCTCGACATAGAGGGTCTTAAAAAATATGATATCATCACAACCAACCCCTTTTTTTGAAATTACAATATAAACATAGCTATATTATAAAAAAACAAGTGCAATTTTGTATCTCATTGATGAGATCATGTTTATTCATTGGATCTATCATTCAATCATCTTTTAGGAAAGTATATTATTTCCAATTCTAATAGATTGCACAAATATGGTGGAGTTTCAATAAAACTATAAATTATTCCATTAAAAATAAATATCTATGTACACTACATATATCATGATATGTATTTTGACATCAAAAATTTGGAAACATCACTTTATACATAATGATAACATATGATATCACCATTATTATCATTAGAAATATATCTACAGACTAATGTGAAAATATTTCCTTTAGAGGATCCTTCTTAATTTATTTTAATCCATCCAAAATTTAATGAGATAAATTAATCCTCAATGTTACCAAAGAAAAATTTGATGTTACTTGCAATAATTAGATGTATGGACATAAAAAATAGAGTATTGAGTTATTGAAATACACCAATGGAAGAGGATTTTCATTTTGAATAGCCACTACGATAGATCTTATGACTGAGTGAAAACTATATGATACCCTTTGATAAATCATCATTTCCCTTCCTCTATAGATATCATGAACTATCAATTCACATGACACCTAGAATAGATTCATAATTCGATGAGACACTGAGAGTTTCAATCAAAATTTGATAGGGCCAATGATAGAATTGGAAGAGAGAGTAAAAATATTTAATAAATAAATGAGTTAATTATATTGAATCAATGACATATAAAAGCATATATCGTTATGATCAAAATCATTTCCCTGATAATTAAAAAATGCATCTTAAATAAATATAGATACCCACCTATCTAAGGATATAATCCATGGGTATCTTTGAGAACCATAACCAAAATTACATAGAATATCTAGATGGATAAATCAATTTTTATCTCATGGGGATACTATTATCCATAATAGTGGTAGAGTAGTGTATCATATTCCCAAATTGTAGTCCCTATGAATATATCAAACAAAACCTAAGAGGGAAATTAGTTTTATCAAACTTGTGTCATTTTGTGGAAAATATGTGAATGTTATATTTAAATCAAGGTCAAATTAAGGAGTTGACATAATTTATGTTTCCAAATTTTAGTCTATCCAAGATTTTATATATAACAATGTACATATTATCTGAATTTTTAATAAAATGTATATAAATAAAATTAACATGAATTGAGTTTTTAAATAGATATATATTTTTGACAGCCAAACCATAATTTGCATCAGGTTTACAATAATAATTCATTGATACTCTGATGATTTTTCCTTAAAAAAGCATCAAATATGAAAAACTTCTTTCGTGGACGTGTTTATGTTCTGGAAAATTTAATTTGTCCATTTAATGAGCATATAATAGTATTTTTTTTAGAAAAAATAATATTATTCCAAATGAAAATTATTCTTACCATTGAGGTAGAAATACTGTCTGAGGAGGCCAAGAGTCTTAAAATTTGGATCAAAATATGATTGATGTATATGGAATGAGGTCATACCTAACACATGATAAACCCCATATATTTTAATGGAATATTTTCTTCCTTGATTCCTATGTCCATTATCATATTAAATTTCTTATAAGAGGTAATGTTTTTTCCAAAAAAAATCTAATATTTTTTCTATCCTTCTAAAAACCAAAGAACTATTCATAATGAATGTGATATTTCATGATGTTTTTCATGTTTCTCCAATCAAACGTTGTAAAAATAGTAATATGATTTATATATAAATATTGTGATGGATAAGATAAACCACTAGTTTCCCAAATGGTCCGGAATTCACCCTTGTGATCAATATTAAGGAGAATCTTGGAAGGATAATACCATACAATGAGGAAATGATTTCAAAGATGGGATTTCTTTTCTTGAATCCTCTTGAATATGTTAAATAAAATTATGTACATTTATTTATAAAAATTCAAATGTGAGAATATCCAAGATGAATTTTTATCAACTAAAAAATAAGATATCAATTGTAAATCTGACAGGTACATCCCTAATAAAACCAAAATTCATGCTGTAAAATGCTTTTTAACATTATGATTCTGATAAATATTACCTCCCCTAGTATAATTATGTAAAAAAATAAAAAATTCAAGGTACTTGAATACAAAATATTGAAACCTTATCCCTTTAATTAAACCAAATTAGATTCAATATGTATTTTAATATAAGACATTGGAAAGGCTATTTTTGAGAATTTTTTTTAATTATTTTATGGATAGTTTAAAAAAGTGAAACATAAAAAAATTGAATAATATGTCATAATTTTTACACCTTTTGAATAAGTGGAAGGAATTTGGAACTAGAACCATGTGAGTGAGAATATACTAAAAAAATATTATCAACTAATTTACTAATATCATGTTGAAAAAAATACCAAAATGTTTTGTAAAAAAGATAGTGAAAACATATGGTTAAAGAGATATCACATTTTTAATTCCAATGATTGCATTCATAATTTTAATGTCCATGATAATTGAAGTGATAAAACTGTATCTTCATCAATAACCAATCATGGAATATTTTATTACACCAAATCTAAAAATATAAGAGGGACATTGAAAATATTTATATAGAATATTGTTATATAGTTGCCAGGATCTTGTCATCCATCAAAGATTTGATCACCATCCTTATGAAGGAAAGAAGTCTGACAACTATTTTTGGATATATGAATGGAATTTTATAATTTAGTGATTATCTCATAATTCTAAATCCTACCAATCTTAAAAATATCTATCCAAATTAAATAATTTACCTTAATAAGTATGTAGAGTTTTGAAGACAACTCATATTCTTGTTAAATACTTACAAAGAAGTTCTTCTTTGTAATGGTATCTCGAATGTGGTGAATAGATTGTTAAAGAGAATTAAAAATCTTATCTAAAGAGATGAAGGAGTTTTCAAACCTAATATTTAAACTTTGTTTATTAAATTTTTACATGAAAAGTAATTAATAAAAAATACCTTTAAATCAATCAATGACAATGAATAATTAACATGTTTTCTACATTAATAATGATAAGTACATGAATTACTAATCATGGCGGGAAGAAATGGATTGTTTTCATTATTTATGAAACTCAAAAGAATTGCGTGGTTTTCATAATTAGATATAGTCCATGTGAAACATTAAATGGACTCTCATGTAAATAATTATTTTTTATTGATAAATGTTCTATCAATTCTGTTGCAAATTATTTGTTTGAGATTTTTTCTATACTAGGGGATTTTAGCAATGACCCGATTAATCATAAATATATTCAATTCATCAATGAAAGAACATAAATAATTACTTGAATTTTTTTGTGAAAAATTTGCAATATTATCATGATAATGATGAATTGAATTCAAGTCACCAAATATGATCCAAGGGAATATGATGGTACATGAGAGTGTGTTAATTTCCATCCACAGATATATTTGATTAAGGTGATAGTTAAACAAATATATAATTTAATACAACTTATTATTAATAAACACATACCTTAATACTTTTTAAGATGAGAAAATTGAAACAATGTCGTAAATAATCAAAAAAATATATGTCATTGAAAAAAATAAATATTTAATGAAACCTAAATTGGTGTTCATCATTTTGGTCCCAACCATAAAAGTATTCAAGGGGTCTCCCTAGGTCAATTCCATGAAATATAGTCAATTTAATTAATGTAAGAATTATTTAAGCTATTACTCCAATTAAAAACAGTATATGTACAAATAAAATTATAATTGGTTAGACTTTAGGGATAAGTCATAAACCACATACATTACTCATGTCATATATTAATCATCATGAATTAGACATTATATTGGCTTTGTTTGGATTAATATAATGAAGTGTATGAATTCCCAACAAATGAAGAAAAATATATCGCATCATGTTATCATCATCTACATAAAGAGAAATAACAAAATAAGAATAAAGAGTAGTGGTTTTATGTATAGGAATCCAATGAGACAACCATAAGTTGATTTAGAGATATAATGGAGTTTTTATTGAAGAAGCATATAAGATAGGGAATATGAAAGTCAATGAGGGAAAATAGAACATTATTCAAACAACTAATAAGAAAAAATAAGAAGGTTTATGTAATAAATGAGTGAGGGAAAACTAGTAATTTTACCCATATTTAAAACGGACCTCAGTTTGGAAGCATGATTAGCCAAAATGTGCAGAAGATATACTTGGATTACTATCCAAGGAAAGGGATCTAATTTTTCACACACATAGTTTGGAAAAATGTACCCCAACCAAGTCACTTATTATTTTATATTTTATATTATTCATTCATGATCATATATCATGTGTCTCATGGTGAGGTATAACTAGGTGGCCCTATATTTTTGTGATGAACACCCCACATGGTTTGATCAAACCATATAGACTGTGCCACATGGTTTATGGAGATAGTGAAACCAACTTATTTCTTACACCAGTCGGGGTTTCGTGCCCTAAACACGACCCGAAGAACATCATTTCCTTTGAGAATTTGTTATGAAATTATATAAGGATTCAACCAAGTATATAAAATGGATGAAAAATGATTATTAACTCCCATAAAATCAATGTTTTCATATAATACTCCCACTAAAAGAACACATAACTGAGTTACCTTTTTTATGGTGTCAAATCTCTCTAACAGAATAACTCTTTCCACTAAACATGCACATCGACCACCAAATCCCATGTCTGATTCGGTAATTGGCCATCACACTACATCACCATCGGGAAATATAAAATTGGCTCCAAAAAAATAAAATGGACATTAAATATGAGGCACCAACTTGCCTTTCCTATGTATCTAATATTTCCCATGCATGGGTGATACATGAAAGAAAACATGATCCCCGAACTCAAACAGCATATGTCATCATTTAAGATAAACAAAAGATTTATATTTATAATGATTAGTATAAATATATTTTAGAACAAATAATGAGAATTTTAAGTCTGTTGAATTAAACAAGTACCTAATATCACACCCACCCCAAAAATTATCCATTATAGAGGTAAATGTCATGTCTTACAATACAAGGCCTCATAGAGAGCCATCTGATTTTTTTCTAAAATATATTATTGTAGTAAAATTGAATGGATGGTATATTTTTCACATAATTAAAAATGAAATCATGGATTAATGGTGGGATCATGTATTACAACACATTTATAGTCCATTCTAAATAGACATTAGTTAGAGGGTGAAAAAGGGGATCATAAGCACCCGTATACCCAAATATTTAAGTATCCATTTCTAGGAGATCGATGAGAAATGGAAATAATTATCTAAAATTATAGTATATTGGAAACACTATAGGATTATAATCTCATTTATATATTTTATTTCAATCTCATTCACTGACAATTCCACTTACTTATTAAGTAAGTGGGACACATTCATCACTTGATCCACCTGTGCACAAATAGTGCCACTACATCGAGTAAAACAATGTAATAAAATAAAAAAATCCATTTGGATTCCATACTATTTCTATTATAGATTTTGTAACAACTATAAAAATCCATAAGGAAACGTTTTCCCTTCCTTCACATGGTAATATGTGGAACACCTACTCATAAAACCTGCAATACAGTGTTACATCTGAGGACACCAATACTAGTGGTGAATATCACAAAATATCATGGATATAAATAGTTGAAATTGTAATTCATAATCTTGTAATTCTCACATAAACTCAACCATTATGTTGTTTGGAACCCATGTATCCTCAGGTATAATTAATATGTGGTCTCCAATAATAGGCCAATCCAAAGGCTAGTCCTTAATTAAAATACATTATTCTATGATCAACAAATTAGGATTTAAAAACTATCTACTCGTAACCCCATCCTATAGTGAATAACTAACTTACATGGTTCAAATAAAATGCAACACATTACTTTCATGAATCTCATTATGCATCTAAAAAAGGAGGAAAAATAACTTTCATTCATCATGGTATTTTTGAATGGCATTTCCCATGTTTTCTTGGACTGTGCATGAGATATAAAATTATACTCTCCATTCATATAGGTAAGATTAATGTCAATATAATTATGGTATCAAAACCAATACTAACTATATAATATTTAATTCATACAAAAAAAATATATAATTTAGGATATTTTGGTCTGTAAACACCATAACTTTCTCTCTCGTAAAATAATGTCTCTAGAAACACAAGACATGAAAAACTACTACAATCCCAAGGTTATCCATTAGGTAAATAATCTTGTGAGATTTCTAATAGAGAGGGTCATAGACAATAAATAAAGCATATGTTGTTAATATTGTACCCATACTAATTCATGATGAAACACTAAAAACTATATTACCTCCGCAAGGCTCTGGATGTTTCAGGATTATTACTAATTTATTCAACCCTTTCATCTCTGAAAAGGCCTTGTAAAACACTTCATAACACATGAAAATGAAACCATTCATAGTTATAAAGTTATTTGGTGATGCTAATTTTTATACGTCCCTTATAAAATTAATATAATATACATCACACCTTAAGAAACATCATATAAAAAATATTAGAAATCTCCTAGGAAATAATAATCGTTAACATCTCGTACTCAACTACTAATCCTGATTTTGAGATTATATGAACTATGATGTAATCCATGTAGATCTAGAAGTGTTACATTACGATAATATCATATAATTGGTTCTCTATCAGTGTAATCAATTTGATATCAATGTGTTTGGAATAGTTTCTTTGAGTGTGAGAATACACAATGATTTATTAATAAAAATACATGAAGAAAAAATCCATATAGCGGTGGAAAACTGTATTAATTAATTATATGAATGAAGTGGCGGTGTTATTAATAATTAAAGTAATATCTAGTTACTCATTAAAACTGTGCTAAATTATGATAGCCGTACCTGATATATCTAAAGTCCTAACTCATGCCTGATGGGTAGAATAATCTCTAGTCGATCTTAGAGAACACACTAGATCTTCAGAAATGGACAAAAAATAATTTATTTGAATTAATGGATATTGGTTCATACATTTATTTGGGTAAAAACATTGGTGATTATTTTATATAATAAATGTTCTATCATATTTCTTGTAGATAAGGATAGGATGAGCCTATGTTAATGTTTTGGGTCAGATATAACCCTTTGATTCTAAATCCTCCCAATGCCTTAAGAGATCCTAGATTTCAGTAATTTCTATCCTAAAATTATTAATAAATAGTGGATCTAGTATTCTATTTAACTAAATCTCATACTATACCTCTCTCTTAGAAATTTGGATAGATAAGTAATCTTGAAAAATCTTTTTATAAATCCTCCATGGGATAAAAATTAGTTAGTCACACCATCTTATCATACATGAATTGGGTGGAAATCTGGCCTATAATTTCATTCACCCATGATGATTTGGTCTATATCAACATTCATGGATATATAAAACATAATGATGAAGATAACTATCGCTCAATAATGAATTAAACTATACCATGCAGTGATTTGAGTCATCAAAGGCATGATAGGGGTTTATGTAGTTCATCATAAGAAGGTAAATGAATCCATTCATCTTAAGAATGATTATGCCCAAAATAAATTATAAATGATAAAATTAAGAGGAATGTATTTTCATTGTCTTATACCCTTTTTCCATAAATTTATTTTTTATCTAGGGTCAACACCCCATAAATGTATTGAATTTCAAGCCAATGAATTTCAATAATCGATACTGAGATAAATGTGCCTGAAGAACCCATATCAAATAAGGAAGATATTATAGTAGAGTCTATTAGAAGAATATATATTATGGCTGATTGTTTTACACTATTCTCATTGATTTTATATTGTAATTATCTTAAATATCTTGATCCATATTCCATAACATTAAATGGGCTACCCTGAGATGGTCCTCTTAACTAGCACTGATAATAAGATGTCTGGATACCTCAGTCATGACCTATGTGTCATTGTATTCGTTTGGTGCTACTCCATCTTTATCCATGACATGGATTCAATCATCCATATGATAATAATGGTGATATATTGGGTCCTCTTCTATTAGATAATTATAGGATTTTTTAGAAAAACCTCATAAGACTACCCATCTAGTAGCAAGGATGATAGTCCATAGGCTCCCTATCATAATGTTGATATAGATTCCCCTTCTTTCAAAACTAATAGAATGTAACAGATCTACTAGATTGGTTACTCTTTCATCCACTACTATAATGAGAAACAATAATTATACTCTCCCTAATTATACAAGAAATAATGCACTTTCTCATCACATGTTATGTCAAAAGTCTGCTATTTACTTTTAAGTCTTTTTTGGAAATCAAAAATCGTTTTATACTAATTTATGAAATAATGGAATTACATTGCTTATAGATTATATGATTATCATACGGACTCTGTCAGTCTTACAGACTCTGTCAACTGTACAGACTATATATATCATAATGACTCCGTCAATCATACTGGCTCTATCAATTGTACTAACTCTATCAATTGTACTGGCTCGTTTTATGATATTAAATCTTTATTCCAAACTTACTATGATCATTGCACTCATATTAGGAATCTTTCTCACTTTACATCATATCAAATCAATGCAATATGTAATATTAATCGTAAAAATGTTTTACTTTTGTCTGATGAATTATTTTATTCTTGTCAAAACACATATTACAATCAATTTTACTCATGTTATAATTTTATTATATATTATTGATTTAACCAAAATGAATTCATTAATTTAGTTAAAAACTAATTTAAATGATGTCAAATTTTATGTTTCAATATGACCATTACAATGCTAGGTGTCTATGTACCTCTGAGTTTTTTAGAGAAATATGATAGTTTGAGAAAATATGACCCTTGGAACTTGTTGCCTATAAATTGGTGGACATTTGAAATAGATATAATACATCGATCATTCATTGTACTATCAAGTTCTAGAGTGAGATGTTGTGACTTTTCTGTTTATTTGTGCGAAAGACTCAAAATTACTAATTGTGAATGACTCATTCTTTGCTTTTCAATTTCAGTATGACATTTGGTTCCCATTATATGACCGATTAGGTTATAATGATTGAGGGAAGACAAGGATTGGTAGGGTGCGACCGATCTTTATATCTAGGGCTTTCTTATGTTTGAATGATAGAGGTACCAATTAATTATAAAATCTAAGGATTGTGGGGTGAGAAAGATGAATGTATCGATCATCTTATCTTATTTTTAACAATGTTGTGGTAATACTAACCTCTTACTGTTGGTCAAAGGATACACTTATCTTTGGGATAAAAAAATTGTAACACTTTTTCATTTCACTGCTATTTGTATTAGATCTGGAAGTGTATTGTTTCCTCTTTAATTTTATATTCATTTCAATAGTAATTTTTTTAATTACAATTTTTTAGATACATATTGTATTATTAGATAGTATATGTTATATGTTATAATTTTTTTCATTTTTATTACTCTGATAATTGTATTCATATCGATAAAATTTGATTTATGTTACTTATAGTATTACATAATATCATATTGTATCTATTATATCCAAGACCATTGTGGTAAATTGAATTTGTTCTTAATTTTATATGTTTAATATCTCTAAAAATATATACTTTATTATGAGTTTAAATACATTGTTTTTAAAATTAGAATTTACCCCCTATAGTATATTTCTATATAATATACATTTACATCTATATTATGATCCAATAATTGTTATCAGAGCTGGTTTCCACTGATTTTGTATAATTTTGGTAATATGTTTTGAGAATAAATTGTGTTTCTATTACAAATTACTGATTTTAAATACTTATTACACTAATGTGTGGGGTGGAAAGGTATTGTTTTATTAGATGACATAGATGAATATTGGATCAATGGAAAATTTAAATCTATGGATACCAACTATATGTGATTGGAATTATTTTGAGTACTGGAGAGATCGAATGAAGAAATTTTTTATTAATACTATAGTGGAAAACTCTATTATGTTTACATGAGGTTTCAAAATCCTTGACAAAGAAGTCACTATATTCACCAATCAATAGAATAAAAAATATTAACTGAATTACATGGTAGGAATTAATTTTTTATGTTCTTGACTATGAATACACGTAGTCATATATCCGCATGTGAATCTACCAATTGCATCTAGAAGATATTGGAATTCCAAATTTTTGGTGCATATAATGTTATAAATACAAGAAGAATAATGCTTCTAGTAGAATGTCATGAGTTTATTTTTCTTTATAGAGAACCAATATGTAAGGTGAAACATAGATTTATGAAAATTGTGAATAGTTTAAAATATATTATAGAAAATGTTCTTGATGTTGAATCACTTGTATACAAGAGTATTGATATAATACTAAATGAAAGGGAATCGAAATGGAAAACTATTGATGAAAACAAGAAAGTTAATGAAATCACTGTTGATGAGTTATATGTAACTATTCTACAGCATGTGACAACAATGAAAAAATATGATGATTTCAATATTAAGAAGAATTGTAATGGATTTATTTCTTTTACTATGACATCTAAAGTTATGTCACCAACGCGATTACAAGATCCAATGAAAAAAATGTCGTTATGTCTAAATCAATTGTAATTGAACAATATGAAAATTAGATAGCAAATCTGGCTCGAAGGATGAAAAATATTGTCGAATAGAAACAATTTCAATAAACATCCAAAATGAATGATATTATTGATAAGAATGTCTCATAAGTTACATGTTATGAATGAAAAAGAGATGGTCATATTAGACCAGATTGTCCTTTACAAAAAAACAGAAAGTAGAAACATTATTGACGAAATAATAAAAAGTATTACAATCCAAAGAAAAATAATATTTTGAAAGAAACTGATACTCTTAGTGCATGTGGTGGTGATTCATCAAATTATTCTTTAGAATATGAATCTTCTGGACAATGAAATATTGGAATAATATCTAGACTACCTATTGAAAATCATTGTTTTGGGTTTATGGGAATAAATTTTGAATCTCTTAAAAATGTTTAATTAATTCTAATTACCCTGATGAGAAAATTTTTTACTGTTTAGACGAATAATCATCATCAGTAGAGGACAATTTACCTTCTTTTGAAGAAGTATCATGATTATCCAAATTACATGAGAATGAAAATTCCAAAATCAAGAAAAATCGTGACAAATCAAATTTCAGAATAAGTATTATGATGAAAAAAATATCATATCATTCAAAGGATCATGATACGAAATTTTATTATTTATATAATATTTCAAAAATCCTTTTGGATGTAAATTAAGGGAAGGATAAACATTATAAGTATTTTGAAAAAATTGTTTTAATGAAAATTGTTTTTGAAACAAAAACCATTTCTAAAACAATTTTTTGATAGAATTATAATTTAATCATTAAACTAAAGTCTGAAATCTTTTCTTTTAAGACAGTTTTATAAAAAATCATCATTGGAGAAATTTATTTTGATAAAATGTATTCTCTAATTTATCATCTTAAAATAGTTCTATAATAGGTTTCACTCACTCAAAACTTGTTTCTAGTCATAAATATTGTGTTCATTAAATTTCCCCAATTTGTATTAAATGTCAATGTAGTGGACATTGGGAAAGATATTTTTCTCTTAGTATAACTCAATCATCAGGGATTCATTAAGCTAATTTTGGAAAACAAATGTGGATTCCCAAAATAATTTTATCTAACATTTCAGAATCCAACCGTGGTTGGGTTTTAAAAAAATAATTGTATCTTTGTCTGGAAAATAAGGAATATACCAACAACAAGAACATTTGGTACATGGACAATGGAAGTTCCCGAAACATTACTAGAAACAATGATTTCTTTGAAAACATTATTGAATCAAAATTTTGAAAAGTTACCTTCAGAGACAATCCTCAAGGAATGATTGTTGGTATAGGTAATATTTTTTCCTTTTTAATGTTTTAATTTAAAATTTTTGTTTTTCAATGGTCTTAATAACTACATCATCTACATAAGTACAAAATGTGGTCAAGGATTCCTTGTGAATGTCAAGAATGATGAGTGTTTCTTTCACCATTTGAATGATGAATTCATTCTATATTACCATAGGCATGATAATGCGTACACTATTAACAAAAAGACCATAGGATCTAAGACTTACATTGCTTAAGTGAAATGGAAGACCAATATTTTTTATATAATTGAAGGGTTGTACAATGTAACCTTATAAACCATTGTAAAAAATCAATAAAAATACATGTTAAGGATCTACCAAATCATTGGTATGATTCTTCAATGATTTGATATCCTTGTTAATATGTCAAGAAATATAAACTATCATTAAATAAATCAATGATGTTTAATATTCTAATGATTTACAATAAGTGCACATGGATCTTTTCTATCCTACACAAACTAGATGCATTAGAGGAAAATGCTATGTATTTTTTATAGTTGATGACTAAAATTGATTTATATGGGTCCATTATATAGAAAAAAATATAAATATTTTTTTATTTTAAAACTTTTAGATACCAAGATAAAAATGAGAAAAACCTACCACTGATAATTATATGTAGTGACCATGGTGGTGAATTTCAAAATTCATATTTTGATACCTTTTGTAGTATGAATGGTATTACTCAAAAAAGTTAAGCTCAAATAAACCCTTATCTAAATGGTTTCTTTGAGAGAATAAATAATATTCTTCAAGAAATGTCAAGAACCATGTAGAGAGAATACTCAATTGTTAATAATTTCTGGACTGAAGCTTTTATTACAACATGTTATACAATAAATCATTTTTTAAGTAGGGAATTTCTTAATAAAACACCTTATAAATTTTGGACAGGCCGAAAACCTAAAGATTCATACTTTAGAGTATTTTGTTGCAATGAATTCATATTGAATAAAAAATTTAATTTAAATAAAATCGTACCGAAATCTAATAAAGGAATATTTCTAGGTTATTCCTCATCTATTAATGCTTATGGTGTTTTTAAAAAAATCACATTTGCTGTTGAAGAAACAGGGCATGTTAAATTTCACGAAACTGACCCTTTGGTATTTAAAAAATACATACCTACATGAACCGATGTATTTTCACATATTTATTACCAATATAATATTGAAAACACTTCTTATAAGGGGAATACTAAATAAAATGTTTCTGAAATATTTTCCATATAATGCTTTCTATATTAGGTTGATGAACATTTTTTTCAAAACCAAAATCAATTGATTCCTAAAAATCATCCCAGTGATAATATCATTGATGATATAAATCAACCTATGAAGACAATAAATTCCTTGAGAAATGATATATAAAATCATGCTTTTCTATCTCAATTTGAACATAAAACTCTAAGTGAGGTATTAGGTTATAATGATTGGATTTGAGAAATGAAAGATGAAATAAATGAATTTTAAAAGAATCATGTATGGAATTTAATTGAAAGAACTAAATAAACTACTTAATGGGTGTTAAATGGGGTTTTAGAAACAAATGTGATGAAAATGGAGTCATTATAATAATTAAAGAAAGACATGTTTCTAAGGACTGTAATCAAAAAGAGGGAATTGAAAACGAAGAAACATATTCTCCGGTAGCTAGAAATGAATTTAGTTGTATTATATGCTCCTTTTTAGTTTAATTTAATTTCAATCTATTTCAAATTGAAGTAAAATGTAATTTTCTTAATGTTTTTATACTAGAAGATGCTTTTGTAAAACATCCTCCTGGTTTTATAGATCTAGAACATCCTAATCATGTTTTTAAACATACCGATGCTCTGTATGGGCTTAAAAAAGAACCAAGAGCATGTTATGATAGGCTTAGTGGATTTATTTTACAAATAAATTATGAAAAAAAACCGAAGGTCCAATTTTTTTTATAAAAATGGAAAACAAAAATGTTTTGATTGTACAAATTAATGTTGATGTCATTATATTCGGAATAACTCAAAAATCACTTTCTGATTATTTTTCAAATATAATGAAAAATTAGTTAGAAATGAGTATTATGGAAGATTTAACAATCTCTACATGTTTGCAAATCACTAAAAACATAGAAGGAACCAATATATCCCAATATAATTATATCATGGACTCGATCAAAATGTATGGATATGATAATACTAAAATTATAATCACTCCAATCAGTACTACAAATACACTTGATGTTGATAAAGTTAGAAAACCAGTGGATCAAACATCTTGTAGGGGTATGACAGAATGTTTGTTATACTTGACACCAAGTCATTCAAATTTAATGTTTTAGGTATTCTTATGTGCAAGATACCTAAAAAATTAAAAATGATCCCATTTAAAAGTCATGAAAAGGATTTTCCAGTATTTGAAAAGAACATTGGATTTAAGTCTTTTATATTCTTCTAGAAATGAATTTTTAAGAAATTTTTTAGATGACGACTTTGGTTTCTATATAATGGATTGAAAGTGTACATCCGAAACATGTCATTTATTAAGAGATTCTTCAGTTTCTTGTTCATGTAAGAATCAACAATCCGTATCACTTTCGACATCAGAAGATGAATATGTTGTAGTTGGATGTTGTTATTCTAATGAGTTGTGGATTCAACCCACACTCATTGACTATGGTATGAGTTTTTCCAAAACTCAAATACTACGTGACAATACTAGTTCCATATCCATTAGTAAAACCCCATCAGATCAATAACGTGAAAAACATATAGATATTTGGAATCACATTATTTGGGATCACTCAAAAAAAAAGAGATATTCCATTACACATTATCAGAATGCAAGAACAACTTGATAACATTTTTACAAATCCTTTAACTTCCCATAGATTTTAATTTATTTTACATAAGCTAGGAATTATTACAATAAAATAATCATTCTCATCGACTTTCTATATTTACATTTATATATACACTAAATAACTTATCTTCAAAGGGGGATAACATTTGTTTTTTGTTCTTTGTTTTACCTATTTTATATTATTTTGATTCATATTTTTTATATTTTATCTTAATTATTTATGATTTTAGTTATATTATCATTATTTTTTCTTTTGTTTTGAAATTCCATTCACTATTTCGAAATTCTGTTTTTTATATTCCTGTTTACTATTTTGACATTATGATTATTGTTTTGACATTATGTTAATCGTCCTGACAACCTTTTGTAATGAAATTATTTTCCATCAGCTTAACAACCTATGGTAATGACTTTGTTTTCCATATAATGGAAAACCTATGTTAATGAATTTGTTTTCCAACATTTTGACAACCTATGATAATGAATTTGTTTTCATTCGTCTTAACAACCTATGGTAATGAATTTTTTCTCCATAGTCTTGAAAACCTATGGTAATAACATTTTTTCTATATTATTGACAACCTATGTTAATGCCTTTATTTTCTATCATCTTGAAATCCTATGGTAGTGAAATGTTTTCCATCATTTTCGAAATTGATCATATTTACATTATTTTTCATCAGTTTTATGTTTTTTTGTATTTTATTCTCATTATTGTATTGTATTAAATCATATTTCATAATACTATGAAAACAAAAACATACATGAAATATTTCATAGGTACATTCCCTCTTCCTTTTGAATTTTCATTCATTCATATCATTGATTCTCAGTTTTTTAATAAAAATAAAAAACCCTCTTTTATTCTCCACCATTGGTTTCTTTATCTTCTAAACTCAACTGTAGAAGACCAACAATCATAAAAATTCCTTAATAAGTAAAGGAACCCTCTCCTAAATCCAACATTGTTTTTTCAGAATTCTCGGTGAAGCACTGCCTCTCATCCTTAGGAATTAGTATGATTTTTTTATTATTCATCTGTATGTCTCAGTAATATGATAACAATACTATTAAAATGTTTTCAATGTATTTCTCATACAATGATTTCTTCAGAAAAGGATAATTTCTAGAGATATATTTGAAATTTATGACTAAAATATCAAAATAAATATTCTATTAGAAATATGGGAACATCTTTGTGTTGAGAAACCTATATCTCATGAACTAGTTCTTATTGAAGTGGTTATAAAATTATACAATACGGTGTCATTTGATACTAATAAAATTATTATATTTTTGGCGTATGATAAAAAAATTTCAATGTTTGTAAAAAAAGAATCACACTTTCTAAATGTTCCAATGGATGTTGATTCCCTTTTCCCATATCATAATGTACATGAGGAAGTTGGTATGTTTAACAAGTAATGAGCTGAAAAGTCACTGTTTCTTATCGATGTGGATAAAATAAAATAATCTCATCATTATCCTGAAAAACTTTTTTTTCCTTTTGATATAAGGGTTTCTAATTATAAGGAAAGGGGATAATAAAAATCATAATTTTTCTAACATTTTATACTAGATTATCTTGTAATCATGAGAATTGTAAATCTCATGGGATACATTTCTAAAAAAATCATGAATGGGAAGTTGGAGCTATTATGTCCCATAATATCATTTTTCCATCAATTCTCACTAAGTATATTCTTTAATGTTTTAAATTTTGTAATATCCTTTTGAATGGGGAATTGAAAGACCTGAATACCTTTTTGATAATTAAGAATACGCTGATGAGATTGTATGATTGTTTTGATGAAGAATCAAAAATCATGTTCAAATATGTGAAAGCAGAATTGACACCAATTCAATCAACAACAAATAAATCTATATCAATGTTAACAGAATATGTCCTAACAATTGTTGCTTCTCAAAAGTCAGATCATCAAATTAGTACACTACTAAGAAGAAAAATAAATACAGTAAAGAGGATTTAGACAAGTTGATAAAGGAGATAGACCAAATAAAATAACATAATCATATGATTGGTCTTGATCCTGATGAATCTCAAGCTGAGGAGATAAGGGTATATGATAATCTATAGGATGAGGAGAAGTGAATAATATTTTAAAAAGTAAAGATCATGATCTTCATGTTTCTAAAATTATTCATGGATTTTAGTCGGAATGTTTTCAATAAAGATAAGTATTGCAACAATAACCCATCATACAGAATTATCCAAAGAAATAGAAAGGGAAACAAATATTGCAAGTAGTTTAAGAATGTGAAGAAGAGGAAGAAGAATTGATTTTGGATTTTCATTAGAGTTCTACAAATTTTATAGAAGAGTCATCTCTTCGAAATAAAAGTGAAGGAATACAATTGAATTCTCATGATGATCAAGCACCAGATCAATATTTTGAATCCAATTCAGAAACAATTCCATCTCTAGTCAAACAAGGAGCTCAATGTTCTCATATCGAGAAAGTAATTATCATCAGTGAAAAATTCCAAGTGGTAAGAGTAAAAAAATTAGCATAAAGGGAGGAAAAGAAAAAAGATAAATGAAATTGAAAACACCCTACTGAAGACTCTTGTTGATCAAATGAACTGGAATCATATGATGATGATACAGATTTAGAACACCCAATTTCATTGATAAAAATTGATTATATTGTTCGTGATATGTGAATAATTGAAAATACTATTCATTATTTTCATATAATTGAAGGAAAATTAGTTTTATTATAGGAAAACAAAGGAATTTTTTTTTCATTAAGGGAGCTCAGAAAAAGAGTTTCTTTGATAAAAGGTGATTTTAAATTTTTGAGTGATAGTTCAGATTCTCATTAGAATGATTGCAACAAGATATCAATGTGGCTGTATAAAACTGAATGCTCAGGAAATGAACATGAGGAATCAATTGAAGACTTAAGAAAACATTAAAATGTTCTGGATATTTCTTTTAATAAGCTTGATAGTGAAACTATTTATAGGATGAACAAGATCATAAAAACCCATGGAGCTGATATTTCTCCTGTAAAAGAGTTGCGAGAAAGAATTCTTGTTTTCTTATTATATTTTTCAAAGGTTTTAGCATTTACATAAGAAATAGTTTTTTGAAGGAAAAAAATTATATGTTTACTGAAGAGAATAATAATTTTCAAAAATAATTGATACTCTAGAATAAGTAATAAGTGTTCAAGTATAGACAATCAAAATCTAGGAGCAATTTTTTTGCCGACCAACAAGAGATTATCAAATATCAGGGTGATTATATCTCAGAATACAAAAATGGGATAAATAAGATGAATGATGTTACTTATGAGTTGACCAGGAAATAGATAGAATGAGAAAAAAAAATGTCTTATTGAATATTTTTTTATCATCAAAATTGATAATATTTTAAGATTCAATGAACAGTATGTCATAATTTCAATTTTTTTAATTATTCTTTTCACTATCCTTTTTTGGCTACTCATGGTTACCCCATTTTTTTGTAAATCACAGAGGGGGGGAATGCTTTATAAAAAGGGGAGAATGCTTCAACAAGGGGGATAATTTTTAATGTATTATTCAATTTTAATACACCAAAATCAAGGAAAATCTACGAATACATACCATAGGAAAGTATATACCTATGGGGAGTTAGTTGTATTAATTTTTTTATTCATAAAATAATTAATAACCTAGTGGGAGATAAATATTTTTTTTATAGTTTTACTTTGTGTTTTGTGCTTTCTAAAAAGGGGGAGATTGTTAAGGAAAAAGACATATTTTTACATTTATGTATTTTCTTTTGGGAAAAAAATATATTTATACTTATATATCAAATAATGGAATTAGTTGGAATATAGTGTCTATGATCATTGTACTCAATCAGTCAATTGTACAGACATTACAAATTGTAATGACTCTGTTAATCATAATGACTCAGTCAATCATACCAACTCTAACAATTGTACTCACCCTGTCAATCATACAGATTCTGTTTATCATACTAACTATGTCTACGGAACTGAGTATGATCATTGTACTCATATTATTCATCGTACTTACTTTGCATCATATCAATACATTTCACTATGTAATATTAATCGTAGTCATGTTTTAATTTTATCTCATGCATGATTTAAATCTTATTAACACAATTATTCATTTCAATCGTACTCATGTTATCATATTCATATATATTAACTTTTTAACCAAAATCATGTCGTGTGGATATTTATAAATTAATCAAAAAGATGATGGGTTTTTTTAAATATAACCGTTACAATGTTAGGTTTCCAAGTCACTCCGTGTTTTACAGAGAAATATGACCATTATATAAAATATGACTGTTGGAACTCGAGGCCTATAAATAAGAGGTTATTTGAAATAGTGACATGTCATTGATCTTACTTTTTTTTAATCATGTTCTGGAGAGAGATTTTGTGACTTAACTCTTGATTCAAACAAAAGCATTGAAATTACAAAATGTGAATGCCTCATTCATAGATTTTGTATTTCTGTAAGTGCATTTTTTCACATTGTTCAACTTATCATGTGATAATGAACGAGTGCTTCATGGATAAGAAGATTATATGACTGATATTCATATAGAGGGCTTTCATGTGTTCTAAATATAGAGGTACCAATTACCTATAAAATTGTGGTCTTACGAGGATAGCATGATAGATGTTCTGATAATCATATTGAGGGTGTACAAAGGGGGTGGTAAAATAGAACTCTTATCCCTAGGATAGGGATACCATTTTCATTGTGATATAATAATTTTAACACTTTTTCATTCATATAATCTTTATATTACAATGGGAATGGTATTTTTTACTCTTTCTTTTCATATTCACTTCAATTATAATTTTTTAATTACTATTATTTTGATACATATTGTATTAATTGATTCTTTAGTTTGTATGGTAGAATCTTTTTCATTTGTATTACTAAAATAATTGTATTCAATTAGAATAGAATTGTTTTACATTACTTATACTATTACATCATATCATATCATATTTATTAGATCCAAGAACATTGTGGTCAATTGTATTGGGTTTTAATTGAATTAGCTTAAAAAATCTTAAACTAAGTACTTTCTTATGTGTTTAAATACAGTATTTTTAAACTTAAAATTCACCCCTCTATTGTATTGTTATGTAATATATACATATACATCAACATTACAATCCAACACTACTTACTCTCTTTGCATTTTTATGTAAACTGTCACTCAATTTATTCTCATTGATAAAAGATTGATTTATGATTCTAGAAATTTTATATAAGGTGGAATGCATTAACATTTGTGAATATGGAATTCATAAGCCCATACTCAATGCATCATGCGCATGATGTCTCATCATGAGATAGAATAAGTGAAAAGTATTTAAAATCGGTGAAACATGATGAATATTCCATGATGAACATATCACCATACTATATGTGCATAAAATACAATTTTTTATGTCCTTAATGTCTCCTAGAAAAATTTACTGTATAATGATGTTTTAACATCCACCTAGAGCATGCAGAAATGATGATCAGCCTAGGTAATCACATCATACAAGTTATTAGAAGAATCACAAAACATATAGGTGGAGAGGTTGAATATCCATTCTGGAGGAGTATTTAGATGCTTGGATATTTAAAAGATGGATTCAAGAAATGATTTAAAAATAATTGGACCAACCTATCTTTAGAAAAAGTGAGTTTTTCATGACTATAACTCATGAGTCCGATCAAGAATCATAGGTATAGGTCGGGGGGGCACCCTACAACGACAGTATCAAATTATGGAGACTCTCTCGGAGTAGATTGTCTATTACCATTTCAAGAATAGAATATGGTTCTGAATATGGTTGATGTTCCATTGTAATGTTTAGTTATTAACATAGTTTTTAAATTTTGAAAAAAATATTTTTTAAAACCATTGTATTGAAAAATAAATAAAATTTTGCTGAAGGGTCAACCCCACACAAAAAGGGTGATAATTTTTTGAGATGTTGTTTTTAGGTACATATGACTGTACGGATTAGAACCATAAAACTTTCTCGCAGTCGGGATCATTGGGAATATAAAGCATAAGAAAATAAACTTTTTTTGGAATTTCTATCAGTCTTAGATCCATCATCAGGATATTCATGCATCATCAGAATAAATTTTGTATACAAAGTCAAAATGTTTTAATATATGTCTAATGAAGACACAATTTTCAATTGTTTGAATGTTATTTTCAATCAATCCTTTAGTCACACGATGCTCTTATGCTTTTTAGTATTCAAATATAAAAAGTTTAAACCCTTTTGATGAATGAGTTTTAGATAAATGGTGTAAATAGGTGATTCCAACAATATTAACATTTTTTGGGAAATAAAAAATATGTTAAAAGAAAGGGAAGTCATAATAAATTCTAGTGAAAGTTATAAGTTGATTTACTGATCATGTTATTCATATAAATTATGATAAAAAATCTTGATAAGTTATTTATAGGAATGGATGTTAATGAATGAATCTTAAATCATTTTTTATGTTCAATAAAGTTGTACATTGATGATTAGATCCAGATATACCAAACTCAAAATTTTTCAAAAATATTTTTGAGATATGATGAAAAATTTTAATGTTTGTCTAAGTGAATTTGACATCATATGTAGAACAATAGAGTTTCCAAATTCTAATCCATTAGGAATAAATAATTTATGAATATATAATGATTCTAAATAATTTCTATCACATGAGAATACAAAAAAATTGAATTCAGTTTTGATACCGACCCACTATACAAGGATGTTATATTAATCCATGAGATAATTTTCTATACAGATAAATCATCGGGAGCAGTGGTTCCAAAGAACTAATTGGAATGTGAAATGGTTTGATAGATTCTATCATAATGAGATGATCACCGAGATAAGAAGACTATCATACTGTGGATGTGTTTGAAAATATGGGAATTGATTGAGTAACCACATCTATTTGATGTCAATAGATGTTCAAAGCATACATATTAAAAATAAAATACAGTTTGTTAATTGATTTTACTAAGAAAACATACCAATATTCCATTAGATATATAATGTACAATATATTTAGTATTAGAATGAAATTTAATTAGAATGAGATGAGTATTTTTTGTTAGAATGTGCTAAGGATGTTTGATCAGACTGACTAAAGGAAAGGGTGTCTAAAAGGGAAGATTATAAAGAAGTTTCAAGAAGATTCTAGAAGGTGTGTAAAGAGTTGAAATTGTCAAACCTGAAATTAAAATATATGTAGATCTCCGAGTTCTTGAATTTTAGATAGTGGGGAATGTTTTTTAGTTTCCTGTAATTACTATTCTAAGAAAACTATAACTTTATGCATAGTAAATTAAAAATATACATCCTTTAATGTGAGAAGATAATGAAGTAATCTATTTAATTCATCTATGAGATATCATTACAGGTTGAGAACTAATTTTATGTTTGAAAATCAGACCATTTTTTAACTCGATTGATGATGTTCAGACTGGGAAATGTTATAGGGTTTGAGAAATGTATATTAAGAATGGTTTCAACATACTAAGTTTATCAGATTGAATTCATTGGAACACGTCCATTGGATCCAACCCCTTCATACAGAAATAATTGCATCTAGACATAATAGATTTAGTATTCTGGATATAGAATTTTGGGAGAAGATTTAATGAAGTATTAATTCATTAATTTTGCCTTAACTTTTTTAATAAAACATTGAAATATTATAAAGTCAGTATAGTCATTTCTATTTATAGTTGAAAGGTATCTAATGGGATTTGGAAAATGTTTTATTCACATCTCCATTATAGTGAATAACCATATACCAATGGGTGTGTCTATGAAATGGATGCAGCTTCCCACATTGAGAATTAACCTTATAATACTCATGATCATTATATTTTTTTATTCATTTTAATTAATGAGTATTAAGTAAATGATGGAAAGGTAATTAAATTAATAGGCAAAAGGTTTTATGTTTCTTAATGTCAGGAAACATATAAAAATAGAACAATTGATTAAACCCCTCCCGTTTTTATTATTATTCTATCCATTAGAATATCAACTGTTACTAAGAAGACGACACTATTTTTGAAATATTATCATGGATAATGTCAATTATTTCAATAGTTAATGAATTATTACATTTTATGGAAAACATTATTAGAGATGAAAAAATAGGTTGATTCCTTATCTCGCGTCTCTTTTCTTGGATTTTATTATGCTATTATAATTTCCATTTCACCTATTGAGATTGATTCTACTATGAAGATTATTGATAAGAGAAATATTTTAGTTAACAGGATATATAAAAGTATAATTCTAATGTTTTGATAAATAAATATTTTAATTATGGTGATGGGTCTCAAAACATCAATGTGTATATTTGAAAAATTGGAAAGTAATTTTTTAGGGATTAATGCAGTTAAGGAAGAAAAATTAAAAATCTTGTTTTTGTAAGTATGAAGACATAATAATTAAACATGAAGATAAAATTAATCAATACTTCTCCATGGTAAATGATTTTTATTGATACATTGTAGTATTAGGAGAAGTTTTAGAAGAGTATACAATAGTGATGAAACTTATGAGAATCTTTCTAGAGAAGATTGATTCTAATATTCTCTCATTAGAATATAAAGATGATTTTCACTTTGTAACGTTCATATCATTCTTTTTTCTTATGAAATTATAATAGCTCAAATGATCTAAATGAATATTAAACATGAAATATATTTTGAAACTATGGGAATGTAGTTTTTTTTAATATTTTGATGATATACATATGATTCTAAGGATAAATATGATGATGAGTTGAATGAAAAAAATAATGTCTCTTTTCTCCATGAACTATCATAGAGGTAGATGAAGACATGGAGGTAAACATAATATAAAATGTTTTGAGTGTGGTGGGATTTATCAATTTTATATTAATTTTATAAGATGTCTATTGAAGAATATAAGAATGATTCTAATGAAAAACATCATTGGAGATGTGGAACAAATGTTCTAAATAAGAAAATTCATCCAAAAACAACTGTATAATTTTATTGGGCACAAGAAAAGTATGTTGAGTATGAAAACAAAATTAAACTCAACTAAAAATAATTATTCAGAATATTAATGATCATAAAAATATGTAATGTTCATTAGAAAAGTATACAAAAAGAAAAAATCATAAAATAATGAAAAAAGGTGGAGAAGAATCATACAACGAATATCATTGTATCACATAACATGTTACACTTCTTGAAAAAATCAGGTACCTCATGGATGAAATAATAATTATAAATTAATTTATTTTAAAAAAAATTGAAGGTGAAAAAATGATTCAATAATTAAGAAGAAATAATCACAGTAATCTTAAGTTACAGATATATAATTGATGAAATGAGAAGTATGGTTGAAAAAATCAATAAAAATTTGGAATATGAGTAATAGGAAGGTAAAAATTATCAATAAAAACATCTTAAGTCTGAAATTTCCTTGAGAAGATGAATGAAAACACCAAAAAATATATAAAAGTAAAATATAATACATATAAACATGCTGAGAAATTTCAAATCAATAATATGGTGAAATCCTCACCATCTAAAAATATTGATCCATTGGATTTCTTATCATTTCAGATGATAATAAAAGTGTTGGGGATGTTTTGGTGGATAAAATATGTGAGAAAACTATAACACCCTCAAAATATATAATCTCTCTTAGAAGGAATGATGGTCAACACCCATCGTATGTTATAGAAGGATAAAGTTAATTACCTCAAAAAAGATTCTATAGAGAATGATATTAATTTAATTGAAGAATATGATTTGGTTATTTTTGGTGTCATGGAATCTATTATAACTAGTATTTTAATTATTATCATAACATATTACATCTCATAATAAGTTTTGAATAGATAGAATGATATAGTGAGCAATGAATTAGTAAATTTACTATATTATAAGAAGAATTAGAAAACATCTCATGATGTTGTAAACATTTCAAAATATAATAAATTTGAATGTAATATTTTTGTATGATGTGAGCAAGGTAGTCATCATATATAATTTCATATGAAACATTTTCTATAATATTTTTCTTTTAGTAGAAAATAATAAGAAACTAGATATAAGAAAATTGATGAAAGTGGGTTTTGGTTGGGATATATTTTACATAAATTAAAAATAAAAGATCAAAAATTCATAATATTAGTTGTACATAACACATGTAATGTGATATAAAAATATTGGAAAATATTGAAAATATTGACGGAGGTGCTATTAGATATGAGAATGATAGTTCTCTAAATATTAGAGGAATCATAATTGCGGAGATTCAAATAGAAAAGTTTAAATATAAGGATGCTTTTTATGGACTAAAACAGAAAATACATTATGTAAGACATATTTACGATTATGGCATAGTGGTTATTTAAAAAAATTATTGTATAATAAAATGTGTGAAATATCTTAAATTTATTAAAAAAGTATAATTAATAAGTGAGAATCTCATTCATAATTGAGAATTGTATGACTTATGATGGTTATATTTAGAATATGATAATATGTTAATCCCCTGATAATTGATCATCATGGAATGAAATATATGAACAAACATTTGTTTCTTTATTTCTATGAAACATGAGAGAGTTGAAAAGAATAGAAGAGGATGTTTGTGTTACTTTTTATAATGGTATGATTAATAATAAAATTCTTTAGCTGGGTGAGATTTTAACTATAAAACAACAAGAAATAATTCATTTTGATTTATATGGGCCAATGTGACATCAATAAACCCAAATGGATTTGTACATTTTAGATTTTTTTACTGATTTCACTCGAATAACCAATGTCATGTTTATGAAACAGAACTTATGGGTTTTTATAAATGTTCAGATTCTTTAGAACAGAGTGTGTGAAAGGGATGGGGGTTTATACAATAATGTTTATAAAATATATTGTATTATAATTCACATTAAATACTTTTAAAACATATATGAGAGTGATTGAAATCAACATATCTATATTCCTCTATATATCCCATAAACAAATGGATAACCAGAAAGAAATAATATATATATGGTGGACATAGGATGAAGAATTTTAGTAGACTAAAGTAATTCAATGTTATATTGGGGAAATGATTTTAGTACAATAGTACATGTTCAGAATATTTGATTATTTATTTTTTAATACATCATTAACCACTATTAAATTTCGTATAAAAATATACTTTATTAAAACCAATAAATTTATTTCAAATTCCATGTTTTCGAAGGCAAAATACATATAATGGAATATTAGATAAGAAAATTGAAGAGGGAATATTTATGGTCTATTCACCCAATTAATGGAGTTACAAATGTTAGAAAAAATTTGAATAAATTTTTTTGGATTGATATGATGTGAGTTTTGTTTAAAATACCAAAGAGTAATAGAGAATATGTAGAATGAGAAAATAAAGGATTCTCATGAAATAGATAATGATATAAAATAGACTTATCATTATTATAAATAAATTCTAAAGGATGAAAGTAATGCTTTAAAAGATACAATTAAATTTCATTCATGAAAAATAAATGGTAATTCAAATTATTCATTAGGAATGAGACGACTTAATTTCAGAACAAAATAATATAAAGATTAGAGAATCATACATCACTCTTCTCACAATAAATCCCGGTTTCGTTTTCATAATATATTAATCACAAAGAATGGGAGGATTTTATGAAGGCAGAGTAGGATCAGACTAAGAAAAAATAAAACATGAGACAATTTACAAAAATAAAAAGGTAAAAATAGTATTAGATCCAAATTGGATTATAAAAACAAGTTGAATGATCATGGAGGAGTTTCAATAAAAAAATCATGTTTTTTTACTAATTGTTAGTATAGAAATCATATCATTTAATATGAAGAAATTATATAACTTTTTTAGAATAATTAAAACATTATACAAACCGTATCCCAAATTCCATATTAGTTTAGTGCCTTTGGAAACAAGAAACAAAAATCTTTCATCTCATTGAAATATCAACCATGTTTCCAACAAAGATCTTCCCCCTTAGTAATTATAATTAATAATATTCCTTAATTAAATAGGGAAAGGAAACAATATAAATGGGGGATCACAAATTTCTATTATTGTTAAAAAATGGAAATTTGTATGCATATCCTGAACATAAGGGAACAAGAATGCGATCTTGATCATTAGACGATCACACCATGCATATCAAATATCAAAAACATGAAGCATGGAATAATTTTTTTTCAGTTCACAAGAATGAATCATATTGGAATTAAGTTCATAATCCATGAAATCATAATATATGAATAATACATAGAATAATGGTATACAAAATAATGTTTCATATAGTGAACATCTATAATTATAATAATCTTCACGCATTATGTAAAGGAAAGGAAATTATGCACCATCATAGAGTTATGAACATGTAACCAAGTCCATGAAAATTGTTGTAATCCAGAAATTAGGTTTGAACATAACATTATAAACATTCAAATAGTTTCATTTATATCATTGTTACCATAAAATAGGGCTCACTAATAACATTGTGAACATGTAATTAGTTCCACGTATAATCATATAGAAATCAGACCATGTCTATGCATAACATTGTGAATATTTAATCTGTTTAATGAATAACATATATACTCATGATTCATCCCTCATTAGTGAATACATTTTATGTATATATTGTACCCCCTGATCAAATAATAAAATCATACATACATAGTCTACAAAACAATATCCATATCATGTCCTATGAAATGAGATGGGTTCATATAAATCAATTCAAAAACCATGAAATGAAATAAATATCATTAATATTTCATCACATCACAACTAATGGAAAATAGAGTGGTGTCCCAACAATTTCATCATTGAATAACCCATGAAATGAAGCAGATTTCATAGACATAAAACCCATGAAAGAGAAACGAGTTCTTTAAACATATAACACATAAAATTAAATTGGGTTTAATAAACATAATTTCATAAAAACATAAAGCATTTATGAAAGGATATGAGTGGAACCTTTGGATAATTTCCTATAATGGAATGAGTAACATCAATGGATGTCATCTATATTTTAAAATAATGTGGAAAGATATTTTGTAAACATTTCATGAGGAATATATCACTTCTTCTTCAAAAATGAATTTTTAAAACATAAAAACTTTTTTAAATTTATTTTATTGAAAATAAATAGGAAGAATTATAAAAAATATTTTAAAACCATATGGTAAATAATTTTTTTTGAAAACATATAATTATATCTTGAAAATGTATTTAAATACATTTAAAACTTATAAAGAAGTATGGAAATTCATATGAAACCAATTTTCCTTGAAAAAATATAATGAAGCTTAAAATATGTTGAAATATATTTATTTAAAAACTAATTTTAAAAAATTTTCATAAAAATGATCATTTTAAAACTGTATAGGAATCTTTTCAGAAATAAGGATGGGTAAATCTATACATGTCATACGAGGTAAGAAGATCATTCCTTTTTCATCGTAAAAGGTTAGAAAAATGACACGCTCAGAATGCGACAATTAGATTCCATTAAAAACATTTGTAAAAGAAAAAAATGGAAAAATATCTTTTAATCATTATTGGAGAGTAGTAGAATATTCTAGTATGACCTTTTTAGAAAACATAATTTTGAAGGAACAAGGATTTCCAACCAATGATAGTGTGAATATAGGATTTCAAAAAAACACTTTCCAAACAATATAATGTATCCAATAGTAGATAAATTTTACCAATACATGAATAAATCATGAAAATATATATTATTATAATATTCATCAATGATTTTGATATATGGATCAAAAGGATTAATTAAAGGATGCGTAAACATAAACAATCTTGAAAACCGATGTGATTGATTCAATAAACTCTTTACACTAGGTAACATTGAAGCATACTCCTTGTATAATAAAATTAATTTACATGCATCTTAAAATATAAGTAAAATATGTATATTAGTTATATATCATTTAAATTTTAGTATATACACATAATTAACAAATATTGGTTCATAACATGACATGTGTCTCAATGATAAGAAATTTATAAAAAAATATTTTATCTATTTGGAAAATTTTGACACATAAATCACAAGATATAAATTTAATAAATTTTCTATGTAAATACCCATAAATTTAATTATAAAATTAATATAATACATCCATGGTTAGTATACAGACCACTAAAAAGAAATGAGTGGTGAATAAATCATGTATCTCATGAAAATAAAAAGTGAGATGAAATCTCATTACCTTGTCTCATGAATCTTGCCATACTATTACAAACCACTAGTATAATAAATATAAGTTTATTATATATATATATAATAAAAATATTATTATATATAATGTCATATATGTTTTTCTTATGACATTATATTACCCATTTGTTAACGCTTTGATGTCAAGGTAACGCTACTGGTAACATTCTCCTTGTTTTTCACATGTGCCTTAATATTTTATATATTTGGTCCTTATACGCATATCATTATTTAAAAATTTTAAACCATTAAATAAATAAAATTTATATTTAGTATATCTATATAATAATAATATATATATTATATATGTATGTAATGGAACACACCATTAATGGAGACGATATTCCCTATGTACGCATGATTGAAATTTCCATTATTATTGTCAAATTGAAAGAAAGTAAATTAAATATATGTAAATATGTATATATTATAATGAAAAATAATAATTATTTAATATATATCATATAATTTCACTAAAAAATCATTAACACATTCCATCGATAATGTGAATGAATCATACCGATATGAGGGGGTGGTAGTCTACATATCGTCAAACAAAATTATCATATTTATATCAAATGGAAAGCATAATTATATTTGTTGAAAAAGTATTAAATAATATTAAATAAATAATTAAAATAATATTTAACATATATAGGTATATTTTCAATCTTAATGTCCAACATGATAGGTTGCAACAAAAAAATGAACAATCATCGTTTAATGAGGTGGTAGTTCACCATACAAATAAACATAAAGTTTGTTACCCATTTCGTGGATGTGTGTAACTGTAGGTTAAAATCATAGAATAAAAAAATCTTATTATATTTATTATACTAGTTTTTTATAATATTATGGAAAATTATTAATTGAGATTCTATAGAATGAAAATAAAAGAATGTTTCCAGATGGAGGTTGTTACCTCTGAATGTGGTAACTCCTTTTGGTATGCACCCAATTAAATTGTTTGATGGATTTATATCCCAAAGAATGCATCAAGTTAAATATAAGATAATTTTCCTATAAATTTGGGAAGATATTTTTTTCAGCTATATTACTTTATAGGTTTGACGATGTGGGGGAAAAGGTTCTCTTTTTATAGTGGAGGAGGATGGGCAGTCTTGTAAATATTTAAAGAGAGAATTCAAACCACGTTTTTTCTTGTATGTAGATCCAATAATGGTCCAATTTCTATAAAAGTGATTATCAGGTATAAAAGAGGTTAGTAAATTTCTTTTGAACTTGTTTATAATTCATTTAGCCACATATACATATGTCTTATTCGTTAGTTACACATTAATTTACCATAATCGATGTAATTACTTTTATTTTCTTTTACTAATATTTTTGTTAAAAAATAAAAATGATGTTATTATAAATGTAAATTTTTTTTGATTCCATATATTTAATCCATATTTTCATTTTAAAATCACAAAATTGGATTAAATTAATTAAAATTTAATTATTTAGTGAGGTCGAAATTGAGGATTTCTAAAGAATAAATATTGAAAAGTTTTCTCTGTTTTATATCAAATTTCAATAAGAAATTATTTCCACTGACCTTAATTGTATTAAATGATAAAAATATTATCTAATTAAACATTAAAAAAATATTTAATATCTAATTTATCATTGAAAATAAATTATACGGAAAATTAATATGGAAGAAAAATTTAGTATTTTAATAATTCATAAAAATTATAATATTACATTAAAATATCAAAAATTTAACCCAACCTAATTTTTATATTTATATTTTAATTTTATATTTTATTTAGACATATTAAATAAATAATACTTTCAGAAATGTATTTAAAATGGTTTCACCCTTAACATGTGAAAAACTAGTATAATAAAAATAATTTTTTTTGCATAAAATTGGTTTTGTTTGTATTTTATGTCTACAAAATTTATTTGAAGAATATAAAAAATATTTTACTGAATTTTAACATATATATGACATTAATATCATTCATTAATTGTTAATAATTTATTTTCTCAGTTAAAAATTGCTTTTTGATAATAAAAATTATAATATTTTACTTTATATTTAATCAGTTTTAATATTCATTTCCAATAAATTGTTATCCTATGAATTCATATTATATTTTTATAAATAATATATTTTCATAAATTAATTAATAAAACTCATAACCTTTAATTTAACTATTATGATTTATATTATTTTATTAAATACTTATATTTTAATAATATGATATTGTTCAGTAAAACCCGTTATTACGTGTTACGCATTCCATCATGGAATGTAATTTTGGAAAGTAGAAGAAGCTAACACCAATGTTCCATGTTAATAAATCTAAAATTTAGGTTTCTTGTATTTTTCAATTAATTTATTGTTGCATATAACTTCATCCAACCCTGGTTATTTAATATAAAAAACTACATTTATTGTTTACCAAAATAAAAATTATAAAAAATGATAAATTAATTTGAAAAAAATAATTCAAAAAATATTCAGGAATTAAATTATACACCCCAATAAATTAATTTCACCCTCAAAATTTACCTATTTTATCCATGGTTTATTACTTGTATGATTCATTCATAGAAACAGACAAAATTATAATTAATTATAAAACATACATTAAAAATGGAATGTTGGAACAATAACGGTTTCCCAAAGTAACTTATAAATAGTTTTTCATAGAGTCAGTGTAATGTCCCTGAAATTTCAAGGGATATTTTTTCTAAAATTTTCTTTGGTATTTTAAAAGAATGCAGTTTCTGATGGCGCCTGATTCCGAGGCCCGGTGTACCCGGAATCAATTTCCGAAATTTGGCTCAGGTAGGTTCAGTAAACGAACGAGCGGGTTTTTTTAACTTCTGAACCGGTTCTCAGAATCAAATTCGGAGGGCACCGATGGATTTACAGCACCTGTATTTTCTTAGAAACGCCTTTTCTAGAGTTGCGTTTGCTCGGGTGTGGTTTTTAATTTTTGAGGGTTAAGTGAAGAAACTAAAATATAGTGGTGCGACAACTTTATTTTATTTCACTTAATGCCACTTAAAGCCACTTAAAGATACTTAAACTGAGTTTAAGCGGAGAGGGTGAAATCCAAAATATCCTACCCTCTTGGTAGGATATTTGTGAGGAGGGGCCTGCATGAGCCCAGCCATTTCTTTTCCTCTAAGTGATGCACCCGCGAAAACCCCTCTTTAATGAAAGTCACCCGTGCATTTTTCTAGTTAATAAATGCCGCATTAATTAGGCAGTTAAATCGTTACAATTATTTCATTGAATTAATTGTTCGATTATTTTCTTTTGAAATTCAAACGTGTCATGTGCGTTAATAAAATAAGATAACTCTTATTTTATTTCATTTGGAACTTGTGGCGTGGAGAGGATTTCGAGGAAAGATTTCTTCTTCAACAAAGAACGCGAAGAACGCGAAGAACGCTCCGACCTCCGATGAAGAAATCCAAACCCTTGGAGATCGACGACGCGAAGCCATGTACTGCGACGTCAACGACGCTTCTTCCATGACATTTTTTCCACGACGATCCTTATCTTCTGCGGCGATCCTCTTCTTCCGCGACAGTTAATTCTGTGACGAACTCGCATTCGATGACAACCCTTGAGGTAGGGAATTATGTTTTAAGAATGATTTTATTCCCTCCATTTCATTCTTCCTAAAGAAAACAAAGTACACGGATAAACTTATTACCTAGTTGATCTTCGAACGTTTTCCTTACGGGTTGGGAATAATCTGTTGCTGGGAAAAACTGTTTCCGTTGTTTCCCTTTTGTTCGTGAAATTTACTTGTTGTTCTTCGTCATTTGGGCTGCCTATTACCAACATAACGGGATGAGGTCGGACCACAAGAACATAGCCGACTCTCCTCCCACTTTGTTGTTTTGAATAGTTGCGGCATGAACAAAGGCGGCATAGTAAAACAGCACCGTGCGGACACGAGAAAGAATTCGGCGAACAAGCGCGGTGCCGTCGCGCCGCGCCGTTGAGGCTAAAGGATAAAGCGGGCGGAGTCGGGGCTGATGAAGCATTATGAAGACCCCACGTTTTGTTGTGGAAGTACGGATCGATGGACGATGGTGAGGCGGTCCACGAATGCATTTTGAAGGCTTTGTAGCGAAGGTCGGGTCCCGAGATGGTCTCTGGCGAAGACCATAGGCGAATCGGACCACCGGACCATGTCCGGTGGTCCGCGGAAGCCCCCGCCAGCGCGCCGCCAGAAGAATCTTCCACGGCTGAAGCCGCGATGACAACCGAGGGTTCCGCGGCCGCGCGGGACTGAGGAATGTGGGACGCGGCAGCGCGCCGCATCTGGTGACACGATGTTGCCCCCGCTTGGGGGGCGGCGGCTCCTTCGGCGCGGTCGCTCGGCCAGCGCTGAGCCCCCCGGTGGGACCGCCAGGCCGGATCGCGCCCATACTGGGCTGGACAGCACCGGCCGGGCCGGGTCGCACCCTTCCGGGTCGGACCCGGACCTGGGTCGGGTCGACCCGGTTCGGGTGGACCTAGGGGGGTTGGGCCGGGTCGGTCCGAGCCCAGACCCCCCGTCTCCGGACCCCTCACGGTTTTTCGCTCATATCATGAGTTGTAGACCTCTGATCGATGCACCGTCAGTGGAGATGTGACCCTTGGATAGAGACGGTCATTTCGGTATATTACAATCAAGGTTTCAGAATACTTTGGGTTCGTCTGGGTTGGTTCGTACACGAAACCAACCGGGCCCTCGGAGCGGAAATGCTCGTAACATGAGCTCTGGACGTCCGATTGATGTGCCGTCGACATTGTTGGATTCCTCTTCATGAGAAGGTACTTTTGGCTTACTCCGCTCGTGGTTTGGACTCCTTCGTAGTGTGGTCGGGTTGGTTCACTCACGAATCTAACCGAGCCCCCGGAATAAAAAAGCCAATAACTCACAGACCGGGCATCCGATTGACGCGCCGTCTGTTGCGTTGAGACCCCTATGACGAGGAGGTCCTTTTAGATATATATTCATGGGACTTTTTGATGCATGGAGTATTGAACAGTATGTCGTGGAGCGGTCCCTCCCGGAGATGAGCATACGGAGTACGGAGACCGTGTAGAAGACTGAGACCTGACGACTGCTTGACCTACTCGACTTGGAGTGAGTCGACTAGCCCTATGGACGGAGCGCCCGGTATTTGGAGACAGACCCACGGCAGACGGAGCGCCTGGTAGTTGTCAGCAGACCTGCAGTACTCGACTGGAGGAGTACCTCTGTAGGCTATTAGGGGGAGTGCCCGGTATTTAGCGGCAGACCCACAACGGAAGGAGTGCCCAATATTTGGTAGCAGACCCGCGGTACTCGACAGGAGGAGTACCTAAGAGACTTGGATTAGTGAGAAGAACCTCGGAGTCATAACAGGACCACTGTATATTCCAGATACGGGGCTCTTCAGCAGTTACAGTTTCAATAATAAAAATCCTGGTTTGTGCTGAGTCTATGACCTTTGTGTTTACCTCTTGATTGAGATGGGTCACTGGATAACTTAGGTATATGTATTGTTATATACCTGAGTAGTGGTTATCCATTGATTTCATAATCATTGTGTTTCCTCATGAATGAGATGGGTTACATGATAAGTTTGGTATATGTATGGGCATATACCTAAGTAGAGGTTCTCTGTTGAGATCTTCTTTGTGGTTATCCTTGTTGGTTTTAGTGAGACCATGAGAGTCCCGGGGTCCCTACTGTGTATCGTTATACTCACCCCTACATGGTCTATGCCCGCACCTCGTTATGTTGGTTGCAGACGACGGCAGCGCTAACGGAGGCCGAGTGTTCGAGGACTGGACAGTACCTGGAGGTGGACCACACAACGAGTCAGTATCCGGAGGTGGACTTCGCGACGAGACTACAAACAGAGGAGGTTGACAGGCGAGAGCATTGTGGAGGATATCTGTACCTACCCTTCATGTTGGATCCGTGGTGGACAATCCAGGAGCTGCGCTGTCTGTACCTACCCTTTAGGTAGGATCCGAGGAGGACGACCCAGGAGCTGCGCTGTCTGTACCTACCCTTCAGTTAGGATCCGAGGATGACAACCCAGGAGCTGCTTCCTTGATTCCAGTTTTTGTCTTTTTCTATTGTACCTTGTTCAGTTGTAGTTGTACTTTCAGTTGGGTTTCTATTCTTCCCCATTTACTTTTTAGCACTTCTTTTTTGTACTTAGTGTTTTACTTCTGCTTGTTCTTAGTGGTGTTTGTTTCCTTTTATAAAGGCAATGCCTTCTCAGTTATCGGGATTTACGCCTTTGGTGCTAGTCACCAGCCCTTGGCCTATGGAAGGCGGGCTTGGGGTAGTCACGGAACGGGCCCCGAGGACAGGTCGTGACAAATTGGTATCAGAGGAGTTAGTTATACCGAAGAACATATAACTCTGATATTTTTCTTTCTGGGAAGCAATAGTGTTAAGATTATCGAGTGTGGTTTTTAGTTCAGGGAGTCCAGTGTTGGTGCGGGCGGCCGACGTATCCATACACCAGGACCCTGACAACTGAGTTCCGACTTTGTGCATGAAAACACTGATAGCGTGTGTGTTTCTAGATGTCTTTAAATATCAGGACAAACCAGGTCAGCTCACCAGGTATAAATCTTTTGACCATGTCATGTTTGTTTCTTTCAGGATGCCTCCATACGGACGACTAGCTAGAGAACTGAGAGTTCTTCGTACTGACAGCCCACCAAGCGACGTGGCCTCAGTACAAGGCCCTATCCCAGTTGAGGCACCAGCAGGGGCACCAACGGTACTAATTCCCATTGGGCCACTGATGCGACCAGCCCTAGCAACAGAGGGTGCACGTCTCTTGAGAGCACTACATGAGTTCCAGCGCCAGAGGCCACCCAAGTTCTGGGGAGAGACGGACCCGCAGGGAGCTGAGGATTGGCTGGAGGATGTGGTGAGAGTCTTCAGGCTAGTGGGGATGCCGGAAGATTTCATGGCGATCCTTGATGCCAGCCTTCTTCAGGCAGTAGCAGGCAGATGGTGGATCTTGATGCTTCAAATGCATGACGAGGCGACACTTCTATGGGTAGACTTCGAGAGCTTGTTCCAAGCAGAGTTTGTACCAGCCACCCTTCAAGCGGTGTGTATACAAGAGCTACTTTAGCAGTGGCCAGGTAGCATGATAGTGGCACAATATTCAGCGAGGTTCACAGAGCTCTCGTGATACTCCACAGATATGGTACGGGACCCGTTCTTCAGGGCCTGAACCTTCGATCAGGGGATCAGGCGGGAGATTAGAGCTTCTGTTGTTTCTCATAGCATTCCGACCCAGACAGGGGTGTTGGAGAGAGCCCTCTTAGTGGAGAGTTTCCTTGCTGAGAATTCTCCATCAGCACGACCCACCACTAGCCGGCATGCGACAATGTCTTCTGCAGCAGGCAGTAAACAGATGACGCAGAGGTCCAAGAGGACCAGACCAACCGGTGGCCGACTGCACGACTCAGGTTCAGTTGTACAGGGGAACCGGGGTGGAGTCAGAGCCAGTCGTGCCGAGAGTTGACAGTGTTACTCTTTCGGCAGGATTGGTCACATGGCACGTGAATGTCTGACCCACCATGCAGATGACCCGCAGTTAAATGAAGAACCTCCTAGGCAGAGGCAGAGGATCGATCCGGGCAGACCGCAAGGAGCAGGCAGCAATGGAAGAGGAGCTGGTCGTGCAGCTGGAGGTGGACGACGCTTCGGGGTGTTGCCACCACCACCACCAGGAGGCCCACCCCGACCGCAGGGGACAAGAGGACATTGGAGTGCTCAGCATCATGTAGCCAAGGCCTATGGTCATGGAGCTCTGGAAGCATATGGACAAGAGAGGGGCTAGCTCCAGACCTGGAGGCTTTTGATCATGTTTCTTCTAGTTTTTTTTGACATATGTTTGTAGTTGCTTCGTGTCTTTGTACTATGAGCTGCAATAATAAAAAGAAACTTATCATTTTGATGTTTTCTTTCCTGTCCTTTAGTTTGGTTGATACTGAGAGGTCCCGGTTAAAAACTGTTGACTTGACCCTCACTTTCGATATTTCTACTAGAGGAGACCCAGTAACCTCACACTGATGCTGACAGTGTGACTCGACCCTTAGAGACGAAAGTGACGGTTGAATCTCTTGGTAGTTACGTCGAGGCCTTACGACATCATCCATGGCATGAATGCATCATTCATGTTAGGATTGACTGTATTAGGCAATGGGCATGGTTCATCCTGGGGATGAGACCGAGTTTCTCTTTTCGGCAAAGGAGAAATTTTAGAATCTCTTTCAGATCGTAGGCAAAGAAGGTGAAGATAATCCAGGAGCGGATGAAGACTGCACAGTGCAGTACGAAACAGAAAACCGGTGCCAGTCATAGAGACTCGAGTGTGTTAAATGTTTCTATAAGAGGAATCTTAAAGGATAGATGAGTCTACGAAGCAGTATACGTGGAGGCAGAGCTAGGTGAGCAGCACGAGGTGGTGTACATATTAACATGCTACAACCACCCACCTTAGTTATCCCCGCCATGCTCAGGGAGCTGGAGGGCGGAGGGAGAGTGCGGCTGCATGCGGTCAGGGGGAGTGACCCAATGGCTCTAAAAATGATTCAAGGGACAGTCTGTATCCACTACTAGCTACTGTAGTAACATAAATCGATATGAATCATTCCTTGCTTTCACAAATCTTTTCCCAGACCTAGAGTTTCTAGTAGGTCGGGGTCTTGACCCTCACGTCTGGATATACATTGGGACGAGACTCGATAATCATACATACACCAACAGTGTGGTCAGACCCTCGAGGTGAGAGTTTCGGTTGAAATCTCTTGGTGGCAGCGTCGATGCCTTACGACGTTGGTTTGATTATGGACTCAGAAATCACAGTTCATACACAAATTGACGGTATTAGGAAAAAAGGTTGTGGTTTAACTACGACGTCAGAATGGGTTTTCCTTGGTCGGAAAAAATGAAACCCCAGGAAGCACAGTATAAACTCTTGCACAGGAGGGTGCGACCAATCACTCTTAAGTCGGTCAACCTTACCGTCGTGGTAGCATGCGTTTGAGTTCCAGTTCTAACAGGAATTAGAGACCTCTGGAGTTCGAGGATGATGATCACATCCTTATAAGGGTCTCACCTCGACGAGGTTTACGGAGATATTGCCAAGGCGAAAAGTTATCTTCAATGTTCAACGGACCTTTTAGGGTCCTCAGTTGGGTAGGAGAGGTGGTTTACCGCTTGACCCATCCACCTCAGTTTCAGCAGGTGCACGACGACTTCCATGTATCTCAACAGAGGAGATACGTTCTCCACCCTTCGCATATCATCGACCATGGGGAGCTGGACGATGGTGATGGGGAGACATTCACGGAGGATCCAGTGGGGATCGAGGATCGACAGGAGTGGATCCAACAAAAACATTATATTCCTCGGGTGCGCTTTCACTGGCAGTATGGGAACCTCCAGGTGAGCATATGAGAGCGGGAGGATCAGATGCGTTCTCTGTACCGCTTTTTTGACCCTAGTTTGTGTTAAATCTTTACGAGGACGTAAATCCCTTAGGTGGGAGTAATGTAAAGACCCGGAAATTTCAAAGTAAATTTTTTCAAAATTTTCTTTTGGATTTTACAAGAATGTAGTTTCTGACGGCACCTGATTCCGAGACCCGGTGTGCCCGGAATAAATTTCCAAAGTTTGGCTCGAGTATGTTCACTGAACGAACAAGCGGGTTTTTCTAACTTCTGAACCGGTGCTCGGAATCGAATTCCAAGGGCACCGATGGAATCGCAGTGCAGGTATTTGCTTAGAAACGCTTTTTCCGAAGTTAAGTTTTCTCGGGTGTGGTTTTTAATTTTTGGGGGTTAAGTGAAGAAAATAAAATAATGTGGTGGACAACTTTATTTTATTTCACTTAAATCCACATAAAGCCACTTAAAGATACTTCAGCTAAGTTTCAGCAGATAGGGTGTAATCCAAAATATCCTACCCTTTTAGTAGGATATTTGTGAGGTGGGGCCTGCACGAGCCCCACCGTTTCTTTTCCACTAAGTAACGCACCCGCAAAAACCCCTCTTTAATGAAAGTCAACAGTGCATTTTTCTGGTTAAGAAACGCATCATTAATTGGACAGTTAAATCGTTACAATTAATTCATTGAATTAATTTTTCGTTTCTTTTCTTTTGAAATTCAAATGTGTCATGTGCATTAATAAAATAAGATAACTATTCTTTTATTTCAGTTGGAACTTGTGGCGTGGAGAGGATTTGGAGGAAAGTGTTCTTCTTCGATGAAGAACGCAAAGAACTCGAAGAATGCGAAGAACGCTCCGACCTCTTATGAAGAACACCAAACCCTCTGAGATCGACGACGCGATGTCATGTACCGCGATGTCAACAACACTTCTTCCGAGACGTTTCTTCCACGACGATCCTTCTCTTCCGCGATGATCCTCTTCATCCGTGATGGTTAATTCGGCGACGAACTCGCGTTCGACGACAACGCTTGAGGTAGGGAATTATGTTTTAAGAATGATTTTATTCCCTCAATTTATTTCTTCCTAAATAAAACAATGAATAGGGATAAAATTATTACCTAGTTGATCCGTGAACATTTTCCTTGCGGGTTGGGAATAATCTGTTGCGGGGAAAAACTGTTTGGGTTGTTTCTCTTTTGTTCCTGAAATTTACTTTGTGTTCTTCATCTTTTGGGCCGCTTGTTACCAACTTAACGGGAGGAGGTCGGACCACATGAACACGAACAACCCTCATCCCCCTTTGTTGTTTTGATTCGTTGCAGAACGAACAAAGGCGGCACAGTGCAACGACACCGTGTGGACATGAGAAAGAACACGGTGAAGAAGCGCGGCGCCGTCGCGCCGTGCCGTTGAGGCCAATAGATACCGCGGGCGGAGTCGGGGCCGAAGAGGAGTTTTGAAGACCCCTCGTTTTTTTTGTGGAAGTTTGGATCGAATGAAGATGGTGATGCGGGTCGTCAAAGAATTTTGAAGGCTTTGCAGCAATGTTCGGGTCCCTAAATGGTCATTGACGAAGACCGCAGGCGAATCGGACCACCGGAGCGCGTCCGGTGGTCCGCAGAAGCCCCCGCCGGCGCGGCAGCACCGGCGGTCGAGGGCGGCAGCGTCCGGCACACTGCCGGAAGAATCCGTCGCGGCTTAAGCCACGGTGGCGACCGATGGTCCCGTGACCGCGCGAGACCGGGGAATGCTGTACGCGGTAGCGCGCTGCGTCCGGTGACACGGAGCGGCCCCCGCGCGGGGGGCCGTGACTCTTTAGGCGCGGCCGCTCGGCCAGCGCCGAGCCCCCTGGCCGGACCACCAGGCCGGGTCGCCCCCAGACCGGGCCGGACCGCGCCAGCCGGGCCGACCCAGGGGGGTTGGGCCAGGTCGGTCCGGGCCCAGACCCCCCGTTTCCGGACCCCTCATGGTTGTTCACTCATATATTGAGCTTTAGACCTCCGATCGATGCACCGTCAGTGGAGATGTGACCCTTTGATCAAGACAGTCGTTTCGTTATGTTAAACTCAATGTTTCGTAATACTTTGGGTTTAGCAGGGTTGGTTCGTACACAAAACCAACCGGGCCCTCGGAGCGGAAAAGCTCATAACTTGAGCTCCGGACATCCGATTGATGTGCCACCGACTTTGTTGGATTCCTCTTGATGAGACAGAACTTTTGGATTACTCCGCTCGAGGTTTGGATGCGTCGGACTGCGGTTGGGTTGGTTCGCTCACGAAACCAACTGGGCCCCCGGAATGAAAAATCCAATAACTCACAGAGCGGGCGTCCGATTGACGCGTCGTCTGTTGCGTTGAAAACCCTATGATGAGGCGGTCCTTTGAGATACATCTTCATGGGACTTTATGATACTTGGAGTATTGACCTGTAGCTCGTGGAGTTGTCCCTCATGGAGACGAGCATACGGAGTACGGAGACCATGTAGACGACTGAGACCTGACGACTGCTTGACCGACTCGACTTGAAATGAGTCGACTAGCCCAGTGGACGGAGCGCCTGGTATTTGGAAGCAGACCCACGACATATGTAGTGCCTGGTAGTTGGAAGCAGACCCGTGGTACTCGACCGGAGGAGTACCTCTATAGGCTATTAGGGGGAGCACCCGGTATTTGGCGGCAGACCCACATCGGACCGAGTGACCAGTAATTGGTAGCAGACCCGCGGTACTCGACAGGAGGAGTACCTCAGAGACATGGATTAGTGAGCAGTACCTCGGAGTCGTGACATGACCACTATACACTCCAGAGACGGGGCTCTTTAGCAGTTACAGTTTCGATAATAAAAATCCTATTTTGAGATGAGTCTATGACCTTTGTGTTTACCTCTTAATTGAGATGGGTAACTGGATAACTTAGCTATATGTATGGGCATATACCTGGGTGGTGGTTATCCGTTGATTTCATAATCTTTATGTTTTCTCATGATTGAGATGGGTTACCTGATAACTTTGGTATATGTATGGGCATACACCTATGTAGAGGTTATCTGTTGACATCTTTTTTGTGGTTATCCTTGTTGGTTTTAGTGAGACCGTGAGGGTCTCGGGGTCCCTACTGGGTATCGTTATACTCACCCCTACATGGGATATACCCGCACCTCGTTGAGTTGGTTGGAGAAGACGGCAGCGCTGACAAAGGCCGAGTGTTCGAGGACTGGATGGTACCCGGACGTGGACCACACGATGAGTCAGTATCCGGAGGTGGACTTCGCGACGAGACGACACACATAGGAGGTTGACGGGTGAGAGAGTTGTGGAGTCTATCTGTACCTACCCTTCAGGTAGGATCAGTAGTGGACGATCCAGGAGCTGCACTGTCTGTACCTACCCTTCAGGTAGGATCTGAGGACAACGACCCAGGAGCTGTGCTGTCTGTACCTACCCTTCCGTTTGGATCCGAGGACGATAACCCAGGAGCTGCATCCTTTCTTCCAGTTGTTTTATTTTTCTGTTGTACCTTTTTCAGTTGTAGTAGTACTTTCAGTTGGATTTGTATTCTGGCCCATTTTGCATTTCAGCACTTCTTTTTTGTACTTAGTGTTTTAATTCCACTTGTGCTCAGAGGTATTTGTTTTCTTTTATAAAGGAAATGCCTTCCCAGTTATCGGGATTTATGCCATCGGTGCTAGTCGCCCGCCCCAGGCCTAGGGAAGGTGGGCTTGGGGTAGTCACGGCACGTGCCCCGAGGATGGGTCATGACAGTCAGCCATAATATGGAATTGAAAACATGGATATAGAAAAGAAATATAACTATCATGTTCTGATGGAGAGTGAAAGAGGACTTGGTTAGGATAATGTTGACAATCACAAATCCAAAAATCTGGGATAATCTAATTGAACATTTTATTCATCAGAAACAAAGGTACATGGAATTTTTTTGGATTCAAGATCATTTTTTCTAAATTTGATGAATTTTAAGGAAAATATATACATTAATTATTTCAGTACAATAACTCCCATTTATGTTTTTTGATCCACTTCACCTCTTTCCATAAAAACAATGGTTCATTTTTCACTCGGAAAGTAATAACAGATCAAGATATCCATGATATTATATCCCCTCCATCATCAATTATCATCAATATAAAGTAGTATGAATAAGATATACAATATTCATAAATACTTATATAAGGAGATAAAAATTTTAGATTACTGACGTCTTCTAAAGTTTTACATAAACATTCCACAAATATTTAACATTATAACCCATATTAAATTTGAAAACTCAATTTATTATAAATAAATTCATGATTGAATAATAACATTGGTCCCATAAGGATCACAAATTATCACATGTTTATCAGATTTCAATCAACTGAATAAAATAACCGTATATTTCCACGAAACATGGTAATAACCGTAAATACCATAAATCATATTGGATAAGATGCATGCAACATAATTCTAGGAATTACTGAATATATTCTTTAAATACAAGAATTTTTTAACTTCATCCTTGAAAAATTAGGAAAATTTATCAATAATCAATTCTAGGGTAATCCAAACCATCCAATTTACTTATTCATATCCAGAAATTTGTTATCCAATCATTATTATCCCAATGGAAAACATTCATTAATGGTTACAATCCCTTAATAAAAATATCATCTTTCTATGAAATTGTTTTTCTAGGTCTTCATCACCTGTCAACATGTCATTTTCAATCCTTAATGAAAAATTATACTAAATGTTTTTAATATTTATTGATTCATATAACATAATATTTTCATTACAAAACATAAATAATTCATTCATCCAAAATTATTATTATATCATTACTCATGCTTCATCACCTTATTCCTTAATACATTTTTCTAAGATTTTTATATTTAAATTATCAATAAATTTTCCTCAACCTCAATCTAATCATTATTCTTATGTTTAATACAAACTATACTAGAAGAACAACACATACCCTTAACATGTCATTTTCAGCCACATTAACTTCAGAAGTATAACCAATAAATGTACCACCTTACCGATTTTCACTATGAGATTTACAGTTGGGGAATCAATTCGTATAATGAATATAATTTAAAAATATTGAACATTAATTGTTAAACAGGTTCCTTCTAGTTATCTCCATTGACTAAAACCACAAATCATATATTGAGAAGCATTTATCATTTTGGGATAGAATATTATAATGAAAAATTTCTTATGAGGATGCTAAATCATGGATCTTACTTATTTAAGCTATGACACCATAGGTTTATCCTAAAATATTCATAATCATACTCAATATAAATCCTTAATGATGTTTCATAAATATTTTGGGAATTCCCAAATCATAACCACCAGAAGTGTCAATCTAGGTGTGTAGTAAGGCCCATTTCTGTGTACCGAATTACCTAGACATAGGCCTATAAATCAGTTTGGATTTGTTACCCCTAGTTAAATATAATTTAAAGACACATCCACATGTAGTTTTCACACAAATATGTATTTATAGGAAACCACTAACTGAATCCTTTTCCAAAATTGCAGTAAATTTTCCAAAATGTTGACTTATCCTTATACATATCCTTTGAGACATAACTTGACATTTAATTTGAAATATAAAAAGGGATCTCAGTAAAGTGTTCTTATCTATGTTACTAATGGTTGACTAAACATATATTCTAATATTATCTATGGATACCCCCTCTTTTCATACATATATTTTTCATAACATAAGTGTAATACATAAAATAATTATTCATATAGACACCCAAAGAACATAATAGTTCAATGCATGTGGAAACATGGAATAAATATTCTTCGTCTTTAAATGTTCATCTATGTTTCCCAAAAATATCTCATATTTAGTTATTATAATTAGAAACATTTCTTCAGATCATTGGGAAATGAAACATAATAAAGGGGTGAGATCAGATGCTCAATAATGGTAAATAATGGAAATGTGTACGAATATCATTAACCTACGAGTATATCAACATGATCATGATCATTAGAAGACCATACCCAGCATATCAATGATCATAATCAAGGATCATTACGTGAATATGTGTACTCTAGATGACTGGAATCATAATGAAAAGTATATCATATTCATTGAAAATATAACATAGGAATCAAATGTTGAATTGTCTCATACACATCAATGTTTAACATATTAAACTTGTATAAGTAGAAATTTGTTCAAAAATTAATTTAATGAAATGAAATTAAGCCCTCACATTGACAGATGGAGGTGAAACCATGTCCATGTGTAATGTTGTGAACATGAAATTATGTTCATAGAAAACATTTTGAATATAAAATTAGGTTTATTCACAACATTATGAACATATAATAATGTTCGCTCATAACATTATAGACATTTTGTAACTCCACAAAATTTTATGTGTAAGATTATTTTTAATTTTATTGATGTATTGTTTTTTATGCTACACTATGATTATGTTGCGCTATACACAACACTATATTAGCTGGCAGTATACACAACACTATTATTGGCTTGTTTTATGAAAAATTTCATGTTTTTTTATATAATTAAACACTGAATATATATTTTTTTCAATGAAGTAAGATTATATAATGTTATATCCAACACCAAAATAATATTTCACGCAACATTGACTTGGCTTGCGCTACACGCAAAAGCGACCTTCCTTGATGGCTTCTATTTTACGTAATACTGAGTAAACAATAATAAATTATTATAATTTTTTTATGAACATGCATTTATGAATAATATTTACCACATTTTGAATTTTATAACATTATAATTCATCTTACATATTTTTAATAACATGGTATGTGAACAAAAATAATTTTTTTGGTAAAACCTATTTTTTGGAAAATGCAGTTTTGTCGCCTTTTGATGGCACAACTGTTTGAAATCATATTTTTGACATGTTTATAACATAAATTGGAAAAAATAAACTAATAAATTTGAATCAGGATATAAAAATTTACTTTCAATAAATTTTTCATATTTTTATGATATCTTTCATATTTTGATGAATCGTAATAATATGCTATATTTTACTTAAAATAAACTTTTTTCATCAAGATAATTTTTATTTTTAAATCTAATATTGCATGTTTTTAAAATATAAATAGAATATATTTTTACCATTTAATATAATTTATGTCATTATCAGAAAATTTATACTGAATTTATAGGCAAAAACATTTCAATCTTTTGCAATGTTTTAAACAAAACCACATATTTTTCAACAACAAGATAAAATTTAAATTAACTAATAATGCATCTGTGTTTTGATTTTGATAAAATGGATTCTATATTTTTAATCTATAGTTTTAATTTTTTTAATAATCTACATTTATTTTTTTCCATTATGAATAGTAACTACATTAAATTTTATTTACCATAGTAAAAGATAAATCAGAAAATTAAGGATAAAAATAATATTATAAAATTATTCTAACACATGTCTTATTATAATTGAATGATTATATTTCATTTTAAAATATTCTTTGGTTGAAATGATACCTATTGGAACCCACTTGTCTGAGATTAAGACCATAACATTATTTTATTTCAATGAAAGTGAAATATGTCTCTCTCAAACATTAATAATTAAATTATTTTTAATATAATGATAAACCGAATACAAAATCGATTATAAATACTCATTTGAATGATAGAATGTTTTTATTTATCATTGTAATTTATTAGAAATTTTTAAGAAATATATAATTATGTTAATATATTCTAAATTAATGATGCAGAAATTATTTATTAATTGAAAAATCATTAATATAGTTATTATTAAATAATAATAATCATCAAAAAGACCAAAAACCTGAAAAATCCTTATTCATCGAGTATATATAATCAATAAGCATCCCCTTTTTGACTTGTGTAGCATTTTGAGCCTTATAAAATAGATTATGGCATTTATAATTTTTTTAATTTAAATGACTTGAAAGTTGTCAACTTCATAATTTAATAAAGATAACATTTTAAAATATGGGTTTGTTAGAAGATACAATCGAATAAATGTATTATTATGAATGATATTAGAATTATATTAATCATAGTATTTTATTTTTAATTTTTATGCAACAAAAATTAATATTAATTAATTATACAAATGTGTTGTAGTAATTATTTTCTTAAGAGAAATATAAAATAAATGGTTTTGAAAATATTAAAATAAATATTATATGAACTAATTAATGTGATACAGGAATTTTCTAGATGAATATGACATTTTATGAATCTATGAAATATTTTGTATTGACATTATTATCGGTTTTGATGTTATTTAAATTCCAATAAATGAATAGTGTGAAAATTTACACTATTGATATTTTATAAAAATAACATAGAATTAAATAGATTAAAAATCACATAAATATAAAAAAATTAAAAATAAATATTTATATGGTACGAAATGTCATAAAGTATACAATTTGGACACTTCACAACTCATAAGTAAGTATTTATAACCACGAAATATTTAAAATATTATTACCACAAATAAAATTTAATAGATTAAATAAAGACAAATAAAATTGATAATGATTAATGAAAAGAAAACAAGTCTAAATTTTATTTTTTGATGATATAATAACCCTATATTATCTCATATTCTAATTTGAGTCACATTGGAAGTATTAATGTGGGTTTTGATTTTATTATAAATTATTATTTTGAAAGTTTCCAAAAGTTCCCCTCTGCTCTCTTATAAATGGGAACCACCTCCCTATTCTATTAACTCCATTTTGAGTTTTCAAATGCAGAAAAACACAGCCCATTACCATTCTTGAATTATCTAGAAACATACTACAGGTCCTATAATTCTTCAAATAGAAACATTATTTCCCATAGTGGACGTATATAAGAGTCACATTGAAGAAGAGGTAACATCTTCTAATGATTCTTTCAAACTAATTTCTTCTTCTATATCCTCTATATGTGTTGTTTCTTTATTTGGTAGAAAAACCAGTGTTCCTTTTATACTGATATGATATTATGAATATGAAACAACCATATTCCATTTTCTATCCATCCTATTAAAAATGAAATCACCACGTGTGCTTACGTACGTCCTACCGTCTCCCCACATTGGTGTAATCTATTTTTCATAACCAAACTACTTGGATGGGTATAAAAATGTAAGAAATAACTATATATGATTATTTTAAAGTGATATTTATCCTTAAATGTTATACACCATACACTTCAATACAATTCCACAATCATGGGAATGATATTGTCGCTCGTGCGTACGTACGATATACCGTCTCCACAATGTGATGAGATTCATTCTCCATATTAACCGTTCAAGAATGATTATAATGTATATATAATAAATAATCATTAAAATTATGACACAATAATGATACTGGATTTATGTATATATATATTGTTTATTTACTTCCATTTTATTTAATAACGAAATGAAAACACTGTTCATGCGTACGTACGGCCTACAGACTCCATGAACAGTGTATATCAATCCATTTATCGATCAATTATATATAATTATATTGAATATATGTGATATATAAATCATTTTTTGCAATATGGATGTAATTAAATCATGATATAAGTAATAATATCATGATCAAAAATTCCGAACTTGTATGATAAATGAAATGATTATTACCCAAAATGTTACTTCAACATGGAATTCCCAAATGAATGGGTAATATAAAGTCATAAGTCAATCATATTTGATATTTTAAAACGTTATATGATTCTTAAATAAGTAAATTATATTATAAAAATCATTATATAGGAGGTTCAGACAAATAAATAAGAAATCAGACCTAATGTAAGGGATTATTTCACCTCACTTTTTTTATCTCACTTTTATTTCTGTGAGACATATGCCTTAATCACCATTTATTACTTTTGAATTGTTTTTATGCTTCCCATGAAATTTTTTATGATTTTTACTAGGTAGGATGAAATTTTCTTTATTTTTAGACCCATATTATTCAACTGATCATAAAAGGTAATGTATAATTATTACAATTTCAATCTTATCTAATATTGTTTCTTCGTAAGTATTTACTGGGTTATATTATTCATCTATGTCTGTGTTTTATAAATAATGTTTTCATAAAGATTTTACTATTTATACATGTTTCTATATAGTCATTTTTACCACGTTTTTAATTTTACTATGTGGTGTGGATGGAATCATTGGTTTGTTTACCATACACGTTACTTTTTGACTTTTCTAGAAAAAGTTTGAGGAGAATGTTTTTTAAATTATACGGCTTGAACGAATTTTTATGTTTTAATAACACCTTATTTATATGATGATTATTCTACAATATTTCAATATTATTTTCAACAAAATTCTATTTTGTTAAATTTCATGGCATTTGGAGAAAAGAAAATGATTTTTAAGAAGAAAGGATATTTTTCTCAAGAATGCATTTCAAGTGTTTATTCAAAACACATTTTCACATAAGATTATATTTATTAATATAGTTATGTTTCAAGTATAATTTTATTATTAATTACATGGTTTGATATTTTTATGATAAAAAGTTATCAATTGTTTTATATTGATTATGATATGATGGGATGATGTTTATGAAACCCATTTTGTTCATTTGGTTATAATGAAAGATTTATGTTTATTTTTTGGCACACGTAATAATGATTTCATTATGAGTTTTGTGGGACCTATATATCCCTCAAATTCATTAGGAAAATAAATATATCTCACGAGATAAAAATTGCTTGAATGGAAGGTAAATTCGGTTCAGTATTATAGGGCGGGAACCTCATGTAAACCTAGTTCAGTAATGGACTTCATCCACTATGATGGTCATAGAAGAAATTTAATAGCTACAATGGAAATCATAATATGTTATTATTGGTTTTTCCAAACTTACATGTTTTATTCCAATGATAATATTTAATGTTTAATGTTCTTTTATTATCCATGCTTTACATACTGCCATGTTTTAGGTAATTACACATGAATTTGATGATTAAATTTTATGTTTTTGTTTTTATGTTAAAATTTTTATTGATTGTTTTATGTTTTCCATGTTTACCCTTAAAAGAATTAGATCTCACCCTTTATATGTTATCTTTAAAAAAGGAAATAAAAAAGGTTTTAGGTAAGAAAACTAATGGGGAAGATCTTTAGGGGAGATGTTGAATATCCTTCACCGTGAGTAGGTGATTGTGTTCCGAGTTTCCAAAAACAATAAACTATTATGGTCCTTGGGTGTCTATTTTTTTTATGTGTAAGTTTTTTTGAAAAAGTAATGCAATTTCCATGTATGTCAACCATGAGTATCAACAAATTGTATTAGAGGAAAGGTTTAGTTAACCATTGGAAACTAGGATGTGAAAACATTATTGAGATCCCTAGAAATATTTCTAAGTTCTGTCTAGGGATGTCTCTAAGGTTTAGTATTACTATATGTTACTGTCCTAGAATTATGTTGATGATCATGAATAACCTCGGGTGAACCTAAGGTGTCATGGATTTAAGAATGTGTGATAATTTAGACATCTCATATGTTACATTTTATGATTATGTGGTTCCTTGTTATTTTAATTGTTTCTTACAATTTGGATTCTGGTTTAATTCAAAGGATGGAACGAGAAAGAATTAATTGCACATTGATTACAATGGAAAAATTAGTTACTATGATAAACAATATTGTGTAATTCCTGGAAGGAAATATATAATGATAATGTCGAATAAGTCATTGCGATATATTATTAAAAAGCTGATCATTATTTGTATTCCTATGCCATCAAATAAGAGGAAGATGAAAATTCATGCATGTTCAAATGGTGAGGAATATAGAGGAAACAAGATTATTCATTTTACATATCAAGAATAAGGGATGAATAACATTCAGGAATACATCAAATGGAGGGGAAGTTGATATCTGTGTGTGGAAAAGGGTCATAGAGTGAGAAACATTTATGGAGTTTAATGTCTTATTTTTTTTTAAACATGAGTATTAACCAACATAATTACCTGACCTAATAGGATACTTCTATATCATGGAAGGACTTATTCCATTAAATTCAATGTAGAGGGTGGATTGAAGGGTTTATGTATTGGAATTCATTTATAATGTTGTTGAGGTGCTTTTATGGTATATTGAATTATCTTTATCTAAGGCCATTTTGTTTTTCCATAACAATATAGTACTGATAACCATGAAAAGTGATTGAAATATTTTTGTAAAGAAGATGATATGCACATAATTATGGTATAAATGGATAATGAGACGTTCGATAGTATAAATTAGCACATGTTTGATAAATGTAAAAAGTGATATCATGGTTGAGTATATAGATTTTTTGGTATATTTGGGGCCTGGAAAGGATTATTTTTGATATAATTCATGTTGTCACTAAGGTTCTATAGTAATTTATGTTATTATCATATTTCAAGAGGATGCGTGATGAATTCCTTAAATTTTTTTCAATGTGACCAACATGATATGACTTATGATATATGGGGATAAATGATGGTATTATGATGCTTGTTATATGTACTTTTTGATAACTGGAATCTTTGTACTATGAGTTTGCACAGAAGTATTTCATAGAAGCCTAGTGGTTGGAACAGATTATGTTGGATATCATATAGTATTGTTGGAGGCTATTAATTATTATTATAATTATTATTTCTATTATGTTATAATTGTATAATTTTAGAAAATGGACAATACATAGGACGGGTGACAACCCGTCGCATCTGACAATGATTCAAGAATTGAACACATAACCCATTTGTGATTGGCTTTTATTTACTACCACTAGAAAATAAGAAGTCCCTGGTCAGTATAAATTTGTCTTTTTTTATTATGAGGTATGATAGTAGAAGTATAAGTCCCTTTTTTGAATCATATATAGTTAATATCACCATTATGGGACTTATGTATATTTAATAATTTGTGCTATCGTTTTTGAGATAAAGATAGATGGAATTACCTGTCATTTTAACACATGATCTGAAAACACTTCTATAATGAAAAATTCATCTTCATTTCTTCAAATAATAGATGAAGTGGAAATTGTTCATGGGATGACCAAATATGATATTACACTGAAATCAAGTAAATATTTCTCCTTATGCAAAAATTCGTCAACATCAGGGAAATGATCTTAAAAACAAAAAATTTTGTACTAGTACCCTCATATCTGATGAATCAAATGGTACCTTAGATCATCAAAAATTTTGCGCTTTGTGATTTTTGGGGTTTTCAATTCCATGTTCTCTACCACTCTCCATTAGATACCTCTAAATCCATTTTGACCCACTATAATTCAAAACCAAATCAAGAGGAATGAGAAGATGGGTTAAAAAAAAAACATCCCTCAAGATACCTCCCAAGGATCTCGCTACACATGAAACACCTCTATACACACCAAATTTCAACGATAAACCACATTATGTTGTTATAAAGTGTAAGTGGTAATCATGCACATCCATGAACACCTCATTTGATATATGAAAACTAGTCCTCATCACATCAACCCAAATGAACACAACACAGACTACACAAGCACAACCACACCGTCTCTAAAACATCAATTAGAGCGTTCTATCTTCAATGATAATATACTATCCTATATTGGAGGAACTACATCACCAAAAAATGTTTAATTAAATCATAGATAACGTGTGTCTCTTAAGAATATGGTCCTCCCCTTTTCATATGTCATGAAATTATCACACCACACACCACACACATTAAAAAACAATGTTTAAAATATCTTCTTATAAAATAGTTGTTAAAACATCAAACATCAAAGAAAAAATATCAAGAAAAACATAAAAAACTCATGGTATTAGTCATGCATCTACATCTATCTCTACCAAGAACTATCATTTTGAACACAATGCCTCCACAGCACAAGAAGCAATGGAATAGTTCATGTAATAAATTATTTATCTACATTTTCCTTGATCTCTATTAAACACTACACAAATTTCACGTAATCCTCGATATGAAATTATGTAAATTCAATGAAATTTGTATCAATGTGAAGATATTGAGAAAGATAAGAGACTTGGAAGATGTCGTGGATCCTCACCAACCACGTGGACAATGCTATCCTGTATTCCAATATGCCTGCTCACACTAACTTCTACAAGGGTCCAACAAATTTAGGATAAATATTACTCCCTCACCCAGTCCTCTACTACCCACGTTGAGGAGAATCCAACAAGAACACATGATCCCAAACATCAAACTCTAAGGGCCTCCTCCTATAATCAAAATAACACTTATTATGGTCCGGAAGAGGTTTCATCATCACACAAATGAGTTGAACTTTATCTATCATGCTCTGTAGCATATTTGGACCATGCATATCTCACTCCCCATCATCCATCAAAATCAATAGAGAAGGACATATTATCCCCTAGAAATCCTCAAACATAGCCATTATAATGGAAGAGAGTTAGATATTATTATAGTAATGTTATAACAACGGAAATTGATGATACAAAGGTCCATCAATGTATAAGATGCATGATAACAGCATTTACTCCCACTTCTGGATAGTACGTTCCATATTCCCATCATTCTGGGGTATTTAAAGTATTGTTGAGGCATAAGTGTGTGCCAGAAATATACTAAAATCCCCTCAAGACTCATGAGGTAAACTATTTGTCCTGATCTGAGACAATGGACCTCATAACTCTATCTAACTACACCACTTCATCCACATATTTTTAGACATTGTATCTACTATTCCCAACACCTTCATTGTTAATAAATGGGATGATTTCGTAAAATTATTCACTATTACACAGATAGTATCAGAGAAAACTTGATATATATGTATCCCTGTGATGAAATCCATTAAAATTACATCCTATTTATACTCAGGAATATCCAAGGGATTAAAAAAACTAGCAGGGAAAATGATGCTCGACCTTTACATATTGGGAAACCTAGAACATCAACACAAACTCCACCTCTGACTGTTTCATCCCGGGCCACCAAAATTTTACCTTCTAGCCATGATACATATTTGATGTTCCTAGATGCAATGAAAAATTAGATCTATGAAACTCAAAAACTATTAGATCATGTATTACAACCAGAAAAAACAACGTTACTCAAAACAACATATAGTTCCAACCATCCTCTAACCATCCCTCTAAATCAACAATATTGCCAACATGATCACACATCACCTCCTCATCTGAGTCTCCCCACTGAGACTCCTCCACCTACTATATTAGAGAAGATTTTATTTTCATCTGATACAAAAAACTTCTTCCATCATCCAATATACTTCTATGTGAAAGGCATCCAACCCCACCATCGCTCTCAAAGAATCCATATATTCCCTAACAACATAATTCAATGAATTTATTCTAATAGGATCATTAGCATCATTTCCCATTCTTGAGGTATAATAGATCTCCAAATTATAGTCATAAAGAACCTCCACCCACCTCAACTGTCATAGATTTAGATCATGTTGAAGAAATTATATACCTAAAACTCCTTTGAATTTTGAATAACACAATGTTCTCACCAATAAGATAATGATAATATGAGTTCCGCATAATCACAATGACTCATATCACTAGATAGTGGGTGGAGTAGTTACACCCATGACAACAGAAATTCCTAGATCCATAAGAGATCGATGATCACTGCTGCATTAGAGAGAATCTAAATCATGATTGGAAAGTGTCACAAAAACTCCTCAAGCATAACATCTTCTATTAGAAACGAGGGAACTAGAACGTTAATGAAGTTCCCCTTCATGTAACCAAACACTTTCTGACACTATTTACTCAGAAAGGATTTGGCATTTCCCATTAAAATATGTTAATGGGGATAAAAATTAATAGGAATTGGGTAAAAACCTCTAATAATAGCCTAAGATACCATGGAAGATACGAACCTCTACCACATTATTGGGTGATTCCCAAGAAAAAAACTAGTTAAACCATAACGAGGTATATTATAACACAATACTGGGACAACACATGCCCCAGGATGTGCACTAGATGTGTCAAAAACATACTCTTGGTCAACATTCTATAGAGATGGTGGTGTCAAATAACCAAGAAGATAGTTATGATATGTCTGGATCATATTTTGACATCAAATAGACAAATATTTAATTGATGAAGATAAAAATTAATTAATATATGAACTCACAAAAAATGGATTTTATATGTTCCATGAGTACACCTAGTGAATTTGTTACACCGAATGGAATGAATACAAATCTATGTTCCCATACCTGCATCTCATGTCAGACTTTGTGTTATCTCCATCCTTCACCATTAACTATTTTTATCCAGACTACAACATGATATTAGAAAACAAAATCACCCTTCTGAGTTGGTTAAAAATATATTCTATCCTCAGAAGAGGGTAACAACTTTTAACTGTCACATAACTCAACCAACGATAGTCAATACTCAACCTCTGAAAACCATTTTCCTTTTCCTGAAAAACAATGTAGAATCCTAAGAAGACACACTGGGAAAGTTTAAACTCTTCTAAATTATATCATATATCATAATCTATAACTCCCACAAATTGGAGGGTTTATTACTATAAGGGGAAATCAAAATCCTAGAATCATCATGCTACAAATCAATCCAGAAATCATTATCATGTTGAGTGGTTAACACCACAACCTCTTCAAGGAAAACATTTAGGAACTCCCAAAAGACCCAATGAGCCTCTTCCATCTTATTTTACAATGATTCCACTAACAACTCATCCAAAAAGAAATGAAAAGTTTCCAAATGATTACTACCCACCTTTAATCTCCTATCTCTAATGAAAATCACACCTTGTGCATCCTCATCTAAAAACACGAATGTCATTGAGAAGTGTTTAATAACATCACATATTAAATTAATAATGTTGATGATGAGTGTGAAATTTTATGGTTTCATATATAACAATAAGAGATCCCCATGGGACAGATGTCGTCCCATCATCAGTCTACACCCCCGGAACACATCAAACACGATGGTATATCCTCTAATTAGCGTAGCAACACTAGGGGAACATGAATCCTTTATATGTATTATCTATGATAAGGGGTTGAAGAATGTGAAACAAAGTGGTGTGAATATACTTAATTCAAAAATCACAGGAAAAGTTACTGAATAGAATAATAATACCTATCACGATCATTGGACTCACTAGAACAGCTGGCTCTATTATGTTCAACCGAGCATTCCCATATTCACTGCATATATACTGATAAAAACCACCATTTAAATTTTCATATTATGGGACTTGAACATGATTATAATCCCCATGCCATCCTATAAATGTTTTTTCTCCCCTCGGCGAAGCAAAACATGCCACCTGTACTGCTAAAATGGTCTCACTGGAAATTGCTTCTAATGCTAACAATGAACATGTTCACCTCCACCAAACGGATCTTAGGGAACCACTATGAAATAACTATATAAATTACTATGAAACACAAAGACATAATAAACTAGTAAGAATATCACATGAAAATAACAAAAACCTCTAAAAATAGTATGCCAGAAAGGATACTGGTGAGGTCAACTCAATTCTTGTCGAATCCTTAAAGGTCTTGACACCTGCAAACATCCACTAACAACTAATCCTCTCAAATAAATCAATTATATACTCTATCTTGGTAGTCATACTCATTATGTTATACTCTTGGTCACATCCTCCATTATATGAACTACCAAATACATTGGTAAGATAAAAATGTAATAAAATACTAGATAGAAAGATTGAGTGCCTCATCAAGACATATCACAAGAGACTCCTCATATAAAATGAGTTGTGGGGGAAAATGTAGAAGATCCTTGAACATTATCCCAATATCTCACACTATTATACTATCCTATAGAAGTGAGATTACCTATATCATCCTCTCATCCATCATTGTTTATTAATGGAACTCATCTCGGAACTCCTTCTGGAATTCGACCCACAAAACGTCTCCCTCCTTCCGCTCCCCCGTATACAACGACCACCAATACCACACTGATCATCAAATCAGAATGACCACCAAAGGGTCCCATTATACATTTAGTACCCAATTAAAATTGAACATGATCTCAAGATCTTTTAACCAACACTCTGTCTCCATATCTCAAACACAATCCTCATACATTCCCAAAGCATGCTGCAAGAAAGAACCAAATATACCAATCCATTGGTCATCATGTTTATCCAAATAAACAATATTGTGATCAATAAAAATAGCCTACTGATTATCTACTACCTGATCCACACATAGATGATGTCCAAGAGACATAGATAGAATGAAAACAAATATTTCCTATGACTGATTAGAATGTAATTTTATCAAGGTTTGTCTTAATTAAAAATACTTATTTGCAAATTTAAACCTTCCTAAAAAAACCCAATTCAAACATGAACATTATTAGTTATGATGCATGAAACTTTCTAAGGTCTTTATCCTACAGTAAGGACTTTCTTACCTGGAAATTAAATATACTAAAATTCTATGCACTAAATCATGGGGGACCCTAAAATTATATTTCCTATCTAGTCTCCCTAGTCTATGTCATGCACCAAGGTCAACTGGAACTGTTGTAAGACCATCCCATGTAATAATCCAAATGTCTAAATCCAAAATACATCCTATCACTCAACCATAATCCTATGATAAAACTGATTCGTTATCCCATCCCTCCAATGATACCCAAACTAAGTTGGAAATTAACAAAGGGTGATAATGACCCACTATGTCCCATCATCGAAGAGGCCTCGGGTTGGCGACTAGAACCAATGGTGTACAAATTTCACAATATGAGAGAAAACCCCATTTTAAGAAAAAATAAATATCGGGAGATAGGATAAGTAATCAAAATTAAAAATCCATGACATAATATAAAAATAAATCAAAATTCCATCCCACATTCATTTGTAAAATAGGACTATTACAATATACAATTCTCTAATATAAATACCAAAATAAAAGATAACATGTGACAAACTACTTGCAAGATCCCAGCTAGTGAAGTCCAGCATGAACTGTGAAATTCACTTGGAAACCTAAAAACTTTTTTATTTACTTAATACATGTATAATTAGTTGGAAAACCAATGTTTCTAATGAACATGTTAATGATGTATACTGATCCCCCAATGAGAAAACAACAGAACCAAACAACACCTAAGCAGATATACTAACCAACACAACCCCACCACGTAACTCTCACTATGTAATGAAAAACATATAATATAATAAAAATTAAGTTGATGATAGGGTACCATGTTTTCACATTCCCAATGGTATGACTCTCTTTCCCAATGTTGAATGTCCTACTGCTGCCATCCCTTCGGTACACCACAACACATTTCGCCCGCACACACCTGGGAAAAAAACCACAACACATCCTACCCAAACACAAATAGTCCTCACAACACATCATACCCATCCAAAAATGGGCCTCAAAACACATCACATATCATCTTGAAGACACCTATTAAAGAACACCATATCTCATCTTGAAGGAACCTAGAAATTCACACCACATCACATGCAAACACCAAGGCCATTACATCATACCCGAAAACATTTGGGATATAACAACCACAATATAAGACAATATAATAACTCAATACCTTCTAAGACTGTGCCATAATATCCTCTTCAAGATGAGAGAGTGGAAAAGAGAGAGAACCCAACCTTCAATACTCCTCCCTGAATGTTAGGAAATAAACCCTCCCATGAGACAATGCTGGTGTTGGGAATATACTGGTCAACCAGGGTTGGGTGTGAATAGAAATAAAAATTAAAATACAATTATAAAAATATATAATACAAGACACTCAATACAATTATATGGGTTTAGAAAAAAACTGGACATCAAACCACACCATCACGTTTTCTTCCACTTCTAAATGGATAACAATACACAACAAGAAGAAACCCCCATTTAAAATTTCCAACCAATTAATTTAAACATCTCTCTTTCATTAACCAGACTAACCCAAAAACATAATAGAATTATTAAATAGTTATTTATTCATTCCATCACTACCCAAAAAACTATCAATCATGACACAAATCGAACACTATATTAACTATAATGGTAGGTTAACACACTTCACATTGAAGACACATCACACCACAATATCAATAAACATGGTGAATCATTCTTCATGATATCATTGGTGAATCACCTATCCCAAAAAAATCTATCAATCATCAAATTCATACATATAAAAAAAATACCAACCAAACTAAAACCCCCAACTCAAAACCACATTTAGAAACATAACATATCACAACTATTTTCACAGCCTTATTACATCATTCCACCATGCTAGGATTTCCATGTCAATAGATCAAACCACATATGTATAACCATACCCAATACCACATAACAACAAAAAATGATTTTTTTTCATATTTAACAATTCATCCATTTATTAATTACACTTTTTTATTTTGATGTTATCCCAAAATCTGTATGATTTTGGGGAATCCATTTACTATTCGAATATACATGGTTGACCATTTATTAATAATAAAATTGTTCAATGAAAAAAATGAATTTTAGAAGACATTTGATGCTCAATCAAGGTCCACCAACAGCTAGTATTTTAAGTGGGTAGTCATCCCATTCAAATCAAAATATCAACAAATCAATAAAATAGAAACTTTCATCAATTTTCCCAGTCCCTATATATTGATCTCAAATATATTCAATTATCATTATTTAACATTATGAAACCATCTCCTAAATGGAAAAAATACATCTACCCACTAAGTATAAATGAAAAATTAAGAAAGATAAATGAAAATTACTTGGAAGAATATGTGATTGGCACATCCTAGCTACAGAAAAATATGGGTGTTGATGCAGTTGGAAAAGAACAATGGAAAAAAAATAAAAGAACCATCCTAAATGTATGAACCTAGTGGTATGAATAACAATTGGAATCCTTTATCAAGAGAATAAAAGATGAAATAATCAAGGTAGGATGTGTATTTAATTTTTTATGATATAAACAAAGTCATAGGTTTGAATACTTTTTGGATTTTCAATTAATAGTAGATCAGTTAAATACCATGTGTTTTGACAAAACAAAATCCCATGGACTCTTATGATTTTAATATAAGATTTATTGGATTTGAAGCAGTCTAAAATTCATTCAAATTAGAAAATAAAATCATTTTATGCCAATGAATATATCAAATGGGAAAACAAGAAGATGCTGGAAGCACTATACATGATTCAATGTTAGATGGGGTACCTTTTAAGGATGCACCACTATTAAGACACCATTAGGTATGGCACCACTCATTGATGGACTATTTTTTGAGAAATAGTTAGGAATGTAATCGTTCGATGAGGAACCACCAAATGAAAAAAATACACCATCTGTGTGTCACCATGAGATGAGTCACTGCTAAGGCACAGCTGGATGAAAGTCCTCCAGTGAGCCACCGCCAGTGAGTAACTACCAAAAAGACACCACCAGTGAGTGATGACCAGAGAGCCACTGCGAGATATCCACCACAAGTGAGGGACCAGTTGTGAGACACCTCTAGTGAGCGACCAAAAGGGTGAGCCACCTCTAGGGAGAGCCACCACTACAAAACATGAAAAACATGGAATTTTATAATGTTTTTAAAAGAGTAACCATGACCTCCCAAAACACATAAAACACTAGATTCCCACAATATAATGGACAGTAGAGGTCCTAACCATTATAAATCTTCTTTTGAGAATTTTTTTCTATGGATACACAAGATCATACTGACCATAAATATATGCATAGCATTAGGCGAAACATCAATAGTGAAAAGAATTTCTAGAAATATAATTTTTCTTATCAGATACTCCATCAGTTTCAAGTCCATCGACATAGAGTTCATGTTTCATCAGACTCAATGTTGGTTAGAATGTTGGAATGTTGATGAATAGTTTAAATCAATACAGTGGATTCAGGAGTAAGAGTGTTTTGTAATTTCAATCCATAAGACATCTTATTCATTTTTAGTATTAAATTTTCAAAATATCATACGTTTTTTATGAAAATATTGATGCAAGCCTTGTGAATAAGAGTGCGAGAATTTTTCCACTAAAAAGTAATGAAATTTTTTTGAATGAATGTAGGTTATTATTGTATTATAATTCATAATACATTAATATGTAAGTTAAAAAGTTATTTTCTATTCAGAGATTTATCATAAATGATGATAATGTTTCATGATAAAAAAATTTGAAGAATGAAGGATGTTGAAGTTTTCTTTACAATTTATATAAATTCTAGTAACCTAGAAATAGAATATCATATCTCAAATAATGTGATTCAAAATTCATCATAAGTTATTATGAGTAATGAGGATAATGATTCAATAATTTTTGAGTGATTTAAATATTATATTTAGATTATTAGAGAAACTAGATATTGATCGATTTGAAAGAGATGATTTATTAATGATTAATGATTATAATTAATTTTTTTCACTTGAGAATATGTAAAATACTTATGTTTATTTTGATTCTGATCCATCATACTAGGAAAAATATTTGATATAATGGATAATGTCTTCATACAAGAAATCCATTAGGAGAAGTGCTTACAGAAAAATAATTGGTAGGAAATTTTGTTATCATAATGCAGGGATCATCCAGATGAGAATACTATTATAATGAGGAAGTGTTTGAGAATATGAAAAGTGATTGAGTTTTCTCTATTATCAAAATCATTTACATGATTCAATCAAGTTTACAGAAGATACAATTTTATTTGGATAGTTGATTGGATAAAGAAAACCTACTTATATTCCATCAGATACATAAATATCATAAGATTTTTTTAAGAATAAATACATTTAGAATGTGGTGGTAATGTTTCCAGATAATGATCAATGGAGGTTCCACCTGACTGAAGAAAGGATATCATGTATAAGAAGGCTCGTTTTGGAGTTGATTCAAGAATATTCTTAATGGAGTGTCAATAGTTTAATTTTTAAAGCATGAAATACGAAAATTCAATTATCTCAAATTTTGGGAACTCTAGAGAAAGGGTAAGGTATTCCATTTTCCCACCATTAAAATTTTGATATGACTATAAATTGATTAACAAGAAATTCATATTATACTAACTTTCACTAGGGTAGAAAATGAATATCACTATAGAGTTAATTTTAATGTTATATTTGTAGACCGTGACCTTATTAAAAGGTAAAAAATATAAATGTTTTTTCTCCACTGAGTAAGATCAGACTCATAAAATTGGAAATGATTGGGTAATGATGATTTAAATTCGGGTCATTTTACTGAGAACATTAGACTAAATTCATTGTGTAGAGTCAATAATTTTTAACCATATTAGACTAAGAGAATCTGACCTAGCCACATCAGTCTACGGATTTTGGATAGGTCATGTGTGATGAAGTTTTAACAAAAACATCATTCTTTTATTTTGGATATTTTTTTAAAAAATAATTTTTAACTGGAAGGAGATAGTATAAGTAAACCTTTCAGGAGACAGAAGGTGTCTAAATGGAGTTTTAAAATGTTATATTCCCTTATCCATTATATTTAATTTCCAATGACCGATGAAAGTTTCTATTAAAAGTATTTATGTTCTCAATTTGAAGAAAAACCTTGTAAATCTATTTTTAATTAAATTCATTCCTTATTATCATGGATGATTATTTAATAAAATATTATATTGAAAATTAAATTGAATTCATGATTGGGTTATTTCATTAAATGTATGGTAACTTCTAAAAAGTGAACAACATATTTATCCCCTCCTCTCAATTATTATTAGATACATTTGAACTTCAGTGGAAATACTAGAGGTAGCACTGGTTGCTAATGGACCACCACATCTGTATCTTGGTCATTGCTGCCCACCTAAAGTATTTCAAGAGTATTTCAGAGTGGTATAGCTATAAAAAATCCAAAAGCACACCTAAACAATATACCAAATATTTGAGAATTACTGATTGAAACAAAACTAATGGAAAGGGTTTATTACCCAATAACCCACATTAGAGGTTAGGGTATTGGAATGTGATCATGTTTATACTTATAGGGTTTCTTATATATGGATTCTCAATTACAATTTAAGGAGGAATGAACTCATTAAATTGAACCAAGAATTCTCGTTTATATGAAACCTTTTTACCTATAATTCAAAATTTATATATTCAATTTAAAATAGAGTATAAAAATAAAGCAAGTATCACTTTAAAGGATTTTTATTCCCAGTTTATAAAGGAACATAATTTTTAAAAATGGAAATTTATTCCCAATTTAATCCAAATAAATATATTATATTTTGTCTCAAAATATAATGGTAAAAATACGATGAATAGATTCAATGAATTTCAATTTTCCATTTATATAGGCACATTAAAATTATAAATTGAAATTGGTAGCCACTTAATCTCAACCAATCTCCTCCTCATTTCAGCAATGTTTTATTTCTTACATGTACCAACATTAGATATTTAATATTACAACATCAATATATATAGGAAAAAACCAATTAACATGATGCTTTCATTTTTAAAACCCAATTATTGTTTGACGAATAAATAATTTGTGTTTACATCACAACCAAGGTATGCTCAATAATCATAGTAAAAACATACAATTTAACTTATAAAATGAACATATATGGAATGTAATAAGTATGGAATATACATACCTAGGTTCATATAATGATTAATGTAACAATATTTCGTTCCATATATCTTCAAGCTAGAATATACATAATGAATAAAAAATGAAAAATTCATTTTAATCACTAAAAGTGAAATTTATATCAACATTAATATTATAATTATTGAATAGAAATATTCTATTCCAAGGAAACTCAGTGTTTAACCATAATGTGAATTATATTCTCAAAAGAATAGTATATGAACAAGATCCCTATTATTCTTATCCTCATATCTATATTCCAAATCAGTAAGAAAAGTAAAGGACTTCCTCTTATTAGACATTGTGAATTCTGGGAGCTGGATCACTCATAAGAAGCTAAACCCAATAGGACACATTGCTTCTAGTTCCACTCCCAATATTATATGGTCTAATGAATAATAGAAATGTACTATAGAGTACTAGTGAAGAGACTATTCTCTCATGTTTTGGTGGAGAAAAATATATAAATTTATAGATAAACATCGAAAGTGTCATAATAATGAATATGTTTAAGGATACAAAACCAAACATTAGCATAAAATAAATAAGTAATAAAATATAATGATTATTAGTATCATTTACAAAATAATTCAATTTCATTCCACTAAAAAATTTATAAATACATACATGTTATTTGTAGTAGAGAAAAATAAATACTGTATAAATTAATAATAAAATAAATAAACATTTAATCCATTTCACGGTTTAGCCCAATAATCGGTTAACAAGATCTTATACGAAAGAAATCAGCCAATGTGTGCAATGAGGGATGCTTTAATTCTCCACACCTATGGTCATATAATCATCTCTGGTAACAATTTTGTCCCAAATAAGGTGTGATATAAATCACATTAGGTCACTACCAGCAATGTCCACACAATTTAGTCTATGAATATAAACCGAAATAGTGTGATGGTATTTATAAAAGTAATGAAGTGAAAAAAATATTCGATACCTTCTTTAGCAACTATTAGAAATATATATATGAATATGTGATAATTTAATTAATAATGATATATTTTATAATAATGATATTATGTGTAAAATATACCACAAATCCTTTAAACGAAAATAATAATTGTGGATTCATAGTCTAACCAATTAACACTTGGCCTAAGGGTTCAAGCCAAATCATAGTTGTAACTCATTCCATGTAAATATAAGGTGTCCTTGTAAAACCATGGGGTACACCAAAGGAATTCCAATGTAAAATATTATAACTAAATCCATAGATCACATCCATAATAATAAAGAGATATGCATTATGGGGGAAAAGTGTGAACTTGTGTCATTATTTGTCTATAGACATTAAGTTGAATCTGAGGAGCATATCCAAGGAATTATAATATAAAAAAAGATTAAAGTGAATAACCACTACAATTCTGAGGCATTCAAATAATAATAAATAGACCAACTTCTATGGTGGTTATATCCTACAAAAATCTACTAAATTAACCAAATTGAAATCCTTTGACTGCTCATGGAATTCTCCTCAGAAAACGATGTTGCCCCAATTCTGAAAATTCTTATAATGATGAAAAATTTTAATACATAGAAGGAACCTTATTTAAATTTTAATTATTTATATATATATATATGTCATTGCAGGTCATGTAATATGAATTCAAAAAGTAAATTCTTTGGTATATTATATTACATCTATACATAAATGATAATGTAAAATAAAAAATTGCAACCAATTATAAATTCTATTATTTTTTATTGGACTTGGAATTTCAACATATATATATATATATATTTCATTTAACTATTTAATGTTTCATTTTTTTTGGATCTAACACTTACCACATCAAAGATTAAGTAGTGAACTCCTTAACAATGTCCTACCTAAATAAAAAAATTGTGGATGTGTAATGATGATCATACCTAGAGTATTCCATTTAGACAATTGAAGATCAATTCAGTTTTTAGATGAATAATTTTTTTGGAGAACCTAGGTGGAGTGGAATGAAGAAATTCAACAAGAAAAAATATAGTATAATTTTCATTAAAAATATAAAAATAAATAAAGAGGTTCAATATATAAAAATTTATGTTCAAATATTAATTTTACAACTCCATTGATGGGTTTATATTTTGGCCTCATGTATGTCCAATACGCACACTAAACATGGATCAATTATCTTCCACAGAATTGAATGTTTTATGTTCTCTAATTGGGAAAAAAATTTCAATCATTTAAGTTTCCTATACTATTTTCCATAGTTATCATGCACATATTTGTTGACATGGTCACATAGATAGAGAAATCCTTTTGTTCTTATTCGTTACACTCAAAACACCACAATGTTTGATCAAATTATGCACTCTAGGATAAATGGATTCTATTAACTATGTCTTCTAGTTGTTTTGTCAACTTTTCTTTGTTCCATGCTATGAACATTCCTTAAAAAGACAAATTACAATTATTAATTATTTATAATAATTGATTAAAATAAAACCATAGAATTAAACCGAAAAAATAGGATCAATACCAAAATGAAAAACCATGTTAATTAAGAAAAAATATCATGAAGGGTCATATTACCTCTATAATGGGACGTCAGTCTTCCAATAACATTAAAAAATTGGTAAATTTTTTATTAAAATATATTTGACTGATTAATATGAGATGGATATGTAATCCCATTATAGTACATCCATATTGAAAGAATATAATTATTAATCCATAATAAAATATTATCACTATTATTAATGATCTCAAAAACAAATCCATATCCTAAAAAAAATTTATGATATAAATACCCTTACCTAAATTATTAAAATCCCGAAATGTTCTTGAATCACCAGATAATGAAAAATACCATAAAAATTTATTAATGAACCATTTTTATTTAGATATAAATTTTATAAACATCATATATAATTGTTCACTACATCTATATTAGCATCTAATTATCATTTTAAATTATCACGTGTGGGAAATCTTGATAGTTTTATTGTATTTTAGTAATTTCATATTTTTTATTAATTATTCACTCATATAAAATAATTTCAATATGATATATTGTACCTAAATTTATTGTTTATAATTATATGTAACGTTTTATTTTCATTATATGGTTGTATTGGTGATGATTCATTAAAATTAATTTGATGAATATCATGTTTCAAATATTTTTAACAAATAATCAGTTGTAATATAAATAATGATTTTAATGAAATTTCTACCATTATAGAACCAAAATCATAACATTATTTTATTATTTAGATAATAAAGTATGACTAATTGTGTTCTCAATGTAATCATGGATACTATCATATAATATTTTTCATGTATCTATCTAAACCGAACCAAATATAAACATACTGTAAAAAATTGATGATTATAACTCTAAAATTGATTTATTTTTTGATAATATCATTCTTTAATAAATAATATACATATATTTTACATATGGATATGGAGGTGAATAGAATTAATATATTTGTACTTTAATAACTATATTATATTAAAAAATAGAAACACTACTTCGTGTAGATGGTAGTTCATACAATTCATTGTTTACATTTACATTTAATGGATAATGAATGTAAAATATAGTGGATTATAATTTTTCTCATCAATATTTTAATATATATATATATATAAATTACTTTTATTCCCCACTATCACCAATATAATAAGTGAATATTGTGAGTGGTGAAAAATGATTCTTCTTTGTGGATATGGTATACTAAAAAATCCAAAAATGCAAATTATGATTTTATTAATAGGAAATGGGATGGTTATTTCATTTTAAATATTTTATAATAATAAAACTTGTTTACAAAAAATATTAATTTAAATTTAGATATATTAAATATATATGTTTTGGAGTAAAATTATGAAAAGAAATGTCATTGGGAATAAAAATTAATCATGGTGAAGACATTGGTTTTCACTTAGAAGAATCCATGGAAATATAAGGCCTAAATAAATATATATTGATATAATTATCAAGGAATTTAAATTCAATTTAAATGGAAAAAATAAAATTATTTCTATTTGGAAATCAAATTCTTTGAGATGTCTCAAAGGGTGATGAGTTCCCTAGTTATGAATGGTGAGAATGAATTTTATGTAGATTTAAATAGTAATTATAAAGGGTCCAATGACAGAAAATATAATCAAGAAACAAGTATTTAAAATAATATATTTGGGGATGCTATAAGGACCCTCATCTCTTAAAAAGTACTTTTTAGTCATTTTTTGTCTTTTCGTAATATATATTTCACTATTAATTTTTTTGTTTTACAAATCCAACTAATTTATAATTAGTTAATTTATTTTTACTAAAAAAATATTCGTAATAAAATACTTATTATGAACTACTTCCAAATAAAATATTTCTGCATTTAATAAAATGTTTAGTTTTATTAAAAATTAATTTAAACAAGATCAAATGTAATATATTAAAACACCTTTTTTTTAAAAAGTGTGTTTCTTCGAAAAAAATATGCCTAAAGGATAAAATTTTCAAAGTATTTTATTTCAACAATTTATGTTGGTTGATTAATATAATAATAAAAAATTTATTTCTTTATAATTAATCAAATGTTTCGGAGAAATCTAATATTAATAGAATTAAATAAAAAGATTTTTTATTTGAAACTATTTTTTTTGTTATTAAAAATATATTTTCTATATTCAAAAATGTATCTTCAATGATATATATTTAAATCATAACAAATATTTGATCTGGAAAAATGATTAATATTTTCTAATGTTTCCCATACATTTTTTCACAAATTATGTGTTTTTAGTAAAATTTATATTTTAATTATAAATGTAAAAATAATATATCAAATAAATATATAAAAAATCACCATTAAAATATTCATATTTTATTTTCATAATGAACTTAATTTTATAAACATTAAATGCTAAAATTTATAAATTATTATTTATCACGAAAAAAATAGAAATTAATATATATTTTAATGAAAATTGATGTGTTTAATAGTTATCAATTAATTATATTATTTAACATAAATTTATAATTAAAATATTTTTTAATACATTATTTGATATATTTTAATATAATGTTCCATAATAATAATCAAATAAAGGTGGTATATTTAATTTATTATTTTTTAAACAATAATTAGAGATAAAATAATTTAACTATGTGAATTTTTTATCTCTAAAAATTTAAAATTTGTATTTATTGTTATCATTATTCTACTAGAGTTTTGAATCCCAATAAATGTTATTAATAATTATTGTATAATATATCCCAACATGTTTTGGTTTGGTGTTTCATGTGGAGAATTCAATGTAACATAGTATGATAAATATATATATTCCAAAACCAATAGGTGTTAAATTCGTCCCCATTAAAAAAATTACACCCTCATAGTTTTTAATTATAACCTATTTTTGAAAATATTTATTGCTATCGAAATTATACCTAACTGAAGATAAAATTTGTTGATAAATACCATCATCACAATCATATGAAAATATATCATTTTCTATATAATAGGTGTATCACCAATATCGGGATTTTCACCAACCATTTGATTAAGGAGTCTATATGTATTTGGTATTATGTCAAAAAATATATTATTTTATTCAAAATGTTTACAAAATTTACCGTAACATTTATAGGCTTTAGATGGTTCATATGATATGTCAGTCCCATTTTTTAAATAACTGTTCCATTAATTATGGAGGATAATTTCAACACATTAAATACATTTATTGGTGGATAATATGTTTTTAAATTTTAATTGTCCAAAATTATTAAATATGGTATTAAGCACGTAAATAATTTATCTTTGATAAATAAATAACCAGGGTGGTCATTTGATGTTTTTAATTAGAATTCATGTTACAATGTTGTGGTTTGAAGATGTATCAAATATGTCTCTCATGTTTCTTTAGTGGATGATCAGTGTAACATATTCTATTTTATAATTTGGACCCATATTTCTTGTTGTGATTGAATATTATATATCTTTTTATATTTTAATATAAGTTTTATAAAATTTATTATTTCTATATGAACATGAATTTGAGAAATAACTGATAAAATTACCATACTCCTCACAATTTAAGAACTAGAGTGTGTGTGGTGAATTACATGTAATCTTATTTACATTGTTTTTCTTACCATCACTTTCATACCCATTTGAAAATAATCTAATTCATTGATACACATTATATATTTGAATTAATTTCAATACATTTAATGAAGTTTTTTTGGATCAACCTCCAATAATTTTGTCATGAAGGTAGCATGTTTTTATTCAATCTATGTGACTTTTCATTTGTGTATCAAATAATACCATCTATATTTTTTTGTCTATATAATTCTTAGAGTATCCTAAAACAATTTACAGATCATTTTTACATAGTGACACCTCTTCAAATATTTTAATATACATATATCTAATTCCATTTGATATATATTTTACAGATAACTAAATTATAATTCAATCATACTTTTGGTTGCTGTAATAAAAAATGTGTCATTCATTGATATTATTGTGATGTTAACATCTTAAATGAAAATTGATTATTCACCATTTTTTTAAAAAATGTATAAATGTTTCCCCATTTACATATAATTAATTTATAGAAAATTCTTACAAAAAATATATATTCATAATCTCCACTTATTATATATATTATACACTTATTTTACCATGTAATCTATAATGAGATATTACCATTAGTTTGAAAAAACATAAAAATAATAAATTGTAAGAACAACTATATAATTATATGGGCACTATAGAATATAAAATATTATTTTGGCCAAATTTATCCCTACTCAATATTTAATGGATTACAATTCCTACTAAAAGAGGGTGTAGGATTCCTCAAGAATGTTTCAATATTGCGCTACTCCATCATTGGTGTTTTCAACAACACAACAAAATTAATGTTTTTGAATATATATTTAAATTACTAGATAATCCTTACTATGTTTTTTTATCGTATCTGTATAAACATTGGGTTTTTCATTTTCTTAATCTTCACATTATCTATCACACAAATTTTTAAATCATTTCATCCATGTTCTTGCCATTACCATTATAAAATTATTATTTGGAATGTGTATACTATTTTTAGTGAAATTTCTTATAAGGTAATTGTATTCATATAAGGGGGATTTCATATATGAATTGAATATGTTATATTATGTATCTATCTTTTTCAATCTACATTATCAATGGTTAGTATTATAATATATTTTTTACATTTTAAAATGATTCAAAGTGGGTCATAATGATAATGGGAATCATAAAATGTATATAATTTTTTTGTTTGAAACAAGGAGAAATATTAGGCTTCTTTGTCATGCACTAGGATAAAATTGATATATTGAAAAATATTCCATATTATATTTTACTACTCCTTCATATATCTGTTCTAGATGAAATAGATATATGTATTATCCATTAAAAGATTTTTTCCTAGAAAAAACAAAAAAAATCCTCTACCAAAATATCATGATATTATCCAATAAATAAATATATACAATAGACATATCGCATGTTATTTTACAAATTATTTATAATAAATTATGAAACAAATTAAACCCTCAATCGATATCATCATATGATATCGTAGATGAATAAAAATTATTTAATTATTTTAAATAAATAATAATTTCATAACAAAAATAATTTTACATACTAATGATACTATTATTTAGTGTCATGGATGAATACCAACAGAAAAAATATATTTTACAAAATTATTCCAAATTTACTCATAACCACTCAAATATAAACCCCATTATAAATTACACACTTGTAATACCAACCATTTATCTAATGGAAAAATTTTATAATAAAGTGGTGAGAAATGTTTCATATTAAGGTAAACATTGGATATAACCAATGAGGATTAAATGTGATAGAATGATAAGTATATGGGTATGAAATGATAGTGAAGATCCATGAATATAACATTTGGATGACATGCCATATATAACATGGAGAAAAATACATGTAAATTTTAAAATAAATGTACATAAAGATACATAAATATAGAATCAAATTACAATATTAATCATAAAATAATTGGTCATGAATAATTATTTATTTTCCATAGTTTATCAGGATTTAGTTACCTATATCTAGTGATTGCTCAAGAATCAATAATCTTTTCCACCTAGTATATAATTCCTCACAACATGATTTGAATTATCTCATGGTATAAAAAGATTTAGCCTATGTATTGTAATTCTATATATGTCACAAAAATTACTTATTAAAAAATCATGAATTGGTGATCCATATGATATTAATCACTAATTAAATAAATAATACACATGGAATAAAATTGGTTTCATTCAATCAATTATTATGAAACCACGCAATGAGGAACGTGTTTCAAATCATTTCGGGATAGTAATTAAAATTCATCTCATGAATATAAGTGGATTATACCCACAAAAAAATTTACCCTGAAATATTAAATATTAATTACATCTAGATGGTTATTGGTAAAAATATATTTAATTTTAAAAATACTTTATAATTAAATATGAAATTTTTGAGAAAACATAAAAATGTTTTTTAATAAACCAATTATAATTACCATAAAATGTAAATTTACTGTAATAGTGAAAGTTAATTATTGGTATTATTATTTCTGAAAAAATTACAGGAATGAATTTTAAAAATACATAATCATAATTAAATATAAATAAAATATCCTTAAAGAGATTCATGGGTAACAAAATGGTGAATTATATGAAGTGTGATTACTTTTACTTTTGAAATATAATTTTCTAAAAAGGATCTCTTAAATACAGAACCTTGTTACAAAATGAAAATTGATTTAATTATAAAAATCATAAATGTGAAAATTCAACATCAATAATATATACAAAAAATAATAAAAAGATGTATCAAAATAAATGTTAAGATGATGATAAATTATTTCATTTGGAAACAATATAAAATTATTTTAAAATACGATTATTGAAAATCTATATCAAACAAATAATTAAAAAACATCCTTTTGAAATGTGGTGAAATGAAATATGATGTTCTCATGAGATAAATTATAAATGGGTATCTAAATATAGAGAATTAAATTAATTGAAAAAGAAAATATTTACTTGTTATGGATTCCATTTTAATGTATAATGTGAAATATTCTCATCAATCACCTTATTTTTATGGTAAATAAATTCATCATTGAGGAATTGTTTCATAAAAAATTTGTTCATTTCTCCAAATAAGAAGATATACACCAAGAAATAAAATCGTAGGGATGAAACAAATAATTTTATATGAAATTAAATACAACATTTTGACTAAAACTCAATGTATGGAATTTAAATTACAAAAAAAAATCATGACTATAGTATCCATTGAATAAAAATCCATTGAAGGCAAAAACATTAATGGCTCCTCTAACTCGATGAATTTCATATATTTTGTAAAATAAATCAATTATGACGTAATGAAACCTTATCAAGGATTTCATGGTTCAGAATAATTAATAATACACATGAAATTAATGTTGAAATAAGGAAACTCATACCGTAATCATGACTCCCACTAAATCTTTATATATATATATATATAATAATAAAGATATATATTGTAATATCATATTTGAAATTATAATTTACTTAAAAAAAATTGGTAGTCGTTATTTGTAATTGTTCTATAAAAATTGTTTTGTTTGTATTTTTCTATTTTTGAAATCAATTATCAATAATTTTTTTGAGATTACATTATAATAGTAGTTGTTTTCTTCATTATTAATATATTTTTTATTATTACCATACAATAAATGTTTCTTGAATTCATTCTTTATAATTATTTATAATGTAATATTTCCATCCAATGAGTTTTTTGGATCCATAATGATTAAATAGGTTAATTAAATGTTTGATAGGTTTTTAATTATCTAACAATTGTATCATATTTAATGAGTCAAATATTATAGATACATTTCATTAAAAATAATATAAATATTTATTTATTTATAAAATATCTTTTTTTATTTGTATTCTCCTTTTCATCTAAGGAATTATCTAATTTCATTATTTATATTAGTAGTAACAGAGATCCAAATAAAAACATACCATAATTAACATATTTCTATGATTGTGAAAGAGGTTTTATTTGTAATTACATAATTATAAAATATTCATAATGTTATTGATTATATAATTTTTAATGCACCAACCCCAGTTACCTAGTGTCGGTGCATTATTACATAACATTGGCATGATCACAAGAATTATCAAGTCTCCAAAGACCGATTAGTTTAGTAGCCTTGGAAACACTAGTTACATTCAAAAGTTTACATTAAATCATAAAATTAAAACTACAACAAAATAGTCTCCATAGTCCTCACTCATATCCCCTCATACTATCCCTATAAGTCATTCATAAAATACATACTCACATTCTGTGAAAAATAAAACATTTAAAGGGCTGAGCTTAGATACCCAGTAATGATAACAATATAGTGGAAACATTCAAAAATAAGCATAAACATTTAGGGAAATGTATAACTAAAACAAAAGCCTTTTAAACATGAACATCAGCATAATATGGTATAAATAAAATGAAATAATTCCATTTACTTATTGACAAGTATATTCTATTAATCGAATAATCAGTTGCAATATCAATAACCACTTTCATAATGATGGAATGCATACTTCCAGTATATCATAACCACGTAGCCAGGGACTCGTGCCAAGACTACAAAAAGATTTTGTCATGCCCTCGTGCCAAGAAACTATTTTGTCTCATGAGACCTATCGATGCATCGAGGAGCTATAGCGGGCTTCACCTGTCACTTATTAAGTACAATGCATTCCTCATATGAATAGGTTTAAACATAACTCAATCCTTCGTATTAAAACTAGCATACGAAAAGTCAATACTTTCTCCATAATCCATGAATGGTATAAAAATAACACATCCACATTGAAACATATCACAAAACCTTAAATACAATATGGATGTTTTGTATCATAATTAATTAACTTCAAATAAACTTAAAATCCATCATAGGATGTTTATATAGATGAAAATCAAATCTATTTGAGATAAATATCTCCTTTTTTGAAATAATTTAAAAGTCATATTTTTATAAAATAAAACATTTACATTGAAAATATCCTTATTATCTTGTAATGGATGCTTCTTCAATTTTATAATAGTGGAAAATAGCTGCATACACCGTATAAGTTAAAAAAATACATTCTTACCTTAATTCGGTCGAAAAGGTTAAAAAGTACCTTGTTTGGAAAATGTCTGAAAGATTCCATTATAAACATATTATAAAATGTACAACAACTGTATAAATGCCTTTAACCCATAATCTGTAAAATATTATGAATGTTTTGAAACAAATTTTTAAGAAACAATGATGTGGATGATAAAGAGGTCCCAGTAGATAATTACGTATAAACAACCTCGGATAATGAAGAGATTGTAAAATAAAATTGTACCTGGTACATTTCCTTTGTTGAAGGTAGGATAACCTCTTGTATAATGGTGAAATAGTTTTTATTAAATTATAAAAGAATCATATACATAAATATGATATCATATATGACCTTTTAACGTTGATTTGTTAATAATATCTTAGTATTATCATCGTTTTGGGTGTCAACTTACTTGTTTTGTTTTATATATTTTATTACATAAGTCATGTTTGTTATTTATAGGTTGTATAATATTCATATCCATAATGATATAAATACCTTAAACATTTTTTTTATCATTAAATGAGAATTATAATTTCTTGGATACGATGGGGAATGAATCTCATCGCATTCGTGGAGACGGTAGTCCGTACGTAAGCACGAGAGACAATATAATTATTTTGATTTTAAAATAATATATAATTGTGTGGTATATAATATTTACAGAATCATTATAATTTTTTATTTTTTATTTAAATCAATTACATATCATTATCATACCCATCCAAATAATAATGTTTTTGAATAACAATTACACCACGACATGGAGACGGTAAGCCGTACGTACGCACGTATAATGACATGTCATTCAAAGGATGGATAAAATACTGAATATGGTTGTACAATATTTATAATAATATCACAGTATATAGAAGATACTGAAGTTATTATTTTAGAATGGAAATAACAAATAAATAAGATGTTGAAGACGAAAGGAACATAAAAAAGGGTGGTGAAAACATAACCTCTTCTTCGGGTTCTTTTTGATTTGATCAAAAGGGCTCCTTAGGATGGATTTCTGATCAAAATAATGCCTCTAGGATGAAGTGAGTGGATTTTAGAGAGTATTTGGGTAGGGTTGGCAGAACCAAAAGTCATTTTAGTTGTGAATAATTGGTTAGAAGTTGTGTCCTTTTATAAGGGGGGCTCTTTAAGAAAAACTTAAATTATTAATTTTTAATAAATTCTTATTTGGTTTATAATGGCTCCAAATTATATTATTCAAAGTATAAGGTGGAGATTGTTCTAAATACTTTCAACCAATTTATTTTAGACTGGTTTGGGTCATAATATTAACCTGATCATTTATTTTTAACTCTTAGTTAATTATATATACATTTACCATGTCACATTGTATTTTTATATTATATAGTTAATAAACTTAATGTATACATCCAAGCGACCCCTAAGTTGTCCTCTAATGATAAACCTATCATTATACAAGTCCTTTTTCCAAACATTAGATTTTTAGGAATAGAATATCAATTTATAATATAATATTTGTTTTAAAAACTCTTTTATGTCAATTTTGAAACTATTTGGAATTTGATTTTTGTGAAAATAACAAAAGTATGATTACTTCGAAAAACGTTATTTAAATCAATCCTAACATGCCATATTATTCAATAAAATTAGTGTAATTCACAAAAATTATCTAAATACATTTATTTGGATATTTAAAATATCAATTATTTTAATATTTCATTATTTCGGTAATTACTGCATCACCGCTGTGTCATAAATAAATTAAATTATTTAATGTATAAAAATTATAAATAAAATACCATTATGTAGGAAATATTTTTTGTCTTTATAAAGAATATTTAAAATGATATTTATCTTATTTATAACCCTATATTAAAAATGTTTTCATAATTAAACATTGATTTTAACTCTTTTAACTATTCCTTGAATTAAATAATAATAAATGTCCTCATCTAATCCAAGTTGATCTAAATGATAATATTTAATTCCAATGTTGTTTTTGGTCACGATAAACTTGTCTAATAGAATTAGGACACGTGTTATGGTAATATTAATTTCATTTTTACCCATAATTACCATTTTTACTTTTAACCGTGGCAAATAAAAGTAAAAAGTTACTAATCACAAAAAATTATATTTATCTTATTGAACCACATTTTACTCCTTGATATTAACCGTGTATCTCAGATTTTATAAATTCCACTCATAGAAGTAGTAAAATTATGTTTTACGTGAATTTCCAAATTATCCTATGAGGTGGGTAAAAGACGGTGAAAAGTTCAGTAAAATTTTAATATATATAAAATTATTCTTATCTAACTCTAATGAATTACTTTGAACTATTATAGGTATTATTTATCTATTTTTACATTAAATAAATTTAACTAAAATAAATATTTATTTAAATAGAAATTCGTTTTTTAACTATAACTTAGTGTTTTTTCAATATTCCTCAAAAATAGATAGTTCAAAAAAAATTACCAAAAAATCACCCTAGGCTAATTTCAACATTCTGAATCAAAATATGAAGTCCATTTTGAATGATAAAATTTATAAAATTTCATGAAGTGGGTATTAATATTCATAACGGCTAGTTTGATTGATTGTGGTTTGTGTTGGAATTCCAAGTTGCATACAACATATACTACTGTATTATTCAAAGAGAAGCGTACCGTGGAAGCATGGAGTGTTACATTCTCCCCCCTTTAAATAATTTCTTTCTCAAAATTTTTAGAATGTTATTGCATAGAAATACTCGGGAGGTTCTTCATCATAAGTTCATCGGGTTCCCACGTTTACTCTTCCATCTTATGGTTTATCCATAGAACTTTTACTAGATGAGTCATCTGGTTTCTCAGCATTTGTTCTCTTGTATGAAGAATCCTAATGGGCTCTTCTCAGAAAGACAGATCAGGTTCCAGTTCTAATTCCTCATTGGTGAGTACATGTGTTGGGGAAGACATGTATTTTCTTAACTGTGATATGTAGAACACATCGTGAACATTGGAGAGACTTGGCGGAATTTCCAAACGGTAAGCTATAGACCAAATTCATTCTAGAATTTCGAATGATCTGATGTAACTGGGACTCAATTTAACCTTCTTACCGAAATGTATAACTCCTTTCCATGGAGATACGTTCATGAAAACATGATCTCATTCCTGAAATTCCAAATCCTTACTTAGGTTATCAGCATAGCTCTTCTGCCCAAATTGAGATACTTTGATGTGGTTTTGGATTACCATTACCTTTTCCATCGTTTCCTCCACCAGTTCTGGGCCTAAAAGATTTCTTTCACCGACGTCATCCCAACAGGTTGGTGTGGGACATCCATTTATGTATAACTCTTCATATGGTGCCATCCAAATACTTGAATTGAAGCTATTATTATAGGAAAATTCCACTATAGGTAAATATTTATCCCACATACCCTGAATGTCAAGTGAGCATGATCTCAACATGTCTTATATTGTTTGAATAGTCCGTTCTGATTGTCCATCTGTTTGAGGGCCGTATGCAGTGCTCAAATGAAGTTCATTATCCATGGATTTCTGAAGACTTTTCCAGAACTGTGAAGTAAAATGGGGATAACAATCATAAACAATCGATATAGGAACTCCATGAAGTATCACAACATCATTAATATATAGTCTTTCTATACATTCAAGTGGTAGATCTTCTCTTATAGAAAGAAAATGTGATGACTTGGTAAGACGATAAAAAACGACCCATATTACATCATTATTTCTTGGATTCTTTGGTAATCCCTTGACAAAGTCCATCATGATATTATCCCATTTCCACTCAGGTATGGGAAGAGGTTGCATGACTCCAACAGGCTACTTCCTTCCAGCTTTAACTTGTTTAAAAACCATATATCTTGACAAAAAAATCAGCAATCTCCATCTTCATGTTGTACCACAAAAAATGTTCCTTCAAACATCTATACAATTTGGTGCTCCCAGGGTGTATAGAGAAATTAGAACTATTAGAATCATCCATCAATTCCCTTTTTAGATCAGCTATATCGGAAACACAGAGACTTTACCCAAATTTCAAAATTCCATATTCATACACAATGTCAATTAATCTACCATCATTCACAGCTTTATTCTTCTTTTGAAAATATTCATCATCAGTCTAGGAACTTTTTATCCTTTCTAGTAATAATGGTTTGGAATCCATTTGAAAAAGTATTGATGTTTCTCCTTCCATGGAGATTCCCATATCCATTATTACTAGATCCATGAAAATAGGATCCCTCTTAACTCTCATATTGTTCAAAACTCCAAGATATTTTCTGCTCAAGGAATATACCTCCTTATTTCCATTCCCCAGGTGGTATTTTATCGTGTAATCATAATCCTTGAGTAGTTCAAGCCATCTCCTTTGCCTCATGTTGAGTTCTTTCTGTGACAAAATATACTTCAAACTGTTATGATCTGTTTATAAATCACATTTTTCACCATAGAGATAACATCTCTTATCTTCATAGAAATGATTAAAGCAGCTCACTCATGATCATGAGTACGATTGTTTTGCTCATTAATTTTCAGCTGTCGTGATGCATAGGCAATAACCATATCATTCTTCATAAGGACACAACCAAGTCCTTTCTTCGATGCATCAATATAAATAACAAACCCATCATTACCCGATGGTAGAGTCAATATAGGATCATTGACAAATATTCTCTGCAGTTCTTCAAAACAGTGTCAACACTCTTTTGTCCAAACCATTTTAAACCCTTTACGTGTGACCTTTGTTAATGGGTTAGCCAATCGGGCAAAATTTTGGGTGAAACATCGATAATAACCTGTTAGGCCAATACAACTACATAACTTGGTTATACTCATTGGTTCTAGAAATTCTTGGATTGCTCTCGTATAGTAGGATCAACAGAGATTCCATCTCTAGAGACAATATGTCCATGAAAAGAAATCCCTTGAAGCCAGAATACACACTTGCTAAACATCTAATATAATTCATGTCTTCTCAGAGTCTATAGGATAATATACATGTTTTTTCATGACTTTTGTATCTTTTGGAGTATACCAAGATATCATCAATAAATACCACTACAAAATCATCGAGATATTCCCTGAAAACTATGTTCATTAGATCCATGAAAACATAGGGTGCATTAGTCATCCCAAAAGGCATTACTGTAAACTTGAAATTCCCATAGCTGGTTTGTAAAGATATTTTCGGAATGTCTTCCTTCTTCATGAAAAACTGATGGTATCCAGATCGAAGGTCAATCTTTGAAAATTATTGATCCCCATGTAGTTGGTCAAATAAATCATGAATGAGAGGTAGGGTATACTTGTTCTTTATTATTATAAAATTGATCTCTCTTTAGTCGATAAATATCCTCATAGATACATATTTCTTTTTAACAAAAAGAACATGGGATCCCCATGGAGAAACACTAGAGAGAATAAATCCCTTATTAATAAATTCTTCTAGTTTTTTATTTAGTTCAACTAACTTCACAGTGTCCATTCTATAAGGGGTCTTCGATATAGGCCATGATCCAGGAATTAAATCACTGGAAAACTCAACTTCAAATTCTAGAGAATGTTAATGTAAATCTTCCGAAAACACATCTACATATTCTTTCTCAATAGGTACATCCTATATTTGAACATTCCATTCCTCACCCACAGTTATTTCATTATCTTCCTCCCCAATAATTGAATTATGTTGATCTTATAGGGGAGGATCTAGATAAGAATTAGGTGGTGACGATTCTGATCTAACGATAATGTGTTCCTTATCATCCTCATCAAAAATCGTAACCTCCTTCTTATTACAATAAATATTGGAATCATGGTCCAAAAGCCAATTCATACCGAGAATTATATCAAACTCAATCCTAGGTATGACGACAAGATCAGTGGATAAAGAACATTTATGTGCCCTAATGGGGACTGATTCACAAAACATTATTGCAATGATACTTACCTTTTGAGTATTAACTGACAAATACCGTTTTAAATAAAATTGGAAATATCTAATTTTCTTAAAAAACAGGGAATAAATGAAATAATGCGATGATCCAGAATCAAATAAATAATTTTTTATACTTGAGAAAACCATTAAATTACCTTCCCCACATCTTTCGGAGCTTCTACCTCTGCAGTAGTGATATCATATGCTTGGACTTGATCCCTTTGCCTTTTCTGAGGTAAGTTCCCCTAATGCATAGGACATTCATTTGCATAATGTCCCATATCTCTACAATTATAGCATTCCACATTGAAAGAAACTCACCTTCCATTGCAATCATGCATTTGGTGGCCTTTTTCACTACACTTGTAACAGACTCCCAATCCCTTGAACCAAGTACCAGGGTGTTTCATCCCACATTTACTGCCGGATGGATAATAAAAATTTCCCTTCTTCCCTTTATTTCCATTTCTAGAATATTCACCAGATCTCATTTTCTCTTTCTTTGCCTTGATGTCGTAAGATATAGAGAATTTATTTTCTGTCTTGATTGCACAGGAGACGATATCTTCATATGACGAGAAAGATTGTGAGACTAATTCACGATGGAAAACAGTTTTATCCAATCAAAGAAACAATAAATTTTACTTATTGGGTTACATATATAATCTTCTACATGCCTCTTTATCCATGTAAAGTTAGCCTCATACTTTGTGACATTATCATCCTCCATTTTCCTCAGACTCAGAAATTGTCTTTCTATATCTTCTCGATGATGGAAGTATTTTATAAGAAAATTTCTTTGAACTCCCTCCATTCTATATTTGATACTTCATCATCTTCCTTCATGTTTTGTATCAAGGACCTCCATTGATCATCATCTCCATTGAGGTGATAAACTTCCATGATAACATTTTCCCTTTCACTACTCCCCAAAGCCGGAAATATTTTCTCTAGGGAACTTATCTGTTGCTCAGATACTAATGCAGTGGTACTCCCATTGATTTTTGGTGGTTGTTTCCTCATGAAGCGATCTAACATTGATTCTCCACACTACATTTCAGGGATCTCTATATAGGTAAGTTTATTATTTATAACCTGAGTGAGTTATCCCAGTATGGTGATTAGCTGATCAGTACTAGTTACATCACTAGCTCCACTATAATTTTCTTGAGTAAGAGGGAAATCCCTACATGGAGTGTGTGCATTGATACAGTTTACATTCCTTCCACTAGGCACAATTTCTAGAAATTTCATACACTAGATCAATTTATTAATCAAAATACATAATTCCATACTTGTAAAACAATTAACATGTATTGAACTATTTATGGATATTATCCGTAATCATGAAAAAATTCTTTGAGAAAGTATATACTCATAAACCCTTAATAATGGTTTGAAATTAAAATGAGAATTATCTTAAGAATATCCCCTGAGAGTGTCGTAACCAATAGTGAAAAAACTCCCGTAGTTGTGAACTAGTTCTCGTTTGAGTCTAGCTCAAAGCGGTGTTTTCAGGTATTACCTATATGTATAACTGTTCCAGATACGCCTCTACCTGCTCGAATCCAGACAGGAATTTATTTCTCCGAAAACTCACAAAATCTCTACGATACCAAAATTATAGGAATTTCTTCTATACTAATCCTCAAAGTCCGTCTTAGGTCTATGTGATCTAATCAGAGTTTATCTAGATCTAGCTTCCATGGTCTGTACAAAAATTCCTATGATACCAAATGTAACCCCCTGACCCAAGTTACCCAGAGTCAGTGCATTATTACAGAACATTGGCATGATCAGAAGAAAGATCAAGTCTCAAAAGACAGATTAGTTTAGTAGCCTCAGAAACACTAGATAAATTCATAATGTTTACGTTATATCATAAAATGAGAACTACAACAATATATTCTCTATAGTACACACTCATATCCCTCATACTATACTTGAGGATCATTCAAAAAATACTTCTTCACATCTTGGAGAAAATAAAACATATAAAGGGGTGAGCTCAGATGCCCAGTAAGAATAACAAGATAGCGGAAACATTCATAAATAAGCATAAACAATTAAGGCAGTGTATAACTAAAAAAATCCTTTTAAACATGTACTACAACATAATATGGAAGAATTAAAATCAAATAATGTGATTTACTTAATCACATGGATATTCTACTAATCGAATAATCACATGGAATATCAATAACCACTTTTATAATGATGGAATGCATAATGTCAGTCTATCATAACCACATAGACAAGGCCTCATTCAAAGACTACAAATAAGATTTTGTCAAGGCCTCATGCCAAGACACTATTTTGTCTCATGATACGTATCTATGCATCGAGGGGCTATAATGGGCTCCACCCGTTAGTTATTATGTCAAATGCATTCCTCATATAAATAAGTTTAAACATAACATAAACATTCGTATTAAAAATAGCATATGAAATGTCAATACTTTCTCCATAAATGATGAATGGTATAAAACTAACACATCCACAGTCAAACATATCACAAAACCTTCAATACAATATAGAAGTTTTGTATCATAAAAAATCAACTTCAAATAAACTTAAAATCCATCAAAGAATGTTGACATAGATGAAATTCAATACTATTTGAGAGAAATATTTTTTTAAATCTTATATATGTAACATAATTATAAAATAAAACATTTACTTTTATAATATCATTATTATCTTGAAATGGAATCTTCAATGATTTTATAACGACAGAAAATAGCCGCATACGCTGTATAAGTTAAAAAAAGTAATTCTTACCATAATTTTGTTGAAAAGGTTAAAAAGGACCATGTTTGGATAATGACAAGAAGACTCCTTTAAAAAATTCATATAAAAAGTCAAACAATGGTATAAATGACTTTACCCCATATTCTGTAAAATAGTAAGAATTTTTTGAAATACATTTTTAAGAAACATGGATATTGATTATAAAGAGGTCATAGTAGATAATTATGTATAAACAACCACGGATAATGAAGAGATTATAAAATAAACCCTTACCATGCACATTTCCTTGGTTGAGGGTAGGTTAACCTCCTATATAATGGGGAAATATTGTTATTAAATTATACAAGAATAATATTAATTAATATGATATCATATATGATCGTTTAACATTGATTTTTTAATAATATCTTAGTATTATCATTGTTTCGAGTGTTAACTAATTTGTTTTCTTTTATATATTTTGTTACATAAGCCATGTTTGTTATGGATAGGTTGTATCTTATTCATATAAAAAATGATATCAAGTCTTTAAACATTATTTTTAATCATCCAATCAGAATTATAATTGCATGTATACGATGGGGAATGAATCCCATCGCGTTCGTGGAGACGGTAGTCCGTACGTACGCACGAGCAAAAATAGAATTCTTCTGATTTTAAAATAATATATAATTGGACGGTATATCATATATACTCAATAATTATCATTTTATATTTATTATTTTCATCAATTTCATATCATTATCATACCCATCCAAATAATAATGTTTTTGAATAACAATTACACCACGACGTGGAGACCGTAATGCGTACGTACGCACGTATGGTGACATGTAATTCAAAGGATGGATAGAATATTGAATGTGTTTGTACCATATTTATAATAATATCTTATTATATTGAAGATGCTATAGTTATTATTTTAGAATCAAATAACGAAGAAAGAAGAAGTTTATGAAGAAAGGAACTTGAAAAAGGTGGTGACAACATTACCTCTTCTTCAGGTTCTTCATTTTGATTTGATCAAAAAGGCTCCTTAGGATGTCTTTCTAATCAAAATAAAGCCTCTAGGTTGAATTGAGGGAAGTTGAGAGAGTATCTGGGCAGAGGATTGTAGAACCAAAATTCTTTGAAGTTGTGAATAATTGGTTTGAAGTTGTGTCCATTTATAAGGAGGGGGGAGGTGCTGTTTACGAAAAAATTAAAGTATTAATTTATAATAAATTCATATTTGGTTTCTAATGGATCCAAAGTGTATTATTCAAATTATATGGTGGGTATGGGTAAAAATATTTTCAACCAATATATTTTAGACATGTTAGGGTCATTATATTAAAATTATAGTTTAGTTTTAACTCTTAGTTAATTAGATTGACATTTACCATGTCACTTTGTATTTTTATATTATATTGGTAATAAACATACTACATAGATCCAACAAACCCCTAAGTGTTCCATTAATGATACACCTCTCATGATAAAATTATTTTGTCTAAACATTATATTTTTAGGAAAAGAATATGAATTAATAATATAATATTTGTTTAAAAAACACATTTATGTCAATTTTGAAACTATTTGGAATTTGATTTTTTTTGAAAACCATAACAGCATTATTACTTCTAAAAAAGTAAATTAAATGAATACTAACATGTCATATTATCCTATAAAATTATTGTAATTCATAAAAATTATAAAATTACATTTATTTGGATATTTAAAATATAAATTATTTTAATTTTTCATTAATTAAGTAATTGCTACATCACCATTGTGTCATAAATAAGTTAAATTATTCAATGTATAAAAATTATAAATAAAATACCATTATGTATGAAATATTTTCAGATTTATAATTAATATTTTCAATTAAATTTATCTTATGTATAACCCTATATTAAACTTGTTTTAAAAATTAAACTTTGATTTTAACAGTTGTAACTCTTCTTTGAATTAAATAATAATAAATGTCCTAATCAAATCCATGTGTACCTAAATGATGATATTTTATTCCTAATGTTGTTTTTTGTTGAGATAAACTTGTCCAATAGAATTAAGACATGTTTTAGGGTAATACTAATAACATTTTTACCCATAATTACAATATTTACTTTTAACCAAGGTAAACAAAAGAAAAAAGATACGATTCACCAAAAATTATTTTAAACTTATTGAACCAAATTTTACTCCTTTATATTAACCGTGTATTTAGGATATTCAAAATTCTACTAATAGGGGAGGTAAAATTATGTTTTATGTGAATTTCCAAATTCTCCTAGGAGGTGGGTAAAAAACGGTGAAAAGTTTAATAAAATTTTTATATATATAAAATTATTTTAATCTTACTCCAATGAATTATATTGAACTTATATAGCTATTATGTATCTATTTTGACCTTAATTAAATTTTAATTAAACAAATACTTATTTAAATAAAAATTCGTTTTTAAACTATAACTCAGTGATTTTTCACTATTCATAAAATATTGAAAGTTAAAAAAATACAAACAATTCACCCCTGGTTAATGTTGATATTCCAAATCCAAAAAAGAAGACCATTTTGAAAGATAAAATTTATAAAATTTCAAGTATTACTATTCATAACGGCTAGTTTGATTGGTTGTGGTGTGCGTTTGAAATCGAAGTTGCATACAACACACACTACGGTATTATTAAAAGAGAAGCGTACCATGGAAGCATGGAGTGTTACATAATTTTATGATATTTAATTATATTTATATTGCATTAACATTAATAATAATTAATCTATATATGATATTTTATATTATACTTTGTGGAAGAAGTAGTCAGCATAATACATAGTTAATTTTTTTATTTCTCAATCAATGAGTGGGAATGAATTTGAATTATGATTTATACCTTCAAAATAAAAACAATATAATATGAATCCAAATTTTTTAATTTAAACATTATATTCCGTGAAGGGAAAAAATTATGAAAATATCACATCATCGATTCGTAGAGACGGTAGTCCATACATTGAATGAATGGCAGTTTTTTTCTTTATTGAATGTGGGAATGTAGATTAAAAAATTTTCCAATATAATATATAATTTATGTATGAAAAATATTTATATCATAATCTATTATTTTGAAAACTATTTTTTTCAATTTCAAGATGAAAAGGAAATATGTTATGAAAAAACTAATACTATTGAGCTCTTTGGATTTTCATTAGAAGTCATTATAAAAATGGAGGTCTCAAACAAATATATTAATATTTTAGGCATAATAAAATATATAATAATATTATGAATGATATAAAATGAGTAGTTTTTATATTGTATCTTTATTGATTGTTTGGTCTTTAGTTGGTGTTGAGAGGACCTATTTATAATTTGAATTAATTACATATTTGAAATTATAATAATTTCTAATATAATAGGGTTGCATAAAAACATGTCTTATTGATATTAAAATGAAAGATAATAGATATATGAATTGAATATGCAATTGAATTCATCAAAATATAATTTTTTAGAATTTTGAACATGTTTTAAGCCATTTTGTCTTATGATTTTCTACTTTTTTATTTTAGAATGGTATGAAATTTTTAACTATGTTTGTTACTTTAAATTTCTAAAAATGATATGGCCCTTATTAAATAATTTTATAATACTGATTCCAAATCTAAAAACCATTTTATATGATATAATTTCTATTCATATAAATATTTTATTTCACTATTATAGTATATAATGCATAAAAACCCTTTCATAGACGATGTTATTTTTTAGGATCAGAAGATATTTTTATGATAAAATTATTATTTTAATTTATTTACATGATACAAATTGTTTTATATTATGAATTTTATATATCCATAAATATCTATTGAAATATTATTTTCCAAAATTAATATTATAATAACCTACTTTAAATATTCTCATTTATTATAATTTTTTCTATATTAATTAAAAATTATTTTATTAATTCATAATATTATTTAAAAATATATAAATTTTCCTATTAATAATTATATATAATGACATTTTTAAATTTAATTATGTGACACATAATTCTTAATACATGAAATACTCTATTCTATTAATAAATAATTTTTTGTATTCACATTAAAATAAACAGTTTTAGAAAATTTTAATAATTCAATTTAGGTAAATATTTATTTTTTATTAAAAATTATTATTTTTTTAAAAAAATTAAATATAAAAAATAAAAATATATATTTTATATTAATATCAAAAATATAATGAAAAAATTATCTTGATAAGAATTAATGTATTTATTAATTATGTGTTCTTAATATTGTTTAAATTTTTTTTTATTTAAATAATTTATATACATTAGTTATTTTATTTTTATATCATATATTTTCACCATAATCATTTAAAGGGATTTTATTTTAATTTATTAACATTTTAATCATTTATTAGAGATAAAAAAATTATTCCATATTAATTATTTAACTTATTTTTTAAAAAAGTTAATTAATTTCAATATATTTAATTTTCATATAATTTATTCATTATAAAATATCTTAATAGTTTATCTTAAACATTTAATCGATCATTTTTGTTTCACACTATTCATAGAGAAAACTGCAAAACATAGTATTATTTAAAATATATATATTATAAATCTCAATATATTATAGATATTTTTTATTTTATGCCTCCTGAGATAATCTAATTTTTTCATTTGATTTAATGTTCCTAATTATTGGGACTTCATAATTAAATTGTATTTCATGATCAAACCAAACCATGATCATTTCTATTTTTGTAACCACTATAGAATAATGATTTTTATTTGATGCCATGTAAGAAATGAGGAATAGTGAAACTAACAAGTTAGTAACTTGTGATCAAGTAATTATTTAAATATGTGGCACCCCTAATTGATAAATTCATAAATCATTTATTTAAATTGATGGAATAACCACCTGGTAAGGGGAATATTCTATTCTTCTTTAATTTTTAATCCTATACTAAAACAATAATGAAAATTAAGATATTCCAAATAATAAGGGCTTCCATCTATGACATCCAATTAACAATACATTTATTATACTCTTTTCCTTTAATATTAGGTAATACAGTAAGGATCCCTTGAATCAGTGAAAATATAAAGAAAAACATATTCTTAATATCCTCTCCATCATCTTCTATCATTTTTATCTATATTAATTCTACTAAATAACTTATTATCTTCCAAAACCCTTCTCCATAGTATTAAGTCACGTTTTAGTTGGAAATAAAAATTCAAATTACTTTACTCACTTCTTTCAACTCCTCTTTCAAACTCATGCTCTGGATCTTAAATAAAAAAATCATTATCATCCAATTTGAAATAGGTAGTAATTATGAAATGAAATATAAACCATACTCATTAGATTAATCATTGTTAAAATTCTCCCGGAAAATATCTAAAATGAAATTTATATTTCATTTTGTAGGTCATTATTAAATAACAAAATTCATTTTTAGTTGTTTCAAAGAAACTATCATGTTAAATTTTGATGTGGTCAAGGAGAATCATCATGGATGTCAAGAAATATATAGATTCACTAAAATATAGAAATATCATCCCTCCTAAATTGATTGATCATTTTATAACATTCCATTACGAATTCAATCGACTAAAACGTGGACAAACTACAATGGTTCTGTTATCCAAAAATTTCCAAATCCATCAAAATCCTTCAACACAATCATATTTGTGTGGATAAGATACTATGACATGGGGGTCACACAATGTCTAGATAAAAATAAATAAAATTGAATAATTTAAATTAAGTGGTATTATCACTTCTGTTTTTCCATGTTATATACTCATGAATATGACATATTATAAGGGGTTGTTGCATGGAGGTCAACAAAATTATAGAACCAGATAAATTACCCATTCTAAACTCTTTTATGAGGACCTTGACTACACCATGGATAACATTAGTTGAATTATCTTCTATATAATTTGAACTTATGCTGTGTTTTATAAAATTATAATCTGTTGTTGTCCAAGACGCTATGGATTGGAAGAATATTCTATATCATCTCTATGTCTCATTCATTTATTTATTCATCATGAAATCCATTCCTAATATATTTACACTAATAATAGTTTACAAGGACTCATCTTATAAAAAACATTTATTATGATTTATGTATTGGAAAAAATCTAGAGAACACAATCCTTTTCATGACCCATCCTAGTTATCACATTCCATGACTACCCCCTAACACACATTTAATAGGTCATGGTATGATGACTGGCATTTATTGAGAATAAACCAAAAAACTGAGGCATTAGTTTAAATTACTTGTACACACACACACATCTCCATGCCACAAAATAATGAAATGTAAAATAACTGAAAGTGAGAATGAATATATATATATATATAAGATTCTATAACAGTATATTAATGAGAAAGTACTAGAAAGTAAACAGGGAAAAAAGCATTCCCACTAAAAAAAGTATTAACTCATAAGTCCATAAAAAATTCCAAGTGTACTGGGAATGATATCTGAAAATAATAGGAACACAGCCCAGTATTTTCAGTCTCACTGAGAACCATCTGGTCCTAGTCTACCAAGGAATCTGTCAAATGGTCGATCTTCTGCAAATGAAATGACATATGTGACAAGACTCATGTAGGGTTGTGTATAAAAATAATCAAGAGGAAACAAAAACCCAAAAATCAATACAATAATAGATATTAAATTCAAATATATATAGTTATATTTCGACAGAACATCTGACATGGATATCTAGATATATTCAGGAGAGAAAACACACCATCAGGAATTCATAAACTATTTCCAGCTATTGGATTCCAATTTATGCGTGATCATTTCAGGATAACTCACTCCTTGAGACATTATATCATATGAGTCACTCAATTAATAGGAATTGATAATATTGGATTTTTCTAAATAGAACACATTAGTCAAGGAAAACTATGATACATAGATAGGGGATCACACACAAAACCATTGGGAGATACCATGAACTGAATCTAGATCACCACACTAGGTATGGGATCACAAGCTACTGATTCCACAAAACCTAATGATACTCGCTCTAGATAGAGTATCAATTTCATACTCAAGGATATTATACTGATTACACAAACAAAACATTGGGTTCTATAGGATCACACTATAGTCTAATGAAGAGATACCAGATCTCTATCTACAACACGACTTCTTGGGTGGATTATATTCAAGTGATGTAAATTTAATGAAATATAGAACCATTGAGGAATGGATCAAAGGACTGATCTCAACAAATAATGGTCCAAACTAAAAACCCACCATTGTTCTCAAAATGTATATCTCAACGTTAGTGTCTCATCACCATATACGGCTCATTTATTATACATTCTTTTTAGGAGTTATGATTTTTTTGAACGATGCATCCCACACACCTTCATGAGTCGACAGACATACCACCTCGGTGTGTCCACCATCTATTGTGCATGACCACTATGGTAGGTCCCCCCACTGCTTGGGTGATGAAACCATGGTCTATAGTTAGGTTCGATTGTTGTGGTTAGTGTACCCATGGTAGCTCAATATATTGTGGCCCCAGGATCGACTGTTGTAGTCGACTGTATGGGTTAGCTACAACTACGCTCCACCCCGGTTTTCATTAGATCTGACTTTTGTCTGATCCGGGATTGTCTTTACCCGCCATACTGACACGACCCACTAACCTGGACTGCACTGTGTACCTGACTCGGGCCTCCTGGCATGGCCTACTCTATGTCACCTTCATATCTCAACATCCCTCATTGACACCGCTCCACATCTGATGCTTCCACTGCAGCATCCTCCACCAATTCCATGTTCACCTCTTTCATTCCCCAAAATATGTTCTTCCACTAACCACTTGAACTCCTCAACTACGTGCCGTATTTTTCTACCGATCATTATCGCCACACTGTTGCTCACTTTCCTAGAACATTGTACGTCCTTTGATGCCTGAAAATCAAAATAGTTCTAGATCTATGCTCCTTGGATTCTTATCTACATTGATCTAGTATCGGTGGTCGATTTCAGTTTGAATCTGGGAATCCAATAATGTTCAGAATCACCCAGTTTCATCGATCTGAGAATCATGCTGTTTTAATATAGAAGAAGATGAATAATGTAGAGGATAAATCACAATCATATAGAAAGGGATGATCCTAGAAAAATTTTCATATTGATCTTGGTTCATCTCCATTAGAAAACTTTAATTAAATTTAAAAAACTCAAGAATAAATTCTTGAGAATCCCACAAAATAACCCATATCACCAACATGATCGATCCTTAGGCCAATATGTTCATGAATTAGTCTACGTTCATCATTGGAATCAATAAATTGGAACATCTAGAATGATAACCCATATAGAATTGTCTACCTAGACATATGTGGTAATCCCATTAAGATATACATCTATATCACATCCAAATTACATTCTATCCACCCAAAGAGTTGATATAAACTCTCTTGAACCTCGTGATTAACCTTTACTTGCTAACAAGTACGACATCAAGAGAAAACCACATTATATCCTTTCTTCAATCAAGGCCACTAAAACTGATATTGGAGGATTTGGTAAATCTTCACCAAACCAAGATGTACCAAAAGAGTGGATGTATGAAACTACCTTAGAAACACCCCACGTAATTCTATCGGTACTACTTTGTGCCCTCAGAAGATAACAATATGGTCCCCACCATTACAATATCCATTAGGTGCATGCCATATAGACAACTGAGCATGTAATGTCTCATAATCATTATCCCCAAGAAGGGCCTCCAAAAATCACTATAAGAGTAGTGGGGAGAAAAAATATAATAGAAGTAAGATCACTTATATTCACCCATAATGGTTATTCTCAATGAGGCTAACTACTCTAATTCCTTTTTGAACAATGGCGAACTGGATCTCCTAGTCAGAGTATCTATCGACACCTTTACCTTCCCATTTCTATAATATATTTAAATTTATAGTCTAGAAGGAACCCTTGATACAAAGACCCATAAATTCCATGTAATTGTTTTTAATTATATGGGAATTTTATGAGTCCTTGAAAATTGACGGAACGTGATTCTGAGTCCCGGTGTGCCCAGAATTAATTTCTGAACTTTTTTAGGTATGTTCAGTAAATGTGGAAGTGTGTTTTTTATCTTTTGAACAGGTGCCCGGAGATGAAATCTCAGGGCACCATTGAAATAATAGTGTTGATATTGACATAAGGAGACTTCCACCTTGAATTTAGAAGGACAAGTGTTGAAGTTAATTTTCATGTTTTTTTCATGGAAATAAAACTAAAAAAAAAGAAAAAACTTTTATTTTATTTTTAGCCTCCCATTTGAAAGTGCAGTGGTGCAGAACCACCAAGTAAAAATCCTCCTAATTTGAAATTAATGGTAGAGAACACCCAAACCCATCTTAATGGGGGAAAACCACTCAACTCCACATTTAATTAATTGAGTCAACTAAAATTAATTAAATGTGTCACCATTAATTCTTCGAACATGGAATTTAATTGCTAAACTTATTTCTATTATATTGGGTACACATTACCTTTGATAGGATTGGTTGTGAAAGGCAAATTGGTAGATTTCATTGGAGAACATTGGAGATACATTTATTCCAAATGAAGAACACCCTCTACAATAAAGAACATGCTTCAGTATCAAGAACATGGACAATGCATGAGCCCGCCATCCAAATAATTTAGCAGAAGCAACTATCATTGGCACACTCTTCGTCCTCTTACTCACTTTATCTTATAATGAGAAATTGTGGTACCAATTGCTATTTTTATAACCCTTACCATGATAATGACGTTATTCATGATTAAAAAATGAATAAGTCACATGATTCCATTCTAACGCAAATGGTGTGGGCCAAAAGAACACATCCCAAACACTCCATAGCCTATGTGATTTTTGTGGTGGTTTAAAATCAATGGTGATGTCTCAGGATGAGTGCAGATATCTACGGAATGAAGAACGACCACTACGGTGTGCCCGGTGACCCTGAGAACATCGATGGCGGTAGTTCCATTGACTGACACTAGTGGGGCTCGAGAACGGCAGCCAGGACTCTAGACGTCCACAACGAAGGTGAAGGCTTGGCCGTGCCACCAGAGAAGGGTTTTGGTCGATGTCCATGGTAGACAAAGGCGGCCTCGCGAGTCCACACCGCCTGGAGTTGAAGGGACACGAACGATGATGGAGGGGCGGCTGGCTTGCTGCTAGCCACTGCTGATGGTGCGACATGTGACTGTGCTGCTTGGTGGAGGCTGGCCATCCAGCCAGTCGGGGAGGCGAGTGATTCGCCCTAGCAGACTGCACCACAGGCCACCACACCACAGTGTGCTGCCGCACATCATTCCAAGGAGGGGGGCTTGGACAGACCCATCAGGGTAGGTCAAACTCATGGTCGGACCCAGGTCGGGTCGGGTTAGTCCGACTAGGTCGAACAGGAACTAAACCATGTTCGACAGCTTATGGTTGTTTAGGCTATATATTGTGCTATGTGCATTCATTTGACGAACCATCTATGGAACTAGAAACGATTGAACGTGATGGTACTTTTGCTATACCCCACTTGTGTTTTGGATAATGTTGTGTCATAGAAGGATTCGATCGAACGCGAATCCAACCAGTCCCTCAAGACCAAAAGGCCAATAACATACATATATGGTTTCTGATTGACGCACCACCTATTGATTTGAGACCCCTTTTACGTGGAGGTCCATTTGGATACATATTCGTATGACTTTGTGGTACTTTTAATATCGACAGGTGGCTTGAGGATTGGATTTTCCTGGAATCAAGCGAGCTTAGTGAAGAGACCCTGTATATAGCTATAACATGAGAAAGGGATCCTATGTGGGTTTGTCATTTGGGATACTATGTGGGTCTGTGCATTGGGATACATTGTGGTTATGTGATTTGGATCCTATGTTGGTATGTGGTATGGGATCCTACATGGGTCTATGTTTGAGAATCCCACTTGTATATACTCTAGGAAATCTATATGGGACTACTCTAGGATCCTATCTATGTCTGATGATTTAGGATCTTATGTCGGTCTACCTCTTAACTGAGTAACATGATTTAGTAGTTACATCAAATCATCTTTACTACCATAACTATGTTATACTTGTTTTGGGATGAGTCTTTACCTTCGTGGTAATACCTTCAAGACACTCTTTAGTGTGGTGTACCATTGTGGTACATACCTCTGTGATGATAACATTGTTGTATTCTTCTATGTGGCATAACTTTGTGGTACTTATCTTTGTGGTGATACCTTTCGGGAAATCTTTTATGTGGTGTACCATTCGGGAACTTACCTTCGTTGTGATACCTACGTGGTATTCTTCTGTGGGGAAATACCTTTATGGTAATTAACCTTGTGGTGTTACCTTCTTGGTATTCTTTCCTACGTAAAATAGTTGAACATTGGATTAGAGTTATGGCTTCTCTTTTCCCATGAATGAGATGGATATAATTAATAGCATTGGTATATGTATGGGTATATACCTAGGTAGGGTTTTCAGATGTTTTCATGCATTGCGGTTTATCCTTTTTGGGTTTTGTGAGACCTTCAATGGTCTTGGGGTCCCTTCTGATTATTATTATACTCACCCCTTCACGAGTTACGCCCGCAGCATGTGGTGGTTGATGCAGTCAACTGAAAGCACTGACTGCGGATGAGAGTACTAGGACTGGAGGTAGCTCGACCGTTGACATTAAACGATGCATACTACAGAGAAGACAATCCAAGGGATGTACCTACCCTTCATGTAGGGTTCATGGTGGGAGTTCACAGTAGCTGTTTTAGATTACTTGTACTTGACAGTTTTCTTGTATTTTCTAGTTGGGAATATAATATGGCCCCTTTTTCATAGTGTACACACTCTTTTTACTATATAGTTTACTTGTGTATGTATCTTGATGTATGCTTGGTTGCATGTTTTTACATGATACAAAGGCTATGCTTTTCCATTTTTAGGGAATACGCCTTTCGGTGCTAGTCACCAGCTGCTAGCTTAGGGTAGTGGAAACATGGGCCCTAGGGGATGGGTCATGGAAAATTTATATCAGAGGAGTCAGATCTATCATAGAAAATTGGAATCTAATCTTTTAACAACATTATTTTTAAGTGTAGTGAGTGTGGTTTTCAATTTAGGGAATACGGTGTTGGTGCGGTGACCGACGTATCTATACAAAAGGACGATGACTTCTGATTTATGACTCATTGCATGAAAACACAGATTGAGTGTGTGTTTCAAAAAGTTTCCTTTGTAATATTTTTGATTCATCTCACTAGGTATATCATATTCACTATGGCAGACCTTCTTATTTTTAGGATACCTCCACACAGATATCTAGATAGGGTTCTGGGTATAGTACGCGAAGATATCCCATCGAGTGATGAGCCCTCAGTATAGGGCCCTCCTTTAGTCGAGTCACCAGTGGAGGCACCGTTACCCAGTGGGCCAACGGTGCCAATAGCCCCAGCAGTAGAGAGTGCCTGTCACTTGAACAAGTTGCACGACTTCCAGCAATTAAGGCCACCCATGTTTAGGGGAGAGATAGAACCACAAGTGACAGTGGGTTGGATGGAAGCTAGGGAGAGTGTCTTCCGACTGGTAGGGACACCAGTTGATCTAATGGTGATCCATGCCTCCAGTCTTCAATAGTCATCATCAGGAAGATTGTGTAGCTAGATGCTCTATGTTCATGACAAGGTGGCATTTCTCAAGCTAGGGATTGAGGGCCAGTTTTATGAAGTGTATGTCCCAGCAATCCTTCACATAGTGCGTATACAAGAGATTCATCATCTGCAGTAGGGAATCATCACTATGGATTAGTTATTAAATAGGCTCACGACCTCTAATGCTACTCCATTGATATGGTGTGAGACCCATTTTTCAGGGCCCTGACCTTCGAGAAGGGACTCGGGCAGGAGAACAGGGATTCGATGATTTTTGTCAACATCCCGACGCAGGCAGGGGTGTTAGAGCGAGCCCTCTTTGTGGAGAGTTTTCTTGTAGAGCAATCACCAGCAGGGAGACCCACCATGTGACATCATGTAGCAGAATCTTCTACAGCTAGTAGCATACAGATGACATGGAGGTCTAAGAGGACCAGACCTACATGTGGAAGACCTCAGGATTTCGAGTCGGTTGTGCGGGGCACCAGATATAGAGATAGTCATGCAAGGAGCAGGTAGTGTTACACATGTGGTAGGCCGGTTCACATGGATTGTGACTATCTAACCCACCGAATGAATGATCAGACGGTCGAAGGACTGCCTAGGAAGAGATAGAGGATTTACCGAGGAGGTCTGCAAGGAGCAAGCAGACATGGTAGATGAGCTGGCCATGTAGCTAGCAGTGGTAGACAATTCGAGATGATTCCACGAACACCACTTGGTGGTCCACCCCGACCATAAGGAGCAGGTGGCCAGAGGTGAGCTCAGCTCTAAGAAACCGAGGTCTACGACCATGGTGCTCCAGATATGATATGAGATAGGATCTATTTCTACTCTACCATAGTTGTTGTACTTATAGAAACAGGTTCCAATCATTCTTTTATTTCCACATCTGATGTTAATATCTCAAAGATACTAATGGAGCCTTTGTCTAGATCTTTACGGTTAGATAATCCTACATGGGAGGACTAGACGATTACATACTGGTGACGGTAGTGTGAGCTTACTCTAGGAGGTGGGAGCTTCAGCTGGGATTTTCTAGTAGCAGCGTCATGGCCTTACTACGACATCTTAGGTATGGATTGGTTATCTACAGTCCATGCCCAGATCGACTATATTAGGCACAAAGTGCTGTGTGTCTGGATGAATGGGACTAGGTTAACTATCTTCAGTGAGAAGCGAGATTTTACAAAACTAGATGAACATTCCCAGAGGAGATTGAAACTTATCACAAATCATTTGTCTAGCCTTACCCTTAGAGTCATTGATTTGGAGAGTCTAAGTTGTATTTTCGTGGTGGACCAGTACAATGATTACTTCCCTGATGATGTTCTGGGTCTACCTCCTCAAAGTGAGGTGTCCTTTTACATTTACTTGTACCCCCGAGATGGAACTGATATCTACACCATCATATCAGATGGCTTGCTCAGATCTTCTTGAGATGCAGGTACAGTTAGAGGACTAACAGTAGAAGGGGTTCATCTGTCCCTTTGTTTCTCCTTGTGTAGACCCAATTTTTTTTGCCGAGAAGGCAGGTGGGAGATTGAGAATTTGTGTTGACTATATTCGCCTGATCCAGGTGATCCAAAAGAACAAGTACCCACAACCAAGGATTGAATACATGTTTGATCAGCTAAAAGGAGCACAATGGTTCTTAATGATTAACCTCAGGTTAGGCTATCTCTAGCTCAGATTACGAGATGAGGATGTATAGAATACGACTTTTAAATGACGTTATGATCATTATGAGTTCTTAGTAATGTTGTTCGGTGTGACCAATTCTCTAGTTGTGTTCATGTGAGTCATGGACAAGATCATTTAGCCATATCTTGATCTCTTTTTGGCAGTCTTCACTAATGACATTCTGATCTACTCGGCTACTGATAAGGAGAATGCCTAACATTTGGAGATAGTTCTGGACAAACTCCAAGATTTCCATCATTAAAGTGATCTCATAATGTGATGGTTCTAGATATGATAGGTTCACTTTCTGAGACATGTCATCTTGAAGGATGTAGTTGTGGTGGATCTAGTGATGATTGAGGCGGCAATTCCTTGGGAGACACCAATGAGTGTGTTAGAGGTACGAAGTTCTTTGGGTATTACCTGATAGTACTAGAGATTTGTGAATATTTTTTACAGTTGTTACAACATTATCAGCATTGACGCAGAAGCGGAAAACCATCATGTGGCTAGAGATATGCTAGCAGAGTTTTCACGGGCTGAGGTAGAGGCTGACTGGTGCTCCCATCTTGTGGATTCCAGAGGAGGGTGTTGGGTACATAGTATAATGCGACACATCAGGGACCAGACTCAGATGTGTATTGATGGAATAGTTAGTTGTGATCATATATAACTCTCAACACCTAAAACAACATGAGAACAACTATGCTACCTAATATCTAGAGGTGGTAGAAGTGGCCTTAGACTTGAGGATTTGGCGACATTACTTTATGGGCGAGCGTTTTACAATCTACTCTAATTATAAGTGTCTCAGGTATATCTTATCATAGATGAACCTAAACATGAGGTAGTGGCATTGGCATGAGTGCCTCTTAGACTATGACTTTGATATAGTCTATAATCATGGGAAGGGGAAGGTTATAGCTGATGCACTCAGTATGAGATCTAGTATATAGATGCAAGGTGAGCCGATGGAGAAGCATACCACATTGCAGATATCCTTTTTGGATTGATATGGAGCAGCTTTCCTTTAGTCTCTTATAGTCACTCACCAACTTTTTCATCATGTTAGGGAAGCGTAGCATGGGGAAACTGACTACAAGACTTGATGAGTTCAGATATCTATATGGCAGGAACCTGATGGATTTCATGAAGGTAGGTAGCTTGTCCTCCTCTTTAGAGAGTGTACCATGTTACTAGTGTGGCTTTGTGAGGAAGTGTTTAGTTATTTCCACACATCCCCTATTGAGATACATCTATGATTGGAAATGATGTACCGGGTCCTCCTACAATAGAATTGGTGGCCGGAAATGATGAAAGAAATAGAAGAGTTTGTCTCTCGGTTCCACAATTGTCAGCTAGTGAAGGAGGAGAATCCGTTACCACTAGGATTATTTCAACCTTTATAGGTACTAGAGTGGAATTGGGATGGGATATCCATGGACATCATGATAGGACTTCGACAAACATCTTGGGGTCATGATTATATCTAGGTGATCATCGACCGACTCACCAAGTTACCTCACTTCCTACCGATCAGAGAGAACAGTTCTGTAGAGTCCTTGGGACGCCTCTATATATAGGAGATTGTTTGGATACATGGATTAACCTTGACAATTGTCTATTATTGTGATGCATGTTTCACTTATCTTCTTTGGAAGGGTTTGTAGGATTCTTTCGGGATACGACTTCATTTGAGCACCACCTTTCATTCTTAGATGAATGGCCAGACTAAGCGGACCATTAAGACCCTCGAGGACATGCTACATGCATGAGTCCTTGACATCAGTTGTTGCAGGGTAGATCACATGAAATTGGTGGATTTTTCTTACATAAACAGCTATCAATCCATTGGGATGGAACCATTAGAGGCTCTGTACGACCGACCTAACAGATCGCCTTTGTGCTGGACTGACCCAGGGGAGTCAGCACTCATTGGACCAAAGAAGGTATGGGCTACCACAAAGAAGGTACAGATCATACCGGATATGATAAAGATTGAAAAGACTTGGATGAAGTTATATACTGATATAATATGGAGACCTCAACTGTTTGAGGATGGTGAACACATCTTTGTACGGGTCTCACCTCAATGAAGTTTGTGAATATTTTTCCTAGGAAGCATGCTATCATTGAGGTTCATTGGACCTTTTCAGGTCCTCAACAGAGTTGGAGAGGTGTATTACCGCTTAGCTATTCCACCTTAGTTTCACTGGGTGCACAACGTCTTCCATGTATCACAGCTGAGGAGATACATGCACGGCCTTTCACAAATCATTGACTTGGGCGAGCTGGACAACGACGATGGGAGACGGTTACAGAGGTTTTATTTGAGTATGATGATCGACTGGATAGAGTACATTTAGGGTGATCGATACCTTTTGTGTGTGTATGATTGAATCACAAGAACCTCCGAGAGATAACATGGGAGTGGGAGTCACATATTCGAGCTCATTACCCCCACTAGTTTTCCTAGTTGTTGTAATGTGGATTTAGGGGACGCAATGCCCGAAGGTGGGGATAATGTAACGACCCAAAAAATATAGGTATATTTTTTCAATTATATGGGAATTATATGAGTCTGTAAAAATTGATGGTAAGTGATTCTGAGGCCCAGTATGACCAGAATGAATTTTTGACCTTTTTTTAGGTAAGTTTAGTGAACGTGAGAGCAGGTTTTGGTAACTTTTCAACTTTTGATTGGAATTGAAATATGAGGGAAATATTGAACTCACAGTGCACAATTCTCATAAGGATACTTTCATATCGACCTATTTCCTATGATGGTGGAAGTTAGTTTTTTTCGGTACATGGAAATACAAATAAAATAAAGAGAAAACCTTTATTTTAATTTTAACCTATCATTTGAATGCGCATTGGTGGGGACCACCTGAGTTTAAAGCATCCTAATTTGAAATTAATGGTGGTGACCACTTGAAAACCTCTTAATGGGGGTAAACCATTCAACTCTCCATTTAATTAATTATGTAAAATACGGTTAATTAAATGTGTCAGCATTAATTTTTCCAACATGGAATAAAATTACTAAACATATTTCTATAATATTGGAACCTCATTACCATTGAGAGGATTGGATAGAAAAGGTGAATTGGGAGATATCATTGGATAACATTGAAGAAAAATTTCCTCCAAATGACGAATTCCCTCACCAATTAAGAACGTTCTTCATAATCAAGAACGAGGACGAAGCACAAGACAGACATAAGAATCATATTGAAGAAGCGATGGTCGATGGAACCCTCTTCATCCTCTTCCTCTCTTCGTCTTCCAATGATAAATTAAGGTAGGTTTTGTTATTTGTATAACCCTTAACCCATTCTTGACTTTCTTCATGATTCACGAATGAATAATCTACTTTCTACAATTCTAATGTGGTGGCTGCGGGCCAAAAGAATAGAGACCAACTTCTCCGTAACCTATGTGATTTTTGTGGTTTTTGTAAATCAATGGTGAAATCCCGAGACGAGTGCGGGTATCTATGGAATGGACCACAACCACCCTGCTGGTGATTGATATCGGTGGGGCTCGAGAATGGCGGACATGACTCCGGACCACCACAATGAAGGTGAAGATATGACCTTGCCACCATAGAAGGGTTGTGGTCGATGGCCGCCGCGGAGCAAGGGAAGCGGCCGATGGAGGCTGAACACGTGATGGGGAGGTGGCGACGTGCGTCTGTGCCATAGAGTGTGCAATGGCCATGATGGAGATGGTGGGGCGGCTATCTTGCTTCCAACGGCCGGTGATGCCACATCGTGCGACTGCCCCACGTGGTGGAGGTTGGCCATCCGGCCAGTTGGGGAGGTGAATGGTCAGCCCTATCAGACCGCACCGCAGGCCACATCACCACCACGGGCCTTCACATAGCGGGCCGTGCCGATGGGCGTTGTCGAACCCAGCATGCTGGGTCAGACTCAGGGTCATACCCAGGTCGGGCCGGTTCAGTTTGACTTGGTCGACTCAGACGCGGACTATTCTCGACCCCTTATCGTTGTTTTGACCATATCTTGAGCTACGAGTATTCATTTGATGAACCATATACACCGCTAAGAACCATTGAATGTGATGATCAATTTGGTATACCCAACATGAGATTTTTATAATGTTGAGGTATGAACGGGTTGAATCGAACATGAATCCAACAGGGCCCTCATAAAAAAGGGCAATAACATACAGATATTACGTCTGATTGACACACCATCGGTTGCGTCGAGAACCCTAATATGTGTCTTTCCTTTGGGATACTTCTTTGTGGGACTTCATGGAAGTTGTATTATATAACTGTGGCTTGAGGAGTGTATTTTTTCATAATCAAGTGAGTTTAGTGTAGGAACCCTGTAGCTGGCTGTAACATGAGAAAGGGATCCTATGTGGGTTTTACATTGAGATACTAAGTGTGTCTATGCTTTGAGATATTGTGTGGGTCTATTATTGGGATCCTATGTGTTTCTTGGTTTTTGGATCCTACGTGGGACTATGTTAGATAGTCCAACATGGATATGCTCTAGGAAATCAATGTGGGACTACTCCAGGATCCTATGTGGGTTTGATGATTTAGGATCCTATGTGGGTCAGCCTCGAAAGAGAGTATGATTATTTAGAAGTTACATCAAATTATCATTACTATCATACCTATGGCATACATGGTGTGTGCTGAGTCCTTACCTTCATGGTAATTCCATTTTGGTATTATTCAGTGTGGCGTACCATTGTGGTACTTACCAAAATGGTGACACCTTTGTGGTATTCTTCAATGTGGTGTACCATTATGGTAATTACCTTCATGGTGATCAATTTTTTTCATTATTCTCTATGGCGTACTTTTCTGGAACTTACCATCATGGTTATACCTTCGTGGTATTCCTCTATGCGGCGCTAGCTTTGTGGTACTTACCCTTCTGGTGTTACCTTCGTGGTATTCATTCCTATGTGGAAGAGTAGTACTTTGGATAAGAGTTGGGCCTTGTGTTTTCTCATGAATGATATGTGTATACATGATAAATTAGTTATATGTATGGGAAAATACCTATCTAGGGTTGTCAGATGTTTTTATGATTTGTAGTTTATCCTTTAGGGATTTTGTGATACCTTCAAGGGTCTCGAGGACCCTACAAAGTATCTTTATACTCACCCCTGCATAGGCTATGACCGCACCATGTGGTGTTTGGTGCAGATGACAGATATCACTGATTGCAGATAAGAGTACAAGGACTAGAGGTATCATGAAGGTGGAGATTAAAATGGTGTACCGTAGAGATGACTATTCTAGAGCTGTACCACCCTTCAGGTAGGGTCATTTGTAGGAGTTCATTGTAGCTATTTCAGTTTACTTGTGCATTTCAGATTTCATGTATTTTCCAGTTGCCCATGTATTATAGAACCTTTTTCATACTATACACACTATTTTTACAATACATTTTACATTTGATCGTATCATGATGTGGGCTTGGTTTCATGTGTTTACATGATATAAAGGCAATGATTTCCCAGTTTTAGATAATATGCCTTTCAGTGCTAGTCACCAGCCCAAGTCCTATGGAAGGTGAGCTTAGGGTAGTCACGGCACGGGCCCCCAGGGATGGGTCGTGAAAAATTGGAATCAGAGGAGTCAGTTATACCATAGAATAGTGGACTATAATGTTTTAATGGCACTACTATTAAGTGTAGTATGTGTGGTTATAAATTTAGGGAATCCCATGTTGGTGCGGCGGCCGATGTATCCATACACCAGGACCCTGACATCTGATATCAGGTTCAGTTCATGAAAACACTAATTTCATATTTGTTTCATAAATATTTCTTTGTAATATTTTTAGTCATCTCACCAGGTATAACAAATTGACTATGGAAAACCTGTATCATTGTCGTAACCCTCCACACAGATAGCTAGATAGGGTTCTGGGCATAGTATGTGATGATAGCACACCGAGCGATTAGGCCTCAGTGTAGGGCTCTCATGTAGTAGAGTCACCAGTGGAGGAACCAAATGTACCATTACCTAGTTGGACAATGATTCCAATATCCCTTTCAGCAAAGAGTGCACATATCTTGATCATGTTGCATGAGTTCTAGCACCCTAGGCCACCCATGTTTATGGGTGAGATGACCCACAAGAGGAAGAGGATTTCCTTGAGGTGACGATGAGAGTATTCCGACTGGTAGGGACACCTACTGATCTAATGGTGTTCCTTATCGCCAGTCTTCTATAAGAACATCAGGTAGATGGTGTTGCAAGATGCTCTGGGTTTAAGATGTGGTGAAATTTCTCTGGGTAGACTTTGATGGAATGATTCGGGCAACGTTTTTCCCGGAGACCCTTCGTGTAATGCGTATACAAGGGATTCTTAATCTACAGTAGGGAATCATTAATGTGTCTCAGTTCTCTGCTAGGATCAACTAACTATCATTCTACTCCACTGATATGGTGGGGCTCCATTCTTCTGGGCTTTGACCATAGATCAGGGACTCGGGCGGGATATTAGGCTCCAATTATTTTTCTTAACATCCTGATGTAGGTGGGGGTGTTAGAGAGAGCCATAATAGTGGATTGATTTCTTGCTGAGTAGTCACCATCAGCGAGACCCACCACCGAGCATCACGTAGTAGAGTCTTTGGCAGCTGGCAACAGACATATATCATAGAGGTCTAAGAGGACCATACCTACAGGTGGACAACTGCAGGATTCCGAGTCGGTTGTGCAGGGTACCATAGATGGAGCTAGTTTGGAAAGGAGTAGGCAGTGCTACCAATGTGGTGGGTAGGGTCACATGGCTCATGACTATCTGAACCACCTTATGAATGCTTATAATATGGTCGAAGGACTGCCGAGTTTGGGACAACGGTTCTACCGAGGAGGTCCGTAGGGAGCAGGTGAACATCGTAGAGGAGCTGGTCGTGCAGCTAGTGATGGGCGATGATTCGATATGTTTCCACCACCACCACCAGGTGGTCCACATGGACCAGAGGGAGCAGGTGGAAAAGGGCGATCTCAGCTCCATTCAGTTGAGACCTACTACCATTGTGCTCTGGATATGATAAGAGGTATGATCTGTGTCTACTACACCATAGCTGCAGTACTTATTGACATAGATGTTAGTAATTATTTTATTGACACTTCCCTTTTTCAGGGCTCGGAGGTTCTGATGGATGCTTTGGTTCGATCCTTAGGGATAGAGAATCCTATATGGGAAGATTTATCGAATAGACACTATTTCTAGCAGTGTGAGCATAGTCATGTGAGGGAGAGCTTCGTCTGGGATCTTCTAGTAGAGGCCTCGACACCTTAAAACATCATCATAAGTATGGATTGGTAATCTATAGCCCATGCCCAGATCGATAGTATTAGAAAAAATGTGCAGTGTTTCTACATGGATGGGACTATGTTAACTATCTTCAGCAAGAGAAGAGCCTTTAAAACACTAGATGGACATACCAAGTGGAGAATGCAACTGATCACTAATCAATTGTCTAGACATACCGTTAGAGAAGTTCATGTGGTGATTCAATGTTATTTAGTAGTGGAGGACCAGTACGTGGATGTCTTCCCTGATGATGTTATAGGTCTACCAACTCATAGTGAGGTGGAGTTTTACATTGAATTTTACCACAGGATGCCACTGATATCTACACCATTGTATCGAATGGATTATATGGAGGTTCATGAGTTGCAAGTGCATATAGATGATTAACAATGGAAGGGGTTCATCAATCCCAATGTTTCTCCTTGGGAAGCCTTGATTTTGTTCTCCAATAAGGTGGATGAGAGATTGAGAATTTGTGTTGATTATCGGTTCCTGAACCCGATGTCGAAGAAGTACAAGTACCCATTCCCAAGGATTGACACCATCTTTGATCAGATGAAAGGAGAAAAATGGTTCTCAATGATTGACCTCATGTCAGGTTATCACTAGCTTAGAGTATGAGACGAGGATGTGCAGAAGACGACATTAATATATCGGTACAACCATTATGAGTTCTTGGTCATGCCGTTCGTTGTGACCAATTCTACATATGTGTTCATGGGATTCATGAACATGATCATTCATCCATATCTATATCTATTTGTGGTGGTCTTCATTGAGGACATTCTGATCTACTTGGCTACTGGGGAGGAGCATTCCTATCATTTATATATAGTTCTGGACACACATCGAGAGAACTAGCTTTATCGTAAAATCATAATGTGATAGTTATAGATTGGAGTGGTTCACTTTCTGGGACATTTCATGTTGGTGACTGGAGTTTGGGTGTATCTAGTGAAGATTAAGGTGGTACTTCAATGGGAGACACCAAGGAGTGTGACTGTGGTACAAAGTTTCCTTGTTTTTACCGGATACTACAATAGATTTATGTCATATTTCTCTAGAGTTTCAACACCATTATCAGCATTGACAAAGAAGGAGAAAACCATCATGTGGTCGGAGAGATGCCTACATATTTTTATAGACCCGAGGAAGTGGCTAACTAGTTCCCCCATCTTGAGGCTTCTCGAGGAGGGCGTTCAGTACATAGTATACTGTGACGCATCAGGGATCAAGCTCAGATGTGTCCTATTGAATGAGTGACCAGTTATCGCATATGACTTTCGACACCTGAGAAAACATGAACAGAACTACCCTACCCATGACTTGGAGATAGTAGATGTGGTCTTTGCCTTGATGATGGGTCCAATTTACTTGATGGGTGATCATTTTACAATCAATTTTAATCATAAGAGTATCAGGTATATCTTCTCTAATAAGGACCTAAACATCATGTAGTTTCATTGTCATGAGTTCCTCCATGACTATGACTTTGAGTTAGTCTATACTCATGGGAATGGGAACATTATAGTAGATGAACTCAGCATGCGATCTATTATAAAGCGACAAGGTGAGCCAACAAAGCACATGGCCTCTTTGCATATATCATTTGTGGATTGATATGGATCAGCATTCCTTTAGTCTCTTACTGTCACCCCTCAACTTCTTTATCACGTTAGGGAGGCACAACATGGGGATAGTGACTGTAAGGCTCGACGTGTTCAGATATCCACAGGGCATGAATCTGATGGATTTTATGATTATGGGGAGATTTTCATCCACTTCAGAGGGCGTACCATGGTACCCGTGTCTCTTTTGGAGGATGTGATGTGGGAGTTAAACACATATCATCTAGAGGTAGATCCAAGAGTGGTGATGATGTACTAGGTCCTCTGACAACAACACTGGTGGTCGGAAATGAAGAAAGCAATACCAGAGTTTGTCTCTCGATGCCTCAATTGTCAGCATGTGAAGGAGGATCATCTGGTACCACTAGGCTTAGTTCAACCTTTAGAGGTCCCATAGTGAATGTGGGATGGTTTATCCATGGAATTATTGATAGTACTTCCACAAAAATCTAGGGGTCTTGATTCTATTTGGGTGATCATCGACCGACAAACCATGTCATCCCACTTCCTACCAAATAGAGTGCAGGGTTCAGTAGAGAGTTTGGGATGACTCTATGTATAAGAGATTGTAGGGATACAATGGAGTAACTTCGACGATTTTCTCATATTAGGATTTACATTTCACTTATTGGCATCAGAAGGGATTGAAGGAGGCTTTCGGGACGCAGATTCATTTGAGCACCACATTCCACCCTTAGAGGGATTGTCAGATTAAGCATCCATTAAGACCCTCAAGGACATGCTGCATGCATGAAACCTTGAAATCTGTTGCATATGGAAAGAACTCTTGACCTTGGTGGAGTTTTCTTACAGCAGTAGTTATCACTCCATAGGGATGGAACCATTAGAGGCTCTGTACGGTAGACTTTACAGATCACTATTGTGCTGGACAGACCATGGGGAGTCAGCACTCATGGAACCAGAGAAGGTATGGTCTACCACATAGACGATTCAGATCATCCAAGAGCTGATAAATACTACATAGAGCAGGAATAATTCTTATACCGACAAGAGATGGAGACGTCGGGTGTTCGAGGATGGTGAACACATCTTTCTATGGGCCTCAACCCAATGTGATTTGTGAAAATATGGTCATGGAGTCATGTTATCTATGAGGTTCATCGGACCTTTTCAGGTCCTCATCAGAGTTGGAGAGGTGTCTTACCATTGATCTCTTAAACCTCACCTGCACTGGGTGCACGAAACATTCCACGTATCCCAGCTGAAGAGATATTGGCATTACCCTTCACATATCATTGACATGGGCGAGCTAGACATCAATGATGGGGAAACATTTACATAGGTTTTAGTGGAGATTGAGGATAAAGAAGAGAGAATCATTTGTGGGTGATAAATACCTTTGGTGCATGTATGTTGGTATCACAGGAACCTCCAGGAGAGAACATTGGAGCGGGAAGCACATATTTGTGCACAGTACCTCCACTAGTTTTCGTAGTTTTTGTAATGTGGCTTCCAGAGATGCACAGTCTTGAGGTGGGATGAATTTAATGACCCAGATGTTCTAGGTATATTTTCTCAATTATATCTGAATAATACGAGTCCTGGAAAATTTACTCTATGTGATTCCGAGGCCTGGTGTTCCTGGAATAAATTTCTAAATTTTTTTAGGTACGTTCATTAAACGTGTAATCAAGTTTTTGTAACATTTGAAATGGATCATGGAATTGAAATATGAGGGCACCGTTGAACTCACAGTGGCAATATTTTATTAAGGAGAATTTCACCTTGACTGCAGTCATATGATGGTGAAAGTTAGTTTTCGTGTTTTTTTCCTGGAAATAAATATAGAATAAAGATCAAACTTTTATTTTAATTCTATTCTCCAATTTGAATGTGCAGTGGTGGGTTCCACCTGAGTTTAAAACATCCTAATTCTAAATTAATGGTGGTGGCCATGTTCACCACTGTTAATGGGATAAAACCTTTCAACTCCCAATTTAATTAATTAAGTAAATTACAATTAGTTAAATGTGTCAAATTTGTTATGCTATTGTGGAATAAAATTGTTAAACATATTTCAATTATATTGGCTCCTCCTTACCGTTGAGCGGATTGGATGGAAAAGGAGAACTGGGAGATATATCATGAGCACATTAAAGAAACATTTCCTCCAAATGAATATCATCCTCTCCAATGAAGAATGTTCTTCAGAATCAAGAATGAGGACAACACATGATCCTGACGTCAGAAGCATGTTGTGGAAGTGATGATCATTGGAATCCTCTTTGTGTTCTTCCTAGCATCATCTTCTTATAATCAATTGAGGTAGGGTTTGTTATTTTTATACCCCTTACCTCATTATGGATGTTATTTATGATTCAAGAATGAATAAGCTGCTTGAAACCATTTTAACAAGGAGGTTCCGAGCCAAAAGAACACAACCCAAATTCTCCATAACATATGAGATTTTTATGGGGGTTTTAAATTAATGGAGACATCCCGAGATGAGTTCAGATGTCTACAGAATGATGAACGAGCCATCGAGGATTACTCGGTGACCCAAAAAATTTCACCAGAGACCGTGTCAGCGACAGACACTGATGGGGCAAGGGAACGGCGGTCAATACTCCGGCAGAACGCGATGAAGGTGGAGGTGTGACCACATCACCAAAGAAGGGTCTAGGCGGTGCAAGGGAAACAGCTGGTAGAGGATGGTCGCTTGATGGGGAGGCGGCGTCACACGTCTTTTCCGCCCAGTGTTCATGGGCCTCAGCGTGAGGTTGCAGTGATGATGGAGGGGTGCCATCATGCTTCCGGTTGCTGGTGATGGCGTTGCGCGTGACCGCGCCATGCGGAAGAGTTTGTCCATCCAGCCAGCATGGTAGCCGAGTGGTCCGCCCTAACAGAATGCACCATAGGACGCCGCTTTGCGGGCCCCTAGTGGGCCTGTCCATATCTGGGTTGGGCTAGGTCAACCCAAATAGGGTCGGGTCAGCGCACGTCGGGTCACGCCCGGTCGGTCCAACTTGGTCGGACCGGACCCATACAGACTTCGACCCCTTATCGTTCGTTCAGACTTATCTTGAGCTAAGGGAATACATTTGATGAACCATATGATGTGCCAGAAACCATGTAACGTGATTTCCATTTTGGTATACCCAACTTGAGTGTTGGATAATGTTGGGGTATGAACGGTTTGGTTCAAAGAAGAATCCAACCTGTCCCTCAGGACAAAAGGCCAATAACATACATATCGGGAACCTGATTGACACATCGTTTGTTATGTTGATACCCCTTTTATGTCGATGTCCTTTGGGATACATCTCTGTTGTACTTCATTGTATTAGGAGTATCAACCTGTTGATTGAAGTGCAGATTTTCCTAGAATCAAGCACGCTTTGTGGGGTACCCCTATTGTTGGTGTAACTTGAGAATGGGATCTTATGTGGTTCTCTTCTTTGGAATCCTATGTGGTTATATGCTTTGAGACCCTATGTGGGTATGTTTTTGTGATCTAACGTGGGTCTGTGCTTTGGGATCCTACATGGGTCTATGTTCGAGTTTCCCACATGGATTTTTGCTAGGAAATTGTCATGGGACTACTCTAGGATCATATGTGGGTCTGCCATATAAGGATCCTATGTGGGTCTGATTATTTAGGATCTTTTGTGGGTATTCCTCTTAACAGAGTATCATGATTCAATAGTTACATAAAATAATATTTACAACTGTACCTATGTTATACCTGGTGTGAGCTGAGTCCTTACCTTCATGGTAATACCTTTGTGGCATTCTTCTTTATGCCATAATAGTGTGGAACTTACTTGTATGGTGATACCGTTGTGGTATTATTCTGTGTTGAGTACCAATTTGGTACATACCTTCATGGGGATACCTTTATGATATTCCTCTATGTGGATTACCTTTGTGGTACATAACTTCGTGCAATTCTTAGGTGTGGCATTACCTTTGTGTTACATACCCTTGTGGTGTTACCTTCATGGTATTATTTCCTACTTTGAAAGGTTGTACTTAGGCTAAGAGTTGGGCCCTGTGTTTCCAAATGAATTAGATAGGTACACTTGATAACATAGGTATATGTATTGGAATATATCAATGCTGTGTTTTAATATATATTCATGATTTGAGGCATATCCTTTGTGGGTTTTGTGAGACCTTCGAGGGTCACGGGGTCCTACTATGTATCGTTATACTAACCCTTGTAAGGGCTATGCATGCACCTTGTTGTGTTTGGTACAGAAGAGGGACAACACTGACTAAGGAAGAAAGTACCAGGACTGGATTTAGCATGGATGTGGACATTAGATGAGATGTACCACATAGATGACCATTCAAGAGCTATACCTACCCTTCATGTAGATTTCGTGGCAGCAGTCCATAGGTGTTGTTTCAGTTTACTTATACTGTTCAATTTTTTTGTACTTTTCAATTGGGCTTATATTCTGGCCCATTTTTTTTTCTGCACATACTTTTTTTACTATACTGTTTACTTGTGTTTGTATCATTTTGTGTGATTGGTTGTGTGTGTTTACATGATATAATGGAAACACCTTCCCAATTTTAGGGAATATTCCTTTCTTTTCTAGTCATGTGCCCCTAGCCTATAGAAGGTAGGCATGGGGTAGTCCTGGCATGGTCCCCGGGGAATGGGTCATGATAATAGACATATCCTCTTCCTAATGTTCAGATCATTCTGAGATAATATATACTAGATACTCTTGTGATCAGAGTAGATGATCAACCGATCCCCCTTTACGTAGTGCTGCCATATCTTCATTTCGAAGACAACTGGTTCATACACAAGATCAGTGGTCACGTAATTATGCTTATGTGGTCCCATGTGGTGGGAAACATATACAATCAAAACATTCTTCTACATAAGGACACAATCAATCTTGACCCCTAATGAATCACAGAACACCACATACTCGATCTCTTCATACAGTAACCACAAGATGGGAGTACTCCTCTACCTCTAGCATAGATCCGGAATGATATTCTATAAATATTTTGTCCACTAAAAAGGATACCCTTTAATGCCAAAGCATTCTGGGGTTCTTCTTATATAGAGATGTCAGGTAAAAACCACCAATAGTACCCATACTATCCAAGGAAACTACTCACCCAAGTAACAGTCATGGATGGATCCTATGAAATAACTACCTCAATTTTTTCTAGATCCACCCCAACTCTAGGCTCCAAAATTACTTTTCCTATAAAACAGACCTCTCGTTGGTGCTCTTGGAGCCTGTATGGGACCATCCTCAAGTGTCTCACATGCTCCACCTCAGATTCTTAGTACACAAGGATCTATTTAATGAATACAACTATGTAATTGTCAATGTAAGGATAAAATATCCCATTCATGAGTACCATGAACAATTTTGGGGAGTTCTCCATTCCAAAAATATTCAAAAAGTACTCATACTAACCTTAATGACATATTTAGGCCATATTTGGTAAATCCTCATTCTGTACTCGTAGTAGGTGATAGCCAAATCCGAGGATAATCTTTGAGAAACTTTACAACTTTTTAAATTGATCAAATAAGTAATCGATCATTGATAGTGGATTCATCCATTTCATGGTCATCTGGTTTAAACACTAATAATGCAAACATGACCTCAAGATCCAGTCTGAATTCATAGAAAACAACATTTGGCCTGTTCATGGTGAAACACTGAGTCCCATGAAGCCCATACATTACAAGTACTCTAATTGAATCCTCATCTCATGAAGATCTGCAAGAGCCATCCTGTATGTAGGTGTTGATATCGGTGTCATCCCGGGGTGTATATCAATTCAATGTTACATGTCTCAAGGGGTTGGTAATCCTGGAACATCATCAGTAAAGACGTCCTCATACTCTGCTGCCACTATAGGAAAAATTGGACTCATATAATCCACTACACTATAGGTGAGGCCATCCAACTAAAGGGAAATCGTTAGCATGCTCTTATGTGTGATTCCATCCTAGGCTGATTGTGTTTCCTTCGCACTAGAAAAGAAAAACCATATGCCATCACTATTGAAACACCAAACTCTTTTCCTAAAATAGATAATATGAGAATGAATTGTGGATAGCTAGTTCATACCAAGAATGAATTCATAAAGCCTCAACGCCACAACCAAGATGTTTCAACCAAAAATCAAACCTCCAAGAGTTATGTCACACTATCATCACGGATGTGTGATCATCGAGTCTCCACTATTATAAGTCTCCAAGTGTAATGGTCAAGTATACTATACAATAGGAAACTTCGAGTCTTGAACAAGATTTTGGGAAAGAATGGAATGACTAGAAACTATGTCTATCAAAACTAAATATAAGGGGGGAAAATAAAAAAATATTATCTTGTATCTTCCCTGGAGCATTGGGGTTATAAGTCTTTATTACATGTATCTATCCTCGTCCATGTCCATGGGTTCCCTAATCCTGGTGTAGAGAGCCTGGTGGTGGTGGCGGTAATAGTTAAATCCTCCAACCACCTCCTTCTACAATGCATGCCCCTTTTCAATATTAAATAAGATGCAAGAAATTCAGATATTATCTCTACCTTTGCATTGGCAGTCCATCGACCTAATCCCGATCAACTATTCAATCAGTTAGGCCACCTCTTGCCAGATGTCCCCAAACGGTGCATGAGTAACACCATCTTTCACATTCCCAATTCATGCATCCCCGGGAGCCATACACTATTGACCTTGAGTCTGGAAATCACCCCTTGAAGCACCCAAACAACTTGGATCCATGTGAATATCAATGGATGCCTACTGCTGAGCTCTCATTTATCAGGTGTCCACTACTCTCCCAATACTACCCATGTACTCTCATCTAGAAAACACTCCACTATCAAGGTCATCAAATGTAATACATCATATGTACAAATGATAAGGGAGGACTATAGTTCTCTGATATCCATGTGTAATCCCTTCATGAAAGCCCAATCCCAAAAGAACTGGTCTTTTACTATATCAAGGGGGTAGCAAGAAAGATCAGTAATCATTGCTGAATACTCTGCATTGTCATAATTTCCTACATGAATGAAGGAGATCTATTTAGGATACTAATATCAATGTGTCTAGATGAGACACCTAATTGAAGTGATATTAAATGTATTTATAGGAGAGTGATGTATCATTGTGTGATTGAGTCACCAAGATCCACCATTGCCTAGAAAATCAATAGATAAAACTCACGGAAAGGACTGGAAAATAGTCAACGAGCACCCTCATCGGATGGAAAACATGGTTGACTATGTCTATCCAATATTCATCCATATGGGTGACTATCATTCCATGAATCCTATTTTTTTGAAATCCTAATAAATGTATGAAACACACATAGCCTGAGTGAATCCTCAGCTGGTAGTGCTGATAATAGATGTTTCTCGATGGGTGGTAGTATGGTTGGTTACCAATCCAATGGTTATATCTTGGGTACAAGCCCCAGTACTGATGCCTTACTTCAATTAATATCATCCTCATTTTTACATGGTGGAATCCTAGCTAGCTATCTACATGGAGGCATCCTAAAATAGAATGAGATGTACCATAATCAATTGAGCATATTTTGGGAGTTGACTCAAGATGGACATGGGAGACACAACCATTCCTATATGATACATATACCATTGATTTTCCCTAAAAAAATTTATTCATGTACTTAGTCGAAAATGAGGAATTAAAAGTCTTGGTGTATGGATATACCGGCTACAAGACCATCACAGGGATCCCTGGAATATAGCTGAACTCAAAACACGTAACATGGATTACCAAAACCAACCTCACATACTCTAAGTCCTAATGTATATTTAACCTTCTTTTGTTACTACACCGTCTTGACCCATCCTATGGGGTCTCATTCCATGACTACCCAAGCCTTCCTATAATAGGCCAGTGGCTGGTGACTAGCAATGTGTAGGCATATACCAAAAATGGGACACATTTTCCTAATATACCCATACATAGGAACATATCACAAAGCCAAAAAATTATGAAATGTAAAGGAGAATAATGAATTTATGCATACATCTATGATCCCACAATAGACTACAACAATGAAATTACTAGAAATTAAATTGGAAAAAAAACAATCATACACAAAGAGTCTATATCGAAAAGTACAACCTGAAAGTAAAGTGTAGTGGGATAGTTGTCTAAAACCTGATGGAACACGCCTAATATTTTCTAGTATCACTCAGAATTTTCAGGTACTAGTCTTCCTAAGTATCCATCAACGGTCGATCATCTACCTAAGAGATGACATATGCGGGCAAGGCCAGTGCATGGGCGAGTAAAACATTACTCTTCCGGAAAATCTTAAACCACAAAGAAATACAGCAAAGAAAGTCAAGTTATCTATACTTATGTATATATATAGCACATATAACAAGGATTTCTAGATATACCTAACAGATACACCACACCATCATGAGGTAATAACCAACCACCATCAACATAATTGCAATATTAGCATGCTCATTTCATGAGATCCCACTCCTCGAGCCATCATATATTCAAAGATACTCAATGATGAGTTATAAGTCATTTGGGCCCTACCCAAATAAAATGAATTGGTTAAGGAAGAATATGATACATAGAGGGGGGATAATTCCCAGAATCAATTGGGGATAAAATTAACACCATACAGATCAGCCCACTACATAGGGGATCACATGCCTTTGATTACACAATCCCTAATATTGTGGGCCACTATATTGAGAATGAACTTCATGCTCTTGGATAATACACTAATGCTAAAAAATGAACTAGGGGTGATTGAGTATCGCACTCAAGTCTCACATAGGGATAGCATAACTATATCTATGTCATGACCTCGATAATGGATTTCATTCTATTGATGTTGATGTAATTATACAATGAAACATTAGGAGAAGGGACAATGGAAATCTTTCAACAAATAATTGTACAGTCTAAATACCCACCATTGGTCTCAAAATTATTGTCTCAACATTAGGGTCTCATCATCGCAAATTGTTGGTCAGTTGGACAATACATTTGATGTTATGATCATTTCAATTATGTGGCCCACATACCTTACCAGACCTCCAGATCTACTCCCATTGTAGGCCCACATATCATTGTGGAGGTTCAAGATACCATGTAGTTATTGCAGCTATTGTCAACCATTGTGGTCAACCACAACCGGGCTCCACCCCAGTTTCCCCAGATCTGACCAGGGTTCGGCCTCAGCTGCTGGACAAACCCGACCCCGTGTTCTGACCCCGCTTGTCTGCCTTACCTGCTCGATCAGACCTAGCCCACTTCATGTCACTGCCACTCATCCCACTCCGCCTGGCCAAACCCACTCTACTGCCCCACACCGCCACTAGCCACTGGTCACTGAACCCATGCTGGTGGTCTCTTTCATGGACCACCACACCACCTTTGATGAATTAAAATTGATACAATCTTATATTCAATCTCATTTGGTCTCAATCTACACTGATATAAATTCAATTGTTGATTCTAATTGAATTAGGGGTCCGATCCATTTCAGAACATCCCAAAAATTTCTAGCATCGAACCTCAGTGTTCCAAAGGTGAATAAAACGATGAATGAAGGAAAGAATGAATAATAAAATCAAGAGGGTGATCCAAAATATATGATTTTTTGGATCTTGGTTCATTCCCATTAGAATGGTAAATAAAATCTAAACAAAACTCAATTATCAACTATTGATAAACATACAAACATGATCGATCAGTGATAAAATTAGTTCATAAATTATTCATTGTTCATTGTGGGAATTTAATAATGGGGGAGAAATGATTGAATCAAAATAACTACCTAAATTTGGATTGATCGTTGATGAAGAATGATCGATGTGTCGTCATCATTGCTGAGATCATCCATGATAGGAGTTCATCAATCTCTGATATAAGGTTCCATCATCATTCATTAAAATGGATTTTTGGTGCATTATCAAATGATACTTTAGATGTTCTAGGGTAATGTGGATAACCGTGGAATTTTGAAAAAATCTCACATTTAAGGAATATGATAAGACACTATGCCTCTAAATGAAGCATCCATTTGTTTTCACATTTCATCAAAAAATTGATTTTATATATATGTATCTATGAATGAAATTTATATAAATAAAATGATACTATTTATTTGTGCATTGATACTTAAAAATAATTCTATAAACATACATAATATTTTTTCATGTTGATGTTATGTATTGTAATATTTAGACTAGATTTCAAAATATTATTTGATTTGATTTTTTTATTTTTTATTTTTTATGATCATCATTCCAAATTTTTTTGTCTAAATAGAAATTAAATCATCAATTCCAAAATTATTCATTATTTCATTAGCATAATATTTTTCATGTAGAAAAATATTTTCCTTATATTGAGAAATTTTCAATCCAATAATTTATGTCATCTCCTATTTTGAAATTGAAATTCATCATGATGGTTTCATGCCTTGAATACTAATATCTTTGAAATTTATTTATCACTTATAAATCATTATTTAGTATATAAAATATTTTTTATATTAACTATGTGTAAAATCATATTGTTGTTCAATATGAACTTCCACTTTTAATTCAGAATAGATAAAGGCTATCGTAACCTCAATTTGAATGGTCTAACATGGCCTTTGTACTATAATGGAAAAAATACTTATTATTTTATATATTTTGATCGGTGCAATTATTTCAACAACATATTGTTTTCAAAAAAATGAATAGGCTTTATACATCAATTATTCATAATTTCTCAATACTTCCCACTTTTTATTAATTTATTTTTTCAGAAAACCCACTTTTCCCTAATAATGTTTCTTCCATTAAGATCAGATTCAAATTCTCATGACTTGTTATTTTAAATTTGATGAACCTCAACACTCATTTCCACAATAAAATCTATATATTTAATTATTTCTTTCCAGAAATTTTCTTCACCAAAAGAGAGCAATGAGTTCTGATATTTTTCATCATTTTGTTTCTTATTTGAATATGTTGTCCAACATTTACAATGATATTTTGAAGCCAAAACATTTCTTTTACCTGCATTATAATTTGAAAATAAATTTTCATCATCAATTTTTTTGAATCAAATTCTTAAAATGGAACATCCTCATTATGATCTTCATTTTTTAAATCTCTACTAATGTTTTTAACATAAATAAATCCAACATCATTTCATATTGAACATGAATTTATCATAATAGATTACTTTATTTATTTTTCCACTAGTTTCACATCATCAAAATCAACAATATATTATATGTATTTTATAAAGAAGTGATATACTATTCCCTTTGGTGGATAAAAAATTGATTCCATAAAAATATCTTCATTCAAAATTTAAAAAAAAATTCACATTTAACATTTATAATGCATGGATAAAAAATATTCATAAAATGATAAACATGGATAATTTACATAATACATATATTGAATTAAATATTATAATATTTTCTATAAAGATAGTGATTTTGAAAATGATCCACTTCTATAATGACTTTTAACTAAAAAAATATGTTATATCTTTTTGTAGGAACATAGTTTAAGCCATATGCACAAAAATTATATTTTTTTGTTCTGCCAAAATATTTTTTTGGCATGTTTTGAATACTATGTTTATGATAAATACCATGATATTCCTGATAGGAATAACATATTATAATAGTATATATTGAACAATAATTACTTTACTTCTTCTTTAATGAGTAACCACAAATATCCTCCACAATTATCGTGATACTATTAAAATGTATTCTTTAATCAATTTTATATTTCAATAATATTACACTTGTAATATGAGTAATTAAATCAATAAACAAAATAAAATAATTATATTAATTTTTTACTGCCTTCTAATAGGCTAGAAATTGTCATATTGAATCAACACAAATGAATGAGTACTATTTATTTCAAGATTCTTCTATGGAGTATTAACAGATTTGATATTATGACTAGTAGAACATATAAAATTCATTTATATTTAAAAAATATAAAAAATAAAAAAAATTAATTATATTATTCTGATATTACAGGTTCCTCTGGACATTATGACCATGTCTTAAATGCCATATTAAAATTTATTTATTCATACCTAGATTAAAATAATTTATAGAATCACTAATATGAAACAAAAGAAATCTTCCAAACTATAATTGCTATATATCCATAATTAAATATCATTAAGACCCCATTTTTTTGATAAATAACTTCCCTTCCTTTGAAACATATTTCAGTGACATTAATTATATAGTGTTTCTCTTCATAGACAAAAAAACATCTTTGGAGATTTCAATTGATCAATGTCAATTATTTTTGACTAAAATTTTTTTATTTTCAATGAACCATCATTTTAAAAGATCACCAATACATGATTATAATTATCAATATCCATGAGTAGGTTTATATTACTGAACATATGAGAAGAATAACTGATATCAGACATCTTTATAAATCCTCCTATATAAGCTTTTTAGGTAACATAATACATCCAATATTTTTCATTTCAATTATTATTCTTATTATGATAATTATAAATAATATCTTTTGACCACATTTGTACAATTTTAAAAATATGGTACCAATTTTAAACAATAACATATTTCATAGATGAATCAAAAATCTATTACAATTGATGAAATCTATATTATATTGTCATTTTAGATATAACATGTTTTCTATAATTTATTATATTTTTAGGGAGATGAATCCCCCAAAATATATTCCTCTTAAAAAATAAAAACTCATTATTTTATTAGAAATTAAACCAAAATAAGATTTCTATGGTCCAAAAATATACATATTTAAATATAAACCATAATCGAACATACCTTCTTTTATAATCATAATTTTTCTAGAACTATATTCATGTCTTTCAACATTCTTCCCATAATTATTTTTTACACTATAAATTTTTTTTGGACTTCAATCTTTTTCAAATTCCAATGAATATTCATTGTATCTATTATTTTCTATCACCATTTTTGGAAACATTTTCATTCATTTTTATGCACTCAAAATATACTAAATTTGGTGAATAAACATATTTTCAATAAAAAAATTTATTCATTATTTGATTCATATTAAATTGAATAAAAAATGATTGATCAATATTTCAAAAATTATTTGTGAAAAAACACTGTTGATTTATATGATAATTTTTATTACATATCCTTTTTATAACATCAGAAATATAGAATTGGAAATTAAGACTACATTTTTTTAAAATGTTTATATATATGATATATTTTTTTTTTGTAAAATAATTAATTCATATTCTATATATTTCATTGATTCAAAAAAATGGCTCTTAGGCTATTAAATTGAACAATAACATATTCAATTCATCCACCTAATTCTGCATTATTATTATTTCTTTAATGAAAAAAGATTCATATTATCTAAAAGACTGATTTTACATCTTAAGGTATTTTACCACTATATAAATAATTAATATAATTTAATGATACTCGTTTAGTTCTCCTTTTATGAATTATTCATTATTATTTTCTATAATATCATTATCATCATAACAATAATCTCTATTTAATAATTCATTATTCACCATTATAATGACATTTTTTTCATCATCATTCATTGATGTATCTACTTATACTTCTTAATCACTACTATAACATCTTCTTCATTTAGATAATTAAATTTAATTATAGAATTATGAAAAATATCCCTTATTATCATTAAAATAATTTCATTATTATTCAATCTAAAAATATATATCCTAAAAGAATCTCCTTGGAGCTTCATTTTCTTCTTTAATGTCAATATTTTTATTCCACTATAGATGATTTATTGCAAAATTCACAAATACTCCGTAACCATATAATTTTATTGTAGTTTTTTAATTAGAATATTATTTTCCACTTACCACATTTATAGTGATTATAGATTTCATCTGATCAAAATTAGGACATAAATCAAAATTAGAATCAGTATAATAAATATTTGTTTCAACATATTATTTATAACACATATCTTTCATTGAGGACATCAAAGATATTTCTTTTTTATCCTTCCAATTCATATTTAGGGTACCATCTTTCATTATCTCATTAGTTATGAGAATAAATTATAAATTATATATTTGAATATTTTCCAAATCACATCCTTCAAAATACGATAAAATTTTCCCAAACCATCCCATGAATATATAAATTATTTTTTAAAACAATTTCTTATAATTTAATTTACAAAAGTAAAATATAATTGTACTCACAATCATTTTAAATCCATCGAATAATTTAACCTAAATTTCATGTAATTTAAATTTATATCTGTAACAGTTAAATCTGATGATATGTATCATTGTATGCCTTACCTTATTGTTCCATTCATTAATATTAGTACTTATATCCAAAATGTCAATGGTTTTATCAATTCCTCTATCATTTATAAATTCCTTCATAAAGAATAAAGAATGTAAATATTTCATTTGCTAAAAATAATTTAATGTATTAATTCAATATATTCATGAAAATGAAACATTTTCAGTAAGTGGTGGATAACCATAAGTTTAAGACTAGAGAACATCCATACAAATTCATTAATGTTATAGAAACATCATTTCCATCCTTATAGGATTATTTTTTCAATAAATGGTTAGAATTCCATTTATATGGACTAAATTATGATTTTACACGATATACACTAGGCATTTAGTAACACTTACTTCTAATTGAGTGATAATTATTCTCAAAAAAAAAAAGAGTCACCAATGATGAGATCTTATGTGATGCTTCCACCTGAAAATTATTCTCCTGGATTAATGCGGAACTATTTAGAGATAGGGAAATATGCGATTCTAATTATTTTATGATTCCATGTTGAATTCTATCTCCCGAATGGTTAAAGTTATTCTTGAGAAATATTCATCAAAAAGAAGTACAAATGAACAGAATAATAGATTTACATGGTTCATTGCTAAAAGGGAGTAGAACAGTCCTCCAAATGATTGATATTTCACAAAGATAATATGAAAAAAAGATCCAACAAGTATGAAGAATGTGATTTTTTTATCATTAGAAAAATATTATAGCAAGTTTATATACTATTTCAGTTCATCCAAGACCAGAATAATAAAATAGATTTTGATATAACAATAAAAAATACATCCAACTATACCCATGAATTGATGGTGTAATAATTAAACTATTATTCATCAACCTGGGGAAATAAATAATTGATTTCTTCACTCTGTTTCAATATGGGCAATAACTTCATCATTTTCATCTATTAATCATCATCAATCATTTGTTATCACTATTTACCAAATGATGAAATTTCCTCCCCCGAAAACACCTTTAGTTTGTAGTATCACATCCTATTTTAATTTTAATTTCAAATGAAAATAAATTCCTGATATTATTTAATTCTTCATTAAAACACATAATTTGGAAATTAAATCAAATGATTCATGTAAAAAAATTTATAATGAGTAGTTACTATGGACTAAAATAATCAAAAAAGTCATTCGATTGATCTATGTCATCATAATCCCAAATAACTTCCAAGATGGAATTTTGATAGTGTGTAATAGGGAATTATGGTACATAAATTTATTTTTCATTAGTTTCCACATAACTATAATGATTTTAATTCACATTGATAATGGTAAATGTAGTATATGCCAATCAATGTAGTGAACTAAGAAAATCAATCCAAATTAACCCTATGTAATTGACTAATCAATATAGCATAGTCCATTATCCATTAATATGACCACTATGTAGAAAAAAATACTATTATGTAGAGGACCCATGAATTCCAAAACCATAATAGTAAATAATGAAGAGATCTATGACATAGATTGCTTATTGTGGAATGAATGATGCAAGGAATAATTGTCTATTGAAATCGACTAATCCTCACTCTATGGTGTGATATTCTCAATTGATCATCATACATTTTCTATATTATTTTTCAGAACATAGTGTATGGTTTTTGTGTGGAGGTCCCCAAAATTTTAGAAGCCCTAAAACTCATCAATATGAGATATTTAGAATGGATATATTTATTTAAAGTCTGAACTATATTAGGAACACTATTTCTTATATGTTGACTGTTCTTATATGGTGTTATACACGTTTCTTCTCCATGGATATATACACACTATAGTCACAATGAATCCTTCAATTTTTATTTCATGAAGAACTTGTTTCATGAAATATAATCTTTATAGGAAATTAATGTTGAATCATCTAATTTAATCAAATTGAATATATTTTTTGTGTTTCCAAAATTATTAAACATTCTTAATCATATCATATTCTCGAAAAAATAAATAAATAAATAAATAAAATATTAAATATTATCTTTGGATAAATAGATGTGTTATCTTGTAATTAAATCAAAAAATACATAATAAATTATTGATTGGTATATTTTTCCCATCCCATTTTCTTCCATCACCATTATTTTACTTATGTGCAACTTTTATTCCCATATACCATGACACTTGAATTCCATTTTTTAATTCCATAATTTTTAAAACTCATATTGTACCACTCCATCATTCAATGACTTAATATTTACAAATATTTTGTGATAAATTTTGATTAAATATGATTATACCATACACTCAGTCATAATAGAAATATTTTTTAGAATGAGGGGGAAATTTTCTTTTCATTCCACATAACCTTTCAGAAAGAGTTTTTTTCTATGTAATGGTATTATTTTATGATTTTTTCCATCCATTAATTAAATCTATGAGGACTATTGTTCTGAGTTTATGTATAATGGAAAGGGATATTCTATAAAAAACCTTATAATGTGATTAATAAATTTCATTATATATATTATGTAATTTCTCAATTTCATACATTACTGTCTAAATAATTATATCATTATTATATTATTAGATTGAAAAATTTATGGAATCTATTCTATAAATATTATGGCCATGACTATAGTCCGAATAAAAATTATATCCATGTTTTTTAAATACTTATTTTTCTTAGGGATTTATGATAATAATGAGATATTATTTGTTGGTTTATAATATATATTTCTATTTGTATTTTGAATTATATTGAAAATAAAGAAAAAAAGGGAATTCAAAAAATAATTGTGGTTTATAAAGGATTGTTATTAATAAAATGAGCATTGAACATTTTTGGAATCAAGATGTCAATGATATTATTAGGTTTAACATGTGTTAGTTTTTGCATATAAATTTTCAAGAGGATTATTTATGATTATATATATAATATCATATATCTTGTATTAGTAACATATATTGAGATTATAATAATATTAATGTTATAAAGTATGTTAACTAGTCATTCCTATTTAGAGGTGGTCTCTATATTATATGTATTGTCTGAGAATGAAGTCATTATTTTGTTATTGATGGGTAATAATTTAGGGGTCATTCTAAAGAAGATGTTTAAATTTACTTCTTATAGTGATGTTAGTTGTTGGGTATAGTGAATTGGGTAACATGGGTTATGGATACAGGGACTGTAATTATGGGGGTTGAATGGTTCACATTATATGTTTAGGTACTAATATAAAATGATTTTGGTTTTCTGGTTCAGTGGGGGAACCCCCTATAAATATAATTAGTAATGTTGTTTTTAATTATATCATTATTGTGTTGGTGTCTAATTCTAGTTATATGTCACTCCATTATTGTCATTATATAACATCTTCCAATTAAATTTACATCCAATTTTTGATGGATTTATTTTCAACACATAAAACATGTACCATATTCCTTATGAAAATTTTATCCATTCATGTTTACACGATTCTAGAATAATGGAATACTCATCATCGTCCTTATATTTATTATCTTTTTAGAATTTAATTTTAATTCAACCATTATTTTCTTATCAAACTTATTTGATTTATGGTAGATTTGGATATGTATTTCATCCTACATTGCATGTCGAATAAATTTTTTTAATAGCTATTGATGTCTCAAATGGATTCTACCATATAAAGAGTTTAATTTTTTGAATTAAATAATCAATAAATATATCCTTCAATTTTGATAATAGTGCCTGAAGAAAAGATCACATGTCTTGTAAAATATAACTCATAGTTTGGATTATGTTAAAAATGAATTGGTGAAAGCATAATAAATTCCTTCTCTATCTTCCCAAAATGAATACAAATATACTATTTTCTGAAAAAAATTTCTCCATCTCATCCCACTCCAAGGAATCAATTTCTTCATGTTCCTCATATTATATATAAATTTATAGAATTGATGAATTTAAGTTGACAAATAATTATAATAAATGATACCATTTTAAAAATAATGAAAAATATATCATAGAAAATATATTTACAATTACACTAATTAGTTAATTATCAATTAGTTGATTAGAGTTCCCACTCAATGCCATGGTATATTTACTCAGGAAAAACTCCATAGTATATTTTTTAATTCCTATTATATTTTTGAAGCTAACCATGATTCATGACTTGAGAATGTCTCATAGACATAACCATAATAATTTCCATTCCATTTCCTATACTATATAGTTTCATATGGGGAAAATCAATGAATTGTACATTTCCTTAACTATTAACATTGATTCATTAGTTTTAACCATTGAAAAATCGAAAAAAAAATTTATTATCAATAATAATGATAACTGGAAGTAAAATAATAATTATATTCATTTATTGTATGTATTAATAATGTTACCTTCTTTTCCATATATGAATCCTTAGGTTTAACCATGATTATCTATGGTATTTGTTTAATGAAATACCTCAAAATTCATCTCAATTAAGATATTATGTAATTTAATAATATACCTAGGGAGTGTCAAACCAGATTTATTGTAAGTCATAATTAAAAAATGCACTATAATGATGAAAAATGTATACTCTAACAACTCTTATTAGAATTATATGACGTAATACTATATTTGGAAAACCACATCAACTATTTTTATCTAAATATATATATATATTATTAAGAAACCAGCACACATTTCATTAAAATAAAATAGGATTCTCTTCATCACATTAGAATATTTGAGGGGTTCTCTCAAATATTTACATATAATTTTTTTCAGAAGTTACTAAAATAATCTACGATTCCAAATATATAAAACCAAACTATTCATTCATAAACTGTATATCTTAAAAATAGAAAAAATCAATTACACATAAAAAATATCCCTTATAGAACTATAATATTTTAATGACTTTTAAAACATCAATAGAAACAAAATTGGCATATAAATGATCAAAATTATTTTCTATTAAATTATTTAAAATTAACATATTTATAAGATATAAAATTATTAAAATCACTAACCATAACCTCTTGTAGGGATCAATAATAAATTGTGAGCCCAGATTTTTAGTAAGGTTAAATATTGTGGCATAGAAATAAACATAGAAAATATTTTCCTTAGTCAATGATCACTGCACGTACAATCATATTTTATTGGGATCAGTCCACATTAAATCATTTCTATAGTTCATGTTTACTCCAAAAACAATATTATTAGAAAATTTTCCATATTAAAATAGATATACACCCTATTACATTTCATATAATATCAAGATATACCTTTCATTACTAAATGACGTGTAGAGTGATAAACATCATGTCCCATAAATCAAACATTGAAAACTATACATATGTGTACCCCATGGTCATAAATCATTAATCATACCACAAATATTAAAATATTGAAAGGATTAAATATTCATTAAAATTTCATAATAATTATCATAAATAATACAGATAAAAAATAATTTTTAAAAATTTGATAATATTAAAAATAAATCATATTATACATAAAATGATGTCATTATATATTAAATACCATATAATAATCCCTAGTACATTTCATTAGAAAAATTATCTTTTAATTAAAAAATAATTATATAGATTCATGAAATTTCAATAATAATATTTGAAAAATTTTCATTGGAATTAATGATGAAAACATTAATTCAATCCATAATGAATTTTTTATTCAAAATAGTGGTGAAAACTATTCATGAGGTGTATTTCAAACTAAAAATGGATTCATGTTTTTGAAAAAAGTAAATATTACCCCATTTAGAAAATTATGAGAAGATTAATTTTAAAATTTTGTATGGAGAGTACGATATATTAGTATAGTAACTTAAATAATCATTGTATAATATAAAAAAATATCTTCAATAATTTTAGACAAAATATAGAAATGTGTGAAAAGATACAAAGTTGACGAGAAAAAAAGTTGGTTTTCCAAAAAAATAATTATTTTGTAATCTTATGTAAATTAAGAGATTTAAAAAAAGTAAAACATATAACATATTGAAATATAAATTAGATAAGGAATATATAAAATTATTTATATTTATATAATTAAATTTCATCAATAGAAATTTACTCATAATAATTCTAGTAAAAATGTTATTGTAAGACAAAACAATTACCCCAAGACCAATTTTTATTATAAGAGTTATGAAATCGTGTATTATAAATTTATTTTTTATTATAATTATATAAAATAACTATAATCGTATATATAGAATCATATCTGTTTTTATTATGACAGTGTATTACTCTTTCCAAAAGAATCACTCATTATCGACATCATTTCTGGTCACTACGTCTCTGGTTGACATGTATGTTTTCATTTAAAAGTTACATAACATACACTTTATTGACGGTTTATTCATATTTTATTATTAAATAATCATATATATATATATATGACATATATTCTTTATAAATAAATATTATTACAATTAATAGATATCATTGATTAAAAATGAATTACACCAATATGTGTATATTGTAGTTTGTATGTATGTACATGTTATGATTCTTTGTTTTGTGGTTGGAATGAACAAAAATTATTATTAATTCATAACTATAATATCATAATAATATCATAAATAATATAAATTTATATTAAATATTACATTATAATGTTCCTTGAATGAATGTGAATTATATTTAATCAATTAAAAATGTTGATGTTATAGTACACTAATAATCTTGAGGGATACAATAATCTACAATTTTATTTAGAAGAGGTGATCAAATGTTTTTAAATCATAATAATATCATGTTAATAAATTTAGGATAATATATTAATTTTGATTTATTTTATAAAATATTTTTATTGAAATTATTAAAAGAAAATAAATATGATGATCATGGTTAAGATCAAAAAGTATTCTTTGAGAAACATCATTTGTATTAATGATTATGACATGAAGGAATTTAATTATTCAAAAAAAATAAGATATATATATGGTTTATGATTGAAGAAATTATTTAGAGAAATAATTTTCCAATGTAGAAGTCTCAAATTGCTTAAATAATAGGGGACAAGTGGTAACCATTTATAGGTATTGTGAGGGACTGTCATATAATTTCCTAAAATATTTCATTGATATGAGGTTGTATAATGGGAAGGTGGATATAAATGAAGAGTTATTACAAGTTAGGATAATATTTGGATAATATATATTCAAAAAATATGAATTCTACCAGAGATGGTTGCATTCCAACCCTTCTAGATCGCCATATTAAACATGTTTTATCCTTAAACACGGAAGTAAATGTTCATTATTCTTACTGTTTTATATATGCATAATCTAAGATGACCATATAAAATTATAATAATTATGATGATTCTAAATATTCATTTAAAGTATAATTGATTTATTTCTATAATTATATATATTTTTTAATTTTAATAAACTTTCAACCAACGATGTTAACTTATTTTAGAATAATGACTTTTTAAGATTAATAAAGAATTATCATAGAAACAATTCAATTTATAACCTATAAAATGAAAATTAAAAAATATTATTGTTTAATTAATATAAGAATATTATTAATACCACTAATAAATATCATTAAATTTATCTTATAAGGTAAAAATAAACATTTTCGATAAGAACTATTTAATGATAAATTCAATTTTATGAAAATTTTTAACTTTTATAAAATATTGTATAGTTATGAGTCATATTTAATAAATGTGATTGCTTGTAATTATTAAAAATTATTTTTTATTTTAGATAAAATAAAATATAAAAATTGAATTTTATTTGAAATGAATTAATTTATTTTTTCAGTAATGTGATATTTTAATTATCTAATTAAAAATATATAGTATAAAAAACATAAAATTTTACCTTAATCAAATACTGTCACATTATTTTAAAAAATTACATTCATTTCCTAAAATAAAATTTCCTGTAATTTTATAAATTAAATTTATTGTTCCTTTCTAGAAGTTTGATAAAAATAATTTTTTAAATAATATTTTTGAATCATAAAATGACTCCACTTAAAATTTATTACTCATTTATTATCCTCCAATATATATATTTTCATTATTAAAAATAATTATGAAAATATTTCAGGAATTTTATTATAAAAAATCATACCTACTCATTTAATCTCATGAATACAATGGTATACTATATCAAGCTTCAAATATACTTGGAGATGGTTGTAGGAACAAATTTTAGTTACATCATGTTTCATTAAATGAGAACCATTTATTTTAATGGGATGTAACATCATATATTTGTAATATAATGATGGAAGGACTGGATTTGATAAAATATATCTATATTAATTTTTTGGATGAAATTGTTTTTCTTCATTAATCACGTTTTCCTAAAAATTATTTTAGGAATGTTTTTATTATTCTTTAATGAATTAATGTTTTCATTTATACAAATATTGTACATTATAAAAAATGTATCGAAATTAAAATTCGTATCGTTTGATGAATCAGACCCTTTCAACATATGATGCGAATAAAATATTCATTTTAACGAATCCATCATTAAATAATTTTATATACATCAGGAATACTCATTACATTGAATGTTCCTTTACCCGATACTATGTTACTTATCAAATAATATTATTTCCATAATATTTTTTTTATATTTTTGGATTTTATATAATTTACTTTAAAATGGAAAATGAATTTTCATAATGAAATAATTATATATTATTTTGATTAAAACATTCATTTATGATAAAATTCATTAATGATAATTATATTTCACTTTATGTTGGTTCATACTCTCCTAGACTAATGGAGATGGCCTCGGAGATGGTCACTTCCCCTATGGAGGGGAAGAGACCCTCATTGTCTTATTATAACACTTGACTTTACCCCATCTTGACATTATATAACCATAAATACATCAATTTTCCCTCAGATATCCCTTTTCTATAAAGGTCCATGTTTTAGCACGGGTTCCCCATGGATCACGCTATCATTTTTGGTGTTCTCACGTACCTCTTCTCTTGTGAATATTATAATGATTTCTCTCTTAAAAAAGAAATCGCCATCGGTGGAATCTTTCAACATATTTTACATTTACTCGTGGGGATTGTAGGAATGTTCAATGGTGGGTCTCCATGACACAAACAAATTATGATCTCTTTTATTTATAGGATGACATTATTCAGGCTTGGGATATAGCCCCTACATCTGTAATAAGTCTTATTTCTTCATGCTATGGAGGACCTATGATATACATATGAATACTGGTACCATAATAAAGGAAATATGGGTATGGTTTCATGCAATTTTATAACATTTAATAAACTCTCAATTATGAAGATGATAGTGATCCTTTTTGGACACCATTTATGTTAACATAATAGAACCATAATTGTGTTTCACCAAATAACTCCAAGAATTTACATGGAGTTCAATGCCTCTGGAATCGAAAAAAGTACATTTTAATAACCATTTGAAATAGTTCTATTACAAAAATGTTGTTTTCTTTGAATCATGGTTAGATTTATGTTATTTTTAAATGTAATAGGTCATCCGACAACATAATGCATGTGTAGGAGTATGAGAAATTACCTTAAGCCAGATTCATGGTTCGATTGTTGGTTTATTGAGTATACTATTTATGAATAACATAAAAAACAAACCAAATATCTCTAAATTAGTGATGGCACATACACTAGTACATACAAATATATATGACATCGAGGGATGATCATCCTTCTATACTTGAAGTAGATCAACAAGCCCTATATGGGATAATCGAGGATAATTTTTCTTTGAAAGGGACATATACCATTTATTAGAACTCAACTGTCTTTGATAATATTACCTCTTATGTTATATGTTGTATGTAATTAGAAAGATGGTTTTTTAGTTGTGTGGTCAAAGATAAGGGGTAGGTGAGGCCCAATCTATATCCTCTTCCATTGTAATAAGTGTAATGAAAACACAACAAATTACATATGTTACAACTATTTTGAATTCAAATACTACATTATATCCCCTGGTATGGGGATATAATGAATTTAATCTGAAAACAGATATTGTAATATATTATACCACTCACCATGTATAAAATAATGATCAAAATTAACGAATTCATGTTTTTGAAATGTCATATTTTATTTCTTCTTGAATATATGGATGATATATATATATATGTTTGTGTGTGTGTGTGATTAAAGTTATTTCATAAATAATAATCCAAAAATATAAAATTATACATTGTAAAAGTGTAGAACATGACCAAGTTATTATGGTTGGAATTGATCATTGATTATGACGTCCCATTAAACTAAAAATCTTGGTAGGAAAATAAAGAGTCTGATAAATAGTTCTAGAAAAAAAGTGAATTTTCTATTATGAGGATTGGAAATGTTCAAAAAATTATGTGTGTGTGTGTGTGATTAATTTTATTTCATAAATAATAATCCTAAAATATAAAATTATACATTGTAAAAGTGTAGAACATGACCAAGTGATTATGGTAGGAATTGATCATTGATTATGACGTCTCATTAAACTAAAAATCTTGACAGGAAAATAATGAGTCTGATAAATTGATCTAGAAAAACATGTGAATTTTCTATTATGAGGATTGAAAAAGTTCAAAAAATTATGGATTTATAGAATATGGTTCATTAAATAATGAGGAAATGATATTGATAGTAAATTTCATAGTTGATGGTTCAAAAATAAATCCATGAGATTATTAAGATGTATTCAGTGAATGATGTGGAATTCTGGAAGATGTTGAGAAATGATATTATGTTCAACTATGATCATTATTGAATTATTATCATTACAATTCATTTATATGTCCCCACAATACCAATGTTTAATGAGCTGTTGGATGAAGATCATAATTCATCATTATATATTTGTCTCAAAATCAAAAATACATGTATATATATATATATATATATGGAATTTTAATTTTTGTGGGATAACATAAAAACAGATACTACATATTATATATCATAATCAATATTATATAAAAACTTTTAGGCTGAGGGACAGAATTCATGGTGATTGTTATAACTATTTCCCATAAATTAATTCAAATGGGCAAGCATAACCATGATTTTTTTCAATAGGCATCTCGTAACATCATATATCCATAATTATATTTCAATTTTATTCAATATCTTTATTAGGAAATGAAATTCAATTTTTATTAAAAAATATCAATCTCTTGCTAAAATTAATCGATAATACATTTATTGATTAGATTTCATTTATTGCGACTCAAAATGATATAATATTTTTAAATGTGGTTTGAAATGATGTATCTAAGAATTCATTAGTAGTATTTGGAAATAGTGTTGTGTTTTTGTAATGTTTACCATCCATGAATTTTTTATAAATATGGAAGATCTATTAAAACACGAAAATACATTCATAGAATTATATGTTAGTGGGAAACAATGATGTCATTTTAGATTAAAAAAATTATTAATTTATCAATTATAAAACAATCAAGGATTAAAAATATAAATAACTATGATGTGAGTTCAGGGCCGAAACTATGAGGTAGTGAAAGTTGATTTTGTTAATATTATATAATTTATTTAATATATACCTATTGAAAAATATAATAATGATTTTTGTTATCAATATCTTAAATTTTTTTAGATTTTTAAAACCAGGATCGTGTTCGATTGATTATTAGAAATTAAATTATTTTTTCCATTATAGATGTTAGAGTTGGGTTGGAGAGTGATCATTGGTCTTTTATCATCTCTTTATCATATAAATTACATTTTGGTATGTAAATTTTCAATGGATTATTAATGAATTAAATTTTTCAATAGTATTATTAATCTTGATCATCATAAACTTCATAATGGTCAGGCATAGTTTATGACGATTAGATGTTAAATTATATTTGTCATTTATTATTCACATTATCAATGGTTAAAAAATAAAAAATAAGAAAAATAATAATAATACAAAATTAAACATAACTGATGGAAATATAAATATTTCACATTTATATTTCCTAATAAAATTAAATTACCTTACAAAATATTATATTTATCCTATCATATTAGTTGTGAGTAGATGACAGAGAGGTAATGTGTAATGAATTATTAATGAAGAATATTTTGTGGTGAAGTAATTCATATACAATATTAGATTCTATCATATAGATAATTATTTTATTAAGACCATTATCCATGTATTTATAGGGTTAGTGGCCCTCAGGAATCATTAACATTAACAATATATCAATTTTATTTTCCCGAGTCAACGATATGTGTCCCAAGTAATTTATAAAAGGGTATCATACATTTTTTACAAAAAAACAATAGATAAGGTATACTTGGCATGTGTCATGGTGTCACACATAGTTTTTTCCAGAAAAATCATGGTTAGATCACTACTATCATTTTAATCTTTTTTTTCTTCATCGTACATCAATGATGTTTTTTAGGTAATGAGTTTTGTGTTCACAATGTGAAATGATATTTTTTTATCCTTATTTCCATTTCAATATTCTATTAATAGCCTTAAAATTCATCCTTGACTAATCCCATGTCCTTGAGCTTCATTTTTATCATTAATTAAATCTATTTTGGATTGATTTTTTTTCTTTTTAAAAATTCTCACCTTCATCATGACCTGAAAAATATTGGAATTAATATATAAAATTAAATAGGAAAATTATCATTTAAATATTTTTTTAAAATTAAATTATTTATGTATAAAATTTCATATAGTGTCTTCTCATAAACACACTAATTATTTTATTCAATAAAAAATTCTAGAAAAACATGGTCACATCACAACTATTAACATTTAAATGTCAATAAAATTAACGTATTAAATGAATAACTACAATTTTGTGCATATTATGTGGAAACTAAAAATATTCATCACATTCCAATGAAAATATTTAATAATTTATATTACTTTTAATTTTTTAAACATAATAATTCAACTTCATAATCCATATCATATTAACAATTTCCAATTAAATATTAATTCCATTTATATTTTTACTCACTTTTAATTTTATCAGTAATAATCACGGAATTTTTTATATACCTTAAACCATGATCTTTGCTATAAAAATCCATTTAATCTACATTATCTACTAGTAGGAAATAAAATAGAAATTAATCATAATGGATTTATAATTATGTTGAAATAAATATGATGATTTAATTTTGTGGGATAAATAATGTAAAGTAAATAGATCATAAAAATTAGGTTAAACCAATAATTCACATTGCATGATAATAAAAAACCTATCAATGAAAATATCTCACATAAAAAATGCCATATCCCCAATCCTGAAAAAATAATTAAAGTTCATGAATCAATAAATCTTAATGAAAAAACTACCTCTAAAATTTATCAATATAAATTTTTTTCATTTTATTGAGTGTTGAATTCATACATTCCTCATGTACACAAATCATCCCCATTTTGAAATAATCATTGGTCATGTAAAGGGATATTTATTTCCCTCAATGAAAAAACACAATTTTTTATAAATTAATATTATTATTTAGTTTTTATATGGTGTTAAATATAGTAAAAAAATACATAATTATGCTCTTTTTCCCAAATAAGAAATTAAAATACCTCTATACATATCTATTTATATATATATTTATATATATTTCTATCCACAATGTTTTTTTATCCCAATAAATCAACAAGGATAATAATGTATAATATACAGACTAATGTACAATTAGATAAAATTATCTTGTAATTAAGAACATCCCTAACAGGGTTATTAATGGATTATATGATCTTATTAAGGCATAATTGTATGGTTTTATCAGGATAAATATTAACAAGAAATAATAATGATTTAGTTAATGTTTGAATTTCTATAATTATATCATGGATCAGATTTAAATAAAATTTTAGAAGAATTAATTTGTGAGTTTGACGCTTGATGTTTTCTCAAAAACAAAATATATGAAATATATGGAATATAGAACTTCTCATGAATGAGAATATCTGCTATTTGGAATTACTCTTGGAAATTCAGAGAAAAAATTAAATCATTAATAAAAAATATGTGACTTTCATGTCATGAAAAATATGGAAAAAGTATCATTTTAAAATGTTAACCAATTTACAAAATTATGAGTCATGAAATCAAAATAACATATACAATTTTTAATAATTAATTTTTAAAATTTTCAAATTCAATTTATTAAAAATGATATTTAAAATATTCAATAACGGTTTTCATGTGCAATGGTTATTTCCGTGAAAAAGTATTCAACTGAAAGCTAAATTTGGTAACATAAATTTTAAATTAATTGTTTTTCAAATATAAATTTAGGGTTCTATAATTAAATATTAAAATAAAAAACTAATTTCTATGTTTCATTGTGTTCCCTATATTGATAAAAAAAATTATTATTATTATTATATTTTACTTTTTTTCTTACAGTCCTTGTGGATTCACTTTGGACTAGTTAATCAAAAAGAAATAGAATTGGTGTAGATAATTTTATGATGAAATTTTAATATAATTTTTAGATATATCATATAAATATAAAATAGAAAATAAAAATCCAAAAAAATTGGTTTTTGTCATGGAATTGTTTTAACACATTTTTCTTGACCATACCACTTATCATCTCAGCTTTTAAGGGATCAAAAGAAATTTCTCTATTTAGATTGAGGTATAGTTAACACTAACTCGTTTCAAAATATTTGGTCCCACTTAAATTCAAAAATATCACATCTACTCTTCCTATGGGAAGAACCTTATCTGTGTCTAATGGTATGATTCATTAGTGATCTATCTAAAATTAAAAACTATTATCAAGATTAGTGACTATCCATATATATTGACCACTTAAAACATTTCTTCTCTATTTTTCAATCCATCCTCAGTAATCATGTATTGAAACATTTTATAATTATTATTAGAGTTTTCACATTCCATATTAAAAATAGTGATACCAAATTCATTTATGGTGGTCATGATTTCCTTTTTTAAGTAGTCATATTCAATATCATAATTATTTTTTTCTATGGGTATTTTCAAATTGACAAGATACATTCTAATAGTTGTTCCCAACATGAATCTCTAGAAATATATAATTTATTTTATGGTCACCATGAATAGTCTCCCGAAAATTATATACAATGTATCCTAAAACGGTTACATAATGAAAAATTCCATTTTGAAATTATAGTTCCCAATTTTAACTACGATGATCGAAATGAGTTCATGTCAGATCATTGTTTTTGAAACACCTAAATTAAGTATTACATAATGGAAATATTATCATTTAGTCTTAGGCTCCTTATTTTTTTAGGAAATTTTTTTCATGATGGAAAATAGATCACATAGAGCCATACACTAGCCATTAGACCCAATAATAATTTCAAAAAAAGGGACACATAGTTATGGTTAATTCATTTCCTGTTTATTTGATAACATATATGAAAAAATCATATTACTGGGATCATTCCAATTTATTCCATAATTTTATTAATGGTTACCACATCTCTCTTGAACAAAAAATTTGATAGAAAAAATTGGAAAAGGATCTGTAAATTCAATATTAATATATAGTTTATTAAAATTAGAAATAAATTTAAATTATTTTTAATAAAATACTATTTTCTTTATGTAATCTATATATTATATTCATATCAATAATAAAAGGGGTTCCACTCTAATTTTGTTATAAAATCATTTTTTCCCTATTTATTTTTCATATTTCTTATTATATGTTTCTTAGTTTGGGATTATCTTCTGTCATCATACCACATATATGTTTTATGGCCTTAAAATAATTATATTGATTGTCTTCATGTTATCCATGTAGTAATACATGTGTTCCATCTCTATGTGTGTTAGAAATTTTACTTACATGGTGTTAGATGGTTTATAGAAAATATCTTTTTATGATTTATCCTTTAGATCATTTATTGCTACTCGATATTTTGAGAAGGTCACCAGTTACTTGATAGCGACTAGCATAGTTGTCATTAATGGTACTAGTTATTTCTAATGTGGGAGTATTTACCTTTGTGGGCCATGTTACACATGAAACACAACAAGAATTTATTGATATCTCTTCCATTATTGTTGTGTGAAAATATATAAAATTGATAAACAAGATTGTAATCTACATAATTTATGTTTTCAATATACCTAAATTTTGGTTATTTTTGTCTCATAATAATATATATATTCCAAGTGAGATCTCCCATTTAAACATTATTCAATTAGTTTTTTAACATGTGGAAAACACATCGTTCTATTACATAACATTTCCATTAAAACATGATACTTTTAATTACATTGAATAAATTAAAACTTTTATCTAATTTTTTTTCAATAATTAACAACTTTTTGTAGTGACTATGATATAATTGTTTCCATATACCAAAAATTCATAAAATAGTTTATTTAAAAACAAATTTATTATATCATGTTGATATATTTTTTAGGAATGTATTTGAAACCCAAAAAATCATTATAGTTTGACTAATAATAATATTTTTGTAATTTTTAATACTTAGTTGAATATCAATTGATTTTTGGGGAATACAAAAATAAGTGAGAAACATTAATTCGAAATCATTCCAAATTTTGATGGAGTTATATGGAAATCAGTAAATTGATTCCAGTACTGTATATCTTTCTAAAAAAATTCAATATCTTACTATTTAACTTGAAACATTTTGAAATTGATGTGTGCACATGATTTCAAACAATCATCCCATATGGGCGTTTGGATCATCTTGTGGATGTCTTAATATTTTCATAGTATTGGTGATTGTTTTAATGGTTACTGATTTGATTTAAAAGTGATTAATTATGATTTTTGATTACCAGTTTCATAGTTGTAGCCTTGTTTTTGATGGTGTCCTGTTATCAAATTGGGTTCATAGCCCTGGATCATTTATTGGTGAAATAAAATCCTATTGGTTTTTTATTCTAGTACTGATCATAGTTATATTATGATTTATCCATGGTTTTTTAGAGTTCAATATCATATTATAAATATTATTTTCACAATGATAAGTTAAAAATTTGGTACATAAAATATGACATTTGAAATTACAACACAAGCACACCAAATGTAAATATTGAAAATAAAATTCAAAATAAATTGATAAAATGTAAAAATACATAATTTATTATGAAAATTTAATAGATAATGGTGGAAAATAATTTATAGTCTTTAAGGGAAAAATTATTTTTTTCAAGATTAATTAATATTGATAATTTCTAAAAACACATTCAATGGAGACATAACTAATTTTTTTATTACGTGACAATTTCATGTTAAAAAAAGTGATTTTGAAATTTTATTTTATTAATTTTAAATTATTTAATGATTGATGATTGATATGAATGGATAATTGAGAAAAAATATAGTTTTTATTAATATGAGAAAACAATCACAATTTAGTAAATTATACCTCTATGTGTGAGTGATTAATTAAATTTTAAACGTATCCCATTTTTAGTGAGGGTTAGGAGAGAAAATTATTCATGGTACAATCTTCATAACATATAAATCTTAATTACATATAGTCAATTACATGTGGGTTATTAATGAAATATGTTTCTTAATATCATTTTTAAAAATTATCATCATAAACATCGTAATGTTCATGTGATGTTTAAAATGATTAGTTGTTTTATTAGATTTATAATTTATAATTATATTTTTAAAATGAAATATAATGAAAAACACCTTGGAAGAATTTAAAAAAAATTGATAAAAAAGTTTCGTCAACCTGATGTATTATAAATGAAATTTTTTTTTAAAATGAATCAATTAATTATTAAGAAAAGATATTATAGAAAACATTTTCACCTAATTATATATTATTTAAAATTATAATTTATAAACTATTTGATTTAAAATATAATCAATCGTCATTTTTATTGAAAATATATCCAATTTAACATGACCCTAAGAATTAGTATATATTAGGGGGTTTGGTATATCTAATCGATATAGAGAAATAATGTTATAGCCCCGACCATTAGTATTATACACTATGATGCCCATTTATTAGAGATTCCTAGGTATATGTAATTATAAGGATCTTATATATACCATTCCCATTTAGATATTCAAAAAATAAATAATGACTGAAACATTTTATGTGTTAATTTCATGCTAGTTAAGATCATCACCCAAGTGATGTTTTCCAATCCAGTATAAATAAGAATAATTATAACACACCATACTATTTAGGAATGGTCTTTATTAATAATGTGTTAAAGAATTTGAGCCTGGATAAGGGAATTTTTATATTATTATTTTTAAAATAATGAATATTATATTTCAATATTTTTATTATTACATTACGTATTATTTTATATTGAACTTGATAAAATTATATTCTTATACGATGAAAAATAAATTGTAATTTTCAGAAGATATAATTTCAATAATAACTCATTTGATGAATTGAATAAATTTTTAAATATTTATTCTTTTAAAAAAATATTATTTTTAAAAATAAATTTTTAAATATAAATTATAATTTATATTTACAAAATAAAATGTAGTTTTTATAAGCCTTTGAAACTACAATCCATGTAAAAACAAGTATTTTCAATAAATGGTGGGTATTAAGTTATAAAATAAATATTCACTTATTTATAGAACTAAAATGATTTAATAAATATAGTTTTCTAAAAAAATAAACACATCGAAATTAAATGCCATTGAATTTTTCAATATTTTTGTGAAAATTAATTTCTGGGTAATATTTAAATATACTATAAATATAATTTATTTATTATTACATCATAAAATTATAAATATAATGTAATAAATTCTATAATGAGTGTCCAATTCCAAAATTATGTTTCCCCTTTAAAATAATCTGGTTTTTAAATTTTTTAATAATTTAGTAATCCCTTAATTAATTTATCCAAAATTTATAATATAATTTAAGGATTAAAAATGAATTATTTATGATCATTAATCACTAATATATCACAGAAATAGTTATATTAATGTTTTATGTTCATATACTAATAAGCTATTTAAAAAACACATCATTTCAAGAAAATATATCTAAACACCCCACAATGGGTTTTTTCTATTTTGTTACATCGATTCAAAAACCTATGTTATGATATTATAAAAAATTCCTATAAATTGTTTTATAAAAAACCTCCCAAACTATAATTAGTCTTTTATTAAAAACCTATTATCATAATTGAATCCCATGGTGTTTCCAGTATTATATGATGATCCTCCCAATCATTTAATAGTGTCCTCTTAAGGTATGATATCATATCCACCACCTCTTTATTCAAACACATTCTTAATTTTATTCATTTTTTATTTCAAATTATTAATATTGGGATATGTTAATTTAAAACCCACATAAATACCTTATCATGTTATGGTGATGAGATTTTCTATTCACACTCATTAAACCCTTCCATGATAAATTAACTACACCCATTAAACTATTAAAATTTCATTGAAATTTTTTGTGTCGTACTTTTATATAGTGAATACCCATCCCTATTTACATTCATGGTTATTCATAAATAGGTTCATATACTTAATTTTTGTTGTAATTCCAAGTATTTTACCCATCCATCTAAATTATTGTATTAAATTTGATGAAATACATCCTATAGTTTTATAATTTATCTTCTAAACTTATCGATCAATATGATATGAATTTGATGCGGGTGAACAAATTTATATAACTATCGAATGATTTGGGTAATTTTTTTTCTCTTGAGAAACCAGGTATGAGTAATTAAAGGTTATCATATGAATAGAAAGATATCATGTCTCTATAGCTATAATTCCATTAATGTTATTAGTTTATTTTTATATTGTTTTGGAATTCCCATGTGGTCATTATTTTACCACATTAAATCACAGAATGAAGTTCATGTTTATGATTCCTTTCAACATTATGTACCTTGTTATTCCAATTGACTCACATGTAATACTTTACCTTGTGTAATATTTGATTATTCAAATATTGTGATTTATATCCCACTGATTTCTTAGGTATGTACCGAGGTTATCCAATGTAGTTATTGATGATAAATTGAATTTTTATGAAATGTTATTTTTAATTAATTATTATGTACACATGTTCCTAATTATTATTCAATTAACATAGTTTCACCAAGACATTAGGACTTCTGGTAGTTTAGTAAATTATTAAGTATTCAATTATGTAAGAAATATTGAATTAATGTATCTTGAATTATTTGTTTTCATAGTTTGTATCATTGAAAAGAATAATTATTTTTGGGGATAAGTATTATAAAACTATTGGGAAATACTTAAGAAAATGACTAAACAAGATAAAAAATTCCAAAATATTGGTAAATAATATATTATGTTACCTCCTAGAGAATAAATCAATTTCTAGATACTAAAAGTATATGTATTGTTTTCACAATTTTACATAGGGGTAACAACACCAAAAATTGTGAATTTAAAGTTAATCAATTAGTACTTTTTTTATAAAAATTATGCATTTCTTAATACATGGATTAAAATACCTATAGGATATGCTTTTGTATATCCAAAACCCCTCTATGAACAATTATTTTTGGAACAGTAATTATGATCCTATTTTATTATAAGAAATGTACCATACTTCAATTATATTTATTCATATAACTTCCTAGGATGATTAATATATTTAATTTGTGAGTTATTGATTTATTATTCATGGTTTCAAATTATTATGAATAATAGATTATAATTTTCATCCATAATATCAATACTAGTCACTAGAATGACATTTGTCGAACTGAGTCAATACCCAATATGAGGGGATGTTTTATGACTTCCCAAATATTATTCCAATTCCAAAAGGTATAAGACTCATGATCAACCTTACAATACATTCTTAATTACTCATTATTTGAATAGGATTGCGAATGAGGTTGAATAACAACATCCCCTAGAAAATATAACTTTTTTATATATATATTTTCTGAAAAAATCCTGTGAATTGAATTTGATCTTTTAATCCCTTATTCATGGAATAATGGATGAAATATAATTAAATATTCTTCTAAATACTAAAATTCTATGAAAAATAAAAATATTGAACTTGTTGTTTGTCATTTGGTGGGAGAAGATGATAAACAATGTATGTTGATCAAAAGTATGAATCTTTAGGATGAGATTTATTTAATGGAGTAGAAATAAATATTGAAAATGATTTCCAATAAATATTAATCATTCACACTCGGTTATTAAATGTATATGAATTTACATATAATTCAGAAAAAGGTACACAAATCCATCTAGCCATATGAGGTGAAGTACACAATATATTTTTATACACATCTAAATTTTTCATTAAAAATGAATTAAAATTTAAAAAATTCATTAGTGGGATAATGATAAGTGTAAAAGATTCATTTTTTATTCAAGAAATTGAAAAATTCAGATAAATTTTATAATATTCCTTAGATGTAAAAATTGTGATCACACAATTTTAATGGACATATGTGTCTGTAGATAAAAATAGTTGATTGTATTTTAATTCTTGAGGTACAATGGAGAAATTTCATGTGGAAATGAAATTTCACAATTCAACTAGATATAATTGTTGAAAAACAATCCAAAGAATTTATAAATGAATATATGGAAATGATTTAGGTGCGGGATAGAAGGGCACCTAAATTGTGCTTCCGGATGAGATAATCCCACATTTGTTATGTAAGAAAGGAATGTTGAAACAACCCCATCCAATTGTCTAGTGATTAAACTACAATGAATATGTAAAATATGCTAGTCAATTAACATATATAATGGATTTTGATAAATAATTTTTACAACATTCTACAAGTAATATAAAGTAAGGGGAATGTTATTCAACCACGATATATGGGTTGCTTCCTAACAATGAAATGGTGATCTGTATACTAGTAATATATTAATGGTCAGTGAAAATTAAATTTGATTCTAATAATGAAAATTCATTCATATCATGCATGTTTAGTATAAATATTCTAACACCACTTCATAACGTGGATATGGTTGAATATGTGACAACATAAAATGGGGAAATTAATGTATCATAATTATATTACATATCCCCTATCATTATTATTATGTTTCGTTTCAAAAAACACATTTGGAACATCCCTTATTGTAAATCATTGATATTATGGGAATGTATTGGTTTTCTTTGTATATATAAAATATAAATTGTTGAGATAAAGAAATAATCATTTGTTTCACAAATCAAGATATATTGTACAAAATTATTAGGGGGATGAATCTCCTTTTGTTACAACATTTTACTCATGGATATTATTTCATTATGACAAATAATATATATATCAAATGATTGAGAGTATGTTAAAGATCAACCAGTATGACATGTCAATTTTATGGTAATTAAATGATGATTTTCCTAAAAAATTGGATATTATTGATACATGATGAGAGTTTGTGTTGTCAAAAACATTTAACCATATATTTTATAATATCTAATTATACATATATAATGTCCACTACTGAACTTCAATAGTAGAAGAATCCATGATTGGAGAATTTGGACAATGGGTTTATATTCCCATGTGTTTCACCATGGGGTGCACTGCTCCTCCGGATGAAGAAGGGTGTGTTAATGAACCTCTAAAGTTATTATCATTATCTTAGCATGGTAAGGTTAAAGAAAGTGTGACCTGTTTTATAGAATATTTATTTGTACGATAAGATACATAGAGAATAGTACTTCTCAGTGTTGGATTTTTTTCCAGTATATAATCATGTAATATTTCTGAAAGATGATATCCCTCAAAAGACTATTCAAACTAGGTATAGGCTTTATGAGTTTATATTGATTCTATTTGGACTCTCTAATGATCTAAATTTCCTCTATAATTTAATGAATATATTCTATAGGTATATACTCACAATATTAATTTTAGTATTTATAAATTATATTCTTATCAACAATAAATGCAATGAGAAACATGGGGAGATATGTAATGGTATACTATGGATATTTCAGAAATAAAAGTTATATGTGTTGTATTGTAGATGTGAGTTTAGGATGGAGAATTTAACATTCTCGAGTCATGTTATTACTGGATGGGTAGTATATATGGATCCTTAAATAGTCAAGGAAACCAAAAGATTTCATAGACCAAAATATATTTTAGAAAGACAAGTTTCTTTTGATTATCTAGTTATTATCATAAATTAGTTTTAAAATACAAATAATTTTTATGATGAATAACATGTATAACTCATATGGGGTTCATGGTTGTCTATATTGATGATTATGAAGAGAAATGTATAGAGTTAAAAAATAGGAAAATAACGGTAGATCTAGTCAAATTACCCACTATTGGGGAAAGATTTTTTATCTAAAATAATTCACCTAAAATTTGATTTTCTTGTGTACTCCTGAAATATGTAAAATTTGTAGAAAATGATTCTTAAAATTTATATATTATAGAATATAACTACCCATATAATGATCTATAATCAGAAATTGGGATTTTATATGTAATGATTTTATGGAATTAGGAATATGAGTATAATGTTAACATATATAATAATGATAAATTCCTCAATTATATAGTCATACAAAAGGATCTGAATATTCACTAATGAATATAGATAGTTTAGATCATGTAATATTATTGATAAATCAATTAGGATTATTGGAAAGAGAACAATGTTGAATAGAATTTTAATATAATGGATATCACAAACATATACACGATGAGAATTGAACATGATACAATATTATTGGACATTAAATGGATCTAAATTGGACTAATCAAAGGAATATCATATTACCTTTATCAAATAAATTTTCAACCATCCATTCTTTAGATGATTATGGAGGATCTGAAAAATAATGTTTTGCTAAACGAAAATGGAATAAATATTACAGAGTTTATATTTTCTAATGATAGAGTGATATGGTATAGAACTATGATTTTTATCCCATTAATAACAGAACTGAATAGGGAACTTCTAAATGACATGAATAACCCATCATTCTTTATTTAATGAGGATTTAAGTACATATATATATATATATATATTAATATAATCATTTGGTGGGACAACATGAAGAAACAGATTACAGAATTTATACATTAGTGCATGGTATTCCAATAGGTCATAATTAGATATAAAACTATTGGGGTATAATTTATCCATTTAACATAATCATATAGAAATGTAAAACATAATAATTTATATCATCATAGGAATCCCCAGGATAAAAATAGATGTTGGTAGTTGATCGTCATAAAATCTATGTGAATTTCATTTATATAAAAAAAATTGTTTCTTGACTAAATCACCATGATATACACAGGGTACGTGGAATAAATATATTGAGATTAACACAAAATTTTATATAATTGAGATCATAGGTTTACCACATGGTTTTGGAGATGTATTAAGAAATAATTGTATACATATCAAGGTTATATAAGATCTTACCACCTTATGATAAATATTTAGTCTAAAAAATAATTCCATATTTGGATAATATGCTAATAACATATTCATTGAATATATAATTTTGTTTAGATAAACTCTATACCATAGTGGAGATCTCATATAACAATATGGTATTTTATAGTATTCAAATGGAACTTTTTGATGAAATGGATAGGAAGTTCTTTTAGAGTCTGACATACATTGATTATGTTTTAGATAGGAAGCTGATGGGACCTTATCATATCAACGACATGTCAAAGAAGGTTCAAACTATTCAATATAATATAAAATCCAAATTATTTGGATATAAAATATCATCTCCCAATCATTTATGAGACATGGAGTTTCATATATTACATAATATTTAATTTAATTTATATCCATGGATGAAGGTCATGAGTATTGGGGAAAAGGGAAGGATCAGTACAAATTTTGTTGGACTATTGGAGATCCAAGATCATATAGGAGTTTTTTCCAATAAACTATCACACCCACGTAACCTATCTTTAAAACAAGATGTTTTCATCTATACCTATTGATGTAGTACAAACAAGTAACTTGAAATTTTATATTACCATATGTTGTACTATGGGAGTGTGATCACTCTTAATTGGAGAATCCAGTGAAGATCTTAGATTAATGAGAAAAGTTTCTATGAAACATGAAATATCTCCTAGTAAAAGTAATTTGGAAAATAAATATTGAATATGAAACATGGGAACTAATAAAGGAAATGAAAAAAAGTGTTGTCATCTCTTATAGAGTATAAAATGAACTATTTACATTAAATTTTACAAAGAGGGGAAGCATATATTGAAATATTGTATTATAAATGAATATCTCCTTTCAGAAGAATATATTCCTTATTAATGATTCATATATTAGATATATTATATTTTAAAAGTCTATAATTATTTATTATAAACACTTCTTATATACACATTTCCTAGTGTATTACTTTAATAAGCTTTGTTCATAGTCATATAAAATATTTTATAAAAACACAAAATTTTACTATCACTGGAAAAACAATGTAATTAATTTTTTTGGATTCATTATTTAATTATATAGAGTTCAAAATATGATTTATAAAATTTAATAAAACATTTCTCTGTCTTCATCTATAAAACCCCACTAAACTGCAAATTCCTCTTAGATCAAAACCCTTTGATCGTTTGGGTATTATATAATTATTTACCTAGATCCACCATGTTAAGGGACCATCTTTTCTACAAATTATTTTAGAACCATATTTATATTACTTATTGTGATATCCAAATTACCATTTTGGTATGTTTTTTACAACATCCCACTTATAGTTCTTATGATTATCATGTGATAAGAGACCACTTTTACTCTCATTTTACCTTAAATTAATATTTATGTACCCCAGTTATGATATCAAAATTATCATGTACATGTTGATGAAAAATATTTGAGTCGTGAAAACACATCCATAATTACAATCAATGTTATTCACCTAGATGTACTTATTCATCATTTATTAGAATATATAATTTCATCTACCCTCTCCCATTAATAGTGATTAGAAGATTTATGATAGAAACCTTTATAGTGTATGATCTATGTGATTGAATAATTCATGTATAGAATATCAAACATACTAGTCGGACCAAAGTATTATAGGAATCTAATTAACTGGATAATTTTTTTAAATCATGATATAATGTGTATGGTGAACAATTGGTTATCATATTCATACAATGTTAAGATTTCTCAATGGTTATCCATGAATTATGATTATAATGTCATGTTTTATGTTGTTTCCATATCTTGTGTTTCACTTATGTTATCGAATTATATCCTGATATGGTGTCCATGATTTCTATTATTATATCACATGTGATATATTTAATTCATATTTACTAACAATTATTTCTTTACCTTATTTTATTCATTGATTATTTCTTTACTTGATGTTATAACTCACCTCGTTCTTATTTATGTGTCCTCAATATCCAATCTAGTTTTATAAGTGAAAAGAAATAATGAGTTCATGTTCTGAGGTTCAGAATTAATTTTTTGTGTTCCCATGATTCAATTAATTATTATATTTAGATAATCTCCCAATTACACTATGACACACAATGTTATGGAATTATATTTTGTGTAACATTATCTAATAAAACATGCATTAATGTGTATTAAAATAATGATTTCCATAGTTGATATTGGAGAAAGTCCATGTTAATATTTGGGATTTGTATTAAAAATCATTTTTATAGCCTTTAGTATGATACTAAATATAAGACAAACTGACTAAATTATGGAAAAATATAGAGTAATTGGTTTCATATAAAATACATCTATTTTTTTATATTACAGGTGGATGTTTCTTGGGTACAAATATACTATGGTGAATAACCCTTAAAATGGATCATTGTTCCTGAATCAATCATCACCTAGTGCACAACAGAAGTATCTTCATAGAATCCTAATTTGATACTCCTTGGGAATGTTATTTTTTAAATTCAAATCTAACAACAAATAATTATTAAAGGAATAAAAGTTAACAAAATATTTTATTTTAGTAAATGTACAATTGATAACATATAACATGAAAATGAATTTAATATATTATTCAATTTATATCATATATAATACATATATTTAATGTTTATTGTTTCATTTTTTTAGATTCAATAGTTCAAAAATCCAAAATCCTAAATTTCACCATTATAATTGATCAATGGAGGGAAATATATGGAAGTAATTCAACAACCATGAAAGTGGAAATGTGATGATATCCCAAATGATACTACATAACATATAGGATAGGACATGGAAAAATCATGATAATAAATCCTAAATTTACTCAATTTCTAAAAAAATTTAAAAGAGAAGGAACACCAACACCCCCATGGGGGGAGTAAAATATAATTTAATAATTTATGTAGCAATGACCTCAAACATGCAAAGACACATATGATATATTAATCTCATAATAATTGAACAACTCCATTAAAAATATCATCATTTTACTATAATTCGATTAATTATTGATGGTTGTTATATCAATTAATAATATGGATGGATAAGCTGATCATATGGGTACATTGATCAAAAATATGAATCACAAGGAAGAGATCCATGCGATATTCAAAAAATATTTCAAAATATTGTTTTCAATAAATATTGTTCTCACATTATCATATATAAAATAAAGGGTAATTTACTTGGACTAATTAAAAATAAAGAGGAATATATTGGCGCATATGAAGAACACTTCACAATACAAATATGATACACCTCAGACGATTCCATTAACCCCACCACAATTTTGACAACAAATTTGGTCAGATAAAGATATGTCCCAAGAATGTTTTGATATTTATCACATAAACAACTATGGTGATGTTTCCTTATACTCCCTCAATATTGAAATGGTGATCATAAAATCTCAAGGGTCTCATAGTTATATATATATGAATAAAAGGAGGGATTTTAAAAACTTATGTTTAAGAGATAAATATTTTATGGAAAATATATTTTTACATACCACTTTTCAAAAACTGTTGGAAGAATAATAACTTAAATTTCTTTAATGGGACATAAATAATTATTTATGTGTATAAAGGATAGCAACATAGATTGTGATTATATATAGGTAAATCAGACCATTCTGATAAAAGAAAATAATGATTGAGTTAAACCTCATATAACTATAAAACAATTCAAATGAAATAACTAAAGAAACTATATAAATCAAGAAAAAATGTCAAGGTTTATTGAAGAGATCCATTAATTAAAACACCAATGTCCTAGATTACAAGGGAGAGAATATTCCATTATATATAATGAAGAGGATCTCGATAAAAAAGTCATTAAAATGATCTTTTTATTCATTAAAGGATAGTGATGGGTCTATTTTATTATAGTTCAACCCAAAATTTCATTAAACACGTGTTTATTATAACTGTTAAAACACCATCTAAAAATATATAACATGATATATAAATAAAAATAGAAAATGGGGAAGTTATCACATCAATATTATATGACTTCACCCCAGACTATATTTAATTGCTTAATTTCCTTTATATTCTTATGATAATCCCATTAGAAAATCTTTGATACTATTCTAGGAAGCAATTTACCCTCTTTATAATTATCCATCACAATTTTCTAAGATAAGTAAATCACCATTCATATGAAAAAATTTCTATCTGTCTCCATATATGATAAAAGTCCTGAGTTAATATGCTTTGATATCATTACATCATGAATTGATATTATTTCATTAGGATAAATTTTATCTTTCTAAAATGATTAATTATATGTAAATAAGAATCTATGAGGACATTCCAATTGTAATGTAATTAAATAATGTGATTTTAAAAAAATACATGGTCTTCCATATTTCATGGATGTTTATTATCAATATAAATTACACTATTATAATTTTAAATACTAAGAACCCATATATAGTGGGTAATATTTAACATTAAGAAGAGGATAAGAATCTACATGAGATTCAATATAAAGTGTTTATATTCCAAATTTTCCCAAAATAGGGTGCTCCAGTCCTTTTTATTAAGAATAAGGACGAGTCTATACGCCACTCCAATAATTTTCATGTGCTCATAAAGCTAGGATAATGAATAAGTATCATATAATATAGATCTATGAACATTTCACACAACTATGAGGATTACAATTCATTCTAATAGTGGATGTTCATTATACATATTATCGTATAATTGTATATAAGTATGATATCCCCATGAATCATTTTTGTATAATGTATAACAATTAAAAGTTCACAAGGATTCCATTTTGACTCATAATATATTATTCTTCCTTGATAAACATGATGAATAGATTCTTCATAAATTACAAGATCAAATTTTTGTAGTTTTTATTAATTTTATTCTCATCTACTATAAAATAAAAGAGGAACATGAGAGGAATTTTAATATTTGACTATTGAACATGGGGAATGAAAAACCTTATAATATGTACATTAAAATAATATATTAGGTGGATATAGTAAAATATATTCTTCATGTTATCACAAACGATGAGATATTCGAGGATACAGTAAAACCCTATTTAATTGAAGGATTAGTGTAACTACCTTTTTACTTAAAAAATAATTTTTTTTCATTCAAGAATTTAATAGTTATATTCAATAAAATATATAATGAGATAAATGGTATTTATAGAAATTATATAATTTATATAAATAGAATTATAATCTCACATACGAATATATAACCTAAATATTTTTATTTTATAACTGAAAATATCATATTTTTATATCATAGAATAAGAAAATATTTTTTTTGGACAATGGTATTTTAAATTTTAGTTATTTTGTGACTCATAAATTTTAATTTACAATTTACTAATGAATATAATGATTAAAAAAAATTTCATAAAAAATATTCATATATATTTTTTGTTTCCTTATGATTATTGCACAATTTTATTAGACCTTAATTAAATTTTCAATGTGTCATAAAATCAGTTATAATTTTGAAATTTTAATTTTTTTTAATAAATGGTGAATTTAATAATATATAATGGAATCTTATTATATTAATGGAATATCCATCATCAATCCTATTCACTTCTCTTGTTATTCTATTAAATTTAAAACATTGTTCGTGATGTGTTGATTTACCATCATTATAGATGATGTGCTTCCATTTACCACGTTCATGGATGGGAATGAAACCATTATTATTGATAAATAAAATTTTATAAAAAAATTTATAAGTTATATAATATTCCAAAACCAATATATAAACATGATATTAAGAAATGATATATTTTCTTAGTGGTCGTAAAAAACCTCAAAAATAAATTAAATAAAAATCATTTATGATTTGTCTAATGAATATCCCTTATATCAGAAAAAAGTATATATGGTATAATTTAAAATTATGGAAACATATAAATAAAATTTCCTGTAACTTATGTATCTTTATCCATTCAACAAGAAAACCCAGAATCAACCAATAAAGAAAACCATAAAATAAATGCACTTGATCAAACAAATATAACAAAAAATTATCACAAAATGGTAGGAAATATGATATAAAGATATCATATAATGTATTATAAATATGAATAATTTATAATCATTTAATAACACTATTTAAAAAATTATTCCTGTGTTTTATCATGATTTATGTTTATCAACCCCAATGTATGGGAAATTCCTTTTCAAATATTCATTAATGAATATGTTTACTAAATTCAAAAAACATTGTTTCTTCTCTACATATATGACATGATTGTATACATTAATTAATATTACAAGATTTTGTTTTTAGGAATTATTTATATAATTTCATCATAATTTTTAAATTAATTTTTTCCATTTGAATGCGTGATGTATTATTTTGAAAGAAGTGATTTCAATGAGGAGTGTTTTTATTATGCAAGTATTCATGTGTTTTTACTATTTTCTAGTTCATTGTAATTGTTTATAATAAAGGGTGGTAAATATATATATCCCTATAATAAATTGGTTATTATTTTTATAGATGTTGATTGTCATAGTTATTCGTAGTGTAACTATAATGGTTACATTATAAGGTATCCATGAGGGTCACGTCATAAGGATTCCACGAGGGATGCATTCTCAAGTAGTAACGAGTGTTAAAACCCTTATTGGAACCTTACAATTAGAATTAAGTAATTAACCAACCTACCTAGATGGTTTATTTATGTTTTATAGGTTTTATGGAAATTAATTTTTCATAAGGTAAGTATGTGATACATTACGGGTGAGAAGTATACCATTTTTAAATTAATATCAGATGTTTATAAGTATAAATGGACTAATTTATTGCTTTATTTTTTGTCCCTTTCTGAGTTTATTCTGCTCATCCCATATTCTAATATATTTTATTGTTTTTATGAATTAGTATGATAATATATGAATGAATTCTTATTGTTGTGAATTGTATTTATGAAAATATTTCTTGTTTTATTTTAAAAAATTATTGTTGATGAAATGGATACAGTTTTAGTAGTGCCCATGTTATATTCTTGTTGATTGATATGTATTAATTATATAATAATTATTTTAAACTCTAAACCTAAATGATCATTGGTAATTTAAGGAAGTTTATTCTAAATTAATTTACTAGATTATGTGATGTATATGGTCATGTATTTTAATAGCTGGTTTCATATAATGGTTTAGATAACATTAGGGGATATGATGATGTAAATATATTAGTATAAATGAATTTTTCATTTTTTTAGTGTTGACATGATATTTAATTTAATGATTACAATTTGTATTCATATTTAATATGTATGTTTAGAATGGTTTTTTCAGAAGAAATAGTGAAACTGAATTAATAAGGCACCGAGAGGATGATATATCTACGGATCCGCAACCTAGAATGGTAGGAATTGGAACTAAGATGTTTGTAATTATGATTTATCATTTTACGTAAGATATAAATGAAATACAATTTGAAAATTGGTATACAATAAAGGAATAGAACGATAGTGGATTAATTTAGGGGGAAACACCCTTCTACTTTCAGTGGATCTTCTGACCCAGTGTAATCTAGATGGTGGAATAAAGCCATTTAAAATCTATTTTATTTCATGGGGTTTTTAGAAAATAATTATTTTAGTATTTTTTATAGTTTGGAAGGTGAATCTGACTGGTGGTGGTTAGTGTTCAAGCATAACCAGAATAACGAGGATATTGGTTCTTTAGAATATGATGAATATATGAAATTATTCCTTGAAAAAAAATCGAAGTTGGTTCTACATAGTATCAAAAAGAAATTAATATATTTAAAAGAGAATGAGGAAGATTTATTAGCCATATATTGATAAAAATTATCTCTAATGTAATGGTATGATCTAAATCATATTTGGGAACCTAACAGTAAAATCAATTAGTTTTACTCATGATTTAATACATGTTATTAGAAGGAAATAGACTCTCATGAATTAAAAAGATATGGGAACCATTTCATATTTACTAAGAGGGTAGAAATATAATTTTATGTTTATCAAATAAACATTGAAAATATGAAAAAGAAAAGGTCCATATAGAATGTAAGGGTATGAGTAAATTAAATAAATATAAAGATAAGAAAATCTATTTTCCAGTTTCTAGGATGTGTTGTAAAATGAACCCAAGAGAAAGGAAGAAAAATCTGGTAAGTGTTTTCATTAAGGTATGTTTGTAGATATGTCCCATGATATCAGTGAAAATGATCATATTTTTTTATGGTTATTTATATAATAAAATTGTAATGTGTTTTACATGTGTTGATATAAGGATTTATGAAAATAACATCCAAAAGAAATATATGAACGATATAAAGAATAATGATTTTATGAATGACAGAATAGTAATGTCAATTATAACAACGTTTGAATATGTTTGGACATCCAATGAAGTGGTATATTCTACATTGATTTTACTCGTATTATTATAATGTCTTATTTGATATGGGGTATACACAATTTTTAATTCCTGATATTTTTTGTTAAATTTTATATTTCACCTCATCAAATTAATATAAAACATATGGATAAAACACTAGGGGTAATTTTAAAGAAAAATGGATTATAATAATCTTTATATTGAATAACGTGGAAAACATTACCTAAAAACCTTATTTTTCCCTTAGTAGAGTTTTATGTTTTTATGTAAATTGATTGGATTTATGTATATCATGTTACGATTGATTGTAGATCTAAAGATGTTGTTTTTAGAATGAGATTAATTTTTTATTCAGTAATAAAACCATCAAATTTATAAAATATGAGGATGTTGAGGAACTGTTTACAAATTTAAATGAATGACATATTTCATTTATTATTAAAAATAGGGGAACTATTTAATTTAATGATGTGTTATTGGTAAATTAATACTAGAATGTTTTTTCGGATCAGTTTTCCATTATTATATATGAACAAAAAGTTTAATTTGGCATTGAAATAATTGCATATGATAAATAAATTAAAAACCCACTCATAAATTATCGAGAATTGAACATCATGATTTCAAGAAGCTATTGAAGGAGTTTTTTATAAAGTATTCATTGATAGTATCACTTGAATATGTTGTGATCAATTTTTTTTTTGTAAAAAATAATTATTCTACTATTATACTTTTCATTGATTACAAATATTTTATAAATAGTACTATTAAGAATATGTATCCATTACCACATATCAATGAATTGTTTGGTTAAATCTAGGGAGCACAATATTTTTCCAGGATTGACATGTGATCTAGGAACCATCAGCTAAATGTATAAGGGGATAACTTATTGAAAACATTGTTTTGAACTAGATATCGATATAATGAGTTTGTAGTTATTACCTTTGTTTTAAAAATGCCCATATTGTATTTATAGAACTTATAATTTAATCATCCTATAATATTTGCATAATATTATTTTTTCTTTATTAATGATATTTCAGTTTTTTAAAAAAGTAAATGGGATCATGAAAACATCACTGCATTTTTCTACAAAAACAAAAACAAAATATGTTATAAGGTAGATTTACCTAATGCGAATTTTAGGGACATATTTATTTTCATGAAAAAATTATAAATAACGATGGAATAATAGTTTATCCCACTTAAATAAACTCATTGATGAATTTATAAGTCCTATAAATGTTATATAGATTCATATTTTACTTTGATTAGAAGGATTTTAATGATGTTTTGTAAAAAAAATTAACCGTTATCTTTCCCACTAACAAGGATAACTTGAAAAGGGTTTAAATATATTTTGACAAAAGATTTTGGTGTTTGTTTTCGGTATCTAGAAATAATATTGGTGAATGTTCACGTTTTGGATCTAGCATCCCGAAATGGAGTCTTTTTAATCTACATTAAATACTCATTGAATGTACATGGTTGTGTTATGATGAAGACTGATCACGAAATTACTTATGAATCCAAACAATAGACTCCCCATGAGTCAATTTACCCAAAATATGATCATGAATTATAATCTATGGTTGTTTCATTAAACAATTAGAGACCTAAATTATATGGAACCAAAAGTGAAATATATTGAGCATAAATGTTTTATCTATATAATTACTCATAAGGAATTGAACGTGTTGTATAGAAGATAGATTTCACTGATAAATGATTATTATTGAATGATAAATTACTATTCATAAAAATAAAACATAGTAGAGGATTTCTTGAAGTGAAAACATCATGAAAAATTAACCTTATTATTTTTGAAAAATGGACCCCTTTTTATTTTTTGATAAATTTTGGATCGAATGTTATTGGTGCATAAAATTCATATATTTTATTATGTGTCCAAGAATTCTTCTCTCTCATAATGAATTAAGAAAAGGAAAAATGAAGACTGTGTGTTATAAAGAAAGATATAATTTTTTAAGGAAAGTGCATTGGATAAATTTAATGTTGATAAATATTGTCCCTTGAGATTTGGTGAGGAATTATGTGTGCCTTAAGATTCTCATATAATGAAATAATAATTAAGTGAAGCCCATATTTCTCTATTTTCAATTCAACATGATATTGCTATGATGTATCAAGACCTCTGATAATATTACTGGTGGGTTGAAACAAAATTATATATTACATATATTATAAATAAATATTTTAATTGTTAATAGGTTAATAAGAGTTACAACTATCAATGGGGTTGCTTTAATCATTTCCATTTCCAGAATAGAGAAGGAAAAATATATCCAAGCTCCTCGTGGTGCAACTACCAAAGACATATCAAGGTGACAATGTGATTTAGTTTATTGTAAAACAAATTACTATATTTCAACATTTCATTCATATACAAGACACTTATTAACGATGTTAGATTTATTTATTATTCCTCATAGTTATTTTCATGTAATATATAGTCCCTCCATCCATTGAATCTGACAGTGATCTCGTGTTCACTTCTATATTTTTGAAAGTACATCAGATGTTGTTGGGAATAAAAATAAATTTCAATGCATCCTTTTATCCTCAATATGATAGATAGGCCGAGAGAACAATTCAAACATGGAATACATGTTACGTTCTTATTCAATGGATTATTAGGGAAGTTGGGACTCACATTATTTTAGTTGAGTTTTCCTATAATACCATTTTTCATTTTATTATAATGATTGATAATTTTGAGCCATTATATGGAAATGAATGTAAAACATTATCTTTTTGTGATGAATTAAAGGAAATGATGTATATAGTATCCTAATTATTTGAGTATCTGGTTGAAAATGTTGAGATATTCCAACATCACAAAAGGACAGCTTAGAGTTGGCCAAATATTTTTGAATATAGAATGATAAAAGACTTTTATTTTCAGATAGGTGATCATATTTTCCTTAAAATATGATACTAGAAATTTTTAATTCATTATGTCATTAAAGGAAATATATGTTCAAGGTTCATTGTAACACAAGAGATCTTTTATAAAGTTAGACCAGTTTCTTACCCAGTAGCATTGAATTTGAGATTATATATGGAACATATTGTTTTTCTTGTTTTTATATTAAGAAATTATGTATTATATTCATCTGCTGTTTTTATGAAAAATTCATTTCAGGTAGATGATAACCTTTGTTTTGAAGAAAATTATGTTTAGATTCATGATCATGGAGAAAAACTATTTCAAAATAATGTAATTCACTAGGATAATGTTTTGTGAAAATACCAAATGGTCGAAGAAGAAAGATGGGAATCTAAACATTCAAATAAGGTATGGTTTTCTCACTTTTTTAATAATTGATTCAAAATTGGATGACATAATTTCTATTATGGGATATGTAGAAACCCAAGTACTTATAAAATAACATTTTTTCATTCTCGAATTAAATAATTGAATTAATTATAAATGTATAATAAAATAATGGGTTTTTATATAAATTAATGAATAATTAAATGTAGAATATAAACCAAATCAATGAATTTGTAACTAAACTTTATGGCTATTATATTAAAAATATGATATATTATTATCATATAATATGTAAAAAATGTTTTCTAAATGAAAAATTATGTGTTGGTATTTTTATGACTCATGTATTTTTATATAAAATTTAAAAAATAATATATATATTTAAAAGAATATTTATCAAAAATGTATAAATTTATTAATATTTTGTTGTCTTATGATTATATGTTAATATTATGAGACCTTAATTAATTTTTTAATGTGTCAAAATTTAGTTATAATTTTATAGTTAGTGTTTTTCATATAAATGAAGATAATAGAATAAATTTTAAGACACATTTTTTGAAAATAAATTTCATAACAAAGATTTCATTTTTTAATTATAAATGTTAAAAAAAGTTGTGGATAATTTTTGAGAATTTTCTAAAATAGTTAAATTTCATTGAATAATGAAATATGAGAACTTTCGGTATATAGCATTCTATGTAAAAATACACTATTTAATGAGACATTTTTGATTTAAAAACCATTATCTCAACAAACCATTCTATAATTATTTTATTTTTTATTTTTAATATAAGATATTCATATTAATGAGCCAAAATTATAATCAAATGAAAAATAATCCAAAAACACGATTTTCCACCAATATAAATACTACCTCTCACCACCTCTTCTCAATAGACATTCTATGAATTATATTTTTCCTAATTATGACCTAATTATATTATTAAACCTATTTAATATTTCCAATACCTGATGGTATAAAAAAATTCTAAAAGAGAACGCCTTAACAAGGTTCTAATGGAGACGATGTTCTAGATGTAAATTCCTATTTTGTTTTATTTTAAATTTATTATAAATTTATTTTATTTTCTGAATCTATCCTCACATCCACTCATCCAACTATCATGATATCACCATTATATTACATATACTATAATGTTATTTTGATAACAGAATATACATGATCAATTGTCTCATCTTATTTTCTTATTCTAAAATAATGAAAGAATTTTGTGTGATGTGTGGATTTACAGTCATCGTGGATGATGTGTTTTCCATTTTTTACCACATTAAAGGTTGGTTGTAAAAGCATTATTATGGTTAAATAACATATTATAAGTTAAATAATGTTCTAGAACCAATATATAAACATTATATAAAAAATGATATTAGGTCATGATGATTGTAAAAACTAGCCAAAATAAATAAAATCATTTTAATTAATGTTTTTTCTATTTAATAATCTGTATATAATGATAAAACTATATATGGAATATTTTGAAATTATATTAACATATCAATACATTTTCATTCCACTTATAGAGTTGTTCATCTATTCCAAATGATTATTCATAATGAACCAACCATGGAAACCATGAAATAAAAACATGAAAAACAATACAAATAACAAAATATTATCAACGAATGGGAAAAGGATGTTATTAACAGATCATATATAGTTTTATAAATATTAATATTATTATTTAAAAAGGTATTAACACTTTTTAAACCATTATTTAGGATGATTGAACACGTTAAAATGAAGGAAAATCCACTATAATAGTATTTCCTTTTAAAATACTCTTCAATGTCTGATATAAAAACACACATAAAAGAATATTTCTTCTTAAACAATGTAACATGACATGATTAACCTAATTTAATAATTCAATTTTTAATCATTCTTTGCAAAAAAAAACTCATTACTATTTTCCAATATAATGTTTTTCCAATGTTTGTTTGATAAATTGATTTAAAATATGTTATATTCCTCATGGATTATTTTAATGAGGAATGTATTCATGTTTTATGATTGTGTTCTAGTTCTTGGTCATCGATTATGATAAAGGTTTGGACCTATTTCTCCATACAATACATTGAACTTAATTATTTTTTATATTATCTTTAATGTTTATTCCAAGTTTAATTGGGATGGTTACACCTTAAGGTAGAAATGAGGGATACATCATAATATAGTCTAGAGGATTACATTGAATGGTGGCTATGAGGGTTCCAAATCATATGGTATATTCAAGGGATAAAATAAAAATACTTTAATGCCCTATGTTACCTAAATGGATTGTTATTTTTCTATAATGGATGGAAATCACTTGTTTTCCAACGGAATGTATATGATAATTTACGACTGAGAAGTGTGTCTTTGTGAAAATTATTTCATATGTTTACAGATATTCATAGACCAATTCTTTCTATTTATTTTTGTCCCTTAGAATTTATTTTCTTATACAACATTATAAAATATTTTCACAGGTTTTAATAATGATTAATAGACAAAATGAAGCCATGATGATTTATTACGAATATTTCATAAAATGATTTCATGTTTTATTAAATGTTGTGGTATTATCAAATAAATGGTTAGTGTTTTATTTTTATACACATTGGATACATCTAGGATGGTATGTATGAAATATTTCATAATTATATAAAACTCGGAACCAAAAATATTTTTTGGTAAAATAATAATGTTATTTATAAACTAATTTACAAGATATTGTAACGTATATAGTGAGGTATACATAATAACCCATACGAACATTTTATATGAAAATATTTAGTATCCTTGTATTTTTTTTGTTATTTTTGATTTTTAAGAATAATATATTCATTGTGACTCCCAATAACCATTATAACTCAAATCCAATAAATATTCTCTTGACTAATTTATGAAATTATAAGGTAATTATATAATGAATAAGATAATATCTACACATTTACTCATATTGCAGATAAAATTGAATGTATTTCTGATCTAAAATTCTGTATCAATTATGTTATTAGGTTTTTTACTGATTATTGATGACAATGTGATATCATAATCTTCTTGTAAATGAATAATTCGAGAATAAAACTAAACATCATATAATTAGGAATTGTCTATAGTGATCTTATCACAAAATATTTCAAATCATTATTGTTATTTTGATAACTGTGATATATATACAGATTATAAAATCATCAATAATATATTCAAAGGAAAAAGGTGAATTTGATCCAACTATGGTGGTTTTATATGATTTTTTGTTATGATTTTTCAATAAATTACTATCTGTGATAGGTAATCAATGTGTAATAATCTATGTGTAGAAAGGATCATGGATTCCTATCCATGATGGGGATTTAATGGGATCCAATATAAATTTATATGTAAATAACGTACGTAATAATAATAAAACAAACTTCTTTATAATCTGCTCAAATAAAAACTCACTCTTTTATTTCTAAGAGTATTACAGATGACTAGAAAGATTATAAGTGATTATTAATAAATGTAATGACTTCTAAATAGTTTAATATTTAAAAAGATGGTGCTCTATGGTTTGGAATATAGATATATTTCTCACAAGAACGTGAACTATGAATGAAACAAATGTATGATGTGTATTTATAATACTTATTTATTCTTTTATGATGATATAATTTAGTTACTAGACCCCAATAGCACAAGGATAGTGTCAGCATTTATACATTGGCATAATATAGAATTAATTTCACCCCAAACAACTATATAGTTTAGTAGACATGATAAATAAAAACACATAGTATATTAAAATTACATTTAAAATCATATAATAGTTACTGAAGTTTCTTTGAGAATGTTATTATTTACCTAAGTGTTTCTTTGTATATGATTCACAAAACACATCCTAAAATCCTATGGAAATAAAATATTAGAATGTGGTGAGATTGGGTATCTATAAGGGAAAGCATAGAGAGAAAGGTTTGAATAAACAAGACATAATAAATATTTAACATTATATAACTGTATAAAATGAAATTTAATCAATAACCTGATCATAATGTAAAAAGAATAAATGATGATAAAATAATGACTTATAAATAATTCCATGAATATAAATCATAACCATGGATATTGTAAATAATGGAATATTGATAAGGGATATCAATAACTTAATTCTTAACTATATAATGAATAATAGTACAAAAATAATATATATCATTCATAAAATGTATATATACATATAATACCATCGATTATTTTTTCCAAGACAATTATTCAACTGTTTAAAGACTTTTTCAAAACCCAATATAGTTTTTCTTGTTTGAACTACAAATGAAAGAAGTAGATATAATGGTCCCATCCCATCACATACCATGACTAATGAATTATTAATATGAATGGGGTCAAACATAATACACATAAACTGTTATATTGAAACAAAACACATTAAATTTTAATACATACTTAAATTAAGAAAATTAATAAAAAACCATCTCGAGTAAAATAAATATTTGTCCTAAAATTGTACATCCCTAGGAAAAATGATCATAAACCATATTGAGATATAATAACAATGGTTTATATACAATATATTCTTATGATATCATAATTGAAATATTGGACTCATGTCATTGATGAGTTTACAAACTATAAAATACAAGTATTGTAAAATATTTTTCAAAAATAATTTTCACATTGAAAAAATTATTTACTAACTGTTTTTTCCCCATGTTTATACATTTAATCCTAATGTTTTGAAATGATTCTTCATTTATTTTTTCAAGTAATTCCCATTTTTCATTAATTTTATTTGATTGAATAATTTTTCTAATTTGTAATAAATGAAAAAAACTTCCCTTCATATTGATCATAATTAACTTTAAATAATCATTTATATGTTTTAATGTTTATTTTAAGAAATTTTTTTTTATTTTCTTGAAATAAAAGTTTTATTCATAGTAAAAAGAAATTTTCACCGTGAAATTTTCTACATTATTATTAAATATTCTTTATATATTTTAAATACAATATTAAAATGAAATGATTTACAAATATATTTTTTGGTTTTATGAATTTATTTTCATATCAATGATATCTTCAACACCAAACATTCCTAGTGATTTAACTTTCAATATTATTTTCCATCTTAGAAAAAATATCTTGATATAAACAATTTTTTTAGGGAAATGAATGAAGGATAAAATTCATATTATTTAATAGAATGGATCATGATGAAAATATAGTAGTGAACCCTATATAAATTCCATGAGTTTTTCGATGATTAAATTATTATGAACCCTTCAAATTTCTCAACATTTTTTTGTTTTATAAAATATTTATAAAACCAATTTTATATCATGGATTTGGGTATGATGAATTTTTTATGATATTTAATAACACATATGTATTATTTTTATTATATTTTTGGAATAATTATATCCCTATAATGTAATGGGTGATGATATATGTATCATGATATAATGATCGAAAAAATGTTGGTGGACATGATCCACTTTGTGATAGATACTTTTTATGATCCTCTATAATAAATAGGTGCATCCTATTCCACCATGGGAAATATGTGCATCCTAATCCACTATAGGAAAACAACTACATCCTGGTATACTATATAGAATAGGTGTATCATTATCCACTATGGTAAACTGGTAATTCATCCATATACACTAACTTTATAGAATTTTATTTAACCATGAAATATTAAGGGGTTTTGAATATTTATTATATTTCCACACTTTCATCCTACAATATTATAGTTCATGATTAATTTATGATTTATCAAATGTTATTAGCCCATGTTTTCTAAAATTATAATGTTTTCTTCAATGAATCATGTTTATGATCTATATAATGTTGGCATGAAATATTAAAATTCATGTTCTTAATCGTAAATCATTATTCTAAAAATATGATTTCAAATGATTATTGATTGAAACATCTTATAAATACACATATTAAGAATTTTTGAACAACCATTATTTTATTTCCTTTCCCCATTAGATGAAAATATATTTTATGTAGGGTATGTTTATAAATATTACAAAATTGTAATATGTTAATAAGAGATATTTAAAATTATTCATAGAATTAAAAATATTGAGCTACATGTTTCCAATGTCAATAATATATTATGGTCACTAAAATGTGTTTGTGTAATGTAATGATTTTTAATCTAAAATGATATAATATTCATATATGATAAGAATGAGTCCAATAACATAGTATCATAGGAAGGGTTTAGTTTAAAATCATATATTAGGATTAGAAAACATTATATATATATGTATGAGTATTTCGTTGGATATGTATAGGACGGTATTTGTGGAAAACCCAAAGGATTATTCAATGTATTTAAATTTTTTATATAATTTAGTTAATGAATAGATAGGTTTATTTCCAAAAACTAACATCAATATTGGGATACAAAAAGTGGTAGTGGCTCTAGAACAAAGGAACCAATTGGTAAAAACTCATAAAAGGCTGCATTGAGAAGGACTAGATCATCACTTAGTTAATTAAAATGGGCATTGATTTCCACATATTTTTACACTAACATTGTATATGCCTTAGAAATTCCCAAAATATTTATTAACTATCATGATTGGTTTAAATAAATGATTATCCTAGATTAAATTGTATTAACCCAATGTGTCATAGATTAAAAAGCATATTTTTTTAATTTAGACATCATATAAGTGATATTTAGGTTTATTTGGTTTCTCTTATAGGATTAATGTTTCCCACACTATATTGTTTCGAATTAGTCACTGTTTTGATCTAGAAGAAACTCGGTAACAATTAAATGTGATGGATGATGTACTGATGAGCAGTTAACGAGATGATGATTTGAGTGGTGGACATTGTGATTATGACAAATCTATTTTCATGGACCATGATTAAAAATTTCAAAATTAAAAGCACTCAAATTCAATAATAATGTCAAGGATAAAATCCAAATAATGACCAGGTACTGAAAACCACAGAGGAATGAGCGTTCTATTTTATATATGTTGAGAATGTGTGATGAGGCACCCAATGTAATAACTTTGAGGGATTCAACGATGGTTTGAGTGAGAAAAATAAAGAAACCAAAAATGTAATTATAGGTCAAAATTAGAAGATTGGTTCATAAAATGGAATATAATAATGGTATCAATATTATATTATTGATTGTTTACTGTTAAAAATGTGTAATAATTAGGAATTATGAATATCGATTTCGTAAGAGAAAAGCTTGTGTGGAGAATATAGAATATTTTATTAGTAATGGTTTTGTTATTAACAATGAAGATATTATGAATGACATATAAAAGGATGCATGTATTAATTATTATGATGAAAAAGACTAGTTAATAAATAAAGTATGATATTTATATATTTAAGTATTTATATATTGTAATTAAATATTTTTGAAAAATAAAAGTAATGTTCAGTATATTTCCTTCATTAAGGATTCAAAAGAATATATTTATTTATAGTTATGACCTAGTAAAGTGATTTAATGTAATTGTGATATTCATGTAAAAAATATTATTAAGCGAAAAATGACACTAATTATAATCATGATGTTGAGGTAGTACTGTTGGGATAATGATAAGAATGATTTAGAAAAATTTAATGAGAGGGTACTTATTTCCATGGAATTGATTGATGATTTGGTAACAATGTGGATTATCCTATCATTGACAGAGTATAAACCATTATTGTGTTTATGGAATTTATTCATTATTAATTGGATTTTTTCAATAAATGGAGAATTATTTTTATTTTTATTAAGGATTGATTGTAATTTTCTTTTTACATTGATTAATAGAAAATATAGTACTATGGTATTAATATATTTGGTATATGAAATTCAAGATATATATTATAATAATTAATAAATTATGATATTATCATTTTCAGAAAATTACAATCCTCATTTATAAATTTGGAATCATTGAATGGTTATAATGTTCTAAATTTATTTGATGGTTTTATTTGAAATTTTAATGAGGTTTTAAAGATTAATATATAATTTCAGAATATGAACATTTATCTCTAGCATGTGATAACCACTTTTGTGATGATATGTATAAATATAATTAATGAATTATCATTCTTTTTATAGATCTCGGGATTCATTATTTCTTTAGAAATAACATATTTATCATTAGTTCTTCGTGTTTGATATGATGTGGAAATTTCTTATGGAACAAAAAAAGGTTGAGATAATACTTAGAAAATGAAATGAAATAAATTAATTATATAATCTTGTAATCATTATTAAATATTAACATTAGTATATTGAATGAAATTATATATTTATCTTCTTTATTAATGATATAAATACCCTTTTTCACAGCTCTTGGTATTATGTTATGGTGGCCTTTACCCTCCTTCACATCACCAATATTTTTATGATAAACTATATACATCATGTAACACCCCAGGTAAATAAAGAATATGACATTTTTATATTTCTCCATATTTGTGAATAAAATATTAATATGACTTTAAAGGGGACGCTATGCTCGATGGCGTACCCAACACGCAACAACGAGTTTTTTGGAAATCTTACGTTGCACTCTAATAATAATATAATATTTATTTAAATGGTAGTTAACATGTAGAAGTTGTTTTGGCGGGAATGGATAGAAATAACTAAAATATTATTATATATGTTTTTAAATGTTTTTACATTTATCCAATAAAAGATAAAGGCTTAAAATACGGAAAGAATTCAATTTTTGGCATTTATACCCTAATTTTCACTAAGGGTTCACTTATCACCTTTTGACGGCGAACCGTCATTAAATATAGTTTTGTTCACTCTTAAACATTCTTTGTTTACCAAATAAAACTCTTCTTTAGAATCGGGACATCAGAATTTACTTTGTGTAAATTTTTGGTATCTTTCTGATAAAGTTCATTTTTTTAATGAATAGTGTAAAATGTTTTATTTTAATTCAAAAAATATTTTTAATTTAATTTATTTATATGATTAGATTATCATTTGAATTGGTCATAAAGTGAAATAAGAAAATATTGTTACCATTAAATCCAATATTGGTCGTTGGAATTAATTTCACTTTGAAATCGGACTTAAACAAGTGTCAATCTTTTGATATTTATTGTTTCATAAAAACACGCGATTTGCTCTGACAGCGGGAATTAAATATTAAATTAATTAATTTGACTTATATGTTTTGAATTTTTTAAAATAGACTTCAATTTTGAATTCATAATATCAAATATATCTTAGGGTGAATTTTTGGGATTTTTCTGAAAAAATTCAATTTTTGATGAATAGTGAAATCACTAAGTGGTACTTATAAAAACTGATTTTCCATTTAAATGAAAATTTTCCACCTTTGTGTATTGAATTTCAAAAATCCAAAATACATGGTTTTCATTAAGAAGTTAAATGTGGTTCAATGAAATTAAAATAATTTTTTGGTGAATAGTAACTTATTAAGTTTTTAATCGCGATTAGTGGTAATTAGTGTAGTTTAAGGTAAAAATAATGTTTTAATAATATGAGATGACCTAGACACATGTCCTACCCTCATTTTATATGTCATTTCCGACCAATACAAGCCATGGGTCAACTTGGGGACCCCATGGAACCACTTTGGTTGGAAAATGACATAAATACCTTTTAATTAATGTTAATGTAAAAAATGGCACAAACATGATATGTTTTACTGAAACAATTTTTAAATGGGGTTATACAAGTCATATTTTTATTATAAATATTAATTGGAAAGCTCAGAAGATTTCCTACATCATATTACTTTTTTATAATTTTTAGACATTAAATAAATTAAAGTATTTATGACATCATAATGATGCAGCGATGACATCATTATTCGACAATTTAACTAAAATGGAATGATAATGTAAAATCTAGGAACTAAACATGTCCAAAACTTATTGGATGGGTGGATTTCTAACCCTTATCACCTTATCCACGAATTATATAAATGTGGGACCTTTTAAAACCGATACATAGTTTCAAATAAAGTAATATTTCTTTAATTTCCAAAAGTGCCCCTCCTCTCCTCTTATAAATGGCCCCCACCTCTACCACCTTACCCACACTCCCAAAGCCTTTGGCTCGGCCAACCCCTTCCCATTTTGTCTCTCCACATCCCTATATTACTCCTATAAGCCTCACTTTGGGCAGAAGTCTTCCCAAGGAAGCCTTTGAGCTCAAACTAAGGGGAGTTACCCGATTTTAAGGCAATGTCTTCTTTTGAGTCCTTTTGTTTTATTTTGCTTCTCCAACCCTCTAAACTCTTTTTATTATTTTCATTTGTAACAAATTCTGTATCCTCAATATACTAGGATGTAGTTATAATAAGTATTCGAGCTAAACGTACACACACCTACATCTAATGGTTAAAGAACATACTGTTTCCGTGGATGGCGATTTTCTGCCTCCTAAAACGATGATTGTTCAACATTCTTTTAACACCTTCAAAGGTGGCCATTAAGATGACACTATATTTATATATGATATATAATATGTTTATGTTTTCCTTAAGATTCTGTATTTTTCATTTTGGGAAAACCTTTATGGTTTCCATTATTGGTAAACACGATATCTTCATTTAAGGAAGCGCGGACTACCGCCCCCTCAAAGTGATGTGATTCGTTAATGCCATATGTGGGACGTGTAAAGGATGGATTTAAAGTTATTATATATGATTTTATACAGGAATTATAATATACCCCTATATCATTATTATTTCTTTCCATTAAAGTATGAGATAGAAATGAAAGTAGCGTTCATGCGTACGTACGGCTTACCGTCTCCATGAACGGTGCATTTCATTTATTATCCCCAAATGTAATGTACTATTAAAAGTACTAGTGTATAATGGATATATATAATGAATGATATTTCTAAATGATTAATATAATTCTGGAATTAAAATATACATACCTCTCATTTAGTTTTAATTCCAAAGAAATGAAAGTAGCGTTCATGCGTACGTATGGCTTACCGTCTCCATGAACGGTGCATTTCATTTCTTACCTATAAATGATTATGTAATATTATAAATACATATATATGCTGGATATATATGATATATATGATATCGAAATCAGGAATTTTATTCTGGATATAAAGAAACATTGACCACACGAACAACATGTTATTGTAAGAAGTCCACTTTCGACTAAAGAACCAAATATCGACAAAACAAACATTATTAACTTAAATGGTTACATAATGTTTATAACATGGAAATAAGTGATATAAAAGGAATGATGAACTTCAAAAATGTTCTTAATCAAGTAGAAATTAACTCAAGTTTATTATTCAGGACGTTAAAGAACGATCGAGTCAAGTCGGACCCGAGGTAAGGGATCCTACTCCTCTCTTTCTTTATAAGTACACTCTTTTATGTCATTTCTTTAAAGCTCCTCTTTGTTATGATGGGGGATGTTATTTTATATTCCTATTTCTGTTCATTTTATTTTAATATTATGATATACTCTATTTTATCTCATCAATCCATTTTGAAAGTTTTAAGTGGCGCCCTTAGGCTGCCGAGTTTTCGTAAGGGATTGTTCATCTCACTTTTATTCCCGTGAGATTTATGCTACATTTGCCACAATTTGCTTTGAGTGGTGTATGTACTGCCCATTATTATACAATTTTTTTAGTATAATTTCATTTATGGGTATTCACATCTTCATTGTATGACCCTTCTTCCATTGGGTGTACGTTTCGAAACTTACCCAACTCGGTAAGGGGACCTTTCACCATCCTCTTTTTAATAGACTTCTTTTGTTATGTATTCTAATTCACGTACTATTATGTTGGGATATGTTCTTATATATCCTTATTTATGTAAATTCTATGTCCAAGTTATGAGATACCCTTTATCTCTCTCATCAACCCATTATGTAAAATTTTATGTGACGCCGTTAGGCTGTCGAATTTTACCAAGGGAACTTCTTAATCCAATTTCGATTTCTTTGGGTTCAACATGTAGTTATTGAATATGTCATCCTCTGAATATGTGTGAATAAAATTTGATTGTTTTACACTTAATATCCACTTATATTGGGTGTATTTATATTTGTCACACATAATTATGAGATTGATTTATCCTTAATTTAAGGATACCTTCTTTATAATGGATTTCATCTCATTTTACATTTATTTTGAGACTTCATTGTTGTTATACACCAATTCACTCTTATATGGTGTTTATACTGTCCTTTGACATATTATATCATGAATACTTTTATTCTCATGATATTATGATGTTCAGATTAAATGTTATTCCGCTATTATTTGTATTCACGAGTCTCTCATATTGTTAAAAACTCTTTAACAAAAATATCATTTTAAATGTTTTAAGGAATTATTATTCTAAATATTAATCTTTAATGTCCATGTTTTCAAAATGGTTTTCAGTATTTATTTATATGGACATTAATGTTTTAAAATTATAATTCCATTAAAATATTCAATGTGGTATGGGACACTTTGATTCAAAAATATCTTTTAAATGGTTTTTGAAAATGGATTGATTAATTCAATATCTGGGAATTATTTATTGTGATTGCATATGAAATATTGTTATTGAAATGTTTATATTTTCCATATTTTATGTGTAATAATGGTACTTGGACATTATGACGGGTGGTGCCGTGAATACCAGGACGGGTGGTTACATTATAACCTCCAATGCATTGGGTATGGAAGTCGGCCGTATGGCTATTCCATTAAGTATGTATGGAAATTGGCCATATGGCTATTCCATTAAGTGATATGTGTGGAAGTCGACCGTATGGTTATTCCACTTAAGTATGTTTATGTCCCAAGTTAAATTTATATATGTTATGAGTTCTTTATATAGGTATTATGGTAACCCTTTGGTTACAAAAAGGTTTGTAATGATACTTTATTCAGTGAAGAGTTTTTACTAGTTCATGAAGGTGAAGGTATTACTTTGATATAGTATACATGGTTTACTTGATGTTTGAAAAAGTAATAGTTTTTATTCTTTGTGTATCCCCTACTGAGCTTTTTATGCTCACCCCATGTTTTTTTGAAATGTTTTTCACAGGACTTAAAGTGGAATAAGGTCAAGGATGGGATCAAGGGAATGTCATGCTATATAAGACATGGAACTAGACATGTTTCTTTTTAAGAGTTTTTTTATTATGGAAACTTAGTAGAAGTGTCTACTTTGTAATCTTTTGAGATGTAATAGTTATGTCCTAATTCTCTAAAACACTAAACCTGAAAAGATCCTCAATGTGAATTATTCATTTAATTCAATATTAAGTTAGGTTTAAGGCTGGGGCCTTATATTTGGTATCAAAGGTCGGTTTTGATAAATTTAGAGGTTAGGGTATTCTCTCAGCATAAGTGACAGTACCATAATGGATAGGATTTCAGAAAGAGTACTAGTTTTAGATAAAGTGAATGAGTAAGAGTATCTTAGTTTTTACCTTACTCATTAGTACATGATGGTTTTGTTGATATACTCACACTGATATTTCTGTTTTTAGTGAATGGATGGATCTAGCAGGCACCAAAGTGACAATTGGTTTGAAGGACACTGTGGTGGTTCTTTGATTAAGAGACTGGATGAAATGGGGTATTAAATGAGGAAACTCGTGGTTGTTCTAAACCAACTATCAAGGAGTCATGATCAACCACTTGAACCTTTTTATGATCTTTAATGCATCATGTACGAGATGACCAATCCATGTGGAGGTTCAAGTAATAATTATGAAGGTAACAATTAGAGTTTATATGATCCTTACTTTTGAGGTAATTATGGGTTATTATATGATATGTTGGAAAATGAAAGGCATGAGATAAACTTGAGGTTAAAATATGTTATGATCATTTTTGATGATTTTAACTATTTTTGGGGAATTATTTAAGAATTATATAGTTTTCTAAAAAGGAAAACACGTAGACCATGTGACAACCCGTCGCGTTGGACAAAGCTGCGGGAATTGAACCCACAACCAAAGTGCGACTGGTATTTATCACCTACCACTGGACTACGTGAAGTCCCTGGTTAGTTTGACTGATTCTTTTTGGTTATATGATTTTATGAATTAAGAGTAAGTTTATTTTGGGTTATTTATGAAAATGATTAACATATCATGGAGGATATGTGATTAGGTTAATTACTTTTCAATACGAGACTTTAGGAGCAACTGATGTTGTTTGGAGATAATTGTTACGATTTAACTTGGAATACTATGTGACTAAATCCCTCAAATATTTGGGTTTCAATCTTAGATTGGTTTACGTTGAAGAATTTTATGGACAAATTGTTTATTTGATGGTCCTCGTTGAACTTTTGGTTTTGTTGGACAAATTTTGGAGATTAAGCATATATTTTCTTTTTAAAGGTTTACCCTTTTCTGGATTATCTGATCTTGTACTAACCTTTTTGGTTTTGGTTTTGGTTAAAGCCTAATGACATGGGATGTATATAGTTCTCTTTTGTGGATTAGGATATTCTCTAGAATTTGATTATAGTACTCTTAATGCGAACAAGTCTCCCTAAATACTCGTCTTTTGAAAAAAAATGAGTTTGATTAAGGAATATAGAAAAAGTTGAAAGTCAACATGATAAGTGATTATGTTTCCTTATGAATAAATTCCTCAATACAAAGTAACTTAAAACAAAAATTTTGTCTATTCACTTTTCCTACTGGGGAATAGAATACCGTTTAACCCATCACAAGTTAGTGATTTTCTTATGGCTAACTTTCTCCTAAACATGTGTTCTATCACTCTCCATCAGAACATGACCCTATGTTTTCTCCTCCATGTCCATGTTTTTCTACATGGAGTACTAGTATGCGTTAACTCAGGTGACCTTTGTACTTATCTTTCTTTATTTTAAGGTGATTATTTTACCGACTCTTGTTCCGATGTGGGACTTTCAAGGATGTTTCCAAGCTCAATTTTAAAAAATTGCGAGGATGCAATTCCCAAAAGGGGGAAGGATGTAACACCCCAGGTAAATAAAGAATATGACATTTTTATATTTATCGATATTTGTGAATAAAATATTAATATGACATTAAAGGGGACACTATGCTCTATGGTGTACCCAACACGCAAAAACGAGTATTTTGGAAATCTTACGTTGAACTCTAATAATAAAATAATATTTATTTAAATGGTAGTTAATATGTAGTCGTTGTATTGGCGGTAATGGGTAGAAATAACTAAAATATGATTATATATGTTTTTAAATGTTTTTACATTTATCCAATAAAAGATAAAGGCTTAAAATACGGAAAGAATTCAATTTTTGGCATTTATACCCTAATTTTCACTAAGGGTTCACTTATCACCTTTTGACGGCGAACCGTCATTAAATATAGTTTTGTTCACTCTTAAACATTCTTTTTTGACCAAATAAAACTCTTCTTTAGAATCGGGACATCACAATTTACTTTGTGTAAATTTTTGGTATCTTTCTGATAAAGTTCATTTTTTAATGAATAGTGTAAAATGTTGTATTTTAATTCAAAACCACTTTTTAATATAATTTATTTATATGATTAGATTATCATTTTAATTTGTTTTAAAGTAATATAAGAAAATATTTTTACCATTAAATCCAATAGTGGTCGTTGGAATTAATTTCACTTTGAAATCAGACTTAAACTAGTGTCAATCTTTGGATACTTATTGTTTCATAAAAACACACTATTTGCTCTGACAGCGGGAATTAAATATTAAATTAATTAATTTGACTTATATGTTTTGAATTTTGTAAAATAAACTTCATTTTCGAATTCGGAATATCAAATATATCTTAGGGTGAATTTTTGGGATTTTTCTGAAAAACTTCAATTTTTTATGAATAGTGAAATCACTAAGTGGTACTTATAAAAACTGATTTTCCATTTAAATGAAATTTTGCCACCATTGTGTATTGAATTTCAAAAATCCGACATACATGGTTGTCATTAAGAAGTAAAATGTGGTTCAATGAGATTAAAATAATTTTTTTGGTGAATAGTAACTTATTGAGTTTTTAATCGCGACTAGTGGTAATTAGTGTAGTTTAAGGTAAAAATAAGGCTTTAATAATATGAGATGACCTAGAAACATGTCCTACCCTCATTGGATATGTCATGGCCGACCAATACAAGCCATGTGTCAACTTGGGGACCCAATGGAGCCACTTTGGCTGGAAAATGACATAAATACCTTTTATTTAATGTTAATGTAAAAAATGGCACAAACATGATATGTTTTACAAAAACAATTTCTAAATGGGGTTATACAAGTCATATTTTTGATTATAAATTGTCATTGGAAAGCTAAAACGATTTCATACATCTTAGTATTTTTTTTATAATATTTAGACATTAAATAAATTAAATTATTTAAGACATCATAATGATGCAGCGATGACATCATTATTCGACGATTTAACTAAAATGGAAAGATAATGTAAAATATATGAACTACACATGACCAAAACTTATTGGATGGGTGGATTTCGAAACCTTATCACCTTATCCACTAATTATATCAATGTGGGGCCTTTTAAAACCGAAAAACATTTTCAAATAAAGTAATATTTCTTTACTTTCCAAAAGTGCCCCTCCTCTCCTCTTATAAAAGGCCCCCACCTCTACCACCTTACCCACACTCCCAAAGCCTTTGGCCAATAAAAACCCTTCCCATTTTGCCTCTCCACATCCCTCTATTACTCCTTGAAGCCTCACTTTGGGCAGAAGTTTTCCCAAGGAATCCTTTGAGCTCAAACTAAGGGGAGTTACCCGATTTTAAGGTAATGTCTTCTTTTCAGTCCTTTTGTTTTATTTTGCTTCTCCAACCCTCTAAACTCTTTTTATTATTTTCTTTTGTAACAAATACAGTATCCTAAATATACTAGGATTTTGTTATAATATGTATTCTAGCTACACTTACACACACCTACATCTAATGGTTAAAGAACATACTGTTTTCGTGGATGTCGATTTTCTGCCTCCCGAAAAGATGATTGTTCAACATTCTTTTAACACCTTCAAAGGTGTCCATTAAGATGACACTATATTTATAGATGATATATAATATTATTATGTTTTTATTTAAGATTCTGTATTTTTCATTTTGGGCATACCTTTATTGTTTCCATTATGGGTAAACACGATATCTTAATTTAAGGAAGCGCGGACTACCGCCCCCTCAAAGTGATGTGATTCGTTAATGCCATATGTGGGACGTGTAATGGATGGATTTAAAGTTATTATATATGATGTTATACTGGAATTATTATATACTTCTATATCATTATTATTTCTTTCCATTAAAGTATGAGATATAAATGAAAGTAGCGTTCATGCGTACGTACGGCTTACCGTCTCCATGAACGGTGCATTTCATTTCTTATCCCCAAATGTAATGTACTATTAAAAGTACATGTGTATAAAAGATATATATAATGAATGATATATCTAAATGATGAATATAATTATGGAATTAAAATATACATACCTCTCATTTAGTTTTAATTCCAAAGAAAAGAAAGTAGCGTTTATGCGTATGTACGGCTTACTGTCTCCATGAACGGTGCATTTCATTTATTACCTATAAATGATTATGTAATATTATAAATACATGTATATGCTGGATATATATGATATATATGATATCCAAATCAGGAATTTCATTCTGGATATAACGAACCTTTGACCACACGAACAACATGTAATTGTAAGAAGTCCACTTTCGACTAAAGAACCAAATATCGACAAAACAAACATTATTAACATAAATGGTTACATAATGTTTATAACATGGCAATAAGTGATATAAAAGGAATAATTAACTTTAAAAAGGTTCTTAATCAGGTAGAAATTAACTCAAGTTTATTATTCAGGACGTTAAAGAATGATCGAGTCAAGTCGGACCCGACGTTAGGGATCCTACTCCTCTCTTTATTTATAAGTACACTCTTTTATGACATTTCTTTTAAGCTCCTCTTTGTTATGATGGGTGGTGTTCTTTTATATTCCTCTTTATGTACATTTTATTGTTATATTATGAGATACTCTATTTTTATCTCATCAATCTATTTTGAATGTTTTAAGTGGCGTCGTTAGGCTGCCATGTTTTCGTAAGGGATTGTTCATCTCACTTTTATTCCCGTGAGATTTATGCTACATTTTCCACAATTTCATTTGAGTGGTGTATGTACTTCCAATTATTATACAATTGTTTTAGTATAATTTCATTTATGGGTATTCACATCTTCATTGTATGACCCTTCTTTCATTGGGTGTACGTTTCGAAAGTTACCTAACTCGGTAAGGGGACCTTTCACCCTCCTCTTTTTAAAAGACTTCTTTTGTTATGTCTTTTAATTCACATACTATTATGTTGGGATATGTTTTTATATATCATTATTTATGTAAATTTAATTTCCCAGTTATGAGATACCCTTTATCTCTCTCATCAACCCTTTATGTAAAATTTTATGTGACGCCGTTAGGCTGTCGAATTTTTCCAAGGGAACTTCTTAACCCAATTTCGATTTCTTTGGGTTCAACATGTAGTTATTGAATATGTCATCCTTTTAATATGTGTGAATAACATTTGATTGTTTTACAGTTAATATCCACTTATATTGGGTGTATTTATATTTGTCACACATAATTATGAGATTGATTTATCCTTAATTTAAAGATATCTTCTTTATAATGGATTTCATCTCATTTTACATTTATTTTGAGACATCATTGTTGTTATGCACCAATTCACTCTTATATGGTGTGTATACTTTCCTTTGACATATTATATCATGAATCCTATTATTCTCATGATATTATAAAGTTCGGATTAAATTTTATTCCGCAATTATTTTTATTCAAGAGTCTCTCATTTTGTTAAATACTCTTTAACAAAAATATCATTTTAAATGTTTTAAATTATTATTATTCTAAATATTTATCATTAATATCCATGTTTTCAAAATATTTTTCAGTATTTATTTATATGGAAATTAAAGTTTTAAAATTATAATTCCATTAAAAGCTTCAAAGTGGTATGGGACACTTTGATTCCAAAATCTCTTTTAAATGGTTTTTGAAAATGGATTGATTAATTCAATATCTGGGAATTATTTATTGTGGTTGAAAATGAAATATTGTTATTGAAAAGTTTATATTTTCCATATTTTATGTGTAATAATGGTACTTGGACATTATGACGGGTCGTACCGTGAATACCAGGACGGGTGGTTACGTTATAACCTCCAATGCATTGGGTATGGAAGTCGGCCGTATGGCTATTCCATTAAGTATGTATGGAAATTGGCCGTATGGCTATTCTATTAAGTGATATGTGTGGAATTAGACCGTATGGTTATTCCACTTAAGTATATTTATGTCCCAAGTTACATTTATATATGCTATGTGTTCTTTATATGGGTTTTATGGTAACCATTTGGTTACAAAAAGGTATGTAATGATACTTTATTCAGTGAAGAGTATTTACTACTTCATAAAGGTGAAGGTATTACTTTGATAGAGTATACATGGTTTACTTGATGTTTGAAAAAGTAAAAGTTTTTATTCTCTGTGTATCCCTTACTGAGCTTTTTATGCTCACCCCAAGTTTTTTTGAAATGTTTTTCACAGAACTTAATGTGGAATAAGGTCAAGGATGGGATCAAGGGAATTTCACACTATATAAGACATGGAACTAGAAATGTTTCTTTTTAAGAGTTTTTTTATTATGGAAACTTAGTAGAAGTGTATACTTTGTAATCTTTTGAGATGTAATAGTTATGTCCTAATTCACTAAAACTCTAAACCAGAAAAGATCCTCAATGTGAATTATTCATTTAATTCAATATTAAGTAAGGTTTAAGGCTGGGGACTTATACATCAACCCTATTATTATTTAGACATATATTATGTGTCCAATTATTCACATACTACCTATGTTCTACTATATTCAAAATGAGTAATTAAACAATTTAGGTATCCTTTATGTTTCCAACATTCCCTTTTTAAAAGATGTTTAATTATGTTTGGAATGATATTGGATTATATGAAGGAATATTCAAAGGTTATCCAAATAATGGTTGGGATTAATTTTGAGGGAGAAATTCATTTTAATAGGTAATAGACAGTAACATCCTAGTTTATATAAATTTTTTACAAATTAATTTATATTTTTACATAGCTTGCATCACAAGCAATAATATGTTTCTTCGTTAGCATACATGACACGCGACAATAGGTTACAAATAACCATTAAATAATATAATTTTAAATATGAATGTTAAAAAATGATCATGAAATAAGTGTTTCTAAATATTATTAACTCCATTGTGAAATATACATATAAATTTCATACTCAATACATATTTTTTTATTAAATCTTGGTAATTAATGAAACATTTTTTAAAAAATTGATATGTTTACATGAAAATGATTCTTATTAATATTTATTATTATGAAGAACTAATGCGAAATTTCATAAAATAAAATATATTTTTCAAATCATAATATGAAAAAAAAATTATATTGAAATTTGGACATTTTTATGGAGAATATTAAATTTGTCGTAAAAAGTTAAATATAACGATTTTTTAAAACTATAATTTCTATTCAATAAAATTGGGGATTTAAATTCCTAATTAGTTTATAAATAATCACAAGTTCTTATTATTAATATTTAATCCTGATATTGAATTTTGAATAAAAATTATTCTTTATTTTACAATGTGTTTATTTTTTGGATTAAAATGTGTATCTTTTTCAGAATCATATTTTAATCAGCATAATGTTTTTCAATTTTAATTAATTAAAATTAATACATATTTTTATAATTTGAAAATAATTTCAAAGATATTATATTATTAAAATTAACTTCAGAATCAAAAATTATTTTTATGATAAAATAATAATATATAAAATCATCTTGTGCTTATTAAACTACTATTACTGAATACCCAATTTTTTGGTTATGTATGCAATTTTTATATAAAATTTATTTTATTTATTATTTTATAAAAATTATTTTAAATAATATGCATTTTTTTAATCATAATTTCTAAATTTTATTATATTGAATGTTGTATAATATTCTAAAAAATATTTATTTTATTTTCAATTGTGAAAAATAAAAATTTTAATAGAAAATTAAATTTTCATTTATGATATTTATAAAGATAAATAATATCTAAATTTGATTTTAAATTAGAAGTAATTAACTTATTTTTCTAATAGTAATATTTAGGATATTTTAATATGTAATGGCCCTAACCGTTGTGGTCAAGGTGACATATCCCCAACACTTTTCCAAATTTCTAGTTTGGTGAACAGTCCCCATGGTAGTTTTTGAATTGTTCCAACAACAGCCTTAGGTGAATAGTACAACGGTAGCCTTATGTGAATAGTGTAATGGTAACCATATGAGAATAGTGTTAATGGTAACCTTATGTGAACTGTGTAATCGATATCTTTAGGTGAATAGTGAAATGGTAGAATTTAGTGAACAATGAAAAGGTAATATTATGTGAACATTGTAAAAGGAAACCTTATGTGAACAATGTCATCGACATGCTTATGTGAATAGTGAAATAGTGATGTCCAATGATAGCCTCTTTCCTTTCCCAAAATATGAGTTCATGAATAGTGTTTCCAGAATGGTGACGTTCCATCGGTGACCACTTTCCTTTTCCAAATTTTGAGTTCATGAATAGTGTTTCTAGAACAGTGAGGTTCCAATGGTGACCTCTATCATTTTCCAAATATTGAGTTCATTAACAGTGTTTCTAGAATGGTGTGGTTCTAACGGTGAACTTTTTCTTTTGCCAAATTTCGTGTTAATTAATATTGTATCCAACATCCTCAAATATCACCCCATTGATGTTTCTATTGATGTAAAACACATCTAAAACATTTTTCTATGGACTCTAAGAATGATTAAAAGTCCATTACCCCAATATTAATTTTCCTATGTCTTGGGGTACTTTTTTCATGGTCAAAACGCATGGTTAAATGTGATTTGATTTTAATGTAAAATCCATTGTATCATAAAGTGGTGCTCCATTGAGTCTTGTAAATGGGGGAGATATCTTCCTCCCTAGTTCTTCCTCCTTGTTCTTGGTTGTGAGATGCTCGAACACTCCACTTTTTCCTGTAGGAGTTATGTGATCATGCTTTCCTCTTTGGAATGGTTCCCCATTGTTTTGATGCAACAAAGCCATATTTATCAATCTTTGATATAAGGTTTGATCTATCATCATTATTTTGGGTTCATCTCCTTCTGTTTCTCCTTGACCTTTAATGGAATTTGACCCCCATGTTTTAAATTTGCATTTCATGGGTGTTGGCTGATGAGGTGGTGTCTCTGCATCCTCGTGTGGATATAGTTTTCACATGGGAGGAGATCATTACTCATTGAGTGGCTTGTACTTGTATAAATAACATCAAGAACCCTTTGAGGTAAGGAATTTTTTTCTTCATTTTTCTTTTGCGTTCAGCTATAGAGTTATCATGTTTTAGCCACAGGATCACAATGGAACTGATATAATTAATATTTGAATTGGATAAGTAAATTGATATGAATAATAGGTTATTGTCTATTTTTTAGATATTGTGATATCATTTCATTCCTTGTTTAGAATTATTTTTTTCATGTAAAATGGTAAAGAACATAAAGCTATAATTAAATTATAATTGTTTTGATAATGATAAAGAGTCGTGTACGTGAATTTGGTCATCTTGTTGTAATTTGATGCCAATAAAACATAGAGGGTAATAATGTTTAATCATTTTTGATAGCATAATATTTATATTTTTCCAATGTTGGAACCTACGAATAATAAATCGGTTAATTCAATATGTATTAAAGAACATGTTGTTTGATAAATGATAATTCCTTATAATGTTCTAAGTTTCCATATTACTTGGTTATGGGCCAAGATCCCAATTTATATGAAGTTTGTTTTGATGATACATGTGTTGTGATGTAAGCCTAGATGGATATTATGATATGTGGGGGCAGGGAGGCCTACTGGTTGTGGCAATATTTGATTCCTATAGTATCGAGATGCATTAGTTTATGCATGTTGGTGTCGGGGAGGACACTACGAATGATAAAACAGATTTGATGTGGATGTTTGTATACTTGCTGATTTTGGTTGATTATTTATCTTCTTTAAATCCCCCAATACTAAAGATAGAGGTTCTTGATCACCCTTCTTCCAAAAGGGGAATATATGTGATGGGTATGCCACATGCTTTCTGTGTTTAGATCCTCGAGGGAGGATGGGTCTACGATCTTGATATAGGAAGAAAACACTCAATGGGTATTTCATTTACATTCTATATCGATCCCCCTTTTGTTTAGTACCATGAAATGTTTTTCTATAATGCCTAGGAAAATAGAAAGTAATGATCTAAATAAATAATTGAATATATGATGTTAATCCATGGGGTTTGACCTTGCTGGGGCACAATACTGAGGTTGTACTTTAAAGAACAATGGACTTTGGATAGGATGCTAATGAAATGTAAAGTGGAATTTATAATTGTTAATTAAATTTTAAAAAATTAATTAATTTAATGTTAATGTGATGAAAAGAGAATTATGTAATCTAATAAAACTCTTTATATGGTTGGGTGCTTATAGTATACCTAGTCATAGAAGTGGCAGTCAGGAGTCCATGAGACATTTGCTGCTATTGAGTTTGAGACTAGGTTATTCCCATAGTGTTGTTGTTAGCTACATTATATTTTTTACTTTTCATGTTTCCATATGATACTCCACCCAGTTAGTTAGGGAAACTGACTCCTCGGGGATTCTGAGCCCTCGGAGGGGGGTGTTTTCTCAAACATTCTGGTGGGAGGATAGATTGCTGACTACCCCCTTTGGCCCTAATCGGTTTTCATGGTGGATAATTTTACGAGTAGGTAAAATGTTTAGTTTTACCCATATATGTGTGTAGAGTGTTTTAATGTCTTTTGTTTATTCACACACGTATACTCTGGATATTGTTTCTTATGGACTACCATTGATGTAAAGTGTATAGGATGAGATGGCTTTTGGATCCTTACTTGGTGTATGGGATGTAATTGCTTGAGGTATAATAACTGACGTATGAACATGTTATGCAAGATGTGGCGGCTACCAAAAACTACCTAGTTACTTTTCGTGTATGGAGGTGATGGTTTTATAGAATCAGGAGCATGTTGTGGTTGTTTGCCTAGGTTTCTGCGGGCAAACCTTTTTGGAGGGAGATGCTTTATACGTGCAATGTTGGGGAAAAGCGGAAAACCTGTGGGGAAGCAGTAGCATGGTGCCCTTGATGTTCATTATTATATTATATAACATTGTATGTGTTACATGGTGAGAGTATCCATGGTGATTTTGGGTACAAAGTATGCATTTTTAGCTGGCGAGTTAGATTCACTAGTTTTTCACTACACTTTAGCATGTTTTCAATATTGTTGCATGAGAGGCTTAGAGGAGGATCCTACTAAGAATACTATTATAATTACCCTATGTTTATATAAACTGTTTTTTATTTCAACTATAGGGGGTTGGAGAGAATGTTGGTTTCTAGTAGCTTTGGGTTTTCAGAGCTGATTGGGCATCATGGTTGCTGTTGGTTTTACATTCATTTGGGTACATGAAATTTTTCTATTTTAGTTGTAGTAGTTTTAAATGACATTACATATGTCTACATGAAATTTCATTTATATTTCTATATGAGATGGATTTGGTTGGTGCCTATCTTATCACTATCTTTCTCATGTGTTCCTTTAGAGGGTAATGCCTCCCATCTGTGTGTTTACTATACCCTCAGTGCTAGTCACTAACCCGAGGCCTGCTGGAGGTGAATATCAAGGGTGATTATCTCTATTATCACAATGTCATCCTTGGTGGGGTTCACATTCTGTGGAGGGGGTTGTGACTGATTATTACAATATCTCTAGTTGAGGAATAGAATGGAGTTTGGATTTAGGCACGAGTGAGGGTGCATGGGTTGGTATGGAATGACTGTCACTCAAGTTCTACAAGTGATGTAAACATTGTAGAATGGCTGATACATAGCTGTTTAGGTCCCCCTATGATCTAATGTGTAGAACTTTATGTTTCCAATGGATACTAAAAAAGGTTATACTAGTAACAAGTTAGAGACCTAGGAACAGATCATGCATCATTTTTCCTTGTGTATGTGTTTGAATCGGTAGATCTTGGGATAGGTTAAACTAAAATGAATAAAATAAAAAAATTAATGTTGTGTCTCTCTTATTCTAGGTTTAAGAGGGCTATCTCTTTGTAATTTTACAGGTATGGCTCTAAGTTGATGGCCCTGTCAAGATCACATAAAAGATGTCCAGCAAACAATTCCAATAGTTCTCCATATTGTAGATGTTGATGACAATGACACTTGGAGGAGGACACTACGAGAGTTTCAGGGCTAGATTCTAAAGAAGTATTGGGGCTCTGTTTCAGATGTAGTTAAGAAATACTGGTTGGATGATGATGAGATAGGAATCAGTTTGATCCATGCTTGGACGAAAAATTGGGTGTCCTTGGTTGTGATGATGCTACATGGTGTAGTGAGGCTATGGTGGTTCTTGTTCATTAGGGATCGTGAGGAGTCAGAGATATCATGGTAGGAGTTATGAGACTAGTTTAGAGTCGAGTTTATTTCTTCGACCGCGAAGGCATCCAGTCGCTATAAGCTTCTAACCCTACGATATGGGAGCTCCAATGTGAGAGAGTTTGGAATATGTTTCTAAAACCTTTTACGATATGCATCGGACTTATTTCCAGATTAGGAGGCTAGGGAGAGGCATTTTGCGAAGGGTTTGTATCCATATATCAAGTTTCAGGTCACCCCGGTTATGAAAAAGACATATCTTGAGGTGATGCCAAGGGAATAGGTCATTGAGAGGACATTGGATAGAACAAGATCTTCACGAGAGTGGAGTCATCATGATTCATCATGAAGCAGAGTTGTGGTTTGGGTTTCCCAGTTTTCATGGAAGACGATTTTTCGTTCAATTGAGGGTTGTTCCAACCCTCCACATCTCACTTCCCTGAAGGTAGTAGATCTCAGTCCTTTTCCAAAGGATCTGTCTCTTGTTTTAATTTATGTTGGTCGAGGTCATCATTAGCGAGAGTGCCTGACCTTTCAGATCATTCATCATGCACCTGGCGTTCTACTTTAGGTTCCTCAATTGAGGTAATTCATGTTAAGGTAGCAGAAACAAGTTTCACCATCTCATGATCAGTAGAGGGTAGTTGGGACTGGCAGGGGACAACCCTGTAACACTCCACGACCACAGATAGAAGAGTGTGGCCATGGTGGTGGTGGTCATCGGTGTCAGAGAGTCCTTGGAAGAGGTTATGGTCTACTTCATGCTTTAGCATTTCCAACACCAGGTGAGCCAGATGTCATTCGATGTACCATTTGTTTTGTTTCTACCTTGGTGCATGCCTTGTGTGATTCTGGAGTGACACACTCAATCATATCACCTACCCTTATACATGCTTTAGGACATGAGGTACAGAAGCATCCAGTTCCCTTGACATTAACTGAACTAGATGGAGGTTAAGATGACTTATTAGATGTATATAACTATTGTGAGCTACTGTTAGGGAAGCACCACTCATGGGGATATATTCTATGATTACAAATACAACAATATGGTGTCTTCCTCGGTATGAATTGGTTTTATTTGTTGCAAGCTATCGTTGATTGCTTCAGGAGGTAGGTTGTGTTTTTTGATGCGGATGGAAATCTAGGGGTTTTCGTTGGAGAGCGAGACCCTCAGATGGGTCAGAGACAGGATTAGTCGTTATCCTCCACGATGCCTATGTTGATGATGAGTTCTTATGAGGATCAACAATTGGAATTTTATAGGGTCATAGAAGAATACATGGATGACATTCCAGATGTGTTTGTATCATTACCAACAATGAGATATCTAGTTTTAGATCAAGATACAAATATAAGCTTCTCCTATATATATGGATACATATATTATGTCCCCTTCTGAGTAATGAGAGCTATGTATACTGCTTGATGGTCTGTTATATTGCAGTTTTGCCCAGCTGAGTGTGTCACCGTGGGGTGCACCAATTATGTTCATAATGAAGGATGACTTTAGTTTGGGGTTGTCTGTCGATTTTCATCACATAAAAAAAGAGATAGTAAAGAATCAATATCCTCTTCTACATATTATTTATTGATTTGATAAACAGAATTTTGCAATATGTTTCCAAAATATCGACTTGCGATAAGGATATCATCATATGCGAGTTAAGGATGATGATATCTCGAAGACTACTTTCCGTTGTCGTCATAGGCATTATGAGTTAATTGTAATGAAGTTCAGTGTGATGAATTCACCAGGTATATTAATGGGATTGATGAATATTATGTTACATGAGTTCATAGATATGTTTGTGGCGGTTTTCATCAATGACAGCCTAGTGTACTCCATGTCTTAGGAGGAGCATGCAAAGCATCTACAAGCTGTTTTGGGATTTCATCGTCACCATCAGTTGTTTGGGAATTTTTCAATGATTGAATTTTGGGCTTCAGAAGTCATTTTTTGGGGAATTTTGTGTCTTAGCAGGGAGTAGCTATGGATCCATCAAATATAGAAGAAGTTCTATCTAGGAAAGCCGTCAAGATAGTGTTAGAGGTATGAATTTTTCTTTGTCTCACTGGCTACTACCGGATGTTCATAGATGATTTCTCTCGAGTTGCGACTCCTCTTATAGTTTTGACCAGGAATGATCAAGCGTTCATATAGACTGATTAGTTTCAGGAAGCTTTCATGTACCTAAAGGGGAATTTAGTATGTTCTCTAATTCATTGTCATCCGAAAAATAGAGTTTAGTTTGATATTTCTATGATGCTTCGCATATGGGGGTAGGTTGTTTTCTAATTCCATAGTGACCTATTGTTTCTAATGGGTCCCAGAAGTTGCATCCCCATGAATATAACTATACCAAACATGATCTTGGGTTTGAATATGTGGTGTATTCACTGAATTTGTGGAGACATTACCTTATTAGAGAGAACATTGTGGTTTTCACCGATCATATGAGTTTGAGGTATGATTTCTCCCAAAGTTATGTGAACCTATGATAAAATCAGAGGATGGAGTTCTTACAGGAATACAACATTGTAATATATTATACACCAGGAAAGGGGAATGTTTTAGTTGATTCGCTGAGTCGGAAGTCAAGTAGTGATATAGTGCATGAAGCTGCTGACTCTAAGAGAGTAATGGAAGAACAGTCAACATTACATCTTTATATGGGAGATGTTGGGGGGTGATGTTGTCTTTTTAAGATGATGGTGTGGACATCTGTGGTGTAAATGGTGCAAGATTCCCAATTGGGGTATCTAGAGGTAGAGGTATAGATATACTGAGTTGTTTGTGGTGAGGTCCCTGATGGTTAGTTAGAGGATGACCAACACTGAGTGTTGTATCATGGAGGGATAATTGTTTCATTGAAAAAGAATGAGATGATTCTCAAATATTTCTATAGTTCTCCATTAGGAGTGCATCCTGGCGATAAAAAGAGGTACCGAGCATTGAGGATGCATTTTTTGTGTACATGGAAAAAGTATGGGGTTGCGGAGTGTGTGTCTTGTTTTTTGATATGCCAGAAGGTATAAGCCGAACACCATGTTCATGTTGGTCTTCTACAGTCATTAGATGTTCTACATTGGAAGTGGGACGAAATCTCAATGGAATTTGTTACTAGTTTACGTCATGATTAGGGTGGACATGACACTATTTGGATAGTAGTGGATTTTTTAAAAAAACCGGCCTACTTTATAGCCATTAATGAGTCGTGCTTAGTGGATGTTTTGTAAACGAAGTATCTATTGAAGGTGGTGAGACTCCACAAACTCCCATGGATGATCATTTGTAATCGAGATACACATTTTACATCTAGGGTGTGGATAGGTATTTAACATTCTTTTGGTTCTCATCTATGCCTTAAAAGTATTGTTTATCCTCAGAAATACGATCAGATATAGTAGACCATCTAGAATCTTGAAGAAATGTTACATTCTTGTGTCCTAGATTTTGGATGTTTCTAGATGAGCCACATACCATTGTTGGAGTTCTCTTACAAAAAATACTATTCGATTTACCATCGGTATTGGGCCGTTTGAAGCCATGTATGTTCGAAATTTCCATTCTCGATTGTGCTGGACTGGGGTCAGAGATTCAGTAATTATTGGACAAGAACTAGTGAAGAATAAAATAGAGATGGTTATGGTGATTCATGATATGATTAATAAAACACAAGATCTTCAAAAATCATATGTTGATCAATGGAGGAGACCCATATAGTTTGATATTGGGGATCATATGTTTCTGAAGGTGACACCCTTTCCTGGGAAGTGATGGTTTGGTCATGGGAGTAAGCTTTTTCCCTAGTTTTTAGAGCCTTTTGAGGTGTTATATCTCGATGGTGTTGTCACATATTGAGTATAACTCCCCTAAGACGATCCAAATACATGATGTTTTACCTATGTTAGAGCTCCATCATTTTCAACATGGTTACTCTCACAACATTGATTAAGTAGTGATCAATCATGATGATAATGCAACCTTTTAGCAGTGACATGTGGGGATCCAAGTTTATAAATAGAAGCTTTTTTGTAGGCATTTTGTCCCCTTGGTTTGTGTATTATAGAGACATGGTGGCATGGATGTGAGTAATGTGTAACTTTAGTCACAAATTCATTCTATGTAATCAATGTTGTTTGATGTACTCTATTTTCATGTAATGATGATAGCCTTGTGGTTATAGACCTTTCATGTTTACGAGATGCATTTTTTGATTTCTTTTTTTGGTTTGATCTCTTTTGAGAGGTATCCCTATGGGTGGTTGATTGGGATTCATTTTGTTTTCCTTTTAGATTGGTTTTGAAGTCTCGAGGATGGGAATGTTTTGAGAGGGATCTGATGTAATGGCACAGACCTCTATGGTCCATTCCTTGGTGAAGTCTGTTGATATTAGTGTTCTAGGAGATAAAGGTAACATATCCCCAACAATTTTCCAAATTTCAAATTTGGTGAGCAGTCCCAATGATAGCCTTGTGAACAGTTATAATGGTAGCCTTAGGTGAACAGTGAAACAGTAGCCTTTTGGTGAATAGTTCAATGGAAACCATATGTGAACAGTGTCAATGGAAACCATATGTGAACAGTGTCATCAGTAGCCTTAGGTGAATAATGAAATGGTAGCCGTATGTGAACAGTGTAAACAGTAACCCTAGGTGAACAATGTCATCTGTAGGCTTATGTGAATAGTGCAACATGAGGTCTAACGATAGCCGCTTTCCGGTGGAATCTTTTGAGTTCATGAACATTGTTTCCATAATGGTGTGGTTCCAACTGTGACCTCTTTCTTTTTATAAATTTTCTGCTCATGATCAGTGTTTCCAAAATGGCGAGGTTCCAATAGTGACCTCTTTCCTTTTCCAAATTTCATGTTAATGAAAAGTGTTTCTACCTTCCTACAGTTTCACCCCTTTAACATTTTCATTGTTCTAAACTGCATTTAATATATATTTTATGGAATCAAAGGCCGATTTGAAGGCCATACCTCCTATATTTATTTCCATAAGGCTTAGGAATCTTTAACATTGTCACACATCATGGTTTTATGAAATCCTATTTTAATCAAAATTCCATCATATCATAAACTGGTGCTCTGTTGAATCTTAGAAAAGGGAGATATTTATTCCTCCCTAGTTCATCCTATTTGTTCTTTGGTGTGAGACGCTCAAACATTCCATTCCTTCCATTAGGATTTGTGCGATCAAGATTTCCTCCATGGAATGGTTCCCCAATGATTTGATTCAACCAAGCTGTATGGATCAATATTCGATATAAGGCATTATCAAGCTTCTTTATTTTGTATTCATATCCTTTTGTTTATCCATACAATTTTATGGAATGTTACCACTGTTTCTATTTGTCTTTTATTTGGTGTTGGCTGATGTGGTGGTGTCTCTCCATCTATGGGTGGATACAGTTGTAATAGGGGAAGAGATTTTAACTCATTGTGTGGATCATTCTGGTATAAAGAATGTCAAGAACCATTTTAGGTAGGGGATTCATTGCTTCTGTTTTCATTTATGTGAAACTATATAGTCAGTATGTTTTAGACACTGCATCACAATTGAACAGATATAATAAATATTTGAATCAGATAAATAATTTTATATCGATCATATATTAATGGTTATTTTTTTCTAGATAGTTTGATATCTTTTTTTCATTGTTTATATTTTCATTCTTGATGGAAATGGGTAAACAATTTATAAAAATAATTAATAGATAATTTTTTGGCTAACGATAAATAAGAATGTAAAAGAATCTGATTCTTCTTGTTGTAATTTGATGCTAATCTAATTGGTGCAATAAACATGTTCAGTTATTTGTGATAGTATACTATTTATGTTTTCTAAATTTGAAACCTACAAATAATAAATAGGTTAATACATGAAGGATTATGTTACTTGTTGACTGATAAATGTTAATTTTCTATAAGGTTCAAAGTTACCATATTCCTTGTTTAAGGTCCAAGAGAAAAATTTATATGATATTTGTTTTGCAGCTTCTTATGTTGTGATGTGAGCCTAGATGAATGTTGTGTTATGTGGCGGTAAGTATGCCTACTTTTTGTGCTAGTATTTGACACCTAGATTGGAGAGATCCATTGGTTTATGCATGTGGGTGTTAGGGAGGACACCAAGGATGATGAAACAGGTTTGATGTGAATTATTGGATGCTTGAATATTTTTATGGATTGTTAATCTACATTACATTCCCCACTCATTAAGTAAGATGGTCTGGATTTCCCTTCTTCTGAATGGGGAGATGACCCACTGGGTATGCCTCGTGCTTTCAATATTTATCTTCTCAAGGGAGGATGGGTCAACACTCTTGCTATAGGTGACAAAGACTCGATGAGTAGTTCATATACTCACTATGGTGAACCCCCATGTGATTAGTAGCATAGAATGTTTTTCTAGAATGCCTGGGAATATGGGGAAATAATGCTATAAATAAATAAATGAATATAAGATGGTAACCCTAGGGGATCGAGCTTGCTGGGGTGAAATGATGAGGTTTTACATTAAAGGGACAACGGACTTTCGTGTGATTCTAATGAAATGTAATGTGGAATTTAAATTTTTAATTAATGTTTAATGTATTAATTAACATAATGTGAAACTGATAATAGTGGACTGATGTAATGTAATAAAGCACTTTAAATTGTTTTGTGCTTATAGGATACCTACTCTTAGAGGTGGAAGCATGGGGTCCAAGAGATGTTAGCTGAAGTTGTGTCTGAGAATAGGTTATTCCCACAGTATGGTTGTGAGATATAGAATATTTTGTACGTTTTGTCATTCTATATGTTATTCCACCCTTTCAGTTAGGTAAACTGACAGCCTGGGGATTGTGATCCCTAGGGGGGATTTTTCCCCATCATTCCGGTAGGAGGATGGATGGAAGACTAACATCTATGGTCTAGCTCTATTATCTTGTTGGTTAATTGTTTTGGTAGGAACATTGGTTAGTTTTACCCATATATGTGTTTAGAGGGCTATAATGGCATGGATTTATTCATACGTGAATAATATGGATATCGTTTTTTATGGACTACTATAGGGGTAACATGTATAGGTTGTGATGGCTTGAGGATTTGTTATCGGTGTATGGGCTGTAATGGATTGAGGTATAATAAACGACATATGATACAAGTTATGAGAGATGTGGTGGCTCTCAGAAACTACTTGGTTACTTTTGTTTCCTGGACATGGTGGGTTTGTTTCATGAGGTACATGTTGTGGTGCTTAACCCATGTGTCTTAGGGAAATCCTATTTGGAGAGAGATTCTTAGGTGTAACGCCCCGACCCCAGCTACCCAGAGTCGGTGTATTATTTCGTAACATTGGCATGATCACAAAAGATCAAGTCTCGAAAGACCGATTAGTTTAGTATCCTTGGAAACACTTGATACATTCATAAATGTTACATTACATCATAAAGTGAAAATCTACAATAACAAAGTCTCCATAGTACACACTCATATCCTCTTATGACTATCCCTGCAGGTCATTCCTAAAATACTTCTTCACATACTGTAAAATATTAAAACATTGAAAGGGGTGAGCTCAGATGCTCAGTAAGGATAACAATATAGCGGAAGATTTTATAAATAAACATTAACATTTAAGGCAATGTATAACTAAAACAAAAGCGTTTTTAAACTTTAACTTCTGAATAATATGGCAAAAATAAAATTAAATAATGCCATTTACATACTCACATGGATATTCTACTAGTCGAATAATCCCATGCAATATCAATAACCACTTTCATAATTATGGAATGCATAATGTCAGAATATCATAACCACGTAGTCAAGGCCTCGTGCCAAGACCACAAATAAGATTTTGTCATGGCCTCGTGCCAAGACCACAAATAATATTTTATCAATGCCTCATGCCAAGACACTAGTTTGTCTCATGAGACCTACCGATGCATCGAGGAGCTGTACCGGGCTCCACCCATCACTTATTAAGTTCAATGCATTCCTCATATGAATAGTTTTAAACATATCATAAACTATAACATAATTGTATCACATAAAAAATGCATAATGGAAACATAAAATTTCCATATTTCAATCACAAGATATCAATACAACACATTGATATAATAAAAACACTTTCAAAACCATTTTTGATGCCAAAATAAAAGAAAGTTAAAACTTTGTATTTATTTTTCATTTAAAAAAGTTAAGGCTTTTAGGGGAAGCCGAAACTCAAATAATTATCACGGCGGTGGAGAAGTCGTTTTTGCCGCATACGTACGACAAAAAACATTTCCTTTTGTCGTTTAGTAAATGATTCGTATAAAAATATTCCTTTTGAATAAACGTAAAAGTCAAAGGGGTTTATACACTGTATAAAATAAGGTTGTGTATAAAACCTAATATGCCTAAATGAAAAGAGATTGAGACGAAGTCCCTTAAAAAGATCATTTTATAAATAAAATAGATCTATTATGTGTATTAAATATAATTACACATAAATGAAGTACAAATACAAGATAGGACATAATAATATCATGACGTAATTTGAAAATAGGAGATTAACCCAAAGATTGGAAATTGGGTTAAGAAATTCCCTTAAATTGCATCATGTCTTGGCTCGACCGATCTTTAACCTCCTGAATAATAAACTAGAGTTAATTTATAGTTTCTTAAGAACCTTTTCAAGTTTCTTATTCCTTTAATATCACTTATAACCATGTTGTAAACATTATGTAATTATTTAAGTTAATAATGGTCGTTTTGTCGATCTTTGGTACTTGAGTCAAAAATTGACTTCTTATAATTACAAGTTGTTCATGTGGTGAAATAACCATTATATCCAGAATTATATTCATGATATAGATATCATATATCTCATATATATCCAGTATATACATTCATTCATAATATTACATTACATTTAGAGGTAAGAAATGAAATGCACCGTTGATGGACACGGTAAGCCGTACGCATGAACGCTACTTTCATTTCTATTTAATTTTTAATGAAATTAAATAATAATTATAAAAAGGTATATTATAATTCAAGTATAATATCATTTATAATATCATTTACTCCATCCTTTATACATCCCACATATGGCATTAACGATTCAAATCACTTTGAGGGGGAAGTAGTCCGCACTTCCTAAAATGAAATTATCACGTTTACCCATAATGGAAATCATAAAGTATTCCATAAATGAGTAATAATGAAGCATATGGAAAACATAAACATAATATCTATATCATATATGAAAATAGTGTCATCCAAATGGCCACCATTAGAGGTGTTAAAAGAATATTGAACAATCATCGTTTCGTGAGGTAGCATTTCGCCACCCACAGAAACAATATGTTATTTAACCATTAGACGAAGGTGTGTGTAAGTGAAAACCAAATACATATCATAAAAACATCCTAGTATATTTTTTATAATGTTGTTGTTACAAAATAAAGTAATAAAAAGAGTTTAAGGTGTTGGAGAAGCAAAATAAAACAAAACTACATTAGAGAAGACATTACCTTAAAATCGGGTAACTCTTTTGATTTCAGCCAAAGGCTTCCTTGGGAAGAATTATTCCCAAAGTGAGGATTCTAGGAGTAAGGGAGGGAAGTTGGGAGAGTATTTGGGCAGAGGTTGGCCGAGCCAAATGGCTTGATGGTGTGAATAAGGTGGTAGTGGTGGGGGCCTTTTATAAGAGGAGAGGAGGGGCACTCTTGGAAAGATTGAAATGTTACTTTATTATAAAATGATTTTCGGATTCTAAAGGTCTCACACTTATATAATTATAGTATAAGGTGATAAGGGTTCTAAATATTCTCATCCAATAGTCTTTGGACAAGTATAATGCTTAGATTTTACATTATCCTTCCATTTTATTAAAATCGTTAATTAATGAGGTAATCACTGCATCATCATGGTGTCATAAATAATTAAATCTATTTAATGTATAAAAATTATTAAAAAAATATCATGATGTAGGAAATATTTTTTTCTTTATAATGAATATTTATAGTAAAAAATATGACTTGTATAACACCATTTAAAAATTGTTTTAGTAAAATAACGCTTGTTTGTGACATTTTTATTTTAACATTAAATAAAAAGTTATTTATGTCCTTTTCCTATCAAAGTGGCTCCATGGGGTCCCCAAGTTTACAAATGGATTTTATTCATTGGCCATGACACATCCAATAGGTTTATGACAAGTGTAATGGTATTTCCATATTTTTATAATATCATTTTTACCTTAAATTTCACTAATTACCTTTAATCGTGATTAATTAAACTTAAAAGTTACTATTCAGAAAAAAATTATTTTAATCCCATTGAACCGAATTTTACATCCTAATGACAACCATGTATGTCGGATTTTTGAAAATAAAATCACAGAAGTGGTAATGTTTCTTTTAAACGAAAAAATCAGTTTTTTAACTACCACATAGTGGTTCCACTATTCATCAAAAATTGATGTTTTTCAGAACAATGCCAAAATTTTACCCTAAGGTATAATTGATATTCCGAATTTAAAAATGATGTCTATTTTATGAAATTCCAAACATATAAGTTTCATTAATTAATTTCATAATTAATTCCCGTTGTCACGACAAATAGCGTGTTTTTAAGAAACAATATATATCAAAAGATTGATAATTGTTTATGTCCAATTTCAAAGTTAAATTAATTCTAATGACTACCATTGGATAAAATGGTAAAAATATATTATAATTATACTTTAAAACCACACAATAGTATTATTTTTCACTATTATTTATTTTGATTAAAAAATTTGTTTTTAAGTATTTTTAACTATTCATAAAAAATTGAAAGTTCTCAGAAAATTACAAAAAATTCAACGTAGGCTAATTTCGCTATTACGAATTAAAAAATGAAGTCTATTTTGAAATATAAAATTTCTATATATTTAAAAAGTAGTTATTACTATTCATAACATCTACTTTTATTAGTTGCGGTGTGTTAGAACTCGATGTTGCGTACAATGCAAGGTATTGCATTATTGAATGAGAAGCGTATCATGGAAGCTCGGGGTGTTACATTCTCCCCTCCTTCAATAAATTAAATCCTCTCAATTTGAAAATGTTCTTCGAAAATAAAAGGTTGAAAATATAAAATACCTTTGTGGAAAACCCACATTGGAAATAAGGGTAATAAAAATATAACATTAAAAGAACGAAAGATAAGTACAAAGGTCACCCGAGATAGACCATACAAGGATTCTATGAAAATATGGATATGGAGGAGAAAAAAACCATCATGGTCTGATGGAGAGTTATAGAAAACATGATAAAGAGAAAGTTTAACTACAAGAAAATCACAAACTTGTGATTGGGAAAACGATCATTGATTCCCCAGTATGAAAATTTAACCGACAACATTTTTGTTTTAAGTTACCTTTTATAAAGTTGATGAATTTATTTAGGAGATTTACTAAGAACGTAAGGGAATATACATACTTGTTATGTATACTTTCATTCTTTAATAAATTTTTACCACAAACCCATCCTTTACTCCAAAAGGTAATAGAACTCAAAAATATTCTTTTTATCCTAATTGTATAAGGTTAAAAATATTAACACATACCATTTAGATTAGTATAACTATTCTATAATAACTAGGGACTTACTGTAGGCCAGTGGTAGGTAATAAAGGCTTGTCGTACTATGGTTGTGGGTTCAATTCCTGCAGCTTTGTCTGACGCGATGGGTTATGCCCCACCCTGCAGGTTGTCCTTTTACTAAAACTATAGTATTATAATATTCTAAAAATAATCTTCAGAAATGTTTCAACCTTAAACAATACTATTCAAAGTTCAACTTAATCCATTCCAAACGTTATAGTTATCCAAAATACCTCCGTCCAGACTTTCTATAAAGGGTCCTTAAATTCCAAAATCAATTGTAACATTAAATTCCCTAAAGAATGTAATGTTTCTCTTATTGTCACATACTAAAAATATGATTACCTTCATCATATTAAAACCTTAATGAAAACAACATGTACTTCCATACAATCCATATATATATCACATTATTCTTATAACCATAATCTAGTTCTTGAGTCCAAAAAAACAAATACAATAATTATTCAACTTCATCTGTAGTAACAGCCTATGATTGGCCATGATCCCTTGGCCTTTTCTGAGATAAGTTCTCTTGACGCTTAGGACATTCATTTGCATAATGCCCCATTTCCCTACAATTCTAGCATTCAACATTGATAACCTTTTTCTTTCCCTTGCAATCACGCGCCTGGTGACCTTTTTCTCCACATTTATAACAAACTCCCATTCCTTTTAGGCAAGTACCGGGGTGATTCCTCCCACAATTATCACATAATGGAAAATCCTTCTTTCCCTTTTCCCTTTATCCTTCTCTTGTTCCACCATTCTCTACTTCTCTTTCTTTACTTTATTGTCATTAGACTTAGAGAATTCCTTTTTATCTTGATAGCACAAGAGACTATATCTTTGTATGTTGAGAAATATTGTGATACTAAAGCTCAACAGAGAAATGGTTTTAACCCATCAATGAAATGATCAATCTCACTTCTTGTGTTATGTATATAATCTGCAGCATGTATCGCTAACCTTGTAAATTTGGCCTCATACATTGCGACATTCTCATCCTCCTTTTGTCTCAGTCTCAGAAATTGCCTTTCCATATCTGCTCGATGGTCATGTGAAAAGTATTTTTCTAAGAAAATTTCCTTAAACTCCCTCCATTCCATACTTGATACTTCTTCATCATCCTTTGTGTTTTGAATCAGCGACCACCATTGATCGGCATCTCCAGTGATGCGGTAAACTGCCATGATAACCTTTTCCCTTTCACTACTCCCCAAGGCGTGGAATATTTTTTCTAAGGAGTTTATCCATTGCTCACCTACTAATGGATTTGTACCCCCATTAAGTGTTGGTGGTTGTTTTCTCATGAAGCGGTCTAACATTGATCCTCCACGTTGTGGATCCGGGTGATCCATACGAGTAAGGTTATTATTCATAACTTGAGTGAGTTGTGCCAGTATGGTAATAAGTTGATCAGCACCAGTTGTATCTCCAGATCCACAATAATTATCTTGAGCAGGAGGGCAATCCCTACACGGAGTGCGTGCATTGATATGGTATCCATTCCTTCCACTAGGCGCCATTTCTATACAATGGCATAAACTAGATTATTTTATGAATCAAAATACATAATTCCATACTTATAAAATACTTAACATTAATTGAACTATTTATGGATATAATCCATATTTATAAAAATGTTTTCATTGAAGAAATATATACTCATAACCCTTCCTAGTGGTTTGTAAGGAAAACTAGAATTATCCAAAGCATATCCCCCGGGAGTGTCATAACCAAGAGTGTATCAAGGCCCTTTGTCGTGCACCAGTTCCCGTTCGAGTCTCGCTCAAAGCGGTGTTTTCAGGATTTACCCCTAGGTACATCTGTGCCAGAGCCGCCTCTACCTACTCGTATCCAGACAGGGATGTATTGCTCGAAAAACTCAAAAAATCCTTATAATACCAAAATTATCGGAAGTTCTTATATACTAATCCCCAAAGTCTATCTTCGGGATATGTGCTCTAATCATAGTTTATCTAAATATAGCTTCCAAGGTTAGTACTAAACAGCCTATGATACAAAAGGTAACGCCCTGACCCCAGCTACCCAGAGTCGGTGCATTACTTCGTAACATTGGTATGATCACAAAAGATAAAGTCTCGAAAGACCTATTAGGTTAGTAGCCTTGGAAACTCTAGATACATTCATAAATGTTACATTACATCATAAAGTGAAAATCTACAATAAAAAAGTCTCCATAGTCCACACTCATATCCTCTTCTGACTATCCCTGTAGGTCATTCATAAAATACTTCTTTACATCCTGGAAAATATTAAAACATTGAAAGGGGTGAGCTCAGATGCTCAGTAAGGATAACAATATAGCGGAAGCTTTCATAAATAAACATTAACATTTAAGGCAATGTATAACTAAATCAAAATAATTTTTAAACATGAACTACAACATAATATAGCAAGAATAAAATTAAATAAAGCCATTTACATACTCACATGGATATTATACTAGTCAAATAATCCCATGCAATATCAATAACCACTTTCATAATGATGGAATGCATAATGCTAGACTATCATAACCACATAGTCAAGGCCTCGTGCTAAGACCACAAATAAGATTTTGTCAAGCCCTTGGGCCAATACCACAAATAAGATTTTTCCAAGGCCTCGTTCCAAGACACTAGTTTGTCTCATGAGTCCTACCGATGCATCGAGGAGCTGTAGCGGGCTCCACCCATCACTTATTAAGTCCAATGCATTCCTCATATGAATAGGTTTAAAAATATCATAAACCATAACATAATCGTATCATATAAAACATGCATAAAGGAAACATAACATTTCCACATTTCAATCACAAGATATCAACACAACACATTGATATAATAAAAACACTTTAAAAACCATTTTCGATACCAAAATAAAAGAAAGTTAAAACATTGTATTTATTTTTCATTAATAAACGTTATGGCTTGTAGGGGAAGCGGAAACTCAAATAATTGTCACGGCGGCGGAGAAGTCTTTATCGCCACATACGTACGACAAAAACATCCCCTTTTGTCATTTAGTAAATTCTTCGTATAAAAATATTCCTTTTGAATAAAGGTAAAAGTCAAAGGGGATTATACACCGTATAAAAGAAATTTGTGTATAAAACCAAATATGCCTCAATGAAAGGAGATTGAGACAAAGTCCCTTACAAAGATAAATTTATAAATAAAATAGATATATTATGTGTATTAACTATAATTACACATAAATAAAGTACAAATACTAGATAGGACATAATAATATCTTGACGTAATTTGGAAGTAGGAGATTAACCCAAAGATTGGAAATTGGGTTAAGAAATTCCCTTACCTTGCATCCTGTCTTGGCTCAACCATTATTTAACCTCCTGAATAATAAACTAGAGTTAATTTATAGTTTCTTAAGAACCTTTTAATGTTTCTTATTCCTTTAATATCACTTATAACCATGTTATAAACATTATGTAATTATTTAAGTTAATAACGGTCATTTTGTCAATCTTTGGTACTTGAGTCAAAAATAGACTTCTTATAATTACAAGTTGTTCATGTGGTGAAATATCCGTTATATCCATAATTATATTCATGATATAGATATCATATATCTCATATATATCCAGTATATATATTCATTCATAATATTACATGACATTTAGTGGTAAGAAATGAAATGCACCGTTCATGGAGACGGTAAGTCGTACGTACGCATGAACGCTACTTTCATTTATATTTCATATTTAATGAAATAAAATCATAATGATATAGAGGTATATTATAATTCCAGTATAATATCATATATAATATCCTTTACTCCATCCTTTATACACCCCACATATGACATTAATGATTCAAATCACTTTGAGGGGGCGATAGTCCGCACTTCCTAAAATGAAATTATCGCGTTTACCTATAATGGAAATCATAAATATGCCATAAATGAAAAATAAAGAAGAATAAGGAAAAAATAAACATATTATATATATCATATATGAAAATAGTGTCATCAAAATGGCCACAATTAGAGGTGTCAAAAGAATATTGAACAATCATCGTTTCGTGAGGTAGTATTTCGCCACCCACAGAAGCCGTATGTTCTTTAACCATTAGATGAAGGTGTGTGTAAGTGTAAACCAAATAAATATCATAAAAACATCCTAGTATGCTTTATATACTTGGTTTGTTACATAAGAAAGGAATAAAAAGAGTTTAAGGGGTTGGAGAAGCAAAATAAAACAAAACAACATTAGAGAAGACATTACCTTAAAATCGGGTAACTCTTTTGATTTCATCCAAAGGCTTCCTTGGGAAGAATTCTGCCCAATGTGAGGCTTCTAGGAGTAAGGGAGAGAAGTTGGGAGAGTATTCGGGCAGAGTTTGGCCGAGCCAAATGGCTTGAATGTGTGAATATGGTGGTAGTGTTGGGGGCCTTTTATAAGAGGAGAGGAGGGGCAATCTTGGAAGGATTGAAATGTTACTTTATTATACAATGATTTTCGGATTCTAAAGGTCCCACACTTATATAATTCGAGGATAAGGTGATAAGGGTTCTAAATAATCTCATCCTATAGTCTTTGGAAAACTGTAATGCTTAGATTTTACATTATCCTTCCATTTTATTAAAATCGTTAATTAATGAGGTAATCGATGCATCATCATGGTGTCATAAATAATTAAATCTATTTAATGTATAAAAATTATAAAAAAAATATAATGATGTAAGAAAGCTTTTTAGCGTTCTAATTAATATTTATAGTAAAAAATATGACTTGTATAACCCCATTTAAAAATTGTTTTTGTAAAATAACTCTTGTTTGTGACATTTTTATTTTAACATTAAATAAAAAGTTATTTATGTCCTTTACCTACCAAAGTGGCTCCATGGGGTCCTCAAGTTGACCCATGGATTGTCTTGGTCGGCCATGACACATCCAATAGGGGTAGTACAAGTGTAAAGGAATTTCCATATTTTTATAATATAATTTTTACCTTAAATTTCTCTAATTGCCTTTAATCGTGATTAATTAAACTTAAAGGTTACTATTCACCAAAAAAAAAATTAAATCCCATTGAACCACATTTTACATACTAATGAAAACCATGTATGTCGGATTTTTGAAAATCAAATCACAGAAGTGGTAATATTTCATTTAAACGAAAAAATCAGTTTTTTAACTACCACTTAGTGGTTTCACTATTCATCAAAAATTGATGTTTTTTAGAACAATGCCAAAATTTCACCCTAAGCTATAATTTATACTCCGAATTAAAAAATGATGTCTATTTTATGATAATCCAAAGATATAAGTTTCATTAATTAATTTCATAATTAATTCCCGCTGTCACATCAAATTGCGTGTTTTTAAGAAACAATATATATCAAAAGATTGACAATTGTTTATGTCCAATTTCAAAGTGAAATTAATTCTAATGACCACCATTGGATAAAATGGTAAAAATATATTATAATTATACTTTAAAACCACTAAATAGTATAATTTTTCACTATTAATTATTTTGATTAAAAAATTTGTTTTTATGTATTTTTCACTATTCATAAAAAATTGGAAGTTCTCATAAAATTACAAAAAATTCATCATAGGCTAATTTCGATATTACGAATACAAAAATGAAGTCCATTTTGATATATAAAATTTCTATATATTTAAGAAGTGTTTATTACTATTCATAACAGCTACTTTGATTAGTTGTGGTGTGTTAGTACTCGATGTTGCGTACAATGCAAGCTATTGCATTACTGAATGAGAAGCGTATCATGGAAGCTCTGGGTGTTACATTAGGAATTGCGAATTTGGGGAAAAGTGGAATCCCAGGGGAGAATTAGTATCATGGTAACATTGATATTCATTATTATATTATATACTCTTTCATGTGTTATTTGGTGAGAGTAGCCATGGTGAGGTTGGGAATATAGTATGCCTTCTTATGTGAAAAATTTATTTTCACTAGTTGTTCTCTGTGATTTATCATGTTTTCTTTACTATTGCATGAGATGATTTAGGGAGGATCGTATTGATTATACCATTATAATCACCATAGGATTAGATAAAATGTTTTACAGGTCACATGGAGCAGGATAAAGATCTGTCTGGTTTCTACTAGCTTTGGGTTAGAGGAGCTGTTTGGGATTCATAGTTACTATTGTTTTTTAATTTCATTTGGGTACTTTTAGTTTTCCCCTTTCAGAATTAGTAGTTTTTCATGACATTACATATGTGTACAAGGGATTTAATTTTGATTACTATCTGAGATGGAATTAGTTGGTGCCTATCTCATCTCTCCATTTCGCATGTGTTCTCTTAGAGGGTAATGCCTTCTATCTATGTGTTTACATTACCTTTGGTGATAGTAGCCAACCCAGGGCCTACTGGATGTGGGAATCCGAGATCATTATCTCCCCTCTCACAATGCCATCCTAGGAGGGGTACACATTGTGGGGAGGGGTTCGTGACATAATAAATTCAAAGTGAATATTTTTTTATAAAAACATTATAGACTATTGAACATTATCTCTTTGAAAACCGATTTTATAATCATTTACGAGAGATAAATTTGAGGTTATAGTTTTTAAAATATGTGATTTAAATTTTTAAAATTACATTTAATATTTTAATGATAATAGTTTTTTATATATATAATTTTCTATTTAGTTTTTGACCAATATTAATAGTTAAAATAGTAGTAAATAATTACATGTTTGAGGTAAAAATTGGTTTATCTGGGTTCAAACTAAGAACATTAGTGTTATAAATGATTCAACACATGTCTGAATACTAATGGGTAGAAATATTTTCTAATTTTAATTTACAGGTTCCAATATATATTTATTTTGAATCTCTTATCATGGGAATAGTCTTTTTTTGGATTCTTTTTAGAAAATTCAATATAGTTTCCTAGTGGTTTTCTTTTCAACCACATATAAAAGGCTATAAAAAAATCCAATTATTCAAAACAGTAAAGAAATATAGATAATAAAATCCATCTAAAAACTCATACCCTAAATATCTACCCTTGTTATATATATTTTTTGTATTCATTAAAGTCCAAAACTAGGGTCCTTAATAAGAGATCCAAAGGATAATATTATCATAGAAGTTAATTGTCTCTACTATGATCTATATTTTTCATTCTTATTTTCCCACAATAAATTATATATTAACACATATAATGTAATATAAATAGTATATATAATATTTAAATATTGTATCATATTAATTTAAAAACCTAAAACTATCCCTAATTCATTCTAATCCATTTCAAAATCATTATTCGTCGGTATGGCGGACTACCACCTCACGAACTGATGTCATTATTTTTTTCATTACCACCATTAATGGATGGAAAATAGGATTTATGTGTTATTTAAATATTATATTTATGATATAATTAATCTTCTTTAATTATTATGTCAAGCACAATTTCATACTCTCCATTTTCATAGAAGATGATTCTGTTACTCATGTGGATAGAGGAATACCGCCTCCCGAAGAAATTTATATAAATTTCTATATCTGCATTTATTCGATTAATATAAATAAAGATACAATTAAAATATATGATATTTATATCATGGTAAAAATTCATGGAATGATTAAATAATGGTAAAATTAAAAAGAAAAAATATAACAAATCAATACACCTACAAGAAATGAAGGGGTTATTACCCAAAATGTATCTTTAAGGTAAACATTTAATGAGAATGAAATAAATTTCATAATAAAATAATAAATGGTTTGGTATATTTAAATATTTTTTTTTTCAAATATATGAAAACAATTTATCTAATATAAAAGTGGTCTAATTTTGTTTTATGGAAATCAAGACTTATGGTAAGTGATTTCTTTATCACTTTTAATTTTCTATAAGACACATTCCATAAAAATATATTATGTGAAAAAGATCTTATGATATGATATCTTCATTTTTTTAGTATTCATTATGATTTGTTTCTAATTAGAAACACTTTTGATCCGTCTATAAATAAAATAAATAATTTTTTTCGTTGATTTTTTTCCTGATATTTTTATGTAATATTATTGTTTTCCAACTCATTTTAATAAGAAATCATTATGTAAATATATTTCAAAAAATATGACTATTTTTTGGTCAAACATATATTTTCATTCAATAGAGTGTTTTCTAAAAACATTTACATAAATTTTTTAACATTCCAAAAATGATTTACTAAGGACATCTGAAGCACACTTTTATCTTTTTATAAAAATAATAATAGTTATCTTCCTGGGGTCTTCAAAAAAAATTCATGTTTGTAATTTATAAAAAATGCTTGGGGAATATTTTACATAAAAATAATATATTAATCTAACAATCACCTTATCATAAATATAATTTTTACTTAATATTCTTTTAAATTTGTTCATGTATATTTTCTAATAAAATTATTTTAAACAAATTATTGCCTGAAATGTGTTTCTCCTATTATAAAGAATATTATACTCAATAAATGTTTTATATAATTTTTTACCATTGATTTATATAATTTAAATATATTTCTAAATAATTGTAATTTTTAAATATTTTTAGTTTGAAAAATAATATTTCAATGAAAATTTCTCCTCCTCTAAAACATTCCTTGTGATTTATCTTTAAAAATAATTCAACAACTAAAATGACATCCTTATATGTAACTTATTCTTTTTTGGGGATTTAAACCATGTATAAAATTAATATTATTTATATTAATGGTTTGGGATTAAAATATATCTATGAATGTAGTGTCAATTCAAAGGGTTATACCTCAATGAAATACGTATAGAACTTTTTTTTTTCCAAAGTTAAGGATTTGATGAAATGTTTATAAAATCTGTAACATTTCATAGAGTATTTTATGTTGATTTTTGTAATATATTTTGGAACACATATGAATGATATTAATTATGCGATCTATGGGACATATATATCAATTTTTTCTTTATTTTACGCTTGATATCAAATAAGATATTTATGTTAAATAATTTGATGGACTTAGACAACTATTGGAAAAAGGTGCATCTAGATGCACTATGGGAAAAATGTTCATCCTAATCCATTATGGGAATCAAGGGTGTCCTGATCCATAATAGAAAATAAGTGATTCCTAGTCCACTTTTTAAAAATTATTATCATGATGCACTATGAGAAAAAAGTAATTAGTCCTCATCCATTATATTGATGGTCTTGGTATTTATCCTTGACATATTAAAATAGTATCTATATGTATGATTGTTGAACACATTTGTGACATGATATTATGGTTCACGATTTTTCTATTATGGTTCTCACTCTATTTTATCATTTATTACAAAAAGATATGGTTTTATTTTATGAACTAGGTTTAGAATATATGATAGGTTCAGTAAGAACATTGTTTTTTATTTTCATTATCAAAAACCCGTATAATTATTTTATTCTATCATATGATCTTATATTTATATGTCTCATACATAACATTATTTTTCATTTTAGATCACCCTTTGTTATGTTATCATTCCCAAGGATATGAAGAATGGTTTTATGTAGTTTTTTATGAAGTGTATAAAATGGGAAGATCAATACAGTAGATATTAAAGACATTTCAATGAATTCTAAATATTGTGTTCTATGATTCCAATGAAACTAAAATTATATGGTCCCCAAGCATATTATTTTTAAATTTAATTAATATTCATCTAAAAACAACATATCCATGTATGATTAGCTTGGGTGACTTCAAAAATATTTGGATATAAATGTATACATAACATTAAATTATATTATAGGGTTATTTTCCCTAATCTATCATTTGATAAATCCAGTTCCAATTGTTTATGAAAAACACCCCTAACACAAATTGTATAGAAAAAACCCCAGTATCCTAGAATTAGGGTCTTAATTTTTTTACATTGGAATAAGATATTAGGAATCACATACTAAATAGCCAAATAAATTTGTAGTCTTTGTAAAATGGATACATACATGTAATTCACATTGACTTTTATAATAAAATAAAAAATTGGTTATCTTTGAGAATTCCATTATTCGACTTAGTGTATCTATGAATTTCGATAACAAAACAATACGTCATATCCATTATTAAATAAAACATAATAATGGGGTTCTAAATACCCATAATTTATAGGAAAGTTTTTAAATTAATGGGAATTTTATGAGTCCGCCAAAATTTACGGCCCGTGATTCCGAGGCCCGATATTCCTAAAATAAATTTGTGAACTTTTTATCAGTTACGGTCACTAAATGTGCGAGCGAGTTTTTCTAAATTTTGAACAGGTTCTTGGAATGGAAATATTAGGGCACCGTTGAACTCAAAGTGCCGGTATTCTCTTAATAAAACTTTTACATCGATGATAGTTGGTCGCGGGTGAGTGTTATTTTTTGGGTTTATCATGTAAAAATAAAATAAAAATAAAATTATATGATTTTTTTTTATTTTAAACACCCATGTGTCTGTTGTGAGGTGGGGTCCACTGAACTAATCCTTCTTGTAGATGTTCGTGGTGGGGACCACCAGACCTTAAACTCCCTTTAGAGGTTATGGTAGTGGGGACCACCCGGGATTAAACCCGCTTGAAACCCCTATTTTTAAAGGGAGAAACCCCCTTGAAACTCCCACATAAATGGGAAAACCCCTAAACACTCAAATAAATTTGGGAGGAGCCTATTCAACACCTCGACAATTTATATGTGCCAATACACATAATTTATTATGGAAAATACTCACCATTAATTTATTTATCCAACACGTCAAATAATTAATTAATAAATTTTCAATATTATTCCCATAACATAATAGATATTTCAATAGATATTTTTAACTAATAATTAACTTGTGTGGAATTGGAGGGTGGGGAACTTGGGAAAAATCTCCCAATGAAGAATGATCCACCAACGAAAAACGCTGATGAGGAATGCCTTCGACTATAATGGATGACCTCGACCTCGACTTCGAATTTCTTTCTCGGAACTTCCTCCGATTTAGGAAATGTTCATCTATAATGAATTGGCATCTGCCTTCTCATGCTAACTTCATCCAACAACAAGCAAGGCATGGGGTTTTATTTGTTGATAATACATTCCTTGTATTCATTTGAGGATTGGGAATGAATCATTCCGGTGGTTGTAAAATTTGATGTTCTTCATTCATATTTCTTATTGAGCCAATTGCTACCACCTTAAATGTGGAGGGTGCATGCCAAACCAACATGGTCCGACCCCACCCTTGTTCTTCTTTGGTGTACTCTTCGAAGTGGAGGAAGACGACAAAGATGATAAAGGAGACAGAGGCAACAAAACTACCACCAATGGCCACACGACCCACGTCGCCCCTACGGAGCTCTTCCCTCATCGTGTCGTGCTACCCCAGGCTATTCTAGCTTTTTTTCCCAGCTCGCACCACCCGACGACTGAGCCGCCCTGACTTGTCCCGCCCTCCGCCCACTTGGGAAATCCCAGTCATGCTGCCTACTGGTCGTGCCACCTTCGACCCTACGATCTGCCCCGACATTCATCGTCTACTAGCCCCCCGAGCCGCACAGGCCATGCTTCCCTTCAGTTGTACCACTTGTCGGACGAACCATACACGCCGCCCCCAACCCTCCCTATCACCCTGGCTCGCACCGCTCGCTGGAAACCCCGGTTTCTTGCGCCCCTCGCGGCCCCCCGACCTCCAATGTCGCCCACGCACCTCGCGGCGCCGTGGCCTCCCAGGCCACCTGCACCCTTCGTAGATCACCGACATCTCGAGCCTCCCGTGCCCCTCATATCACCCCGACCTCCAGATCCACCTGCACCCCTCGCGGTTCCCCGGCCACCCGAGACGCCTACGCCCCTCATGGTGCCCCGACCTCACATGTAACCCACACCCCGACCGAACTGACCCTGTTCCCCAGGCCACGCCACCCTCATAGAACCCTCTGAGATGAGAGACCCACTCGGCACCCTCCGGGATGAATCACTTTCTCACCTACTCACGGCCGGTCCGCGCCCTCCGACTGGTCTGCGCCCACACTGCCTTCTATGGTCCCTCGCGGCCTACTGGGCTGGGCCGAGCATGCTAGGCCGAACCCAATGGGCTAGTCCAAACAAAAAAATGGGCAGACCAAACGGGTATGCCTGGGTTGACACGAATGGGTCGGCCCATACGTCGTCTGGCCGGGTCAGTCTGACCATGTCGGTCTGGACCTAGGCCCACTGCGACCCTTTACTTTCTTTTGGACATATCGTTGGCACTGGATGTCTGTTTGACGAACCGTAATTAGTGCTGGTAATCTTGGAGCTTGATGAAACCTTTAAGTATATCCCACTGTAGTTATAGTATAGTTGTGATATGGTCTGTTTGTATCGTGCACGAATCCAACCAAGACCACACGACTAAAAGGATAATAACTCACATACCAGTCGTCTGATTGATGCACCATATGATGCGTTTAGACCCCAATGATTTGGAATCTCTTTGAGATACATATTCTTGGGACTTCTTCATAGTTCGAGTATTAAAAAAATAGCTCTTAGAGTGGGTCATATTGGAGACAAGTGAGCGTAGTGCGGAGACCTAGTAGCTGGATGAGACCTCATGAATGATGATCGTTTAATTATGAGTGACTCTAGCAGCCCACTGGGGAGTAACTTGGTGTCTCGGAATACCCATGGTGGAAGAGCGCGCATGGTGACGAAGCAGACCCACGGTACTCGATAGGAGGAGTACCTCAGTAGGCTACGAGGGGGAGCACGCTTGGTGATGCGGCAGAACCATGTTAGGGAGAGCCTCTATGTGACACAACAGATCCATGGTACTCGATAGGAGAGGTACCACATCAGTCCAAGGTTTTTGGGAAGCGGGATTGGGGTCACGACATGGCCATTGTACTCTATTGAGTAGAAGTTCCCCAGCAGTTGAGGCTTATATAATGTGATTGGGGATGTTACATGATACAAGTCCTAAAATAAAATCCTAGCTGAGCTGATTCAGTTTTTCTGTGTTTTTCTCATGATTGGGATGGATCACTTGATAACTTAGGTATACATATAGGAATATACATTAGAAGAGTTATTTGTTGATTTAATTCTATATATTTTATCATTGTTCGATTTGGTGAGACCTTGAGGGTCTTGGGGTCCCTAATGAGTATCGATATATTCACACCTACACTGGATATGCACACACCTTGTTTTGTTGGATATAGACGATAGATAACACTGACTGAGGCAAAGAGTACTAGGACAGGATGATACCTAGTGGTGGATCATACGATGACTCGGTACAAGGAGGAGACAGAAGAATGTGGAGTGTTGAGTAGGTGATCTGTACCTAACCATCATGTAGGATCCTCAGAGGACGATCTAATAGTTGTATCTCATTTTTTACCTCAGTTGGGTTGTATCACAGTTATACTTGTACTTTACAAATGGGATTGTATTCTGGCTCTTTTTAATTTCAGCACTCCTTTATTATACTGTTTTACATGATGTTTCATATCTTACTGTGTTTATGGTTACGTGTGATTGCAGGTTATAAATTTAATTCCTTCCTTGTTTTATGGAATATGCCTTAGTATTAGTCGCCAGCCCCTGGCCTATGGAAGGCATGCTTGGGGTTAGTCATGTGATGGGACCCGAGGGACGGGTCATGACAAATTGGCATCAATTGAGTTAGTTTTGTGACAGAACATGGATTCTAATCATTAATGTCAAACAATAGTGTTATGTATAGTGAGTTTGGTTTTTATATCAGGGAGTCCAGTGTTGGTGTCGTAGCTGATGTATCCATACACCAGGACACTACCTTCTGATTTCCGACTCAGTGCAAGAAAACACTGATTGTGTTTGTGTTTTCAAAGGTTTTCCTTATATCAGCACACTAGGTCATCTAACCATGTATAACTTTAATCCATAGCGCACCTATTTGTTTTACGAGATGGCTCCATGCAGACATTTGGCTAGAGTTACAAGATTTGTATGCACAGATATACCACCAAGAAATGAGGCCTCGGTGCAGGGCCCTCATCTCATAGAGGTACCAGAGATACCACTCCCTGATGATCCATAGATGCCACTATCCCCAGAAGCAGATGGCGCATGATGTTTGAGCATGTTGTACGAGTTTCAGAACACGTGGCTATAACAACCGAGAATTTTATGTTATATAAATCATCAAAGAAATCTTTTTCTACACACAACACTTTCTTGGCTTGCTTTACACGAAATCAAGACCTTCCTCGTTAGCTTGCGTCGTACGCAATACCGAGTTTCACTAAACAATGATATGCTATTAAAATATTATTAAAACTATCCGTTATGAATAGTAATAACCATTTTTTAAATTTTATAAATTTTATTTTTCAAATTGGACTTCATTTTTGGATTCGGAATATCGAAATTATCCTAGGGTGAAATTTTGGTATTTTTCTGAAAACTTTCAATTTTTGATGAATAGTGAAACCACTAAGTGGTAGTCAAAAAACTGAATTTTTCATAAAACATAATTTTACCGCTTCTATGAGTGAAATTTAAAAAATCCAAGAGACACGGTTGATGTCAGTATGTAAAATGTGGTTCAATGAGATGAAAATAATTTTTGGTGAATAGTAACTTTTTACTTTTTTACCACGGTTAAAAGTAAATAGGGTAGTTATGGGTAAAAATGATATTATTATTACCCTAACACATGTCCTAATTCTATTGGACAAGTTTAATTCGACAAAACACAACATTAGGAATAATATATGACCATTTAAGACCACATGGATTAGATTAGGACATTTATTATTAATTTATTTAAAGAAGGGTTAAAATAGTTAAAATCAATGTTTAATAAATAAAAAATTTTTAATATGGGGATATACATAAGATAAATTCGACTATAAATATTCATTAGAAAGGTAAAAATATTTCCTACATAATGTTATTTTATTTTTAATTTTTAGAGATTAAATAATTTAATTTAGTTATGACACAAAGATGATGCAGTAATTATATTATTAATGAAATATTGACATAATTGATATTATAAACACCAAAATAAATGTAATTTTACACTTTTTATGAATTCCACTAATTTTCTAGATTAATATGACATGTTATTATTGATTTAATTAACTTTTTTAGAACCAATCATTCTTTTATGATTTTCACAAAAATTAATTACTAAATACTGTCAAAACTGACATAAAATAGTTTTTAAAACAAATATTATATTAGTAATTGTTATTTTATTCCTAAAAATCTAAGGATCAGGCAAATGACTTAGACAAGATCATATATATTAATAATAAACAACTTGTGGTTCATCTGGCTGCTTATAGTAAGTTTATCAACCTTATAGTATAAGAACACAAGAAGACACGATAAAAGAAAAATTATTTAACTTAATGTTAAATCTAAATGATAAGGTTAAAATAATAACCTAAACTTTCCTAAATTCGATTGGATGAGAGGATGTAGACCCATCCACACCGTAGCTTTGAAATAAATCAATTTGGAGCTATTTAAAACCGAACTTGACTTTATAATAAAATAATATTTTTTGTTTTTCCAAAAGAGACCCTCTCCTCCTTTATAAAAGGGCACCTCCTCCCTCTCTTCCTCACACCACTTTGAGACTTCATGCTTATCCAACCCATGCCAAATTCTCCTATCCAATTCTCTAGAGACATCCTAGAGGTTCTGGTCTTCTTCAAAGTCCTATTTTAGTTCCCTAAATGGAGGTCTAATGAAGCACTTCAAAGAAGAGGTAAAGTTTGTTACCGATTCTTTCATCTTTATTTCTTCTTCCACATCTTCTTATTTAGTTGTTTCATTATGAAGTAATAACATCAGTATCACTCTTATAATGATATGTTATTATAAGTATGAAACAACCCTATTTCCCCATCTATCCATCCTACGGAAAAAGAAATCACCGCGCGTGCGTACGTACAGAATACCGTCTCCACGTCATGGTGTAATCTATTTTCCACCACCCCCTTACTTGGATGGGTATAATGGTCTAAATAATTACTATATATGACTATTATAAAGTGATAATAATTCTGAAATATTATACATACACTCCAATACAATTCCACGATCAGAGGAACGATATCATCACTAGTGCGTTCGTATGGAATACCGCCTCCACGATGTGAAGCGACTCGTTCTACATGATCTTCATTTCATAATGATTATATAAATGAATTGAATGAATGAATATGATATATATTACATTAATACCTTTCTGGAAATGAGGTATCTATAACCTAAAGAGAAGAATAAGAATTTATTCGACAAAACACGCATAAGAACAAAAAGTTATAAACACCCGAATAACAAGTAGAAATGAAATATTACTAATAAGAAGCTAAGAATATGACCATATATGATATCATAACAATAATTATGATTCTGTCAATAACATTATTTATATCATTATACATGAGGTTCAGACACGTACAAAGCATATCAGACCTAAGGTAAGGGAAATATCACAATCTCATTTTTATCTGAGATTGTTTATACTTTGGCATTTACTGGGGTGTATTTTATCATCCACATCCACGTTTCCTATATATGTCATATTATTTCCAAACACCTACATATGTTTAAATCCACTTTCACCCTTCAGTGAGTTTTTAGTAAAGGATATGAAAGGAATCTTTTGTCGTTTTTCGTAGGAGGTACTTTTTGACTTTTCCCACAAAAGTATGATGAATGTTTTTTTAACTTATACGGCATGAATGGATTTTTAAAACATTATTTCAAAGAATTTTCCTTTAAAAGTTTTCAAGTTTATTTTTAATCAACTTATTTTAGTTTTAAATTGTATGACATGTTCATAAAGGAATATGTTTTTGAAGTAGAAAGGACATTTTCCTCAAGAATGGAGTTCAAGTGTTTTATCAAAATTATTTTCCATCTAAGATAATAAAGGTTTATGTTTCTATCCCTATTATTACATGTATTTGATTATGTTGTGCTGGAAATATTTTTATGAATTCCTTTACCTTATATGAATTGTTTTATGATGTCATGATGTTTAAGATTATAATTTTTATTACATGGGTTATGCTATGATGTATGGTTTATGATTTTGTGGCACACATAAGAATGGTATAATTATGAGATGGGTGGGACAAATATCTCCCTCCAATGCATTGGATAAAGATTTTATATCTCATGAGATAGAAATGGCTGGAATGGTAGGTTATACCGGTTCAGTGAAGCAGGACTGAAATGAGGGTAACTCGGTTCAGAAATGGACTTTGTCCACTATGATAGACTTGGCACTGAGTCTGGACTAATAAGAAATGATTCTCTATGATTATGTGTATATGCCACAAATTTTCATGTTTTATTATATGATTATTGGGATTACATTTCACTACTTTGATTTATCCCATGTTATGAAATTATGATCTTTTTGCAGGTGAAGAGTTCCAAAAGTTATGTGCTTATGTATATGATGTGGTTGATATTTCTTTTTGTTACCCTTACTGAGCATTTGAGCTCACCCTTTTGTATGTTTTATTTCCCCAGGTCAGGAAGAAGGTTATTAAGTAGAATATGCCAAAAAGGGACTCTAGATATGATGAAATAAATCGGTGGCAAAGCAGATGCTTTATGAACCTGTTGTTTATGTTTCCCAGTTTCTAAATACACTATACCTATACGGTCCTTTCTTGGTTTTGTTATATGTTGTAATAAGTGTGCTTCAATTCTGAAGTAAAAACAATGTCTGTAAATTATGGGTGGTTATAGATGGTATCAGAGGAAAGGTATAGTCAACCTTTGGAAACTAGGATGTGAAAGCCTTAGTAAGAACCCTAAGGACAAGTCTAAGCATAGAACACAATCTTAGTGTTTTAGAAATGGCCATGAATAACCTAAGATAAGACCTGAAGTGTAAAGTTTTATTCTTGATTATGTGGTTTTCCTTTTATAATTATTGTTGATCACACTATTCTTCATGGTTTTTGTCAATGGTTGGAACCCAAAGGAATCATGTTAATGCGGAATGCGATGGGCAATGCAATGATTGTCCCCCTGAGCAACCAAACGTTATGGGAGCTGGAACGCAAAATCTTGTAGCCATGCTCACACAACATTATCAAGCTATGAATCATGCAGGACTTCCAAACGAGCAAAGGAAAGAGAAATATTTTGTTCAATCCTTCATGAGATAGCGTCCACCTTCATTCAGCGGGTCTACTGATCCATTAGTTTCTGAACAATGGATTAGTACCACTGAAATGATATTTTCAGTTCTTCAATGTTCTGATCATGATAAAGTCATTTTAGCAGTGTATCGTTTGGAAGGTGATGCTGATCAATGTTGGAATCTTATTAAGAATACAAGTAAAAGGGATGAAATCGATTCTATGGAATGGGACGAGTTCAAGAACTTTTTTTTCAATAAGTACTTCCCTCGTATTCTCCGAACAAAGATGGAGAAAGAGTTTCTTGAACTGAAGCAAAAGGACGATGAATCTGTTGGTACCTATGAAGAAAATTTTACAATACTTTCAAGGTACGCTTCTGGTATTATTATCCAACCTGAGAGTAAGATCGCTCGATTCTTTAGTGGCATAAAACCAAGTCTTTGAAGGGCCTTACCCATAAGGGACTTCAATAGCTACGAGGAAGTCGTTCGATGTGCTCTCAAAGTTGAGATGGAGATTGGAGTAACTCATCAGTCATATGGGTTTGATAAGAAGAGTAAAATGGAATTCAAAGGAAAATCTAAAGATCACACTAAAAAGAAGATGAGCTTTCCCTTATGCTCAAAGTGTGGCAAGAAACATAGAGGGAGTTGTCTTAAAGTGACAAGTAAATGTTTCAAATGTGGAAAGGATGGTCATCGGGCATTTGAATGCTGTGATGATGGGAAGAAGATGTCTAATGATGCAAACAAAGGAAGGGATACACATATTGAACCTACTACACTTCAATGATTCAAGTGCAAGGATATGGGACATTATACCAATAAATTCCCTAATCCAAGGGTTGATGATGATGGTTGACGTCTACAAACTCTTAAGGCTAAAGGAAAAGGAAAGTCACATGCAATTTCTATCAGCGATGTGGAGTACGATAACGATGTGGTGAAAGGTACACTTACCATCCACTCTAAAGTAGCAAATGTTTTATTTGATTCTGGATCCACCCACTCCATTATTTCTGATGAATTTTCTAGGGGTATCACCATATTACCTCAACAATAAGATGTTGAGTTAGCTGTGACAACACCTAATGGCCCAACAGTCGCATAAAAAGTTTATAATTCTTCTCCAATTGATGTTTGTGGGAAAGTGCTTCCTGCAAATCTTGTGATCCTTCCTATAGTGGAATTTTATGTGATTCTTGGCATGGATTTTCTTTCTCTACATGGATCTCATATCAATTTCCAAAGAAGGGAAGTCACATTTCATATTCCGGATCAATCTATGATCGTATATCGATGCAAGGATGAACATAACCTTCCAGTGGAAATTTCTTCCATTTTATGGGTATTGATTCTACTAAATGAATGTTATTTATCTCAAATAGTTGGTGACAAACTCGCGATTAAAAATATCCCCATTGTATGGGAGTTTGATGATGACTTTCTAGAGGAATTACCCGTGTCTTCCACCGAATCATGAAGTTGAGTTTTCAATAGAACTCGTACCGGGTGCTTTGCCTATTTCAAAGATACCTTATATAATGGCCCCAATTGAGTTGTAGGAATTGAAGAAGCAACTCCATGAGAATCATGATATGGGGTTCATACGCCCTAGTGCGTCACCTTGGGGAGCACCTGTTCTGTTTGCTAAGAAGAAAGATGGATCAATGAGACTCTGCATTGATTATCGATAACCTAACAAGATTAATATCAAGAACATATATCCTCTCTCGCGCATTGATGACCTATTTGACCAACTACGTAGAGCTCAATACTTTTCCAAGATTGATCTTCGTTCAGGGTATCATCAATTAAGGGTCAAAAGGGAGGATATACCAAATATGGCTTTCCGTACAAGGTATGGACACTATGAATTTATAGTGATGCCATTTGGTTTTACTAATACCCCTGCTATCATCATGGATCTAATGAATAGAGTCTTTAGAGACTATCTTGATCAGTTTGTGGTATTCTTTATATACGATATTCTTGTCTATTAAAAGTGCAAGGAAGAACATAAAGATCACTTGAGAATTATATTGATGACCCTGAGAAAGGAGAAGCTTTATGCCAAATTTACCAAGTTTGAATTTTGGCTTCAAAAAGTTGCATTTTTGGGTCACATAATCTCAAAAGAGGGGATATCTGTGGATCCAGCAAAAACAGAGGTTATCAAAAGATGGTCGAGACCAACAACAGTAACCGAGATCCGAAGTTTTCTTGGTTTGGCTGGATATTATCGACTTTTTGAGAATGATTTTTCACGATTATCTAATCCACTCACCATGTTGACTCGGAAAGGAGTAAAATTTGTTTGGACGGAGGGATGTGAAGAGAATTTCAAGGAGTTGAAAAGAAGGCTATCCAGTGCACCTGTGCTCACACTGCCTTGTAGTGGAGAAAGGTTTGTGATCTAGAGTGATGCCTCCATGAAGGGATTGGGGTGTGTTTTTATGCAAAATGATATGGTGATAGCTTATGTCTCACGACAGTTGAAAATACATTAGCAAAATTACCCAACTCATGATTTGGAGTTAGCTAAGGTAATCTTTGCATTAATGATTTGGAGGCATTATCTTTGTGGAGAAAGGTGTGACATTTATACTGATCATAAAAGTTTAAAGTATATTTTCACAAAAAAGGAGCTTAATATGCACCAAAGAATATGGTTGCAGCTGATTAAGGATTACGACTGCTTAATCCATTACCACCCTGGGAAAGAAAACAAGGTGGCAGATGCATTAAGTCGAAAAGACCCTGCCAGTTTATCCACGATGAGGATGCAAAAAGATCCAATATTTATGGATTTACAAAGGATGGATCTTGGAATTATAATAAAAGGGGAAAATCGTATCTTTCTCAAATGAATGTTCAACCATCTATACATGTGAAGATTAAAGAGGCACAGAAAGAAGATGTCGAGTTACAAAAGAAGGTGAGAAATGTTCCTGAATTCAACCTTGATTGTGGTGGGATAATAAAGTTCAGGAATTTTGTTTGTGTTCCTCCCATCCCCGAATTAAAGCAGGAGCTGCTGGACGAGGCTCATAGTTCTTCATTCTCTATTCATCCTGGAAGCAAAAAGATGTATAAGGACCTGAAAGATTACTTTTGGTGGGATGGCATGAAAAGAGATGTTGTTGAATATGTCTCTCGATTCTTGGTTTGTCAACAAGTTAAATCTATGAGACAGATGTCTAAGGGGATGTTACAACTATTACCCATACCCGAATGGAAATGGGAAAACATCACTATGGACTTTGTCACAGGACTTCCTAAAAGATCCAAAGGCAATAATGCTATCTGGGTCATAGTTGATCGTCTTACAAAATCTGCACACTTCATTGCTATTAGAGAGGAATTCTCTCTGGATCAGCTTGCCAAGATATATGTAAAGGAAGTGGTAAGATTGCATGGAGTACCACTTTCTATTATATCTGATCGGGATCCGAGATTTACCTCGAAGTTCTGGCGAAGTCTTCAGCATACTCTGGATACAGAGTTGAGTTTCAGCACTGCTTATCATCCTCAGACAGACGGTCAGTCTGAGAGAAAAATTCAAACTCTAGAAGATATGTTGAGAGCTTGATCTATGGATTTCAAAGGTGGTTGGGATCAACACCTACCTTTGGTGGAATTTTCTTATATTAATAGCTTTAACTCCAGTATTCATATGGCCCCATATGAAGCTCTCTATGGAAAGAAATGCAGGACTCCAACTTGCTGGGATGAAGTTGGGGAAAGAAAGCTATTAGGACCCGATCTCGTGGACGAAATGGCAAAAAAGGTCAGATCTATTCAACAACACATAAGAGCATCTCAGATTCGACAGAAAAGTTATGCCGACAACCGAAGAAAATACCTAGAGTTTGAAGTGGGTGATAAAGTGTTCTTATGAATATCTCCCTGGAAGAGGGTTATGAGATTTGGAAAGAAGGGGAACTGGAGCACTAGATATATCGGTCCATTCGAAATACTGGATCGTGTTGGGATGGTAGCTTACCGATTGGTGCTTCCACCAAATCTCTCTCAAGTTCACGATGTGTTCCATGTATCTCTCCTGAGAAAGTATATACCTGATCCTTCACATGTACTCAGCTCAGAAGTTGTACTGCTGGAGCAAGATCTTTCATATGAAGAACAACCTATAAGGACTCTGGATCGTAGAGAAAAAGTCATACGAAACAAGACCACTCGATTGGTGAAAGTTTTATGGAGGAACCACCAATTAGAAGAAGCTACATGGGAGCTTGAGGATATGATGAGGGAGAGGTATCTTCATCTGTTTGTTACAAAGTGACGAATTTCGAGGGCGAAATTCATTTTAAGGGGGGTAGAATGTAACACCCGAGAATTTTATTTTATATAAATCATCAAAGGAATCCTTTTCTACACACAACACTTTCTTGGCTTGCTTTACACGAAATCATGACCTTCCTCGTTAGCTTGCGTCATACGCAATACCGAGTTTCACTAAACAATGATAAGCTATTAAAATATTATTAAAACTAGCTGTTATGAATAGTAATAACCACTTTTTTTAATTTTATAAATTTTTTTTTTCAAAATGGACTTCATTTTTTGATTCGGAATATCAAAATTAGCCTAGGATGAAATTTTGGTATTTTTCTGAAAACTTTCAATTTTTGATGAATAGTGAAACCACTAAGTGGTAGTTAAAAAACAGAGTTTTTCATAAAACATAATTTTACCGCTTTTGTCAGTAGAATTTCAAAAATCCGAGAGACACAGTTGATGTCAGTAAATAAAATGTGGTTTAATGAGATGAAAATAATTTTTGGTGAATAGTAACTTTTTATATATTTTTACCACGGTTAATAGTAAATAGGGTAGTTAAGGGTAAAAATGATATTATTATTATCCTAACACTTGTCCTATTTCTATTGGACAAGTTTAATTCGACCAAAAACAACCTTAGGAATAAAATATGACCATTTACGCCCACTTGGATTAGATTAGGACATTTATTATTAATTTATTTAAAGAAGGGTTAAAATAGTTAAAATCAATGTTTAATAAGTAATTCATTTTTAATATGTGGTTATACATAATATAAATTCTACTATAAATATTCATTAGAAATATAAAATGATTTCCTACATAATTGTATTTTATTTGTAATTTTTAGACATTAAATAATTTAATTTAGTTATGACACAAAGATGATGCAGTAATTATCTTATTAATGAAATATTGACATAATTGATGTTATAGACACCAAAATAAATGTAATTTTACACATTTTATGAATTACACGAATTTTATAGATTAATATGACATGTTATTATTGATTTAATTAACTTTTTTATAACTAATAATTCTGTTATTATTTTCACAAAAATTAATTACTAAATAGTGTCAAAATTGACATAAAATAGTTTTTAAAACAAAAAATTTATTAGTAATTTTTATTTTATTCCTAAAAATCTATGGATCTACCAAATGACATAGATAAAGTTATATATATTAATAATAAACATCTTTGGGTTCGTTTGGCTGCTTATAGTAGGTTTATTAACCTTATAGTATAAGAACACAAGAAGACACGGTAAAAGTAAAATTATTTTACTTAATGTTAAATATAAATGATAAGGTTAAAATAGGAACCTAAACTTTTCTAAATTCTATTGGATGAGAGGATGTAGACCCATCCACACCATAGCTTCTAAATAAATCAATTTGGAGCTATTTTAAACCGAACTTGACTTTATAATAAAATAATATTTTTTGTTTTTCCAAAAGAGCCCCTCTCCTCCCTTATAAAAGGGCACCTCCTACCTATCTTCCTCACACCACTTTGAGACTTCATGCTTAGCCAACCCCTGCCACATTCTCCTCTCCAATTCTCTAGAGACATCCTAGAGGTTCTGGTCTTCTTCAACTACCTATTTTATTTCCCTAAATGGAGGTCTAATGAAGCACTTCAAAGAAGAGGTAATGTCTGTTACCGATTCTTTCATATTTATTTCTTCTTCCACATCTTCTTATTTAGTTGTTTCATTATGAAGTAATAATATCAGTATCACTCATATACTGATATTTTATTATAGGTATGAAACAACCCTATTTCACCATCTATCCATCCTACGGAAAAAGAAATCACCGCGCGTGCGTACGTACGGAATACCGTCTCCACGCCGTGGTGTAATCCATTTTCCACCACCCCCTTACATGGATGGGTATAATGGTCTAAATAATGACTATATTTGACTATTATAAAGTGATAATAATTCTGAAATATTATACATACACTCCAATACAATTCCACGATCAGAGGAACGATATCATCACTAGTGCGTACGTATGGAATACCGCCTCCACAATGTGATGCGACTCGTTCTACATGATCTTCTTTTCATAATGATTATATAAATTAATTGAATGAATTAATATGATATATATTACACTAATACCATTCTGGAAATGAGGTATCTATAACCTAAAAAGAATAATAAGAATTTATTCGACAAAACACGCATAAGAACAAAAACTTATAAACACCAGAATAACAAGTAGCAAGAAAATATTACTACTAAGAAGCTAAGAATATGACCATATATGATATCATAACAATAATTATGATTCTATCAATAACATTATTTAAATAATTATACAGGAGGTTCGGACACGTACAAAGCATATCGGACCTAAGGTAAGGGAAATATCACAATCTCATTTTTATCTGAGATTGTTTATACTTTGGAATTTACTGGGGTGTATTTTATCATCCACGTCCATGTTTCCTCAATATGTAATATTATTTCCATACACCTACAATTGTATAAATCCAATTTTACCCTTAGGTGAGTTTTTAGTAAAGGATATGAAAGGAATATTTTGTCGTTTTTCGTACGAGGTACTTTTTGACTTTTCCGACAAAAGTATGATGAATGTTTTTTTAACTTATACGGCATGAATGGATTTTTAAAACATTATTTCCAAGAAGGTTACTTTAAAAGTTTTCATGTTTTTTTAATCAACTTCTTTTAGTTTAAAATTTTATGACATTTTCAGAATGGAATATGTTTTTGAAGTAGAAAGGATATTTTCCTCAAGAATGGAGTTCAAGTTTCTTATCAAAATTATTTTCCATCTAAGATAATAAAGGGTTCTGTTTCTATCCCTATTATTACATGGATTTGATTATGTTGTGATTGAAATATTTTTATGATTTCCTTTACCTTATATGAATTGTTTTATGATGTCATGATGTTTAAGATTCCCATTTTTATTACATGGGTTATGCTTTGATGTATGGTTTATGATTTTGTGGCAAACATAAGAATGGTATCATTATGAGATAGGTGGGACCTATATCTCCCTCCAATGCATTAGGTAAAGATTTTATATCTCATGGGATAGACATGGATGGAACAGTAGGTTATACCGGTTTAGTGAAGCATGACTAAAACGAGGGTAACTCAGTTTAGAAATGGACTTTGTCCACTAAGATAGTCTTGGCAATGAGTTTGGACTAATAGGAAATGATTCTCTATGATTATGTGTGTATACCATAAAGTTTCATTTTTTAAGTTATGATAATTGGGATTACATTTCATTACTATGATTTATCCCATGTTATGAAATTATGATCTTTTTGCAGGTTATGATTTCCAAATGTTATGTGCTTATGTATATGATGTGATTGATATTTCTTTTGTTTACCCTTACTGAGAATTTGAGCTCACCCTTTTTTATGTTTTATTTCCCCATGTCAGGAATAAGGTTATTAAGTAGAATATGACAAAAAGGGACTCTATATATGATGAAATAAATGGGAGGCAAAGTAGATGATTTATGAACCAGTTGTTTCTATTTCCCAGTTTCTAAAGACACTATACCTATATGGTCCTTTCATTGTTTTGTTATATGTTGTAATAAGTGTGCTTCTATTCTGAAGTAATAACAATGTATGTAATGTATGGTTCATTATAGTGTCCACCCATGGTCAGGGGAGAGATAAACCCATAGGCAGATGAGGATTGGATGGAGGCTGTGGTGAGAGCTTTCTGATGGGTAGGGACACCGGCCGATTTCATGGTGATTCATGATGCAATCCTTATACAGGTAGCAGTGGGTATATGGTGGAGATTGATTCTCCTTTTCCATGATTAGGGGATGCTTCTCTGGGAAGACATCAAGAGCCTGTTTCAGGCAGTGTTTGTTTCTATGACTCTCGACGTAGTGCACGTTCTAGAGCTACTTCATCTGTATCATGGAAGCATTATTGTAGCTCAGTACTCAGTGAGTTTCACTGACCTATCACGCTACTCCACAGATATGGTGTGGGACCCATTCATCAGGGGCCATACCTTAGGGTAGGGACTCAGGCGGGAGATCAGGGCTTGGATGATCTCACTTAGCTTACCTACGTGGGCAGGGTGTTAAAGAGAGCCCACCTAGTTGAGAGGTTCCTTGCTGAGCAGTCTCTAGCTGTGAGATCCAACACGAGTCGATACGTAGTAGAGTCTTCTGCAGCTAGTAGTAGATATATGTCACAAAGGTCCAAGAGGACTAGACCTAGTGGTGGAAGACAGCATGATTCTAGATCAGTTGTGTGGGGCACCCGAAGCGGAGACAGACATGCCATGAGTGGGAAATGTTATGCATGTGCCGGGAAGGGTCACATGACTCGTGACTATTAGACCTACCATTTTATGATTAGTATATGGTCTAATGACTGGCCAGGAAGATACAAAGGTTTGATCGAGGTGGTCTGTAGGGAGCAGGCGGATGTGGAAGAGGAGGTGGGCGTTCAGTTGGTGGTGGTTGATAATTTGAGGTGTTACCACCACCACAACCTAAAGGACCACACTGACTACAGGGAGAGGGTTGACATGGGATATATCATCTCTAGGTAGCTGAGGATTAAGATCATGATGCTCCAGAGATGATATGAGTTACAATCTTGTGTCTACACCAACATATCTGCTATTCATATAGACACAGGTTCCAGCCATTCTTTCATTAACATTGCCCTCTTTCAGAGCGTAGAGATTCTGACAGAGCCATTGTCTCGATCCTTATGGTTAAATAATCCCACTAGATTGGATTATATGATTACGCACTGGTGTTGTCAGTGTGATAATAGTCTAGGAGATGAGTGCTTCTGCTAGGATATCCTAGAAACGACGTCGAGGCATTATGATGTCATCTTCAGTATAGACTGGTTATCTACATTCCATGCACAAATTGACTATATTTGGCACAATGTGTGGTGTTTCCAAACAAATGGGACGATTTTTACCTTCACCGGTAATAAGGTATCCCTTGATGCACATGATAGACATACCCGGAAGAGAGTTCAGTGGATTACACATTAGTTGGATAGCCTTACCCTAGGAGTTGTTGATGTGGAGATTCTGAGCTATCAGGTAGTGGTGGACTAGTACACGGATTTTTTAGCTGATGATGATCTGGTTATACCTCCTCACGAAGAGGTGTAATTTTACATATACGTGTACCATGGGAAGACATCGATATCTACACCATCATATCAGATGGCTCCCACAGAGCTTCTAGAGCTGCAGGTACAGCTAGAGGACTTGCAAGGGAAGGAATTCAACTAGCCCATTTTTTCTCCTTGGGTAGACTCAATTAAAATATCTAAGAAAGAGGATTTGAGTTTGAATCTTTGTGTTGACTATCGGTGCCTGAAATAGGTGACATGGAAGAGCAAGTACCCACTCCTGATGGTTAACAACCTCTTTGATCAGCAGAAGGGCGACAACAGTGGTTCTACGAAATAGACCTCATATCAGGCTATCACTAGCTCAGAGTATGAGACGATGATGTATAGAAGACAACCTTCAGATGTTAGTATGACCATTATGTGTTCTTGAATATTCCATTCGATGTGACCAAGGCTCTAGCAGTGTTTATGGGACTCGTGAACCAGATCTTTAATCTCTGCCTTGATCACATTGTAGTGGTCTTCATCGATGACATTCTGATCTACTAGACTACTAAGGAGGAGCATGACTTTCATTTGAATTTGTACTGAACACACTCCAAGAGCACTACCTTTAAGGTAAACTCTTGAAGTTCCAGTTTTGGATCTGAGAGTTTCACTTCTTGGGAAATATCATATCAGAGGCTGGAGTTACAGTGGATCCAACAATGATTGAGGCGGTACAAGTTAGGGAGCCACCCAGGATGGTGACGGAGGTACGAAGTTTCTTGGGTTTGGCCGGATACTACAAGTTATTTGTGGAATATTTCATCCAAGTTGCATCACCACTCTTAGAATTGACGAAGAAGGGGAAACCCTTTGCTTGGTCAGAGGAATGCTAGTGGAGTTTTCTAGAACTAAGGCAGAGGCTGACTAGTGTCTCCATCTTGAGGCTTCTAGAGGAGGGCATATGATAGGTAGTTTATTGTGATTCATCAGTGACTGGGATCGAATGTGTTATAATGTAGGAGCGAGTATTAATCACATACGGTTATATACAATTGAGACAACACGAGTAGAACTATGTGACCCATGAATTGGAGTTAGTAGTTGTGGTCTTTGCATTGATGATGTGGCAGAACTATCTGATGGGTGAACATTTTACAGTGTACTATGATCACAAGATTCATAGGTAGATATTCCATTAGAAGGACATGAACCTAAGACAATGACGTTGGGTTGATTTCCTCCATGACTATGACATTGAGATAGTCTATAATACTGGGAAGGAGAATTTTGTTGTCGATGCACTCTACAGGGGATCTGGTATACAGTATATAGGTGAGGAAACAGAGCTGCTGGCCACTTTGCATAGGTCCATTATGGATATAGATGGATCATCATTAATTTAATCACTTACAGTCACTCCCCCACTTCATCAGCGAGTTAGGGAGGCGTAGCATGTGGATACTGACTACGATACTCGACGTGCTCAGATATCCACATGGAAGTCACCTGATGGATTTTTTGATGGTGGGGAGTGCATCATCCTTTTTAGAGTACATAAACTGGTACCAATATTACATCAGGAGGAAGTGGTGAGGGAGTTACAAACATCCCCTCTAATGTCACATCCAAGAGTGGAGAATATATACAAGGATCTCTGACGACATAACTGGTGGCCAGGAATGAAGATAGTAGTTTTAGAGTTTGCCTTTTGGTGCCTCACTTGCTAGCAAGTGAAGGTGGAGCATCAAGTACCAGCAGGCTTGGTTCAGCCTTAAGGGTTCCCAGAGTGGAAGTGGGATGGGATATCCATGGTCTTGGAGATAGGACTTCCACGTATGTCTATAGGACATGACTCGATTTGGTTGAGCGTCGACCAACTCACTAGGTTGGGCCACATCAAACATATTATAGACCAGGGTTAAGTAGAGAGCATGTGACACATCTATGTGTTGGAGATTGTTCAGTTACATGGAGTACCATGATTATTTTCTCTGATCATGATTCAAATTTTACTTCGCAGATATAGAAGGGGTTGCAAGAAGATTTTGGGATGAAGCTTCATTTGGGTAACTCATTCCATCCTTAGAAGGATGTCTAGACTGAGAAGACCATTCAGACCCTCAAGGACATGTTGCGTTCTTATTTCCTCGACTTCAGTCACAATAGGGGGGATCACTTACAATTGATTGAGTTTGCATTCAACAAATACTATCAGTCCACCATCGGTATCGCACCATTCGAGGTGTTGCACATATGACTATGCAGATCACCTTTGTGCTGGACTAACCTGTGTGTGTTAGCACTCGTGAGACCAGAGATGGTACAAAATACCACAGAGAAGGTGATGATCATCTCGAAGTGGATGAAAACTACACATAGCTGGCATAAGATGTATGTTGACAGCAGACGAAGACCTCTAAAGTTAGAGTATGGAGACCACGTCATTCTACGGGTATTACCCCGTTGAGGTCTATGAATATTTGGAAGAGGTATTAAGTTATCACTAAAGTTCATCAGACCTTTTATGGTGCTCAGTTGAGTTGGTGAGGTGTCATATTGCTTAGTTCTTCTACCTCAGTTGCACATGGTGCATGGTGTCTTCCACTTGTCCCAGCTAAGGAGATATGTGCACGACCATTCTCACATCAATGACCATAGAGAGATGTATTTTGATGATGGGGTGACTATTTCGGAGGTCTTGTAGAGATTGAGGATCGATAAGAGTATCTCCTTCATGGATAGTCGAAACCTCTAGTGTGCATTCACTGGCAGCATGTGAACCTCCATGAATGAACATGGGAGTGGGAGGAATAGAAACGTGCTCAGTACCCCCACTTGGTCCCTTACTTTTAGATGTGCCTTATGGGGACATAATGACCTAAGGTGGCGAAAATGTAAATACCCGGAATATCCAATTAATTTTTTTTATAATTTGGGATCTTACGAGTCCGTGAAATATTACGGCGCATGGTTCCAAGGCACAGAGTTGCTGAAATGAATTTGTAAACATTTATTCGTGTACTTTCAGTAAACATGCAAGATGGGTTTTCTATCATTTGAACCACTTCTCAGAATTGACATCTGAGGGCACTGTTGAACTCACAATGCCGGTATTCGCTTACAAATTCAGTCACATCGAAAATAGTTGGTCATGGGATAAAGTTAGTTTTTTGTTTTTTCATGTATAAATAAAATAAAAGTAAAAGTGTATGAAATTTTCTTATTTGCAACAGTCATGTTGGTGTTAGGAGGTGGGGTCCCCCAGAACTAATCCTTCTTCTGGAAGTTGGGGGTGGGGACCACCAGAGCTTAACCTCCCATGAGAGGATAAGGTGGTGGGTACCACCTAGGATTAAAACCCCCTGAAACCCTCCTTTTGAATCGGAGAAACCCCCTTGAAACACCCACATAAAAGGGAAAACCCCTCAACTCCCTAATAAATGTGGGGATAGCCTCTTCAACACCTCCACAATTTATATGTTCCAATGCACATAATTTATTATTCCCATTCCTGTCCATTAATTAATTGAGCCAACACATCAATTAATTAATTAATACTATTTGAATATTATGCCAACAACAATTTAGATATTTAAATCTATTATTTTTCCTATAAATTCACATGGTCTGAATTGGGGAGAGGAGGATCTTGGGTGAATTCTCCGAACAAAGAATGCTCTACTAACATAGAACGCCGACGAGTAATGCCATCGATTACGAAGAACAAACTTGACCTCGACTTTGACTTTCTTTCTCTGAATCTCATTCAATGTAGGACCTGTTCCTCCATAATGAATCGAAGTCAAACATCTCACACTAACGTCAATCAACAATGAGCAAGGTAGGGGTTTTATTTGAGTGATAAAACGTTCTTTGTTTTCATTTTCTGTTTTGGAAAAAATCATTGAAGAGGTAGTAAAATTTGATGTTCATAATTCTTAATTATTGTTGAGATAAATGCTACCACCTTAAACGCGGAGGGTGTGGGCCAACCAAACATGGCTCGACCCTACCATAGTTCTTTTTTGGTGTAATTGTAGAAGTGGAGGAAGACAAAAAAGACGATGACGGATACGTAGACAACAGTGTTGCCCCCCACGGCCATGTGACGCGTGCCTCCCCCACGGCACTCTGCCCTCAACGTGATGTGCTACCTCGGGCCGAACCGACATCGTGTTGTGGCTCGCACGACCATCTGGATAAGACGCCCCGGCTCATGCCGCCTGTCGGTAACCCGTGCTGCCCCAGCTACACCACCAACTAGTCGAATCGTCCATGCCTCCACCGACTCTATGATCTTCCCATGCTCGTGGCACCCGTTGGCCTCCCGGGCTGCCCCGACTACACCACCAACTAGTCGAATCGTCCATGCCTCCACCGACTCTATGATCTTCCCATGCTCATGTCGCCTGCCTGCCTTCCAAGAAGCCCACACCAATTGGGCATCTTGCACCCCTCGCAGAGCATTGTCCTCCCGAGTCACCCGCGCCCCTCCCCAGCGCTCAGCCTCCTGAGCTGCTCACGCCCCTCACGGACACTCAACCATATGAGCTGCCTGTGACCCGCACAACACCCCATCCGCCTGGGCCGCCCACCCACCTCATGGTGCCCCAGCCTCCTGGGACATCCATGACCCTCGAGGCACTCCTTCCAGGCCGCCCTTGTGGAGCCCTTTGGGTTGATCCTCCCATGCGGTGCCCTCCGGGCTAAACTGCCATCATGCTAACTAACGGCTGGTCCATGCCCTCATGGTCGGTTCGTGCCCTCACGACCCTCCATGGTCCCGTGCGGCAAGCAGGGCGTGGCCCAGCAGGCCGGGCCAAAACCAAGGGATGAACCCAGTGGGCCTGCCCGCCCAAAAGGGCCGGCTGGCCCGAACCAGGTCATCATGAACTGGGTCGGGTCTGGTCAGTCCGATCGGGTCGGACCAGACGTGGGCCCACTACAACCATTTTTAATCTTTTGGCCATATCGTTGGAAATAGTTATCAAATTGACCAACCGTAAGAGGAAAAACTAATCATGAAGTGTGAAAATTCCCTTTTTATACCCCTCATGAGTTTAGGGTAATGTTAATATATGGTCAGGTTGGATCGTGCACGAATCCATATAGGCCCCCTGGACTAAAAGGATAATAACTCATAGACCGGATGTCCAATTGACGCGTCATCTACTGCATTAATACCCCTATGACGTGACTGACCTTTGAGATACATCATCGTAGGACATTTTGATAGTTGTAGTATTTAATAGTATCTCATGGAGTGGATCCTCCCAAAGACAAGAGTGCATAATGCGGAGACCAAGTAGTTGGTGGATAGCAGATGACTAAAAACCATTTGACTGAGAGTGACTCTAAAATCCTAGTGGGGAGTGACTTGTTGTCATGGTAGAACCACGTTGGAGGAGCACAGATGGTGATGTGGTATACCCACGATACTCAAGAGGAGGATAAACTTAGTTGGCTTTGAGGGGGAGCGCGCTTGGTGATGCGGAAGACCTACAGTAGAGAGCACCTCTTTGTGATGCAATAGACCCAATGTACTTGACAGGAGGAGTACCTTAGCAGCCCAAGGTTAGTGGGAAGCACACTTGGTGTCACAGCAGGACCAATGCACTCGATTGATTAGGAGTTCTCTCATAGACAAGGATTCGATAATGTGTTTGGGGATTTTACATGATACTACTGCTAGAAAAAAAATACTTGTTTAGCTAAGTCTCTTTTTCATTGTTTTCCTCGTGATTGAGATGGATCACTTATATCATAGGTATATGTATGTTCATATACCTAAGTAGAGATATCATTTGATTTCATTCATTCTAATTTATCCATGGTTGATTTTTGAGACCATCAGGATCTCGGGTCCATACTGTGTATTGTTATACTCACCCATGCACGGGTTATGCCCACACCTTGTTTTGATGGATGCAGACGATGGACATCACTGACTGAGGCTGAGAGTCCCAGGATAGGATGGTACCTGGAGGTAGACCTTATGAAGAGTCCGTACACCGAGGAGACAGACATACATGGAGTGCTAAGGAGGAGAGTTGTAACTACCCTTCTGTTTCGTACCATGGAAAACGATCTAGTAACTATCCCTTATTTTTACATCAATTGTGTTGTATCACAGTTGAACTTGTACTTTCCAGTAGGGATTTTATTTTGATCATTTTTAACTTTCAACAATCCTTTTTTATACATTTTTACTTGGTGTTTTGTATCTTATTGTGTGGTTGGATATGTGTGCTTACAGGTTATAATGAAAATGCCTTCCCAGTTTTATGGAATACCCCATGGTGATAGTCGCCAGCCTCTGGCATATGAAAGGAGGCTTTGGGATTAGCCACGACACGGGTCCCGAGGGACGGGTCATGATAGAGGTCAACTAAAATGATCAATAATTGAATGATTCGAATAAAATCATTGAATAAGTAAATAATAATCAATTATTCATGGTAAATTTCAGAAACACATTTTATTTATCAATAATAGGAAAATAATATAGAATTAAGAATTAATAAACTAATAATTCAATATAAATATTTATTGGTGCATGAAACTTAACCATGGATATAAAAATTAATAAAAAAATTTCATGGGATATTAATAAATAAATATATAATGTTGGAATGCATAATTATTATCATCTAAATGTAAATATTGAATATTTTTTCAAAAAAATCAAAGGGAATCAATGATTTATGCTAATACATCAATTTCAATTAATATGGCCTCATCCCAAACCTTGTTTAGTGAGTCTCATGATCCCCCCCAATGAATCTAGGGGGTATAGTGGGCCCCACCCTTCACATAATAATTCTAATTCTTTCATTAGATGAAAAGGGTGTGACATAATAAACCTAACATTCATATTGAATAATTAATGCACAAAATATTAATAATTATCGCAATTAATAAATCTAATAATAATCCATCCAGAATAAAATAGTAGATTGTAATAAAATTGTATATGCATAGTCTAACTGACCATAAAATAATATCATACATAATAAGGATGGTATTAATATTTGATATCCTCTATGTAACATAATTAAAAAACATGTTATATGTTTTTAATGAATAGAAATACCATAACATGATCATTACAATCATTATCAAGAAAAATTATATTTTAATTTTGAAAATATATATTCATAAGAGTTAAAAATATATTTTGGATATAACTGTCATTGAAAATAACCATTAAATCATAAAAAATAATTATCAAAATTATTTAATGTCTTAATGGAAAAAAATTGCTTTTAGGGCATACTTGATTAATCAATTATTCCTTTATTATTTTTAGTAAAATAAAAAAGCAATGGTTATGAAAATGACATGATGATTCCGTTCTATAAAATTTGTAAAAAAATTAAATAATTTATAATTTCATTGTTAAGTAATTTTTAAAAGATTAAAAAAAATTATATTTTAGGATATATGGGTTTGTTGAGAAAATATTTTTGATTGAAGAGTGAAATAATATTGAATTTTCCTGAAAATATTTTTTTAATAATTTTGTGTAACAACAAGTTGAAACAATGTAATGTTACTTTAAAATGTATTTTTAATAAATGTAGGTGAATAAAATATATTTATTTAATAATTTAAATATATGATATTTCTCCTAATGGATAATAAAACATAAATAATCTCTACCAATTATAAGATAGTTAAATAAAACAGTACGAAATTGGTAACTTATGAATCCTAAACCCCATACAAAAATGAAAAGAAATGAAAAATTAAATACCATGATGTTAAATAGACAAATGATATAATATATCAACGTCTCAATATATACAACATGTAAAGAAAATAATTGGTTAGTATTACATATTTCTCATATAAGTAAAAGTGTGACCTGAAACCCTTACCTCACACTTCATTTATTGTTAAACTATTTCAAAACTCATTTCTAGTGGTTTTAAACATGTAATTAAATTATAAAAATTATATAATTATTTATAATATCATATATGATACGTTTAAAACATCGTTTCACGTATTCTCTAATAATCCTTCAATATTTTCTTTATATTGGGTGTTAATTTTTGTGTTTTCTCATTCATGATTTGTCATGAATGTTTAGTTCATGAAAATTTATAATAAATACGATATATCTTAGAAAAAAATCACGAAATAACATCAAATTTCATTAAATTATTAAAATTTTTAATATAAATCATGATAGATGGTTGTGAAAAATGATTTACGTTATGATCATGTAGGCGGAAGGCCATACACTCTCATGGGTAATTAATTGATTTAATAATGGTAATTAAATAATTGAGGTATGTAATATTTAATCTATAATGAATGATCATAATATCATAATAATATTATTATTTTATTAAAAAATACTTGTATATATATATCATTAGTGTGATTGGTGATGAAAAGAGAGTAACATAGATTCTTGAATGTGATTTTCCAAATGTATACTAATGATGTATAATATTTAATTGAAAGAAATAGAAAGAATATTAAGGACATATTATTTATCCAAAATCATAATTAAGTAATTAATATTATAAGTATGTCATTTATATCAAATATAATAATTATATTTATCATAATTACATTCCATGTAAGGAGTTAGTGAAATATTAATCAAATCATTTCATGAGGTGGTTGTTTGGCGTACAAATGATTAACAGTATCACATACCTTATTGAATGGAATGTAACTCTTTTAATTTTTATAATGAATATATAGTTATTATTTTGAAAATAAATTATTATATATAATTTATATCCATCACCTCCTCCAACCAGTATATATTTTTAATGGAAAAATAAATTTCATCAATTCGTGCGATGATTTTCCTCTATTCACACGAATAATAGTTTGATAAATGGATTGATGGGTATTGTGATAGTTATAAGTAAATACCATAATATAAAAAAATATTAGTATATATAAGATACATATTTCATTATATCATAATTTATTGATAACAATTTAATGAGGTGGATGAAATAATTAAATACAAAATATTCCTAGAAAATGTAACATCTTTATCGGGTACCCTTGATAGTTTTACACAGAAAGCCATCCATGATTGGATTTATTCGTATAATAATGATTATTTAATGAGGTGATAAATTTTGGGATGTTATTTGGATATTTATCTCAAAATAGAAACTAATTTTTCTTGTGATTATGATAAGATAGTGGGTGTCCTCTTACAATTGAGGTGAGCTATATAATTTTAAATTTATTTTGAAAATGGTGTAGCAAGATTTTTCATTAAAAAATTGTGTCCATAATGTTGTTTTATCAATTAGTAGACATGGATGATTCTAAATATTTCCATATATTTAAATTTATACATTTTTATGTCATTGTGAACTTTATCTTTTCAGTTTACCCCTGAAAAATCAATTTTTACAAAAACTACGTTAAATAGTTTTTTACCATTTTTAATATTCATAATATTAAAAACTAATTTTCCCTGATTAGATGTTTGTTAAATAGTATGATTAAAATATGTAATAGATATTTGAAAAAAATATTCATATTAATTGAAAATTGAAATTTACTCCTAATTTTATCGATGTAACGAGAAAATAAGTTCTTTATGAGAAATGTTCAAAAGTATAAAAATATTTTATATTAAAAATCAATATTAAAATGATTCTAATGATATAAATTGGATAATTAGATATATATTAGAAATAATTCTACAATAAAACCAGTTTAATATCTTGTTTATTTTTATAAATAATTTCAATGATATTGTTTTTTTGAATTAAAATTATAAAATATTCAAAATTCATAAAAAATTGAACATTTTCTGTAAAATCTATAAAAATAAACAATATAATTATGAAATTTATATTAAAAAAGTTAGGATAATTTTAAAAGATAACATTTTAATCAAATTTAGAGTGATTTATTAATTATGAAGGGAAAAAAAACTAAATAACCTTATAGAAAAATATGTTTTTTAGAAAACATATCATTTTCATTAAAAGGGTTCAAAATTTATTTTTAATTAATAAAGATGTCATATATTTATTTTATACATGTTTTAATAATATAATTTTCATAATTTATTTTTTACTATTCATACATATTAATTTAATGTATAGATTAATAATATAATGTTTAAATAATAATATTTTAAATGAGTATCATATTTCATTCTAAACCAATATTGAATGCATTTCAAGATTTACATGAAATTAAATTTATTTAAATATTTTAATGTCTAGTGATGTTATAGTATCACAATACTTGTTGTTTCATTTCACATATTCAATCAAATATTATTTTCTTATTTTAATATATCATGGAGTTCTAAAAAATATATAAATAGATTTACTGAAATATATCTGATGGGATAACATGAATAAGAATATTGTAAAAAATATATATCTATGATAAATATTAAAACCATTATATGTTGAAAAATAAAATTCTATGAGTTTTATCAAACAATTTACCATACTTGTGTAGAAATGGGAAAACATAACCATAGATATATTATTAGCACTCACAAGGACATATAAAGGATATAAGTCTATCTATGCAGTATTCAATTACCCAAAAAATTAATAAATATTCTTTTATAGGATGGAATATTTCTCACTTCAACAACTATCAATGATATACATTCCAAATGATGAAACTATAAGGAGTTCCACTTTCTGTTATATCTGGTCATGATCAGATAATTACATTAAGGATCAAGAGAAGAATTCAGAAAGCGTAGTATAATGAGATGAGTATTATTAGTTCCTATTACCATGTGATGGAAAGTTAGTTTTAGATATATATAAAATATCTAGATAATATATTGATATATTTTTCAATGGATTTTAATTATGTTTTTTGGTAAATTCCTTATCTATGTATGGCTCTCTAAAAAATTCAAATATATTACTGCATTCAAATATAACCTTATGAGTATCTGTATGGGAAACTATATTAGATTCAGATATATTAGAATGAAGATAGATAATATAAATTGAGGGGATGTAATCTTATCTATGAGATAAAAATAATGGTCATTCCATTCTTAATAATATGATATTGTCACAATGTTGATAGAAAATTTTGGAAGGTAATAATCGATGAGTTATTAAGATTGATGTTGGAGATAATTTATTCCTTTATATTAATACATGGAATAGAGTAATAATGTTTTAGAAAAATAGAATTATTATTCTAGTATACAATTGACACTTTGCGATTATTGTTCACAATATAGTGGTTCTTTAATGACCCTCATATTAACCGAACCAATATAACGTTCATGATGTGTTCAATGTATCTATCATTACAAGTACATCTAAAAATAAAAATATGTTCTAGATATAAAGGTTATTCCATTGGATAAGAAACATCTATGTGCTAAGAGGTAGGAGATTATAATAGATCATAGACAAAAATATGTACAAGACCAGACAATTCACCTAGTGGATTTAATGTGTAAGAACCAAATGATTGTGTAAGAAACATGGAACCAGAAATACGATGAGATATATGTACCTTCATCTGTTATAAAAAATCAAATTAAATTTTTGCAGTGAAATTTATAATGGAGATAAGAATGTAATGACCCAATTTTTTATTAATAAATTTCCATCATTAAATGACTAAATACCTTATTAAGAAATAATATTAAAGAAAATACATCCTCTAGTTTGGTTATTCTATACTCCTATGTGATATATTTGATCTAAATTAAAAGATATCTAAAATCAAAACACCTAATAGTATAGTTATTTCATATTGAAACTAATATTATTATATAGTTATAGTTATGATACTTCTAATTAATTTAGAAAGAATACGCAATTCACTCTATCAAAAAGATTTTACCCAATTAAGACAACTTATTAGAGCATACACGTGATATGGAATCATTTTAAGTTTCTCTTGGCCAAAATAGAAGCCAAGATTCAATAACTAAAAGTTAATTGTATCCATTTGTGGTCAAAGATAATGCTTATCAAAATTACATAACAAAACATGTTCATTGAAACATCCCATGAATGAATCACCATTATACAACTATCCATTATGGAAAAAGATAATTTAATAAGGAGTTATATATATAAATCATATTAGTATGATTAACTATAAACTTTTATTATTATTAAACAATGTTTTTTATAATTATCACATTTTACTATTACTTTATAAATAATTACATAATTATTTTGACAAGAATTAATTTAATGTTTTGATGAAATACGAATTGTTTTTTTAAATATATATTTCCATCCAGGTGTCACCATTTTATTAATTCAAAATTTTCCAAATAAAAAATATTTTATTAAAATAATATTACACATTAAATTTTATTTAAATGTAAATGATAATATTACATTATGAAGTCTTTTATAATTTTTATATTGGTAAGAAAAATCCATTATCAAAAAATCCCTTTAATATTTAAATAATTTTGAATTTTTATTTCAATATGTAAATTATGATATTTATATTTTTTTAGGAATTAAATACAATTTTTCAAATAATCATGTCAACATTATCCAACGGTGAATTTTACATAAATTTTAAGACAATTTATATTTTTCCAAAAAATTAAATATATTATAAACATTTTGTTTGAATCGTGACATCATAAAATACCAATATATATATTATAAATACTCTAATGTGTATCAACATGAAAATTATTTTTCCAATTTAATTTTTATTTTAAATTTTATCGAATAATTTTTTCAGCTATTAATGAATACTGATAAATGTAAATTATTTTTTAAGGTGAAAAAAATATTTCTTCATGAACATGATACAATTCTACATCATCATGTTGAATTATATAAATGAGTTCATTGAATAATAATATAAAATATGTAATTCATCTCTTATTAATTTAAAAATCCATTTAAAATCCTATTAGAAGTTCTATGGATTTGATTATTTTAACCAATAGATTAGAAAAAAACTATATTTTCGAACTATTCAATATTTCATCACCCTTTTACTATAAAACCTACAAAATTAATCATTTCACTAAACTAAAAACCCGATCAAGCTTAATTTACTAATCCTTTAACATTCTATATCACTCTAAAGGTGTTCAAATGCTCTTATAATGTGGTTTCCAATTTTTTAGAAGCACCATATCATTTGAATCAATCTTCTCCTTGTCCACATTATTAAATATAGGTCATTATATTATTCATTTTTATTTAAAATTATCAATTTTTGGATTTCATTTCATACATCCCCCTTAAATTCCATGTTATATCCATATGATGATAGTCCCCTTTTTTCTAATGAAACCCTTCTAAGTATATTTATGAATTCTTATTATCCTAGAAAAATTAACCAATTATTTTCCATGAGAATAATTTATATAGTGATTTCCCATTACCATTTCCACATAAGGTTTTTCACCAATATGTTTCTATCCTTCCCTTATTGGGCAATTCCATGTATTAATTCCACACCCCTTAATCATGGGAATAAATTATTTATATAAATTTTTTTGTCGTACAACCATTGTGGAACACATATACATTTTCATGATATTAATGTGAGGTGTGGGTATTAAATTATATATATCTCTATTTTATGGGTTAATGGATTTATATTGTGATATATATTTTATGAATCAGGTGATTTTATCCAAAGCGATTTTTTAATTTTATCAATATATATATTTTAGTTATGTTTATGATAACTTATTTTATATTGTTTCCAAATTCTCACAATGCCTTATTTTTTATCATAATATATAATGATTTGATGTTAATTATTATGAATATCGCCACTATAATGTTACCTTTATATAAATCTTGACTCACATTTATTTATTTAGCTTATTCTATTCTTTTATTATTCCCTAACTGATATTTATAATTCCCCCATTTCTTTTGAATGTTCCAAGATATTCTATATTGTTATTGTAGAGAAAGGGAGTTTTAACTGAATGTTGTGGAGTTATTAGAAATTTTTTATACGCATGATTCATGTAATTTCGAAAAGTAACTACTTTCATAAATAATCTACTCCTAATTATATTATCTTATTGTATTATGTTTTGAATTATGTAATAAATAATGAATTATATTGTATGAAAATATTTTTTGTCATACAAAGCATAAACACTAAAAATAAAAAATAGTCATCATTCCCACTCACTTGTTAACTAACATTACATAGTATATTGTATGAATTACCCTTAGATAATAGTCCTAATAAGATAATAAAAATTGAAATAAAAAATAATTCCTACAATGTATGATTTATTGGTGATGTAATTCTCTTATGGAGTTGTATATGTCAACGATTAAATAATTTTGATCGAACCATTATATTCATATTTAAATGTGTATATGTCCATGTAATAAATTAAATTCATTATTTTTTATATTATATTAACCTATGTATACTATGGGAGAAATGGTTCACTTATATTTTGAAACCATCCAATTATGTTAATCTGTATGATGGTTCTGGAATATATCAGTATGTGTCGAGGTATGACAAATAATGTCACACCATAAAAATCATGGTCTTCTACTAGAGGCCAGGTTTTATTGTTTCATCATTTTTTATTCATGTAATTTATTATTTTCAAGTCAAAATTACATAATTTATGATGTGAATGAAACTTTGAAGAGGAGACCACATGGCCTTAACTTCCTTAGTCCCCATTGACCCTCTTTATCTTGTATTGTGAATTCTCTATATACATTATCCACATTTGTAATAAAACATCTTATTACTAGTGTATGATATGAATGCACAATATTGATTGTTTTTAATGACATGTCCAATTCAATAAATAATTTACAATATCATTAATCAACCTTAAACTATCCCAGATCATGGAGAAATAACTTCATCATGAATTTTATCTCTTTTTGTTTGTTATTTATTACAATTTTTCACACGTATCCTACCATAAATAAATATAACAAACAATATAGATATTGAATTATCAATTAAATTATTCAAACAACTATATCAAATGTAATTAATTATTCATGAAATGTATTCATAATAGATATATTCATATATATTTCCAAGGTGGTTGAGATCAACAACATCCATTAGTCTGATTTACTTAACACAATAACATTTAGTAGGGAATTTATAGAATCCTTATAATGAAAAATACGACATGAAGGGTAGCGTGAAACTTTCCTTGCATTGTGATTGATAAAAAATTATATTTTGAAATTATCTAGGGGAAAAAAATGGAAGATATGTTTATTTACATTCATCAGTTCATAATGGAATGTTAGAGTCAAAAAAGGTTTTATACAGATAATCATTGAGGATATATAGATTTTAGTGTAATGGAAATGGTATTTCTAGGGATATGAGCTTTGAATAATGTTATGATATTGATAATTAATTGAATTTAGTGTAATATAATTTCTGTCTATTTGAATTTCATTATCATATCATGATGGAAGTAGATCACATGGCGCTTACACTGAATATGTATCAAGTACATGATGTGTAAATTGTAGCACTCATAATGAATTTGATACTTGAACATTTACAAGTTTTGAACTCATTGGATATCCCACTCCATAAATATATCTCTTATGAGTAATAGTAATTTGATATTATATTTCACTAAAGTAAAATGTTGTAGCACAATATCACTCACCAATTCATCATTTTGTGTGGAAACATGAAATTTGGGGAAGATATGTGTGAACAATAGGATTTAAGGAAAAAAAATATATATTCCATTTATTGAATCGATATGTTCAGATTTAGAGATATATGTTCTTGTAATATGATTTATAATCTAAATAACCAGAGTATTATTTTATGTTTCTCTTTAATCCAACATAAATTTCATTGATAGATTCATTTACACATAACACCATATTTAAACTAACTGTAGTATACTATTGAATTATTATTATGTGACGATTATCCCCAAGACATTTGAAGGGTTTGTTTTTTTTCGGATTAACTAATTTAAGAAAAAAAAATATTTTAACAATATATATCATTAAAAAATTAGTTATCTATAACATTCCATCATTTTTAATGGGATCACAACCTGTTAGAGTGTACAAGATATGCAACATAGAGCATTTTTTAAAAAATAAATAATATAATTTAAAATTAACCATTATAGCATAGCCATAAAATTTAATTGTATGAATTGGAATAATAAATTTATAAAATAAATATAAGTTTCTAACTAAATATGAATGACGTGGTATTTTCTTAGAAAATAATCACAAAATTGATAGTATCATTATTTTATTCTTCAACAAATAAGCTTTCTTCAAAAATGTGTTTTTCATTCTATTTTTGTCTGACTATTAGAAATAATAAATAATGGGAAAAAATTGTTTTAAAAGTTCATTTCCAATTTTAATATCATCATATCAAAATTATCATAAAATAGTTTTTTGATAATTTTCTGAAAATATTTATTTTTTCAATGAATAGTGAAAAAATGATTTATGTTGACAGTCATATTTTAATTTAGTGTATTTAAACTGTCAAAATATTTTTTTAATTTGATTTAATTATTTTTAGATCATTTTATTCTAAAATAATCATGTTTTTTAAATGAATTTTACAATTTATTTTTATAGAAAACATATTATATTTATAGGGGTCATTTTTGAGGGAATTGTTTTTCTTGGGAATTGAGGGTATGGTTTTAAATTTAAATTTGAACATAGTTTTTCTAAAATTTTGAAATATGTATTCAATATTTTAAATTAGTAGGTTTGAATATTATAAATATGTCCCTTTTATATTTTGTAAAATATGAACATTGACAAAGGCAACGCGCACCATATGCCAGCGATCCTCTTGTCCCCTCGACTCCGTGTGGAACTGGCCCAAGCCCAAGGGTTGGCCACCTTGGGCCTAGCTGGGGACGTGCGGTGCGCAGGTGGGCAGGCCGGCTCAATACCTCGTTTCCCAACAACACGTTTGGATATATATGGAGATGGCGAGCAGCGCGGAACGCTCCCTGGCTTCTCGATATGTCGATTAGGGTTTGCATCCTCCGTCTTCAACATCAATGGCAGAATTTCTCGCACAAGGGCGTTTCAATTCTCATAAACTCCAGGCAGCATCAGCGCTCGTAAATCGAAAATCTTCGGATTCGAATAGAAATGAGGTCAGTTCTCATAACCGCAACTTTACTTCCTTCAAAGCTTCGAATGCTGGTATTTGTAGGAAAGGCACAATAGCTCACGTCAAAGCTTATATAGACGCTATATCAGAAAGACTGGAGATGGGGGCGCACTCTATCATTGCCAGACTCATCTTTCCGAAAGGCTCTACGCCATGGAAGCTTGAACTTCTAATACAACGCTTGACGGAAGTCTGGGGTTTCGACTCCTGGAAATGTATCTCCTTAGGGAAAGGGTTTTACCACATCTTATTTCCATCCGAAGACCTTAAGATGCATGCCTGGGGTCACGACTCTATCTCCTTCAAGCCTGGAGCATTGCATATCTGAGAATGGGACAGAAGCTTTAACCCCCTAGAAATAGGAAATACGACGGTTCAGACTTGGGTGAAGGTATTTGGTCTAAATTGGATCCTTTGGCACCCTCGCATTCTATATGATATTGCTCTAGCAATGGGATTTCCAATCAAATTGGACAAGGAAACGGAAGCTTCCAGGTATGGACACTATGCCAGGTTCTTAGTTGAAATTGATCTTTGTTCTACATTAATTGATAAGGTCTTTCTCTCTACTAATGTTGAAGAATTGGAACTGAAAATTGAATATGAAAACCTCCCAAAGTTTTTCCCAGACTGTAAGACTATAGGTCATGAGTCTTAAAATTGTAGAAGATCAATTGTTTGTGCTTCCTGTGCTAAACGTGGGCATGATATGCATTCCTGCTTCAAAAAATCATATCACCAGAAGACCAATAGCTCTGGTTTAACTACACAGACTGCTGGTTTTAATGGGGATGTCTTGATTTCTGTTAATACTGCTCAGACGATGTCTGTTCCTTATGTCCAATGTGATCTTGAAAATAATCAAAAGAAGGTTGTTTCACCTCCGCCTATTGCTATGCATAATACTCTGGCAGATAACACAGCAGATCATATTGTGGATCCACCTTTTCTGCATGATCAACCTCAGTCGATCACTGGCCAGCATGGCACTCGGTCTTGGGCTGATATTGCTGAGCACGGGGGGAATTGTGAGACTCATATTGCCAAGGACCTCACTCAGGATCCGGCAAAGGTGGGGTCACTGTTTCCCAGACCCCCCTGCCCAAGGTTCAAGATGATTCTTTTTTGGTGAAAGTAGTTTCTTCCTCCTCTGACACACATACTTGTGATGATAAAAAACCTGGAAAAATGCCTTTGTATCCAACTTCTGATCCCACTGTGGCTGTTCCTCCTGGAGTTGATATGTTTCCCTCAAAAGAATTCCATCTTTCTGAGGGGGATATGGGGGATTCATCACCCAAGTTTCCCTCACCTGGCAAGGATGATAGGCAGACCTCTTCTCATGAGCATGTGAGAAATTCTAATTCTCCATGTAGTGTTGCAGGTCAGTTAGAGGCTGTAGTTGTTGACCCTCCTCAGAAAGAGGTGGAAACCACGACTTTGCACCCCCCCAAAGCTGCTGGAAAATCAGCAGATGACAGAGGATCCCCACATGACAAACTTCTCTAAACCTTTTGTAGTGGCTGTTGAAGACTCAATCACTCCGACTAATGATGTGGTTGAAAACACCTCGGTCACTCCAGCGGGGAAGGTGAGTAACACCTTGAAAGAATCATCTATTATCTCTACACTGGATGTGCAGGAGACAGAATAGAAAACAGATAAACCAAGAAAAGGTCACCAAAAAGATGGAGATGATGAAGGTACTTGGTAACAAGTCAGAACCAGAAGTCAAAAAAGGGTAGGAAAGGAGGCCTTGAAGATGAAGGAGGAAGTGCAAGCTGACAGCTCGGATGAAGATGTAGAATCGTTGCTACAGCAAGCCAAGGAGCATGAAAGCCACTATACGAGAGGAAGAGGTCGAAGGCATATTAGTGCCAAAACATGGAACGAATGGAGAGAGAAAGAAAGATTAATTGCTGACAAGATAAGGAAAATGATTGGTTCACCGGGACAGGGAACTTGATGTATTATCCTTCATGTTGACTTCAGTGTTCTCCTTTGACTTTCTTTTAATATAATATTTTGGGGCCTAGCCCCACCTTTCTAAAAAAAATTATTATAATTTCATGTTTTGATAATTTTGAAGAGTTATCCTCTCATCTCTCATAAAATTGAACCTCTTCATGGCAATCCTACAAACAAATAACCTGATTTGGTTTGTAAAATTCCCCAAAAAATCATTTCTTATAACCCCATTCCACATTATATAGGTATTTTTGAATGAATAACAATAAAATTAAAATCCATAAGTTGTTAAGGAAATACATTTTTTCTAAGTAATAGGTATTATTTTTATCTATATGTCTTATAATTTATTATTCTTCCACAACCAAATAAAATTATTAATATTTTTTCAAGTAATATCTCTATTACCCTCCAAATAAATTTATTTTATTATGATAATAATAGAAATTAAATAAATATATTCCCCTATTAAATCGGATATGAAATCAGCATTTTTTTGTATGTGTGGACTACCACCTCCACAATGTGATGTCATTTATTTTCATCACCAGAACCCATGTATAATAAATATAAGATTTTTTATATAAATTAATATAAATATAAAATTATTATCATTATGGAATTATAAAACACTATTTTGTTTTTGTATGGATCATTGAAATTTGAAACACTAGTCATGGGTGCGTAAGGTATATTGTCTCCATGATTTACATGCACTTCATTTTCAAAAAAACATACCAAATGGTTTAAATTAAAATTGTAATTTATCTATAATAATGATAATGATTTCATTATTATAATTATAGATATTGTGTAATAAGTATCTCTTTTATCATAGTCCACACACTTAATATATATTGGACTTCTGAAAAAAATATCATCGAAACATACTACATGAACTTAATTAAATTGAAAATTTATATAACATAGTAATATGTTATATACATAAGAAAATAAAATTGAATATTTTATTAGGATATATAATAAATAAAATATTATCATTATTGTAGTAAATAAAGGACATATGTGATAAATATTAATAACGTTAAGGGAATTATTAATGTATTTTTCACTCTTTGAGGAAAACCTATACATTATATAGTATGTCATGCTGTAATAATGTGAGAGATGGGTTTATTAAAATATTTTTTATTGAAACAATTTATTTTATATTCATAACGAATAAAAATAATTGATTCAATTTATTACAATTCACTTCCAGGAGATGATATTTTTAAGGGTCTATTTCACTAAATAAACATTTTTATAATTGTGTTGATGATTTATTTTTTAAATTGATCCTATTCATGACCATGATATCAAAATAAAATTAATGAATGTGATATTATGGAGATGAATGATTTAAAAGGTTAATTTTTTTTCTCATAATTATTTTAAAAATGTGTATTTTATTGTTTTATGTAAGAAAAAGTATGTTAAAAAACTCTATTAATGTATTTATTTCATTTTTAACATAGGTTGAAAACAGAGGTTTTTTAAATTATACGTTATTAGATGATATTACTCACATCATGGCACCTCAATGATTTTTTATTTCCATTATATTTCATAGAAATTATTTTCAATGAAAAAATTTTTATTTACTTTTTGATTTGTTTATGTGTATTAAAAATGATTATATAGAAAAAGTGTATTTTGTTTATGAAAGTGTTTTTTACATGGGTTTAAAAGATATTTTTCAATTGTTTTATTCATTATATGGTCATTGAAAATTCATTATTAAGTATTTAACCCCTTATCACTCATTATATGATAGGTTGATCTCTATAATAGTACATGATATGATTGGTGGAGAGTCATTATACCTCAACATATTACTGGTGAGTGCCATTATTGAACATTGGTGAATTAGGATCACAATAAATGGATGTTGATGGTATGTTTTTTATGTTATAATTAAATTAAAAGTGTGGTATAGAAATAATGTCACATTGTACATACAAAAATATTCATTTATTGTTAATCTATGTATTGGGAAATAAATTTATTTCAAATATTTAATATAATGATATATTTGTATGCATAATGATTATTGTTTTGGAAAAAAGGTAAGTCATTTAGAAAATTATTTTAATAGGATTTCATGTTTTTCATTGGACTAACAATTTCCACTATTTTATGTCCCTTATTGAGCTTTTTCTGTTCATACCATGTATTAATTTTTTTCCATATTTAATAATAAATGGTTGGGACATGGATGGGGTTAAAATAAAAATTATAATAATTATCTTGAATATAACCCTATTTTTATTTAAATTTTATTTTCTGATGTAATAAATGGATATGAAGTATAAGTGTCCACTTATAATCTATGAGTTTACTTTCTAAATGACATTCCTAATTCTTTAAAACTACAAACCAAGAGAATCATATCATTTTTTTGAAATATAATTATAGTTCCAAACAATAGAATATGTAATGCATATTGATAGGTCCTTATAGTTTAAATCAAAGGGGGTTCTATATATCATTGGAGATATATATGATTTTTTTCAATGTTATGTTAGGAGTTATGGTTATCATCATTGGTATATAATTTTATAATTGATCATATGATCAATGACATAGATACCCACTTTTTATGAATTGTGTTATGAAATTTTTAGTTGACTAATGATATTTTGGGAGGCATATATTATTTAGGTTATTATGTGTTATTAATTTTTGGGAATAAGAAGAAAAGTTTTATGATATCTGTAACATCCCAAGATTTTATTGTACATTGTCTTATTAAAGTAATTCAATATCATGCACTACATGCAAGACTGAGTTCTTGTGCACCAAAACTTATCAAACTAGCCATTAAATACGCTTTTATGAATAATATTAACTTAATTTTGAATTTTATATACTCTATAAAATATTAACATCCATATTATGTGTTTCATCGACATAATAAATGAAAAAATTTATTTTTTAGATAAAAGAAGTATTTTTAAAAAATGTAATTTACCCCCCTTTTAAAAGAGAACCCTTTTTAAAACCCAAATTTGAATCTTTTATATATTCAAATTATTGAAATTATATTATTCTTTTGAAGATTCATAAAAAAGTTTAGCTTGGATAAATTTTTGATACTTTTCTGATAACATTAATATTTTTAAGAATAAGGAAAAATACAATGTTTTAATTGAAAACAATATTTTTAATTGAAAAATTTTATATTGCTAAAATATGAATTTGAAAGGTTTTTATGTATATTTAGATTATATTTTAATAATTTAATACAATTTTTGTCATTATAATTAATTTTACATTTAAATTTTTCATAAAAACATGTCAATATTTTGATAGTTTTTAAATTTCTAAAAACCCGCTTTTTGGTTTTGACAATGAGAATTAATTTTAAATTAATAAACGAAACTTCTATGTTTAGAATTTGGTAAAATAGACTATATTTTTGAATTATAAAAATCAAAATTACATAGAGAGAATTTTTGGTATTTTTATTAAAACATACAATTTTTGATGAATAGTGAAGAACACTGCATTATTATTTAAAACCGGCATTTTATTTAAATAATTATTTATTTTAATTAAATTTTTTTAAACTAAAATTGATATATAATTCATATATAAGTTCAATTTAATTAATTTGAGTAAGTTTATAATAAAAATAGATGTATTACATTTTATTGACCTTTCTAACCTCTTTTACCCACCTTCTAGGCACGTTAGTAAACTTTCCTAAAAAATAATTTTACCAAATCTGTGAGTTGAATTTCAAAAATCTGAGAGACACGACTGAAATAAGTAAGTAAAATGTGATTCAATAAGATGAAAATAATTTTTGGTGAATATTAATTTTTGACATTTATTAACCATAGTTAAATGTAAATAGGGCAATTAAAGGTAAAAATGATATCATAATTACTGTTACACATATCATAATTCTATTGGATAAGTATAATTCGACCAAAACAACCTTAGGAATAAAATATCATCATCATTGGTCCACTTCAATTAGATTAAAATATTTATATATTTTTTATTTAAAGATGAGTTAAAATATTTAAATTCAATGTTTAATTACTAATCCATTTTTAATATAGAGTTACACACAATATAAATTTGATTATAAATATTCAATATAAATAAAAAAAGATTTCCTAAATAAGTATATTTTATTTATAATTTTTAGAATTTATATAATTTAATTTATTTATGATACAATGATGATACAATAATTACATTATTATAGAAATATTAGAATAATATATATTATAAATATCCAAATTAATGTAAATTGAGACATATGATGTATTCAACTAATTTTACAGGTTAATATGACATGCCAGGGTGGGTAAAATAAATTTTATTTCAAGTGATAATGTTTTTAAATATTTCAAAAAAATAAAATATTAAATTGTTCCAATATTGAGTCCTTACTTTGATCATAAATCCAACCCAGGGATCCCTTTGATAAAATTAAATGAAAGAACCTGAAGAACAGGTAAATATTTAATCACCTCTTTGAAGTTCTTTTATTCTTCCACTTACTCTTTATTTAATGATTACATTATAAAATAAAAACTCCAATATTTTCAATATACTGTGATTTTATTAAAAAAAATTACAAAAATATTCATTATTCTACCAATCATGTGAATGAAAAATTCACCAAAAGTGCATACATACGACTTACTGTCTCCAAGTCGTGGTGTATTTTGTTATTCAAACACTACATTATTTGGATGGGTATAATAATGAGTATTAATGATGTAAATAATAAAAATAAAATATTAATTTTTCCTTATATATGATATATCATCAATTTACATATGTTTTCACCATCAATATAATGATATTGTCGTTCATTCGTACGTACAGATTACCGTCTCCACGAAGCGATGAGATTCATTCCCACGATCACCATTCAATGATGATTATAAATATATATATTATTAATATGTATTTAATATATGACATAATAATTCTACAAGATATATATATATATATGTGTGTGTGTGTGTGTGTACTTTCATATGTCTTATTCACTTACTTTTGTTTAGTACGATACGAAAACAGAAACAATGTTTATGCATACGTACGGCCTACCATCTCAATAAATGGTTCCTTACATTTAAAATATATATCTATTATAAATATTTATATTCTAAATATATATAATATATTATTCATGTTTGATTTTCTTGATGTATTTAAAATGTGATCTAAATGATAAAATCAAGAATAAAAAGTTAAAACATGAACAATAAAGAAAGATATTATTTCCGAAAATGTTAATTTAACATGGAAATAACTATTAAATGGATAATGTGATTTCATAAATTAATCATGTATGATATAATTAATATGAATATGGTTCTGGTATAATTAAATTACATACTATGGTCATTATATAGGGGTTTAGATGTACCCTCGACCAAAGGAAAGTACAAGGTAATGGTTAATTTTACAATCTCTTTATTATCTGAGGGTGTTTTAAAAAAGTTTATAAAGGGACATATTTATTATCCATGTCCATGTTTTATAAAAGTGTCTTAAAAGGGATTCTTTTTAAAGAAATTTATTTACTAAAACAACATTTCCATGTTTTTATAGATATATTCATCTTATCCTTTAACATTGATGTCCATGTTTTCAAAATGGTTTTAAGGGTTTATTGATATGGACATTAATGTTTGAAATTTTTAATTTCATTCAAAGGATTAAAAGTGTTCTGGAAAACATTGATTCAAAACTATCTTTTAATTGACTTTGTTTATAAATTATCTGACTTTTATATGATTTCATGAAAACGGATATTTTCCTTAATGATTTTTACTGATCATTTTCAACTATGTCAATAACATTTATAGGATATAATTCATGACCGAGGTTCATTTATTATGATACAAATTTTCAATATTATATTTAAGGATTTGTGATATGTTTGACAGTGGATGTGTTATTTTTATACCATTCATAGCTTTTAAGTAAATAATTGACTTTTCAAATGCTATTTTTAATAAGAATATTTATGTTATGCTTAATGATTTTTATATGGGGAATGCATTGGATATAGTTAGTGACATGTGGATCCTGCTATAGCTCCTCGGTTCATCAATAGGTCTCATTAGGCAAACTACTATCTTGGCACAAGGCCTTGAAAAAATTTTGTTTTTATAATTGGCACAAGGCCATGACTATGTGGTTATTATGTCTGGAATTATACATTATATCATTATGAAAGTGGCTATTGATATTTCCTGTGATTATTAGACTACTAGAAAATCAATGCAAATAAGTAAATGGCAATTTTTTATCATATTAATTCCATATTATGCGGAAGATTTTGTTAAAAATTATTTTGTTTTAGTCTTATACATTACTGTAAATGTTTATGCTTATTTAATAATGATTCCTCTATATTTTTATCCTAACTGAGCTTCTCAGCTCAACCAATTCTATGTTTTATTTTTCCTAGGATGTAAATTTTATTTTATGGTTGACTTGTATGGAGAGGCTATGGATATAAGTATATTCAAAAGACGAAAAATGTTGTTTACATTTTTCATTTTAAAATGTAATGTAACTTTAACGTGGGTAATATATTTTCCAATACTGCTATATTGATATATCCTTCAGGACATGATTCCTTATGATCATGCCAATTCTTTTTAATAATGCACCGAATTTGGTTAACTAGGGTCGGAGCGTTACAGTTAGTATCAGAGGAATTTTAGTAAAAATCTTGAAATCTAGACTTAGATAAACCTTAATTAGAGCTCATTACCATAAGATAGACTTTGAGGATTAGTATATAAGAACTTTATAGAATTTTGGTAATGTAGAGAATTTTTTAATTTTCCATGAAATACATCCCTGTCTGTATATGAGCAAGTATAGGAAGCTTTGGCGCAGATGTACCTAGGAGTGAAAAATCCGACAAGGAGATTCGGGCTTGACCCGAGGTATCTTGGTACACAAAAATGGGCATTTCTTCACTCTTGTTTATGACACTCTCAGGGGATATGCTTATAATAATTCACATTTTCTTTATAAGCCATTATGAAGGATTAAGAAGTAAATACTTCCTCAAAGAAATCATTTTATGATTATAGTTTATATGCATAATCATTTGAATTTATGATAGATATTTTATAAGTTTGGAATTATGCATTTCAATTCAAAAACTAACCTAGTGTATTCCATTATTTAGAAATGGTGCCAAGTAGAAGGACAGAGAATTCTATCAATACGGATGATCAAAAGATTAAGAAGGATGATATCTTTCATTTTATTAACTGAACATTTAACAGGGAAATATCCTCCAACATATTCTCGTCATATGAATAAATAGTATCATGTGTTAATAAGATAAGTAAAAAAGTATCTATGTCATATGTAATTGAACGGAAGCAAGAGAAGAAAAAGATAGAAGACAGAAAAATCGATAATGGGAAGAGGGTTAAGAAGAATTTTCCCATATGTGATAACTGTGGAAAGAATCACGATGATAAATTCGTTAAGAGAATGGGAGTTTGTTATAAGTGTGGATAAAAATTACATAATGTACGTGACTGAAAGGTTAAGAGAAAGGTTTAATATGTACAATGCTTCATCTGCAAAGAGTTGGGACACTACATGAAGCAATGTCTACATCATCAAAGTATATCCCAAAAGCTGTTATGGGATAATAACAATGTTATGATACTACCAAATATGATGAGGAATGATTGGATTTCCTATGTTGTTATTAATGTATTGTGTCATTTGAGTGTAGTATTAATGATGTACATGTTATAAAAATTATAGAGTATAAAAGGAATGTACTATAGTATTATTTCATTAAAGACATGAGATGGTGTGGAACCATGAAAAGTGACTCAATAGAATGTTATATTTCTTCTCACAATATATGGTTGAGAGAAAGATAAACCATAATATGCTTCTAATACCGATGTATTTATTTTGGAATAATATATGATTGATTTGGATAAATTATATTGGATATTATTGACTTCCTGGAAACTGATTAATGATGTGTATATTCCATCGTTATTGGAGTTTTCAACATCTTTGGATAGATGGAGTGTATCTAGTATTATATAGTTAATAATGGAGCATGAATGCAGCCAATAAGGTTTTATGGTAATTCAGGTTGTTATAGTGTTTTAAAAGAATACATGATAAAGTTATTCACATGTTATTTTATGGAAAATGTTCATCATATTGTTTCTGTTCCATATAAATTTTGGATTTTGAGTTTGGATAGAAGTATTTTGGATAAGTATAATAGTTGTAATGGATTGGTTTTTACATTAGATACTATTATTATGGTTAAAATGTCTCTTAAATTTATTTTTGGATTGTTATAAAAATGAAAACTCAGAGGTCAAGTGACAAACCATCACGTCCGGCAATGTCGTGAGACATGAACCTGCAACTGAGGGGTGTCAATGGTGGATCATCTACCACTAGCATATGTTACGTCCTGGTTTGTAAATTGTAGTTATTTTTAAATAGTATGACAAATAAATAATAAATTTATTAATTTTTAAACCCTATATGACTATAATAAATAAAATATTTTTGAATAATATTATCTTTTTTGCGTGAAATATGAGTTTTTGGTAGGTATTAGTTGAAGGATTAAACTCTACTTGTCGCATATATTTTTTCCCTATTAATATATGAATAAATTAATTATTAAATTTTATTGAGGGGATCATGAAACCAAAAAATTTGTTATGTTAATAAATTATGTTTTCTTGAACCAATTATATTTTAAATCATCATAGATGATGGATTTGAGTCCCTCAATTTGACACTAGTTTGGAATTTTTTACATCAATCACTCACTATTAGTATTTATGTTTTTCATCAAATTATGTGTCTCTAATTTCAACCAATGTACTCTTAATCGAGGTCATAATTTGGTGGTGAATTTTTTATTCCATTTCCCCCTTATTAAGACTAAATTTGATTAACCCAATTTCTAATGTTGGTTTTCTAAAAGGTATTATTATATTTTTAACCTTTTATTTTCAAAGAACAATTTCAAATTGTTAGGATGAAATTTATTAATTGAGGGGAGAATGTAGCACCCCAAGATTTGATTGTATGTTGTCTCATTAAAGTAATTCAATAAACTAATCTACATGCTATACCGAATCATATATACTCTATATAATTTTAACATCCATATTATGTGTTTTGTAGACATAATATAAGAACAAATTCATTTTTTAGATAAAATAAGTATTTTTTAAAAAATAAAATTTTAAAACCTTTTAATGGAAAACCCTTTTTAAAACCAATATTTGAAACTTTTATATATTAAATTTAATGAAATTAAATTCTTTTTTATAATAGGCACATAAAAAATATTTTTGGATAATTTTTTTTACTTTTTCGATAACTTTCATATTTTGACAAATAGTGAAAAAATACAATGTTTTAATTGAAATCTACATTTTTAATGGAAATGAGTTATAGTGTCAAATTATGAATTTGAAAGTTTTTGATGTATAATTATATTATATTTTAATCATTTAATACACTTCATGTCATAATAAGTAATTTCACATTTAAATTTGACAGTATTTTCGTTTTAAAAACATACTTTTTGGTTTTGACAATAGGATTTAAATTTAAAATAATTAATTCAACTTCTATTTTTTTAATTTTGTATAATATATTTCATTTTTTAATTTTAAATATAAAAATTAGCTTAGGGAGAATTTTTGATATTTTTATTGAAACATTCAATTTTTGATGAATAGTGAAAACACAACATTATTATTCCAAACTGACATTTTATTTAAATAATTATTTATTTTAAATTAATATACTTTTAGTCTAAATAGATATATAATACCTATATAATTTCTATGTAATTAATTCGAGTAACATTATAATAAAATGAGATGTATATAAAGTTTATTGAACATTTTAACCTCTTTTACCCACCTTCTAGGAATGTTAGCAAATTTCCATAAAACATAATTTTATAATTTCTAGGAGATGAATTTCATAAATATGACAGACACAAGTGAAATCAGTATTTAATGTGTGATTTAATATGATAAAAATATTTTTCTAGAATAGCAACTTTTGACTTTAATTTAACACGGTTAAAAGTTAAATGAGTAATTAAAGGTGAAGATGATATAATAATTACCCTAATACATGTTATAATTATATATTATATGTTCAATTCGACAAAACACAACCTTATTTATAAAATATGATCCTTTTCTTCCCTTTGGATAAGATTAGGACACTTATAATTATTTTATTTAAAGATGATTTAAATAAGTTAAATTCATTGTTTAATAAGGAAACCATTTTTAATATAGGGTTAGAAACAATATTTATTTGACTATAAATATTAATTATAAAGATAAAAATAATTCCTATATAATTTTATTTTATTTATAATTTTTATCCATTAAATAATTTAATTTATTTAGGACACAATGACAATGCAGTAATTACCATATTAATGAAATATTAAAATAATTGATATTATAAATATCCAAAGAAATGTAAATTGAGAATTATGTCGAATTACACTCATTTAAAATGTTAATATGAGTTTTAAGGGTTTTTTACATAAATTTTATTTGATTTTATAATGTTTTTATGGCTTTCAAAAAAATCAAAAACTAAATAGTGTCAAATTTGACATAATTGTGTTTTTAAAAACAAATACTATATTATTAATTGCTATAATATTATTTAAAAAATAATGATATTGAAAATAACATAGATAAGTTTATATATATTAATAATTCACTACATTGAGTTGTCTTTTCATGTTTTTTTTATGTTTATTAACCATATAGTATAAAAATACAAAGAGACATGGTAATTTTCAAACTATATAACTAAGAGTTTAATCTAAATGATAAGGTTAATATGATGACCTAAACCTGTCTAAAACCTATTTCATGAAGTTTTTAGACCCTTGCACACATTATTCTAGAAATAATTCATTTTTCAGCCATTTGAAACCGAAAATAATTTTATTATAAATTAATATTTTAAGCATTTCCTAAAGTGACTCTCACCTATCTTATAAAAGGGAACATCTACTTCTCTTAATTTCACACCTCTAAAGACATTTGGTTGGGACAAAAACTTCCCAAATATCATACCAAGTTCACTAAAAGAATCCTAAAGTCCTTAATTTGAACATAAATCCAACCTATGTAGCCCTTTGATCAATCCAAAAGAAAGAACCCTTTGATAAAGTAAATATTTATCACCTCTTTCAAGTTCATTTCTTCTTCCACTTCAACTTTCTTTGTCGTTTACATTCTAAAATAATATCTATAGTATGTTCTATATAATTTGATGTTATTATAAAAATGTTACAACTATATTCATTATTCTATTAATCATTTGAATGACAGAGTCACCATATGTGCATACTTACGGCTTACGGTCTCCACATCATGGTGTAGTTTGTTATTCGAACACAACATTAATTGTATTTGTATAATAATGAGTATAAATGATGAAAATAATAAATATAAAATGTTAATTATTTTGTATATATGATATACCATCAAATTATATATGATTTCTCCATCAATAAAATGATATTTTCGCTCATGTGTACGTATGGATTAGCGTCTCCATGACACGATGAGATTAATTACCACGTTCACCATTCAACAATGATTATATAAATATATTTTATTAATATGTATGTAATAAATGACATTATAATTCTACTAGATATATATATATTTATATATATTTATGTATTTATATATATATTATTCACTAACATCCGTTCAATATGATCTTAAAACGGAAAAAATGTTTATGAGAAAGTACGAACTATCATCTCTATAAACGGTGCCTTACATTATATATATATATATTATAAATATTTATTTTTTTAATATATATGATATATAAATCAAGATTTATATTATGGAAGTATTTAAATCGCGATCTAAATGATATCGTCATGAATAACAAGTTAAAACACGTATGATGCATAAAGTGATTATTACCCAAAATGTTAATTTAACATGGAAATCATTATTAAATGGTAGTATGAAGACATAAATGAATCATGTATGATATATTAAATATTAATATGGTTCTGTTATAAATAAGTAACATAATATGGTAATTAAATAAGCTGTTAAACGTACCCTCGGCCAAAGAAAAGTACAAGGTAAGGGTTAATTTCACAATCTCTTTATTATCCAAGGTTGTTTTTACATAATTATCTACTGGAAAATATTTATTATCTATGTCCAAGTTATATAAAAGTGTTTTTAATGGGATTATTTTTAAGAGTCTTTTTTTCTAAAACATCATTTTCAATGTTTTAGAGACATATTCTTCTAAAACTTTCTCAGTGATGTATATGATTTCAAAATGGTTTTACATATTTATTTATATGTACATGAATTTTTTAAAATGTTAATTCTTTTAAAAAGATCCAAATTGGTATGGGATGGATTGATTAAAAACTATATTTTAAATTTATTCATTTGAAAATTATGTGACTTTTAAATGATTTCATGAAAATGGTATATTTCTCTCAATGATTTTTAATGATCATTTTCAACTATGTCAACATCCTTTACGAGATATAATTCTTGATAGTGGTTGATTTATTATGACAAAAACCAATCATATTGTATAGATTATTTTGGGATATGTTGGACTCTGGATGTGTAATTTTTATACCATTCATTATTTATGGATAATATTTTGACATTTAGTATGAAATTTTTAATACGAATATTTATGGAAGGATTAAATGTTTTCCAATGAGGATTGTATTGGACTAAGATTGTGATGGGTGGAGTTCGATATATCACCATAGTGCATCAGTTGGTCTCGTTAGACAAACTAGTGTCATTGAACATTCTCTTGAAAAAAACATTTTTGTAGTCTTGGCACAAGGCCATGACTATAAGGTTATGAAGTATGGAATTATACATTCAATAATTATGAAAGATGCTGTTGATATTAAATGTGATTATTCTACAAGTATAATATCCATGTGAATAAGAAAATTTCATTATATTATCTTATCGTTTCCATAATTTTCTAAATATTTTGTTTAAAATAATTTTCTTATAGTCTTATAAATTTCTTAAATATTTATTCATATTTTGGAATATTTTTGCTATATTGTTATTCTTACTGAACATCTCAGCTCCCCCATTCTATGTTTTATTTTTCCCAGGATGTGAAGAAAAATTTTATGGTTGACCTAAAAGGATTGGATAAGGATATAAGGGTGTTTAAAAGGTTAAAAAATGTTGTTGATATTTTTTAGATTATAATGGAATGTAACGTTAATATAAGTAATATATTTTTGAATACTGTTAAATTGATCGGTCCATCGGGACATGATTTCTTGTGATCGTGGAAATGTTATGTAGTAATGCACCAACTCTGGGTAATTGGGCTCAGGGTGTTAGAGTTGGTATCAGATGAAGTTTAGTACAAACCTTAGAAACCATATTTGATATACTCTAATTAGAGAACATTACCCAAACATAGGCGTCAAGGATTAATATAAAATAACTTACTAGAATTTTTGTAATGTAATTATTTTGTGAATTTTCCACAAAATACATTCCTATCTGTATACGAGCAGGTAGAGGCTACTCTGGCTCAGATGTACCAAGGAGTGAAAACTCTGACAAGGTGTTTCGGGAATGAACTGGGGTATCCTGGTACACGACAATGGGCTTTGCTACACTCATTGTTACGACACTCCTAAGGGATATGCTTATAATAATGTTATATTTTCTTTAAAATACATTATGAAAGATTTAAGAGTAAATACTTCTTAAAAGAAAAAATTTTATGATTATTGATTATACACAAAATCTTTTGAATTTATTTAATGTATTTTACATGTTTTTAATTATGAATTGTTTTTCATAAACTAACATAATGTATACCATTTTTATGAAATGTTTCCTAGTAGAAGTTATGAGAATTCCAGAAATACGCATGATCAAAATATTAAGAAGGATCCAATATTTCATGGTATTAAGATATTATTTAAAATGGGAATATTTTCCAATGTATTCTCATCATATGAATAAATCATATCATGTGATAAGAAGATAAGTAAATAATTCTCTATGTTCTATGGATTTGAAGGGAATCAAGAGAATAAAATGATAAAAGACATAAATATGGATAAAGGAGAGAGGGGGAAAGAAGCATTTTCAAATATGTGATAACTGTGGAAAGAATAACATGGTAAATGATTAAAGGGAATAAGAGTATTTTATAAGTGTGGAGAAAAATGACAGCATGTACGTGATTACAAGGGAAATAAAAAGGTTTCAAATGTACAATGCATCATTTTCAATGAGTTGGGACACTATGCGATGCAAAGTCCAAATCATCAGAGTATATCCCAAATGATGTTATTGGAAAATAACCAAGTTATGACAATACCAAAGATGAAGAGGTATTTTTATACTTCTTATGTTTTTATTAAAGTATTTTTCCATTAGAGTATTTTATTAATGATGTACTTGTTTTTAGAATTATAGAGTATGAAATGATTTTACTGTAGTACTATTTTATGAAGGACATTAGATTTTCTAGAACCAAGAAAAGTGACTCGGTAGCTGGTTATTTTTTTGATAATATATGGTTGAGAGAAAGATAAACCATAATATGATTTTTATACAGATATAGTGATTTTGTAATAATATATGATTTATTTGGATACATTATAAGGGATTTTGTTGACTACCTTAAAACCGATAAAAGATTTGTATATTCCATCACTGTTAGAGTTTACAACATCTTTGGATAGAATGAGTAAATACATTTTTATTAAAGGAATAAGGGAGCATGAATGTAATAAATAAGGTTATATGTTAATTCAGGGTGTTAGAGTGTTTTAAAAGAATTCATGATGAAGGTATTCACATTTTATTAAAAGTTTAAAAGGATTATCATTATGTTTACCTTCCATATAAATTTTGGATTTTGAGTTTGGTCAGAAATTTTTTGGATAAGTCTAAAGGTTGTAATGGATTAATTTTGAAGTTGGATACTATTAATATGGTTAAAACACTTCATAGGATTATTTTTTTATTGTTATAAAAAATGACAACTTGAAGGTCAAGCGACAACCTATCATGTCCGGGATGGCAGTGAGACTTGAACCAACAACTTAAGGGCAACATGGGTGGATCACCTACCACTAGAAAATGTGATGTCCTGGTATGTATATTTTAGTTTTTTTAAAACGTATGACAAATGAATTATAAATTTTTTTATTTGAAACCATATAAGATTAAGATAAATAAATTATTTTTTTAATTCTATTTCATTTTGGAGTGAAAGATGAGTTTGTTATAGGAATTAGTTGAAGGATCAAACTCTACTTTTCAAATATATTTTCCCTCTTATTCTGTGAATAAATTAATTCTTAAAATTTATGGAAGGGATCATAAAACCAAAAATGTTTTGTCCTAATTGTTAATGTTTTTTTAAACCAATGATATTTCAAATAATCATATATTAATGGCATTGAGGCCCTCAATTTTACATTTGTTTTTGATTGATTACCTCAATCAGTCCCTATTAATATTTATGTTTTTTCTCAAAATATGTGCCCTTAATTTCAACCAATGTTCTCTTAATAGAGATCATAATTTTTTTGTGACTTTTTCATTCCCTTTCCCTCTTATTAAGAATTAATTTTATTAACCAAATTTCCAATGTGGTTTTTCCAAAAAGGTATATTTCAGTTTTTAACCTTTTATTTTTGAAGAACATTTTAAATTTGGGAGGACTCAATTTATTATAGGAGAGGAGAATGTAACAACCAAATATTTCACTGTATGTTGTCTCATTGAAGTAATTCAATAGCTTGCGCTACATACAAGACTGATTTCTAGAGCACCACAAGTTATCATACTAGCCATTCAAAACGCAATTATGAGTTGTTTTAACTTCATTTTGAATCTTATATACTCTATATTATTTTAACACACATATTATGTTATAATTATACATAATATAAGAACACATTCATTTTTCAGATAAACGACGTATTTTTCAGAAAATGAAATTTTACTACCTTTTAATGGAGAACCCTTTTGGAAACGAATATTTGACACCTTTATATATTTAATTTAAGGGAAAAAAATTTCATTATAATAGGGACATAAAAATTTTGTTTGGATAAATATTTTTTACTTTTCTGATAACTTTCATATTTTGATGAATAATGAAAAATACTGTGTTTTAATTGAAAAAAAAATTAATTGAAATAATTTATAGTGGTAAATTTAGAATTTGAAAGGTTTTGAAGTATAATTAGATTATATGTTTATCATTTAATACAATTTTGGTCATTATATGTAACTTCACTTTTAAATTTGACATGAACACATGTACAATATTTTGATAGTTTTTACTTATTAAAAACCCAGTTTTTGGTTTTGTCAAATGGAATTAATTTTAAATAACTAAATGAAACTTATATGTTTTTAATTTGGTAAAATAGAAATAATTTTTGTATTAGAAATATAAATATTATATTATGACTAATTAATGGTATTTTTCTAAAAACATTCAATTTTTATGAATAGTGAAAAACACTTTATTTTTTTAAAGAAAAATTTTAATTAAATAAATATATATTTTTTTATAATTTATTTTATGACAAAAAAATATAATACTGTAATAAGTTCAATGCAATTAATTGTATTCATTTTATAATGTAATTAGATGTATAAATATTTATTGAACTTTTTAACCTCTTTTACCCACCTTATAGGCTCATTATCAAATTTGCATTAAATATTATTGTACCATTTCAATGTGTTAAATTTATAAAAATATGAGAGACATGAATGAAATCATTAAGTAAAATTTGATTCAATATGACGGAAATAAATTTTGGTGAATCGTAATTTTTGACTTATATATACCACAGTTAAAAGTAAATATGATAGTCAAAGGTAAAAATGATATCAAAATTACCCTAAAATATTTAATAATTCTATTGGATCAGTATAATTCAACCAAAAATAACCTTATGAATAAAATATGATCACGTTTGGATAAATTGGATTAGATTATGACATTAATAATTATTTTATTTAATGAAGAGTTAACAGAGTTGAATTCAATGTTAAATAACAAAACCATTTTAAATATATGGTTACACACAATATAAATTAAACTATAAATATTAATTAGAAATATAAAAAAATTACTAAATAAATTTATTTTATTTTGAATTTTTATACATTAAATAATTTAATTTATTTATGACATAATGATGATGAAATAATTATCTTATTAATGAAATATTAGAATAATTGATATTATAAATATCTAAATAAATGTAAAATGAGACATATGAGAAAATAAATTAATTATATAGGTTAATATGAAATTTTTGGGTTCGTTAAATAGATTTTATTCAATGCTATAATGTTTTTATGGCTTTCAAAATGATTGAAATACTATGTAGTGTCAAAATTAACATTATTGAGTTTTTAAAACAAATAATATATTATTAATTGATATAATATTCTTAAAAATCTAAGGATCTTCCGTTGGACATAGATAATGTTATTTATATTAATAATGAACTACATGAGGTTCTCTTTCCTTGTTATAGTATGTTTAGTAACCATATAATAAAAAAAAATGAGACATGCAAAATGTCAAAATATTTTACTAAGAGTTTAATCTAAAAGATATGGTTAATATGATGACCAAAACCAGTCTAAAACCTAATAGTTGAAAGGTTTTAGTCCCATCCCCACATTATTAATATATAATTTATTTTTTAGCCATTATAAACTGAAAAATGGTTTTATTATAGAATAATATTTCAAGATGTTTCTAAACTCACCCTGACCTCTCTTATAAAAGGGATCTTCACATTATCTAAATTTTACACCTCCAAAGCCATTTGGCTCGGCCAAAACCTGACCAAATATCCTCCCAACTTCCCTCAAATAATCCTTGTGTCCTTACATTGATCAATAATACATCATAAGGATCACATTGATCAAATCCAAAGGAAGAACCCAAAGAAGAGGAACCTATTTTTTCACCTCATTCAAGTTATTTTATCCTTCCACTTCTTATTTATTTTTTGTTTCCATTCTAAAACAATTACTCTAAAATTTTATATATATTTTGATGTTATTATAAAAATGTTACAACCATATTCATTATTCTATCCATCATATTAATTACTATGTCACCATACATTCGTACGTACATCTTACCATCTCCACGCATTGGTGTAGTTTGTTATTCAAACACTTCATTATTTGGATGGGTATAAAAATGAGTATAACTGATGTAAATTATAAATAAAAATTTTATTTATTCTGTATGTATGATATACCATCCAATAAAATATTCTTTCACAATCAATATAACAATATTGTCGCTCGTGGGTACGTATGGATTACCATCTCCACGACCCGATGAGATTCATTGCCACGTTCACTATTCAACGATTATTATAAAAATATATAGTATTTATAAGTATGTAACATATAAAATAATAACTCTACTGGATATATAAATAAATGTACCTATGTACTGAAATATATTTTATTCACTTACTTCTGTTCAAAATGTTATGAAAATTGAAATAGTGTTTCTGCGTACGTACGACCAACCATCTCCATAAGCAATTGATTACATTTCATATATATATATATAATATAAATAATTATATTCTAAATATATTCTATATAAAAAAAAGTTCTATATTATGTATGTATTTAAATTGTGATCTAAATTATATGACCAAGAATAACATGTTAAAACATGTACAAGAAAGAAAGCGATGTTTACCCAAAATATTAATTTAACATGGAAATAATTATTAAATTGATTTTATAAAGACATAAATGAATGATGTATGATATAATAAATATGAATATGGTTTTGGTATAATATAATAACTTACTCTGGTCATTATAAAAGATGTTAGACGTGCCCGAAACCAAAGGAATGTACATTGTAAGGGTTAATTTCACAATATCTTTATTATCTGAGGTTTTTTTACGTAACTATATACTAGGAAATATTTGTTATCCTTATCTATGTTTTATAAATGAGTTTTCAAAGGGATTCATTTTAAGTGAAATTTTTACTAAAAAACATTTTAACTGTTTTAATGATTTATTTTTCAAAACCTGTTTCTTTGAAGACCACGATTTCAAAATGGTTTTAAAGATTTATTTATAAGGACATGAATGTTTTAAAATGTAAATACCCTTCATATGTTTCAAAGTGGTATGAGACAATTTTTTTCAAAAATATCTTTTAAATGAATTAAATTTTAAATTAATTAACTTTTAAATGATTTCATGATAACGGGATATTTATCCCAATGATTTTTACTAATCATTTTCAACTATGTAAACATCCATTACGAGATATTATAATTGATCAATTTTGATTTATTATGATACAAATTCTCCATTTTTCATTGATGTTTTTGTGATATATTTGATTTTGGATGTGTTATATTTAAACCATTCATGGTTTATGGATAATATAATGACATTTCATATGCTATATTTAATAAAAAAAATATGTTATTCCTAATCCTTTTAATATGAGGATCACATTGGACATAGTATGTGACAAGTGGAGCCAGATATGGCTATTCAGTGCATTGATAGTTCTCATGATTCAAACTAGTGTCTTGGAACAAGGTCTTGATAAAATCTTATTTGTAGTCTTTCAAAACGTGTTGACTATGTGGTTATGTAGTGTGTCATTATGCATTATATCATTATGAATGTGGATATTGATATTGAATGTGATTGTTAGAATAGTAGAATAACCATGTGAATAAGTAAAAGGAATTTTTAGACCATTTATTATCCATATTATTCTGAAGATTTTATTTAAAAGGATATGTTTTTAGTATTCAACAATTCTATAAATGTTTATGATTATTTATGAATGTTTCTCCAATATTGTTATCCTTATTGATCATCTGACCTCACACCTGTCAATGCGTTATTTTTCCCAGGTTGTGAAGAAGTATATTATTGTTGAGTTGCAAGGATCAGCTAAGGATATAAGTGTGTTCAAAAGGGGGGAAAGTTCTGTTTATGATTTCTATTTTATCATTTAATATAACATTCATGTATGTAGTATATTTTACAAGACTAATAATCTGATTGGTTTTTGAAAACATGATTCCTTGTGATCATGCCACTATTATGTAATAATACATCGACACATGTTAACTAGGGTTGGGGCGTCACAATAACCTTTTTGATGTAAAAATTTCCTTAATGATCATATTATAGTATTTTTCAATATTTTATCAATTTTTTCTGTGAATTGTAAGTGAATTATATATTTTATTAAAAGGGATAGCCCTTATATGATGTGACAACTTGTTGTATCCAGTATGTCCATGTGGATTGAACCCACAATTAAAGAACGAAAGGGGTTCATCTCATATCACTAAAATATGTGATGTCTTGGTTTATATTAAATATTTTTAATATAATATATATTATAAATAATGTTATTTTCATTTTGTAATCATATATTGTTATCCAATAGATAACTATGTGATTAGAAATTTATTTGGTAGTTCAGTTATTAATATTATTTCAGAAAAAGTTCACTATTTTGGAAAACAATAGAATTGTGTTAAATATAAAAATATGGTTTTTTATTTGAGGAATAAAAGATTAATTCTATTTTTTTGAATATATTATCATAATGATGATTTAAGGTGATTTATGTGATTTTTTAGACATGATAATACATCTGGGAGTTTATGTGATTTGGTAAATTACATTTCTGGTTTAAGACATAGAAATTCATTAATGTTATTTGAAGATAAATATTAAATTTATCTTGAATGGTTATGTGATCAAATAATTTTTATTATTGGTTTTCAATATTATTGAAGAATATTTTTATAAAATTTATGGATAGTTATTATGTGATTGATATATGTTAAGCTTTGGGTATTCCAATCTAAATTTAGATAATAATGTAGTTTTTCATCATATAACGAATATTTTAGAAATTGTCTTATATTGTATATAATTGTTTGGTTGTGTTTAATGCATATAGAAGAAAACAATATACAGTTCTAATTTTGTGAGTTTTTTTATTTTTGGAAGAATATTATAGTGCATCAAGAATGAAAAATTCATACACATCATTTAGATACAAAGATTGGATTGTAGTGGAAGTTGGTTAAAGAATCAATCTCTATTTTTAAAGTAAGTATGATTCATTAGGTTATTATTATAGATAGAAATGAAATTCATATACTCTATTAATGTGATCATGAAATAAAAAATTAATTCCATTACTTTTAGTAAAGAGAAATCAATTGCCTTTTAACCTATTATAGATTTATACGTTTCTTGGGGGTTTAAAATCTCATTACCATGTTAACAATCGATCTCCATTAGTCATTGGGAGTGGTTTTTGTTATCAATTTCAATGATTTTTTACATGTAAATCATGTAATTATTATCCCATGTGACTTTTGTAATGACTTTTCTCTCTTTTCTAGTAGAAGTTTTATAAATCCTTTTTTATTATGTGAGATTTTCGAATGATTTTTTTAAAATTAGATGGATGGATATCAAGGTAGATTTAAAAATTATAGAAAACGATTTTCAAATATTTCAAATAATTTAACATCCCATGATTTTAGAAGGAATCAATATTTCTTATTTTATACATGATAAGCTACATCGAGCTTAAATGAACGACTAAATGTTATTTTTCAAATGAAGAAATTATACTATTTCCATTAAATTTGATAGAAATAATATGAATAACTATATTTTGAATAATATATAAATATGTCACTCAATATTAATGTATTGGTAACAAAATATAAAAAATTTACAAAAAATTAATAAAGTCATTATATTCAAAAAAAATTCTTCAAAATTTTGTTTATTTATGATTTTATGATTTAATATTATAGTTTGTAAAGTCAATTAAAAATTGTATTTCAACAATTAATATCTATTTTATATTCATCCTGTCAATATTATCTTAATATTATTATTACCATTTTAAAAAATTATTTATTTTTCAATTAATAGAGAAAAATATTGTTTTATATTGAAAATTTTAATTATTTTTAAATTATTTACCAGGAAAACTTATTTTTGAATTACTGTTAAATTTTTTTTATTTAATTATTATTTAAAATTATACAGTAATTTTTTATTTGAAATAAATTTCATAATTTAATTGTGTATAAAAATTATTGAAATTTAAAAATTCATTTATCTAGAAAATATATTGTATTATGTTTTGCGGGTGAAATTTTAAAAGAAATTATGAAACATGAATGTTTTTAATTTTGAAAAATGAATCCCTTATTTTAAATAACGATGTTAAAATTTAGTAAGTAGGTACCTTTTATTTTTACAATATATAAATATTTACCTTAGTAATTTATTTTTTCACTATAAATAGTAAATAATGTAATTTAGGTTAAAAATAAAATGATATGGACACTATAATTACCCTAAAACATCCCTCAATTTTATTGGATTATTAATTTTTATCCATTTTCATTTTATGTTTCATTATATGATAATTATATTCAATAGGGATATGATTATAACATTTTTTAAAATTTATTTAAGGAAAATTCAATGATGTCACAAACTTGTAATTAATAATTGTTATATTTTTAATATGGTGATATCTAATAGATATGTTTGTAAAAAAAATTATTTTCCAGTAGAAATTTTTTATCTGCATTATAGTAGTTTTTTAAATTATTAAGAGAGTAATATTTACCTTAAAACATTCAAAACACTGATATCATAACTATTTAATTAATGGATGAATCGAATAATTTATATTAAAAATTTAAAAATAAACATAACATAAAATAAAAAATGCAATAAAAACTATTTTATATTATCCTGATATGTTTAGTATATAATTAAATATTTTTCCTAAAATTTAACTATTTTTATGATCTTTTTAATGTCAAAATAATGAATAATATCAAATTAAAATATAATGATATTATATAATATTAATGTGAAATATAATTGATTAAATATAATAAAAATAATAAATTATAAAAAGGGGATAATATATAGCCTAAAATTTCATCACATAATCATATTTAGTCCATTTTGAAGCATTTAAATCTATAAGATAATTATTATATTTTAATGTTTTGAAAATTCAAAGAGTGCCTCTCCCCTCTCTTACAAAAGGGAACTATTTTATCAATCCTACACTCCTAAATCACATTTATTTCAGAAAATCAAATCAAAACTAATTAATTATAATCCATCTAAACATTTTTAGGACATTTTTTAGTAATTATATTGACCTTAGTATCCTTAAAGTGTTATGTAAAATATGATTCACAAATCAATGTTATAGTTTTTATCTATATGTCTTAGTTTTGTTTATTTTTCCTCATCCATCAAGAATTATTTAAAAAATTTGAAATAATAACTTAATTATCCAACATTTAAAAAGATTTTATTATTTTAATATCTTCACGTAAATATGTATCTTCTTCCATTAAAGGGTTTATGAAATCATCATTCATTTGTACGGTGGACTACCTCCTGACGAACCTATGTCATTAAGTTTCTGTTATTTTCAATCATGGATTTATATAATTATTATATTAATGATTATATTGTTAAGTCAATAATGTTTTTCTTATGAATTTTTCCATTCCTTTTTCTTTTAAAAATCACAAACACCCTATACTTAAGAAAATCCACATTTTACCTATATAAGGCGAATTTCATTCTCAAAGGAATTAAACCCTACCATGTTTTCATTATTCATATAAATATTTATCTTAAGTATAAAAATCGTATTTATATCAAAAACCTCAGAATCATATAATACATAGATATGAAGAATTCTGTTTTAGGATCCAAATTTTAGATATAAACTGTAATGAAGTTCCACTCCAAATTCTGGATATGAACTGTAATGAAGTTCTACTCCAAATTCTGGATATGAACTTTAATGAAGTTCCACTCTGAATTCCGGATATGAACTGTAATGAAGTTCCACTCCGAATTCTGGATATGAACTGTAATGAAGTTCCACTCCGAATTCTGGATATTAACTATATTGAAGATCCACTCCGAATTCTGGATATGATCTGTAATGACGTTCCACTCTGAATTTCGGATATGAACTGTAATGATGTTCCACTTCGAATTCTGGATATGAACTGTAATGAAGTTCCACTCCGAATTCTAGATACGAACATTCATGAATTTCCATTCTGAATTATGGATACGAAATCTACTATAGTTCGACTCCGAATTCTGATTAAGAACATATCTATGTTTTGATTCCATGTTCTATGAATTCAGACTCCAAACTCTTATGAGTTCTGACTCCGAATTCTCATGAACTCTGATTCCGAACATTGTAAGTTCTGACTCCGAGTTTTGATGAAACCAGACTCCATATTTCTATAGAAATAAGGTTCTGAATTCCTACAAAACAGAATCTGAATATCCTTTTATTATAGACTCTGAATTCCATGTCGGTTAGACTACAAACATTTATTTGCTTATATTCTAAACTTCAGTTTTTCATATTCTTACACTCGTTTCATTATAAAATGATGTCATACCTTCAGTTACACAAGTTTTATTATAAAACGATGTTGTCCATTCTGTTTCTAACTAACCGTTGGTAGGGTGACATGCATATAGGTACCTCCGAAATTTAATGAAAATATGTCTGTTGGAGGAGGGAGCCGACCGTTGGAGCTTTGCCTATAGATAGGAGCTTAATTGAAAATAAGCGATAACTTTGACATCTGTGCTTATATACTATTGAAGAGATTTCTAGAGAGATAGGATCTTATAAACTCTCAATTCTTCATGCAGAAAGTTTGAACAGCTTGTTCAAACATTTCCTTGTATAGACTTTCTTCGTGTGACTCCAATTGTTGGTGATTACAATCGAGGGCTACTGGGGATTTGAAGACAGAGGTGTCAACTACCTTGATGTTCGAGGGTTTCTTTGCTGAGGAAGAAAGAGGCTCCACTACCATGAAGTTGAGGGATTGCGGGGATAGAAAAATAAAGACTCCGATCTTCTTATCGAGGGCTTACTTGGGTGTGGGTAAGATAGAATTTCTTTAATGTATAAATCAAGGGACATTTATATAAGTTTGTTGGATACCCTTCTCTTTGGGTTAAAATATTTATATCTTGTTACATGTTTTTGTTACATGTTTTTCCATTGCATTTTGTATTGTGAGGAAAGTATACTCTTCTTATATTTCTATACACTTATACTCTGACTTGGTTAGACTCTATACATTTTAAGTTATAATCTCATTTTGTAAACTTTGGTTATGTTTCAATTTCTGGATCCATATTTCCGGAACTAGTTTTTTAGAATCAAATTCCAGATTTAGGCAAGTATATAGAACTAGAATTTTGTAACATCATACTTTTTCCCAATCATTCAATTTTTGTTAGAGGTGTTGTGAATTATCTTCGTTTAAATTTTTTAAACTTAGATTTTTCCTTGTTTAAGGAAATTTATAAAGTATAAAATTCACCCCCCTCTTGTATATTGATCATATACATCATTATTTAAATCCTACAATTGGTATCAGAGGAGGTTTCTTGAAATACTTATATTCACATATAAGTTTTTCTTTCTCAGTTTTTCATTGTTCTATATTTTTCCTTGCTTAGGAATATTCTCCTTGAATCCGAAATTTTGTTATTAACTAGTTTTCTATAGAATGATTTTTTAGATGGAAGGAATCAATGTTGGTTCCGTTGACATCATGAATCCTACAAGACCACCAATTTTTGATGGAAATGATTATGAGTATTGGACAGATCAAATGGAGACTTTAGTTATCAATAATGGAGTAGAAAATTTTGTTATGCTTAATAGAGGTTATCAAATTCTTGATAAGGAAGATGGTACTTTCACAAACCAAACGAAGCATGATTATAATATAAACTATAAGGTACACAATACATTACTATATTCAATGACTAGGAACATATATAGAAAAATTTCTTCTTGTGAAGCAGCTAACTGTATATTGAAGAAACTTTAAGTTTCTCATTTTAGTACATCTAATGTGATTGAGATTAGAAGACCCATGGTTAGAGCTGAGTATCATGGTTTTATTTTCATTATGGAGAAACCATTTGTTAGGTGAAACAATGGATTGTGAATATCTTTAATAGCTTTCAATATATGGGTGAAAAAGTTATGGATGATGAATCTCTTGTTGACAAGATCGTTGATATTATGCCCAATGAGTGGGATTCAAAGAGAATAGATATTGATGACAACATAAATGTTACTCAAATTTCCGTAGAGTAGCTATTTTGAATCCTTCTCCAACTTGAAACAAGGATGAAGAGGGATGTTGATAACATCAAAAAGAAGAATGGGAATGGTACTGTTGCTTTTACTACAACATCAAATCACATGAAAGGTAAGACTCCTTAGAGAGTATCTAGATCCAAATATAAGAAGGATTCTATCCAATCCGAATCTAGTGATAGTTAAGTCTCCGAGAATGAGTTAGAAAATCTTGCTGGAAGTATGAACAAGATAGCTGCACCAAGAAATTTCCAATCCAAGTATATGAATAAGTAAAGGAAATATAAGAAAGACTCAGAGGTCACATACGATGAATACAAGAGGATTGGACACATAAGACCTGATTTCCCTATGCTTTAAAAGAAAGAATGAAAAGAAACGCATTTTGAAAGGAACTTGGAGAAGTTTTACAAAGCTAAAGCTAAGAAAATTTAGAAAGCTAATACTAATTGGAGTGATAGCGTTGGAGACTCTTGAGAATGAGAATCTACAGAATACTATTCATCAGGTGAGAAGAATATGGGATTCATTGCTAATACTTCTTTTCTACATACATGTATTATTTCCATGGTACACTCTTCCAAGGCTTTAGAAAATATATCTCTTAATAAGAACTACTATTATGAAAATAATACTTCCAATGAAGATACATCATCTTTCGTAAATGAATAACCATCGTATGAAGAAGTATCCATATTTTTCCAAGTTACTTGAAGTAAAAAATTGTATAATTTCTATGAAATTAGGTAATTCAAACTCTATGAATATTATTCTTTACTAAGGAAATATCAGATCTTTATAAATATCTTGATAAGAAAAATGCTGATTTTATAAGTATTTCAAAAAGTCTTGAGGAAGTAAATTCTAAGAACAATAAACATTCTAAAGATCTAGAAAAAATAATTTCTAAGAAAAGTGTTTTTGATCCTAGCTCTAGATCAAAATCTAATGATTATGATGAAAAAAACTTGGTTATAAAACTCAAGTCTAAAATATTTTCCTTAAATAAGTATTTGTCTAACATTACCTTAGGGAAAGAATATTTTGATAAGATGTATTCAGAAATACGACCATTAAGAAACAAATATGGATTTTTTTATACCCATGCAAAACCAAATTTTAGTAACAATTATTTTGTTCCTCAAAGTGCCCCTTTTTGTACCAACTGTCAATGTGGTGGTCACTGGGAAAATAATTTTTCTTTAAAAAAACCCAATCATTAGGTTTTCATATGGCTTATTTTTATAAGAAGATGTGGGTACCCAAAATTTTGTTATCTGAAAATATCGGATCCAAGCACATTTGGATTCTAAAAGTCTAATGTTATTATTATTTTATGGTATATAAATGAAGTACCAAAAGAAATACATGGCAGATGGATAATGGACGTTCTTGGCACATTATTGGTAACAAAAATTATTTTGAAAATATTATCTAGACGAAAGGAGAAAAAGTAACTTTCAGAGGTAACGCTGAGGGATAAATTGTTGGTATAGTTAATATTGTTCTTCTTGGTAAAATGTTGATTTGAAATATTTTGTTTGTTAAGGTTATTAAGAAAAACCACATTATAATAATTCAATTATGTGATGAAGGATACCTTGTGAATATTAGGAATTATAAGTGCTTAGTACACAATTCCAAGGAAGAGTTTATTCTCTCTTCCCATAGGCAATAGAATGTTTAAACTTTTAACTTATAAGACATTAGGGATCACAAAAAAAAAGGAGATATCATTCATCAGTTTATCAGAACATAAGATCAACTTTCTGATATTTTCACAAAATCGTTACCTCTTGATAGATTTGAATACATTAAACAGAAGGTAAGAATGATTACTGTAAGGTAATCGTTCTTCATTAACTTCTTGTTGAAAGATTCTCCTAATAGAAGAAAAATATCTTTTTATAAGTGGAGTACAGTATTTTTAATAAATTTTTTTCGTAGTCATTTTTTCATGATTTTGTAATTAAAAAATTCCGTAGACATTTTTCAAACTTTCGTAACAAAATATTTCGTAATGAGTTTTTCAAAATTTTTATACTGGAACATTTGTAATGAAATTTTTGAACTGGAACTTTCGTAATGAAATTTTCATACTGGAACTTTCCTAATGAAATTTTTGAACTGGAACTTTAGTAATGAAATTTTCGTACAGGAACTTTCGTAAAGAGAATTTTCGTACTTGGATTTTTCATAATGAAAATTTTTCATACTTATACTTTTTGTACTAGAATATTTCGTACTCATACTTTTCATAATGAAATATTTCGTACTCATACTTTTAGTACAGATATTTTCGTACTCATACTTTTCCTACTAGATTTTTGGTACTCAAATTCTTTTCAAAATTATGTTATTCGTAGTTAGTTTTTCGTAGTCAAATTTTTCTTCATGAAGAATATCACCTATTATGAATAATATTCATGGTCAATACTAATGGTATGATTTCCTTATATAAGTTTTAGTAGTCATAAATTTCTTGATTTTATTTTCCTATGAGTTTTAAAATATCTCAGATTCTAGTTTTCTTAAATCTGTTTATTTTTATTATAACCTCAAATGATCGGATTCAAGATTTCATTGAGGGTATGTTTTCAACCGTCAGATCATATCAGAGATTTTTTCAACTGTTAGATGGTTTTTGGAAGCTCAAAGGTCACATCCATCCCCTATATAATAGGGACACATGATGGTTGTCCCACATCGATCTTTAAGCTCTCGCGTGTTTATGTTCTACCTCCCTTCTTAAATCCCATTACGAATCTTCCAGATCTCTTCATTCTGAATGTCTGGTGAAGCTACTTATCAAGATATGTCAACTACGAAGCCAATCTCAAAATGGTTAGTTTATAGGGAGAGGTTAGTGCATCCGAGTTTCTACAAGTATGATTCTATTATATATATGAATATCAGATTGAATGGATGTGAGGAAGTTTTCTTTTCAAAGCCAGTGAAATAGGATCCAGTTTATACAGATTTTCTTGTTGAGTTTTAGGAGTCTGTTTCCTTACTTAAGGAATATGGCTGAGAGATTATTTCATTCCAGTCCTATGGGAAGAATTATATGCTTTCATACACCAAGGCTAAAAGCTTGGTGGGTCTATCATATGAAGGTGAAGCTATGTTTTGTTTCACATAAGCTTCCAGATGAGCAAGGACGTTCCAACAAAGTGAAGGAATTGAAATTCCTTGGACTTACTGATGCCAAGAATGCTAAGATTTCTCATATCTCTTCGAATAATCGGACTCTACAGCTGGGGGTACAAGGCCTTTTCATACCGAGAAGGGGTGATAAGGATAATATCTAGAAGAATGATATATAAATTTATATTTTTTTCAAAAATATATGTATGTTGAATTTGATGAGGTGTGTTTTGATTACAGTTAAGAATATTAAATGAGAGAATCATAAAGCTCTGATCATAATGTATCCAGTCTTTCTTTCTAAGCTTATTATCAGATGTATTGATTCATTTAATGTTTCTTGCACTTCCATGCAAATAAATTTCAAGGTAATGATAGTTAGTGATGATACATTAATAAGGATGAAGATGAGTTTTTCTGTTGATTCCAGAGAATTATACCCTTTACCATAGGAAGAGGCTGAGGTAGCTATTAATGATCAACAAACTCCAGAACCATCTAAAAAGGTAGGGAAGAAGAGAATGTTGAATGAAGTGGTGGCTGATGACAAGACCCAGAAAGCTAAGGAAACTCAATCTTCACCACCCAAGATAAATAAAAAAATCCTACCTAGACGAAGTGGCTGCTAAGTGGAGGGAAGACATGGAGAAGAGAAAAGAAGGGTACCATCAATTCAGATTAGATCCTGCTAAGGCTAAGGCCTTAAAAGAGAATTCTTCTGATGAGTTTGAAAGACAAGCAAAAGAACAGAAATTGAAGAAGAAGATGTCAAAAGAAGAGATTGTTCAATCTCTTTTGAAATCCATAGAGATGCCTTCTGAGTAGATTACAGTTTCGGAAACATTCTTTACATAACCATTACCAGAAACCCCTGGGAATAACTAATTCACTCATGAAATTATTAAAGAGAAAGAATTTGTTGAATGAGAAGAAGAAGTAGTATAGGAAGAAGAAGAAGTAGATGAAGGAAGTGCTGATCCATATGAACTAATTAAACAAGTTGATGATTATCAAGAAAAGGCTGAATCCAAAAAACATGTCACTCGAGGAATGGGAGTTGAGAAATAATGTAACAAAGATGATGATAAGGAAGAGTAATAAAAAGAGTATGAATTGTTTGAGGAAGAGACCTATGTGAATAATTTTCTCGTGGAAGGAGCAGAAAAGGAGTAAATAGACTAAGACAAGATTGTTCAACTATCAAAGAGTGAGGAAGAATCTGCAGATGATCAACCCATTCCACAAACCGATAATGGTAAGAAAGTACTCATGGATATACCAATAAAAGATATCATCAGAAAGAAAGAAGTTGGTAGTTCTTCTAGAAGAAATTTAGTAGAAGTTGAAGAAGAGCATTCACCTAGTATGGTATCAGATTCAGAGTCATCAACTTTGTGTCATGACTTTGATCTTGCGTTTCTAAATAAAATTGGTTGAAACTATTCCTATTTTTCCCACCATATACTCAAGGTGCCAAATGCATCAACATAGTCTAAATCAGAAATCGGAATCCTTATCTATGGTGATGGATAAATGTGTGAAAATTGAAGCTGACCATTGAAATTTTTTCATCAATGATGATGATCAAAAGAAATTATGTATCAGAGTCACCCTGTGGTCAAAGATGGTTAATGATGACTTGGTTGAGTTTGATAATTTTCAAAATGAGGTAAACGATTCTTTTGATACCGAGAATAAAAAGATAAAGAATCTTCAAGGAAGCTAATCCTTGAGAAAAATTCTCGGAATCAACAATTGAAGGACTTGATTGATAAGGTTAAATCTCGTGATCTAAATTTGAAAAGGAATTGAGATCTCTAGATTGAGCTCGAAGAAAAACTTGTAAAGAATGATGAGTTAGTGAAGATGTAGGAAGAGGCCATGAAGGCTCATGCAGAGGTGCTGAATGCTCAATAAGAATGGATCACGGCTTTAGAGAAGAAAGATGAGAAGGATCATAATGATTTGAAGAAGCTGAAAACCCTCTTGAAATGGTTAATTCCAAATCATAAGGAAGAAAAATGAACTCAATCAGATATTTTGTTTCATTTGATTTTCCTTGTAAAAAATTCTTTGAACTCTAATAAAATCTTTGGTGGTTATTATCTGGTGTTATTATGTAATAATGTTTCAGTTACTTTATTTTTTTCTATTCCCACAATTCTTTTTGAAAATCACAAAGGGGATAAGGAAAAATAACTACTCCTAAGGGGGATAAAGAAAAATTTCTATACTAAGAAGAAATATACTTATGTAAGGGGGAGTTCTCATTACGATTCCTTCATTCTAACAATTATTCCATTACAGAAATTCAGAATTCAATCCTTAGAGTTCCAAAGCCAAAGGGGGAGTTATTTGTATTCACTATCATCTATGAACATAGGAGATCAGTTTTAATTTCCATGTCTAAAGAAAAATTTCCAAATTCTTTTATATTCTTTTTCATAAGGTTGTATGTGCTTTCCTAAAAGTGGAATATTGTTACGTGAATAAGGTTTTCCTTATGACTTTTACCATTCCTTCTTGTTTTGAAAATCACAAACACCTTATACGTAAGAAAATACACATTTTACGTATATAAAGAAAATTTCCTTCTTAAAGGATTTTACCACTACAATGTTTTAATTGTTCATATATATATTTTTCTTTAGTATAAATATCAGATTCATATCAAAAACCTCAGAATCATATAATACTTAGATTTATATAATTTTGTTTTAGGATCCTAATTTTGGATATGAACTGTAATGATGTTCCACTCCAAATTCTATATATGAACTGTAATGAAGTTCCACTCCGAATTCTGGATATGAACTGTAATGAAGTTCCACTCCAAATTCTAGATATAAACTATAATAATGTTCCACTCTGAATTCTGGATATGAATTGTAATGATGTTCCACTCCGAATTCTGGATATGAACTATAATGAAGTTCCACTCTGAATTCTGGATATGATCTGTAATGAATATCCACTCCGAATTTTGGATACGAACTGTAATGAAGTTCTACTTCATATTCTGGATATGAACTATAATCACGTTCAACTCCGAATTCTGGAAATGAACTTTAATGAAGTTCCCCTCTGAATTTTGGATATGAACTGTTATGATGTTCCACTCCGAATTCGGGATACGAAATCTCATTAAGTTCCATTCTGAATTATGGATATGAACTTTCATGTAGTTCGACTCTGAATTCGGATTAAGAACATATCTAATTTTCGACTCCATGATCTCTGATTTTAGACTCCAAACTCTTTTCAGTTCTGACTCCTAATTCCCATGAAATATGACTCTGAACTTTGTATGTTCTGACTCCGAGTTCGGATGAAACTAGACTCCGGATTTCTACAGAATTAAGGTTCAAAATTCCTACAAAACTGAATCTGAATATCCATTTATTATAGACTCTGAATTCTATTTTGTTTGGATTCTAAACTTTTATTATCTTACATTCTGATATTCATTTTTTCTTATGATTACACTCATTTCATTAAAAAACTATGTCATTCCTTCTGTTACACATTTTTTGTTATAAAACGATGTAGTTCATTCTATTTCTAACTAACTGTTGGTTAAGTGACACATTTATAGTTCCCTCCAAAATTTAAGGAAAATATGACCGTTGTAGGAGGGAGCCGACCGATAGAGCTTCGCCTATAAATAAGAGCTCATTTGTAAAGAAGCGATAACTTTGATATATGTGCTTATATACTGTTTAAGTGATTTCTAGAGAGATAAGCTCTTATCAACTCTCAATTATTCATGCATAATGTTTGACCAGTTTTTTCAAACTTTTCCTTGTGCATACTTGCTTCGTGCGACTCCGATTGTTAGTGATTACAATCAAGGCCTTCCAAGGATAGGAAGACAGAGGTGATGACTACCTTGAGGATCGAGGGCTTCTTTGATGAGGAAGACATATTTTCCAACTACCTTGATTTTGATGGCTTGTGGGGATAGCAAGATAGAGACTCCGTTCTTCATATAGAGGGCTTACCCAGGTGTAGGTAAGACAGACTTTCTTAAAAGTATAAATCAAGGGACCATTATCTAAGGTTGTTGGATACCCTTCTCTTTCGGTTAAAAGATTTATATCTTGTTACTTATTTTTGTTATATGTTTTTCCTCTACATTTTGTATTGTAAGTAATGTATAATCTTTTTATATTTCCATACATTTGTACTCGGACATAGTTAGATTCTATACACTTTAAGTTTGAATCTCATTTTGTAAACTTTGGTTAAGTTTCAATTTCTGGATCAATATTTCCAGAACCAGTTTTTCGAAATCACTTACCAGATTTAAGCAAGTATATTGAACAAGATGTTTGTAATTTCATACTTAGTCCCAATCTTTCAATTGGTATTATATGTGTTGTGAATTTGTTTAGTTTAACTTTGTTACACTTAGATTTTTCTTTGTATAATGAAATTCTAAAAGTATACAATTCACCCCCTATTGTATATTGAGCATATACATCATTATTTAGATCTTATATATATATATGATATTCAGGTCATATAAATCATTATATAAATATTATATATCATTTATATTGTAAAAACCCTTGATTTTATGGTATGTATCTTTTTAAATTCAATCCCTTCGATAGCTTATGTTTTACAAAACATTGAACTTAAACAATTAAGGATATGGATGTTATATAATTACATAAAATGATACTAGCTCCTAGATTAAAAATTAGTAGTTATCAATAGGTTTAAATTACATATAAAAATATATTATTGAATTCATTTATTACCAATAAATGAGAAACAAATATAATAAACAAATTTTATATAATGGGAATGTTTTAATAGAAAATATTTAAATAAGCACTGGTGTGTTCTATAAAAATGTAATAAAAATTAATTTTTTTATTATATTAATGACATATATATATATTTAATATGTTAAATATATTTTTTACAATTAATTCTTTGTGTTTTCTTGATATTATATATGAACAAAACAGAATTTATGCCAAAAAACCTATTTTTCTAAAAAGGTGTTGTTGCAGCCTTTTGATGGAGAAATTGTTTTAAATATATTTAATACTCATTTATAAAAAATTTGAAAAAATAATCATATTATATAGAATCATAATACACAATTTTAATTTTGTATAATATTTGGTATTAATCACAAAATTTTCAGGTTTTGATGAATAATGATAAAATTAACATTTTAATTGAAAATATATTATTTGTCCAAGTAATTTATATTATTAACATATACATTAAATTAGTTTTAAATTATTATCCGATTAAATTTTTATCATCTCATTTAATTAGTTCATTTGAACCAATTTTTTATTGAACTTGTATATAAAAAAACTTCAATCATTTGAATATGTCCAAATTAAAAAACATGTCTTATCGTTTAGCCAAGAAGATTTATTGTTAATTAATATGATATAATTTAGTATTTTTAATTTATAAAAATATATTCTGTATTTTTAATCATAATGTTCAAATTTAGTATATATTATTCTTTTAAATTTGGACAATATGAATAGTAACTTTAGAAATTTTTTAACTACCACAACTAAGGGTAAATCAGGTAATTAAGGGTAAAATGTTATAAAATTATCCTAAAACATGTCCTATATTAATTTTATGAGATAGTGTTGATGTAAATAATCATTGGAATGATTTTTTTACACTTCAAGCAACTTGGATGACATTATTCTATTTTTTTAGTTTATTACACGGAATGCCCATTCTGTCACAATCATGTTTTTAATAAGTATAGAATTTATTAGATACTATTATACTGAAAGTATATTTTACCATAAATAATATTTTTAATGATAAGAAATTTAAATTAATTATATAAATATATTTTTAATTTTTGAGATTAAAATAATTTCATTAAAGTCATACACAATGATGATGCTCAAATTGTTTAATTAATCAAAATATACAATAAATGATATTAAAAATTATAAAATAAATATAATTTTACATAATTAATGACATATAATAATTTTATAGATGAAATAGAATATGTGGAATGTTTTAATGGTTATGTTTCGAAGTTATCTTATTTGTGGATATTTGTTAACAGTTATAGTAATGAATACTGTCAAAATTGACCATAGTATTATATTAATATAAATAATATTTTATTAATTGATTTTATATTCATAAAAATATAAAATATACCCACTTGAATGGGATATTGTTTTAAATTTCATAAATGATCCATTTTCTATTTTTTAGCATTTTATATTAAATATGATATCCCTTTATAATTCAAACAATGATGTCATGGTAAGAGATAATGAGATAAAATAATCCTTAATTGCAAAAGATATGTGTAATATGTTTCCTTAAACATGACTATGAATTATTGGATGAAGTATATAAGATTATTATCACCATATGAGAGAATTGGTGTTGTTTGTTTGGCCATTTTCCATGAATATATCTTATATATTATTTAAGTCAAATATGTATACAAAAAGTTATTTTATTTGTATTTAATATCTTTTATGCTTCCACATGGAGACAAAACAAATATAAGAAATATATTACTATTTTGATTTAAATTAAATTATTATAATTATTCTAATTTATTAATATTTTTTATATTTCATAATTATCATAAATGTTTATTCAATGAAAAAAAATATTTATTTAAATAATTTAAAAATTAAATAATTTATTTTAAAATTTATTATTTTTTTTATATTTTTAATGATTTAATATTAATAAATAATGTATATATATTTAATATATACTAGATTTGTGTTGAATAATTATATTATAATCCCACTTTATCATGATGTATTTTATGTCAATGTAAATGAATAGTATCAAATTTGACAATAATGACATTTTATTGAATTTATATTTTATTAAAGTATTCCAAAACCAAAAAATATTAAATAATAAAAAAATATATAATAAATGGTTTATAATGTATCACATATTCTTTTTTATACCATTTTTATGTCTTTGGATATATAATATCCTTATTATATTTTAATATTTTCGAGGATTTCTGAATGTGACCTCTGCTAAATTATAATAGGGAACTTCATGCCTCAATTTTATTCATCAAATTTAATACTATAGCTCAACCAAAACCATATCATTTTTCATCCCAACATCATCATTTTTGTTCAGGTGTTTATATTTCTTCAAAAAACCTAATGTATGTCTCTCTATAAAAGATATAATAGAAGTTCGACGAAGAGGTGGTAATCATTTATATCGACTCTTCCAAGTTTGTTTCACTTATTCGTCATATAAATGGGTTACTAACATTATAAAATAATAAATAAAGTATAATATGTATTATTAAATTTTACATTTATTATGGGGAAACCATATTCTAGCTTATATCTACACTATTAAAAATGAAATCACTGATTTTTCATACATACGCCTTAATGTCTCCAGGCCACAATGTAATCTATTTTTTAATCGCCGCATTACTTGTATGTGTATAATGATATAAATAATCGATATATATGATAATTATTACATAATTTATACTATTGAAAATGTATTTATCTATACAATTCTTTATCCTTTCACATATTATGTGAATGGTATTGTTGATCGTGCGTGCATACAACCTACCATCTCTACGATGTGATCCAATTCAATTTCAATATAAAACAATAAAATATTGATTTAAAAATGTAAATGATGTTTAATTATTATATTTATTACATTAATATAATTTTGTATATTTTTCTATATACCTATCCAAATGAACCGAGAAATTCATTGAAAAATAAGATTTCATAAATAATGTAGTTAACACCTGGAAAGAGTGTAACAACAAAATATTATCAATATATGGGTAATAAAATATTATAAGAGGATCTGAAATTATATAATAAATATGGATATGTTAATATAAAAAATTAATAACATTATTAAAACAATTATACATGAGTTAAAAGATCTTCTGACTGAAGAAGCAATAGATTTGGTTTTTCTCAGTCCACTTTCACTTATGTGAGAATTTTGACTTTTCCCAAATTTTCCAATTTTTTTATTTATATACCTCTGTTTTATATTTCATATCCTAAATATCCATATTATAATGATATTATATTTTTATTTTAATGTAATTATCTCATACGTATATTTATTTAAATGTTTCAATATGGCATCAGAAACTTTAGAATGATTAACGATTATTTTCCTCATAATTTTTCAATGTTATCATTTAAAAGTATCATCAAATATGTCAACATCACCATTAGAATCTTGTACTACATTGTGGTTTATCTATTATGATACCATATATCATATGATATTGAAGTATTTATTATTAGTTCGATTGTGGATGTGTTATTATCATACTATACATGGTTTATGGTTAAATTGTTTTCATTTTAAATGCATGTTTTTCTATATGAATGTTTACATTGATTATGATTCTCCAATTCCAGATGAAGAATGTTTTGGACTTAGAATGTGACTGGAAGGGCTCTTGCCAAACTCTAGTTTCATTTTCAGGTCTCATGAGTAAACTAATATATGTATTTCTCCAATCCCTTAACAATTTATTTTCATATAGGGATTTAGTTAAGGGCATACCAATTTATTTATTGATTTATTTTTCTGGGCCCCAACGGTATGTTTTGGATGTAAAACCATATAAATTTAATCGTCATGAGATTAATTATTATATTAAAAGAATTTATTCCACTAGTATAATATTTATCATTATGTTTCCTTGCTCATATGAATATTTAAATGGAATATGTTCACTTATATACCATTCCATATTCTTTATTCTATATTTAAAAATAGATTCTACTATACAAATACCCAAACTGAGAATTTGATCTCCCAAAATTATTTTTGTTTATTTTTCATCAAGATATCATGATTTTATTTAAGATTCATTATATATGGTTATTATAAATCTATATTGTTATTCTCAAAAAAAAAAATAGTTTTTTATATTTTTTTGTTTAAAACATAATTTTCAATTTATTAGTGTATCTTGATTACTAGGACTATTTATCAATTTGGTCCATTGGGATGATATTTAGCTGGACAAGTACCAATGTAATAATTTAAGGTATTTTCTCTGGGAAACTTGGATATCAGTCATTACAGATATTATATAAAAGTGAGTCATAATAAAAACTTTGAAAACTAGATTTAGGAAATAATTTATTAGAAAACATAACCTTGTGACTAAATTTGAGTATAATTCTATGTATATTTCATCATCTTATAGATTTGGTAATACCCTTTGGAACCGTGTTTTTAAACCTATATAATTATATATTATGAAAATGATTTCATTATGTTGACATACAATAAGCGATTCTTCAGGACTATATAAATATTACTAGAGTTTATCACATTGTAATTTGGGTTTTAGTCAACGGTTAAATTGGATAAGATTACATAATTAATGGTTATACGTCTAATGATAAATATACTAAAAAAGAAAAGAGGAATGATTATGTTATTAAGGAATAAGATAAATAAGAATATTAAATAATTTAAAAATTAATTATAATGATTAGATTTCATGTTTTTCTGAAATTAATAATTATCTAATAAATGGTGGTCTAGTAATTACAATAAAGAGATATATAAAGAAATATATTGTATCACTAATTATTTAAGGATTTGGAACAATGAATGTTTCCATTCAATTTTTTTAAGGTGATCAAAAATTTTTTATTTTAAAATAAGAGACATATTTTGTCATTTGGGGAATTATATTTGAAGAATTATTTTGGAAATTTCAAGACCATTTTGTAATATGAAATTAAACAACTATATTTTAGATGTGCCTTATGGTTTGAGTGGATTATTGTTTTCATTTTATATTATTTTATGAGTAAAATAATGAATTATTTTATAATATTTTCTAACCATTTTAGTTTCATTAAATATTTAATGGTCTAAGGATTGACTGGTATATCATATGATTCATTAAAGTAATTTTGGAATGAAAAAATCTAATTTAATATTCATTTCCTGGCATTAGAGCTGAAATAAAAATAATTTTAAGAAAACCCATAGTACAAAATAATTATTATATAATGTTATGAAATAAAGTAAGATTATTTTCTCATTTTATTATATGGATAGTAATATAATCACTCAACTATAAGACTAAAAATTGGAATTGGAACACTATTTGTTTAATTATCATCCATGAGAAATAAATACCAACTTTTAACAATAACATATTTATAGTTTTCAGATAATTTAATTTCTAATTACTATGATATCTACCACTCTTTATCAGAACATGATAGTTTATTTCTCCTCCATGTCAATATATTCACATCCCACTAATTTTTTCCTATTTGATAGCCTAATATTGTAGTAACCCCTATATTTTTTTCCCTATTATTAATAAGTTGTTTAGAATACCCTATTTTCCAATGTTTGATTAGTAATGTTTTTTAAATATTAAACATTTATTTTTCAAATAAAATTTTAAATATCAAGGAATTTTTTAAAGATGGGGAGAATGCGTGACCAATTGTCGCCTATCGACCGGTCATGGTTCATGTGCTATGTTAATGTGTTTAGTAGCACTCGGGTTGAATCCTCTGTGATAATACTTTTTAATAGTTGTTTGTTTTTAGTTGATTGTATTTTTATTAGGGGATTTGTTTTTAGAGCATAAATGAATTGAATAATGATTCATATTTTATTTAACAATTTGATAATGATTTAGGTGAGTTCATTATTAGGGGTTTCAGCTTGTGATATCCTTGAGATTTGATTTATATTGTTTTTAAATTTACACCCACTTAACAAGATAGTGTTGATTATAATTACTAAGTGTTAATGATTTAATACAATCCTTAAAAAATCCATGGTTTCTAATATAAATTTAGGCTTGTTAATGGTAGCGTAATTATAGTTCCAATAATCCATGGAAACCACACATTAACCAAATCGTTTCATGAATCCATGAAATTATACGTTCAATATACACAATGTTTATTTCAAGAATATCAATCGAGAAAATGCTCTCAATAATGTTACATACCCAAATTATAACTCACCCGATAGTAGATTTACTCGGCCATTGATATTGGTTAATAATATGGTTTTCATGTTTATGATGATGAATTTAAAATAGAAGAAAAAAAGGGATAATAAAAGTGTTTTGTGTCGAACATAGACACACAAACAATGATTATAATTAAAAATGATCTTTATATTTAATGAGAATAAAAAATAAGGGAAGGGGATTCAAAAAAAATATAACTATTTGAAGAAAAATAATATTAATCTACATAAGTTTGTTTATAATAAGATATATTGAATAAGAATCATTCATTAAAACATATTTACAAAAACAAATACTTACAAGATTAAACAAAGAAGAATGAAAATGTAAATGAAAAAAAAGAAAGGAGGAATGATCACTCATGTAAAACCATTAGTATATAAGGTCATCCTAAGACTTTCTCAAGGCTTTGGTCATGCCAATATGTGCTCCTATATTCTGAAATTCCAAACCCCTTTAAAAAGAGGTGGGTGATATATTTATAGGCCAAGGATGTGAACTATTTGCATTCATAATCTATTCCTCCACTTGCAACTATATTTTGTTAATTCAGACATCCAAATATCGAGATATGATCTTCTTACAAGTTGTATATAAATATATCATCTGTCTACTCTGAATTTTTAGTGGAAATTAGACTTATGGATCCGATGTTATAGATGGATTACTAAATATAGTAACGTGTCTATTTTAATCCATACTTTTTTAAGGGCCGAAATGTGAAGGGGTTATTTAATTAGACTATTCTTAAAATATGAATATTTTCTTCATAAATTTTGGCCACCAATATCTACTTTTACACACTTAATAAGAATATATTGATTGGATAATTATATCATGAGATATGTAATTAATACTATATAGATTTTATTTCCAAGAACAATGTTAGGCTAAGCTTAAATGAATCTATTGGTCACCTTGGATTTGAATTTTGTGATGAAATTTTTACCCTAGACTCCTTAAATTATCTCCTGGACAATGGACAAGAAAAATTGAATTTTTTACTTACTGATGTAGCCCAATAATTAAATATTCATTGATGGGATAGTTTCTTCACAGATTATGTAGGTTTTCTTGTGTGGTCTATATGACCATTCAAATTGCAGAATTGGCCAAGGATTCCTTCTATTGATATGTGGAAAATTTAATTTGGAATCTTACAAAATAAGAACCGCAAAATTTGTTTCAGTAGGGCGAGAGTTATCTGTAAAATAGTAAACATACTCAATTAGACTACTTCTAAAAATCATCAAAAATTATATTTCATATTAAAACATTAATATTTCACACAAATTATGCCCATTTCATATAAAATCAGTAAAGGGAGTATATAATAAGTTAGTATATTATTTATGACATCAAAACCCCACACTTTTCCCTGTTCATTTAATCATGGTAAACAAATATTATAACATGACAAAAATGATCTTCACTCACCATCAAATATTAATATTTTGTATTCCCTAATCAGGGAGGTATAGAAAATATTTGTCATCCATATTTAATTCCTCTAGAATATGTTATAGATACAATTTCCAAATAAATAATTAATTTTTTTTCGTGGACTAATTTAGAAATGGAAAATGGTGGAACCCAAAACATACTCATCTCAAGATGATAAAATTAAATTATATAGATTCATTAATTCACCAACCAAAAGTGAAAATCCTCGATTTAGAAAGAGTTATTAGCTTCCAATCCATATATAATTTTTAAAGAATCAATATGTCTTTTGGAGAGGTATTTTTGGGGCTATTGGATGATAAAAATATATAATGTCCAAGTGAGAGAAGAAGAGGTGTAAAACACAAACATGGAAAATTCAATGCACACATTTTTTTTAGAAATGAGACATGAAAGGAAATGGAAACACATATTTACGAGGGATGAAAATGAGAAATATGAAAAAAAATTGAAGAAAATATGAAGGAAATGAGAGGATGGATTATTTACAAAAAATAACTTCTCCCAATGACATAAGAATATAATGCAAGTGTTCTTTTTTTATCTTTTTTTTTTCAAAAGAAGAACATGAAAAAGATCTCACACTTATATCCCAACTCATGATATATCTCCATACTAAATTAATTGTAATTGTTATAACACGATCAATGTTTGAGAAATAGTGACTTTTGACCTACCCAAGACAGAACCAATGTTTTTTGATTTTTTTATCATTTTTTAATAAATTTTTTGAACACTTGTCATTAAAATTTGAACAATATGTCATAAGTTTGTATAAATTCCCAAACACCACTAATGGAAAACCTATCCCATATACTAAAATGGATTATTTCTCCCATGAATATGTTAACTTGTTGAAAGTAAATAATAGGGAATCCATATAATGAAATCCATTCTCCACACAAGTAAATTTCTCCAAATTATGCAATGAAAATCCTTGTTGATATTGGGATCGATAAGGTATTGGTATTTTAATGTGAATAACAAAAAAATGGAATTCATAGGATCAAAGTGTATTTCAAAATTAGGATTACTGTTTGGTTAATATGAGGCTATTTGGTTATTAAAAATATCATGTGGTTCGGAAAATGGATCAATCATATTAATGTACAATAAATTATGAAAATATGCTCAATGGTCCACAAACTCAATATTCACAAATGGCGGTGAAAAAGCAGTCATTTTAAAAATATGGCCTTAGGTGGCCTTGGAATTAAATCAATTTTTTGCCGCATCGTAGGGGAAAATCAGTTTCCAAATCAAATATTGAGCATTCATATTATGTTGGTTTTGAGAAAATATACATTATCCAAATATATGAAGAATCCACAAATTGTTTGAGATGAAATCGTGTATTTTGACTTCCAGAAATTGTTGGAAATTTTTTTAAAATTGGCTGGTGAGTATGTAATACTCATTTTGGGTCATTTTTTTAAATTTTTATGTTTTTTTGTGTTTTAAAATTACACACCCACAAAAAAGAGAATGAGTAAGTAAACATGTGATGAGGAAAGTGGGAAAACAATAAAACTATAAGGGAGTAAGAATAGAGAGAGAGAGAGCGAGATAAATATGGGGTTAAAGAGAAACAGGTGCCCCCTAGTTAGGTTTTGGAGGGTTTACATATCTATCCAGTGGTTGGTCAACTGAATATTTTAAAGATCTAATGATACTCGATGTGGTTCAAGGATTGTGTGTCCTCTCATGGGGAAGCTTTAATCGATTCCCTTCAACTGTGAATTTCCTTTTTGAATAGGGGTTTTGGACATTGAATTTACCAAATGTGTAATCATGAGAAATAATAAAAGGACCTTACCAATGAGAATTAAGCTTTCCAGGGTGAACCTAAAATCAAGAATTGAAGAGCATTACCTTTTCATCTTTATGAAATACCATTCACCGAATGAGTTTGTCATTGAATTACTTGGATTTTTCTTTGAAAAGATTGGAAATCTCATAAGAATAATTTTTAAGCTCCTCCTGATCATCCAATTTGCAACAATATTTTTTCACCAGATTTTTAACAATCAAAATTACAGGTTTTTCAGATCCCAGAAAGACTTATATAGGATTTTAACAGGTAAATGACATGCTTTACCAAAAACTATCCTGAAATGAGACATCCCAATTGGTGTTTTATAGAAAGTTATATAATCCCAATGTGATTCACCAAGTCTTTCAGTACAGTCTTTTTTGGAGGGTTTTATAATTCTCTCCAGCACCCTTTTCACATATCTGTTAGAATTTTCATCCATTTCATTTGTATGGGGTTGATATACAGTTCATGTTTTATGTAAAAATCAATTCTCTTTCAATAGAGATTCCATGGTTCAATTACAATAATGGATTCTTAAGTCAATTATCAAGAAACATGATTTTCCAAACCAGTGTAAGATGTGTGTCTTTATAAACTCTGTTATAGTATGTGAATCATTCTTTCTTGTGTTTTTTGCCTCAAACCATCTTGAAACATAATCAATCGCATGGAGAAAGTATGAGAATCCATTTTAAGGGGTGATTGGTCCCATGAAATCAATTCTCTAATCATCAAATATCTCACAGAAAAATATATGCTTTTGGGGAATTTCATTTCCATTTGAAATTGTGAAAAACTTTTTGGAATGTGAGACATGATTAATACAAATCATGTGAGTCTTGATGATTGAAGGACAGAGGAATCCAGAGTCTACAACAATTCAAGAGGTCCATTATGGCCCATAATGTTCATCACTAAGCATTGAGTGATAGAATTTAAAGATAGATGATTGTTCATTTTCATCAACACATCTCATAATTACTATGTCTTCCCCAGTTTTCAAAATTATTTGTCTTCAAAAAATAGAATTTTGAATAACATTTCATCTACTTTTTTTTATTTTGAAAAAATTTTAGGAAAAATACCAGAAACCAAATAATATACAATTGGGACATACCATTGTATTTTTGGAGTGAGAGATGAAGGATGATCAGTTCAAAATTTTGGATCAATTATTTCAAAATGGGAAGAATTTGAAATTCAACTCATGTGATCATCCATAAGGTTTTATTTTCTTTTTTAATCTCTGATTTCAATGTCAAACTCTTAGAGAATTAGGGTCTGTATTATTGTCCTTGGTTTGAATAACTTTTCCAATGTAAAAAATTTATAGTAGAATGGTCTGTGAAGATGATAAATTTGGAACCTAAGAGATAAGGCATGAATTTCTCTAAGACAATAACCAATGCTAAAAGTGACTTTTTAGTCATGGTGTTGTGGGATAGAGATTAATCATACGTTTTTGTGGAATAATAAATAACATGTGGAATTTTTATCTTTTATGATCAAGAATATCACCAACAGCTCTATCAGAAGAATCACACATCTACTCAAAGGGTAAGGAATAATCTGGGGGCTGGATTATTGGGGTAGATATAATAGAATATTTTTGTTCAATAGAGGCTCTCAATAAAACCTCATCTAAATGGAATTTGACTTCATTTTGGAGAAATAATATGAGTGGGAGGGAAATCTGACTATTGTTATGGATGAATCATCGATAGAAACAAACATGACCGAGGAATGAATATATTTCACAAACAATAGTTGGTTTAGGAAGTGATTAGATCACATCAATTTTGAAATGATCAACTTCAATAATCTCTTTTGAAATTATGTTCCCAAGAATAATTCCATTTGCAACCATGATGTGACATTTTACAAAATTTAACACAAGGTCACACGTGACATTGTTTTAATGAACCAAAGAGAGAGAATGCACACACAAATCACAATACTCACCATAAATGGTATATTCATCCATGAAGACATCCATTAAGTTTTCAATTAATTCAGAAAAGATACTCATCATTTACGTCTAGAATGTTGTAGGAGCATTGTAAAGGAAAAAAGGAATTCTCTTATATGCATATGTTCTAAAGGGGAATTGAATGTTTTCTTTTATTGGTCTTGAGGTTCAATTGGGATTTGTAAGTAGACAGAGTGTCTATTAAGAAAGTAATTGTGTGACATTATGGATAATCGTTCTAGAATTTGATCTTGTAATGGAATAGTGTAGTGATATTTTCCTATTTCAACATTCAATTTTCATTAGTCGATGCAAACACACCATTTTTTCTTAACTCAAGTTGTGATAACCTGCCCATGTTCATATGTGACAATAGTTATCCCACCTTTAATAGGTACAACATGAACTGGACTAAATCATTCACTATCAGAAATTGGGTAGATAATACTACCTTGAAGAAGCTTGGCGGTCTCTTTCCAAACTATATCAAGTATGAGGTGATTTATTCTTCTTTGTTGTTGTGAAATTTGATTGGATGATTCCTCATGATTGATGAGATGCATGTAAATATCACGGTTGAAACCTGGTATGTCATCTAGTTTCCATTTTAAGGCCTTTTTGTTTTCCTCAATCAATTGAACAATTTTTGACTCCTCAGTTTCGATATGTGAAGCATAGATAATGACATGATAAGAGAGATCATGGAAAAGGAATTCATATTTTAGGTGTTAAAGAAGATTTTTTAGATAAATATCATCTCTCATTTGTGGGTTAGACAACATAGGAACAATGGAAGGAACTTCGGTTACTTTATATTAATTTTATTAATATTGTCCAAATTGAAGCAGTAGAGACTATAGTTGATGTGGGATTCATGTGGGTTTACATGTTTCACTAGATTGATGGAGTCTATGAATGAGAGGTCCATATCAACTACACCATTTATGACTCAGTTAATCATGGTGCATATTTCACAATATCCTTTATCATTTGAACACAATAAAGATGATGGATTTGGGTTCAATTTACTCTTAGAAGTGTACTCAGAAGCATGGATTGAAAATTTTGTTTGATCCTTATATGGGTATCTCATGGTTTGAAATTTTTTGAACATGATAGTTGGTCACCAAATTCCGGGGATAAGATACCTGAATGGACATTAATCATACTTCTAGTAGTCATTTAAACGGTCTTCCTACAATTATGGGAGATTGAGAATTGTTCATCTCACATTCCATGTCAGGGATATAGCAATCAGCAGTGAAGATAAGAATATTCACACGAAAAAGGACATCCTAAATTATTCTCTTAGAACTAGTAGTTTTTCAATTGTCCAATTGAATGAAAATACCCATTGAATGCAAGGTACCTAGACAATTGTTGGAGTATTTAGATTTGATCCTAACATTTATTGAGGCTCCTAGGTCAATGAGTGCATCATCAAAGTTGGAACATCCAATCTAGCATGGAGGCGTATATGTCCCTAGATCAATGCACTTTTTTAGAATTGACTGTTGGGTGGAAACATTTTTGAAATTCCTAATTTTCCTTGTATGGGCACACAACTTCATGAAATACATTTCAAACATCAGAATTTGTTTAATGGCATCTAGAGGGGAATGTTTTCTTCTACACATCTAAACATGTCAAGCATTTCAGGATCAGGTTGAAATGACTTATTTGGATTATAAATTTCTTGATGTAAAAGAAATGGGTTCTTACATGGAATAGAAAGAGGTGAGGGAATGGATTCATATTCCTTTTCATGTTTCTTTTTCTATTAATTTTATATGTAAACATATAAAAGGGGGTTGGAGGACTTATCTTGAAGAATAGAAATTTTCGTTCCCAATCTTAGTGAAATTACGCATACATTACCCTTGGGATTGTGTAATGGTTGAGCTAAGAGTTGGGAAGAATTTGATTATTGTTGTTGGATCAGGTAGGATGCAAGTTGACCAATTTTATTAATTGTTTTTTAGGATTTAATGGTTGAGGGAGGTAAGATATTCCACTCCACATTTCCATGGATGCTTGGAAGAAAATTTTTGTCCCAGATTGGGATTACCATGATTTTTGTTCTTAGGAAGGTGATGGTAATGGGTGGGGAATTGTGAAGGAACACTAGGATAGTGGAATCTAGGGGGAGGAAGAGTAGGATTGATCCTTTGAGGTTGAGGAACAAAAGGGTAAGTTTGTTAGAAGTTAACAACACATTGAATATATTAGAATTAGTTTGGGTTTTGATGAGGGTATTTAGGTTAATGAGAAATTGGATTCCCATAACTCATGTTAGGGTTATATGTAGAAGATAAGGGCTCATAATGGGGTTGGTTGAAGTTTCTAACAATCTAGCCTAATTGTTCAGGGTTGCGGTTCCGCGGAGCTTATGCAGCATTATGCTCCATTGGACTAGATGAATAATATTAACCCTCTTGAAGATGATGACATGTGTCAGTTGGATGAGATGGTGAGCTACAATTTCCTCAGTATTTAACAGGTCCAAAATACCATGATTGTGAAGAAGATGAGGTGAGGTATTTGGATACCACATCGAGTAGTCCCACAAGACCTGCAAGCTACAAATTTCTCATTTATGTAATTTCTATGTTTTTTAATCTATGTTTCCTATGATATCTCTTCCGGCTTTAAGAGTTTTATAAACAATAGCATAACCACAGGCGCCTTCGTTGAGAGTTCTCCCCAAAGCCAATAACACCTCATAGAAGTATTTGATCATGATTTGGTCTGGGATTTGGTGGTGTGGGCAGGTTGCAACAAGCTTTTTGAATCTCTCCCTGTATTCATGGAGTGATTCACTTGGGAACTGATGAATATCACTTATTCGCTTTCAGATAAAATAGTACAAGAAGCCTGAATGAATTTCTTTAAGAAGAGGCATTTCATGTCATTCCATGTGGTTATGGATTAAAGGGAATATAGTATATCCATGACATAGGTGTGTCAACTAGGAAAAAATGGAATGCTCATAGTTTGATTTGTTTCTCAGAAACCCCTTGAGGCTTTGTGGTAGAGAACACCACTTGGAGGTCTTTAATGTGGAGATGTGGATTCTCACTGGATATCCCATGCAAATGATGTAGAATATGAATCAATCCCAATTTGAATTTGAAGTCTTCCTCTATGATTGGATATTGGATACCATTACTTTTGTAATTAATTTCAGGGGCCCCTCGTTCATTAAGTGTTTGTTCTCTATGATTGTCCTTATCTAATTCAATTAGTTGGACAAGTATTGTTTCTTGAATTATTTGATTATCCCTTATATTCCACCATTGTTTACTATGTTTTTTTATCAATTATAGTGAAAAAATCATAGGGATGTTTGGGGTGTAAATGTGGAATTCAAAGTGATTTTCGAAGAAAGAGAAAGATGATATTTTCTTTTCCTTATTCCATTTATGAATTTTAGGAGAAGGAGGGTTTTTCATTGTGTTTTTTTTATTTTTTTTAAATGTTTTTTTTGTTTTTTAACAATAACCAGGAACTAATTATTGTTTAATTGCACCATCCCCAAAAATGATGCCAATTGAAATCACGGCCGATTGTCGCCAATCGACCTGTCATGGTTCTGGTCCTCTAATAATGTGTATAGAAGTACTGGGGTCGAATCCTCAGTGATTATACTTATTAATAGTCATTTTTTTTAGTTTATTGTATTTAGATTGGGGTTTGTCTTCATAGCTTAAATAATGTGATTAATGATTGTTGTTTGATTTAAAAATTTGATAAATATTAGGGTGAGTTCATTATTTGGGAGTTAATATTGTGATATTCTTGAGCTTTTCTTTATATTTCATTTAAATTATCACCTATATCACAAGATAACTTTGATTGGAATTCCTAAGTTGCATGTCTTTAATCAAATCATTTAATTATGATAGGGTTCTAATATCAATTATATATTTTATAGGTTAATGTATATATGGTTCCGATAATCTATAGAAACAACACGTTTAACAAATAATGTCATTAATCCATGACATTCTATCTTTAACATTCACAATTTTAATTTAATTATTATCCATTGAGAAAATGATCTAAATCACTTAACATCCTCAAATTATAACTCACCCCAATGGTAGATTTACTAAGCCATTTTTAGTTAATAATATGGGTTTTATGTTTATGATGATGAATTTAAAATAAATGAAAAGGGATGGGACAAGAAAAGATTTTTGCATCGAATACACACACACACAAACAATGATGATAATAGAAAATGAAATTTACGTTGAATAAGGATAAAAAAAAGAGAAGGGGATTAAATTTTATTTAAACTACTTTTAGAGAACTTATATTAAGCTACAGAATGTGGATAAGATTAAGAGATATTAAAAAAGACATCCATTAAAATAGAATTACAAAAACAAAGACATATAAGATCTTATAATGGCTAAAAGAAATTCATTTTTTTATTGATTTTTGATAATCAACCTTCTGAAGTGTTAGGTGGAACCCCTAACTAGCCTGTAAGAGTAAGTATTACATGTCTTGTAGGACATAGTGGAATTAAATACCTATAGGATTCAAACACTAATTACATCCCAGACTAACTACATCAAACTGCTCATCCCCCACATCTTCATCATGAAATCATCTCTCCAATATTTAATGGTTGTTAAGCTACTCTTTCATGTTCTTTCACAGGCTTGTTCCCATGGAATGTGGCGTACCCTCTCATTTTTTCAATCTGTATAGCTTCTACAATGGTGAATGCTCCTTATTTGTCTTCTTTTTGAAATGTGTTCCTTGTAGGTTTTCTAGTTTTCATCTGCACTTAAGGTGGCCTTAATGCATTGAGGTAGCCCAAAGGCCTTAAAGACCCAAAGGCCTGGGTGGCCCGACGACCTTAAAGGACTCAGGGAACAAATCGGTGGCCCGAAGGCCCAACTAGGGGAATATTCATGGATGCTACATTTCCAAACAGTGCCTGCTACATTTCCCTCTATACTGCATTCTACATTACTACACAGTTCATGTTACAATGCCTGTTATATTGCATGCTATAGTGCTACTACAGTATTGAAATGAAATCACCCTTGAAGAAGAGGATGGGGATGTATTTTTATCCCAAAGAAGTAAACTATTTGCTTTCCCAATACGTACCACCACATTCATCACCATTTTAATAATTCGGACACCCAAATCCCAAGATCTGATCTTTTTTAATGTTTGAGAAAAAAATATACTATGTCTACTCTGAAAATTTGGCGGCCATTAGACATAAGGATCCAATATTATGGTTGGTTTATTAAACAATTTAAATCCTTCCATTTCAATCCAAAACATTTATGAGGACTAAATATTAATGGGTTTTATAATAAGAATATTCCTTCAAATAGGAATATTTTCTTCAACAAAGTATTCCTCCTTTATCTACTCTTTTACACTTAAAAGTATCACCTTATTTGGATGATTATATCATGAGATATGTCATGAATATTGTAATAAGTTTATTTCTCGGTCAGAATATTGGGCTAAGATTAAATGAATCAATTGGGCCCCTTGTCTTTGGAGTTGGTCCATGAAATTTTTATCCAAGACTCCTTACATTACCCCCCAAACATTGGAGTTAAATAAAGGAATTTTGTCTTTTTAATATATCCCAACAAATAAATCTTCATGGATGAGCCCATTTCTTCACAAATTTTGTGGGTCTTATTGTGTGGTCTATATGTCCATTCAAAGTGAAGAATTGGCCATTTATTCCTTCAGATTATATATGGTAAAGTGAATAAAATATCCTTAAAAACAAGAACCACACTATTTGGATCCGTATGGTGAGGGTTATAAAAAAAATAATAAACTGAATCAATGGAATACTTCTAAAAATGATCAAAATTTATACTTAGTAATAAAACATTAATATTTCACAAAAATTATGATCATTTCATATAAAATTGGTGAAGGGAGTATATAATACGTCCTGATATTATTAATAAAGATAACGTGACACCATAATATTTTATGGTATGTATCTTTTTAAATTTAATCTCTTTGATTGCTTATGTTTTAATTACCACTATGTCTAAACTAACCAATATATACTATTAATATTATTTTTTTAAATGAAAATATCCTATTATAGTATTTTTTTATGAAAACGAAAAAATATCTTACGAAAATATAATATTTTATTTACATATTACTAATTTATTATATAAAAATACAAAAATCAATTTAATATATATTGCATTTTATAGACATGTGTTTTTTATATCAAAGAAATAATCAAATCCCACTTTTGGATTTTATTAATGAAATATATTTATACATATATAATTTAATATAATTTTTTAAATTCATCCTATGAGTTTTCTAGACAATATATAACCAAAAATCCGATTTTATGCTTAAAATATTTATTTATCTAAAAAGGTATTTCTGTCACCTTTCGATAGCATAACTATTATGATTTTTTTTAACAGTTTTATAATTAATATTTGAAAAAATAAACATATTAATTGGATGAGTATAAGAAAAAATATAATTTTTATTTAATTTTTGTATTATGTCTATTACTTTTCATTTTTGATGAGTAATGATAACATATAGAATATTAATTAAAAACAAATTTTTGTCTATATATTTTTGGGTGTTAAATTAAACTTTTAGTTGATTTTAAAGTAATATCTTATAAATTTTATTCATTTAATATATTTTATGATATTGGATTCAATGTCAAAAAAAATTATTACATAATTTGTTTTTGAATATGTTTAACATTTTCCCTTTAAAAACTTTTTTCCTTGTTGTGTCAACTTTATTAATTTAGATTTAATTTCATCAAAAACCATGTTTTTTATATTTTAAAACGGATTAATTATTTGTAATCACTAGGTAAAAATTTAGTAATTAGGTTTGTTATTTTGGAAGATAGGAATAATGATATTATATTTTTTTAATTACGATGGTTATGGGTAAATGTTTTAATTAAGGGTAGTTAAAAAATTATAAGTATTTTAAAATTTCCTAAATACTTTTCATGATTTTAATGTATGATTTAGTGTTAATAAATATCATCATTGGGGCGATTTAATGGCCTCTTGGATCCACATGGATGACTTTGATTGTTTTGAGTATATTATTGTATATAATGTTCAAAATACCATAGTCATATTTTAAATTAGTAAAACATTTATTATATTGAATTAACCTGATGGTATTATAGACTAAAAATAGGGATTAAAATGGAATTTACTTTCTTAATAATTTTATTTTAATATTAATTTTATTAAAATAAATAAATACTTTAATGGATTACACAATGATGATGTAATATGTAATTAATTATTGGAAATTTCAAATAAATTATATCAAATTATTTTAAAATAAATAAAATTTACATAATTAATTTCAAACAATAATTTTCTAGATTAATAATAAATACTAGGCATGAATTAATGTATTTAGATCGATTTTTTCCAAGGTATTGATGTTTTTTAAAAAGTCAACGTAATGAATAGTTTAAAAATTGAAATTATTGTTATATAAAATAAAATAATATTTTCCTAAATGATATTAAATTCATATAAATATAGAATACAACCAAATTATTTTGATAAAGATTCAAACTTTTAATAATTATACATTTATGGTTCGTTTGTTATTTTATAGTAACTATATTGACCATAATGTAGTAAAAACACTTATAGCCATGGTTATAATTAAATAGGTTTTTTTTCAAATTTGGAAATTTTACTTGTCCATATGACATATAAACAAATAACAATAATCACAACTTCAAAATGACAACACGTGCAATTGAATGTAGATCATTTAGATACCAAAACCTAATGATGACAAACCCAGAGCTACATGTGTTGGGTATAGTTCCTCTTTTGAGCGAGCATTATCTTGAACAATTCGATAGACATATTTGGATAGCTTTGAAGGATTTAAAATCAATATAGAAGATGCCAAGTCATGATTTGCATCCCAATCTCCATTCAATGTTGTAGAGAAAAGACCATGCAATGTAACTGATGACATTAGCGCTATCATCAATCAACTTTTTTGTTGATCTAAAGAGCTTCAAAAAATATTGAATCCTTATAATATATTTCAATCCTGATTCAACTGTGATATTTCAAGGGTCATCCATCCCATTTTCAGCTAATATTTTTATAGGGTTTCTGTATTTCTCTTTTTTCTAGTTAATAGCTTTGTAAAGACCTCATGACACCTCATAAAGCCAATATGAATTATCCTTTGGACGGATCGACACTCCACCATGAATATATAAAAACCCAACATTCCAATCATGTTGGTATCTGATGTTTGTGAAGCTTGGTCTCTGGGGATGATACATATAGTATGTATTATATTGGTTGATTCGAACAATATCAATTGAACACTTCACCAATTTTACATCTTCCTTTATGAATTCAAGCAACCTTTTCCAAATAATCTCTCACATTATTCTTGGTTACATTTTATATAATATTTGACGAATAAACCATACAATATGAGATTATCTGCCTCATTTGGCATTATACTAATCCTCCTTTGATCTAGTGAGAGGTTAGTACCAAACAAAATCCAAGAGAATACCAATCCTACCTTTATTTGTTGCATGATACTTCTCTGGGTACCTTTGAAATACAACTACATGAATTAAGATAAGAGTTAAATAGATATAATAAGGGTTAACTCCAAAAGAGATGGGGCTTAATTTTCCCATATACATGTATAATAATTGTTTTAGGAAATTTAATTTAAAATTATAATCTTTAAATTGAATTTTAGTTGAATAATTGAAAATTTTAAACGAAAATTTAATTTATATTATTTCAATCAAAAAAATTTACAAAATTCCACTCTTATTGTATTTAATTTCATTTATGTTTCCTCATATGAAAAAAACAATATATGAAATAAAATAATGTATATTTTTATGTTAACAAATTTATTTTCATTATTTAAATTTAATTTTAATATATAGAAATTAAATAGTTTCATTAAATTATTCTCCAATACGAACATTATACTTTTTTTATTAAAAAATAAAGCAATTTATATTAAAAATGTTGATTTTGATATATTTTTGTTGAGTTAATGATTATAATTAATTAAATAGATCTATAATATATATTATTTATGTGTAAAAGATATATATTTGAATTACCACATTTAATTGACATATATTAAGTCAAATTAAATGAATAGTTTCAAATTTAAAAATAATGATATTTGGTTAAATTAAAATTTTATTTAATAATTTATGAACCATGAAGTTGTTAAATAATCACAAATGAGATAATATTTAATTTCCAACATATTATACTATTAATTAATATACTATTTGAAGACTTTGTATCTAGAATAACCTTACTATATTTTTTTAATTTGATGATTTCTAAAAGTTCCCCTATCATCAATTAAAAATGGTCACCTCCTCCATTATTGACTCATACCAATTTGTGTCATATTGTGTGAAAACACCCAACCCATTTATCTTCCGAAGACTCTTATTTATGTTATGGAGGTTCTATTTTAACCAAAATACCTATAGTATTTTTCATAACAGTAGTTATAAAAAAAGTATTTTGATGAAGTTGTAATCATCCTTAATGATTATTTTTTTTCTCTTATATATCTTACTTATATGTATTTTTTATTATAAAGTAACAAATACAATATAATATATATTATGATATGTTATTATGGTTATTTGAAAACCATGTTCCAACATATATTTATCAAATGAAAAAGAAAACAACAGTGCATTTGTACGCATGACTTAATGTCTACACGTAGTTGTGTAAACTATTTATCATCACCACATTACATGGGTGATTATAATGAAAAATAAAATTGATATATATGATATTTATGACATGAAATGGATTCCATAAAACCAATATTACATTTATTTCATTATACATTCACTTATTAAAGGAATTATATCATCTCTCGTGTGTACGTATGACTGACCATCTCCATCACACGACTCGATACATTTTCTATATCCATCATTAAATTATATTTACAAAAATATATTTTATTTTAAATATTATATTTATAACATTAATATCATTCTATATATTTTTAAAATAAATCCTATAAAAAATAACAAAAAAATCCATGAAAAAAGATACATATGAAAATGAAGTAGTTAACACCGGAAATAAGGGTAACAATAAAATATTATCAACAAACCGGTGGTAAAATAACATTATAAGATCATATATTATATAATAAATATGGATATGGTCAGGTATAAATTAATAACATTCTTAAAACCAATATACATGATATTAATGTATGTTCGATGAAAGGAATCATGAGGAAGGGTTTTCACATCTCACTTTTACTTTTGAGAGATATATGCCTTATTCAATAGTAATTCCTTTTTTGTGATGAATATATAGATATTTGATATATAATATCATGTATATAATTATTAAAATTATATCACATGTATCTTTTATTGTTATTAGTTAATATAAATTAGGGTTTAAATGTTTTAATAATGTGTGGGATAATTTAGAATAATTAAGGATTTTTTTTCCAGAATTTTTCAATGGAATCATTTAATATTATCCTCGCCTATGTAAAAATAATTATTGTAATATGTAATTCAATTAATTTTATGTATAATTATTCAATATATCATATATTATTGAAATTTTATTGATCATTTTTACTGTTGATGTGTTATTTTGATACCATTCAGGTTTTATGGTAATCTATTTCCATTTTATAAACCATTTTTTCATTACAAATGTTTATTTTGTGTATGATGAACCCTTTTCTTATGATAAATTTATTTGAATTACTAAGTGATATGTGGTTACCACTATATCCCCTCAAAACATTGGTAGGAATCATGAGATAATGAATATAATGAATTGGTTTATGCCTTACACCTTTATTTTCAGATATGGATTGGGCTGAGCCCTTCCCAATTTATTATTAGATATCTTAGCTGATGCCATGATTTTATGATTGGAATACCCAAAATTATTAACTCTATAATTATGAGTTAATTTATTGATATTCCATTTGATTATTAACCATGTATAATAGGTGTCTTTATGTTTCCTATATCCTGTGTTTATTTAAATGGAATGTGTTTTAGTTATTTACATTAGCATATCAATTAATCCATATTAACTCATAGGTAGTACGATACTCTTACCCTTACTGAGCATTTGAGTTTAACCCATCATTATGTTTTATTTTTAATTCAAATAACATTTTGTGTTTTATGATTGGTTAAACAGAGTTCTTCTAAATGATTAATAGTGTTATCAATAAAAATAATTTTCTTATTTTATGTTTAAAATATAATTTTAAAATCATATATATTTCTTGTTTACCAATATCACTGTATTTATCAGTCCATCGAGATGAGATTCCTTATATCAATTAACACTGAAATAATTTAAGAAAAAATATATTAGAAACTGGGGTCTGGGACCTTATATATATTATTAAAATTAAATCCATAAAAAAGTTATAACATCATTCGTATGTACTTTACAACTACCATCTCTTTGAAAAAATGTGATTTATTTTTATACTCCACATAAAATGGATAATATAAATAATAATATTTATAAATTAATATGACAATTATGATATTAATATCATTAAATAATTATAAGAAAAATATTTCTTCTCAAAAATGTCATTGAAAATTGTAAACGCTACACATGAGTATGTACGGCATACCATCTCCATGATCAAAATGTAGTTTTATTTACAATGACCATATTTAATTGATGTATACTAATTTTAATTATTTAATTAATATTATTCTTGATATGGAGGAATAATTACCTCTTTGGTCATATTCCACATACCTATGTCATTTTTAGTTATGAATTGAATATCATCAAAGCATCAAACTCGAACATAAATTATTATGTAATTTTTAAATAATGGTAATAAATTATATAAAAGGTATAATAAACATCAAAAAGGTTATCATGAATGTAAATAATTTAAATGAGATTATTATTCTAGAAAATAAAGGACTTACATGACAAGTCATACTCAATGTAAATGAATTCATAAACAAATATCCACTCATTACGTTAAACCACTACATTAAATATTAGGACATTATATGATTTTGTGTGATATTAATATTGATTATATTATATTTTATTTGATATTTTTATATGTAATTACAATTTATATATTTAATTAATACATTTTATTAACAATATATTCATATAAATGTTATATTTAATGGACTCATTAACTAAAAAACCATTTTTTAAATGTTTTGATGATTTATATTCTATCTCATCCAATTATTTGTCCATGTTTGAAAAATTATTTAAATTATTGTATTTTTATAGAAATGAGTTTTTTAAAATTGGAATTTTCAAATATCTCTCATGCATTTTTATAAAGGGATCTTTTTAACATTTTATGTAAGAGACGTTGTTTTAAAAACAATCTTCTAAAAACCCTATTTGATTTTTTATAGTGGAAAAAATTGGTGTTTTTTAACTTATAAGAAATTATAGGATTTACATAATATCATGGGACATAATGATTTTAATTTTTATTTAAATATTTTAATTTTAATTTTGAAATAAAATGATTTATTTATTATGTTTTTAGTTTTATTAGTTTTAATGTGATATTTTTAAAAAAGGTATTTTGATATATGAATATATTTTTTATATGGGTTTTAATTATTTTTAATGTTTTATATTTATGATATGGTCCGTGGGAATTTTTTATAATGTTTTGATCCCATTGTAGCTAATTATATGATAGTTTAAGCCCCATTAGAGCTCCATATATTACGGGCTGAACCCCTTTATAGATCATGATATAATTGGTGAGCCCTATTATATCACTCCAATGCATCAGGTACTTCCAAGATGGATATAAACTATATGATCATTAAATTTATAAGGGTGATTGTAATATATATATGGAAATTATTTCCCATTGAATCTAAATGATATTTCTGTGTTTTTAAATAGTTTTCATTGAAATATTTTGAATTAAGAAAAGTTAATATAATGATATTTCTATAAGTAATATTAATTTTATATTCATAATAAAAATGTATGTTTTTATCAAATCATTTTTAATGGATTTTATTGTGTTCACTCAACTAATTTTTTCCATTATATTAGGTCCATTAGTGATCCTTTTATTCTCATACCATGTCATAACAATCATTCATTGGGTTTATGGAATTATATGGAAAAGGATTATGTCATAATGAGGTTATGATTAATTATATTAAGATCCCATTTTTATTTTAAAATGTCTTTTTTTGTGGAAAAAATTGATATTGAGTTTATGTTTCCACTTGTAATGTAGGGGTTAAATTTTTAATATTTTTTCCTAATTTTCAGAAACCCTAAAAAACGATCCTTATAATTTTATAAAAATTAATCCTAGTTATTAAAAACATGATAATTTTATCCTTAATATCATGTACTTAATTTAACAATTTATAGATTCATCAGAAAGTAAATAATTTATCTTTTTTAGGAAAACTGGTTTTATGAATATAAGGTTTTTTTATTATAGATTAAATTAATAAATTTTGATTATTTATATTAATGACATAAATATATTATATAAAAAATTAAATTTTTTACAATTAATATAAACATTCATAGTAAGCTTGAGATTTGATGACATTTAGTATAATTTAAAAATTAATAAATTTACCAAAATACTGATTATGTTTCATTTTCTAACATATTTTAATATTGAATTTTTTGATAATATAAAGTTTATTATTGAATGATATTTTCTCTATTTGGAGTCATGACAGTTATATTGTGTAAAAAAATATTCATTTAATATTTTTCATTTTTATTTGTAACCAAATTAAATATATTTAATATTGATAAAGGTAAATCATGTAAATAATGTTAAATCAATAGGATCTTGAGCATATATATCCAACACACTTACCATTATTTCATTAGTTAGTTTTAATTTTCTTGTTATTTTAGCAATCATTAACAATTTTACAATGATAATGACGACAATATTGATATACATAAAGAGTAAATTAAAATATTCTCACTCATTATTTTATCATTTCTAATATTTTTTCAGAATAATAATATATTTTATGTTATTTTTTGAATTATTATCTACAATGTAAAGTAGTTATTTTTCATATAAAATTCTATTTTATTTAGTTTTAGGGAAAAATCACACAAAATATTTACGGAACACTGACACATGAAATATTCAATTAATAGAAAAGTCGAATAAATTTTTTTTATTTTTTAAATAGAATTAAAATATAGGAAATTATTTTTTCCATTAAATATTTAGATAAATATAAAATATTATTGAGGTTTTTAGAGTGTTTCGTGTAATTTAATATCTGATTTGTTTAAATTAAATCCAAATTATGTGAATATTCATGAAAACTGAAATTTATGGTATGCTATGTAAAATAATTGTTCATTAAATAAGTTAAAATTAAATTAATTATTATATTTTTCGACAATAATTGGATAGTGAAGGTAAGATCAACCATTTTCTACTAATGTTTCACTTTTCATTTTATAGTACCTATCATAAACCCAAATGAGAAAAAAACATTGATATCATTGTAATTTTTAAATGGTTAATGGTGGAAAAAACTATGCAATAAAAATAAAAACATTACATAAACATGTAGAATTTTTTAGATGAAACTATTTAGACATATAATAATAATATATTCAATATATATCAATTTATTTTCATATAATCATTAAATTTACTATATATCTCTATTTGATTCTTTTTTAGGTCCAAAAGTTCCCCTCTCGTCACATTTAAAATGGAACAACCTATTAGGCCTTATTAATATTGTTTGGTTATTATTTTACTTTCAATCCCTACCCCAATAAAATTTTATATTACTTAAAAATATCGTATATCATCTTTTTATTCCATAATACAAAACAATAAAGGATTTGGTTGTATGTTGACGGAGGATTCTCATTGAGTAGGTATGACTCTTAATCGAGTATATTCTATTTTATTTCCACTAATTACTATTTAAAATCTATGTTGTCCACTATAATATTATTAAATAAATATATTAATGATATTTAATTGTTTTTTTAACAACAATTATCTTCTTCATATCCATAACATGAGAAGATAATACATTTCTTCTTCGTACGCATGGATTATCAGCCCCAAGTGATTAATTTCACTTTTCATAAAAAATTAATGTATATTGTTTTATCCATGGAGTTTATTAATATATATGATACATTCGATAATAATATGGTTATTTAATGGTGGATTATAAATTATTTAACATTAATTCCATCCATTGGTAATTAGATACATTAATCATGCATACATGCAAACTAATGTCACCATTATGTGTTTTAATCCATTTTTCATCACTACATTGTATAAAATGTTATGAAATATAATATAATTATAATATATGATACTCATTAACTCATTAAAATTAATTATATGTTAGTAATGATAATTAATATAAAAATAAATGGGATTAATAAAACAAAATTTTTATGAAAAACAAATATGTTATCAAATTAAATAGCGATTTTAATAAATAATTTTTATTAAAAGGGTGATAATATGATATATGTAAACAATTTATGGTATGATATATGTGTTTGTTTCTCAAATATAGTTTCATTATAAATATATATTAATTATATAGTAGGTTCTAACATCTAAAACTCAGTAGGATATGAGGTTAAGGTTTATGATATAATCTCAATTCACAGCAGGATTGTCTATACTAAATTTCCATTAATAACAATTTTGTGAATATTGTCCACTAAAAATAAATTATTTTATTCTGGAAAAACTTTTCATATATTTTAATATATTTTTGTAATTTTTCTTCATTTATTACTTATTAGTATCAATAATATGTTTTTACGAAAAACATTATTTTTTATTCCTTATCCTAAATGTTTTTATTCCATTTACTTATTTCCATTAAAAAAATTTAAAATTTTATATTATATAAATTTAATTATATATTTTATAGAAATATTTTATTTTATATAATATTTATTAATAAAATATTCTTTTATGATAAAAATAGTATACATTTAAATAATTCTTGGATTGAAATCAATTTTTATGTATATAACATGAATCACTTCTTTTTATGTCAGGAATTATCATTACATTGATTCTTAAATTGCATTATATTATAGATTTTCTCAATTATCAATTTTACAATAATTATTTTAATATTTGTGGATCTGAAATAGTTGAATTTAAAATTAAATTGGTATTTTTCTAATGAAATATTCTGGTGATCAATTATCAGAATTTTGATAGATGATAACAACAATTGATCTTATGTATGATTCACTAGTGATATGATTTAATGATACCATTCAATTGTTTTTGGATTTTTTATTTTTAAGACGTATTATGGATTTTTCTGTGAAACAAATTACTTATCTATGGCTTAACTATTTTTTATAAAATCGTTATAAAACCAATTTATTTACAACGGGTTATTTTATGATGAAACAAATTTTTTTATAATGTTACAAATTTTTAGATTACTATTATGTGATGTGTTGGTCTGTTATAGAACTATAAATCACTGAGAAAATATGGAAAACATGTAACATCCCATGTAAATAAATGATAATACATTTGAATTTTAATTAATATTTTCTGAATTATATATTAATTCTACTTAATGTCGATGCTATGTTCGATAGCGTACCTGATACGCAACATCAGTTTTCTTTGAAATCTTATGTTGCACACTAATAATATAATATTGTTATTTGAAATATTATTTAATGAGGAGTCATTGTATTGGAAATAATAAATAAAACTAACAACAATATGATTATTCATGTTTTTACATTTATCCAATAAATGTTAGAGTCTTAAAATGTGAAAAATCTAATTTTAAGCATATTTCTCTTTAAAAGGTAGATTAACAACCTTTTAATGGAGAACCATTATTAACTACAATTATTTCCTCTCTTATATGTTCTATTTTACAAAATAATTTCTTTTTATAATCAGGACATCAAAATTTACATTGAATAAAATTGTGGTATTTTCGGATAAAGATATTTTTTTAAAGAGTAGTCAAAATACTATATTTTAAATCAAAAGTTCCTTTTAATATAATTTATTTTTATAGTTATATTATCTTTTTAACTGGGATTAAAGTTTAATTATAATATATATTAACCATTTAATCTAATTTTGTTCATTTTAAGTAATATCATTTATGAAATTGGACATAATAAAGCGCCAGTCTTTTAATAGTTATTTTGTATTAAAAACACGCCATTAGTTTTAATAGCCGGAATAAATTTGAAATTAATTTGTTCCACTTCCATTGTTTGAATTTGTAAAAATTTATTCTATATTTGGAATCAATAGATCCAAATTGTGAAAAATGGTAACTTTTATTTTTATAAATTTTAAATATTTACTTTAGTAAATACATTATTTTCCCATAATTAAAGGGTAAATATAGTAAATAATGGTAAAATATAAAATCAAAAAAACATTAAATTACACAAACATTTCTCATAATCCTATTGGCTGATTCATATCAAACCATGTGTATCCTTGGGTTGAATTGGGGTCCTCATGGAGCCACATCAGAGTAATAATGATATTTTATATTTATTAAATTAAATTAATGACAAGAATGACATAAAAAATATATTTTATTAAACAAATTTTTACGTAGGGTTATATAAGTTATACATTCGACTATAAATATTCATTTCAAAGATAAAATTATTTCCTACATCATGCTATTTTTTTATAAATTTTTTACATCAAATAAATTAAATTAATTATGACACAATAATGATGCAATATTTACCTCATTAATAAATGATTTAAAAGAAATAAAATTATAAATATTAAAAAGAATCCAAAACATTTTCAATTCATAATGGATTATTTTATTTCAACAATGAGTAATCTTAACTTTTTTATTAACTAATATTTGATCTTTTGAAACCGAAGATGAGGTTATAATAAAATAATTGATTCAAACATTCATAAAGAGCCCCTCCTCTCCCTTATAAAAATCCTTCCGTCCTAACCCATTTCTTACACTTTTCAAGACTTTGGCTCGTGAAAAATATAATCCTATAAGCTCCCAATATCACTATCTTAAATATAGAAGCCTTACCTTAGGCAGAAAGAACTTCAAGAAACCCTTTTGGTTCAAACCAAAGGGATTTACCAGATTTAATGGAGATTAATCAACGATCGAGTCAATTCGGACACAATGTAAGGGGCTTCATCTCAATATCATTTTATTGGGGCCTATATTTAATTATTCTCAATATTATTTTATACGTTTTATAAATACCTTTACTTCTCATTTCATTAAAAGGGAATCATTTTCTACGACGCGTTTTACTAAATGGAAAAAAATAATGTTTGTTTTTAATGTATGTGGTGACAAAGACCTTTCCACCGTCGTTAGTATTAGATGATCTTTTTCTTCCATAACAAGCCGTAATTTTTCTAAAAGTAAAATAAATACCATATACTCTTTTTAGGTCTTGTGGTATTGAAAATGGTATTGATAATGGATTTGTTATGTAAATATATTTAAATGGTATATTGTGATTAAAATTTGGAAATGTTATCTTTCTTTTATTTTTATTTTATGTGTTATGAATATGTTATGTTTCTTGGGCATTTTTTATGAATATTGGTGGGTCTATGATAGACCTAGTGTGTGTGAGCCTGAGATAGCTCTCTAATGCATCGGGTAACGTGATGGAGGTAAATGTTAATGTTTATCATAAGAGATTTAGGTAATATAATGTGGTTGGTATTCCAAATGTAACTCCCTCCATAGCTATGATAGCTTCAATGTAAGAATGATATGGATTCCATTAGTGACCTTTATGATTTATATTTTCTATTTTTTTATCATAAATCTTATGATTTCATGAGGCATGTTAAAGAACATATGTTATGTATTTATTGATGAACTAATGTTTTCATTATTTGTTTGAAAACCCTTACTGATCTTTTTATGATAATACAATGTTTTGAAATGTTTTCATAGAACATAAAGATGAATAGGGTTAAATATGGGATTCAAGGAAAAGTCGTGTTGTCTAAAACCTGGAATGAGACATGACGGTTTTTCTGTCAAGAGTTTTTATTTTGTGAAAAAAATTGAAACAAAGTGGAAGTGTCTACTTTGTAATCTTCTGATATGCAATATTTATGTCCTAATTATTTAAAACTCCAAACCTGAAAAGATCCTAAATGTGAATTATTCATTTAATTCAAGATTATATAATGTTTTATGGTTGGGTCATTATAGTTGTTATCAAAATGTCAGTTTAAAAACTTTAGGAGTTAGTATATTATCAAATTAATGTCCATAAATTATTTTATGGTAATAATGAAATGATATAGCACTTAATGATTACCATTTCACTTAGCCTAAGATATTTATGTGTGCAGAATGGTTTTCCACAGAGGAAATTGGGAAGCTATATTGGGACGAAATCAAGAGGAATACAACCTTACAAATTAGCAACCTGAGATGGTCAGAATCCGAACTCAATATTTTTTTGCAGTGATGGAATACTTGACTTAGGCTATAAATGGTGGTGGTATCCGTGCATGAGATTTCTAGATCAACCACAGAGGAACGTGTTAGTAGTATAGTATTTCAGGAGGCAACATCCCCGATCATTTATATGATCATCTGACCCTGTACTAGCATAAGGGTGGATTAAATCACAGGAGATATTTTTTAATGTCATGGGGTGTTCAGATCAGCAAAAGGATAGTCTTGTTGTTTACCATTTTGATGTTGATGCTGATCAGTGCTGGTCGATGGTGAAATATATCAGGGATAGTGAGGGTTTTGATGCACATGATTGGGATGAATTCAAAGGAATATTCCTTGAGAAATATTTTCTTACAGTGGTTTGACTTTAGATGGAAAAACAATTCCTAAGATTGAGGTCGGAGGATGAATCAGTGTCTACTAATGAAGAAAAATTCACTCGACTCACAATGTATGCTCTTAATATCATACAATATCTTGATAGTAAAATCAACCATATTTACTCAGGATTATAGACAATGTATCGAAGGTCTTTAGCTTCGCATGAGTTCATAAGTAATGAAAAACATGTTTCTTATGTGGAGAAGGTCGAAATGGAGTTTACTGATGATCATGTTTTCTTTGAAAATCAACAGAATAAGAGGTCGAGGTGGCAGGAAAAAGGGAAGAAATCTCCCAAAATGTCTAATGGTTAGAAAATTATGTATACAGATTGCGAAAATTGGGGTAAAATTCATGATGTGGAATGACTTTTGAATATTGGTAAGTGCTAACATTGTGGTAAAATGGGACATAAGGCTCATAATTGTACTGGAAAATATCAAGGTAATGGTAATAAAAAATATGATATAAAGTTAGTAAAATGTTTAAAGTGTAATGAAATTGGTCATTATGCAAATAAGTGTCCAATAAAGAACTCAACTGAGGGAATGAAGCTATACTACAAGAAGAATGTGGTGGTGAAATCTTTTGTAACTACTTCAACTGATGTTGGGCCATCAAATGAAGTAGTATCAGGTACACTATTTGTTTATTCAGATTATGTCATTATGTTGTTTGATTCAGGGTATAAACACTCTTTCTTTTCTGAGTTGTTTTTTAGTAAACTGGGAATTCCATCTGGAGATATGAATACAATAATTTTGGTAAAAACACCTTGAATAAATATTGAGAGAAAAAGAAAACATAAGAACCTTCATGTCCTCTTGTGTGGAATGAAGCTACCTAATAAAATTATTGTGTTTCCTCTAGTATAGTTTGAAGTTATTTTGGTTATGAATTAGCTTCCTGTTTATCATGCTATGATTGAATTCAGAGCTAAAGTGGTTTCTTTTTATAATGATTTTCAGTTTCTGTTCAATAATGGGACCATACGTTTGATAACATATCAAGAAGATAAGAAACTAGTAAAATATAGAAATGAATATTACCTTGATCATATTGTTAAAAAAAGGATGTGTTGAGATTAATGATGTGAAAGTGGTAAATATGTAACTTAATGTGTTACCTGATTTGTTGTCTAGTATTATACCTTATCGGGAATTGAATTTACTATTGACTTAGTTCCTGATGCTAAACCAATTTTGAAACCCCCATTTTGAATGGCTCAATTTGAACTTTTACTGTTAAAGAAGCAATAAGAGGATTTATTAGATAAAGGTTTCATTCAACCTAGAACATCACCATGAGGTGCCCTTATCTTGTTTGTTAAAAATAAATATGGTTCAATGAGACTTTGGATTGATTATAGAGCATTGTATAACATTACTTTAAAGAACAAGTATCCTTTGCCTCATATCTGTGATTTGTTGGATCAGCTCTAGGGAGCTCAGTTTTTTTCAAAGATTGAAATGAGTTCAGGGTACCATCAATTGAATATAAAGGAAGAATACATTCTGAAGACCGTGTTTAATACAAGATATGGCCATTATAAATTTGTAGTTATGCCTTTTGGGTTAAAAATACACCTTATGTATTCATATAACTTATGAATACAATTTTTTGTGACTTCAGAGATAAGTTTATTGTTGTGTTAATGGATGATATTTTGTTTTCCTCCAAAAGTAAATAATAACATGAATGTCATTTAAGGGTTGTCTTGTAAACTGTAAAAGAAAATAAACAATATGGAAAATTCAGCAAGTGTGAGTTTTGGTTATAAAAATTTATTTTCCATGGTCACATTGTTTCAAAAAATGGCATAATTATTGATCCTGCTAAATCAAAAGTTGTTTAAGAATGGCCATTACCCACAAATATAACCAATATCTGTAGTTTTCATGGTTTGGCAGGTTATTACAAATAGTTTGTTAATAAGTTTTCACGATTATCTAGTCCAATGACTCAATTAACTCAAAAATGTGTTAAGATCAGTAGGAAAAATAATGTGATGATTGTTTTCATAAATTGAGACGATGATTGGTGAATTCTGTAGTTTTGGAACTCCCTTCTATAAGTGGTGAGTTTGTTATTTATAGTGAGGCATCGTTGAAAATACTTAGTTGTGTCCTTATGGAGAATGATCAAGTAATGCATCACATCAGTTGAAACCCCATGACTTAAATTACCCTACACAGGATTTAGAATTACCTACTATTGTTTTTAATTTAAAAATTTGGATCATTATTTGTATGGAGTAAAATTTGAAAAATATACAGACCACAAAAGAATTAAGAATATATTCACTCAGAAAGAATTGAATATGAGACAAAAGAGATGGTAGGAATTAATCAAGTATTAAGATTGCATGATCTATTACCATCTAAGAAAATCCAACAATATGGTTGATGCTTTGAGTCAAAAAAGTTTTCTTCATTAATCGTGATATGTTTGGAACAAGATCCTTTGGTTTTTGATTTGATAAACCTTTTTGTAGAAGTTTTTGGTGTAGGAAATTCATCTGTTTTTTTCAGGGGTCAGTGGAATCATCTAAGTCAGACAGAATTATGCGAGCGCAGAAAGAAGACATCGAGTTACAAAAAAAAATAGAGTTGGTTCACAAGGGTAAGTTTCGTGAATTTTTCATTGATAATGATTGTGTTTTCCGGATTGGAAAGAGGTTATGTTTGCCTTGTGATTCACAGTTAAAGAATGATTTTTTTTGCAATCCTTATAGTTCTCCATTTTATGTTCATCCTGGTAGTTTTAAAATGTATAGAGATCTTCGAGTGTATTACTACTGGGATGGAATGAAATGAGATATTTTTGACATTACTGTGAAGTGTTTGACTTGTCAGTAGGTTAAAGTAGAGTGACGTTTACCAAAAGGGATGCATCAGACTTTACCAGTGTTAGAGTGGAAATAGAAAAGTATATCCTTGGATTCGTTGTGGGATTACCAGAGACATATAGAGGTAACAATGCAATCTGGGTTAGTGTTGATCGATTGACTAAATCATCCCTTTTCCTTCCAATTCGAGGTACATTACCTATGGATCAACTTTCTAGGTTGTATTATAAAGAGATAGTCGGGTTTCATGGTGTTCCCACTCCATTGTATCTGATCATGATCCCAGGTTTACTTCTATCTTTTGGAATGGCGTTCAGAAGTCATTGCGTACTGAATTAAATTTTAGTACAGCTTTTCATCCTCAATCTGATGGGCAGTCAGAATGAAAATTTTTGACCTTGGAGAATATGCTATGAGCTAGTTCACAAGATTACCAGGGATGTTTGAACCAACATTATTCATTGGTTATATTTTTATATAATAACAGTTTTCATTCTAGTATACAGATGGCTCCATTTGAGGAATTATATGAAATGCATTGTTGATCTCTATATTTTTAGGATTATGTAGGTGAATGAAAGATGATGGGACCAGAATTGGTAGATGAGATGGTAGAAAAAGATTAGTTGATTCAGAAGAACATGAGAACAACTCAGATCAGGCAGAAACTTAATGCAGATAACCAAAGGAGGTATCTATCTTTCGAGGTAGATGATCATGTCTTTCTCAATGATTCTCCATGGAAAAGTGTGATGAATTTTGGTAAGAAACAAATTTTGGTTCTGAGGAACATTGGACCATATTAAATCCTTGAGAATGTTGAAACAGATGAATACAGAGTGGCTTTGCCACCATGTTTATCTCAGGTACACAATGTTTTTCATGTTTCAATGTTGAGAAAGTATATGCCAAATCCATCAAATGTTTTGAGCCCAATGGTTGTTCTGTTGGAAGTGAATATCTCTTATGAGGAACAACCCGTCCATATCCTTATCCATAGAGAGAATGTGTTGTAGAAAAAGGTAATTTTTCAGGTAAACGTTTAGTGGAAAAACCATATGGTTGATGAGGCAATGTGGGAATCAGAAAATGTTAAGAGGGATAAATACCCCCACTTATTCGATAAGTGAATAAAAATTATGTGGATGCAACTCCCAAAAGGGGAAGGATATAACATCACATGTAAATAATTGATAATATATTTGAATTTTTATTAATATTTTTTAATGAAATATTAATTTTACTTAAATGGGATGCTATGTTTGATAGCGTACCCGATACACAACAACTGTTTTCTTTGAAATCTTAGGTTTCACAGTAATAATAGAATTATATTACTTTAAATTATAGTTAATGCCTAGCCATTGTATTGGAGGTAATGAATAGAACTAACTAAAATATGATTATACATATTTTTACATTTATCCAATAAATGGTAGAGGCTTAAAATGTGAATGAATCTAATATTAAGCATAATTTTTTTGAAATGATGATTTACTGCCTTTTAATGGAGAACCATTTTTAAATCCAATTTTTGTTCACTCATATAAGTTATATTGTACTAAATAAAATTATTCTTTAGAATTTGGACATAAAAATTTCTAGTGAATGGAATTTTGGTATTTTTCTAATGAAGTTCATTTTTAATGAATATTTAATAATTTTGTATCTTAATTAAAAAGTGCATTTATTTATATGGATATATAATAATTTAAATTGGTTTTAAAGTGTAACAAGAATATATTTTTACTATTTAATCTACTTTTTGTCATTATAAGTAATATCATTTTTTTAATTGGAAATAATCAAGTGTCAATCTTTTGATAGTTATTATTTCTTAAAAAGAGGCTATTTGTTTTAAATGATGAAAATATTATTAAATTAATTTCATCCCATTCTGGATTTTGAATTAAGAAAAATGAATTCCATATTTGGAATCAGTATGTCCAAATTTGGAAAATAGGTAACTTCTATATTTAGACATTTTAATCGTTTATTTCAGTAAATATTTTTTTACCACGATTAAATGGTAAATATAGTAAATAAAAGTAAAATATATTATTATAATAATATTAAATTTACCTAACATGTTTCCTAATCCTATTGGCTGAAATATATCTAACGATGGTCATCCTTGTTTCTAATTTGGGACTCCATGGAGCCACATGGGAGTAATAATGACATTTAATATTAAATAATTTAATGTAAAGACAAAAATGACATAAACATATATATTTTGGAAAATTAATTTTTACATTGGATTATATAAGTTATCCTTTAGAATATAAATATTCATAGTAAAGTTAAAAAGATTTCCTAAATCATGGTATTTTTTTATAATTTTTGGACATTAAATAAATTAAATAATTTATAACACAATAATGTTGCAATATTTTCCTCATTAATATAGGATTTAAATAAATTTGATTATAAATATTAAAAAAATATCAAAAACCTATCCAATTATTATGAGATTATTTTATTTTGATTATGATTCATCTTAACTTATATATTAACAAATAATTGACCTTTTTAAAGAGAATATTTGGTTATAATAAAATAATTGTTTCAAACTATCCTAAAGAGCCCCTCCTCTACCTTATAAAATGCCCTCACTCCTAACCCATTTCATAAACCTCTCCAGCCTTTGGCTCATGAAACCTCTTCTCACATAAGCTCCAAAGATCCCTCTCTTCAACCTAGAATTATTTCCTTATACATAATGAACTTCATGAATCCCTTTTGGTTCAAACCAAATGGAGTTACCTGATTTAAAAGAGATTAAATAACATAAGAGTCAAGTCAGACACGAGGTAAGGGAATTTGTCTCAGTATCCTTTCATTGGGGCGTATTTTGTATTGTTATCAACATTCGTTTATACTATTTATAAATACCGTTGAATTTTTATTTCATTCAAAGGTAATCTTTTTCGATAAAGAATTTTACTAAGCGACAAAAACGAATATTTCATTTTAATGTTCGTGGTGACAACAACCTTTCCCCTACCACGAAAATTAATTGATCTTTGGCTACCTAACCAAGATGTAATGTTTTTAAATGTAAAATAAATACAATATAATATTTTTATGTATTTTTCTAATGAAATTGTTTTTGATAATGGATTTTTTATGTAAATATATTTCCATGATATATTGTGATTAAAATGTTGAAATGTAATCTTTACTTTATGTAAATTTTATGTGTTATGATTATGTAATGGTTCATGTGAATTGTTTATGAATAAGGGTGGTTCCGTGATAATTATTGGGTGGGTGAGCTCGAGATAGCTCTCCAATTCATTGGGTAATGTGACGAAGGTAAACGTGAATGTTTCTCCTCAGAGATTTAGGGAATATGTTTTGATGGGTATTACAAATGAAACTCCCTATGTAGCTGTGATGGCTACAATGTAAGTATGATATGGATTCCAAAAGTTCCCTTTATGATTTATGTTGTCTATTGTGTAATAATAAATCTCATGATTTTATGAGGTGTGTTAAAGATCTTATGTAATGTATGTAGTGGTGCACTTATGTATTCAATCTTTGTTTTATAACCCTTACTGTGATTTTTATACTCATCCAATGTTTTGAAATGTTTTCACAGGACATAAAGATGAATAGGGTCAAAGATGGGATTCAAGGAAACGTCATGTTGTCTAAAACCTTGACCTAGACAAAACAAATTTTTATTAATAATTTTTTATTTTGTGAAAAAATCGAAACTAAGTAGAAGTGTCTACTTTGTAATATTTTGAGATGTAAGAGTTATATCTTAATTCTCTATAATGCTAAACCTGAAAATTTTCTCAGTGTGAATTATTCATTGAAATCATTATTATGTAATGTTTTATGGCTGATTCCTTAGAAAACTCATGAGATAACTATGTTAGTACTAGAATAGGTTTCATATTTACAGAATTTAGTCTGGACCTAGTATCATGTCCATTAATTTATGGGTCAGTATGGTTTGATGTCCAAAACATTATGTCCTGACCTGATTTCATATCCTAAACATATCGAGTGAAACTATTTTTCATTACACATATTAAAAATTGAACAAATTTTTTATGCCTTAGATCATCATTTATAATGAGGTCACATGTGACCAAATTTTATATTTATAATTCGACATTATTATGAATTTTTTTAATTGTTGTATGAAATTATTATTCATTGACTGAAGATAAAGTTACATAGTTAAATGGGTTTGAAATTCTTATATTGTTATTGTTTTATAATTGAATTATACTTTTATTTGATCATTGATTTATATATATTACATTAAATATTAGAGAGAATTTTATCTAACCCATTATTATGTTTCCATTCCTCGTGTTTTGATTAATGTTTTTATGTATTATATTTCTAGAAGAGTACTAATATGATTACCCTTGTGGGGGATACTTATGGTAATTTATAATTTTTTATGTATCTAGTCTCCACGAACATTAATGTTTTAGGATTTTGGGTTGTGTAAATTTTTTACATGTAATATATATTCGTCTGAAATGATTCAATATTTCGTTTTTTATCCTTGGTCTACTTCAATTTCAAATAAATGGATATCCATGTTTTTGGGGGTTTTTCACATCTATTTAAAATCATTGTGATTTTATCATGATTAAGAACATGAATCGTTTATATGGGTTATATATAATGAAATATATTTTTAATGATATATTTTAATTCAATCTATAGTATTTATAAATCTATCATAATATCCATTGCCATGGGTTTTTAATCCAATTATATCAAAACCTTATGGAATTTTGTAATCCTAAATATCCTTTAGTTGACCAATACATATATTATTGAAATTTTTTATTCATTTCTTGTTTCTATCGACCATTCATGTTTATTTCAAATTACATAAATATCCTATTTGGTGGGGTGATACAATATTAATTCAATGATTTTATTATCAGGAAATTCATCCTAAAAAAGTATATATCAATTTGTTGATTAATTTAAATCCTATATAATTATGTATTCCCTTAGTTTTCTTATTTTACAATCCCCCAAAAATTTTCATTAATATTTTTAATCCTAAAAATAAATTATCTCATGGAACCTTTACATTTCTATTTTATATTTTTCAATTGGAATTTTGAAAATACCTTTCTACAAATGTTAATATTAATAAAATTTATTTCAATATATTAAAAATTATATTCCTCTGACGATTGAATGATTTTTCATCCACTCAAAATAAAATAAAAATATTATTATTTTATTTTGAAAAGATGACTTATTTTGGATAATTATTAGAGGAAAATATTTTTATAATTATTCCCTTCACATTTTTATATGTTATTTTTGAATTTTACGCAAAATGTCTTCATTTACATGTATGGTATTATTTTTTGTAAATTTGTTTTTCAGAATTTCTACCATTGTATGTCAATTATTCCTTAAAATACTTCATTTAAATTATTTATTTATATTTTTTAAAAAATTTTAATCAATTATTATTTTATAAAAAGTAAATAATGGAATATAAAATTTTTTTAGTGTTATATTTTTATTATTATAATAAATTTTTTATTCTGAATGGATTTTAATTAAAAATATTTTTTTTGTGGGAAATATTTTTTAATTTTTTAACATATAATTTTAATGAAAACATTCATTTTGGGAATGTTTATTTGCAAACCCTTACATCGTTTAAACTCATAATTATAAAAAAAAATCCAACACAAAATATTTATTTAAATTAATTTTTTTTTTATTTTCATAAATGTATTAATATAATATTTCTTAATTTTTTATATGTTATTCGTATAGTTATATTTTTCAAAATATTTCATATTTAGTTCTTAAATATTTCATTCAAAGGAAATTATTTTTAATGAATGAACATTTAAATTTTTATATAAAATAATCATATAGGTTTACTGAATTATGAATATCAACCTTTAACATTCTAGAACTCTATTTCATTGATAATAAATTTTATTTTTTAATTTTTTTTTATTTCCCTATGTTATTTATAATATAATAAATTATATTCATTAATTGGTACACATATATATGGATGATTGACTATTGAGAACATATTTCACATTATAATGCATTATTTGTATTATTATATATCATAAGATAACATGGTTGTAAATAGAAAATATAAAAAATAAAAATATTTACAATAACATACATAGAAATTATTATATATATTTTTTTAACAAGATATTATGTGAACTATATCTGATATCACATTGTTCACATTATGATGCTTGGAAAAGATCGCATGTAGAATTTTCCACATTATCATGCATTGACAGGAATAAAAATAGATTTCATCACACTATTTATCATGTATAAAAATATAAAAATCTATTTATACATGATGGTCCATGTAAATAATTTTGTATATATTTTCGGAGAAGAATATCAATGAACACAATCAATATTTTCATTATTATTAGTGTCATTATTTATCGTATTTATCCCCAATTTCAGTTTCATATTCTTATGAGAAAAATACATGGATTATGTTTCTTATCTAACACTAATATTAAATGGAATATTTTATTTAATTTCAGTTTATAGGTCTATATTTTATTCCTCAATTTGAAATCATATTGTTCTATGAAAATTTTAACATAATATTTCTCCCCAGCTCAGGTATTCTCATATTCTTATTACCAATCCATTGATGATATGTAGAACCAATTTTCCATTTCTAGGTATTTAATGTCACACATTTAAAATTATTCCATTCCCCAAATTATCATTACGAATTTATATTTTTATAATTATTGAAAATAGTATGGTGTGGTTATATTATAGTGAATTTACAACTACTATCACAAATTATTTTTCTTATTTATTAGACCCTCAATGATACAATAGCTTATGTATTATACACAAAAATTTTACAAGAATAATGATGGTATTTACAATGTATATTAAATAAAAATAGTATATTTTCAATGAATTTAACAACCTATGACTATATGATATATTTAATTTAAAATAAATTTTATCTCTTTGATACCTTGAGAAACTTAGTGCTCAAAATTTAAAATAACGGTAATATGGAATGTTGTTAATTACTAGACATTAAATTGGTTTTTATTTATATAACTATGTAAATTATTATATTTCAATTGTTTTAAAATGTAAAAATATTATTTAGTTATCTATTGATTTAGAATGATATAAGTATCATTTGAATGAAAATGAAATATTTTTGGAAACCAATAATTTCCCAAAAATATATTATAGTCACCCTTTGGGAAAACAAATGAAAATAAATATTCAACAATTTTATAAAATTTATATAATAAAATATAAAATAAATTAAATCATAATATAATAATCTTTTTAGATTAAATTTTTAGAGTTTCTATGAAATGTAACATTTTTCTATGAATGTTAAAAAAACTATTTTATCATGGATACTACCTATTCATTTATTATATTTGTAAGGTTATATTATAATTTATATTTGTTTTGAATTTAAATTAGTTATATAATAATAATCATATTTAAATCAATCACTTAATTTTAATCAACTTCATATTAAATTTTTATATTTAAATATTCAATACTCCTGAAATATATCTTTTTGGAAATGAAAATTTTCATAGTGTCTATAGGAATAATTTAAAATTGTATTATGAAACGTATGTGAATTAAAATTTCAAAAATGGTGATAATATTTAAAATAAATAAAATTTATAATATAGAATTTCTTTAACTTAATTGTTTTCCATTATTAGGATGTCTGGTCTTTCATTTCTCTATACTGTTTTGTTTTTGTTAGACTTTCTTCATATTGGATTTCTTATATGGTTCCCACTCTATCAGAAAGTGGAATTATTGAAAATTAAAGAGAGATTTCGGAGGAAGTGATTAATGTGAAAACATAATTACCATTTTTAAACTATACAGATAATTGATAAAATTATATACAACTTTTCAGACGATGATTTTATGGATGTATTTTGACACTATAACCTCTAATGTTCTATAATGAATTTTTATTAATATTTTCTAGTGATAAAACATGGGTATAAAATTTTCTTTATAAAAAATTTGTATGTCTCCTCAAACCCACATATAAAATGCACAAACATACAAATCCTTTTGGATATGAAACATATCTTAAACATTAGTTCCATAGATTAATAATAAAATATTATTGATTGTCTTTTTAAAACAATCAATCCAAGGGATACATTCGGTGAAATCCAAAAGTGGTCAACTAAAGATGAGGTAACATTCTTAAATGATATCTTTTATTTTATTTCATCTTCAAACTCCTTATAATTATATTTAATCAGGATAGTATAATAACACAATTATTTTCTATATACAAATATGTTACTATATGGCTTGTATATCATCTATACACATCCTCCTTCATCAAATCGAAAACAAAATCATTAATTATTTTTATGGTTGACTACTACATCGTGAAGCTATTTAACTCATTTTCCATCAACAATTCTCATAATTGTATATAATGATATATAAAACATATATATAATATTAATGTTTTTTCATACATATATATTTAAAATATTTTATATATCTTCATTCACTTAATTCCTTTTAGAATATGATAATGTCACTTATGTGTTATGTGGATCACACCTTCATGAAGTGATGTTCTTCATTTTTCACTTATGAATCAAATTCAAAGAAATAATGTCAACATTATAGAATATATGTGACATATATGAGATCATATTGATTGTGTAAAATTTATATACTTTTCATTATTTTACAATCCACTCATTAATGGAATGATATCATCACTCATCAGTATGAACGACCTACTACCACTACAAATATATATGATTACCTTTCCTTTTAGACCCTTCAATATTGATAAAAAAAATTATATAATTAATAAGTAATATATTTGTAATTTCACATGAAATCGCAAATACCTTGGTTCCTTGATACCCAAGATGACACTAATATAGCCATACGGGTATTCCCAGTCCCCATAGGATTTTGACTAACACCAGGAATCATAAAAGATATAGAGTAATCAAATATTCATCAAACATAGACGAAGAAACAAATAATTCACAGTATTATCAAAGTAAAATCCCAATAGTGATACTACTAGAATAAAAATCAAGTATATATAAGGCAAAATAGTACATCATCAGTTCCTCAAAATAGATGAGATAAAACTCAGTGATCTCAAAGGTATCAATAATCCATGGAAATAGGGAAATGAACATCCACTTCCTCTGAAAAGAGTATTCCCTTTACTCGAACACAGCAGAAAAAAATCTATAAACACCTGAAAGAGATGTTAGGGTGTGAGATGAAATCCCATTAGGATCTCAACCAGTTATTGATAATAAATTTCCATAAAAATTAACATAATAAATCATTCAATTTTATAGAAAAATGGAATGGTAAAAAAATTCAAAATTAAAAAAATATATTTTCAATTAAAATGATTGAAACATTTCAAATATTATTTTATGTATACATTTCATTAAATTTAATGTATATAAATTACTTGGTATTATTAAAACAATTTCATACTGAATGGAATATATAATATATATAATCAGAATAAAAACATTTTAATCTCCCTTGTGGTATGATAGTTCAATTTAATAGGATCCTCACACTCTAATATTAGTGATCAAGAAATATGGTAGAAACATCCCTCCAGATTGAGCTGACTAGTACTCTAAAATGTTCCCTCATGAATATGATATTCTTAACAATATTTTTTTATAACTACCACATCAATATATTAGTATGGAAATATTTTTCATGTGTTCGTGCCCCAATATAACACACTACTATCCAGGATTTTATGTTGTCAATCAATCAATATGAAATGGGAAAATAATTTCAATTTAGTTTAAAAAATACCTTTCCCATTTCCCATTTTAAAATCCAATTTCATACCAAAACCAAAAAAAATATATTTTAATCACATTATTTCTATTAAAAGATAAATACAATCATACATTCATAAAAAAAATTGATATATTTTTATAAAATATCAATTTCAGTAACCAATTTCAGAAAAAACTATAAAAATTTTAATCACATCCCACTTTCCAAGTCCATTTTAGATTAAGGGTTTCCCTAAAATTCTATACCAAGTAAAATCCATTTATAATTTTGATTGATTTTTGTTTTCCAAGTTTAATTGAAATAAATTTCAACTATCCAGAAATTTATGGTTTATACAACTGGACAATTTTAGATGGAACCACATACCCTTATCTTGAGGATCACCTAAAAAACTAGATTCTCTAAGGATGAACTATTGAAATGGAGATCTAAAAAAATCTAGAATCAATATTCATAAAAATATTCTAGATCCATCAAACACAATATGATATAAAAAACCTATGGGGTATAGATTGAGAGAGTGGGATAGAAGGAATGATATATGTTAACATATCATAACGAAATCAAATTAGGTTTTTCATGCTTCGACCCACCTATGAAATTGGTTTGGAGGGAATATAAATTATTTATTAGAGCATCCAATACCATGTATTTAGTGTAATATGGAGTTAGGGATGATATGATGAATGAATTAGGATTTTGTATTTTTCAAAAAATTTTGAAATAAAAATCACCCCTTTCATCGTTAGCAAGGAAATGATGGAGGATTAGTAAAGTTGTTTTCACTATCCACCCCCACTGATGGGATTCATGATTTCTAAATGGAAAGAACATGTTTTTTAAAACCATTTTCCATACATGAAAAATAACAATGAATATATTATCATGGTTTATGAAATGTGGGAAAATTTTTGGGGAAAATCAGGCACTAATTGTGAATTGCCCATAAATTTCCAATGTTTTCATCATTTCAACAAAGGCACCCAAAGACTAACTATATTAAAAGAAAAAAAAATGGAGGGTCACTGCGTACATGAAAACATAAAATGGATATTATAACCTCATTATAATAGAAAATTTTCATCCCCATAATTCTTGTTATGAAGCTTATATAAAAAAATATTTAGGCCACATCTCGATTGAAAATGCATCTCTCTCCCACTTCTCTTGCATATTATAAACATGATGTAATATCTATCTTATCAAAAGAATTATCCTCCAATAAATTACTTAGGTTTCTTAATCAAATCTATTAATTAGATGCTCAATCATGAATAAATCTGGCTAAATGTCAATACCACTGTAACACAAAACAAGATATGGGTCTGAAAGAAACATTCAATTATATGATACACAGAAAAAATTCGGTATCAAATTCATCTATTGAAGAAGGTATAAATAGAAATCCACATTCCACGCCTTTTAAAATCCTCAAAACACACTACAAAATGCGGAACATGAATCATATGCATCCCAAACCCTAGATAATTTAATTGAGGTGAAAAATTCAAGAACACATGGTCATCAATTGAAAATTAAAATGTCTTATATAGATGCTCATCATAAGATATATTCATCCATTATTCCATAAATAGTTTCTAAAGAATCAAATTAATCTTTCCTATCATCTATTGAACCAAGATCACTATAACTATGGAATATTCACAAATATCTTTTCAAGGAAATGGTAATTTACAAATTTATCTTGATAATTCCTCAAAAAGACTCATTCTAATAATGGAAAAGAATCTATTGTTATATTGAAACTCAATTAGTCCATAATTTCCAACCCAAACCCCCATAAAATCATGAACGGATATAGATAGAATATCCTCAATAATTTTTATAGATATATCATTAATTCTATCTGTATATGGATGAAATTTCAAACATAAATGAACGTGAGATCCCAATTCCTTTTAATGGACTCTCCAAATGTGATAATTAGAAAAGGGATCTATATCCATTACTATAGATGATGGGTGATTATGAAAATATAAAATCAATCTCACATATATATTTTCCATCACCTTTACATTGAATAAATCATGACTTTGTATAATGATAGATTATTTGGTCAGAATATATATAACTACCAATATCACATTTTATTTATCTAGTTATGTGGAAACCGAAAAAAACATGTAGATCTCATCAAACATCCATGAAGAAACTGGAAGCGGATGAAGAAAACCTGAATGTCTCTTGTGCATGTACTTGAAATTTTTTAATGTATAATAATGGGATAAAAAATTAGAATTTCCCTATATCATGTCTTTACAATATAATATTCAATGCATTTCAAGAAATTATATTTTTGGTTCTTAACAACACATCCCAATATGAATTATGGGAATCATCCATCACATATTTCCTCACAAATAATGGAAAAAAATATTTAACAAAACATAAAACATACTCGATAGAGAATTAACCCACATAAAAAATTACCCTACTATAAATTAATTCTATAATTCTACAAAATTAATCAACAATAAACTGTTTTTGGTTTCTCATATCAGTAATATTAGAGGTCAACTAATCTCTTGAAAATACAACATGTACCCATGATTCCCAAACTCCAAAATGAAACTATAAAAAATATCCATCCTTTTATAATATTCCAATGATTCTTTCATGGATTGATCCAGATATTTTATATTCAAATCATCTATTATGAAATTTTCATTCCCATGGTTATAAGAATTTTCAAAATAAAAAGACATCAGGTACCCCACCGAATGACTCTAATGGTGTTTGAAATCATGTTGATATAATACTAATATAAAGATTTTGTGGCCAGAAAACATGGAATAGTATTCTTTAAAACACTAATTCTTCCATCCTTTATATTCATTATTCGTGGAAATGAGATCAAGGTCATAGATGAGGTAATTATTCTCAAGTTATCTAAAATATCGAGATCCATAGGTTGTGACATAGTCACCCTTCATAAGAACACATGCCAAACTAGAACCTAATGTGTCACAAAAGTCCACATAGTTCTACCAGAACTCTAGAAGAGTCATGAGCAACACAATATTAAAAATATACTTAGTTCCACAAAATAAATCTAATATTTCTCATCCTAGTTAAATATCCCTACCTTTCAAGTTAGAGTATTAATCAATAAGATAGAATTTTGAAATAATTAATGGATAAGTGATAATACCCCATTAAATGAACGAATCTCCAAATATTGAAGGCATTGTGTGGCTACTATCATGACATAATAGCTTTAACTATATTAGGATAAGCTGATATATAATATTTTAACACCTTTTGTCTCAAGAAAGTCCCATCCCGATTCTCTATATCACAATTTCTTATTTTGTCATAATGTTGTTGTTTTTGATGCATTTACAAAATATCATTCAAACGACACCAAAATACTACTTGAACATATATTAAACACACATTACATCCACATAGACCCACCAAAATGTAACATGTTATTTGTGTAATATCTTATTTATCTGATCCATAAAGACTGTAGAAAAATTTATTAGGACAAATGGTAGGAAATGATACACCAAATAGTCATACCATCACTATAATTCTGTTTTATAAATGTTAGATTATTTTATTCTCAACTGGACATATATATATTTAAAATCAATATTTGGGAACATATTTTAACCTTTCAACTAATAAAATAGAACAGAAATATAAGATAATATATACTTGGTATTCGCCATCAATTGATTGAGCATTTGGTAAACAACAGAAATGAAAAAGTTACCAATCATTATTCCTCTAAAAGATAACTAGCACTGCCCATGGTGACTTGCTCAAGTGAATAAATCATTTAACAAAAATATCATCCAAAAGAATCTCTAAATAATCCATTTCATTTGATTCCCTGAGGAATGAAGGAATAAATACTAGATATATTTCAATTATTAAATAAATATAAAAATATACCTTCTTTACAAGTGGGTAACTAGAGAAGGCATAATGAAAAACATAGTGTTACACAATAGAAACTAGAGGGAGATCATCCATTAAAAATTATCAATATATGTCAAAATAAAACACTAATATTATTTTTCCCCAACTCTATATAAGAATGTCCTGCATTTCCCACCCTTATGTTCTATTCTCCCTTAATGATACGAAAAAAACTATTGGTCATGGTAATGGATACCCATCAAAGATAGAAATAAAGTTGTTGTTTATTATTAATGATCCAAATTTTTTTGATGTATTAATCAAAAGGATTCATATTGATAACTTGGAAATACCTTTTAAGATCAATCTATGATATATATAAAATGGATTTTGGAAAAAATATAACCTCGTCTCTCTTTATTATTGGGGGTTTAGTAATAAACATCTCAAAAAAATAAGTGATCCATATGATTATTTACAATTTTTAAAATATGATACAAATTTATACAAAGTGACTCCCCATTATAAAATAATGTAGCCACTAGAGATGATATAATATTGTTCGTACCTCTCTTAGTCACTACACACATATATACGTACAATGGAGACTCTTCCCCTGTATGAATAATATTCAATTCAGATGATAGTGGATAGAATTATCTAGATCAGAATGAATATAATGTAACTATAGTAATTTTAATTTTGATCGTACCATTATACTATGATGGGTATAAATTATATAAAAAACTTTATTACGTGTCATGAAGGTCCACAGGTGATGCATATATTTGGTTACTCAGTTAAAGACCACAGTGAATACCCAGGATTTCCAAACTGGAATCAAGTTAGAGAGCATATTATTAGAATTTTATTATTTATTAATGTACCATGAGATTGATAACCCCCAAGAGAATCCTCACTCATTATCCTTTATTAATGGAACTCACAAAACTACCACTATAAGAAAAATGAAATATTTTCAATATTGTATTACCTTCCTAATGTAACTCAATAATAATTGATCAATCCAATTAATATTCATAATAAGAGAGTTTCCTAAAGAAAACATAAGAAAGAATTTTAAATTGAATTCCCATCTCAAACCATTGAGTCTTCATCTTCTCATTAGATAAAATATCATGTGAAAACCAGACATGCCCAGAAAAGAAATTTTGATACACATCCATAGTTGTTTCAAAATTATAGATTTTAAAATACTCTATAGCCTTAGACCAACCTATATACTCAATATAAAACTAGTTGGTGATAATAAATTTCATATCCTTCCACTATAAGACCTCATTTTTCTTTACTGTCATCATTTTGTCCCACCACATCCTTTTAGGAAATTATCACATGATGAAGTGAAATTTCACCATTATCTCATCAAGAGTATCCAGGAACCCAGAAAATCTTAGTCTTTCTTAAAAAATCCATATTATATTGAGGATTTTAGATCCGTATGAATGTAATGGATTTTTGTGATGGAAGTCATCATCATGATTACATAAATAATCTATATGGGGATCTATATCTATAGACTAAATTGGAATGGGATTAGGTGCATGCCCATATCTTATATAACACACAATATATCCTCAACTATATCCTAGTCTGCCAGAGGATATACATGTTGTGGTCTACCTTATGATTACTATGTGTTCAAATTCAGAAATCCTCTTAACAGAATGATATAGTAACCAGAGCTTATGATACATGGATATTATTTCATTTTAGCTGAATATTAACTAAATTAAAAAAATAAATTATATAGGACCATATTAGATCAGTGTCTTAGGAAACATGAAAAAATATATACTATCCGGGAGAATGATCTTCAGTATCTCCTAGAAAGATCTCCACCAATATTAATTCTACTTGAAACATTTATTCATAACCTAGAGAAAGGAAACCTAAGAAATAGGTGGTTTTAGATGCTTAGTAAGGTTATGTAAAATTAATTTGTAAGTGTGGCTTGAAAAAAAGGTGTCGAACATGAGAATAACATTTGAATATCATTCCATGAATATTAGAGATCATGCTAATGATTTGAGTTTCATAGGACTTAAATCATAAAGAAATAAAGAACATAAGCCATAAAAACATAACATATTCATAGAAATAGAAATGTGTAAAACCTATAATCATATATTAACCCTTCATCATGATATCATGATAAGGCCTTTGTAACATGTTAGGCTTTGGTTAATCACCCTTGTACCTCCTTGGGACTTGAGATTCCCTTACGGGTACCCTCTTATTTCAGGCTTGAGATCTCCTCTTATGTACCCTCTTATTTTGGTCGTGGGATTTAATCTTATATATCCTCTTGTTTCCTAAATGGGATATCCTCCCATGTACCCACTTGATTCGATATTTGGATGTACTCTTTTAAAACCACTTGTTTCGGTTATAGGATATCCACCAGTGCACCTTCTTTCATTAGGCATGATATATCCTCTCACGTACCCTCATTTTTGGGCTTCAAATACCCACATGTGTACAATTTGAGCATATAAAACTTTTATCATTACACAATTTATTGTATTAAGATATAGGTTCACACCAATACATAATTAAATAATACATATACAACAAAACTTTCATCATATCATGACCCATGAAAATACATGAGTTTCTTAAGAGTCAAATCATAACACCTGAAATGAAATAGTTATCATTAACATTTCATCGCATCATAACTTATTGAAAATTGATAGGTTTCAAAAAAATTACATCAAAGCATATCCCTTGAATAAAGCAGATTTCAAATGCATATAACTCATGGAAGAGAAACGAGTTTCATAAACATCATGAAATTAGGGTATAAACCATTCAGAGAAAGAATATGAATGGAACTATTAGATCATTTCCTATAAAAGAAATAGTAACATCCATATATGTCGTATTATAAGGAAAATAATTTTAAAATATCTTTTGAAAACAATTCTTGATGAAAAAAATATTTTCTTCTTTAAACATAATTTTTTAAAACATAAAACCTTTTGAAACCCATTTCCTTTAAAAATACATGTAAAACATATAGAGAAGTCATGAAATCATTTTTATAACATTTTTAAAAATAAATTTAAGAAGGAATCATTAAAAAAATTGAAAATCATTTCCCTTAAAAATATATAAAATAATTTTCAAAATATTTTAAAAACATTTTTCATTGAAAAAACATTGAAAAATTATAAAGAAAGATTGAAAATATTTTGAAAACCATTTCATTGATGATAAATTTATAACATATAAATAATACATTAAATTTTTTGAAGACCATTTATTTGAAAATAACATTGAAAATTTATAATAAATCATGGAATATGTTTTGAAAACCATTCCATTAAAATTACTTTGAAAACTTATAAAGGATGTTATTTTTTTTGAAAATAATTTCTTTGAAAATAACATCGAATAATTATAAATAAATATATAAAAACCCAAAAAAAATTTAAAAAAATTTTAATTTTAATTTATCTTAAAATATTATTTTAAAACATTTTTGATAACATTGTTTTGAAATAAAATCAATTTCTAATAGAAGAGAGAGATGTGATCACATTTTCTTCCAAACTTTTTTCATAATGATATCAAGTACCAAATAGGGGAAAATGGAACTAATTCATTGATATATCATTAATAAAAAATTATAATGAAATTCATGAGAGTTATGAAGAGATGTATCATAATATGTAATAAAAGGAAGAATAGTATTAAACAATCTAAATAAGATATGATATTTTTTCAATAAACTCTTACCACATGGTAACATCGAACCATACTGACCATTTATGTAAATAAAATTACATTATCCTATAATATAAATAATTTAAATTGGCTCATGATACAAAATTTAAAATTGGGTATATACGCCTCATGGAAATGTATCGGTGCATAACATGGCATGTTTCTCAAAGAAGGAAAATTTAAAAAAAACCATTTTACTGATTTAGTAACTTTTGAAACATAGTCCCCATTAAATTATTATAATAAAATGTATATGTAAAAATACATAAATTTAGTTATTTTACTAATATAATACTACCATGGTTTGTATTCACACCACACAAAAGGAATTGGGGGTGAATAAAGAATGTATCATCTGAAAATAAAAATGTATGATCAAACTCCTATACCATATTTCTTGAGTCTCGTCGTACTCATTCAAAACAATTGTATAATAAAAAAATATTTATATTAAATTTAATAATGAACCATATTATTATATATAATACCATATAAGGAATTATTATGACATTATATTACCATCTTGTTTAAAATCCTATAATACAGATTCACTTCAGGTAATATTCTTTTTATTCTTCAGATGTGTCACAATTTGTTATATATTTGGTCCATATAATTATAAAATTATCTAATTAATGTTAATCATGATATAAATATCATTTATATTTATAATATATTTATTATAATATTCTATATTATATATATGTATGAAATTGAATACACTATTCACATAGATGGTATGTCGTACGAACACATGAATGATGTTTCCATTTTTATTTTTATGTTGAATGAATGAAAGTAAATGACATATATGTATATATATGTATATATATAATTTTTAAAATATATTTATTATATCATATATATATCATATATATTCACTAAACACATCTTTATTACATTAAATGTAGTGTTTGAATGAATAACATCGCTTTGCGTGGGCTGTATTCAAGATTTACTAAAATGAAATTATAGTATTAACAAAACATGGAAAATATAAAGATATGTATTGTTTAAGAATTTTATAAGATTACTGACATAATATATATAATATATATAATATATAAATATATTTTCCATCATAATTTACACCATGAGTGGTGGTAATGGAAAATTAGACAATCATAATTTCGTGAGGCGGTAGTTCTCCAAACACGTAAATAGTATGTTTGTTACCCATTAGATAGAGGTGAATGTAAGTGTAGGTAAACCAAATTTCTTAAAAAAATAATAGTATAATTTTTTAATGGTGTTTTTTTACAAACATGGAATAAATAGAGTGCACGATGGTGATAAATAAAATAAAAGAAATGAGTTTGAGAGACGATGTTCCCTCTTAATCTGGTATCTCCTTTTGGTTTGTGACAATTAGATTACATATATTAATATCTATCCTTTGTGAATATTCCAGGAGGAATATATGAATTTGGGGAATTGTATTGGGCTGATATTTTCATTTTCCAAGTAGTTTGAGTGGTTTGATGAAGAGGCAGAGGTGGTGTCTTTTTATAGGGAAGGGAAAAGGCATAATTTTCATTTTTGATAAAATCATAGGATTACCCACATTTTTACATATACATTGTCATACCAAACCAACCAAACTAAAAAATTTAATTTTAATGATCAAATCATGTCCATAAAATGGTTTTTTAAAAAATTATATAGGTTTTTAGGGTCATAAATTTTAAGGATTATTACATTTTTAAACTAATTTATCATTTAATTTTTTTAATTAATTTTAATTCCATTCAATAATATATATTTTGTAATTCATTTTGAACTTATTAAATTTTTTATTATTATAATTTCAAACATAGAATCTATTTTTCCAAATTATAATCTCAGATGTGGCAGAAATTAATTTTTAATTAAACTCGTCGATGGGATGGCACTATTTGTTTTTAATATACCAATTATCACAATTATTATAAGTTTTTATATCCAATTTCAATGTGGAAAATTTTCTAATGAACTATAATGCATTAATTTATTAAATTACTAAATAATTAAAATTTTAAACCAATTTAAAATATAATATAACTTTATAAACAAATATATTGCAATTGTAGTTTTGAATTAAAATCCCTTTTTTTAAATATACATTAAAAAACTGAAATCATAAAAAATACCATGCATTTATATTAAGTGATTTTTAATGTTCCACTATTAAATATGTAGTTTATCTTAACATAATAAATATCTAAAAGTGAAAAAATTGGATTTAAAATTGGTTCTCTATTGGAAGGCATTAAAACCACCTTTATAAAAAATATATGTTTTCAAGCGTAAAATTGGTTTTTTTCTTATCTAATGTCTATCACATCTGTTTGATGAATATGAAAAAACTAATGAATGTAATAACATATATATTACATTAATATAAATTACCAATTTAAATTTATTTATTTAATTAGGTTAAAATAGATTTGCGACTAAAAATAATAATAAAATTTGTTTATATTCAGTCAGTTTTCATATTCATTTATAATTAATTAGTAATCAATGAATTCATATTAATTTTTGGTAAAACAAATATTTTTATAAGTTATTTAATACTATACATTATTTCTAATTTAATAGATAGTTTATATCTTAATATTTTAAAAAATAACATTTTATTGATATATAATTGTTCGGTAAAAACGGCCCTGTGTGTTATGAAATCTATTGAGGAAGGTCATATATGCAAGTAAGTAAAGCTAACCTTACTGTTCTATTTAACTCAATATAAAATTTATATTGTTTGTAGTGCATGATTAACTTCTTGTTTCACATAACTCATGCCAGACTTAGTTCCTTAATATCATATAAACTATTTTCGGTATTGTGTAAAATGAAAAATATCAAAAAGAATAAATTAATTTGAAAAAAAATCAAAAAATATTGGGGTTTTATATTACACCACCTTAAAATGAATTTCTACCGGAAAATTATTTTGGATTATCAATGTTTTAAAACATGATATTTTCATTCATAGAATCCCACATCGTAAAAATGGATACTAAATATTCACTTAAAAAGGAATGGTTGGAACGATAATGGTTACCCAAATAACGTATAATTAGGTTTCAACATATAAAAACAATGGTTGGGAGTGAATATATGGAATAGAGTGAAAATGTAAATATTAATAGTGAGTGATTGAGGTCATCAATCACAAACAAGTGAATGACCAAATAAATTTTGAGGGCCTCAAATTCATAAATCTGTGATGACTTTAAAGGTCATCTACTCAAAAAAATAAGGTACTAGGTGAACACATTTTTTATCATTATCCTAACGTTCAATAATTCATTTATTGACCATGAATATATAGAAATATACTAACATGATATATTTCTATAAACAAAATTTCATTTTTATTTTATAATTTTTTCGATTACTAATTCATCCATTACATCGTGTAACATATTTCCAGAGGTATACTTAGATTCCAAAAGTAATGAAATACACATACATATGATATTAAGGCCTATAAAATAATGAAAAGTATAACTATTATTATGAATCAATATTGTTAATACATTAATATCTATACATAAATAGTAACACTATTTTTTAATCATAAATGATTTTCCATAAAAAAAATATTTATACATTAACCAGGACAACACATATGCCTACGGTAGGTGTGAAACCCTTATAATCCTTCAGTCAAGGGTTCAAGACCCACATAATTTCAATAATTGTTTGGTTGTCAACTGACATAAATTATATACCATTATGAAACCATCCTAATCTAATTTACAAAATATGATGGTAATCCTTGAATTAATTATAACCACTAAATTGACTAATAACCATGTTTTTTAAAACAATTTCAATACATTATTAATTACATAAATGTTTTATTTAAATTTTTTTTGAATGGATAACCTTTTAACCCTTCTAAAAGATAAAAATCAAAAAAATTATAATGAAATCCACAAAATAATCTTATTATTGGTTCCCCCATATAACATAGTCAAATATGGTTGTCACAATCCGAACATATGAATAACCACACCATATAATCTATTGAACCATGGTAATAAACATATTTACAAAAAATATTTTGTAAAACCTGAATGATTTCTTATCCCTATAATTACTATATATATTCATTAAATCCAAGAAGTCGTAAAATTTGACCTTGATGAAATAGAACATTTTTTCAATAATCAATTATAGGGTAATATGTACCATCAAATTTACTAATTCACTTCCAAAATATCATTATCCAAAGATCATTATCCCAATTTAAGGCATTAATAAAACGGGTTCATTCCCTTAATTAATATATAACATTTCCACGAAATCACTTTTCTAGATCTTCATCAATATTCAGTATGTCCTTTTAAATCCATAATGAAAACATATAATGAAATTAATTATACATTTTATGATTTATATAACATAATCATTTAATTCAAAAATATAAATACTTCATTAATCAATATTTACTCATAAACCACTACTCCGGATTCATCAAATTATTCATTAATGTTTATTTCATAAAATATAAAATATGAATCATTTCATAAGGTTCTTCAACATCAATATAATAATTATTTATAAGATCATTGTTCTAAATACTCAAAGAACATCACATACCTTCCACATTCTATTTTCAATCTCTTTATCTTCTAAAGTATAACCAATACTCATAACAACATCATGATTCTCATTGTGAGATTTCCACTTGGGAAATCAATTTTCATAATTCTCATAACTTATAATTATAAAAAATTAAATTATAACTATGTTCCTTAATGTTATATATATTTACTAAAATTAGAATACATGTGGTTAGAAACACATATCATATAAGAAATACTCATAATCATGAAAAAGTACATATATGATGTCTTAATCATGAAATATACCTTTTAATTGACTACAACTTATGTTTAAACTATGTTATTCATAGTCATATTATAATTAAATCCTTTTCAATTATTCATGATGATTTTTTTAATTTATAAATAATATCACATATTAGTGTCAGACCAAGTGTTTATCAAGGCCCATTGTCATGTAGCAGATTAACCTGATATAGGTATGATACATCTTATCAGTGTTTTTAACACTATGTAAATCTATGTTAGATCCACATACACATATACTATTTATACATTGATTTATATCTTGGAATCAACTCATGCTATCCATTACCAAATTTCTAGGACATTTTCCTCAACATTGACTCATCCTTATACTAATCCATAGAGACATCCCTTGAAATATCTTCCAAAATATAACTAGGCATATCACTAATTTTTTCTCATCCTAGTTTCCAGATTTTGTCTAATCATTTAATTTGATACCTACTATAGTGAAACATGCTTTACATACATGGGTAGTAAATAATTTTAGATGATTATTCAGTAAATTATAAAATTACATTCTTGTGAACCGTAATAATTTAGTTTCTTTAGAAAGTGTAAACATAAACATCTATTCTGGTGACATATCACCATCATATTCCATAAATATCGACGCCATTAGTGAATCTACCCAAAACCTTTCTTAATAACATGGTGAAAGGAATCATAATTATGGGTTGAGCTCAGATGATCAATAAGGTTAAATAAAGTAAATGCATAAAAATAACATGAACAAAAGGTTAGAAACATGAGCATAACATATGAAGATCACACCCATCATATCAGATATCATAATAAACATATAAAGATCATAATAAAAGAATAATAATGAAATAATGAACAATATCCATGAAATAATAACATAGGAATAAACCATAGAATTAGGGAAAACACATAAGCATATAATAATCATATGTCAATGTGGCCTACCAAGGCAATTAAAACAAGTTAGGCATGGGATAATCACCTAGGTACCTACTTTGGGCATCAGATAGCCTCATTTGTAACAACTTTTTTGGGCTTGGGATCTACAAACATGCACACTCTCATTTCATGATTGTGATGTCCTCCCATATGCCATCTTGTTTCGAGCGTGAGATGTCCCCTCATATACCCTCTTAATTCGGTCATAGGATTTCCTCTCATGTACACTCTTGTTTTGGGATTTGGATGCCCTCATGTGTACCCTATTATATTATTCATTTGATTTCCCCCCATTTACCCTCTTGTTTTATGCTTGGACTTCTTTCCTATGTACCATTTGATCTCATAAAAAATTTACCATTACCGAATGCATTGGAGGGAGTTATTAGTACCCCCAATCACAAAATAAAATCACACATTCATGTGATATTAATAGTTCATCATATCATAACCAATTAAAAGATATGGGTTTTATAAACATAATATCATAAACCATGTGATGAAATTGGTATAATTAAAATTTCATCGCATCTTGACATTGTAAAAGTTAAAAGTTTCATAATCACTCCATCAAAGCATACCCCATGAAAAGATGTGGGTTTCAGAAGTATATAACTAATTGAAAAAAATGGGTATCATAAACATTATGAAATCAAATCATAAACCATTCATAGAAAGAACATGAATGTATCCTTTAGATAATTTTCTATTATTTCACGAGTAACATAAAAATATTTCATTTTAGATGAAATAGAATGCAATATAATTATATAACATTTTTTTATGAAAATATCCCTTTTTCGAAAAATTCATTTTTTGAAACATTAAACATTTTTAAAACAATATCCTTTAAAAATATATTGAAATCATATAAATAAGACTTTAAATATGTTCAATTAAATTCATCCTGAATTCATATGAAAGAGGATTGATTTTTTATGAAAATATGTTTCCATAAAAACTTTTAAAAAAGCAAAAACGCATTTATAAAATCATTTTCATTGAAAATACATTAAAAATTTATAAAGACTGATTAAAAATGTGTTGAAAACTATTTCATTATATATTAGTTCATAATATATAAGAACGATTAAATTATTTTGAAAATCATTTCATTGAAAATAATATTACAAACATATAACGAATAATTTAATTCCTTTAAAAACCAATTTCATTAAAAAGATTTTGAATAAAAATGAATCAAGATTGAAAATATTTTGAAAACTATTTCATTGAAAACAACATTAAGAAATTATTTTCAAATATTTTAAGAGAATAAAAAATAAAAAATCCTTTTTAATTTAAATTTTTCTTTAGATATTATTTAAAAATATTTTTGAAAACATTTTTAAAAATAAATTATTGATGAAAATACATTTTTTAAAGAAGAAAATGATTTAGCTATATTTTTATAAAAGTATTTGTATTATTTATATTATGTAAAAAATAGGGAGAAATGGTACCAATACATGGATATATCTTGATTAATCACAGGATAATAAAACCAATGATTGTTCATTAGAGATATAACATAATAATTCATCAATGGATGCTAAATAATAAACAATCTCGAAAAGCGATGTTATTATTTCAAAAAACCCTTACAACTTGGTAACTATTAAACCAAACTCCCTATTCATGAAAATGAAATGAAATGATTATTAAAATAACACGGATAAATATATATTAATGATAAATCAGGTATATGGTGGTATGAATACCTCATAAAAAGATATAGTTGCAGAACATGGCATGTGTCTCAATGAATACAAATTTAGACAAAATCATATTACTGATATGGTAACTCATGAACCATTTTTAACAATAAAGTTATATAATAAAAGGGATATTTGGAAAACATAAATATAAGTACAATAATCATTAAATAAATCCATGGTCAGTATATAAACCACACAATAGTAATTGGTGGTGAATTAATTATGTTTCTCGCAAAAAAAGATGAGATAAAACTCCTTTACATTATGTATTGAATCACTTCATACTTCTTAAAAATCCATGTGTCATAAATATAAATTTATCATTCATAATTTACATAAAAAATAATTTATATATTTTTTTATATTTTTTTATTATGACTTTATATTAAAATATTGTTAACAATCCTATGTTAATGTTTCACTTGGTGTAATATTGGCTTTGTTCTGCGCATCTATCTCAATTTATTATATCATTGGTCCTTATACTTAAATAATAATTTACAAAAATATAAATAATGATAAAAATATCATTTTTATTAAATATATGTGTATTATAATAATATATATAATATATATGAATGAAATGGAATACACAGCTCCTAGATTTGACAAGTCATAAGTATGCATGAACGTTGTTACCATTTTTATTATTGTATTGAATGAAAGGAAGTACGTGAAAAATATATATATATATATATGTATATATTTAATTATTCCATTAGATTTATTATATGATAAATATATCGTATATGTTCATTAAACCCATCTTCAATAATTTTCATGTAGTGTAAGAATGAATCACATCATTATGAGGGGTGTAAATCTATACTTTCTCAAACGAAATTATCATATTTTTAAAAAATTTAAAATATAAATAAAAGTGTTTTAAAATAGTTAATGAAGATTAAAGACCTACAAAATTTAATATTAAACATATATAAAAATATTTTCTATCATAATTTTTACTATGATAGGCTGTAATTGAAAAATGAACTTTCATTATTTCTTAAGGTGGTAGTTTTCCATAAAAGTAAACAGAATGTTTGTTAATCATAAGATAGAGGTGTGTGTATGTTTCGATAATACAATTAGAATAAAAATGTCTTAATAAATTAATGATTATTGTGTTATTATATGATAATTGAATTAATATATTGGAGGGGTGGATAAAAAAATTAAAAGAAAGTATCATGAGAGAAGATGATACCTATTAATTAGGTAACTTCTTTTTTTGAACCAAAAATTGTTATTGGATTGATTTATGATCTAATTGAGGATTAATGGAGTAATATAGGGATGTTTTGAAGTGAATTGGTCATATTTTATCCAAATATACGTGGTTTATGTGGTTTGTAGAAGACGAAGAGTTTGTTTCCTTTTATAGGGAATTGATAGGAAACACTTTTCATTTTTGGAAACAAGTTAGGTGCATAAGAAGTTTTACCTTAATATAGTTATTACTAACCAAAAAAATCATTCATGTATGGTTAATGGATGAAAAAGTTCCATAAAATGAGTGTTGAAAAAGTTTCTAGATCTTTTTGGATATAAATTTAATATTTAGTACATTATTAATATAATTTTTCCCTTAACTGTGTAATTAATTAAATCACATTCACTAATATTTTTGGTAAAAAATAATGATGATATTATTATAAATTTTATATCATTCTTATTCCGAATATTAAATCCAATTTTATAAATTATAATCATTGAATTATCATATATTAATTCAACATAAATCCTACGGATGGGATGACTCTACTGGTTTTAAAATTAAAAATGATCAAATGTTTTAAATGTTTTTATGTCCAATTTAGATTTGAAATTTAATATAGTGTCCTAAAATGGAATAATTGATAAAATTGTTACATATATAAATATTTCAACCAATTTACATTATAATTTATCTTTATAAATAAATTAAATGAAATAAAATTTTTAAATTAAAATCATGTATTTTTTACTATTCATTAAAAAAATGACTCCATACTTATAAATATATAGAATATATTGTGACTTAATTTTTATGATAAAATTACCAAGATTTAGATAATTTGTACATACTAAATATATAAAGTTCCAAAAAATGGTTTTCAAATGATTTATCCAATACAAGGATGTAAAATAACCTTTATAAAAAATATATTTCCTTTTGCATAAAATTAGGTTTGTTTTTATCTTTTGTCTATAAAATATATTGGAAGAAAATACAAAAAACATTATTTAATATATAACATATATATGAAATTAAAATCACTTAATAATATAAATTAATTTATATTATTTTATTAAAACTAATTTCTGACTTTAACAATTAATAATATTTTTCTTTATATTTAATTGATTTTCATATTAATTTCTAATAAAATGGTAAACTATGAATTAATATTTTATTTTATTAAACCATATATTTTCCAAAAATTCAAATAATTTAATTTCTCTCATATAAATTATTATGTTAAATAATAACATTCTAATGATATAATATTGTTTGGTAAAAATCATTCATTCTTGTTATGTTCGAAATCGAGGAAAATAATTTTTTAATGTAATAAAAAAAATAATGTCTTCCATGTAGAGAAAGAAATAAATTTATGTTTCTTATACAAAATTATTAACTTGGTTATGTGTATAAGGTAAGAAAAACAAATAACTTTAATATAATCTCTTTTCAGTGTGGTATGAAATGGAAAAATTCAGAAAAAAATTAAATGAATTTAAAAAGAATAAATCACAGATACTCGGGGTGTTACAACTGATATTACCCAAAATCAGAAAATAATAAATAAAATATTATATTATTTAATAGAACAACACACATACAAGAGAAACAGGAAAAATATTTCCATAAGATAAGTAATCATGATTTGGATTTCTACCGATCCAACTCTAAATTAGTGAGAAGACTATAACTAATCCTCAACATGCTATTCCCCAACCACGTATGGACTCATATGGATTTCTATGATGGGATATATAATGTAAATAACTCATAAATACATATTATGTCATAACAAGATATATCAACTACATACTAACTTCATGTGATGATGAAAAACCGTACAGCTGAAGCCAATTTCTCATGAAGTAGCCAGGATACCCTAGTACCCTGATAACTGAGAATACACCGACAATACATGATGGTAATTATCGATCCCCACTATTATGAGGCTATAAAATTGAATCATATAAGAAAACTCGTTATTTTTTTATAACACTATTGAAGAAATAAATACATATCAATATTCTAAATGGAAACTCCCTATGTGTAAAGTAATATAAGAACAAGAAGGTAAATCAAAACCCAAATGGAAAATCATCCAGTAATAAAATGAAATGAGACAAAACTCAAACAACAGTTAGGTTTTAGTAATCCAAGGGCAAAATATCAATAATATCCTCTTCATGTAGTATGGACACTTCCTTTACTCAAAAGCAGTAAAACAAAATCTACAAATTTTTAATGGAAAAGGTATGGTGTGAGCTAAAGACCTAATAGGGTCACTCCATTTGTTCCATTATAAGATTCAATAAATGTATACCCTATAATACATTCATTTTTCATCAAACCATGAATTACATTAATAATTCATATTTAATAGAAACATTTTTATCATATCAAATAATAACAACATTACAAAACAATTCATTAATTACAATTTTATATGAATCAGTTTATATAAATAACTAGGCATGAGTAATATAGTTTAAAAATCAATTAAATATATAATAAAAGTAATCAAAATATTTAATATAGTCATATTCTTGGTGGAATAATAGTTCCAATTTATTGGATCCTCAGACTCTCAGATCAGTGATCATTGAATATGTGTATGCACATCCATTAGAATCAAGCTAAACAAGACTCATCATCATTCAAACAGTAATATCATCAACCTTAATTTATTATTTTTATAGTGTTTATTTTCAATCTGATTCAATGGAATTACCTTCCTAGAATTATTTTTCCAAATAACCCACTAAATACATGGAATTTCTCGTTCTCAATCAATCAATAAGTGATATGAAAATCATTTCAAATTAGTTTAAAATAAAATTCCACATTAGTAGGTATAATATTTGAATTTCAGTCCAAGTAATTTGGGTTTTCAATAAGTTTACAAATTTTCATGATAAAACCAATCATAGAGTCTTGTAAAATCAATTTAAGAAATTTTATAAAATATCAATTTCATAAACCAATTTAAAAAATTTGGACAATTTAAAATCACGCCTTCATTTTAAATTAAAATTGTAATTTGTTGTTTTCCTAAAAATTCTTTAAAAATTTAAAATCTACTTCCAATTTTTATAGAAATTTTGGCTAATAATTAAATTCTAGTAAATATCAACAACAAAAAAATTTAATCAAACAAAATTAGTCTATTATAGATAAAAACACCTACCTTTATCATAGAGATCCAGTAACACAACACCTAAAATGAGATTTCCCAACACATAATGAAAATAAACGAGATCTAAAACACATAACAACAATAAGTATTTTAAATAAAGTAGTTTATATCCATTAAATACAATACGATCAAGTAAACCATATAAATGATATAATTATAAAAAATAGATATGTAATGTTAAAAGATTATTTATTGTAGAGGAATATAATGATGTTCTCTACACATCGATCAACCATGGAAGTTATTTTGAACAGAAAAAAATGGATATTGAGTTCCTCCAATAACCAGTAAATTTTGTTATTATACATAAGGGATGAGAAGGTGATGAAAATTTGGTTCAATAATTTTTTTTTTAAAAATATCATTAATAAAAACGACCACACATATAGTTTTTAGGGTTGGGCCATAAAGTCATACAAACCAGGTACCTTAACTGTGGGACTCTCTAATAGGTTGAGTAGTTTCAACATGGTTAGAATATATTTTTTTAAACTCTGAAATAACATGGAAAAATAAAAATGTATAGGTTTTTAATTTTTTCATTTGGTGGGAACATGGTTTGGGAACACCGTGAACCAACAGTGCACAACCCAGAAATTTCAAAAAAAATAAACTTTTTAGTATAATCCACCCACAAAAACCCGTAAACAAAGCATAGACAAAAAATATGGTCAAAGTGAACCTAAAAATAATAACATAATGATAAAAATAATATTATTATCATTATATATATAATGGATCTAAATACTATTTATAAAAATGTAACATTCATGAAAAAAGGGAATTATAAAATATGTGAATTATAGTACAAAACAATGAATAAAATTAAATATAATTGACAAGCATGTGGGAAAATATTACAAGATAATTGTATATGAGATTATATATATCTTTATATAAGGTTTTATTTTATTTTAATAATATTCATAATTCTATTTTATTGTTATCTAAATCTTGTTCAACCAAAATAAATCATATGCTAAGAGACATCATCTATGTTTCCATTTATCGAGGTATATTATAATGACATTAATAATATTTATTTCTTATGGTGTATTTACTATCCCATATACAATTTAATATAATTATTAATTAATAATTTATCTTATTTTAAGTTTCAATTTTGAATTTTTTTTATCATAGTAGATTTGACTTAAAAATTATAAAGAGGTACTGAATTTCATAACTCTGACTCTATTCAATGGTTTTTGTAAATCTTTCATTATCATTGATATTTTAATAATATTTTTCAATAGATTTTGAATATAATTTCATTATTTCATCTTGTTTTTATTTTTTATTACATTTTATACACATAATAAATTAATTATATAATTATCACTTCAATGTTCTAATTCAACAACCTCTTTTTAATCGAGATTGTTTATAATTGAATTTCATAAGAAGGCTATTAGAAAATGAAAATATAATACCCCACATTAATTTTATTTTATAATAGTTAAATATTACATTTTAAGTACTTTTTACATTTATTAACTCTTTTATACATAAAATGAATGTGAAAATATATTATAAAAAAACAATACATTATTTTCATCTTTAGACGAAAATTCATTTTATTCCAAAGAAATGTTTTCTAAATAGACTTTAACTTTTTATAAAAATTTTCCCAATTATTTATTTAATACATTATAACTAATATATAAACATTTAAAATGATTTTTTAAATTAATATCAATGTCCTTTTCCAATCAAGGCCCATTTTCCTTTTACAAAGACATTGAATAGAATCATTATTTTAATGTGTATAGAATATATATATTTTAATAAAATCAAAAAAAATAATATTTTTAATCATACGTTATCAGTTTTAAATATTATTTTAAATTAAAGTTATTTTAAAAATATTTTATAACAATTATACATTAATAATATTTTCAATGTTAGAAGAATATTTTCTTCAATAATATTTCTAATGATATTATAATATTGTTTATATTCATCAATTTTAACAAGAATTTAGTTTACATATAATACACTAGGGTTATGATGAATTTATACAATCAATAATATTTATATGTAATATTTATGATAAATTTGATAATAAAAGGTATTAATATTCCCTTTCTTCCTTCATTTTTAAATTCATTAACATTGTTTGGAAATATTTACTTTACATTGATTAGCTGACATTAAATTGACACTAAAAATAAACATTAGTTATCATGGATATATTTATTATTGATAATATACATAATTTATATATATGGTATTTTACATTGATTTTTATATTATTGGATGTTGAAAATTATTGTAAATATGTATTCCTTACTCGATAATTTTTTTTTGACAATGCATATTCATTATGAACTAAATTGATCATTAATTGTATGATTAATTTTTTGTAAATAAATTAAATATATTATGAATTTATATATTGATTCTCGATACATTTGTAGTCTCATGAGATGATATTCTTGGATATGCTTATTAAAAGAAATTCAATTAAAGTCCAAACCTTTAGTTTGAAAATAATTTTTGAATGGTCTTAAAAGTATAAGTGTCATGATTCATGAAATCATAACATCCAATAATTAATAAATTCCATCATTAAACGTATTTTACTATTATCCATTATTTTTTAAAAGTGATATAATACCAAGATGTATCACTTTAAAATTTCATTTATTAAATATAATCTATTTATAATTATTTACCAATCCAATTTGATTGTTCCTTATCCATTCAAGATAATAATATTATTTAAATATATTGTTTATATAGTAATTATTCTTTTTATAATTATTATAAATTTTTTATTAATTATAATAAAGTTATTAAAATGTAAATTGTTTCAGTTATTTACTATGACATATGTATTATTACTTATAAATTAATACTTTTATAGAAATTTAATTGGGATGTGTATTATGTTATTTATATTGATATATTTAATATTCCATATCAATTCATGATATTTAAATTTTTTAGTGTATTATGTATTCAATAATTTACCATTAAATGTTGATTACTCATATTCATTTAACATAACATATATTTTTACCCATTATTGTGAATTTGATATAACTGTTACTCTTTTCCATTCCCAATAATCCATGAAGTATTCTAATAATGATATTCAATATTATTATATAAGGAATAATTATATTCATAAAAAATATAAGTTTGTGTATTTATAATATTGAATGTGTTAATCATTTATATATCTAGTTTACCCAGAATAATAAATCCTTTAGACCTTCATGATAATATCACATGTATATAATTTCATATTATTATAGGTACTCCTATATCTGGGATACTAGGTATAAATTTTTTAAATTTCGTATCTAGGGAATTTTATTAAAAACATTGAGAAATATATTTTGGAAAACATTGATTATAAAACATTATCCTATAAATAATTTTTTTTTGGGTTTATAATATAATAATTTTTTAATGTTTTGTTAAGGAATGAACTATATTGTTTTTCTAGAAAAAAACTTTGGTTTGGAAGCAACATGTAGATATAGTTTTGGAATAGATGTACATAGGGTAATAACTCTAAAAAATGCACATTGGTTTTGACTCAAGCAATTACTATACAAAATAATGGTCATTCATGTGCACTAGGTTTGAGAATCCCATGGGATATGGTTTTGATAATTAATATTTTCATTACAAAACATTATGATGTTCTTGAACAAATGACGAAAATGTATATGATTTTTAAATCTAATTTTTTATGGTTGTATAGAAGGATTCATTATAAAGAAACCCAATAGAGTATTATTATTATTAAAACTACTATCGTTATTACCCACACTATTGTTTTTGGATTTATTCAATGAGTGGAACCAAAATATTTAATGTTAACATTGAACATGATAAATAATGTCGTGACTAAGTGAAACCAAATAGAATGATGATAGTAGGGAAAAATATACTGATTATGTATAATGAATTATCAGGAAATATGATTAAGACATACATGAACCAACCATCCTACACAATAAATAACTGATGAATAAGATTCTCTAATAGCACAAGTGTTGTATACTATGGAGGAATAAAGGATCAATTTTTACCATGTTATAGATGTGTAAAATTACACCTAGAAATGTTTATCAATGGAATTTGAAATTTTTAATTTGTGGAAAAGAAGTTCATAAAGAATTGAATTTCCAAATATAGAATTAACAATTTTATAGAAAGAAGTAAATTTAACCAAATTGAATCATTTATAATTAATTGTATAATATTTGGGAAGCTAGTCATTATTTGAGTATATTATATATTTAAAATGATAACCGTATAACCGGGAAAATTTTATTGTTGAAATAAAATTGATGAGGTATTTATGTATAGATATTAAAAAAATTAAATTATATACGTATTTATAACAATGGTATAATTATTATAAGTATCATTAATCATATGGAAATATATTTAAATATTATAATTATCTATGTCTTTATTAACTTTGTTATTATAAATACCAACATGGTTTTATACATTCAATATTGTTCATAAGATAAATTTATTAAACAATAATTTTTTTGTGATGTATCTCTAGAATGATTAGTGAAATTTTGGGATATGTTTATTAGAAAATATCACAATTTTATAATATATATATATATAATTTATTAAAGGAATAATACATTTTATTTTATGTTGTAATTAAAATTAAATGTTTTGGAGGCCTATCAGTTTTTTCTAATAATTGCTTTTGAGGTAATAAATGGTTATTACACCTAATGTAATGTTATAGAAATATTTTTAATATATTTTATGAAAATGGAAAACTCTGATGGTGGGTGATAACCCATTGTGTATGGGTATTATTATGTGGAGTGATACCACAATATAAGGACAAGAATGTTTTAACAAAAACCACAATCTTTTGTGTTTATCTGGTTAACATATAATTTAAAAAATGGATTTGATGCATAATAATTAAGAATGCAGCAGTGTTACTTTTAAGGTTTAGAGTTTAACAAAACATGCAAACCATATTTGTTCTCAAAAATATTTATACATTGGTGAAAATACTTCTCACTATTTTATAGATCATATGATAATTAAAAATTTTATTTTAGTGACTTAGGTACAAAAAAATAATTTTTGGATATTAATTTCTTATAGTAAGAGATAAAGGGGAAATTTATCGAATAATAATAGAATGAAGAATTTTTTTTATGAAATATAAATATATCATGTATAAATACTTCTTATGATAATAGACTATAAAATAATTCCTTATCTCAATGAAGTGAATTTTGAAATAAAAGATTCATCATATTATCTGAATATATGATAAATAAATGGCCATTAGAATCATTATAGATTTATATTTTTATGTTATGTTAATTTCTACTCATCATTCCCATTCATGTGATTAATGGCGTCTATCAGCCTTTATAATTATTTTGGCATTTAAATTTTATTCCATGTGAATATATTGACATCAAACCTATGTTATACTTATTGTAATATGAGTTATGTGTTATTCCATATGAACTTTATATTTCAGTTTCAATTTTATGAAGAGTATGTTTTATTAATAAAAATGACCATGTGTGTTATTCAATAACGGTATTTAGAATTGTAAAATCCTTGTTTACCTAAAACAAGTTTAAATATTGAGGAACAAGATTATTAAAGGATGGAAGAATATAACACAAAGATATTTTAAAAGATGAATGTTGGAATTGATAGATTATATGGCATAAAACATAATGATTTTTTACGAATTTAACACAATTATACATCATGATATTTTTTTAAATAAATTAGTCCTTTTTGATATCTTGTAAATAAGAAACATTGTGTCTAAATGAACTAAAATATAGTATTCTATTATAAAATATCCTGTAAATTTTTGGTTATGAGTATTTTAAATAAATTAAGAGACTTATATTTTTTTATCATGTATTAAAAACATATATTGTTATATAATTATTAAGGAAATAATGAAATGATTTTATAAAAACTATTTTTTTTCTTAATGATTGATTAGTCTACCTTTTCAGAATAAATTTAAAATTAGATATTACCAGTACTTGATAATTTATTTGAAAAATTATCATTATAGTTAATTTCAAAATATCGATATTATTTGAGGGTTAATTTTTAGAATTTTTTTCTTTTTCAATGAATAGTATAAAATATAAATTTTAGTTCAAAAATAACTTTTTGTTTATATAATTTATAAAGTTTTATTGTATTTTATATATTTAGTAATTTATAATTAGTTCAGTAATATTACAATTTCAAAAATTTAGGTAGTTTTTATAAATTTTGTTATGAATTTTTATATTAAAATAATTTATAATTTCCCTATTTTTATCTTTAGAAACTATCTTTTTTGTCACATCAATGGGTATAATTCTAAATTGAATTTTTTCAAATCCTTGAATTGAAAATATTAAAATAAATTTAAAATTTTGTATAATTATAATTATATTATCTATTATGGTTAACTTAATTTTTGAACATTATGAATAATAAAATAAGAAATTAAAATTACTTTAGTAAAGTTAAAAAATTAATTTACCGAGGCATTAAACTAATAAAAAATTTGATAAATGACCAAAAAACTTGTCCAAAACCCATTTTTCTGAAATATGTATACCTTATTAACTATAAGGGTCTAACATTACAGATTCTCAGGCTTGTGGAAGGATAAAAATGTTGATTTAAATGATTATTTTTAAAACATCAATTTTTATATGATCCCCCACTTATAAAAGGCCACCTAATCTCCTACCATATTTAAATATCCAATGAAATTTGGATCAGACAATACCTACTTAAATTAAAACATAACTACAGAGTTAAAATCTAATAGAACATTAAGTGACCATAAAGATAACCAATTAATGTTTTTTCTATTCTTCTAAATTGGTCACTCGTACAAGAGAGGATGTTCCTAAACAATAATTTTTATTTTATAAATTCCCACGAAATTCATAAAATTATATTTAATAATTGTAGTATCATATCATTAGTTTCTCATATATAGTGTTATGTTATTATTTTAATATCATTACATTTTTTCACAACCACCTCTATCAAATTAGAAATGAAATAATCAATTGTGTGTATCGAAGACTACCTCTGTGAGAACCGATGTAAATCATTTTCCATATAAACATTTCTCAATTAATTATAATTATAGATTATATATATATATATATATTAAAATAACAGTTATTTTATTTTTATATTTAATTTATTATAAAATCACATATTCCTTCTAACATTACATTTTTTTCTAATATGGTATTATTTATTGTAGGTATGGAAGAATACATTATCATAAGGTGATGTGATTCATTTTTATATTATGATATATATGGAATTTAATATTTATGAATTTAATTAAGATATTCTATATATATGACATGATATTTATTAATGAAAATTGATCTATCATCTACTTCATTACAATCTATCTAATTTAGGGAATTATATCATCGCTTGTTCATACATACAACCTTTTATGTACAGGAAGTGATGAAATTCTTTTTCCTTATACAAAATAAAGAATAATTATAAAAATGTGTCGATTGATTAAATATTATATTTAGAAATTATTATAATTATATAAATTATGTATCTTTATTTTATTTGTAATAACTAGAACAGTCATGTTAAATCACACATTAGAAGAAAGTCAATTATCACCAAAATAATGAATATAGTAAAATATGATTAACAAAATTATGTTAAGATTTCAGAGAGGATAATATATGAAATTTTATATATGGAAATGTTTTTTATAAATAAATAATAATAATAAAAAAAATATAAATGAGTTTAGATCATATTCGAGTAAAAGGAATCATATAGTAATGACCATCATATCAATTTCTTTTTAATAATGCATATTTTAAGGTCATGAACATAGTTTCTTTAATATGATTTATATTATACATATTTAAAATGGTATATCATTATTAATACATAATTCATGTAATTTGATGTTTCAAATTTACTTATTTTATTAGAGGTTATATTTATTATAGGATATTATGTGGTAAATAATTTTATAAACAAATTTTTTTCCTTGATTTATATTACTTCATCATCTTAATTATTATTCTATGACAATCCGTATTTTGATATTTGAATATATTATATTATGTTTCGTTATTTTTTGTGTGGATATAAAATTTATACACACAAATGATTTTTTAGATAATTATCACTCATTTGTCCTTATCTATTTAAGGGTTTATTGAACAATATCATTTTATTTAGGATTTTTTAGGATTGAATTTTATTGATGGGAATTATCAGATAATTATATGATAAAAAACATAATTTTTTTTACCCTACAATTATACATGTTTTTTTCAAGTAATTTTAATTTTTTTCAATATAGGTTCTTAAATTTAATGTGAATTTTTTTAAAGAAACATCATTTTTTCCCTCTTTAGTCAAAAATATTTTTCTTTGAAAAACAATTTTCAATATATTTTTAAAATTTTATTAGTCTTTTATTAAATAATTTTTTTATCCATTTTTGAGTATTAAATTGTTTTTTGAAATGATTCTTCTTATCATTTTCTAAACTAGTCTCATTTATGTTTTACTGAAAATGAAAAAGGATTATATTTTTTTAACATGTTGGAAATATGAAATTTACCTCCATCAGGACAAATTAATGTTTGAAATGATCATCTATAAGTTAAAAATATTATTTTAAAATAATATTATTTTTAATATACTTTCTGAACATTTTTTTAAATATTATTTTCATGATAACGAGGATATTATCATGAATCTTTTAATAACATATTATTCATTATTTCTATTCATCAATAAAAAAATTATTTTACAAATACTCCACCAGGGATATGATTTACTGATACGTTAATAGTTTTTATATGGATGGTTTCTGATCATTTTGTTCAAGGAATGTATGGAAATTCACATTATAGAATAATTATCCTATTCGTTATAGTTTCCTAAAATATATACTTCAATATGATCATTGGACATGAATTTTACAATAAATATGCATATTATTTATCATTGATATATTTATTATTTAAACTATATATAATATCTACATAATTGTTTTCCATTAATTATATCTGATTTATGAAGGAATTTGTTTACCTTCTATATTCGTAGATTGATATAAATTTTTTATGGTAAGGATAATTATTCTTGTATCGAATCGATCAATAAATGATAAAAAAAATGAACTGGAAATAATGATACAATAGTGTATTTGATATAATTGTCCCATTGATTAATTTTTTGTCTCAAGAAAAGAATCATTCGTCTAGCCTTAGTTAAATAGGTTTCTGGGGTATAACTACAAATCAATTTTAAAATACATTGTGTATGGTCATGGTAGTAGATGTATCATGAAAACTATGATCAGGAAATCAAATAGTTATTCAATTTCATCCATATGAATTTAGATTTTATTATTCATTTTATTTCTTAATTTTTTTTCTATAGATATATTGCATTCTCATTTTATAGGTTAAATGGAATGAATTTTAAATTATTTAACTTTTTATATATGTCATTCCTTATATATTAAATATAATAATGTTATTAAAATGGAATGTTTGTTTGGAAATTTAACATTCTATATTTATTTTTTATATATTTTAATGAATTTCATGTGTTTTAAACGGCGTGTGTGTTTAGTTATCTTCCATTCCATATCTATTCTTCCTTATCAATTCATTATAGTCATGTAATATTATTGTAATTTTTGTTCCTTTATTTATCTCTTAAAAAATATTATTTCATATCAATAATGATTGTTATTTTATTTATATTTCATACTAGTTTAGTTATTTACCAATCCATGTTGATTATTGTCATTATGTGAAGATAACTTTTGATGTAATTAACCTTTAACAAGTTTTTTATATCACTATTATTTTTGTTTTCATAAATAAGAATCTAGTGTATTGTCTCAAACTAGGTGCCACACACCATTTCCCAGAGTCGATCAGTCACATGACCTCATACACACCTCCCCGTATACAATTTGTGTGACTTCCTAGACTAGGATCCCACATAATGGTTCTTTGAGCTAGGAGGGCCACATGGACTCAATCACGTCTCCCCAAATGTCAAAGGCATCCGAATAGAAGTGAGGGATTATGTTATGTCTATGGGGAGTCTATTCCCTCATTATCAAATTGTAGCACAAGGGAGAGATGTTAAGTTGGTAAATTATTGAATCAGTATATGTTAATATAAGGAACAACAGAAAATAGAGACAACAAAAACTATAAATGAAACAACCAGAATAAAAACATAGCATACAACAACTATTGAAGATATGTCATGTCACATGATTATAAGAAAACATGGATACATAAAATCTATAATAATATGTTCAATATAGTATAATGGAATCAAAAGACTATCTGATGCATCCCGATTACCAACTAAGTCCTCTACTATAAATATTTATACTAAATTGTAAGAAATCAAGTGTTTGAAGTCATATATTTAAATTTTTCAATACCATTGGCCATGTAATCTATTTCGGGTACCAAACGGTGCTTGGATAGGGTGTGATATAAATCTTTGTGGGCCACCACCAATGGTGTATATAACATATGAACTGTGTAATGGAAATATAACTATGTTGATGCATGATTATATATATCAAAGTAGTAAAATTTAACTAAATACCCATGTACTTGATTCATCCCTTATATTATTTCTTAATATGTAAACAATTCATTAATTTATTTTTATTATATTATAAATAAGTCACATGTTAGCAGTTACATAGGTTCCATGTTTTAAAAAGATAATCGGTTATAATATTTCGTATTAAATTCCCATGGTAATAATCTAGGTGACATAGACCATTTGGGTCACCAACATAGAAATATGTGTATCCTGAAATGGGTAATAGTTTAATAAAATCATCATAGCTTAAGGAATTCTACAATGACGTTACTACGGAGTCCAAGGTAATCGTCCAAGGTAAAGTGGGGATAAGTAGAGGCAGGTCCCTATAGGATGTAACTGTAGAACCTCATGTCAATTCTGCATCAAAGGATTTTATCCAAAGAATACAATAATAATTTCAAGGGATCTAACAGTGTCATACTTGATATCCAATAATGAACAAGGATTAGGATCTAAGTGGGTCTCATAGTAAGAAATATGTTACATTCATTTCGAATGGGTTTCCCAAGTGCTCATGGAATTATCCGATCAAATCCAATGTGATATCGAGCTAGGACATTCCTATTTTATTATAAAGTCATGTAATATTTCATTTGGTTCAATCATTTCCTTGGATTATTCTGATAATTTCATTTATCATGAATCCACTAGTTTAAGCCTTTCCATTCATTAGTGAGATATGGCCGAGTAGCATTAAACACATTAATTAAGTCATTTGGATCAAGCCTTTCCATTCAATTGTGGGACAAGGCCAAGTAGCATGGAACCATTCATTTAATCCAATTAAATCATATCTCATATTAGGGTTTATTCCACTATCTTCCATTAATGTGGTAATGGGTGCTATGGATATGCAACATACTATTCATTTTCTATTAAGGCCAAGTCATATCCTTAGTATACTGGAAAATTCACATTTAATATTTCATTGTCAAATTGAAGTACTATAATTACGCTGGTCAAGTGGTACACATACATGGTACATTACATTATGAAATTAAAAATAGAAAAATTCCATTTAATATAGAAACGCCTAAAAATAGAGTGTTCAAGTCATGGAACACACAAACGGTCATGCAAACGTTTCAAAAAAGTATACCACAATTATTGAATAACCTTCAACATGAATGGGATGTAATTTTATTTGTAATAAATAAAAAATAAACACATATTGGAATTTTCATAACGGTACAATTATAATGATTATAATCATGGCACACAAAATCTATAAAAGACACCTAATGAAATAGGTGGGCCCCTCATGACAAATCGTAAATCAACAAACTTGAGGGATGAGTTACAGAACACCCACCTTAGGCTAGTATGACTCTACTCCTCTGGTATTGGCCCTTGATTTGGTTTGGATCAGATTAGATATACAAGAAAGAGAAAAACACTCATTCCTCGACATCTAGGTCGAGTGCAAGAGAGAAGGATAACAACTCAAGAGGACTTGAGTACATACTACTATGCATCTTACTTGATGAATTGAAGTTTGATCAGATCGTTGATGATGGAAAACTCTTTATCTCTAGATTTTGTATTCAAAAAGATCCAAAATTAGACCAATTTAGGTATATACAACCTAAACAAGGATTAGGGAAGATGAGGGGATCTAATAGATCATTAAGTACAGTTTTGTAAAAATACGTAGAAAATTCGCTTGGTTATGGTTTTTCTGCATGGATTGAAAAACTGTGCACAAACAATGGGGTTTTTTCATTATAAATGGGGAAAATTTCATGGTTAGGCTACATGGCCATGCACAGACCATGTGAAGTGGTTCTTTTAAAAAATTTCAATCTGTACGATTAGCGAAACTATGCACCAATTATGTTCTAATTATGAGACCAATATATTTTTCCCAAAAAAGGTTTTTTAGGATCCGAACATACACAGAACACCCCTGATACCTTTTCTAACTCATAATTTAAACATAATATCCCCCAAGTAATGATTTTGACTGAAATTTAATAGATCCATAATTTAGTGACAAACAGAGTTCTTATAGTCACCCCCTTAAAAGAACTAGTGCCCATGTTCACATTCATAGGCTGGAGAAATAATATTTGAGAAAAACACTGTCCATTGTTAATGTACATCAGCTTCTCTCTCCCAAGTCTCATCATGTACTCGGTCGTTCTACAATATAACTCATACTAGAGGGAAATACCATCCTTGGATAACCTGCATGATCTGGTCAACGATGCGTAGTGAATATTCTTCAAATGTACCATTAACATCTAACTCATCTTACTGAGGATAATAAGTATGAGATGAGTCAGCATGATATTGGTGAAGCTAGGAAATATGAAATAATTCACGTGTGTAATGGTACCTCTCAGGTAAAATAATCCTATCCGATTTTGGGATGAATCACTATACAATTTAAAAATTCACTACAAAATGAGGAAAACAATTCCCTTATTTCGTAACTGCCAATGACATAGATTGGGTGAAACCCAAAGGAAAAAAAAGATCTCTGACCTTATACTCTTGAGGTCATTGAAATCGTTCACATTAGATTTTTATCTATACAGAGTAGTATTAATATACTTTTTGATCTGCTGAACTTGTTCTAATGTCTCCAAAACGAGATGATGACTTAGTAGGGATACCTCACCTACCTATATCCGAAAAAACGGTGAATGGAATGGCATACCTTATAAGTCCTAAAAAGTATCCATATTAATTTTCACAAAAATAAAATAGGGGAAATCAATGAGAGGGATATGCTTCTCCCAAAACCATTGAAATATAGGACACATGATCAGAGATTATTCTCTAGAACATATATTATCTATTCTGATTTTCCATCTCTATGTGGGTGAAAATTTTTCTTAGAGGAACCCATGTGCCTATTTCCTTCTGCAATCCTTGATAGAACTATGTGATGAACTGGGCATCCCATTCTAAAATGATAGTATGAGGGACACCGTGGAATCATATGATCTCATTGAAATATAGTTTTCCAAACTCATCAACTGAGAATGTATCCTGGATAAACATGAAGTGGGATGATTTCATTAGTCGGTCAATAAACACCCAAATAGCATCACTGCCCCTTGGTGAGGTAAGTAATATTAATACAAAATCCATGACATCATCTTATTATTTCCATTTTAGGACCGGAAGCAGCTGTAGCAAGCCCGCTAGTCTTGGGTGTACTGCCTTCACTTGCTGACAAGTGGAACACCTCGTGATAAAACCTATTATCTTTAGTTTCATCCTTTGTCACCAATACATGCATTGCATATCACGATACATCATGGAGATGCCTAGAATATCATCCAACTGAGAATCATAGGACTCTTTCATCAAATCATTTCTCATACATTTTGGAAGAGAGATATGTTCACATGTACATAGGATGTCATCTTTATCCATATACCATTCCGAATGTTGGTTATCTCATTATATAATCTCATAGAGAACCAAGCTGTCAGGATCAGAATGCTATTTAAACTTCACATTCTCATATAGGGAAGATGAAACTATCATTGATTTTATGTAAGAATGTTCTTTACTAGCATTAAATCAAGAATTAGATTAGAAAAAATGGCTATTATCTTTTATTCATCACTAGCATCACATTCAACTTATGATTTATTCTTCTGATTCGGTGCATCTGTAACTACATTTCCCTTCCTAGGACGATGGAAAATATCAAAATCAATGGATTAATTTTATTCAACCCATATACAATATTTTAGGTTAAATTCACACTATGTGATGATATATTTGGGGCTATTATGGTCTTTCTACACCACAAATCTCACACCTAACTGACAATGTCTCCAATAACATAATGCATGGACACTTGCTACTAGATCAAGGTCGTGAATTGAGTAATTCCTCTCTTCAGGCCTCTAATGTCATGATTTGTATGCAATGGCTTAGCCCCCTACAACAACAGTACCCCAAGAATGATTCATGATGCATCAAATAGGATGGTATAACCTGTTCCTAACATCAAAAGATTCATAATAGGTGCCGAATCAAGAATCCCTTTCATCTCCTGAAGTGATTTTTCACATTTTTCTAACCAAAGGATCATGAAACACTTCTTTATAGGACTGGTAAAAGATGAAGCAATGATAGAAAATTCTTTTATAAAATTATTATAATATCTATCCTTCCACAATAGACTTCGTATTTCAAACACGTGCATAGGAAACATTCATAGAAATACAACACTGACCATTACTGTGTCAACAGATAATCCTGATTTGGATAATATATGACCCGAGAAGTGAAATTTGTCAATAAAAAAGTGGTACATAGAATGCATGGAAATAATATGATGCTCTACCAGTGTACACAGAATGATCTCATGTTGTTTTACAAGGTCGGTATGAGTGCAAGGATACCCCAGGATTGCATCCAAAAAGGCCATGGAAAAAGCATCCAGATAGTGGTGGAAAACACTATTCATCATAGACATGAAAATAAAAAGTGTGTCCATATGACAGAATGAAATAACAATGTACTCATAAAGACCACACCATCTATGAAATGATGTACAATGTATGTATGATGGTCTGACTTGTACTTGATGATATCTGGATCTCAGATCTATCTTATTGAAAACCTTTGCTCCTAAAATCTGGTCAAACATATTATCTATCCGAGGTAGCCGATATCTAATCATAATAATAAGTTGGATCAATATTTTTGAATCCACACATAGACACAAGTTTCTATCTACCTTCTTGGAGAAAATCACAAGAGAACCCCAAGAGGATATATAGGGTCAAATAAAACCTTTGGCCTCTAAATACTCTAACTACCACATGAGCTCCAAAATATCTATATCTTCCAACTTGTATGGAGGAATAGACACTGGAGCTGCACCTATAACAAGCTCGATTGTAAAATATACATCTATAAGAGGAGGACAAGTAAAAAAATCATCAGGAAATACATCCATGAAATGATGGACCATAGGAGGGAATAAAAATGAATGTATTCCCTGATACTCCATGATGATATTTCTAGTTTGGGGGGTCACTCCACCTAGCCCAAGATGCTTTGGTCCCACTCTATCAGCATGGACATCCCACACACCATTATGTAGATAACTATGACCCTATGGTTATATAAAAGATACCCTAAGCCGATAATAGTCTACATAATAAATATAGTAAACTAAAAAATCTATACCCAGAATGAAATCGAAGTGTGTCAACTTGAAAATGAAGAAGTTCCACAAGAAAAGGTAATTTAAAACCTTAAGGGGATAGTTCTTAAATTGGCATATTCCCTCTTTTCTCACCCCAAAAGACTTATCTATGCCCATTAAAATTTTGTAGAATTGAATATACAGTTCCAGAATCACCTCAATAGATATAGTGATAATGATTTCGAAGAACCTATATCAAATAAGGAAGATACTATAGTAGAAGGTACTAGAATAGTACCATATACTATAGATTGTCCTACAGCCTGATCCTCGGGTATCTCTTGTTGTAGATTCAACTGGACGGATACATGACCATATAAAATAGGTAGACTACAATGATTAAAAAAAAGTCTACAAGAGCTTCTAGTGATCGTGGGTTTGTCTACCCTGGCCATGAACTCTTCCTAAGCTACACCTACTACTGTTATCCCAATTACCTGCTTGATGCAGCGTAAAAGAACTCTCTATTGATGGTGGAGCTGGTGATAATCCATTTCTACTCAGAGCTGGTAGAATGGTCCTAAAAAATGTTGTAGATTAGAAATAAAAATTAGAACTCTTGCTGTCATTGCCATGATGATTATCTTCAAGAGAATGTTTCCTACCAACGGAAAAACTAATGGCATTATCTGAAACTAGTCCTCTAGTCTCGGTATTACTTTTATCCCTCATGTTACTCTATATGATAAAACTCTGATAGAATATTATAGAAATGGTAATAAGGTGAATGTCATCCACAAACATATGTATGGCGTACTGGTCCCTTCCTCAAAATGTCTAGAATTAAAATTCTAATCACTATCTATAAGTACTGAAAATCATTTTTACTCTATGAAACATATTTCATATTCCATAAATGATATATAACCCTACTCGAGATAAAATAAAATGATGGCTCTATAAACACACAACATTTTAGGCACGAACTTATCATATAAGGATGTTTGGAAATCCACCCATAACATGCCCCAAGGAAGGAAGACTTGGGTAATAACATCCCAAAAACTCTTGGAAAAGTCCCAAAGCATCTACCTTGAAATGATGATCCTACTATATGGAAGAATCCACAAATTCTCAATGATAGATAGAGTGGCTTCCAACCAAGATATAACATCATATGGACCGCCATCCCTTGAAATGGTATGGGGATGCTACTACTAAAATACATGAGTTATCTTAGCCATCATAGGTGCTAGTCATCTAGAACAATTCATGTAATGAATCAGACACCGGAAACTATAACGAACTTTGTTTTTGGTGACCATATCAGGTACGAAATGTTGTTCCTAAAGAAACATTCCTGGAGGTTACAGTGGAGGCTCAGGTCCCACAAAATCTGGATCAAGCCCATCACCACCCTCCAAGCGTACGATATGAGGATCTTGTGGAGACATTGGTCTGCAATAGCAATTCACATTAATCATAACAAGAATAAATAGAATTATAACATCACTAGCAGAAATTGAACTTAGGAAATATCTGTACCCAAGTCATATTACCCAAACTACCCTCTTAGATGGATAGGTATCAGTAAATGATCAAGTATAAGTTTCATTTTATTTTACATTTATTTTCTAGATTAACTTATTTACCTTTTATAAACATGAAAAGGAGGGATAAGGAAGTGAAACCACATTATATTAAATTTTATGATTCATGTTATAATGGATATCCATTTCAAATGATTTTGTTCCCATAAACCTATCACCAAAAATGAGTCGAATTTATTTATATAGTAATTCAAAAATTTAGTTAATTAATCATTCCCACACATGAGGGAATATACACATCATGAATTTAAATAGGAAATCAGTCAATAATATCTATGAGTAATTCATGAATTAGATTCTCTCACAACATCACTCAACAATCACAGGAATGTCATGAAATGCATTGTAGTGTAATTCACCTATATGAAATGGAAATATGCATGACATGAGAATTATAGGTTCATATAATGATGCATGTTATAATGCTCTTTTCCATCATATCATTGGTCCTGGGTTGGAATAAATTTTTCAAATAGAGTAATAATAAACAACTCCACACAACATGTTCATCACCCAATGGTGAAATAATATCAAATGTAATAAGAAAATGAATAAAAAAAATACAATTAAGAAACATTGTTTTTCTCCCAATCATGGGTTCGTGACACAAATGCCCAACTTATGTCTATGTCCTAAGCATTCATATTCTCAAATATATTGCTTCCAAATAGGAAAGAAAGAACAAAACAACATTTTATACCACATTGTGACATACCAAACCCACATTCCACTTAATGGTGCCCCGAGCTCGGTGGGACACATGGCTAGCAGTGCATCTCTCTAATCACCAGAGGCTAATGACTAGCATAGAGGGACTAGGGTTTGTCGTTTGGGAGACTATGGCCTTATTAGAAAAGTGTAGTGCAATAGAAGGACGTAAATATCCAAAAATAGAAAAATAAACATATGTAAATAGAAGGCACAATAGAAAATAGAGGAATCGTTATCAATAAAAGAATCAAATGGAATAATATCCATGATGAAAAAAAACTAGATAACATGGATACAAGAGGGCAAGCATAATATGTTCAACAAAGTATAAAATATTCAAATGTCTACCCCAAGAATCATGTGTTCCAACTCAGTCTTATGATATCATGATCCATACCAAAAACCATGCAATCTACTGTCAGAATCTGTATGCTTCCCTTCATCAACACTTGCAACCATGTAATCTACTATAGGTTCCAAATGGTGCCTGAATAGCGTGTGAGATAAATTTAAATGGGCCACCACCAACATTATCTATAACATTCAACATGTGTAATGAAAATTTAATAGTGTTAAAGCATGTATATATATATAGTAATGAAGTAACATGTATCTAAATTCCCAAACACCTTATTCCTACCTTCAAAAGTGTCTGAACATGCAAAAAATTATATATTTTATTATTACTAGTTTGTAAATATATCGCATGTTATCAAATTCAATGGGTCCAAGTTATAACAACGCAACCTGTAAGGATATTTAGAAGTGAAGTCCTATGGTAATAACCAAGGTGACGTAGACCACACGGGTTTCCAAATCTATAATAAATATAACCTAACAAAGGTAAGAGTGTAATCCAAGGAGCATATTCCATTTAATTCAACATTGATTTGCATACTGTGTCTAGGGTTATCATCCAATGTAAAATCGGGATATGAAAATATAGGTCCCTATGGGATGTAACCATGGATCCTACTTTTCAATGACGGATCCATGGAGTGTATCCAAGGCATCCTATAATAATGTGAAGGGATCCTAAAGTTTCATACCGAGCTTCCAAGAATGGAGAAGGATTTGGCTCACAGTGTGTCTTAATATATGCAATCCATATACATGAATCGGAATGGGGTTTTTGAGTTCTCATGAAATTATCCGATCAGAATCCCTAGTGAGATAGAGTATTTACATTACTATTTGATTATAAAGTCATGTAATATTTCATTTGGTTAAACCCTTCACTTTTATTATTTTGATATGGTCAAGTAGTATAAAACCATTGGTTTAGGCATTTATTTTCATTTATTTCATATGGTCATGTAGCAAGCAACCCTTTATTTATGTCATTGTGTTCCAGACTTTCCTTTCATTAGTGTGACAAGTCAATGTAGCATCCAACCATTCATTTAATCCATTTAAATAATATTCTAGATTAATGGTTTAGTTTGATACCATCAATTATTGTGGTAAGTGGTTTTATGGATATTCAAACTACTATTCATTTACCTTTACAGCCAGGTCATATACATAATATTCTTCCCAATTTGTATTTAACATTTAATTGTCAAATTTAAGCACTTGTATTATGAATGTCAATTAAAACACCTACGTGGTACATAATATTATGCAATTAAAAATATTAAAAATCCATTTAATAGAGAAAATATTACCCTTAATGTGGTCAAGCCAAGGAACACCCGACAACTTACACATTTGTGTCCAAACTCTAAACAAAAATTTGGAAATATCCATGGAAATGAAAGGGATATAAATTTAGGTGTGAATACTAAAAAAAATACATATTTGAAAATATCATACTGATATGGTTCTAATGATTATAAGCAAGGCATATAAATTATATTAATGGTACATGATTAAATCAGCGGGCCCCACATAAAACTCCTAAATCAAGGAATTTGGGGGATGAGTTATAGTCCACCAACCTTAGACATGTATGAATCTTCTACACTAGTGTTGATCCCCAAATGTTACAGATTAGAGTAGATCTATGAAAAAGAGAAAATTGATCATACCCTGAAATGTAGGTCGAGAGAATGAGATATGTAGTATGACTCAAGATGAATAATATACTTACTATTTCACATCCAACGTGATGTAAAAAATCTCAATCATATTTTGGATGAATGTTATCTCTTGATCACTATATTTTACCTTAAAAAAACTATGAAATGAGAGCCATGGAGTTAAATCCATCATAATCTCAGATTACGAACGAAGAGGTGATCTAAAATATCATCAAGGTAAATTTTGTAAAATTTCCCATAAAATTAGGTTGTGCATGGTTTATCTATATGGTTTGAAGAACCATGCACAAACCATGTGAGGTTTTATTTGTATAAATGTCACATCTCATGGTTAGGCTACATGGCCATGCACAACCCATGTGAAATGATTCTGCTAAGAAATTTCAATCTTCATGGTTAGCCAATCCGTGCTCAAACCAGTTGCTAACTGTTTGATCAATCCAGTTTTCCCAAAAATATGGGTTTTAGGTTCTGAACCTTCCCCAGACACCCCTAAGAAAATTTTTAACTCATTAGGTATTTATATTATTCCAAATGTAATGATTTAGTCTAAATTTTAAAGGATCCATACCAATGTGAAAATTTGGGTTCTTATAACAGGATTATGACTTGTAGTAATGGTTTTTATATGTCAATCATGGAGAGACTATACACTATTTTAACAAAGTAATACATAAGAAGAAATAAATCAAAAATATCATAATTACATATAACCATATACAATACCAAGATCATTTTATAATCAAAATAGGAAATGAATTGACATCACTAAGTATAAAAATTCTATGATAAGGTACATGTCATGTGTCTAAAATAATAACAGAAATGAAAGATAGTGAAAAGTCCCAAGTAGGACTTGAACTACATATGGTTCCCTTATCCAAACAACATCACCAAATAATCCATCTAACATAGGTTCATTTTCCTATATCATGTTATGTAATAATGAAACAAATTTTTGTTGTAATAAGGCAGAACTAGTTGGGTGTGAGTACACCTCAGTAGGCCACCAACAATGGTGACTAAAATCATAAACTTTCAATAATAGTTTATTCATTCTTATAACAAAATAAGTAAAATTTATAGATAAAAAATTATCACATTATCAAATTATTCATTATTTAACCACATAAACTCCATGGGTTCCCATAGTTAATCGTACCTCAAAACCTACTTCGGATCTTAATGAATCCTGAAGTATGTTCGAGAGATTCCATGCCTCATATTGACAATGTTCACATTATTTAATTCAGACATGATTCAACATGTTACAATTCATTAATTCCTAACATAAATCCCATCTTACCAATAAAAATTCACATATTATAATGACCATGTTCCCATTATTTACTTCATACATGAATTTTCATTTAACCACTCATAATTCTCACATTAGAATGACCATGTTCCATTTAGTTAATTTACAATTGAATGACCATGTTACCAATCATCAACATATAATTAATTCAAGAATTAATTATCCACAATATTTTAATTACTAATCCTACAATTGGTTAAACATAATGATTCGATTAGTTAATTCAGTAGTTAACAAATCATATTAATAACATTAATTAGTTTAATTAATACTAATAAAACCAATTTCCAAACTAATTTAAAAATTATTTTATCAAATAATTTCTTTTTTTTAATTACCCTATTAATTATGTATGTCACATCAATTAATTAATTTAACAACCTAAATAATCAATATTCACAACTCAAAATCACATAATTCTCTTCAAAATTAATCTTCTCACTCATAATCTTATTTTATCATAATTCAAATCATAATTAATTATATCAAATCAAAAAATATAATATCTTAAAATCAATTATATAATTAATTACCTCAATCTATTATATCAATATTAGATAATTAATTAAAAATTTAATTAGCTAAAATAAAATTATCAAAATAACATAATTATTTCAACTAACACTTAACCCCAAACTTCATAATTACCAATTTAACAGAAATAATTAATTGAAAATATTAATGACTTCATTTAGGAATTTAATTTCCTAAAAAAACTAAAAATTCTCTAATTTCCATACACATAATCAAAATAACGACATGAGTGTTTCAATATGAGACTATATACCTTAAAAGGGGAGGAAGCAGTTAAAAACACCCTATGTATGTTGTTGAAATTGGATTTTGGATCCCATTCAATATGACTCATATAATATGTTAACAATGAATCATTAAGAAAATGAATAACAGGAAGGCATAACATAAAAAATATAATTACGTATATCGATTATCCGATGTGAGAATACCTCTGGATCAATGAAGAATCCCAAAATTCAACAGTAGAAGACCTGCTTCAAGGAAAAAGGTGCAAGGAGGGTATTCAGTCATATATGGAGGTTCATAGAGAGGCTTAGATTGATGGTATAAGTGTATGGGGTGTCTAAATGGAAACTAATAGAGGCTTACAAATCTCTGAAGTAGAGAAGAAGTGATTCTGGAGGGATACACGGCAATAGAAATGTTACTTGAATGTAATGGGAATTAAAAAATATAGGACAAGAATTTTATTTCTCATCATGTAAAAAGACATAATATATTTCTAACTATTACAATTAAATCCCAATAAACTCATTAAAAGAAATAAAAGAACATTACACAAGTGGTAATATAATTTTGTGACATGTCCTCACATGCTGAAAAATACTTTTGTGACATGATGAAATGTGATGGGAAACATATATAGGTAGTGTAAATTTTTATGATTGGAATTAATTCAATATTTGAATTAAATTCACATGGTATGCCACAAACAATTCACTTATTCCTATTTGACCAACAAAACACTATACCCAACAAAAACCTAGGCTTAAAAAATGATGATTAAATGAAATAAAATCCATCATCCCAAAAAAATTTAAATTAATATTACCTTGAAAAAGAGTGGGTCTTAAAATATATCCAACATAAAATAGATTGGACAAAAGTTATACTCCCAACATTCTCTATCATTCTGAGTCAAATAATCAGTCCAATGAGCCATCATAACCTCCAATCTCTCTGAAGTTTCCTCCTACATATGACTATGATTTATATAGTATATGAAATATTGACATGGTCTTTCCCCACAATATATTGTCACTGCAATTTGACACATGTATCAGATTATTATCAAAGGAAACATCTAACTGTAGGTTGACATCATATACATCAGTCGTATGAGAGGGGTTAGGGTGATTCCTCTAATGTCGTGACACATGAAAACATCATTCATTACATGGTATCTATATGGAAGAGTCAATCGTTATGCCACTAGCCCGATTCTATCCACAACCTTAAATTGTCCAATTATCCTAGGATCCATCTATCCATATCTTAATATAATATGGTGATCCAATCTAGGTGACAGACAAAGGTATTTAGGATAACCCTTTATAAACACTAGAAGTCATATTATTCTATTAATATATGACTTATGTCTACTAATAACCATGTCCATATGCTTTCAAACAAGATTCACCTACTCCGACGTCACCTAAAAGATAATATTTTCTAATAATTCTTACTCACTACCCTACATCTATCATAATTATGTTAAATACGACCTATCATAAATAGTATCATATCATTCCATTTATATCATTTCTTAATAACTATTTTTATAGAAAAAAATCACTAAATCCATGTGATTCTTTAATGAACCACTGAATCCAAGAACCCACACTTGAATCAGGTCCTTAAGTGCATGTGTAGTACATTTCCACTTCCCATATGTCTATTAATGGGTGTTAATAATTAATAATACTTATATACCAAGTACCTTATGAAATTACTTATAGATGTTTGATGTGAATCATGAGTCCAGGTCATAAAATATAGTCCATCACACCCCTTGTTGATGGTATATATCCCGAACAAACAATTTTCCAAGATGTTCCATTGATAATGTATCATATATAGGAAATAAATATGGCACTTTCATCAATCGATAAAAAATAACCTAGATTGTTTAATTATTCCTTGGTTTTATAAGGAGACCCTCCAAAAAATTAATGGTCATATAATCCGATATGTACTAAAAATGGATAATAGTTATAGAAAACATCTAGGTTATTTACATAATTCCTTCACCTGCTGATAAGTGTAGCATCATGCCATATGGACCTGCTATATCATTATTCACCAAAATTCACCAAAATATCATCATATTTCTTTGTACATTTTGGGACTCCTAGATGTACTCCCACTTCAATGAATAAAACATATGCATCATCTCCTATTGTATGCTCAAGGGCACGACAACCAGATTACAGACATAGATGATCTCATAATCATCAGTGATCTAATTATTAGGTGACTCCCCACCTTCAATATTATCCCTCACATTCATACCCACTGAATCCTTGTACATCAAGTCTATAATATAGACGCAAATTATATACTCCACTGAAACTGAAAGGACTGTCATATTATAATAACTCATCAAAACCAACACAAGAATCTAAACTATAAAATTCATCATCTTTCACTCAGCAGTAGACAACAGAACTACCTAATCCTATTTTTCCATTCTCAAATCATCATCCATAATGGCTCCATTATTAAGCATATACACTAGATCATAATAAATTTGGTGTATATATTCAATCCATCTCTATTGTTGGATATTCAAATCCTGTTATAAAAGGAAATACATTAAGATATTGTGATCTGTATACACTAAATTATTCCCCAAATAGATAACGGCGACAACAATTTAAAGATAAAACAATATTTCTATCTTGAGGAAGTGGGTAGGGTTGTTCAATTCAGGTGGCATCAAATATCGATACCCATATTCCAAAAATAAATCTCGTTGAATCACCATCGCTAATAGACCAATCCCAGGAGTATCAAAATAATCTATATACAACTCACTGAGATCAGGAATGAACATGATTGGTGCCAATGTTAAACTCTTCATCAAACCCTATATATAATTTTCACAGGACTTTGACCAATAAAAAAATACCGATTTTGGTCAATCGCAAAAGAGGCACTACCGAATGGAAAAAGTCCTAATGGAATATTTGATAATTACCATATAATCCCAGAAAGCTAGAGATTTTCTAAACCTTATTGGGTTTCTCTAAAGATACTAATATCTTAAAAATATTTTGGCGCATTGACTTACCTTCCTATGAGAAGATTCATCCTATGATGTGTACCTAGTCAATCCATAATTATGACTAAAATAGATTGGTGTATAGTTTATTCTCTCTAAGTATACTCAAGGTGATTTTATGATGTTGGGAATTATTATTATGGGTATTTATGTATACAAAACATGTCTTCCATGAACAATACAATAAAATTATCCCCGTATGGGTGGATTATTATTTTCATCATGGCCATAAAAAATATCATTTTGATCATCAACCTGATGAGAATTACGATGAAATCATATAGTTTATACATGTTTCTCAATACAGTCCTCGATATATTAAAGTCATGGACTCTAATATGATGATACCCAGATGTCAAGTTGATCTACTAGAACACACATGATCCCCTCAACTATTTAAATTTATTTTTCATACATATTAGAGGATATTGGTTATTCACGTCCATTTGGTTGATCTTCTTATAATCAATGCACCTGTGTTGTGTCCCATCACCCTTCCTAGAGAATAGTACTAGAAAACACAAAGGCCACAATCATGGATGTATAAATTCATCATCATCTAACTCCTAGGACTGATTATTATGATCTTGTAGCTATTTTAATTCATTCATGCATGTTGCAATTGAAACTTGATCAACCCCTGTCCTGATCTGAATAGTTAATTCCACATCTATTTATGCTGGAAACTATGAAATGTCTTTAAAAAAAGCATCCTAAAACTATTCCACTATTGGTGTAATGATTACTTTCTTCACATATCCATCAGTAGGAAAAAGTCTAGAAACCATGGTTGTGAGATATTCTAGTAACATAGTAATTGTCACTACATAGCCCACCAGAATATCTCACTCTCTAGGGTGGATATAGTTGTCATCATTAAGAGATGTAAATGTCACTCTCCTATTGTAACAATAATAATAGGAATATAGTGTGACAAGCTATTCCACAACCATAATTAGGTTGGAAGCCGACATATAATTCCCAAACCATAAACATTTCATAATCATGAGTTAATTCAAGAATTCAAGTTGAGGATCTTTTTGGAATTATATATTCATAGAATTAAGTAATAACTGATACATAACAACATGGATATTACAAGTAGAAACTTCTACTCACTCTCAATTTTGTATTAAACAATAACTCTATAAAATGAAACATGACATCGTATAATGTTTTTACAACATAACATTCCTTGATCCTATCGTTGACTATATTCTTTTTTATGTCCTTTGAAAAACATTTCAAAACTTGGGATGAGAATAAAAATATTAGTAAAAGATACATAATGAATGAAAACTTTTAGATTTTTGAAAATATTTAAACAATGAAAACATGTCCATAAATTAGTACTTTTCACCCTAAAGTATTATTGAAGACACCCCACTGAATATAAGCTCATTTCACACCCTATTTGTAAGAAACATTTTACCATAAATCCCATATAAAAAATATAACATATAAAGTTATCATTGAACATAATCTAACTAAAATTAAATAATTATATAGTTTAATTCCACACATATCCCAAAATAGATTATCCATGGAACCAAATTCCCTAAAAAATGCATTGGATGTTATAATGTAACCACCCATCCTTGGTTTATAACAGAACCACATGTCATTTTGTTAATCATGAAACTACTCTTCATTGTTCTATAAGTTAAAGTACCATTATATAATCACAACATGTAAAATATTTGAAATATTGACATTTCACTAATAACATTTCATTTGAAAACAAAAGAAATCATTTCAAGATATTGAAGTACTCAATCCATTTGAAAAACAATTTCCAATATGACCACAACCAAAACGGGAATATGGTATTTCATTTCCTATTAAAAATGTTAAGGTTTATTGAGGAATCCAAATATCAAATTGATTATGGCAGCGAAGATGTCGTTGTCACCTCATAGGTTAAAAATATTCCTTTTTTAAATTACTAAAAAGCATCATAGATAATTTTTACCATAGAATGGAATTAAAATTCAAAGTTATTTATTATACATAGTATAAAGGAAATAGGTGTATATTATCAAAATCTACATCAATGAATGGAGAATGAGACCAAGTATCTTACCTTGAGTGTGAATCGATACGTATGATTCTTGTTCTCCGGGAATAATAAAATTCTGTTGATTTCTAATTTAATCTGAACTGTTATAAAGTTTATTATTCATTTTATATCACTTATTACCATGTTATAACTATCACATAATTATGTTAGTCAATCTCGGTCATTTTGTCGATATATGGTACTTGAGTCCAAAATGAACATGTTTTGATATAAATTTTACATGTAGTCAAAAGTAAATCATCTCCAAAATTATATTCATGAATTAAATGTCATATATATACTTATATATCTAGTATATATGTATTTATAATAGTCTATAATATCTATTGATAAGAAATTAAATGCACTATTAATGGAGACGGTAGGCCGTATGTACACATGAACGCTACATTCATTTCTATTCCATATTAAAAGAATAGTAATGAAATAAAATAAATGTTTATAATAATAATAGTAATATATTTATGTCATGTATTTTTTCATAGGTTTAATAAATCCATTATTTATATGTTCCATGTACAGAATGAATGAGTCATATCACTTTGACGGGGTAATAGTCCACAGTTCCTCAAATAAAATTATTATATTTACACATCATTGTAGGAAAAAATGTAAGCTGTAAAAAACATTTACAGAAATAGAGGCAATATAAATATAATAAATATAATATATAAATATAGATCCATCATAATGGCCACCATGATTGGTGGTAGAGGAATATTGAACAATCATCGTTTTGTGAGGTCGTAGTTCACCATACAGAGAAACAAAATGTTCATATTCATTATATGGAGCTGTGTATATGTGTAGTTCATATAACTATCCTAAAAAAACAATTATATTTATGATTTTTTTATTTAATCAATTAATAAGAATAGAATAATGAGTGGAGATGGAAAATAATGTAAAGGAAGTTCATAGAAGATGATACCAATAAATCGGGTAACGTCTATTGATTCGGGAAAAAATGAGTTGTTGATATAACTTATCCCATATAAAAGATTATATGAGAAAGGAAGGGATGTTTGGAACTTCTTATATCATAAATTGGACGATCAATGAGGCATGAGATCTATGAGTTATGTGGGAAGAAATTATGAACTTATATAAAAGAAATGAGGGGCACTTTAGGAAGGTATTGAAATTTTAATCTATTATAAATTTAAATTCGACTAAAAATGGTCCAAAACTCATTTAATTCTAATATAAGATGATTTTTATTCAAATAAAAAAATACAATTATTTTAAAAAAATTTATAAATATTTTTTATCCTAATTTTTTTTTGTTTAACCCTTATTTTACCCTTTTTAATCATAACATCATATCACATTATTTACACATTCATGGTTAATGTAATTACCATAAAATAGTAAACGACCCATAAATAGTTATTTATGACATATTTGTAATTTTATCAACCATGTGGCCAAATCATAGATTTTATGGAATTTAATATCATTTAATAATCTATTTTATATTGTATGTTATGAATTTTGTCAATTATAGACAATATTCATACATTAATTTATTACAAATTCATAACAACCGGATTACATTGAACTAAAGGAATTAACTCAAATATAAAATTTCAATATAATCCATAAAATTAGTTTATGACATTAAAATAATCAAATAATTTTGATTTTAATATTTATAATATCATATATTTGATTCATTTATTAATTAATAAATCCCTACATCATCAATATAACATAATTAAATTTGTTAATTTAATGTATAAAATTTATAAATTGAATATCATGACGTAGGAAGTCATTTTATATTTCTAATGAATATTTATATTCAAATATATCGGTTATATGACCATATATTTAAATATTTTTAGTAAAAGATACATGTTCATGTTATATTTCTCTTTAATTTAAATTGATTCTCATTACAAGTTATTATCACTCTTATGTGTATCCCTGGGGTCTTAAAATTTACCCATGGATTACCATGGTCAAAAATATGTAATTGAATAGGTTCAATTCAGGGGTTAGGATATTCTTGAATAATTATAATATTATTTTTACCCTTATTTACTATATTTACTCTTTAGCCATGGTAAATATGTAAAATTAATGAAGTTACTTTTCATAATCATCAAAAGAAAAAGGTGCCTCTTTACCCATCATGTAACTCATGATTCCAAATATGGAATCCAATTTTAAAAATTCAAAAAACATAATTGGAAGAAATTAATTTAAAATTAATTCCTGATGTAGAAACCAAAAAGTGGGTTTTTAAGGAGTAATAATTATCAAAAGATTGACATGTGTCTATGCCCAATTTTAATAGGAAATTACATCGAATGAAAAATATTGGATTAAATGATAAAAATTATATCCAATTAAACATTAAAATAAATTAATATTTTAAATTAACTTTATATATTTATTAGAGGAAAATATTTTTTTGAATTAAAATACAGTATTTTTCACTATTCATAAAAATATAAACTTTATTAGAAAACTACCAAAAATGTATGCAATGTAAATTTTGGTTTCCCTCTTCAATAAAAGAAGTTTATTTTGTCAAATAGAAAATATAAAACTGAACTACATATAAATTTAAAAAGTGTTTTCCATCAAAAATATGTTAAAACTGTGTTTTTAAAAAAAATCATCTTTTATCTAAAATATTGAATTTATTCTTATATCAAATCCTGAAAAAATATAAGATGAATTTAAAACATTTAATTGAATATATAACATATATTTTTCATTAATTAAAAATACAAAAACAGTAATATGATTTTATAAAGGCAATTATTATCTTTTTAAATAAGTTCTCATAAAAACACATCAATTATATTCAATTGGGTTTTATTTCAATTTCAATTTAATTTATTATCTAAAGAATAATTATTTAAATATATGTCAACAATATTAAAACGTTCAGTAGATACTATTAATTAACATCATTCAAATGACTAGGAATTAACTACCATTTAATATAATGAGAATAATTTTGTATTTTTTCAGTATAACTCAAATTTGTGTGCAACATAATATTTCAGAGAATCCAGTGGTTGCATGTCAATTAAACAATTGGAAAAGATGTTCCCTTTAATATAAAATTGATATCTTATTCATAAATATTAATAGAAAAGAAAAATTATTATTTTATAAATACCTGGGTTGTTAGATCATTCCCCCCTTTTGGAAATTGCATCCTACCAATATTAAAGTTGGTCTTAGAAACTACATTGAAAATCCCACATCAGAAAAATAGTGTTCAAAACAATCAATTTAAAAGAAAGAAATAGAAATTTAAAGGTCACCAGAGATTTCACATACTAGGATTCCTTGTAGGAAAACAAGGACATGGAAGTGAAAACTAACCATCAAGTTATGATGGAGAGTTATAGAAAACAATGATCAGGAGAACGTTAAAAACCAGAAAACTATAAACATATGTTTGGTTAAACATTATTTGAATTACAAGAAGGAAAATTAAACATGAAATGTTTTCCAAGGTCCTTTTAATAAATTTGAGGAATTATTTTACTACTTAGAATAATAACATAAGGAAACATACATACTTGTCAAGTTGAGATTCATTCTTTAATAAATATCTACTAAAAACCCATCTTTTATCCAAATGATGAGTATTCAATATGAATTGGTCACAACTGAAGTGCTAGAATTTATATCTAAAAAATCATATAATCCTCAAAAGATTAACTATCTATTCATACTATCATGAAAAACTAACCAAAACCAAAATGGTTAGTACTAGATCGGATAATCCCAAAAAATCATAATCCTTTATAAAAAGAAAAACTACTCTTAATATCTATAATTATACAAAAAAATACACTAATTCTCAACAATTACAATTCATTAACAAATTTTCCCTAAATGTAATCAATGTTATCCAAACTAATATTGAATTTAAAAAATTCATAAGGATGTTATCCCTTAGTCTTCCACGATGAATCATAACATTTATCTTCAAATAACATCGACTAATAATAATATATGTTGTTTAAAAGTAATTAATTTATCACATATTCTCAATGATAGCCTAATCGTTTCAATAAATAACCCAAATTACCATTTATTCACAATATAAAAATTGATTTTTCCAAAATGAAATTAAACCATTACTCCTCAAAATAAATCCCATTGTGTTCTATTTTCTATAGGCATGTGTTGTTCCCAAAATAGAGAATGGCTTCAACAATAACATATATCACTTAATCACCAAATCATTTTCATATAATATAAAAATTTTATAAAAAAAATTAGTTCCCAAAATAAACTTATTATCAATACATAAAATCATTTTACTCAAAAAAAATTAGTCATACAAACCAGGGGCTTCATGTAAGCTAGTGGTTGGAAATAAAAATCATTCATACTTTTGTTGTGGGCTTGATTGTCATAGCATTGTTCAACACGACAATTTGTCACACGGTATGTGTGTAGACCGTTTTGAAAAACTTTATAATTTTATAACATTTCCAAAAAATAGATAAATTCATCATAAATAACAATAAGATATTTCAACCTCAATGGTGATCCCAAACCTCACATTTTTCATCCCAAAGAGTAATAACCCATATTTTCCTCAAATTATAGAATCATATGAAACCTAAGGGTTGTTTATAACCATATCCATAAAATAATAAATAATTTCTCCCCGATTAACTTTTTTTATAAAACAAACTTAAGGGTTACCAATACTATAATTCTTCCAATGTAATATGATCATTAATATGTTTAAACATATCATCATCCATAGATCTAACATAACGATTCAATTCATAAAATATACCCATGATAATCATCTAACATTCTTAATGATCCATCATAAATGTTTTCATTGTTGTTATTTTATAATTCATTCCTACCAAAAAATCATGAAAATTGTACCAGGATTAAATAATGTAAAAACATGAGCTATGAAATAATACAAACCTTTTTAGGTTATTTTCAGTTTTCGTGGCTTCAATTAAATAAGAATTCAGTATTGGTAAACATGTATTTATATGGCCCTAATGATCCCATCCTTGAACCTTCTTCTTTGAACATCTATTTTCATAATTACCAATCACATCACATTTAAAACAATCAATTGATCCCTCGGAAATAACATCTTTCACTTTCTATGTGCCAACTGAATGCTTCATTTTTCCATGGTAGGATATTTCATTATATCCTTCATTACCACATCTATAACATCTTCTCATACCTATAAAGTACTATTATAGGTGTTTATTTCCACTTCCACGAAACATAAGTTTATTAATATACTCAACTTTATGATTATTACATGAACTTTCATATGGATTGTTTTAATTCATATATGATGCCTTAAAAAATTCATCAAGGTTAGAGTGGTCAATAATGACTCTAGATAGTTTGTAAGGAATAACCACAATAGTTCCCATTTCTGCTCCCATATCATTCAATATCATAATTAGAAAACAACCAATGTTTCCTTCACATCCAATATTACTTTCGTGCCTTCTAGATCTAGACATTTACTAAAATGAAAAAGGTTAGTGTGAGTATATCATTCAAATCATCATATATTATCTTTTGAGGAAGGTAAAAACAAAGATATATATAGTCATGTTATCATATATGATTTCTTTTTATCTAAAATAACTACAAATCTTTCTAATATTCCAACCACTGTGGTGATATAAAACATGTCACTTATGGTTATATAAAACCCTAATCTGTAATGTTTTCTAAACTGACCTATAATACCATCTGTAAGGCCCCAACCTTAAACAATACATAATCTTGAGTTATGTCCAGAATTCACATTGAGGACATTTTGAGGTTTACTGATTTAGATAGTTAGGTCATACCTGATACATAACAACTTTAATATTACAGGTAGACAATTCTACTCACTATCATTTTTTATATAACATAAACTATTTAAAATGAAGCATGGAATCATTTCATTTAATAACAACATAGCTTTTCCATGATCCCATACATGACTCTATTCATCTTTATTTCATGTGAAAAACATTTCAAAAAGTGGGATGAGAATAAAAATCTCGATAAGGGATTGATTATGAAAAAGAACTATTTGTCTTGTGAAAAAATGTTAACCATGAAAACATTATCAAAATGTAATATTTTTCACCTTTACAAATTAGAGAAAACACTTCAGTGAATATAATCCCATTTCACATGCTTTTTGAAACCAAATGGTTTCCATTAATGAAATATAAAGAAACATATAACATATAATCGTAGCCAGAGACATAAATATACTTAAATTTAGTACCCATATGATCGACTTCTACAAATATAACTAAATGAAATAGCCATACGACTGACTTCCATAACCAATGCATTAGTGGTTATAACATAAACACATGTACATGGTTTATCTTCGAACAACCAATCATTTGGTTAATCATGTAATCACCCATCATTGGATTATAACATTACCACCCATAATATGTCCAATTAGCATTATATAATCATAACACATAAAATATTTCTAAAAACAACATTTCACTGATAAAATTTCATTTTTAATCACAATAAATAATTTTCAGATATTGAAATACTTAATCCATTTCAAATTAAATATTCAATACCAAAACATCCAAAAAAGGGAATATGTATTTCATTTATTTTTAAAAACATTAAGGCGTATGGAGGAAGCAAAATATCAAAAAATGATTACGATAGTAGAGAGGTCATTGTTTCCTCATTGGTTAAAACATTCCATTTGAAAATTAGTAAAAATATTAATATAAAATGATTCCCTTTGAATTAAATTAAAAGTAAAAGGGTTTTATAATATAACATATAAAATAATGTAGTGTGTAATATCAAATTATGACTCAATGAATGGATATAGAGATGAAGTATCTTACCCTGAGTTTGAATCATGACGTAAGTTTCTTGCACATCCTGAATAATATACATAATATAATTTATAATTTCTTAAGATCACTTTTCTTGTTTATTATTTATTTTATATTACTTATTACCACATTATAAAAAATTCAAATTTTTTTATGTAAATATTTGTCATTATGTCGATATTCAATAATTCAGTCGAAAATGTGCTTATTTTTATATACGTTGTACATATATTCAAAAATAAATAATCTATAGAATTATATTCCTGATTTTATTATAATATATATCTATTATATATGTATATATATGTGTCCAAAATATCTGGAGATAAGAAATTAAATTCACCATTCATAGAGATGGTAGGTCGTACTTATGCATGAACAATACATTTAATTAATTTCAATAATAATAGAATAATAATCATATGATATAAATGTATATTATAATACTAGTATTTTATTTATTTCATTTATGTATCATATTTATAATAAATAATCATTTATACATTCCATGTATAGAAAGAACGAGTCATTTTACTTTGAAGGGGTTGTAGTCCACAATTTCTCAAATGAAATTATCACATTTAGACATCATTGAAATCATAAAGGTATGTTGAAAATAAAAATTAACAAATAATTGTCACAATATAAATATAGTTCCATTATAATGTCTACTACGAGTGGTGGTAGGGGAAAATTTAACAATCATCAATTCGTGAGGCTGTAGTTCTCCGTAAAAAGAAATAATATGATTGCATCCATTAGATGGAGTTATGTGTATGTGTAGATCAAATAATTATCATAAAAAATTATATTATATTTATGATACTTGTTTTTTATGTAATTAAAGAATAATAAGTGCATTGGTAATATGGAAGGAAAATAAATCAAAGGAACTATAGAGAAGACATTACCCCTAAATCATATAACTTATTTCGATTTGAGCCAAAAGGAATTCTAGAATCGCCTTATACCCATAGTAAGGATTCTCGTATGAAGGGAGGTATTTTTGGAGATTATTTGATCAGAATTTGGATGATACAATGGGCTTTATTGGTGTGAGTTTTTTGGGTAGAGGTGGTGGCCTTTTATAAGAGGAATGAGGGTAACTTTTAGAGGGCCTTGAAATATTAATCAATTATAAATTAAATTTCCAATAAAAATGGTCAATAACTAATTTAATTCTAAGATATGATGATTTTGGTTCGAACGAGAATTATCCAAAAAATTTCAGAAAATTTTAGAAAATAGTTGTATCCTTATATTTTTGTTTTAACCGTTATTTTACACTTTTTAATCATACCATGATACCATATTATTTACAAATTTTGGGTTAATGTAATTACCCGATCTTGTCAAAATACCCACAAAAAATACATTTATAACATATTTGTACTTATATTAAAAAAATTTCTGAATCATAGATTTTTTATAATTTAATATCCTTTGATGAAATATTTTATATTTTATTAAATGAATTATGTCAATTTTGGACACTATTTGTACTTATCTTTTATAAAAATTCATAACAACCTGATTACATCAATAAAAGTTGAATTAAATAAAATATAATATGTCAATATTATCTAGAAAATTCATGGATGGCACCGAAATAATCAAATTACATTGATTTTCAAATTTCTAATATCATTTATTAGAATCCTTTATTAATGAATCAATCACAACATTATCATTGTGTAACAATTAAATTTATTTATTTAATGTCTAATAATTTTAAATAAAATATCATGATGTATTAAACACTTTTATATTTTTAATGAATATTTATAGTCATAGATATCATTTCTATTACCCTATATTAAAAATGATTTAGTAAAAGATACATGTTTATGTTATATTTCTCTTTAATTTAAAATAATTTTCATATCATGTCGTTATCACTCCCATGTGGATCCATGTGGTCCTAAATTCTACCCACAGATGTCAATGGTCAGAAATAAATCATCCAATAGTATTTGGACATGTGTTAGGATATTTTTATATTATTATAATATTATTATTATCCTTATTTACCAGATTTACCCTTTAACTCGGTAATTAAGAATAATTTCTGAAGTTACTATTCATATTGTCAAAAAATAAATATTACAATTTAAATTATTTGTACTAATTGATTCCAAATAGGGAATAAATTTTTCTAAATTCAAAATAAATAATTTGGAGAAATTAATTCATGTTGTCAAAACCATAATGTTGTTTTCATGTTGTAATAACTATCAAAAGATCGACATGAGTTTCTGTCCAATTTCAAAGGGATATTAATTCCAATGAACAAAATTGAATTCAATGAGAAAAACAAAATCTAATTACAGTTTAAAACCTATTAAAAAGATAATCTAACTATATCAATAAGTAATATGAAAATAAATTTTGTAATTAAAATAAAATATTTTCTACTATTTATTAAAAAATAAACTTTATTAGAAAATTACAAAATAATTAACCTTTGTAAATTTTGGTGGCATAATTTTATAGAGGAAGTTTATTTTGTAAAATAGAACATATAAAAGTTAAAAAATAAAATTTTATAAGTGTTATCCTATAAACAGAGATAATGTATAATTTTTAGAAAAAAATGTCATATATCTGATAAATGAATCTTTTCTTATATCATATATAGAAAACTTATAAGATGACTTTAAAACATTTCATTGAATACATAAGACATATTTTTATTTATATAAAAATACATAAAGAGTGATTTTATTTTATAAACTCAATTATTCTCTTTTTAAATAGGTTTTCATAAAAACATGTCCTTTATATTCAGTTGGTTTTTATTTCCATTTATAATAAATTTTATAACCAATGAATCAATATTTAAATACATGTAAACCATATTTCAAAATTCAGATGCTATTATTCATTCCAACCATTCCAATTTCTATGCATTAACTAAAATTTAAAATAATGATAATATTATTTAGTTTTTTTAGTATAACTCAAAGTTCGGTGCAATGTAAGATTTCAGAAAAACCCGTTGTTGTGTGTCAAGAATACTATCGAAAAAAGAACCACCTTTACTATAAAATTAATATCATAATAATAAATACTATTAGAAAATAAAAAGTATCCTTCTATAAATACCTGGTTTGTTAGACAATATGTTAATGATATAGAGATTCCATTGGTAATGATACAGCTAATATCGATAGAAATTCCCTTTTCAAAAAAAATGTCTCTAGACTGTACTCCCAATGGTGCATATGTCATCAATAACCCACACAATATCTCCACCATGAGACATATACCATTTATATTTTTTCATATATAAATGAATGGATGGTTGGATTATCTAAAATGTAAATTCATAATATAGAGTTAATAAATACAGTACCTATCATTGGTGATGGTCCAACCTCACTATCCACAAATGTTGGTTAAACTGCATGTCGTTTTCCTTTCCCTATTCCCAAGGATGCAGTCCAACTCCCATGAGTTTCACCACTGTACTGCAATGGGTCATTCAACATAGAATAAGGACATCCACTACCTGTACAACCTCATCCAGTAGAAATATAGGAACTAGAGTGATATGATGAAAAAAATTCCCTCCTCACACCCTAGTTTTGTATTGATCCTCCATCAGTGACCATATGACGTTGTGTCATACAAAACGTCTATAGATGTTCCAACATTCAGCAAGATCTATACTACACAAGTGGTTAGTGAATGTTTATAAGATAATTTCATATCCTTATACACTAATGAATGATAACTCCATTAAGGTCTTGTGGAATTAACCATCCTGTCTGACCAACAAACATTCCGCTTAGCTGGATAATGTTCTCATTACAGTACTTCCCCTTGTCCTATGTCAAATATCACGATTTTTCATTAGAAAATATCTTTCTAGAATAGGATTATTGATTTTAGTTCCCCTCACCTATATGTTCATTATACACAACCTCAAAAAACTACGTTATCCAAAAGAGTTTATCTTGAGACTTAATCTCACAATTAAATCCATCATGAATACATCACACCATATCTATCCCATTTCTTTATAGTGTTGGATAAATGATATTTAGGTATCTAAATTTTCCATCATAGACCATCATAGGAATACTCCCTTGATTCATCTGCATTTTCTTAGATGCACTCTCCTTTCTCAACATCTTTGGGTAGGAGTTCTCTGAGAACCACTCCATGGTGACTTTAAATAACATACAATCCGTATGTTTAGATCTAGCCTAAATTTCAAACAATCTATACACTGATCATTGTATAATATATGTAGCCAACATGACCCTCAATTTGGTAAGAGTCTTTAAATAATCAAGTATCGTCTCAATTAACTCTATATAGAAAACAACTCCTTCAGGTCCACCCTTTCCTTTAAAATTCATAAGGTGGTATAAATTAAAATCCATCATTAGCTAAGATATTTTCTTCTCAAACCACCCTAGGTCATTTTATATGATATTCATAATGTCATAAATGTTATCTCTGGTCTTCTCCCTTGCTTCCTTACCAAGCATTGTCAGTGCCTTAGGTTCTAAAACATGTAGATAATCACCATACATCCTCTCAAAATTCATCACTATTAAAGAATATCTCTATAATTCAAAAAACGCATATTAGGACTCACAAAAATAAATTATCATGTTTACATAAGAGTAAAACAATCATAACAAACTACACCAATTACTTTCTCGAACATCACAATGTGGTCGAAACAAAGGATCAATTACTACCCTGAACCATCTTACACATATGTCTTTACTATAAAAGGATATTATCATGTAAAATACAATTTACTCACATTAATCATCTTTTTTACATTTCATAATTTTATATTAGAAACCATTTTCAATTTAATTTCAAAAGGAAGGAAAAACAGAATATGTTCAACAACATTACCAAAATCCATTTTCTAGTGCATGCCTAAAATGATTAATCTTAAAAAATAATGATGAGTACCTAGAATGATTAATGGGAACTCAAATCTCATGGAATTTCATGACAAAATTCAATTCTAATAAAGTCTCAAAAATGATTATCACATAACAGAACAAGTTCATCTCCCGAGGTGATATATTATTCAATTGTAAGAGTAAACATAAATAACAACAACCCCACCCTAGGAACTTGGTTTTTCCCTCGTACATGGGTTTAAATCTCCCATGCACAACCACGTGTCAAAACACTAAATATTTCTAGTCTCATGTATAAATTTCTCAAATTATAATAAAAAAGAAAATGAAAATAATGCATTCCTCAAATACCACTTTGTAGAAACATCAACCAGGTGCCACAATCCAGTTCCTCGAGCATGTTGGTTACATGACCTCAATCATGACTTCATGTATACTAGAGGCTTTTGACTAGTAGTGAGGTCCTAATATGTCAGTAATGGGGAGACTATAACAACTTTTATCAGAATAATACACCCACTAAAATTAAAAAAAATATTAGTATAATATATAACAATGAAAAATTCAAATGCATTATAATAATTAATGAATGAAATATAATATCCAATCTAAGGAAAAATATATTTCAGATTATGGTACGTGTAAAATTTGTAAAATAAAAACTCACAATAAAGATACAAATGACTCCCAAGTGGATCCAACACTAGGACTTCTTCCCTCGTCCATTATCTATCCCCAAGTCATGTATATAACATACGGCCTTTTACCTTATCCATTCATGCAACAATAAAATATATTTATGTACCGACCAAGAAGCTCAAGTAGGGTGTCAGAAAAACTCAGTAGGATACCACCAAAGGTTTCTAAAACAATATAAAGTCAATAATAGTGTTTTAAATTTTTTAAATAAATAAACACAATGCATAAATAAACAGTTATCACACTATCATATGATTTTTGATTTAACAATATAAACTCACTGGGTTTCTATAGACACATGTACCTCAATACCATATTTAGATCATACTAGGTCCTAATGTATGTTCAGGGGATTTAATTTCAGAGAATGAAATTATTACAATTCATTAATTAATTCATGAATGCACTTGTTACCATTCATTAATTCATAATTTAATTCGCATGTTAACATTCATTATTAAAAGAATAAAATGTCCATGTTCCCATTATTTAATTCATACATGAATTCACGTGATATCATTCAAACATCACTTATTAGAGTTACCATGTTCCCTTCCTTACGTCATAAATGACTATCCATTTAACCATTATTACTTCACAGATTATAATGACCGCGTTTCCATTATTTAATTCGCAATCAAATGTAAATTTTTCCATTCATCAAAACATAATTAATTAATGAATTAATTATCCACATTAATTCCATTACTAATTTGACACTTAGTTAAACACAACAATTATATTTGATAATTAAACTATAAAATAATGATATTAATAACATTAATAATTTCAAAAAAATAATTAATCAGACCAATTTCATTAAAAATATAATATTTTGATTATCACATAATTATCCTTAAATAATTCAATAATTAATTAAGTATGTCACAAATATTAATTAATTTGACAACTAATTAATTAATATTTATAATCTCAAAAAAAATAGATAATTAATTTCAATATTAATTATCTTATTCACAAAATAAATTATTCATAATTATTTACATAATTAATTATCTAATATCCACAAATTAAATATACAATTATTTAATATATAATTAATTACCTCAATCTATAATATTAATATCACATAATTAATTCTAAAATTAATTATGTCAATTCATATTATCAAAAAAACATTACTAATTACATTATTAATAAACAAAAAAACCATCAAAACGAAACATAATTAATTAATTAATTCACCATAATAAATTTAAATTTATTAAAAAATGTTTATATTCTACAGTTTCCATACTAACAGTCAAAACCAATACTATAACATTTGAATATTATACCAATTACATTGAAATCGAAGAAGTGAATATAAAACCCATTCTTCTATAGTGTCAATTTGCATTAGTATTCCTTTGAACATGAGTGTGATAATCCTTTTCAATAGAAAAATAAAAATTTTAAAAACCAAAAGTCATTCCTCAATAATAGCAGTCTAGATATCCCAAATCTGATGTGATATTACTTCCAGATCAAAGTGACTCCCATAAATCAGCTGAAGAAGACCTAAATCAAAGAGGGGGGGTGCATAGAGGGTATTTGGTAGAACATGGTAGTGGACGAAGAGGCTTTTATAGAAGGAGGATGTGTGTGGGGAGTCTTCATAGTAGAAGATATGGTTCTAATGTTCTGTAGTATAGAAGATGGGATATTATAGGATTTCATTATTATAGAAATGAAATATATATTTACTTTCCATTTTAATTACATGAATAAAACATTATTTCACATCGTGTAAAAACTCAAAACCTATTTCCCCCTTTTCCAATTAAATAATATCACCTCATTTTTAAAAAAATCAACAAACGAAAATTACATGGGGTGTAATCTAATTTTATGGCATGTAGACATGTAGTGAAAAATAATTTCTATTCATATATAAGTGTTTTGAAATCTAATTTATTTTCCTGATGAACCCCTGCAACACATTACCCAACATAATCCTAGGCTTAGTAATCTGAGACTAAATTAATGACAACCGATCATGAAAAAATATTTAATAAGAGTTATACATAGATCAAGACAAGATCATACATCTATTAAGAGTACACAGAATTATATTAATGTATAATATTGATGATAAATGATTCTTTTATGAAACAAATATTCTAAATTTTATGTAATACAAGAGTAATGTATGTATCATGTTGATCATGTCTACTAATCTAGTTAGTCTTTCGAGATGTCATTACTTGTGCATAGGGCCAATGTTGAAATGTATCATCAAGTTCTCGGCAACTAAGGTCAGGGTATTTATAATATATTCTAGGGTTTTTTAAATTAATTTATTTAATCATTATTTAACATATGAAAATTTGGTAAAATATATATTATTTCATATAAATTTCAATGGAATATAATGGTTAAAAAATAGAGTTTTTTTCACCTGATTCTAGATTGTGTGATTTGTATGTTATAGTTGTTATCCAATAAGAGTTTAGTAAATTTATGGTTATCTTAATTAATTTCATATAATTATTTATGTTATTTCTAAAATAATTGAAAAAATATTTTGGTGATTTATTTATTATTTTTAGGATTATAATTTGAGAACATTATAGGAAACCCTAATGATTAGTCTATGTATAGAAATGAATATGATTTTTTTGTAAATGAACTAATTGGGTGATTTCATAATTATAATTTATATATAGTAATACTTAATTTCGAACTAGTTATGGTATATATTCACAAATATCTAATAACCTAAATCATGAATAGTTGATTGTCGATTCAATTTTATATCTAGTAAAATTTGAGAAGGCCTAGGACGAGACATCTTGCTAAATAGTTTAAACAGATATGATTTGGCTGATCATAATATCATTATTGTCTATTATGAGGGATATATATTTAATTTTTCGTATTAATTTGTTAATATAGATATTAAATCATAAGAAAATAAGATGATCATGGTCATCCTATGTTATAATAAATAGTGACAGGTTGATATTATTATATATTAGTTGAACCGAGCAAATCCCAGGTTGAAATGATGGTGTCATTAGAGGAATTATATTAGGATTTTATTTTAATATTCTAACGATTATGTAATTTCATTTGATTTTACATAATCATATCATTTATTTCTAAAGTAATTCATTTTAAATTATATAATCCAAATGAAAATAACCTATTTTTCAACTATTATCTCTTAAATATGCATAAGTGGGATGAATAATTTCTTAGTTTTATAAAGGGTAGTGACCTGGATAAAATAGATGAATATGTATCTAGAGTTTAATATTGATCCGTAAATATATTTATTTTCAGAATAATGAAAAAAACAAATAGTATGAATATATTTAACTATGGGTGCGGGAGAGTGACAACAAAATATTTTAGAATATTTATATATACATATTCAATATAACTTAACATTGTGTTCTATAGCTTTGTAGACATGAAACACATAATACAAATGAGATGAATAATATTACATGAAATTTTTTAAGAACATGTAATAAAAATAAATCCCATACTACATAAAAAGAAAAAAAACTAGTATAATTATATAAAAAATTACAACAATTAAAATATTAGAAGAATTTTTTTTGTTAATAACATATTCTTGGTATATTATATTAAAATTATGATGAATTTTCTAAAAATTTCCTAAATAAAATTATTTAATTTTTTTAATTTATTTATTCATTAATTTCATAATTATCATAGAATGAATTTTCTGTATTATTCAAAAAATAGATTTTTAAGAAAATATTGAAAAAAATGGTTTCACTAAAACTATAGATTTTTGCATTTATTAAGAAGAAACTTTATATTAGAAACATATTAAACAATATATTTTATCCAATAAAATTTAACCATTTGTGTAATTAATTAAAAAATAAAATTTTAAAAATATATTACATATTTTAACCATTTTATGGACTTATATAATATTTCCAAATAAGAAATCCATTTGGAATTTTCATCTAACATAAGATAATTTTTTTAGAACATTAGTTTTTGTTCATTTAAAACCCAATTAATAATTATTTTTCATTTAAATGATTTATTAATTTCATGAAAATAAAATATATTAATAATAATATCCAATGTTGAAATATTAAGGATACAATTTCACTATCCATAAACACAATTTTATTTATTGACTACGATCAATTATTATGTTTAACTACTCATTAATAAAATTTTTATTTGATAAAATTAAATAATGATATAAATGTATAATTTCAAAATTAGTTAATAATTCTAATAATAAATTTATGAAATACAAATTAATTGCATAAGGTGGAAACTAGTGATAGTATTCAATATTAATTATGGTAAATGTTAAAAAAACTTTGATAATTTCCTTCAATCAATAATTGTTCTAGAAAATTTGTATATTAAAGGATCATAGATGATAAATTTTCACATTTTCCATTAGTTCAAACATAGTGAGCTTCCTACCATGGAACAATATCACACCACTATTAATAAACATTGAGTATTTACTAAAATATACTTCTTATAAATATAAAAGGTGGTCACATCCAAAAAATCATTATACACACAACTCCTTGAAAATAATCATTAAACTATTACATTTTCCCCTATGATAATTTTCTCATAAGATTCTATTCCTTAGTCCCCAATTAGTTTTCCAAAGGGATCCTTTTCCAAAGTTCATTCTAAGAGAAATATAGATATCACAATATTAGAACTAAAATTTCAATAACATTTATTCTTTTATATTTATAAAATTAAAATATACTTTCCATAAACATATTTGATAAATTAAATATTTACTGTAAGGTAAATTTTTTTTTATTTTTCTATTATATACCATTTCTGTTTCCCATAGGAAAAAAATTGAAATTGTTTTGTAATGGTGAACTACCACCTTTATAAAGCATCATGATTTATTTTCATTTTCCAACATATGTAGATAAACCAAATTTGAAATTTAATAAATTAATTTTTTACATATAACATGTTTTATACTATGAATCATAAAAAATTATGAATTTGAATCATTCTATGGAAAATTAAATCATCATCCATTCATATGAACGGATAATAAAATCCATTTAAATTTATAAACATTTTTATCACTTCTATTAATTGATGAAAAATATAAGACTTTCAATTTATAAATAATAATTTCTAAAAATTGTTAGGATCTTTGTAATATAAATCTGAATAACTATTAAGAAAATGAGAAATAAATGATTATTTTAAAGGGAACACTATAAAATGAATGTCTTGTAAGGGAAAAACATAATTTATATTATTTAAAAGGATTATATAAATTACTTATTATTATATGTATATTCCATTTATATTTATAAAATATTTAAAATCTATAAAAATAATCATTCATTTAGAATAATTATATTACAAAAAAATAACATTGTAATCATCCATTAATTATGTAATGTTAATGATATGGTCCATCTAACCACCTATATGATCAATATAGTAATATAATATCTTTAAGGACTATGAGAAAATAATTACTGAATATATATTATTTAAATAATTTAATAATATATTTTATTTTATTATATGGGGAAATTAATGTAAAAATTATTAATTAATACACCAATTATCATTCATTAAAAATCACTGAAACAGTCACATAATTTATTTTTTATATAAGGATTATAACGAAAATAACATATAATGAATGATTATATTAATTATAATTATAATTCATCAATTATATAACATTGAATGATTTTCTAAGAAAGAAGATTTGTATAAGAATAATGACCAACATCCATATGAAAAAAATTGTTTCAAATATTGAAGATTTGTTAACTCCTAATAGAAAATATAGATGATTACAATCTAAAAACATGTAAATAGGATCTATAATTGTAATTAAATAAGGTTATACATTTGAATGTGGTTCTATAAAATAAACTAAAATTATATATATACTTGATATGAGATTCAAGATCTATGGTATAAGTAAGTAATTAAAGTTGGGGTTTAACATTTTAACATTAATTTCATGGGTAATAATAAATATTGTTAACCATAATATCTTTTATTTTATGTGGTTTAACTAATGTTAGTATTATAGATGAATTTTGAAATATATATGGATTGAATATTTTTAATGTGTTCTTTATTTAAATGTATTTTAATTCTAATAATATCATGGTTTTGATGGTCCAGGGCGCAGTAGGTTCTCGTGGGTGGATGTTCCCACTATTCATTTTTCATTTGAGATGATCAATCCGAGATCAATTTGACGATAAATTCCAGTCTCCAAGGATCAAATCACAGAAATAGATAATGAAAAGGGTCCCGGAACAATAAAAGAGTGATCATCACAGGTTGATTATAAATAAATTAATCAATTATAAGAAGTACCTTTTATTGCGTTCATTATTCGTTGATATTTCTGATCACGTTTTGAGGTGATTCATCGTTTCATTAGAGAATCCAATTGTAGACTTCCTCTAGAAGTGAACCACTAGTGCACCACGTATCTCTGGACATCACCAATGGAATCTCCGGTTGCTAGTGTGGACAATCCTTTGCTTGTGTTGTCCATCTTAGATAGCATTGATCCGAAGGAGGTGGATATCTCTTGGACTTGTGAGTGTTCTTGGAGGATGGAGTTCATTTGGCCTTGATTGAATTCCCCAAAATCATTGTACACAATGATTCTATTAAGAAAAGAATTGGGGTTGTGTGGACAATTTCAATCGAGTTTTAGGTTGTACAGTTATGACAATAAATAAATGTGTTACACATTTTGTTTATTTCATTAACTCTTTTGAAAACCACATGTAGAGACATTAATTCCTTGACATGTACCCACAATTATTATAATAAATGTCATTTAATAAAATAATATTATTTCCTCAAAATCTCGACTGGAAAAACTACACTGCATGTAATCATAAATACACGGTGTGTACTTGTTTTTCATTGAAAACTACATGATGTGTACATTCATTGTACACATCATGTATAAAATGTTTTCATTTATTCATTTCCATTCCAAAATAAAAACTACACGACGTGTAAATTCAATAATACACTGTGTGTACTTGTTCACAAAATAAAAACTACATAGTGTGCAATCATTAATACATGGTGTGTACATGTTTTTATTTTATTCTAACTCCAACATTAAAACAATTTTGGCTTCATTGAATAATTATTAAACCACATATGGGAAAACTATTTATTCTACATGAGATACTTGGATACACTTAGTGTGTGATCCTCTAGGCCTCTTTCGGGTTGGCATTATGTGAGATTGCCTATAGTTCAAGATTAATGTCTAGCAATGGGTCAAGTCACCCAAGAGAATGATGTTGATGCTGCATTGACATGTCACCCCAAATGAACGCTTACTGTGTAATTTAATCCCTTTGTCTAAATATCTCATCAATCAGGAATCATGGTAGTGTCATAATCCTATATGATGGATCTATCATTCTTTGACTTCCTGAAATAAATTCTTTGTGACACCACGTCCATGGAATTTGTTTGACAGTTCTATTTCAATAAAAGGGCCTGAGATATTTTCATCAATAAATATGGAAGGGGTAAATCCTTCCTAGAATTAACCATTACCAACATGTCATTCGTGATGGAACCAACATACCGTACTTCCCGCGAAATGTCTGCATGATGGTTTTCGTCTGCAAATGTATGTGCATGAGTCATGACATGAGTTAATGATAATCTTCTATTCCAAGTACCATTACACCCGCTAGTAGATACCAATGTCTGATGAAAACAAAACATCATGAATTTATACCGGTGGGTCTGTTATCATAATATCTAATCTTGGAGAATACCAAATGCGAACTCTATGACGGAGAGTCTCATATTATTATGAGTAGTCACATATGATAGTCTGTATACTATGTGTCCTTTCATAGTATGTCATCAAACTGTAGAAATATATTTAAGAATATTGTAATATAATATTATGTTTCTCATCATAGTGGGGATCTTTCATGACCTTATCAATGCAAAAAATATTCCCTCATATTATTAAATTATAGTCATGAAGAACAACAAACAATATATAATAAGTTAACATTCATGAAATCAAAGTAAAAAGTAGTTTGTTCTCAGGACCCCAACACTAACAAACTCCCACTTAGACTAGATCCAATTTCCTATGACTTTTAGTTTGATAGACCTCACATGATGATCATCTTTCTGCTGATTCAATTCATTATTGAAGGGGTGCACCACATTTTCTTCCATGGAAATAATGATCACTGCAACTTCACATCTCCGAGAAAAATATCTCAAGAGATGATACTTCTGAAGTTTGTGCTTTGTCCACTGATTTAAGCTTGGCTTTTTTCAATTTCAACCACTGCAGTATTATCCCAATAGAGTATGATAGGATATTTACTTCTAGGTACTACATCCATCTCTTGGATTATTCTTCACATCCATACTACTTCTTTAGCTGCCTCAGAAGCTGCGATATACACAGACTCTGTTGTAGAATAAGAGAAAAAAACCTTACTTTGAGCTCTTCCAGCTTAGTGCACCTCCATTCAAATGGATGATGTATGCAGTCTTTGACATCATGTCATCTTGATCAGTCTGGAAAATAGCATCTACATTTCCTATTATGACTAGTTTCTCATCTCCTCCATAAACCAGGAGCATAACCTTAGTACACCTCAGATAATAAAGTATAGTCTTGACTTCCATCCAATGGTTGTCTCGTGGATCAACTTGATATTTACCTATCACACATAATGCATAGGAATCATCTAGCCTTGTACATAGCATAACATATATGACTAACCCAATCCCATATGAATAAGGTATCCTAACAATTTTAATTCTTTCCTCATGTGTCTGAGGACACATTTTCATGGAAATATGAATGCCATGTGACACTAGAAACAATCCTCTCATGGATTGTTCCATACAGAATCTCTTTTGTATCTTTTCAATGTATGTACTATGACATACACCCAACATTCTCTTAGAAATATCGCAATGGATCTTGATCATAAAAATATCTACTACCTTTCCCATGTCTTTCATAGTAAACCAATTATCCAACCATGCCTTAACTGACTGTAAGATAAGTATTTGTTTCAAATTAGCAATATGTCATCAGCATATACTATTCGAAAAACAACTGCACTTCCAAAAAACCTTTTGTATACACAAGGCTCACATTCATTATTAAAAAGTCAAATTTCATTACGAATTAATCAAAATGAATGCTCCATGGACTTAAAGCTTGCTTTAATCCATAAATGGATTTCTACAACATGCATACTTTATTGGCACCCTTTGGAGCCACAAACCCTTCAGGTTGTATCATGTAGACATCATCCACAAGGTTCCCATTAAGGAATTCTATTTTAACATACATTTTCCTAATTTCATAGCCATGGTAAGCGGCAATAGTCAATAGGATTCTGATGGATTTCAGCATCGCATAAGGTGGAAAGTGTTTTTCATAGTCAATTCTGTGATGCTGTCCAAAACCATTTTCAACCAGTTGTGCCTTATAAGAGATAACTTGCCCCTCAATTTTCATTTTATTCTTGAATACCCATTTATTACCATTATTCTTTACATCAACTGGAGGATCTACTGAAATCAAGACTTGGTTTTGGTAAATGGAATATATTTTGGAATTTTTGGCTTCTAGCAACTGGGAATTGTCTTTTCCTTTAACAGCTTCCTTTTAGGTAAGAGGACCATCATTGTCAACCAATAATTATTCACCATCATCAGTGACATGAAAACCATGTCATTTTGGTTCTCTTACCTATCTCCTGATCCTACGCAGTTCTTGTTTCATTGGAATAGATTGTTCTTTCACAGGGCTTTGTTGAATCTTTTTTTTACCAACTCATGTGTTTGTTCAGCCTCGACTTCATCTAAGTCTATCTCACTCCCACATTCACTTCTGGAGATGTGCCCCCTCTCAAGGAATATGTCATTTCTTGCCACTGTAACCGTTTTATTTGAGGGGCTGTATAGGTAATATCACCTTGTTTTAATGGGATATCCTATAAAGATACTTTTTGTTCCTCGGGTTGCATGTCTATTACTTGAAGTGGCCTTGAAAAGTGCTTCGCAACACCACACATGTAAATTTGATATAATGGATTTTCATCCACTCCGTAATTCATATAGAATACCATTTATGAATTTTGTTGTTACTTGGTTTAGTATGTGTGTTGTTGTTTGTAATGCATATCCACAAAAGCATAATGGAAGACTCTCTTTACTCATCATTGATCACCCCACTTCCAATAGGGTGCAGTTCCTCCTATGACATACACCATTCCACTAAGGCATGTAAGGATGAGTAAGTTGAGATAGAATCTCAAGAAACCGTAAGAAATCAATGAAGTCCTGATTAAGATATTATTCTCCTCTGTCTAAGTGGATTTTCTTAATATTCATACCAATCTTGTTCTCAACTTCATTCTTGTATTCTTTGATACGATCAAATTAATCTAACTTATATCCCATTAAGTAAATATATCCATATCTACTAAAATCATCTGTAAATGTTATAATGTAAAACAACCCACCCCTTGATTCAAATATAAATGGTCTACATACATCTTTGTAAACTAAATCTATAATCTCTTTATTCCTTTCACCATTCCCACAAAATGGGGCGTTGGTCATTTGGCCACATAGACATGCATGAAATACACCAAGTGGTTTTAGTTTGATAGAATCTAAATACCCTTCTTAATGTAATTTTGTCCAACGTTTATCATTGGCATGACCTAGCCGGTGGTGAAAATGTTGGGTGTGGTATGAGTCATGTGAATTTACTTTGTCATCAATTTATATTACTTGAATTCTATAGACTATGACATTAAGGTTTTTATATAAAATAACCCTACGAAAAGAAAGCCTCTTTTATAAAACTAGGAACATTAATTTCAAAATTTGAAAATGAATCCATCAGTATCTCATTTGGATACTTATATAATGTTTTTTGTTGTAGAGGTAACATAATAAAATCCTTTTAAAACCAAGACCATCCCAGTAGGAAATGTTATGTGTTTGTCTCTTACAGTTACAACAGCGAGTCTGGATCTTATGGCTGCTCACAGATCCACCTTACCTCGCTCAATATTTCTGAATATACTTGGTTCTTGTATTTGGATATAGATGTGAGCACCACAAGCAGTATATAATACCCAATTAGTGGAAACAGATAGATTGCATTCGATAACAAACACACCTAAATATACCCCTTTCTTCCATGGATAGGTGTAATTTTTCTTCCAGTGGACCTTCTTTCCACATGCGAAACAAACAACCTCATGTTCTCTTGTATCCCCTTTGATCGTCCTTTTATTGTAAGGCCTTGAAAATCTTTGGGATTAATGATAGTCGCCTTCCCTTTCCTTTTATTCACTAAAAGGATAGAAGATTTATCATGCTTCGTATCATTGTCCACGTGGAGAATCACGATAAGAAGATCAGATACATACTTCTCAATGTTGTTCATGTTGAAATTTATAACAAATTTAGAAAAGCTCTGGGGGTGATGCGAGAATCAGATCGGTACCTAGTTCATTAGGGATTTTAAACCCTAAAACCTCAAATCGCTCAATGTATCCAATGATCTTGACTACATGAGGTCCAGCTGGGGAACCCTCTCCAATATTTCTCTGAAATAGAGCCTTGGAGATCTCAAACCATTCCTATATTTCTCACTCCTGGTATAGACCACAGAGGTTCTCGAGTATTCTATAAGCATCCATCTCTTCATGAGACTTCATGATCTCACTAGACTTTGATGATAACATCAAACATTGAACATCGAGTACAATATTCAAATGTTGATCATAGACCATGAAATATTTGTCACTCTCCCATTGGGCAAGCGAATCAGGAAGTGAGGACTCCAACACATAATACTTTTATTCTGGGCATAAGATAAAAGGAAGGTGCCTAAACCATTCCTGAAAGTTACTGCCAGTGTGGATATTTTCTTTATCCATAATTGATAACAGAGAGAATGTGGTTGAAAAGCTTTTCATATTGGTTTTAGAAATCAAAAGAGTAGATTTATCAGTAATTTATTGATTACATTTTATGAAAAATAATAAATGAATTTATTAATTCCCCCACTATAATATCAATTCCCAATACCCATAACCATTAAACTTGTAATGTATAGTTTCTTTGACATTATAGTGGCAAGTATCCATATTCCTCTTCACATAACCCCAAAAGGGTTGGTCATGCTATTTGAAGGTATTTATGTAGTTAGGTTTTTGCCAAATGTGAGCTTATAGTTCTTTGATCAATTGAGTGGACTCCCCAATATTGAAATCCAGACATGGATTTCCCCCATAATTGACTCCATTTTACAACAAGTCTAGCAATGGCTACTCATCTTGATGGAAAATGTTTATGTCATAATGAAACATTCAGAAGAAATACCTTTTTAAAAGAATGTGTCCCAAAAATGGTAGGTCAAACACATAGTTTTATTTAGTCTTTCCCTTAATCAATCAATGAAAGGCTTGGTCTAACATAATATGGTATTTGGGGAATTTTATTCATTATGCGTAGTTTTGCATTATCACACGCTTGATAATATTAAGTGATTCTTGCTTAGAGATTAACCATGTTTTGATAATGTTTACACATAGTCTGGTTCTGATTTTATTCCATCTTTTCATGCTTGTTTATTTCATTAATTTTTTGATCGCGTTAACACATACATAATAAATAAACCATGAAATTAAACAGAAATAAAATAATATTTCATGATTCCGAGATTCTATTGGTTAGCTTATCTACCGGTTTGATATGCTTACCATGACCTAGCGAAAACAACTTGAACCTAATGGTTCATGTTTTTCAGCTCCCATCTGTCCAACATTACATCTTCATTGGTTGGTTTCTCCTGAGCTTCATATTTTTTAACTGTCTCCACTAGCTTGGTAGATCCTCCATTACATGGGGTTTACAATAAAGAAACCATGGACAAACATGCCTTAAATTTTATAGGAAGAAGGTTCGTAGGAAAAAACAATTAAATTAAACAAATTTAAATGAAACCGTACACAGACAAATAGCATCTTTGGTTTAGATCATGATCATCCATACCATGAAACATCATTTAAGCATATTTAAATTTCAAATTCATTTAGTCGTTTTAGTATTTAAGATAATTCATGCCTGAATTAAATTTATTATGATCTTATAATTAATCAATTCATTATCATAAATTCATTTCTGAATTTCCATGAGATTTTTCTCATCCATATTCCTTGTACAGGACTTTGTACTTTTGTAGGAAACCTGGTGAAATTCCATTTCTAGAATGTACACAGTGTGTAATATATCTTACAAGATCTGTTTTTTTCAACCATTATCCATAGTACATGTCAGGAGATTTTATCATGTATTCTGTACAATGAAAATTTTGGAGTATACAGCTTGTATATTATTCTAACACGGCATGTACTTCCCTGTTTTATGATTACTAGCCTGGCAATCTCATGTATGCGAAACACGGTTTCTCCTTGTACAAGGTTTCACCTGGGCCGAATTGGGATACCTGACATGTTTATTGAACATACACACCATGAATTCCTGTTCCCAAGCGCTGTTCATTTCTGGTCGACATGGGTTAATAAATACTTAGGTGTACTAAATTCACACGGCGTTGTTTGGTGGACCAGTACCGGTTCATTGAGCATATGTACACAAAATGTAGTTTTCACTACACGTTGTGTATTCTTGGGTTGTACAGACAGAAAGAGTAGTTCCTCTGGATGCGTTCCTCATTTCTAATTTAATCAAAATTAAAATTAAAAGGACGTTTATATGATGTGAATCAAGAAATAAAGGCGGCAGAACCGATCTTGTTAATTGAGTTTAATAGAACGATTTATCTTGAATTGTATCAAATATGAATGTGTAAATTATCAACAATAAATAAATAAATATAATCAACATTGTGACTACCTTTGATATGCCTTGGAGGTCCAAGACACATTAGAATCTCATGGGTGGACTTGCCAAATTGGATTTTTTTTTCATTTTCGATGATCAATCAGGGATCAATACTATGATACACACCAGTTCCCAAGGATCGAATCACAGAAATATAAAAAGAAAAGGGTCTCGAAACCATAATGGAAAAATCTTCACATGTTGATTATAATTAACTTAATTAATTATAATAAGTACCTTTTATGGTGTTCATTCTTCTTTGATATTTCTGATCACGTTCCATGGTGATTCTCCATTGCGTCGTAGAAGCCATGTGTATACTTCATATAGCTTTGACCAACATGTTCACCATGTATCTATGGACGCCGCCAAAGGAAACAACGGGTGCTTGTGTGGAGAATCATTTGCTTGTGTTGTCCGCCTTAGATCTCCTTGATCCGATGGAGGTATATCTCTCTCTGTCTTAAGGGTGTTCAATGAGGATGAAGTTCTTTCAGACATTAGAGAATTTTCCAGAATTGTAGTGCACAATGATTCTCTTAGGAAATGAAATGGGGGTTTAAGGGTATTTATAACTAGGATTGAGGTTGTAGATTTATGACAATAAATAAACATGTTACACAATTTATTTATTTCATTAACTCTTTTGAAACCCCCATGTCAAGTCATTAATTCCATGACAAGTGACCCCAATAATTATAATAAATATCATTTATTAAAATGATATTATTTCCCTGAAATCATAACAGGAAAAACTACACGGCGTGTAGTCATAAATACACAAACTGTACTTGTATTTAATGGAAAACTACATTGTGTGTACATTCAATGTACACGGTGTGTATATCATTTCATCATTTATTAATTTATTTTCGAAAATGAAAACAACACAACATATAAATTCAATAATACACAGCATGTACTTGGTTTCAAAATAAAAACTACACGACATGTAATCATTAATACATGGTGTGTACTTTTTTTAATTTTATTCTTCCTCTACCATTAAAACGATTTAGGCTTCCTTGAATAATTATTAAACCCCATCTCAGAATAATATTTATTCTAATATAGATACTTGGATACACTTAGTGTGTGACCCTCTAGGCCTCTTTTTCATTTTCATTCGTAGAGCTTTCCTAATGTCCAAGATTTCTGTCTAAGAACGGGTCACGGCACCCAAGAGAAAGAAGTTGACGCCGCAATGACGTGCCACCACATATGAATACTAACAGTGTAATTTAATCCCTTTTTCTCAATATCTCATCATGAAGGGTTCATGGAAGTGTCATAAACCTATATGCTTGATCTATCATTCTTTTTCTTTCAGAAATAAACTCGTCATGAAACCTTGTCCATGAAATTTTTTTGACAGTTCTATTTCAATCAAAGTAACCATGATATTTTCTTCCATAAATATTGAATGGAAAATTACTTCCTCGAATTATCTATTAACAACATGTCATTCATGATGCACCCAATGTACCCTACATCCCCCCAAATTTCTTCGTGACGGTTTTCATCAACAAATCTAAGTGAGCGAGTCATGACATGAGTTAATGATAATATTCTAGTGTATGGACAATTACACACACTCATAGATAGAAATGTCTGATGACACCAAAACATGTGGAATTTCTACTGGTGGGTTTATTCTAATAATCTCTCATATTAGTGATTACGAAGTGCGAACTCTCTAATAGAGAGTCTCGTCTTCTTACAAGTACTCACACATGATGGTCTGTATACTATGTGTCCTATCAGAGTGAGTCATCCAAGCATAGAACATTATTTAAGAATATTGATATAGCATTTCAAGGTTCCCATGATAGCGGGGATCTGCCATAACCTTATAAATTCAAAAAATATTCTAGGATATAATTATAGTATAGTAATTCAGAACAATTAACAATATATAATAAGTTCACATTCATGTAATCAATGTACACAACAGTTAGTTCTCACAAAACCAACCCTAATAGTTTTCCTGGTTTTTCCATCTCAATTTTATATCATAAAAATGTTATGATAATTAATTACATTGTTCTTTTTTATGGATTATATATAATGGAAATGGAATTTTTTATCTTATTTTATATTTAATCTATGATATTTAAGATTACCACTTGATAAACATATTCATTGTTTTTTTATTAAAACCTAACTGAGGTCATGTAGTACTTTAGTAACTCAATGGTAATTTATTGAGTTATAAATCATATTCATTGACTATATTTAGATATGTATTATTAAATACATGATAATATTTTCTATCCTAGTACATTCTATTCTAAAATTGGGGAAATAATTTTTTAATATATTTTTTCATTTTTTAATTTACTCTTAAAAACGCATATCATTTTTTGAATAATTATCATCCAATATAATGCCATCTTCCCCTCAATTTGTGAATCTACCTTTTTAAAAAAATGTGATACATTGTATTTTAAAACTCAATTATATGGTTTCTTATGCTAACATTACATTTAACTTTTCCTCCTACCAGATAGATGTGATATCATCCCTTTTTATGATGGATGTTTTAAACATATGTATGTTTCAGTATTATGTTTTTTATTCTTTTCAAGATCCATTTGTTTTTCTTTTACTCAAATTTCATTAGCAAACCAACTATATATTTTTATTTCATATTTATTAATGATCTTATTTAAAAGGATAGGGATTCAAATTTTATTAAACAACCACATTGAAGTTGAATATTACTCCATCCTATATCATTGATGTAGTTCGGAGTGGATACTCAAGAGGGGGGTGAATTGAGTTCGAATTAATATTTCTATTAAAATATTTTCTATTAAAATCCCCCAGTTTATAAAAACAGTTAAACTATAGTGAAATTATATAGATTTTAAAAGTTCACTTAGCTTTTCAATGATTGATTAGGTCTCAGTTAATTTAACCACAAGATTAAACTATCTTTTGAAACTAACCTACTGATTTATAATAAGTGTAAAAAATTTCTAATTTAACTTTAAAAGTTACGTTAAAAAGGTTTTTTATTACAAATTAACAGCATCGGAATACAAAATATATATGTAGTATACTTTAAACTTAAACTAAAAATTCACAGCAGATATAAGAAGAGCTTCAATCACTAAGTTAGAATTAGTCCTCTAAAATTTATATAAATTTGATCCACATCCTGGATTGGGGTTAACAAAAGTTTAGAAAACTATCCAGCCACGTAGGGACCTCTACCACAGTTCTTCGTGGGAAAGAAAACAAATACTAGGCCACACAAGGACCTCTTCCACAGTTGTCGTGGGTATGCAAGAGTTAAGAGTTTTTGAGTGATGATTTTGATATCCTCCAGTTCAGTGTAGGAGACAGTGTGTCCGTAAGATATACAGACTAAACCACACTGATCGAAAGTAAATAAATAAATCACTTAGAGGGAAAATATAATAGTTTAGAAAGCTCTAGTGATTAGTAATGCAGCGCTAGACTCGTTGTATTCAGAAGAAATGCTTCTAAGTCCTTCTCTGGTTTTTCTCTTAAAAAATAGAGTGTAGTAGTTCAGCTTGTGTTCTACATGTGTTCAGATGTTCTCATGAATTCAGTCCCTCCAGTAGTGTAGGATTGCATGTTTTTGAACTTCTTTGGGGATCGTTCAATAACTTTTTCATAGTTGTCCTCAAGATTGTTCTTTTGGTTCAGTACATAGTACTTTGCGTGTGTTTTAGAATGTATGTCGATGCGACATCTACTTTTTACTACAGATGAGACTTCATTTTATTCCATGAGAACTAGCAATAGGAATGAATCCCTTTCCATATGTACGGGGTACGGTTTCCTAACATGCCAAAAACTATCATTAAATAACATTAATTGCATAAAAAAATGAAATATGACTGTTAACAATATTTAAATAATATTGTCAAAAATGATAATAAACGTTGTAACAGTTTGTTGTGTAAATGGTGTCTTCTTCATGGTATGTACATCACGGGGTCTGAATCACCATGTGTCCTTCACGTTGTCTAAGTCATGGTTTTTACTTCATGGTGTCTGAGTCATGTTTTGTCCTTCACGTTGTTTGAGTCACAGTGTGTCATTCATGGTGTGTTCTTCACGGTTACAGGCTTACCTTCACGGTGTGTTGAGACATAGAATTCATGGTGTCTACTTCACTGTGTTTGTGTCTTGCACACAGTCTATCATACTTTTTGAAAAAACACGTTGTCTTGATACTGAGTTAAATATATGTATTTTGACTTAAGAATTAATATGGATAATATGGATTAATCTTAACCATTAGAAAGTAATCGAATTTGAAACATAAATACAAAGGTTTGATAAGATAAGTGAGATTTGTGAATATTAATGAGATTAATGAACAGTAATAAGATTTGTGAATATTAATAAGGGTAATGAATAGTAATAAGAGTTGTGAATATTAATGAAAGTAATGAACAATAATAAGATTTGTGAATATTAATGAGAGTAATGAACAATAATATGATTTGTGAATATTAATGAGAGTAATGAATAGTAATAAGATTTGTGATTATTAAAACATGATTAATACATTAGGAGTACGACAATATCACCCTTTTTGATGATCACAAAACATATATAGATAAGTGATAAATGAGATGAAACTATATACAATAACAATAGATAAACAAAGTTCTAAACTTCTTACTTTTTCTCCTCCTTTTGGGATTATCAAAAAGTACAAAGAATGGAGAGAAACAATGCAGTTGTCATTAAAACATGTTCAGAATACATGATTTATAATAAGTTGAAAAACAAAAACATCCCCATCAAAAAGAAAGTAGTCAATTGAATCTTCTGGGTCGGCCTTTGACATGCCATTATCAGCAGTAGAAGCTGATGCTAATGTAGAAGAAGGAATGGATGTGGTAGAAAAATATGGTATGGGTAGACCTTTAAAAATGGAGGGATCCAAAGATGGTGCAGTAGAAGATCTAGTCTGTGGTTGGTAAAGAATGACTGGCCAGATCTAAGATAAAGCTTGACTAACTGACATGGAAGTTGAGGCTAATGCAGGTAGACCAGGTCTGAGGGGTGCAGCAGCTGGAGCAACGATAGCAGTACTCTGCACATGAAGACATGACATTAAAAGGTTTATGAAATCAGTAATGATTTCTCCACCATATTTCATAGCATTCTCTAAATCTTCCTAATTATCCATGAATATGTCCAACAATCTGGTGAACACTATTAGATTTTGAACTTGAGCTTTTAAATCTTGATTCACTGGAGGGACTTTCATATTCTCCACATGATATCTAAAATGATATGTCATATCACTTTTAGAGAAAATTCGGTTGAGATAGACTTCAATCTTCTTGGTGATATGTTTTTGATCATTTTTGAAAATCTTTAAATGAATTCTAACCAAGTCAAATGCTTGATCACAGTTCTTAACCACATCTGACAAAGAAGAAAGTTCCAAGCCACTGATGGCATTCTGATGTTATTCCTTGATTATTGATCTCATAAGAGAATCATCCAAAGGATGAATAGATGGTTGACCATAAGAAGGAGAATCTTTTACATCTATGGATAGAACTTTTCTCTATTTCAATACTTTTTTTAGGCATCTAGTGTACTCATCTGTGTGCTTATTCAGATTTTACACAAGCTCTCTCATGCATTGTATCATCTTTGTGTGTCTTGTTCCAATCTTCTCATCAATAGATAGAAGATAAAGATGCACTTGAGACACAATCTCTCTAGAAAGGGAGGAATCAGTTGGACCAAGAGAAGCAGCAACAGGTGCTGGGGAAAAAACAGAAGCAGGCTCTCTTCTCAAAGAAAACACATTCTGCAAGTCTGCTATATTAATTTTTAGGTATACAACATCAACACTCATCAGCTTATTTTCAACTATAACATCTTGAATTTCTCGAATCATCCTTGGTTGAATATGCAGAATAATATTTTACAAGATAATCGATGCATCTTCTTGACATAGTTGTGTAACAAGAAGAGGTTGAGAGGATATAATATTCTCAACTCCAGCTAAAAGAGTCTCTCCCAAGACTTTCATATCATCTTTAGTTACAAAATATTTTTGATCAAGTAAGGGAGAAGGATGAGGTACAGGTTCTGGTTGCAATCTTGGTTGAGGTTTAGGTTGGGGCTCTGGTTCTGGTTCAGGTTCTCGGTGAGATACTGAATTCAGTTGAAATATAGATGAGCGATCCATTCTAGTTTTAGTCACTTGTTGTGACTCATTCACATCATAAATTATTTGGAAAAATATCAAGTGTACAAAGAGTGTCACTCATCACCAGGTTCATATTCAGATTCAGATTCATCAAACTCAGCTGGACTAGTCTCAAGATTTTGAGGTTCCTACTCCTCAAATTGTGCTTCCATTTCAGATACTATAGGCTCAGCAACAAGATCAAGATCCATAGGATCATTTATGGTCTCTTCAACCATTTCTTTCCTTTCCAACTGGAAGGAAATTTATATCCTCTCTTCAGCGGAGGGAATTATCTCAGGAACCGACTATTCCACGGGTAGTGCTTCCAGATTAGCTTGCTTTTCAACAGGGAGTTCTCCTACACCAGCAGACTCTTCCATGGCTTTTTTCTCTAATTCTCTTACTACAGAATCTCTTACATCCTCAGATTGGATATCCAGATTAAAAACTTCTCTAGAAGCAGGAGATTCTTCCTTACTAAGAATAACTCAAGGATATACAGCCCTTTCCTTTTCAACAACAACTTCCTATCTATGAGGTATTTCAGAAGGAACAATAGTAGGGATACCCGTACTTTATTTTTCGATAGGAGCTGCTTCCATTGGAGGTATTTCAGCTTCATCTCTAAGTGGTACATCAGCTTCTAATTCCTATTCTTCTTCATCATCTAAGTATTCAACCACTTCATTTGGTTCCAAACTAGGATCAATAACATTCTTTGACCTTCTTGGATAATCAACAGGATTATACTTCTTATACAATTGATCATTATCCTCAACCCATTTCTTCTTCTAGGGGTTCCAGTTAATTTTCATCCTTCTGATGATAGGATTGGATAGGCAGAACTCAAAATCCTATAGCTTCTTTTCATTCATTCCAACAATTCCTTTTGAAACCAGAATGGGTAATACCATCCTTGAGTAAAACAAAGAGGTGGATATGGAAGTGACATTAATCAGCTCACATATATGGTTAATGATATACTTTCATAGATTGATCTTATGGAAATTCTTCAAAAGGTGAATCAAGAACACATCCTGATACTTTATCACAGAAAAATCTCTTTTCCTTGGAATAATCAAATTATGAATAAAAATTATAGAAGTCTAGTTTATCCATCATGCTCTACAGATATAGCCCTTTCTCTTGGTTCCATTACCAGTTAATGTTTCCAAGGAATTTTCCAGATCGAAGAAGTCAGATGATGGTGGAGGGTCTCTCTAGTAGTCATCAAAAATTCCTTCATGAGGAATCCATTGGCATGCAGCTCGTATCCTTGATGTGAATGAACATTTCTGGCCATTGATCTAACTAGTCACCATGAATCTTTCTCCAGCATCAAAATAAAACTTTACTAATTGGTAAAACTGAGATACCTACCTTAGATAAATTAGCATATCTTGTCAATAGGACCATTCAAATCATCTTTGTTCACTTATGATTTTCAGGACCAAAGACTTACTAGACATCAACCACTCATGGAAAATCTCTTTTTTAGTTACAACAGTACATTTAAAAAGGATCGGATTTAGAGGTCCTTCAAGATCTATCCTTGGAGCTATATTCTTCTTATTGGAACTACACTTCTCATGTGTAGATGAAGACGGACACTTCATCCTTGGAATCCACTGAAGGTTCGGGCGAGAGAGAAGAATAGGATCGCAGGGTAAGGTTGGTTCGAGAGAGAGAGCATGAGTGAGTTTGGGAGAGATATCAGGTGAGAGATCGAGTGAAACCTTTATGTTTTATCATGTGGGAATGTCAAACATCATAAAAACAAAAACGCGGGAAATCAAATATTGGTGAAATAAAAATTAACGCGATAATGGTTAAAAATAAATGCATAAATAATCATTACGGTGAGACCGTGAGTCGGTATTATGGTGTGAAGAAAAATAGTCATCATGGTGAGACAATGACCATTCTGTGCCATCATGGTGAGAGAGAGAGTGAACTGTTCCGTCATGGGGAGACAGTTAAGTGAGAGACCGTGAACACAATGTGTTAATGGTGAGAACGTAAGCATGAAACAGTAACTATAAAATAGTGACCATGAAACTGTAAAGTAAAATACATTAAAGTATTAAACATTAAGATCATTAAGATATATATTTAAGATAAATCATACCAAGATCATGTATGATTTTGTCTAATATCTCAGAAATTAATTGTTTAGTGAATATATCAGCATGTTGATATTCAGTACCAATAAATTCTAAAGTGATATCACAAGTTTGGTAATGATCCCTCAAAAAGTGTTGTCTTACATCAATATGTTTTGTCCAATAATGTGAAATAGGATTCTTTGAGATGTTAATAGCACTTGTGTTATCAAAATTTATTGGGACATGTCTGAATTGATATCCACAGTCTAGTAATGTGTGTTTCATCCACAAAATTTGTGCACAACAACTTCCAACAGCTATGTATTCATCTTCTGCAGAAGATAATGCAACAGAATTTTGTTTAATACTACAGCATGATACTAGTGACTTGCCTAAAAGGTGAAATGTTCTAGAGGTTATTTTCCTTGTTGAGCAATGTATTGTTTTCAAAAAATTCAAAATAAAGTTTTTTAAAGGGGGAGATTATTTTAAATAATACTCTGTCTCTTTATGATGATTTTGATGCTCACAAATACCCTTAATTATTTACTAATTATTTCGTTGAGTATTTTGCAGGAATTTATTTTATTTATTTATTTCATATAACGAGATTTCATACTTCATTTATTCCGAGATCAATTTTAGCGCGTTCTGGAATCACTGTAGCGCGAGATCAATTTTAGCGCATTCTGGAATCACTGTAGCGCGAGATCAGTTTTAGCGCGTACTGGAATCACTGTTCATACCCTAAGTTGATGAACGTAACGTATGGATGAAAAGTTTACTTTTTATGTTATTTTGAAACGTATGGTTAATGAACCTTACGTTGTTGAAAAGTATGGAAGAAGAACATTACGTTTGGAAGGAACCTTACGTTTTTGTTGTTGGACAAGTATGGAAGAGAAACCGTACGTTAGTTTTCAGTGTTGAGTTTGTTTCTCAAAAGTATGGATCATCAACCTTACTTTTATAATCAACCATACGTTCTTTGGAGAGTTGAAGCAAGACAAAGTATGGATGATCAACCCTACGTTTGAATGCTGAAGAGAAAGTATGTATGTTCAACCTTACGTTCTGAACCTTACGTTCTGAACCTTACGTTCTGAACCTTACGTTTGTGAACCTTACGTTTGTGAACCCTACGTTTGGAGCTACGTCATCAACCCTACGTTTGGCGTCGGGATATTTTTGACAGACGATATTTTCTTTTGCATTGGTCAAACAGGCGGATTATTAAGCGGATTTCAAGCCGATTCTTAAGTACGACTTTGACTGAATCAAAGACTATTTTCAACGGATTAATGATTGATTTAAACGGAGCTTTTTATGCCGATTCTTCAGGGGAGTTACAACGGCTCTGTTATTTCATTTTTTTTAATATCGCGAATCTAAAGGAGATTTTCATGGATCTATTTATGCGGAAGATTTTCTCAGATTTGAATATATATGTTCTATCTTGGAAACTTCGGATATATATATATATACACAGGAAAGTGTATGAAATATAGAGATTGATCTTTTAACGAGCAAGAAACAGAGACTGTGTGAAGGCGTTCTTTTCTGGTGATCGAGAAGAAGTGTAAAACCTTTATTACCGAAGGAAGATCTTGATAGCAGATTCACGTGTTCTACATCGACTATCTGTTGTGAATCTATTGCTGCTGAAGTTGTGAAGTTTCTTGTAATATCTATTGCAACTGGATCGACTCAGAACTATTTTGATTACAGATCTTTATTTTCTGAAAACGACGATCTATCTACTGTCAATTGCATTCTGTTGTAATTGTGAAGAACAACTGGAGAAGTGTTTTCTTTATCGAAACCCTTTTTATTTTTGAGTGATCAGCTTCTCGTTCTAAGCTGTCTGGGTTCGTGTTTGAACCAGGAAGGTTGTGTTTGCCTGAAACTTGTAAAGGTGTCAACTGCCTGTACTCAGTTGTGAACAGGTCTGTGGAAACGAGGACCAGATAGTGAAAATCGCCAAGCTCGTGGATTTGAGCGTTGGTGGAGTGGACTAGGGGCCTTCTGTTCCCCGAACCACTACACATATGTGTGTTCATGCTTTTACTTTTTCCGCTGCATATTTAATCGTGCTAAAGCATAGTGGACAGAATTTGTCTAAATTGAAGAGATTGTAATAATTTTGAAAAGACACAATTCACCCCCCTCTTGTGTGTAATCCGTAGATTTAGATCCAACAATTGGTATCAGAGGAGGAGCATCTTATTTTTAAAGTCTTATCAAGCTAGAAGTATTTAAAGATTATACATAGTGTATCATGGCTGATACGAGAGAGGGAATGTCAATGGTCAGAGCACCTTACTTTAATGGAGATAATTATGGCTGCTGGAAATCACGTATGATTATTTATCTGAAAAATCTTGGTTACAAAGTCTATTCAAAGATTCTGACTCCCTATGAAATTCCTGAAAATCCCGATACATGGAGTGCTGCTACAGAGGCTGAGTATGACATGAATTCAAAAGCTATGAATGCAATCATATGTGGTCTAGGACTGGATGAATTTAACAGAGTATCTCAATGCCCGACTGCATATGAAATGTGGCAATCAATAGTTGTTGCTTATGAAGGAACAGATAATGTAAGACAGATGAGATATGCAACTGCTAAATTAAAATTCAATACTTTCAGAATGATTGAAGGAGAGAGCATCACTCAGATGAATGGAAGATTGACAGAAATTTTCAATAATATAACAGCTCTAGGAGAACCAATCAAGCAGGATGATCAAGCGTTAAAGGTACTGAGAGTACTTCCTAATCGATGGAATGGAATCTCTGCAGCAATCAGACAATCAACTTCTGTTAAAGATTTAACTATGAGAGAGCTGATTGGTACATTGATGATGTACGAGGCTGAAATGCAAGATGAGGTAAATGAGCATAAAGTCTACATAAAAAGGGAAAATAATGCTTTGAATGTGACTTCTCAACAAAAGGATAGAAAGATGAAGAATAGAGAAGTAAGTGCTAAATCAGAAAGCTCTGATTCTTCAAATTCGGATGAAGAACTGGCTCAGCTAGCCAGAAAATTCAGAAAGTTCTACAGTAAGAAGAAAGACTTCAAGAAATCCTTTAAGAAGGATAGCAAGGAAGTGAGATGTTATGAATGCAAAAAGATGGGACATATCAGACCGGATTGCCTAAAATTGAAAGATGCAAAGAAGAAGAAATTCTTCAAAATAGATGATTATGAGAAGAAAGACAAGAAAGCTATGAAAGCTACTTGGAGTGTTTCTGAAGACTCAAGTAATTCTTCTGAATCAAGCTCAGAGAAGGAGGAAGCCAATTTAAAAGCAAATATGTGTTTCATGGCTGAAACTGATGAGGTACACTCATACTACTCCTCTGACTCAAATAATGAATCAAACTCTGAAACAAGCTTCTCAAATAAAAAACGTGCAGCTTACTGCAATATGCTTGAAGAAAGGTATGACTCATTATTTAAATAAATATAAATCTATAAAGAACATACATAAAGCTATTTCAGATGAGATAAATACTTTGCTAAAACAACATAAGGAATTAATTGACAAATACAACTCTGCTGACTCAAATAAAATTAATTTTGAATCAAAAATAAAAACTATACAGGATGAAGTAGAATCTTATAAAAAGGCTGCATTAGTTTTTACAAAAGGAGAAAACGCCTTAAATGAGATACTTGGAAAAACTGTAATTAAAAAGGAAAGGTTTGGAATTGGAAGTAAAGGAGAAAAACCTAAGTTATACAAAAATTATTTGGTTCCTAGCACTAAACTGGTTATTTGTAACTTCTGTTGAACAAAAGGTCATATAGCTAAAAACTATTTTCTATGACAACCTCAAATATGTGGAATTAAGAAAGCTTATATTTCCAATGATCTATATGATTCAATCAATTTTAAGAAAACGAAGCAAATCTGGATACCCAGATCACTGCTTGCTAACACTCCTGGACCCAACAAAATATGGGTACCAAAGCAATTTGTTTGAATTTCTTTGCAGGTAGCAGGTCACCAAAGAAAGAAAGAAATATGGTATATGGACAATGGCTACTCAAGACACATGAGTGGAACTTCAGCTAATTTCTCTTCTCTTACTCGAAAGGAAGGAGGACTTGTCACCTTTGGTGACAATGCCAAAGGAAAGATTATTGGTATTGGAACAGTTGGAGATCCAAAGACAGTCTCAATCAACAAAGTACTTTGTGTACAAGGGTTAAAACACAATCTGAAAAGTATCTCTCAACTCTGTGATGATGGATACACTGTTGATTTTACTAACAATAGTTGTACAGTTTCTAAAGATAAACTGTTTAAGTTTAGAGCACCCAGAACTGATAATGTTTATACTTTGGATTTGTATTCCTTGTGTAAATGACATGTAAACTGCTTAACTGCTAATATAAGTGAATCCTGGATCTGGCATAGAAGACTTGGTCATTGCAATATATATGCTTTACATAAATTATCTACGAAACATCTAGTTCTTGATTTTCCTAGTCTCAAATTTGAAAATGACAGATTCTGTGATGCATGTCAGCTTGGCAAGCAACACAAATCATCATTCAAATCTGTTAATAAAGTTGCTACAACTAAACCTCTTGAACTTATCCATATGGATTTGTTTGGACCTTCAAGAGTAGAAAGTTTAGCTGGTAAATTATATGTTTATGTATTAGTTGATGATTATTCTAGATTTACTTGGATTTTCTTTTTGAAATTTAAAAGTGAAGCTTTTAGTTTATTTGAAGGTTTTTGTAAATCTATTCAAAATGAAAAAGGTTTTAATATAATCTCATTGTGAAGTGATCATGGTGGAGAATTTGAGAACCAGGAATTTAATTCCTTTTTCTCAAACTTGGGTATTAAACCACCTTCTCTGCTCCACGAACACCTCAACAGAATGGGATTGTAGAAAGAAGAAATAGAACTATTCAAGAAATGGCTAGAACTATGTTAAATGAATATAGCCTATCTATATATTTCTGGGCAGAAGCTGTTAATACAGCTTGTTATATAACGAATAGAATTTTAATAAGACCTATTTTGAAAAAGACACCCTATGAACTATGGAATAACAGAAAACCTAAAGTAAATTACTTTAATGTTTTTGGATGCAAGGTTTACATCTTGAATACCAAATATAATCTTGGTAAATTTGATCCAAAATCTGATAAAGGTATTTTCTTAGGATATTCTGCAACCTCCAAATCATATAGAGTCTATAATAAAAAGTCAAGGATTGTTGAAGAATCAGTTCATGTGAAATTTGATGAATTTGATCCTTTTGAGAAAAGGATAGAACAAATAGATGAACCTGATTCTAATGAAAACATGAGACTTGAGAATTTAAAGAATGATTTTGAAAATGATATAAAAGAAATTCAGTCCAGTTCAGAAGAACATGACACTGAAGAACCTTTGAATGTAATGCCTAGACAGTCTAGAACCTTAAAGAATCACCCTTTAGAATCTGTGATAGGTGACTTAGAGACTGGTATTCAAACTAGAAGAAACCTTGGAAACATAGTTGAATTCTCTGCTTTCCTATCCCAACAAGAACCTAAGACCATAGAAGAAGCCTTAGATGATGAGAGCTGGGTAATAGCAATGCAGGATGAATTGAACCAGTTCAAGAGAAATAAGGTTTGGGAGTTAGTTGAAAGACCGCATGATTATCCAGTAATAGGAACTAAATGGGTCTTTAGGAATAAACAGGATGATCAAGGGTTAATAACTAGAAATAAATCAAGATTAGTATCTAAAGGATATAATCAAGAAGAAGGAATAGATTATGATGAGACCTTTGCACCTATAGCCAGGTTAGAAGCCATTAGAATCCTTTTAGACTATGCATCTTATATGAATTTTAAATTATTTCAGATGGATGTTAAATCTGCCTTTTTAAATGGTTATTTAATGGAGGAAGTTTATGTTGAGAAACCTCCTGGTTTTGAAAATTCTCAAAAACCAGATTCTGTTTTCAAACTTACTAAATCTCTTTATGGCCTTAAACAAGCACCTAGTGCTCGGTATGAAAGACTAAGTTCTTTTCTTTTGAAAAATGATTTTACTGTTGGACTGGCAGATCCGACACTCTTTAAGAAAACTGTGAAAAATAATGTTTTGTTGGTTCAAATTTATGTTGATGATGTAATTTTTGGATCAACCAATAAAATTCTTTGTCATGAGTTTTCAGAATTAATGAAAAAATAATTTCAAATGAGTATGATGGGAGAATTAAATTTCTTTTTGGGTCTTCAAATATTTCAAAAAGATTTTGGAAATGTTTTAAATCAATGCAAATACATTACTGATTTACTTGAAATTTGGACTTGAAAACAGCAAGCCATTTACAACTCCTATGTGTACTAATATAAAACTTGATTTGGATGAAACTGGAAAATCAGTGGACAACAAGTTATAAAGAGGTATGATTGGTAGTTTGTTATATCTTACTGCTAGTAGACCAGATATAATGTATTCAGTATGTCTTTGTGCTCAATTTCAATCAAATCCCAAAGAATCCCATTTAACTGCTGTTAAAATAATTTTTAGATATTTAAAAGGTACTATTTATCAATCTCTGCTTTATCCAAAAACCTCTGATTTTAATTTAATTTCATATTCAGATGCTGACTTTGGAAGCTGTAGATTAGATAGGAAGAGTACTTCAGGAACATGTCACTTTTTAGGGAAGTCTTTAGTATCATGGTCTAGTAAGAAACAACACTCAGTTGCCCTGTCAACAGCCGAGGCAGAATATGTGTCTGCAGGTAGTTGCTGTGCACAGGTGTTGTGGATGAAAATCACTCATATGGACTTTGGATTAAATTTCAATAATACACCTATTTTATGTGATAATACTAGTTCAATTAATATTTCAAAAAATCCTATTAGTCATTCTAGAACTATGGACATTGATATAAGACATCACTTTTTAAGAGATCATGTGTTTAAAAAGGATATATTTTTAGAATTTGTAAATACAGAAAATCAATTAGCAGATATTTTTACTAAACCACTTCCCATGGCAAGGTTTGAATTTATTAAGGGGGAGTTAGGTTTATTTAATTTTAAATAGTTTTTTTTAAAATCTTATTCTTTTTTCGAATTCTGCTTAATTTCTGTTTCCCGCTATAAGTAATTTTATTTTTTTTTAAATAAAAGTAATGATTAGTGATTACACGGGAATCAAGGCTGTCAGAACCGTTTCACCTTCTAAACTGCTTCACCTTTTTCGGAAACCCTTTCGAAAACCTAAAACCGCACATCTGCTCCAAAACCCTTTTCTGAATCTTCAAACCCTAAACTTACAAACCTTCAGAAATCGTTTATGGAATGGCAAAGACTAAGCGTCAAGATGAAGCCGAGAGCAGTGCTGCAAAGAAACCTAAGGTAGTTAGTCGGAAAATACTGCAAGGTAAAGTCATAGATTTAGAGTGGCTGTTTGAAACTAATTTACTGTTGAAGCAAGCGTTGTCGTTTCAAAGCCTTGAGCAAGCTTTTAATAGTAAAAATTCTGAGTTTCTATATGAGGCAGAAATGAGACATTTCTTTAGAACTGTTCAGTTTAGCCTTGGAGATACAGAGGATAGTTTATTGGCTCAAATAGAGGATAAGGACTTTTCAATATCATCTGTAGAGATAAGTCAAATTCATAACTGCCCTCATGAAGGAGTTTTTCATTTCGATTTACGGAATATTGGAGATTCTGTACATAAGTATGAAGACATTATGTCTTTTCTGTTTGGAACCAGAGTGATAAAGAAGATGTTTATTAAGGATTTGGAGCCCGATCAGAAAATTTTGGTAAAATTTGTTCAGACTGGTTTAGCACCAAGAATGGCTGAGATGGAGAAAATCCTATACCCTGACATGTACATAATGTATCGTCTGATGTGTGATATAAAGTTTAATTTTCCTCGGTTTATGATAAGATATCTGAGTTACTGCTGTCAGAGTGAAGCAAGAATGACCTTTTTCCCTTATGGAAGGTTCATTTCTTTGTTTTTGTTTAAAAGAGGAATGATCAGATTGGTAGATGCTGGGGTGAAATGTCACCACAGTAATGTTTTTAATGCTGGAACTTTGTGGAAAGTAGGATACTTCTGGAGCACAATTAAAGGAAAACTCTTACCTGTTGGAGCTGAGGAAAACTCGGAGAGTACTCAGGCTCAACCGGCTAAGTCCAAGGAGGGACAAGCAGAATCAAGAGTTAGTACAGTGGCAAGGAGAATTCGTTTTGAGATGGAGGAAGTTGAGGAAGAGAGAAGTCAAGAAGGACTTCAATCTAGAAGGAAGAGGTCAATTGATGAAGAAATTATCTCTCCTGCCTTGAAATCCTCTGAACCGTTATTTTCTTATTCATTTGTGAGAGAAGCTGTTGTGGAGCAGACTGCACCGATAGAGGAACCAGCAGCTCAAACAGAAACTCAAAAAGAACCTCAATCTACTGCTGTGGCTGTTGAAAAAGTAATTCAACAAGAACAACTTATGGAGGCAGTGCCTGGTGAAGAAGTGGCCCGACCTCAAGATTTACATGAAAATATTGTTCTTGACCAATCAGTAGAAGTCAGAGAGACTACTGTTCGTGATGAACATACTTCTGAAGCTAATACAGAGGTACTTCAGGAAGATTTTTCAGTGGAAGAGTTTCAGGCTTCAAAAGATAGTTCTGTGGATCAACCTTGTCAGTACAAGGACAAAGAACAGTCAGATGCAGATTCCTTACCACTCTCCCTGCTTCATCAACCTAATTCTGGACATGAGAATCGAGCACAGGGTGCCCCTGATTCGAGAAAAGAGGAAGTTGTTGAGTTGTACAAGCGTATCTCTCAGTTATAATATGAGAATGTTAGTCCGAGAAATTCTCTAAACTTAGAGCAGTTGAAGTTTCAGAAGCTGAAAGAATGTACTGTTTCAAGACAGGAAGTAGATTTGTTTAAGACTGATATGCTGCATGCTGTTGATCAGTTAAAATCAGAGATGGTAAAGAAAGATGATTTGTCTGAGTTGAAGATTTACATGGAGAATAAATTTGAGTCTGTTGCAAACAGTGCTGTGAGTGGATTAGGCTCTTCACCTGATTTGATTCGGAAATTTCATGGAATTACTGCAGCAATGAGAAATATGAGTGACAGATTACACGATCTTCAGTGTAATAGTGCCCCTTTGTCAGTTTTTCTAGATAATCAGAGATTTTTAGTGGATCAGTTGACATCTGGAGAGCAACCGATTAGGATTCTTTTGAATCAGTTATCAGAAAAACTGGCTCTTTTTGTTGAAAAAGAAGAAAGAATGAATGAGTTTTTCAGAGTTAATTTGATTGAAGATATTCATATGACTCAAGAGAACAGAGATCTTATCATCAAGTTAGGAGATGGGATGATGAAGAGGCTCAGAGAACAGTTTACAGAGATAAGGACCGCGATTCAAAGGAGATAGACACCTTTTTCCCTGTCTTATCTATGAACCTTGATTCATCTGTATATCACAATCGTTTATATATAACAGCTTGTGAATGAAAATTCTTTTCTTACTTTTTTTTTGTTTTGTTGTTTATTGATTTATGATTGAGTTAGCCAGTATAACAAATTCACTTATTCATACACAGTTAATTATAGAATTTACTTATAGTTCAGTGCAATATTGAATGTGTTCAAATCCGTAATTTTTCATTCTTTTTGATATCACAAAAAGGGGGAGAATTTGGATAAACACAACATTTAAATTCATTTGTTTCCTATGAAGGAATTTGGATATATGGGAGAATTTGGATATATACGACATTTATCTTTTATCTATTTTTAGCTGAAAATTTATTTTTATGGGGGAGAAATTTTATTATAGTTAAATATTGTTTTAATCCTTTCAAAATTCTAAAATTTTAAAAAACTAATTTTTCAATAAAGATTGGAATTAAATTAGTTCTATTATTTTATGGGTTTTGTGATCATCAAAAAGGGGGAGATTGTTGAGCAATGTATTGTTTTCAAACAATTCAAAATAATGTTTTTTAAAGGGGGAGATTATTTTAAATAATACTCTGTCTCTTTATGATGATTTTGATGCTCACAAATACCCTTAATTATTTAATAATTGTTTCGTTGAGTATTTTGCAGGAATTTATTTTATTTATTTATTTCATATAACGAGATTTCATACTTCATTTATTCCGAGATCAATTTTAGCGCATTCTGGAATCACTGTAGCGCGAGATCAATTTTAGCGCGTTCTGGAATCACTGTAGCGCGAGATCAGTTTTAGCGCGTACTGGAATCACTGTTCATACCCTACGTTGATGAACGTAACGTATGGATGAAAAGTTTACTTTTTATGTTATTTTGAAACGTATGGTTAATGAACCTTACGTTGTTGAAAAGTATGGAAGAAGAACATTACGTTTGGAAGGAACCTTACGTTTTTGTTGTTGGACAAGTATGGAAGAGAAACCGTACGTTAGTTTTCAGTGTTGAGTTTTTTTCTCAAAAGTATGGATCATCAACCTTACTTTTATAATCAATCGTACGTTCTTTGGAGAGTTGAAGCAAGACAAAGTATGGATGATCAACCCTACGTTTGAATGCTGAAGAGAAAGTATGTATGTTCAACCTTACGTTCTGAACCTTACGTTCTGAACCATACGTTCTGAACCTTACGTTTGTGAACCTTACGTTTGTGAACCCTACGTTTGGAGCTACATCATCAACCCTACGTTTGGCATCGGGATATTTTTGACAGACGATATTTTCTTTTGCATTGGTCAAACAGGCGGATTATTAAGCGGATTTCGAGCCGATTCTTAAGTACGACTTTGACTGAATCAAAGACGATTTTCAATGGATTAATGATTGATTTAAACGGAGCTTTTTTATGCCGATTCTTCAGGTGAGTTACAACGGCTCTGTTATTTCATTTTTTTTAATATCGCGAATCTAAAGGAGATTTTCATGGATCTATTTATGCGGAAGATTTTCTCAGATTTGAATATATATGTTCTATCTTGGAAACTTCGGATATATATATATATACACAGGAAAGTGTATGAAATATAGAGATTGATATTTTAAGGAGCAAGAAACAGAGACTGTGTGAAGGCGTTCTTTTCTGGTGATCGAGAAGAAGTGTAAAACTTTTATTACCGAAGGAAGATCTTGATAGCAGATTCACGTGTTCTACATCGACTATCTGTTGTGAATCTACTGCTGCTGAAGTTGTGAAGTTTCTTGTAATATCTATTGCAACTGGATCGACTCAGAACTGTTTTGATTACAGATCTTTATTTTCTGAAGACGACGATCTATCTACTGTCAATTGAATTCTGTTGCAATTGTGAAGAACAACTGGAGAAGTGTTTTCTTTATCGAAACCCTTTTTATTTTTGAGTGATCAGCTTCTCGTTCTAAGCTGTGTGGGTTCGTGTTTGAACCAGGAAGGCTGTGTTTTCCTGAAACTTGTAAAGGTGTCAACTTCTTGTACTCAGTTGTGAACAGATCTGTGGAAACGAGGACCAGATAGTGAAAATAGCCAAGCTTGTGGATTTGAGCGTTGGTGGAGTGGACTAGGGGCCTTCTGTTCCCCGAACCACTATACATCCGTGTGTTCATGCTTTTACTTTTTCCGCTGCATATTTAATCGTGCTAAAGCATAGTGGACAGAATTTGTCTAAATTGAAGAGATTGTAATAATTTTGAAAAGACACAATTCACCCCCCCCCCCCTCTTGTGTGTCATCCGTAGATTTAGATCCAACATTTCTATCTAAAATACATCCAGTAAAATCATCATCAGAATTACTAACTAATTCATATGATTTTCCTTTGGGATAGAACAATCATAAATTGGGAGTATTCTTGAGGTATTTGAAAATTCTCTTTATATCATTTAAATGTTACTCTTTAGGTTTTTCTTGATAATGAGCACACATACACACACTAAATCTAATATCATGATGACTAGCAGTCGAGTAGAGTAGACTTCCAATCATTCCTCTATAAGTGTTTTGATCAATAAATTTACCATCCTCGTCAAGATCCAACTTATAGGTGGTACACATAGGAGTGTCACTACTTTTAGTGTTATCCATTCCAAAACATTTTAAAATATCTTTAGTATATTTACTTTGAGTTAAAATCATTCCTTATTTATTTTAAAATATTTTAAATACAAGAAAGAATTTATGTTAACCCATTAAACACAATTGAAATTGGTTTTTCATCATTTTAGAAAAATCAGTACATAAGGTAGTTTTTGAAGATCCAAAAATAATATCATCTATAGAAATTGGTATAACTAAAACATCATTAGAAATACGTTTTATAAAAAGAGTAGGATTAGATATACCTTTTGCAAAACATTTGGAAATCATAAAAGTACATAATCTATCATTCCAAGCTCTTGGAGATTATTTTAAACCATCTAACGCTTTTGATAATTTCAAAATATGATTTGGAAAATGAGGGTTTGAAAATCTAGGTGGTTGTTCAACAAAAACATCCCAAAAAATATATCCATTTAAGAATTCACTATTTACATCCATTTGATATAGTTTGAAATTTAGATGTGTAGTATATGTAAGTAAAATCCTAATGGATTTTAATCTAGCTAATACAGCAAAAGACTCCTCATAGTCAATTCCTTCTTCTTGACTATAGACATGTGCTACTAATCTAGCCTTGTTTCTAACTATATTTCCAGAATCATCTACTTTATTTCTAAACACCCATTTATTGCCTATGGTGAAATTTTCCTTAGGTCTTCTTACTAGTTTCCATACATTATTTATTTCAAACTGGTTGAGTTCTTCTTGCATGGAAGTCACCCAAAATTCATCATTAATTGCATCATCAATATTTTTAGGTTCAGGTTGTGACAAGAAGGCCTGATGATCAACCTGATTTCTAAGAGAATCTATAGTCTGTGTCCCTATATTAATATTACCAACAACAACATCTAAAGGATGATTCTTTAGAATTCTAGTTGATCTAGTAATGGTAGGACTAGAAATTTCAGGTTCATCTATAGGTTTGGGTTCATTAGGAGCAGATTCTGAAATATTTCTAGAACCGGTTGTCTTTACAGCAGGTTCATTGAATTTATCATTAAGGTTCAGAACAAATAAATCTTCTTCAAGATTTTCAAGAGTTGACTTGGGATCATGTGGATCAGTTTCATAAAATTTGATGTGAACAGATTCATCCACACATTCGGTTCTTTTATGAAAGACTCTATAAGATTTTCTATTTTAATAATACCCAAAAAAATTTCCTTCATCACTCATCGAAGAAAACTTTTCAAGATTATCCTTTGTATTAAGAATAAAAACATTGTAGCCAAAGACTCTAAAGTAACTAACTATGGGTTATCTATTGTTCCATAACTCATATGGGGTCTTCGTGAGAACAATCTTTTTCAAGGCTCTATTACTAATATAAAAAGCTATATTCACAGCCTCAGCCCAAAAATAAATAGGCAGATCATATTCATTAAGCATGGTTCTAGAAATTTCATGAAAGTTTCTATTTCTTCTTTCTACTACACCATTATGTTGAGGTGTCCAAGGGCATGAAAAGTTGTTACTATAGCCATTGTTTGAGAAATAAGATTCAATCTTTTGATTTTCAAACTCACAGCCATGATCACTTCTCATGGACTTAATCATAAGTCCACTAAGGTTTCCTATAGAAGTAAAGTATTTAATAAAGTGAGAACAAGCTTTACATTTGTTAGCTAAGAAGTATACCCATGTATGTCTAGAAAATTCATCTACCAAGACATAGACATAGTGCTTCCGATTTAAACTAGAAACACTAGAAGGTCCAAACAAGTCCATGTGAACCAACTCGAGAGTTTGAGAAGTTGAAACATCATTCTTTGATTGGAAATAGATTTTTTGTTGTTTTCCCTTTTGAAAGGGATTACACACTATGCCATTTGGAAACTCTAGTTTTGGTAAGTCTCTAACTAAGTTCATCCTAGTCAGTTTTCTAAGTGAGTGTATATTGCAGTGTCCTATTCTCCTATGCCATAACCAAGACTCTTTAGGAAAATCATTTAAATAAGTAATATTTTGTTTAGGAAAAGAATTCAGATCAACAGCATAAATATTCTCATTTCTCAAAGTAGAAAATACTAAAACAATTATTGAATAAAAAACATTACAAGAATCATTATCAAACATGACATTAAAACCATCATCACACAATTTTGGATTACTTAATAGATTATATTTAAGTCTAAAAACAAATAAATCTTTAGAAATTAAAACTGAGTTAGTGTTACCGATTTTGCAAAGGCCGAAGATCATTCCTTTAGAATTATCACCAAATGTTACATAGCCTTCATTAACATTTATTAGAATTTTAAAGCACAATTAATCTCCAGACATATGCCTTAAACATCCACTGTCCATGTACCATATCTTCTTATGGGAACACTTCAAGCAGGTTTCCTACCAAACAGATTTAGATAGGAAATGATTTTGGTTCCCAGATCTTCTTGGGTCTAGACATGTTATCAATCAATGATTTTGGTACCAAAATTTGTCTTATGGGTCTCATATAATATGAGTCAAAATATTTTTAAGGATAAACTCTATTTGGTCTATAACTATGTGAGTAATAATTTGAAGCAAATGAATTTCCCTAACTTGAACTGGCAGAATTTTGTCATGATTTGGGACTAAATTTATTTTTAGTAAACTGTCTTTTTCCAGGTTGATAGCATATTCGAGTAGAAAATTTTGTTTCCACATTATATCCTATCATTTGAGTTAGAGTGTCTTTCCCATTTGTGAATTTTTCAATGTCCATTCTATGTTGCTCATTTGACATTTTCAGTTCAGTGTTTTCCTTTAACAGTTGATCATTTTTCTCTTTTTCAACAGTAAGTTTAGTTTTAACTGTTTTAGTGAGAGAATGATGTTTCTTCAATGATTTGTATTTATCCTTATGTTCATTGCATGTCACTTCTAGTATTTTACAGTATTCAAATAATTCCACACTATTCATGTTTTTAGAATTTGAATCAGATTCAGTTACAGAAGAATTGGAATTTAATGTAGGAGTATTTAAGGTTACCTCAGATGTGTTTGTCACGAAACACATGTTGGAACGATTCTTTTCAAAATCAAACATTTCAGATTCACTTATGTTGTCTTCAGAAGCACTCCAGATAGCTTTCATAGATTTCTTGTACTTACTGTCCTTGTAATCTTATTTCTTATTGAATTTTAGCTTTTGGCAGTCTTCTTTAATGTGTCCTTTTTTTCACTAATAGAAAAAAACTTGATTACTTTTATCTGGCTTTTTCCAGCCCCTCTTCCAATTTCCTTTATTGTCATACATTCCTTTGTAATTTTCTTTTTGAAAAATTTCATCTTCCTATAAAAGTTCATAAACCCTCTGGCTATCTGAGCTATTTCAGCATCACTGTCAGAGTATGAATGTTCACTTGTTGAACTATAATTTTGTATTTGAGATTTTACTTTATCCTTTCTCTTTGAAGTAGTAGTCTTTAAAGCCATTTATTTCATTTTTGGTTCATCATCTTCATATTTATTCACCATGAGTTATTACTAATTCATCATAAGCTTACCAGTGTGTTTTTTGAAAGGTAGAGCAGCAATGTCACATGACTCTCTTATTAAAACAGATGTGCCTCTCCATTGATCTGGAAAACATCTCAGTATCCTCATAATTTGTTCCTTTGCTGGAACAACCTTTCCAAGTGAATTTATTTTATTGAATATCTCATTGAACCTGCAATACATATCAAAAATATGCTCATCAGTCATCATTTTAAAATTGTCATATTTAATAGTATATGTATTCGATCTCATTTCATTAACATTGGTTGTTCCCTCATGGGAAGCACCTAAAGTATCCCAAATTTCATAAGTAGTTTTGCAAGCATATATTCTGTTAAATTTATTATCTTCTAATTCAAAATACAAAGAATTAATATCTTTACAATTATTATTGTAAGATACTTTAGTAGGTTCATCTCAAGTTGTTCTTTCAGTTTATGGAATTTTATATTGAGATTATATAGCCGTCCAGATATCAAAACCCAAGCTTTCCAAATGAATTTTCATTTTACGTTTCCACTAGGCATAGTTTGTACCATTAAAGAAAGGTGGTTGGTTAGTAGCAACACTCTCTAGTCTATTGACCATAGCTAGATTTTAAAAGTAAAATTAAAGAGATATAATTTAGAACTAATAGAAAAATAATATCTTTAAAGACGCATCTAAAATCACGGTTGAAAAACATTGGTTATTGAAAACATATATAAATAAAAACAACCTTTGATACCAAATGTTTTTCAGATTGGATACTCAAGAGGGGGTGAATTGAGTTCCAATTAAAATTTTTGTTAAAATGTTTTCTATTAAAATCCCCCAAATTTATAAAACAAGTTAAGCTGTAGTGAATTTATATAGATTGTAAATGTTCACTTAGATTCTCAAAAATCGATTAGGTATCAGTTAATTTAACCACAAGATTAAACTATCTTTTGAAACTAATCTACTAATTTTTAATACGTGTAAACACATTCTAATTTAACAATCAATGTAACTTTAAAAAGGATCTTTATTTCAAAGTAACAGCATCGGAATCCAAAAGATATATGTTGTATACTTTAAAAATAAACTAAAAATGCACAACAGATATAACAAGAGGTTTAGTCTCAAGACGAGAATGTGTCCCCTAAAATCTATAGAAATTTGATCCACACCCTGGATCAGGGTTAACAACAGTTTATAAAACTATCCGGGCCATGTATGGACCTCTACCACAGTTCTTTAACGGGAAACAAAACAAAGACCAGTCCACACAAGGACCTCTTCTACAGTTGTCATGGGTAAGCAAGAGTTAACAGTTTTTGAGTGAGTATTTTGATATCCTCCAGTTCAATGTAGGAGACAGTGTGTGTTTAATATATACATAGTACACCATAATGTTCGAAAGTAAATAAAAAAATCACTTATAGAGAACAAATAAGTGTTTAGAAAGCTCTATTGATAAGAAATGTAGCTCTGGACTTGTTGGATTCAGCAGAAATACTTCTGAGTCCTTTTCTAGTTTTTCTGTTGAAAAACACAGTGTTGTAGTTCAACTTGTGTTCTACAAGAGTGAAGATGTTCTCTTGACTTTAGTTCCTCCAGTAGTGTAGGATTTCATGTGTTGGAACTTCATTTAGGATCGTTCAATATCTTCTTCACATTTGGGCTCAAGATTATTATTTTGGTTCAGTATAGAGCACTTCACGTGTGTTGTAGAATGTATGTCGAGGCAACTTCTACTTTTTACTGCAGTTGAGACTTATTTTTATTCCATGAGCACTGGAAATAGGAATGAATCCCTTTCTATAAGTATGAGGTATGGTTTCATGACATGCCAACAACTATAATTAAATAACATTAATTGAATTAAAAACATAAAATATGACAGTTAGCAATATATACATAATATTAAATAAAAGGTTAAGAAACAGTGTCACAGTTTGTTGTATAAACGGTGTCTTCTTCATGGTATGTACTTCACGGTGTCTGAGTCACAGTGTTCCCATCACGATGTCTGAGTCATGGTTTTTCCTTCAAGGTGTCTGAGCCATGGTTTTTCCTTCGCGGTGTCTGAGTCATGATGTGTCCTTCACGGTGTGTTCTTCACAATGTCAGGCTTACTGTCACAGTGTGTTGAGACTTATACTTCACATTGTCTGCTTCACTATGTCTCTATCTTGCACATAGTCTATCTTACTATGTCAAAAATAATGGTGTCTTGATACCTAGCCAAATATTTGTATTTAGACTTAAGCAGTAATATGAAGAATATGGATTAATCTTAACCAATAGAATGTACGAGAATTTTAAACATAAATACGAAGGTTTGATAAGATAACTGAGATTTTTAAATAATAATGAGAGTAATGAACTCTAATAATATGTTTGAATATTAATGAGAGTAATGAACAATAATAAGATTTGTGAATATTAATGAGAGTAATGAACAAAAATAAGATTTGTGAATATTAATGAGAGTAATGAACAGTAATAAAATTTGTGAATATTAATGAGAGTATTGAATAGTAATAACATTTGTGATCATTAAAACATGATTAATACATGAGGAGTCCAACAATTGAATTAAATGTGTGTAGTTGAAAAATTGTATAAATACGTTTAGGGGTCCCCTCAAATCATGAGATTTATTATTTATAGTAATTAATTTCAAGATTATAAAATGGGTTTCTTAAATGATGTTATGTAAAGTGGTGTTTAAATACAAGAGTAATGTTTTCATTTTTCATCGAATTTAATGTTTTTATATTTAAAATTAATTATTGATTTCAAAATGGATAGTACGTTTTTGTGTCTCTAGTATATAATCCATCAATGTTTTCTATTTATTCTTAATGTTTTTTTCAAAAAATAATTATTTAAAAATATTTGATTGTTGTACAACTATTTGGGTTATAATAATACAATTTTAAATTAATTTATAAATTAAAATTTATTCAATTTTCAAATAAAAATTAATTTTAGGAGTTTTCATGAATTTTAAAATCTATATATATTCATATTTTTTCTGTATGGTTTATCTAATAATAATTTTCCATCCATTATTTAATTTATCATCAAAGGTTTTATTTCCACAGAAATTATACTATAGGAATTACACTAAAAACATTCGTATAAAATACTCTTCTATAGTGATTGAATTTTTTATATAAACATTATGTATTATGGAAGAAAATTATTCTTCTACATTCAAGAAATTTTACCAAACCCCATGTTCATTAACTATGTTATTTATTTTGTGATTAATTATGATTTTTAATTCGAACAAATATATATGGATGATCAATGGGTGGTTTTCTATATCAACTTAGAATTCATTGTTCATGTGTTTAAAACTCATTATATAAAAACTTTGTAAATAGATATGACATGTTAAATATTTTTTGAAATTTTGGTGTATTAAAATAATAACATAAATATTTCTTCCCATATGGTTGTTTAGAAATAATCATATATAATTATTTGAAAATTATTGACTATGTACATGATCCCATATAGTTTTGATCACATGATAGTGTGTGGAAATGATGGCATTTATCACTGTTAAAAAGATTGTTTATGGACTTGATAACATATTTTTGTTAACATTATTGTAAATGTAAATTAAACAATATAACATTATAGGCATGGTGGTAAATTTACATGATTATGTATAGTTTTATTTCAATATTTATGAGGGACATGATTTTTTTTTCATTGTTCACAATATAATTTTTTATCTTATTCCAAATTTCAATGGAATATTCCTATGATTATGATCCCTGTATAATATTTTTATCAAATTCTCATATTCAAAGGAGTATGTTTCATTTAATTAAATTATATTTTTTATAATTACATATATGTAAATCTTATTTTCCATTGATCTTTTTATCTTGATATTTCTCCTTTTCTCATGTTTTCTGGTATAATTATGATCTATTTAATGATAATACATTGATGAGTTTTTACAACCATTAATGTTTGGGTTCGCCCAATTTTAATTAATCATTTATATTGGTTATACTTATGTGTATAACATATGATTTTTCCTTAAAAGTGTGTTGTAAGGGTTGATAATATGTAATTAACATAAGTATAATAAAATCTATTAATTATGAAACTGATTAAAGAATACATTAAATATTATATTCATGGGGCAGTATGATTATTTGGGATATGAAATTGTTTTCTTATCCAAATTATATAACATATATATTGGTTCATCTCATTTTATATTAATCAATTCTTTAATAAATGTATTATTAGCACCAGATCATGGAAGGAGTATCTAATTAAGTAGATTTTATATGTCTAAGAGATATTTTATCCTTAAAAAGAATATAGAAAGGAAATAAATCATGTAGTGAAATATGTTCAATGTTATTGAATTTACTATATAATATGTAATTTCACATACCTTTGCGGTCCATTAAATTGTCAAAATCTTGTGTTTGGGGTGTTTTGGGTGGCAATGGTAGCTCATTTTAGCAATTTTCATAATTTCTAGCTTTTTCATCGGTAGATTAGCATGAATGGGTTTGAGTCAATAGCTTGGAGTAAGTATCTTGTGTCGATATCTCACATCAGTAGTTCATGGAATCAGTAGTTTTGGGAATTGGTAGGTTTAAGCATCAGTGGGATGAGGGCGTCGGTAGGTCACAACATCGGTAGGTCAAGGAGTCAGTATGTTGAGGGCCTCAGTATATCAAGGTGTTAGAAGGTCAGGGCGGCTGTAGGTTTAGGACATCGATAGTTCAAGGAATTGGTAGGTTATCATGTTTGTAGATCAGGGTTTTGGTAGGTTGAGGCATCGGTAAGTTGAGTCGTCAGTAGGTCAGGGTGTTGATAGGTCAGGGCATCAGTGAGTCAGGGGTGTCAGTGAGTAAGGGTATTGGTGCATTAGAGTGTCAGTGAGTCAAGGCGTTGGTGAGTCATTCATAGTTGGATCACATCAGCAGATTGTTTTCAGTATCTCACTATTAGTTTCTCATCATTTTTAGCTCAGTGTTTGTGTATTTCTATCAATGACTCACCCATCTATGAGTCCTTTCTAGTTTTCCATGTATTCCCAGTATCACCTCTCTTCTATTTTATTTGATGTAAATTAAGATTAAAATATATTTTTTAGAGTATATAAAGGTTTCTGAAATGATAAATATTTAATACTTAATATCCTAACACTCTCGGGACAATGATATAGTCATGCCACATAATCTTTATTGTGATGCGACTATAATGGCCTTTGAATTGTTTCCTTCTCTAGATATAGGATCTGGATTTTTATAATGATGAGGGATTGTCTTCTCCTTTATATTAGTCAGAGGAGAATTGTTCCTCCTAGAAAATTCATGTGCCTATGATGTATCCACCCTATTTAGTTTTCCATTGAGTATCATACTCGCATGACCCCATGTTTTCGTGCGAGGAATAGTATTAGACAGACAATGTTCTAGGTAGGGATTATTTACTCTCTATTTTAATTATGAAACATTCAGGATGGTTGTACTTATGTACTCTTCTAAATACATATGAAACCAATTTAATATTTATAATAGGATTAAATAAATGGGGATGCCGAAGATGGTGATGATCCATTGCTTTTATAAGTTATCTTTGATCTATAATGTGAATTATATGGGTTATATCCATATAATAATCTGGGATGTTGGTGGTCATTAATTACACACCCATGATGATTCATACATATTTTTTATTATCTCTTATATTGAGTCTAAGCATGAAAAATGATTAATCATTAATACCCAATTAAATGAAAAATATTCTTAATGATTAAACATCATTTGTGATCACAACTATTTATCCTAGTTGAATTAAAGAAACTTTTTTGTATAAATTTTAATACAATCAAGAAATTATTTCATGGATGTGTTCTATGTGAGAATGATTGGGTTTTGTGATTTATGAGGGTAATATGGTGGTGTTATTGGTAGCATGGTTTTGGGAACAAGGGTGGGTAGAGGAGATGGTTCTATGAGATGTGTGTGGAATAAATGTGTAGCAACGTGGTTTTAGTGGTGCTTACTGTGGGATTTTTTTATGATGTGTTGTGGGAGGATTAAATTATTATTAGGTTGAGAGATTTATTTATTGTTGAATTAATGTACTTTTAGATTAGTTAGTCTACTTCTACGTGGCATTATGACTATTGGAATGAATTTTTCAATGGGACTACAATCTGGTCGTGTGTCGTTTGTGTCACTAAATGTGTTGGATAAGGATGTTATTGGTAGTTTAGAAGGTAATGATGGAATGAAATAATTTTCCTTCATAATAAATAATGATATGTTCTTTAATGAAAGGGGAGGGTTGATATTTTAGTAGTTGATGTTGGGTGGCTATACAATTAAGGGTAGCAGCATGGGTAGTTTTTCGGTGGGATGGTAGTTTGTTTTATAAACCAGTGGGTGGGCTAAGTGATTGTTACCTATATGTATAAATATTTTGTTCCTAGTGATATCTATAGTAACCCCACCCATGTTTATCACTATGTGCCGAACACCCCATTGTTATGGGGGAGGATGCCTTTTACAATATCTGGGTGGGAGGATGGATGGGTGGTTACTGACTTTACCATGACCCATATTCATGGAATATACCACCCAATAATCATCTAGAATGATTTAATATCTTGAGGTTTATTTTCAGATTTATGATATTGGTTATTTTAGAGGTGTTTTCTTTTCTAGGTTTTTTCAAGATGAATCCTAAGTGTTTTTAAGCGAGATGTGTGGTGGTTGTGGCCTAGGTGTTTGCGGGTGGGATGTTTTGTGGGGGTCCGGTGTGTGTGGGTCTGTTCTGATAGTGGGGATTGTGGAATAGAATGGTAGCATCATGACTTTCTCCATTAGTGGTGAGTAGTTAATATGTGGGGTATTTTGCGAGGAAACCAAATATCGATCTGATTATACATTACTTGACTCGCGTTATTTAGTGATCATTCTCTGGTGAGATTGGGGTGGATAGTATACCTAGTTAGATTACATTGAGTTATTATTTTCATTTCTCATTGGGTAATTAATATCCTTCTACCACAAATGTTTAGGTTAATTTGGTTTTTCTATACTGAGTATACCTTTATTCTCACCCTACCTATATAAAAATGTTTTCATGTATCTAGAGAGATTACATGGAACATGCTAGATATTACTAGATCAGACATTAGGTATGGTTGTTGTGTCACTGGTTAGTTTTATTTTTGGAAATAACTTTAGACTTTTCATTATATTTCCATCAATTTTACATTAAACATGTAGTTAGGATGGATTTTGGATTATATATATATATCTGTGTGTGTGTGTGTGTGTGTCTGTGTGTGTGACGTTTTTGGTTGATACATCTTATCTCCCAATCATGGTTACTATAAAATGGGAAACTCCTCCATTTTTTGTTAGATTTCTATACCCTTGTTCATGTTCTCCACCAAGGGGGATATTGGAGGTGGGACACTTTGGTTCATTATCTCTCCTTTATAATGAGGAAGGAAGGTGTTGAAATCATATTATCCCTTCCTTCATCATAAGAAGGTATGCAAAGACAAAAATGATTTTATAGGTGATAATTGATAGGTAGGATGGAGTTTGGAGTTATGAATAGTGGGGATTGCATGGTTTGGTATGGAAATAGAGTTAGGTGATATTAGTGCATGAAATAAGATAGGGATAACCAGCTAGTACATATTATTTTAGGGCCTCCCATGATCTGATGCAATGACTCTGAGCTTATCGAACAACCATGAGAAGCCACACAGATTACGGGGTAAAGACCCAAGTAATGTTACCTGAATAATAATGACTTGATTTATTATCTTTTTTTGAAATTTTTGTGTAATTAAAATATAAAATGCATTAAAATGAATCCAAAATAAATTCCAGACTACCCAGGCTTAGGATTTCTTTGTTTTCCTTTCAGCTATGTCTCCCAGACATCATCTGCATCTGGTACGAGTAGTGGAAGGTCAATTGGATAACAAAGTTTACCATCAGAGGGTTAATATAGTAGATGATTATAATATATGGTAGAGGACACTTCGTGCTTTCCAAAAAAATACTTTAGGGTTGTACGATGGCATCGTTTCAGACATGGTGACAGAGAGTTGGCTTGAGGAGATGGTGATCACTTTCTGATTGATCTAAGCACTAAAAGAGAATTGTTTTACCATTATAGTGTTCCATATGAGGTTATAATAATTATAGTTGTGGACACTTTATCTCAGGTAGAGTATGGAGACCGATGTTCTGTAGGTTGACTTTGAGAAAGAGTTCTTGTCAGAATTCATTTCTTCCATGATAAAGGTAGAGTAGATGTATAAGACACACTCCCTCCAGCAGGGGATTATGTTTGTGTCATAAATAGGGATCAAGTTCAAGGGCCTCTTAAATTTTTCTATATATCTCTTTCTGGTTGATGAATATTGGGAGAGGCATTTAGAAGTGGCACACCATCCTTCTATCCATTATTCAGTTACCCCCTTCACCCTACTGACATGCATAGATGTTATGAAAAAGGTTGAGATAGTAGAAAAGATGCAATCACGAGGAGGCCGACCATGAGATGAATGTTAGACAAGTTCTTCAAAGGGGAAGGTCATCAGCAGCTTGTCTCTAGAATCAAGGCCATCTAGGTTTCATCCAGCAGGGAGTCGACCACATCAGTTTTAGTTTCAACCCTACGGTCCACATCCAATTCAAACAGGCTTGGGTCTAAGTTTTTTATCTTATCTAGGAAGCAATAACCTTAATATTTAGTTCCTAGTTTGAGCTCAGTATGGTAAATTACTCTATGTTCAGCACCCCTCCATAGCTTCAGTTTCTATCATATAATTTCAATTAGAAGGGACAATATGCCCCTTCTCTATAAAGGGACGACAGTGAAAGAAGAGTCTGACCTCAATGTTCTCCTTAGTGACCTTAAATAGTGCGTGGTTGTGTAGGTGAATGATAGCTGATGGTAAGAGCAGTTGGGCGTGGGTTGTTGCACACCGTAAATGAAAAAATTCCATTAGTTACAGATATCATTGGAGGTTTGATCATTTTGTTTATTATAATTTCTTGTTCCTTGATTTATTTTGGTGATTCTCACTCCTTAATTTCACCTAATATGTCCCATTCCATAGTACTAGACATATAGAGACTTTCTGTTACACTTGTGTTGAGTACTCCAGTCAGTGGTGAGAAAATCTTGTTTGATGTTTGAGAGGGATGATGGAAGATGTTGGGGATGCATTTGTCTAGTGGATATATCATTCTACTGTAGATTTACACATATGATGTCATCCTTGGAAGACACTGTTGATTTTTTTAATTCTATTATAGAATTATTTTGGAGATGATTCATGTTATCAAATGTGGAAGGCTATTGTGTAGATTTAATTGGTGAGTGGATATATTAGGTGGGAAGCTCATGTATGGAGACTAATCATTCAATGATAGATGAATGATTATTGGGATCAATTGATGCTAAGATGCTGGAGTTTCAGAGAGTTTTTAGAGAGATTTTGGATGTTTTCCAATTGGAGGTTTTGACTATACCCACATAATGTGACATTGAGTTCGAGATAGAATTACAACACAGGTTCTAGTCTGATTTTAGTGAATCCTTATTAGATGTCTCCTTTTGAGTTGTGAGAGCTGTAAATAAAAATTGATTACCTAATGAAGAAGGTTTTAATCTTACCGAGTGTGTCACTGTGGGGGGATTTAGTTTTTTTTGTGAAGAATTTAGAGGGTGGTCTGAATCTATCCATAGACTATCAAAGATAGAATCAGGTATTAGTCAAGAACGGTTACCCTCTCTAGAGGATATATGCTCTTTTCAACAATCTAATGGGTGTGAGTTGGTTTTCCAAGATCAATATGTGGCCTGGATATCACCAGTTGAAGTTGAAGGAGGGTGACAACCCAAAGGCTGATTTTAGGTGTAGCTATCTAAACATCAAGTCTATAGTTATGTAGTTTAGTGTAATGAATACACAAGACATGATCATGGGGACATATAACACTTTATTTCATGAGTTCCAGGATCAGTAAATCATCATATTCATTGAAGACATTTTGATATAAACGACATCAGAAGAGCACCATACTGAGCATCCCAGGATTGTCCAACAGGTCCTTCGGTACCACTATCCTAACAAAAATCTATCCTAGTGAATGTTGTGGACACATGAGTTCCACTTCCTTGGGAATATTTTGTCTCAAAATGGAATAACAGTGGACCCCTTCAATGTGGAGGAAGATTTTTTTTGGTAGAACCCAAGAATTTGGTAGAGGTTTGTTGATTTCATTGTATGACATGCTACTACTAGATATTTATACTAGATTTATCCCATGTAGTTATTCCATTTAAAGAAACTAGAATGGAAAATGATTTTGAATGGATTTATATGTTACAGGCATCATTCATCTATCTAAAATGGTAGTTGGTCAATGCTCCAGTGCTCAGGCTTCTAGAGGGGGGTTTTGGTTTGAGGGGTTTTTTGAAGCTTCAAGTCTAAGATTGGGGTGTGTGCTGATGCAATAGTGTGGAGTGATATCATATGGATCAAGGTAGTAACATCCCCATAAAAATAACTATTTCATCACTAATCTGGAACTATCATCGGTCAGGTTATCACTAAATATGTGGAATCATTACATCATTGGGGAGCGCTTTTTGGTCTTCACAGATCACAAGAGTTTGAGGCATATCTTTCCCAATGAGATCTGAACTTGCGACAACAGAGGTGGACAAATTTTCTCATGTATAATGATTTTATAATCTCCTAAACATTTTTAAATGAGAATATTTTGGCTGATTTTTTGAGTATGAATTCACAGAAGGAAGTAGTTCAATAATTTACATATGCATGGAGGGTAATGGAGGAGTTGACTTCCTAGCACAAATATGCAAGAATGGATAGTAAAAGAGGCTATCTATTTTAGACAAAGGTATAATAATCTATAATGAATACTGGGGAGGAGTCTTATTTGGGAGGCTCATAAGGATATGTCATTCATGATCACATTAAACAGGGTGACACTATAGAGGGATGGTCCAATGCTGCTCAGAATAAGATGTTGTTATGTGAGAATCTATTTGATCAGGTGGAAATTCATGAGGAAGTACTCTGTGTGTTTTGTATCTCACCCCCAACTGTACTCTTAGGAGTCTCCAAGTTGTACTGTGACATGATGGAATAGTTTTGGTGGCTTGAGGTGAAGCGTGAAGTGGAATTGTTTCTGGAATAGTGCTTGGTGGTCCAACAAGTGAAGGCTGAGAACAATGTTCTTTGTGGTTTCATGGTTCCCTTATATGTCCCTGAGTGTAATTAGGATGAAATATTTATGGATTTCATCATAGTATTACCCGAAAATTATGGATTGTGTTATTCTATCTTCATAGTAGTGGATCAGATGATTAAATCTGCTTACTTCTTGGTGATTAAGTAGAAAAACATAATGGATTCCATAGAACAGAGGTATGTGGATGAAGTGGAGCAAGATCATGGAGTTCCTAGATCAATCATCTTAGATCAGGATACATGTTTTACATCATGAGTTTATATGGAATAGAAATATTATTTTCGTATGAAGTTATCCCTCAACACTACTTTCCTCCCTCAGATGAATGGAAACAGAGAAAGGACCATCCAGATGATGGAGGACATGTTTCAGGAATTTGTTTTAGTCTATATTTGGTCTTCATTGCATCATTTTACCTTGGTATAGTTCTCTTAAAATAATTTCTATCACTCTTATAGTGTAATGGTTCCATTTGAGGCCTTTTACAGGAGGCCATTTTGTTCATCCTTGTAATGGACTGAAGTTGAGGAGGCATCTATTCTTGGTCCGGGCATGATGTACAGTACAACGGAGAAGGTGAAACTTCTCTGAGATGGGATTAAAGCATCACATGACCAGAAGAACTATTATTCCAATCACAAGAGAAGGAACATGATGTTTGTGGCTAGGGACCACATATTCTCGAAGGTTTCACCTCAATGTGGGAAGTTGAGCATTGTCCGAGGGAGAAAGCATTATCCTAAGTTCATAAGAACTTTTTAGGTGTTGGGATGAGTTTTTGAGTTGGAATATCATCTAGAATTTCCACAATAGTTGGGGAGGATCAACAACATCTTTCTTGTATCCTAGTTTTATCAGTATCTTCATAATGACTCACATCTCATTGATTTGGGAGAGATGGATGTTGATGATAAAAAAACATTAATGGAGTGACTAGTGGACATCAAGGATCGTCCAATTAATATGTTGCATGGATGGACCATTCTCTTGGTTCATGTGTTGGAGGCATGGTGGCCAGAAAAAGAGTAAGTGGAAGGGAGGCACAAATAGTTTTTGAGTACCATAAGTTGTTTTGATATTATCTCATGTGTTTTTCATTTTGATGTAATACTTGAACTTTGTTTTATACGATATCAGTTTTTTCCTTATTATGTATCATATGATAATGTTCTTACATACTAGGAGGGTAGGACTTGATCCATAATCAAGATGCATTAATACAGATGCAACTAAACCCATGCTAGTGAGTCAGGGCCGCCCAAAGTGGATATTATCATTAAATGTGGGATTGAATTCATTGAATCATATGTTTGGGCAGTGTGAAGTTTAGTGCATGTGTGGTATTTCATTCAGTTTTTGGGTTGGAAAATCTATTAGTAGGTGTTCAGGGATGTTTAGGTTTCAATCTAATGAGGTAGTTTATCCTTGAGAGGTATCTTATAGGGAGGTTTTTTCGACCCCTCTTTCATCGAGGTTTGGTTTTGAATTATTGAGGAAGAAAGAATAGTTTTAGAAGTATATTATTTAATTACCCGGACCTCTGTGGTCCATTAATTTGTTAAAATCATGTTTTTGGGGTGTTTTGGGGGGCATTCGTAGCTCAATTGAACATTTTTTAAAATTTCTAGTTTTTTCATTGGTGGCTTAGATTTGCATGGTTGACATCAATATTATAGTTTTTGTAGCTTGTTTTGGTAGAAAATGTCTGGTGTTTGAAGTGTCGGTAGGTCAGAGAATTAGTAGGCTGAGGTGTCGGTACATCAAGGGAGTTGATAGGTAACGACATGAGTAGGTCAAGGCGTCAGTACATCTAGGGCCTCAGAAGGTCAATGAATTGGATGGTCAGTGAAACAGTACGTTGAGGGTGTCAATAGGTTAAGAAATAAGTTGGTTATCATGTCCATAGGTCAAGGTGTAAGTGGATAGAGGCATATTTATGTCGAGGTTCCAGTAGGTTAGGGCATCGTTAGGTCAGGGCATCGGTGAGTTAGGGTGTTAGTGAGTACAAGCATCAGTGTGACAGGGCGTTGGTTCGTCATGGTGTCGGTGAGTCGGGGAGTTAGGGACTCAAGTAGCGGTGGATCGACTTGATGGATTAGTGTCGGTATCTCTACATTTCTAGGCCATCATATGTTTCTTAGTGTCAGTGGCATGTAGTTCGTGACTCACCCATCTCAGAATCATTTCTTGTTTTTCTGTGATTTTCCAATTTCACCTTTGTCAGTTCTAATTTGACGAAAATTGGGTTTAGAACAATATTCAGAGTTTCTAAAGGTGATTCAAAGGATATAAATTATATCTTTAATTTCATAACATTCCTGGGACATTGAAATGGTCAGCCATGTAATCTTTATTGTGATCTAACATTAATGTTATGGAATTTGATTATTTCATTAGATATAGGATCCAGTTTTTTTAAATATGAGTTATTGTCTTCTCTTTCATATTAGTGTGTGGGGGATGTTTTCCTCCTAGACAAGTTGTGTTCCTATCATGTATCCCCCATATTCAGTTTTCCAAGGATTCTCCTACATGGGCGACCCCCCAATTGTTTTGAAAGGGGGTGTTTTAGACATCAGACGTTCAATGAAACGGTAGGTCAAGGGATCAGAAGTTAGAGGGATCAATAATTTTTGGTGTTGATGGGTCAGAGCGACGATAGGTTGAGGGCATAAATAGGGTGAGGTGTTAGTAGGTCAAGGCATTGTTAGTTTAAGGGAATCGGTAAGTCAAGGAATTAGAAGGTCATGTTGTTGGTAGTTAGAGTAGTTAGTAAGCGTAGGTGTCGGTATATGGAGGCCTGAGTAGGTCAGGGCATTGGTAGGTCAGTGTATCGATGAGTCGTGGAATTAGTGAGTCAGTGCGTAGATGATTCTGAGCATCATGGAGTTATGGTTTTATTGAGTTATGCATCAGTGGGTTGTGTTGGTGGATCGATGTCGGTAGCTCAATGTCAGTAGATCACCATCAATATCTCAACATTGTTGACTCACTGTCAGGGGATTTAGGTAAGTGACTCACCCATCTGTGAGTCCTTTCTAATTTTTCCCATTTTTTTTGTTTCTCCCCTCTTATATTTTATTTGTCATAAATCATGTTTAAAACTATTTTTGATAATTTATAAATACATTTAAAAGGATATTAATAAAATCATTAATATCCATACACCCATGATACCTTGAAATAGTATAAATTTTTAATCTATATCGTGATCTAACATTAATTCCCTTTGAACTGTTTCCTTCCTTTGATATAGGATATATATTTTTCTAATGATTAGGTCCCCACTTCTCTTTTCATTTGGTGCGAAGAGAAAGTTTCTTCCTAGATATTTTTTTATCCTATGTTGTATCCCCCATGTTAAGTTTTCCTTGGAGTCTCCAACTCACGCAACCCCTGTGTTTTTTAGGAAGGGGCATTATAGGTCACCTTTTGTTCTAGGTAGGGATTATATCATTTACCTTTTAAATTTGTAACATGACATGTGGGATTAGTTATGTCATCATGGAAATAAGACTGAAACTAATTTAAGAAAGATAATATGAAGGAATAAATGCGGATGTAGAATATTTTGATGATAACTTGATTTGATATGTTATCATTGATCTGTAATGTGAATTGTTTGGGTTGCATCCCTCTAAAAATCATGGTTGTTGGTGGTATTTTCTTTCACACCCATGATGCATCATAATGATTGATGATTAACTCATGTAATTAATATAAAAAAGAAATATGATAAATCATTTATACCTGATTAATTGAAAAGGATGCAACCAAATCAAAACGGATTTGTAATCACCCCTATTTATCAAAGTGGAATTATAGAACCTTTCTTGGATAAATATAAATACACATAGATTGTTTTGGTGTTGATGTATGTAGTGTGTGACTTGTTGAGTTTTTTTGATTTATTATGGTTATAGGTTGATTGTTTTGGTATCAAGGTTGTGGGAATAGGGGTGGGCAGAGGAGTTAGTCATGTGAGAATGGTGTGGTATGTTTCTGTCGGGGTTGTGGTTTTAGTGGTTGTTATTGTGGGATTTGTGTATGAGGTGGTGAAAGAGGGGTGGAGAAATATATAGTTTAGAGATTTAATATTTGGGGAATTTGTGTAATTTTAGAGTAGTTGGACTTCTTCATATTGGACTTATGGCTTTTGGATAGTGTTGTGCAGTAGAATTTTCAATATGATTATTTTTTGTCTGTGTTAGCAAGGGTAGTTTTTGTGTGGGCTAGTAGTTTATTTGGAAAACATTATCTTTGGATCATTATTTGATACCTATATGTAAAAAAATTTAGTTCCTTTTGATTTATATACCCACCCCACCCATGTTGGGAACTACGTGCCAAACAACCCATTAATATGGGCGATGTTATCTTTCCCAATATCTCTATGGGAGGATGGATGGATGGTTTCTAACATTACCCTACTCCCTCATTTAGGAATTTAATACCCACTAATATTCATGGGTATATAATAGCTTCAGGTTCATTTCTATATATATGGTATTGGTTATGCGAGAGGTGTTTGGATTCCTTGGTGTCTTTGGGATGAGGCCGAGGTGTTTTCAAGTGAGCCGTGATGTGGCTGTGGTTCAAGTGTTTGCGAGTGGGATGTGGTGTGGGGATTAGGTGTTTGAAATAATGTTGTGATAGTGGGACTTGAATAAGAGTGTGGTTGTGTCGGGACATTCGGCATTATGGATGAGTTAACCAGAGGGAAGTGGTGCAGGGTACCCAAATATCAATGTGCTTATACTTTACATTACCTTATTTGTGTTATTATGTTAGTGTTTCTTAGTATAGTTTAAGGTTCATTGTATACCTTGTTAGTTACTATTGAGTTTTCATTTTTTTCTCATGAGGTAATTAGTATTCTTCTTCGACTTATACACAAGTGTATTTGGTTTTTCCCAACTTACAATACTTGTAAAGTTACAATAAAAATGAAATTTTTTAATTGTCTTGGCAGATTACATAGACCGTGTTGGACCTTAGTAGATCAGATGTTAGGGAAAATTTCTGTGTCATTACTTAGTTTTATTTTCTTACATACTTTGGTAAATTCCTTGTATTTCCAGCAAATTTACATTAAACATACATGCCAAATAAATATTGTTATATATATATATATATTTATTAATTTATTTATTTGTGTGTGTTTGTGTTTTGGAGTTTTTTGTGGTTGATACATCTTATATTTTGATCATGGTTACTATAAAAGTATAATTCCTCCCATTTTTTGGTGTGATTTCTATTTCCTTGGTGTTGGTCACCATATTGGGGCCTATTGGAAGAGGTACTCTAAGGTCAATATATCTTCTTCATCTTGAGTAAGGAAGGTCTCTACATATTTATATCCCTTACATCATCTTGGAGATGGTGGTTCATGACATAACCCCTCTTTCGGAGTGTTTTGAAAATCCTATATAGTTATATTAATATATTAAAGCCGATAGTGTATATCATGATATTATGAAAAAATATAATTTGAAATTTACATGATAATAGTTTATTAATATATTAACCATAAATGTTAAAATATATTATTTATTATTTATTCTAGATTAAAATTAAATCATAGTTGTCATACCACTTAAGAAATTTCATTTCTATATTCGTCATCATCAATTAAACAAGTTGAAAAATGTAATGGTATTAATTATTTGAAATGAATTAATTTAAAATTTTTAATAAAACCTATCATTAATAAGGTGTAATTGGTAAAAATTATAATAGTAGTTGAATTAACTTTAGTATACTCGAAAATCAATATAATATATCCATCCATCTTCGTGAATGATATTATAGTTGTTTACCTTGGAAATTCATAACTGATTATGGAACCCCTATTAAACAAGTACTATAGTTTTTTATATTATCCCAAAAATTACTTCATATAGATTTTGTTGGAATATATTGATATTTTTAATTATATTATTGATAAATTGATTTGTGAAATTTAACTAATTATATAATTTTTACCATTATAATTTCTCATGGAATAAAATAATATATCATTATAGAATTGAAATTTCATATATATATATATTCAATTTAATCTAATAATTTTCTGTTATCTTTTTTAACTTGAAAAAAAAATTCTGATGAGATTGAAAAATATAATTTATATAAAAATCTATAAAAAATACCAACAATAAATATTTGATTTCTTATAATAATTCCAAATTCTAATATTATTATATCAATAGTAAATTCTATAATTATAAATTTGATACCAATCGATCCTATGAGTTCTATCAATGAATATTATTCATATAAAAATTAGGTTTTATTCATTAAAATATTATGTTAAATTTGTAGAATCTTATAAATATATCATTGTTCAAATCATATTTTCAGACTGGGAATTTAATAAAATCACATTACGTAAATACTTAAGAGATAATTTAATTGGTAAATAAAAAATTTAATTGTCGGTTTTATCACCGATAAAGTGTAAAGGATTTGAGTTTCATAGATGGAATCGTTGATCTATTAAAATCTGTATACTAATAAAGATTCCCATAGTGCATCTGACATAAATTCTTTAATAGGGATCTGTTGAACACATATAATTTTATAGAGTAGAATGTGTATTAATATCTTGATATTTATGTTGGAAGACAATGAGTTTTAAAATCAAATTATTTTTGTAATTCATAGTGTATCACTGGAAGAGTGAGATGGGATTTATAGACTAAACATGAATGTGGGTTGATGATTTGGTATTCGAGGGTGGAACAAAGCTAACAATTTGAGGGTGATGATTAGAGAAGTTTGATAGGTGAAATTAACTTCCTAAAAAAACATATAGAGGTTTCTAATTTCATTTTCAGGTACCTTGTAAATAACTATTTCATTATAGGCAGTTAATTGTTGATAGAAATTTATATAATTTTTTAATGGAAGGGTCTTTCATTGTATTGTATTTTGAACATAGATGAAACCTATTTGAACAACAACAATAGTTTATTCTATCCATTATTAAAATAATAATTAGTGAATAAGGTTATTATAAAGAGATACCATATGTAGATGGATCCCTCTATATATTGACTGGGCAATGACAATAGTACTTTTTCATAGAAGAATCCATTGGCTAGCACATGTGTCTTCATCAAGTGGTCTGTAGTTACCATCTAGCAGGTGGACCCCTCCCATTGAGATATACTAGTGTGATGGTAAGAACATTAGTTATATCTTTTTGAAAATATTGACACTACGTAACTATCATGGTTAATATCGCTATATAAACTTTTGATCATTCAGTTATCTCAGATCTCCTCTTTTCCTACCTTCGTGAGATTCCCTTGATCTATACTAGTTCATTATGAGAATAAATGGACAATGTTTATCATTGTGTCATTCATTATCAATGATTAACCTTATTATTTCATGAAATTAACAATTTAATTATGTCTCTTTTATCACAAAATTCAACCCATTCTTGTTCATAATAAAAATCTATTTATTCAAATAGTGATATCTATTAAAATATTTCATGATTATACCATAATATCATGATGGAATTTAACAACATCAATGGGTATTTATAAAAAACCTTATAGATGATGTTCTATGGTGATTAGAAATGTTTTTACAGGGAGTACTACTAATGGTATGACCATTGGGGTTTCTTCTAGGTGATTAGTAATATTTGAGTGATATTGAACATTGATTCATGAAACATAAATTCTTATCTTATAATAATTAGGATCCGAAGAGTGTTTGGGGGTAGAAAAACACTAATTGATGATGTTGTCTCAATGGTTCATCAAATTGATGAATAATGTTTTATGTTACAATATTATTTTATTAAACTAGAAAATGTTTTTGTTCCCATGAATTATGTATTAACTCCAAATTATGTTGAAATTGTGTTATAGGCATTCAATGGTTGGTTGGTCAATGTTTCATCAAGGTAGTAATCCCCATTAAGACATTTGACTATAATTCATTTCTTATTTTGTCATAACCAATATTATAATAATTTTATTAATGATAAATTGATTATATTATTATAATTGTAATACAATAGTATTATTTTAGAACTCATGGTTATCTATGGTGGCTGGAATGACATATATGACATGAAAAAAGAGGTTGGTATTGCTTGAATGATATTGAATCTAAGACGAGGTAGGTTCTAACCTGTACTATAACATATGGTTTTGTAAATATTTTATTAGAATGTGATATGAGGTTCCCCCAAAAATGAATAAAAACTATTAATTCATAAATGTGTTATGAATGAAATTTAAATGGTAATTTGATAATAATCTATACACCATAACTAAAAAAGGAACCATGAATAATATGACTAATCAATGTTCCATATTACAAGATGGAACCCAATAAATTGGTTTTATTTCATCTATTAATGATCAAGGATTTATAACTAATTGATGAAAAAGATAACAAAGAACCCTATTTGATTTTATGTAGTGTTATATGAGACATTATGTTCAGATACCCATAATTAATGTTTGGTTACATGTGTTTTTATGAGTATCTCAAGAGATCGTGTTTGTTTCAGGATCATGTGTGATATTGTGTTTACCATGTGGGACCCATGATTGATAATAATCACTTGTGTCTGCATGTGAATCCTATGAGCTACATGTATGATATTGATAACATGGGTGTGTATAGATTTCGATACATATTACTGATATTCTTTTTGATATTCTATGTTTTTCATTTATTTTACATTTATTTTATAGAATAATATTTTATAACATTTAGATTTCCTCTGATGATATAAAATTTTTTAGTACAAAAATGGTAACTACTTCCCAATGAAGCATTAAAATTTAAAATATTGTTTGAAATTATTTTTTGACTCTAAATGATAGAAAATTATTTCCAAAGATGGATCTTACATCTCATGAGGGGAATGATTTGTTATCTATTTCCTAAAATATGGGAACAACTTCCCAAATTTTGATTGTGTTTCCTGAGATGGGGATATTTTCCTATTAATTCTCTATGAGAAATTAAAAACTATCCATATGTTGATCATAATTATAGAGAGTATGATGCTAATAAATTCATTCTCTAGTTGATGTGAAAAAACTGGACTATGAGGGTCTATGATTCCAGATAGCGGTAATTCTTATATGAATGAATGACATTTTTCTGATTTTATCATGGAATGTTTCCCATTAAAGGTTGTGTGTGGCATTAATCATAAATAATATTTGTTTAATTGTTCATTATTTGTGTACACGAACTATATATAAATGAAAAATGAGTAACATGGCTTGATTTATTTCACATAATATTAAAAATGAAATAAATTCCTATATAGAAATGAAGTAGGTATGTTCTGGGTTTTTGGAACCCTAGTAATTGAAAAAATGAGTGATTTGTTGTTTACTATTACATTAAATCTCATTTATGAATATTTATTCTTCTTGGAAAATATTTTTTTCACATTCAAATTTTATAAAATGAGTCTAAAATTATTATAGGATACATTTATCCACAATGTATTAGACAACATTGGGGGTTCCATATTCAGTTATACTCACAATCTAATCCTGAATCCACTACACATTTCCACCTAAGAGGTCCCATATATTATTAGGTATAGTTTTGGATTAATAAAATTTAAGATTCTTTAGATGAATTTCTCAATATGATTATGGAGTCTAAAAAAAGGTGAGGCTTGGAATTTGGATAAAAAAATTCAGAAATTTTTTTCTATCTTGATTATGTGATCATCTCAGTGGGTGATCAACGTCCATTATTAATATATGATATTTCATTTCTTTTCGTTTTTAAATTAATTAATTAAAAATGATATGTTATTTTTTTCAATGTACATTTATTTTATAGTTTTTTATGATTGGCTATATAATAGTTACTATGATCTCTTATTGAGGATATAGACTTAATATGATACACTTTCGACACTCACTATTAGTTGACATTACTTTGCATAAATCGAGATGACCTTTAGATCATGGGGGACTCCAGTTCATACATGGTGATTCAAGATTATGTGTCCCAATATTGTATCTAAAGGAGTATTGTTTTTATAATGTGTGGAGTTTTTGTATATGTGACATATGATTGTTTCAAATATTTTGATGACACACGGTCATGTGCATCCTAACACTATTCTTGATGGAAGGTCATGTTATAATGGAATGGTATTGATGTTATTTTTTTAGGAATTTTTTGTTATAAAATTTAACATAGTGTGACATATATCATTTCTGTGGGTATTAAATCCATAGGAATTTCAATATTTTCCCTATAAATAATAGGTGTTAATGCATCAATATTAGTACACAAGGATCACATGAAATATATGCTACTTGGTATTATTTTTATTGATGATGGAGTACTCTCCTGCTTTTTTGTCATCAAAATTTACTATGTCAAATAATAGAAGATATTTATGACATATTATCTGTAAAATACAATATGTATATCAACATATGATATTAGATCATGTGAGAGAATCATGTGGTTCACTGGGGTGATGTAAATGATGAGGATGATGATTGAGAAGACGATATATTATTTCTGTGAATGACTATTGTAAAAAACTATGATATGTAATTTTCATGAAGCAAATACCCCTATAAAGGATCTTATATGATTATCCACCATACATGATGGGTTATATTCAATGGCCTACAATAGAATATGTACAGTTGACCATATATAACTACGATTCATTCTATTTAACTAATCATGGAATATTTTGAATTTTTATGGGGAGTATAATTGTGAAAATGTAATGAATGTCTATAGATATGTGAATATATTATTTTTTCAAGATGGTAACCTTGGTGATATCATGTTCATATAATTTATAAAACTATTTTTTCCTTGTAAATGTTCGTCATGGTAATAGAGTGTCAGTCACTCATACAACATGTGAGTATGCCAAGTGACAGTGTATTTTTTTGAATAGATTGGAAAAGTCCAATAATGTGGGATGTATTACGTTGAATAAAATTCCATGAACATGTGAATAAAAAATGTAATCCAAAAATGGTAATCTAGATTTCTATATTTCAGCATTATATTATATATCTTTTTGAATGTTATAACTCATGTACCAGGATTGGATTAAAAAGAGGGATCATTAAGGAACCTACACCCATTCATTTCTGAGTGTTCCTCTAAAGGCCCAATGAGAGAATGATATTATAAATGTGTTTCTGGATCAAAAATCGAGTAGTTGTTTAACATGTTGTAAAAATAGGTATGGATGATTTTATAAATGTAAAAAAATGAATGTTTTACATGCATAGTTGTGTGGAGATATATAATTTTTGGGTGTGGATAGCTAAGTGTTATGTTTGTATGGCTTGGGAGATCATGAATCATGTCGAATCACCAAATGTTGTGACAAATGTAGTGACTTCATTTAAGAATAAGAATCCATAATGAGTGATATTTGATGATATTTTAACTTGAAATGTTTTTTTAATTGTTTTAGATGGGGTGTAGAGCGGATCAATTGGAATTTTCTTGTTCTATTGATGATCCTATAAGTTCAAGAGGTGTAATTTCACATATGATTTAAATATAAATCTGACCGTGGAGTGAAAATCCAGCTTGATCAACATGAAATTTTTTGTTTTAGTGACCTTGAGGATGATATTTGTGGATAAGCATCCATTTCGGTACATAACTTAGTAATGTTTTAATTTACCTTCATTTGGTAAACTACGGTTCATTTTTGAAGAGGTGTAATTGATTGGAGTGGAAAATTACTTATGGGATGGGACCTGTTTGTGTCAGATGCTATAAAACATGAATATGATTCAAAAGGAAATTACATTCACGGGGGATTGACTATTTAACATACTAATTTTTTTTTATAAATCCAATTTTGTCCAATTCTTTGTGAATTTTTCAGAAATCATGTGTTGATAGATGTCACACATAGTCATCATCTTCAACAATGAACTAAATATAAATCAGATTGACTAGTGTGTGTAATAAATGGAAAATACAAGAATACTATTATGGTTGGGACTATATATTTTCTCACAAATGAATAAGACTATTTTTAAAGGAATCATGGACCTAAATAAGATCAACCATTAATTTTTTATGACCCTATTAGAGCCATGTGTAGTCAAACAAATAGAAATGAACTCTATAATGAATTCATTATGCATTATTGGTTTCAAATTTAGTTCTATATAGAGTTTATTTTTGCTAAATGGACTCCAAGTGTCACAAATCATCCTAGTTGGGGCCATACTAAAACTCCCCAAGTGTGTCCCCAATATTACAAGGGATAATGACCAGATCCGGGTAAGCATATCACTAACATGGGAAGCCTCAGGCTAAGTACATGATCACATGCACAAATCTGGAAAACTATTATAATTATGAAATGTAAAACAAATGATAAACCATGAATTCATAACTCTAAATACCAAAACAAGAGTATGCCAATATGAAATGAAAATTAAACATTTCCAAATAAAATATAATAGAAAATAGAGGGAAAACATGTCAATCCTAAATGTAATTATGGGGATGGATGTTGAGAAACAATAGGGAAATACCACAATCTGTCACAGTCACTATGAACATCCCGGTCCAGGTCCCTCTAAACCACTGTCAAAATGTAGATCGTCCGCCAATGACATGACATGTGTTGGAAAAATCTACAATGGTATGAGTATAAGAATAACCAGCAGGACACCCTCACACAAAAAATAATATAACACATGAATATATGTTGTACATTAATAGGTATTTGTATACATCACACATAATAATATTATTTTCATATACTCAATAATGAAACAAAGTATCAAGGTAAAACAACTACCGTAATTGAAACCAAAGATTCCTGCTCGAATGTTTCATATTGAACTCATATTGTAGAATACACTCGATAAGTCATATAATGTTTATGATTCCTATCTAATAGGTATTTCTCATCAAGTATCACCAATGGAAGGATATAATGAATGTATGAAGATATGTGATATTTCAATGGGGATCACACAAATTTCCATGGGGTTTTCAAATATCTCAATCTGGATTAACTTACTACGTCAAGGATCAGTTACCACATAGTTGTTTTCACAATGATAACAACAACAAATAATAGGGAAAGATGATGAAAGAGTATATCACAGAATACCTCACAAAAAGAATTCTGAAAAATCTATTTGAGATGTTATGCTGATGAGATAATATGAAAACCATGGTATTTATTACTCATTAATTAACAATTTATTACATAAAAGAACACATTAAGCAACCTAGAAGATCGGTTTGTATAGTGACACTGAAAATTAGGTTAATAGAATAACATCTTGAATATGGGACACAAAAACATTATTGGAAAAATACTATTCATTTTTCTAAAATAATATTTTTTTACAAACTATATAGGATAACTTGATGACATACATAAGAAATTGTTGAGCTATAAATCGCAATTAGAAAATAAATATGCAAAGAGGTAATACATTTTAGTCAATAGACATTTCAATTGTCAGAAAAAGGTAGTATAATCATAAACACTAAAAATAAGACATGTTGTATCACGAAAATATAAAAGGAAACCTCGAAAAATGTGAAAACAACATAAAACACTGAATCATTAAAATAGGTCAAGCATAACATCAAATACATCATTGTGAGAAAACTGCCATAAATTAATCACATTCAAATACTTTTCAAACATGATGACTCGGGAGATTAAAAATTACCCAATTCATTGCGAAACATTATAATTCTGAACATACCTATAAAATTCATATCATTCTCATGCTTATTTGTTCCATATCGATCATTCAATATGGATTCATTAATAATCATATTATACTCCATAGTTATGGAGGGTAGAATAATGACATTTATGTCACCAATAAAATATATTAAACTTCATAAATGTTAACTCCCATTATAGTAAATATATATGGAATTTACTATATAATTGTTTTAGTAGGGAAAATCACTATAAACATTCGGCAGCACAACGACGTCACAATGAAATTCATAAAAAATGGATGATGAGATATAAAGGGATATATCACAATTTGGACATAAAATGGAAATTAATAGGGATATCTAAACAAATATACCATCATTAGAAATATGAAATATTAGTCATAAGATAATAAAGGTACAGGAATAATGAAAATAAGGTGAGGATCCCTAAAATATGTGTGCGAAAGCAAATGAAAACAAGTTAGGATCCCATCCATGGATTCCTACTTAAATGGTTCACATAGTACTCAACTAAGATAAACACACCATGAGATTGCTAATTTTGATGATTTCCTTCTTAGGGGTAGTACACATTATGTATCTCCATAATACTTATTTCATGGATTTCTAAATAGATACAATCCATAGATGAGAACTACACCGATGGGCATGTGGTATACCAAAAACTAAATGTCGCTTAACTTGTTAATTGGAGGATTGAAAAATGCATAGTTTTAGTCATGATGATACCACGCACTCCACCTTTAGCATGTAGATGATAGAAGATCTCAATTTGGGACTCATGTAAGGATTCTGACCAGTCCATCAAAGATGTTGTGATGAAGGGATCACAATCCTTAGTCTAATATGAAATTACATACTAACACTTAGGGACCGGATATATGGAATGCACTCCAATGAAAATTAAAAAACATAAAAGGGATCCAAGGAAACCATAAGGGAGTACTTTGTGTGTACTGGTGGTACATGACATGTCACATCGGTAATGGGTCCTAACCATGTAAATTCCCCATTCCCTTGTTTGTGTAAATGTACATGACATGCCCATGACAATGTAATTCTCCCATTTACAATTACATAGCTATAAATGTTTAAACATTTCCAGAATATTTCGATGTGGTATGACATGGAGTGTCCACGCCAATGTAATCTCTTCCACACCTGTGTACCCTATGAGGTACACAACAAGACAATTTGAAAGGGGTCATATTGTGTGTGAAAGAGGTGACAAAATATGTTATCCTTAACATCATACAAAAACCTTATTCAATAAGGAGATAGTCACACATGAACTGTAGATCTACATTATACACTATATTGATTTGGTTTTTTTCAGAAACTATGTTATTCATCCAGCAGATGCTCGTGCAATCTTCTTCTCTGATTTCAGCCACACAAGCTGCTCTAAAATCATTTGAACATGTTGTACACCATCACACAAATAATAAAAAGAAACTGAGTATCAAAAACATTCTGATCTACTTCCACATACATAGTTTCAAATCCTCCTAATCTTTTAGAGACCAGGTCAACGACATTGAATCGTTGTAGTGAGAAACATGTGTGAAAAGTTTGAATTATCAGTGAATGTCAAACATGAAGAAAAGCGATTTTCCAATGTCGAATGATGAAATTTGTTATAAATAAACCATAAAAACCTAGAGGAAATTACATCATATATTGTTCATGTTTTCCTCGATCCATTTCCATTAGAATGCATAATGATGATATAAACAAATAGACACAAAGAGATTCCCCCAATAAATTCCCTGAGGATAACCCATCCTGCAATATGATTGATTCATTAAATGATTTTTTTCTCATTTGATAGATTTTATTCATTAAATTTGATAACATGGAAAGAGTAGAAAAAAATTTATACCTTGATTTAGGATTGATCACTAATGAATAGTTAATCTGAATCGTTTTAATTTGGGATATCCTTCTATTTAATTTCTAAATTATCGTTAAACAAGAGTCCGACTATTGTTTTCTTGAGATAGATCATCCAAATCTCTATAAAATTGTTCTGAAATGACACATGGGCTTTGAGGATAACCCTATAATTACACCATAACAATAAACAATAATATGTAATTTGGTCATTATGTCAATGAACAAATAAATTAAATAACTTATTTTATTTTCTTCTTTCAATATCCTGAGATCACTTTTTCACAAACACCACTTGATGAAAATGGTTATGAGAAGCCTAAGGTAAAACCCATGTAATTAACGTAATGGAAACCAAATTTTTCTTATCTAGAACCCATTTTTTATTTTATTCCACTTTTTTTTAGAAAAAGTCACATGTGTGTAATTTAATATATATAATATAATTCAAACATTTATTCTAGCTATAGTGTTCCTCAAAAGTACATGACTTCTCAACTCATCTTCCTTAAAATATTCTATAAAATATCCAATATTAATACATGTAATATCTGAGTTACTTGTGATATAACAATGTAAAATTCAATCAGTGTTGGTTCATGTTTTAGTATTGTTTCAGAACCTTTTAATAAATCCTCTAGATATTAATCATAGTGATTCGTGGATTCATGGAGTGTTAGTATTTTATGATGTAAACCATTGTTGGTATAAACTATTATTTCCTCATGAATCCAAATGTAGTGGGTTATAAACTAATAAGGCCTGCCCTATCCAACATTTTAGAGATGTTTATAAATTGGATGGAGCCATTATAAAATAATAAAATTGTTTATGTTTCATTTGTAGGTAAATACTTGTTATATTAGCATAGAACAATTAAGCTATTTTTTATCAATATTTTACTCTATTTTTCAGTAGATATAGCAAGATGTCACTAAACCACACAATGTTTATAATTTTAGTTTCATATTTTTTATTTTTATTTCAATTCATATGGTGGGGATCAACATGATGTTTTGAGAGGTATTTGTTTAAGAAAATATGATGGGTTGATTTGAATGATTTGTATGGTTTTGAATTCTATTGGGGAAGATAATGTTATTTTGGATCAACATCTAGATTTCATTACATTTTTTGACATGAATATAATGTTTAATGATATATAATTATTGTGTGACTGGGTTATATGTTGGTATTTAAGAATAGAATATGGAGAAATCCTTGAGTATGATGAATGAGGCAGCTCGAGATGGATGATTCTCATAATAAAACAACTTCTCATGGAAAATAAGTGATATAGTCGGTGGAATACAATGACATAAATCAACATGTGTTATTTATTTTTGGGGAAATTTTTTATTTTCCCAAGTGAATTTATTTTTTATTTAACAGAGTGACAAATGTTGATTCTACCTATATAAAGATATTGAAGTGGTGTTTCTAGGATTTAAATAATGCTTTGTTGGTGACTCTAGGTATTTATGATCATGTGGGATGATTGGATCATCCAACGCCACTATATTAGCTACCAGAATGATGGTGGAGTGAGTAGTATCCTTCTAGATGGGTAGTGTGAAGGGAATTTAATTTGTGAGGGACTTTTGGTCTTCTTAGAATCATTACCCATCTAGAATAATTTGTATTTCTTGAATTTTTTATACACATTCATCCAAGATCTCATCCTATCCTCTCCGAACGAGAATCAAATGATCAATGGTGGATCTAGGTGAAGCCATTTGGTTAATTGGAGTATATTTTTTATTCATCATCAATCATGGACCACATTTTCCTCACAAGGTGTTAGATCATTGAAAATTTCATATAAGATGATTCAATTTATTATGTCTTGGAATTATCTATTCCTTTATGACCAAAAAAAATTTAAATATCTACCAACGTTTTCACCATAGTAGTAAATTGATTCATTTGATGATCTTGATTATATAATTGAATAAAAATTCCACCATATTTTAGAGTAATTGACTTAAAACCATGGGTATTTGGAATGTCAGGACAATATCATGTTATCTGAAAAATGAATTAATTTCATTTATGGGTTTTTTTAAATGTACATCTTTGGGTGTTTTTCTATTTTATTATTATTATTTTAGTTTGATAAAATATTAAATCAATGAATTAATATTATGATTTTTCATGTTATTTATTTTGACTGTTTCATGATTTTTTAAACACAAATTTTTGATGTTTCAGCTAAGGTACGTCCCATGGTGGAATTTCAATAGAATTTCCAATTTAATTAAATTAAATATTAATTTTAAATATTTTTATGCATTATGTATTTTTTTCTCGAATGGTTTCAGAATAATGTTATATACCATCCATGGTTTGATTGTCATGGATTTTTCTAGTTGGGGATACCCTATAATTCCTTTAGTAATTATTCCATAAATAAAGGTCATAATTTTTATTATAATAAATTTAATAATTATAAAATTATTATATGAAATTTTATTAATATGATATGTCATGATTTAGGTCATCTTAGTTATTTATGGAGTTTAAATGGACATGGAATTATAAAAAAAGATTTTTTTTTCATGAAAAGAAGATAATCCCAATCTTAGGTAGGACCTCATGTGTACAGTAACCTATGGTATTGTGTAATGTTTATTTGATTTTGATGTCTGGATAACAAAATTTCATCAATGAACCATCATTCCTATATTTTTTTATGAATAATATTTAATGTTTTATTAGTCAATTAACGAAATGTGTTAAAAAATTAATGGTTTCATTCCCAATATAAATCAAAATGTAAACTATTCCATGATAAACCCTTATTAAATTGATTTATATGGGAAATTAATTTTAAATTCTTGATCAATATTGAGTTATATAGATTACATCAACCCCCTTGGTGAGTGGTAGTGTTTATGGGGACATAGTTCCCTTTAGATACATGTTTGATATTTGATTTTATATGTGTGTGAGTAGGCAATGATGTAATATTTTATTCCCCATTACATGTTTGTGGATATAGAAAATTTGACAAATGTTTTATATTGATCACATTTTTGTGAGTGTGTTTCTCTTGGGGACCATGATTATTAGTAAACACATTGGTTGTTTGAGTGGATCCTGATACCTATGGTTTATTTTGGTGTTTAATAAGACTTGTTTTAAATAACATTTCATTTATTTTTTTATTGATTCACATCTTGTTGAATAAAAATTGGTTTGTAGGATATATTGTTTTTAAATATGGGAATTAATTATGAATGGTGATTTGTAATTCTCATGAGGGGAATGATTTAATCATTTTTCATTGAATGTTTGGAATTACTTCCCAATAATAGAAAACAATTCCTGGAGAGAGTTTTATATTTTCATTATGTGAATGAAAAGAACTACTTCTCATATAGTGATCATATTTATAAAGTGGGGGATGTTTTATTACATTTATATGAATAATGTGAACTGAAACTGAAGGGGATATCGTTTTTCCTAAGAGGAAGATGTATTATTGAAGATTATATGAATGAATGGGACTACATCCTTGAGAGGGATCATGCATCATAGAAGGGATGAAGATCAGATAATTCTATGAAATTATTCTTAGTAATGAGTATATAGTTTTTCCATTAAATAAATGGTGAGGAGTGGATAATAAATATGGTTTATAGACTTGTCCTTAATTAAGGAACATTAATTTTATACAAAGGAAAACATGGTCACATTTTATGATGTTTTTCATGTTATGCAACCAATGAAATTCCTTTTAACCTTGATCTAATGTAGGTTTGTCCAGGATTAATGCATTATTATTCAATATTATACTAAAAAACCTATTGTTAATTGTTGATTTATGATTCATCTGTGGTTATTTGATATGTTTTTTAGTTTTTATATTGTGTGTTTAATATCTGTTGAGGTTATCACAAGCACATACACTAAATTTTGGTCAGGAACTAATTAAATGCTAGTTTCAATGGAATTTTTACTCTGTAAGATCCCTTTTTTCATGGATCCCTTGTGATTAACAAAAGCTCCCAAGACCTCCTTAAGATTTACCACCATCATTTCTAGAATGTTTGGAGCATCATTATTTTTAGATAAATTCTCTAGTTTGGGGCATAAAATGGTGATTGAATCCATATATAAGGATACATTTTGGAGTTCATTCATCGTCAGATTCAAGGATGGTGGTCTACAATTTAAATCACAATATAGTTGAATTTATTTTGCATGTTTGGTTGCATTCATTGTTTTCTCATATTGTGATTCTGAATCCACTAGTTTGATTTGGTAAATTGGTCGTCAAAATGATGAATTCAAACCCTGAGGATCTATATGGGATGAATTGAGGATAATTTTACTGGTTAGGTCTAGCCATGGAATGTGTCGTCATTACCAAACCTATAAATTGGTATGGATAATGGTAGAGTTAGAATGTGATAATATAGATCCCAAGAAGAAAATATTATTATGGTTTGTTGAGTTGAACATGGAATATGGATATTTGTGATTATGGTTGATACTGGTATAATTTGTTGTTTGGAATAGCATTAAAATGGGTTAATTGTGTGAATTATGATTGTGTCTAATGGTCATGAATTATTTTAGATATTCCTAAGATGGTTAGTGCATTAAAAATAGATAACTCGTTATATAGTTAATGAATTGGGTGTTCATAAATATATAAAATGTGATCTCATAATGTAATTAATAAATATGTAAAATTGGTTTATATAATTGTAATTATTGAACATGACTAATGCGTTATGCAATCATAATGGAAATTAGGTAAATGGGCTATATAATGTAAATCGTAAATGTTTTTTTGGGATATATCATGATATTATTTACCATGTTGATTTTTATAGATTTTTATTGTTTTTTGTATTATTTGAGTATGGTTGGACGTATGATTTGTGCTTAATGATTGGATAAATAATTATTTTCACATGGATTGGTAGTCTGGGGTATTTACATTATGTTCTATGCCCACAGGTCTAGTTTGACAAAGGTATTAAAATTGTTCCCAAAAAATAATGGGTTATGGAAGGGGATGGAGATATATTCCCCTAATGGTATTATTCGATGTTTCCACAAGGACTAAAGAATCAAGGTTAGTGAGAATTATTTTTTTCATGAATTTATCCCTTGTAAGACAGATATTTGACTTATTCCATTATGGGTTGTTCTTGAATTCCATTAACCCTTATGTCTATTAGTTAAATTCTTAATTGATGGAACACATGATGAAGATTAATTAAGTAATTACTATCTAATGATTAATGAAATATAAATAGTGGTAGAAATGGTTACAGTGTAAGATGTTAACTAATGGTACCAGAGTTTTCTTTTGGTTAACTTATCTTTTATTTATTACATTCAAGAAATATATATTTTTCGGAAAGTTTTTTAGACACCGTTGTAGGTGAACTACTGGTTTGTACTATTTCCTTTCTGAATTTGTTGTTGGTTAACTGACTAGACTTACATATTATAGGTTTAGATAAATGGAAAAGGGCTGGAGCTCGGAAGATGAGTTCGTATTGGAATATTCATGGATGAGGCTTGAGACATAGAGTGAGGATCCATTTTTTGTATAAACATATATATATTTATTTTTTGTTTTTTCACTTTAGTCACTATTAGTTTGACATGTAATATTTATTGATGGTGGTTGATTATACCCCATTTTGTTAGTGGATATTAATGCATGTTCTGGATTATTTATTATTGTTTCTATTTTAAATTATGTTATCTATGGTGGAATACTAGAGTAAAGGGGTTATAGTCTCCCCATGTTATTTTTAAAAAATATCTTCAAGTAGGAAACCAATATAATTTGGGGTGGAAATCTTGAGGTCATTTTGTGAAAAGATGATCACACATCGATTCACTATTTCAATTTCATCCTAACACCACTGTTTAAAACTGATTTAGAACCGTAAATTACAAATAAAATATCAAATTTAACATCATTTTTTATAAAATTATTTAATATTTATCTCTATAAAAAGGGATGTGTTACATGTTTGGATAATTTTCAGTGAAGGTGGAGTTAATTTGGTATCCCCATGATGATGCTCTGGAAAAAAGTGCCGAACTGCATAGGATCCAAGAACATTGGTAGACTAAACCCTTCATTTCAACTAAAAAGTGCATCCAAATGGGATGATATTTTGTGGGTTGTTTCCAAATTCAATTTGATAAATTTCATGTCAATTAACCAATGCCTAATTCAGAAATATGGTTGTCTATAACATTTGATATGTCCAACAAATCGAACCTACATGAAGTCAAAAGTGGTGTGCGGTGATCTGCCCATATCTTGAGATATATGTGTCAAAATGAATCATAAATATTTGTAGAGATCTTCAGGTGGTGGTGATACAACTTTATATTTTTTTAAAAAATCGAGATATGTCTATATGGATATCTAAAACCATGTGCCAAGGGGTTTTATAAAATCACTATTCTAAAAACCACCTTCCACGTTTCTATATACTGGAACCTTGGGCTCCTCATTTGCTTGTTCGGGTAGGAGGAAAGGATCTGATATTTCGGATACCTAATGGAGTCATATAATAATGAAAGTTCTTTTAGAGTCCCCTATCATCAAATGTGGATAATGATTGAAGGCTAAGATCCACCCGAGCCTCCACCTCCTCTCCATGAAGAGTTAAATGGTGGACAATCATTTCAAGGGTGTAACACATACATGGGAGGGAGTTATGAAAATTTTTATACTACATATTCTATGTAATTTTTGTGTTAATTATTTCAATTATGTTTATCCTATATTATCATCTTATATTAATAAATTTACTTTTTTATAATTAAGTGAAAAACCTTTTATATCAACAATGACTGGGTTGAGATTTCATGTGGGGATCTTGGGTTGTTCTTATTGTAAAACACCAGAATCCTATTTCTCTAACACATATATAAGATATTATAATCATTTTTAGCCTTTACTATATTCTTGTGTAAAAATCATTGACAACGCGATTATTTTTTCAAGGGTTGGTACATTGTGAAATGATTGAAGTGGAAAGTGGCGAATCAAGATCTTGATAACCATAAACCAAAGAATTAAACAAAACAATGTCCATCATTTCGGAAAAATGAACTATAAAAGATGTTTAGTGAACTTGAAATGATATCATTATCTCATAATTTGTATATAACTAAATTTATTTATCAACTATTAAACTCTTTAGGTTATGTTTAATTCTTAAAACAGTTTTCAAAATCTCTTCACTTTTTAGTAATTTTTATTAAAACACGTACTCTAAACCTATTAATCCTCCTTGGGAGAAAACCTATGGTATACCCAATACAAAAAATAAAACGTTATAACATAATAAATTTGATGTGTCATGACAATGTATTAGAATATTAGATTTTTTTATGGTGATCACTTTGGTTATTAGTGCGTGTTTTGGGAAATTGATTTTGAAAATTTTGTGAATATATTTATTTATCTTATACCTTTGCCTAAATTTTTGTGTTATAATTTATTTATTTTTTCAATTTAGTGAATGAAACGTTCTACTTCAATATATTTACCACCATTCGATCTTGAAATGGATTGGATCATACATTACTAACAACGAGACACAGAAGATAACCCTTCGATGGAGGACACACGAAACATCGACGCACTTCTTGATCAATTTGACTCTTCCACTAAAAGTCACATTAAAACTAAACACAACATGGAAAAAATGGATGAAAATAAATGTACATTAAAAGAACAAATCATACCTGATTATTATATCAAACCCACCTATATTCAAATATAAGTCGAGGTACCTAATTTTGATCTAAAATCAGTTATAATTCACTTTTGGACTAGATTTCATGTACTCACTAGTGAAGAACTGCATAAGAACATAAAAGAATTTCAAACTAGTTTTTCAACCATAAAATCTACTAATGTAGATGAATGAAAATTAAATATTAGGTCATTTCTATTTTAATTAGAATACAATGTTAATGATAGGTTTTTTAATATTAATTCCCCAATTTGATGTTGTGAAGACATCAACAACCTTTATCTTGAAAAACATTTCCTACCCAATCAAACCACAACTATAATGAATTATATATGAAGTATAATGAAATAAAAAGGGGGATCATTACATTAAAATTGGGAACTCTTTAAAAGGTTATGATCAAGTTATCCACACCATCATGTAAGTGATCAACATTTAATTAAATATTTTTAAGAATGTTTAATTCCTATTGATATAAATATTACTGATTTTTCTATATGTGGTGAATTAGTTGATAAAAAACTAATTTTTGAATGTACCTAGATTTAGAACATGGTGAAAAACACTCAAAAATTTGGTTCAAGAACTAGTGTACCCATTTTTGGTGTCCATGAGATGCAAGGTACTGAATTCGAGATGAAGGTGTACATGATTTTTGAAGAGGTATGAACCCTTCTTATGAAACATTCTCCTTCATGAAGGAAATACCAATCTATTCCTCTAATTAATTGTTGTATACGTTATTCTAATACTCATTATTCTGACTAATTACCCCAACTAAGACAATATTCTATGAGTTTTGGGGCAATATTTCTTGGATGCCCCTATAACCAACCCACAAGGAAAGAATATTAATATCCATCCAACCCTGTGTGGAACGAAAAATAGGCTTATAGGTATAGGTGGTATTCAAACCAACCACAACAATAATGGTACCAACAGGGATAGAGTAGTCATCCATCAACACAACCCAAAAATACCCAAACACCAGAATGGCCTTTGCAACCACCCTATCCAAAACCTAAAGTAGACTATAGGATATGATGAAACAAATGGATGCCAACAATCTCCAATTCGAACCAACCACCCAAACAACCATACAATACCTAAAATCCCAAATAGGTCATGTTACTAACTTTGTGGTGGAAAATTTAATGTCATGGGTTGGGTAAACTACCCTCTCAACTAGTATTTAACCATAGGGATAAAGTAAATGTTATTACCATCACCTTTATAAGAAGAAATTTTCTTAAAATCTAAATTAACCCTCCAATAGAGTCATCCACTCTTAAGGAAACTACCTCCCCAACCACGGAAAATTGTCCAAGAGAAGAAAAACCTTGTCCTGAGAGAATCACTTCTGAAGGAAATTATATGAATGTTTATGAGTCACCTATCCCAAAAAAATATCTTCTATTAATTTAATGGGACACATAATCAAAAAAATTAAAATAAACTAAACATGATAATGAAATATTGGAAACTTTCAAAAATGTGCAGGTTAGAATCCCCTTGATTGATTCTCTAATACAATTTCCAAGATACACCATGTTTCTAAAGGATATTTGTAAACAATGAATGGGAATTTGGGGTAATGAGATGGTTATCATGGAGTGAAACATCACATAATTGATAGAGACATCACATTCCACCCAATTCAATGATTTGGGGGCATTCTCAAGTTCATAAATAATAGGTGATTATTCATTTTCCAATGATATAATTGATTTTAGTGATTATATAAATGTGATACCTCACAAAATTTACACTTCATTTATATAAAAGGAATATAATCTCATAGAAATTATTATTCAACAACATAACCAGAGTAATTCACACCCCTATGTTGTGTTAGAGGATATTCTTTTGATGGTGGAAAAGTTAATTTATCTGCTGATTTTTATGTCCTAAAAATGGAATGTGATAGGATGAATTCACATTCTGAAATTATATTGGGTAGGCCCTTCTTGAAAACTACCAAAAAATAATTAATTCCCACAATGGTACATTATCTATTGAGTTTGGTGGTGACACTATCCACGTGAACACCATTGATGACATGAAGAACCCAATGGAAGAACATTCCTCCCTCACAATTAACTCAATAGATATAGTACCTTCCCATAAATAAATTCATCTCATTCCCATGAAACCCTATAAGAGTTTTCAAAAATGAATGAAATGGTAGGAAATACACCACGCATTGAAAGTTGTACCTGTTTAGAAATATGTCATGCATGTTTATTAATTGATAATTTCATGTGCACTAAGGATCACATGACCATTCATGTTACTATTAAACATGTAAAATCTCATTATTCAAATGAGGATGATAGAATTAGGCAATTAGATGATATTAGTGACCTCTAAAATTCATAAACACTCCTATCATCCCAAAATCCAAAATATTTGTAACTAAAAAACAGCGTAATTATTTAAAATATTCGTATCATAAGAATGAAAATAAGATGCCTTTCATCGTTGATAGTTCACTCCCCCCGGAGGATGAATTTCAACTGATTATAATATTAAGGGGGTATAATCATGCATTAGTATGGGCACTTACAGACATTCCAGGTATTATCCCATCAATTTTCACACATTATATAATGTTAAATAATGAGGATAAACTAGTGAGGTTGAGACAACGAATGCTGAACCCAAACCTCTTAGATGTGGTTAAAAAGGTGGTAAAAAAATTATTAGCAACTAGAATTATTTCACCCATCTCTAATAGACAATGGTTCAGTCCAGTACAAGTGTTCCTAATAAATGTTCATACAATAATTAAGAATGAAAATAATGTATTGTTTCCAAATCATGAGAAGAATAGCTGGAATGTCTATATAGACTATCGTTGATTAAACCAACACACCAGGATGAAGTATTTCCCATTTAATTCATTGACCATATTAAAGAGATGCTAATAGGGAATTCCAATTAGTTTTTTTGTTGGGTATTTCTGATTCTTTCAGATCCATATTACCCCCAGGGATCAGGAAAATATCACCTTCACTTTCCCCTATAGAAAATTATCATATAGGAGGATTCCATATGGTATGTGTAGTCTATGTAAATTCTAGTGATGCATGGTTATTATTTTATTAGATTACCTGGAGAATTCCATGGTGGTATTCATAGATGATTTTACTGTTTATGGATCCTCTTTTGATGAATTTTTTAGTAGTCTTGTTTTAGTCCAATGTCACTATATTGAAAGGAATCTCATATTATATTTTAAGAAATTATATTCCACGGCGTGTCTGTTGCACCCCAAAATTTTATGAGTAAGTGTATTTTTAATTTTATTAATGTCTTGTGTATTACACTACACCAATATTATCTTCTGCTATACACAACACTGTATTTTCTTACAGTATACACAACACTATTATTGGATTATTTTACGCTCAATTTCAAGTTCTTTTGATATAATTAAAAACAAAATAGAGATTCTTTTCAATTAAGTAAGATTATATTATGTTATACACAACACCAATAAAGTATTTCACAAAACCCTAACTTTTCTAGCATTACACACCAAAGAGAACTTCCTCGATTTCTTGTGTTGCACTCAATACCGAGTAACACTAAACAACAATATATTATTATAATATTGTTATAAACTACCCATTATGAATAGTATTAAATATATTTTGAATTTTATAACATTATAAGTCATCTTGATTATTTTTTATAACAATGTATGAGAAAAAAATTAATCTTTCAGATAAAATAAGATTTTTTCAGAAAATGCAGTATTGTCTCCTTTTGATAGAACACCCATTTTAAATATAATAATTGACACGTTTATAAGTTAAATTTGAAAAAATAAACTAATTATTTTGAATCAGGATAATAAAATTTACTTTGGATTATTTTTTTATATTATTATTATAACTTTCATATTTTCATATATTGTAAAAATAAGCAAAATTTTACTTAAAAGAATATTTTTTCATTGAGAAAATTTATATGTTTAACTTATAATATTGATTAGTTTAAAATTATAAATAGAATATATTATTACAATTTAATACAATTTATATAATTATCATTAATTTCACATTGAATTCATAGGCAAAAACATTTTAATCTTTTGTAATGTTTAAAACAATAACCCATTTTTTTCAACAACGAGATTAATATTAAATTAATTACTGAAACTTATCTGTTTATAATTTGGGAACATTTATTCCATATTTGGAATCATTAGGTCTAAATTATGTTAATAGGCTTCTTTTAATTGTTTATATTATGAACAGCAACGACGGAAAATTTTATTTACCATAGTTATTGATAAATCAGGTAATGAATGGTAAAATAATATTATAAAATTACCCTAACACATGTAATAATATAATTAGATAATTATATTTTTACCTAAAATACACTTTTGTTGAAATTGTTTTTATTATAACCCACTTGGATGATATTAAGACCAGTAATTTATTTTATTTAATATAATGTGAAATATATATCACTCAATCTTTAATAATTTAAATATTTTTAATATAAAGTTAAACTGAATATAAATTTCATCATAAGTTCTCATTTGAAATATTAATTTTATTTATTTCTCAATATAATTTATTTTTAAAATTTATGAAATTTATAATTACTTAAATATCATTTTCATTAATGATGCATAAATTATTTATTTAGTGATAAATCAGTAATATAGTTTTTCTTAAAATAATAATACCCGTCAAAAAGACCAATAAGTTGACCAAAAATTATTTTAAGAGTATATCTAAACCCCCAATTATCAATGTGTCTACATGTGGTCTATTTGGAGCCTTATCAAATGGATTATGACATTTATATTTTTTTATTTTAAATGATGTCAAAATTTTCACGTTCATAATTTAATAAAGATAACATTTTAAAAGATCAGGGTTTTAGAAGATAAATTCGTATAAATGTATTCTAATAAAAATTATTAGATTTATATTCATTATATTATTTTATTTTAAATTTATTGACAAAAATTAATATATTAATTATTTATAAAATAATGATGTAGTAATTATTTTATTAAGAGAAATATCTAATAAATGTTTTTATAAATATTAAAATAAATATTTTATGAACTAATTAATGTGATACACTAATTTTCAAGATGCATATTACATGTTAGAAATATATTAATTATTTTGGATGGACTCTATCATCTGTTTGGATTTTATTTAAATTGAAATAAATGAATAGTGTTAAAATTGACACTATTTATATTTTATAAAAAAAACATATTATTAAATAGTTTAAAAATCAAATAAATATTTAAAAATTTAAAATTAAAATTTATATGGTCTAAAATATATTCAATTATCCATCTATGGAAAATTCACAACACATAAGTAAGTAATTATAAACATTTAAAATTTATAATATTTTTACCATAAATAAAATGAAATAGATTAAATAAGTATAAATAAAAATGATAAGGTTTAAAATAAAATTAAAGAAATAATAAATTTTATTTTGTTATTATTTTAAAACACAATATTATCTCATATTCTAATTTGAGTCACATTGGTAGTTTATAAGTGAGGTTAGAGTTTATTATAAATTAATATTCTAGTGGATTCCTAAAGTGCATCTCTACAATCTTATAAAAGGGAATCTCTTCCATCTCCTTATCACTCAATTTTGAGATTTCAAAATCCTTTAAACCCTACTAATTTCCTTTATCAACTCATCTAGAAACATAATAGAGGTACTGTAATTCTTCAAATACCATCTTTACTTCCCTAATAGAAGCAGTAGAAGAAGCACGTCGAAGAAGAGGTATTATCCTTTACGGATTCTTTAAAACATTTTTATTATTATACATTATTTATATGAGCTTTTTAATTATTAGGTAATAAATATATTATCACTTGTATTCTGATATTTTTTTATGAATATGAAACAACCATATTCCATCTTTTATAGATCCTCTAAAAAATGTAATCACCACTCGTGTGTACGTACGGCCAACCGTCTCCACGCCGCGGTGTAATCTTTTTTTCATTACAAACCAATATGGATGGGTATAGTAATGGATGAAATAACTATATGTGATTCTTGTAAAGTTATATTTATTTTGAAATATTATACTACATACACTTCAATTCAATTCCACACTCATGGGAATGATATTGTCGCTCGTGGGTATGTCCGGCTTACTGTCTCCACGACAAGATGAGATTCAATCTCCAGGTCAACCATTTAAGAATGATTATAAAAAATATATAATAAACAATAATAAAATATATGACATAATATTTCTACTATATTTATGTATATATATATAATTTATGTCCATTTAATTTAATAAGGAAATGAAAACATCATTCATGCGTACGCGCGGCCTACCGTCTCCAGGAACGGTGTATTTTAATCCATTTATCAATCAATTATATATAATTATAATGAAAAAATTTGATATAAAAATCATGTTTTACATTCTGGATGTAATTATATCATGATATAATTAATAATATCAAGAACAACATATCCAAACACGTACGATAAATGAATCCATTTTTACCAAAAACGTTTCTTCAACATAGAATTGACAAATGAACATGTAATATAATGTCGTAAGTGAATCATATATGATATAATAAAAATTACTATGATTCAATAATTAGTAAATTAAATTATTTAAATTATTATAAAGTAGGTTCAGACTGATAAGGAAGAAATCATACCTAAGGTAAGGGATTATTTTGTGTCACATTTATTTCTATGAGACGTATGCCTTAATCACCATCTATTTCAATTTCTTGGTGACTCTACATCCCATAAATGTTTTATGATTTTTATTATAAAATATATGGTATTTACATTTTCATATAATTCTCTTTATTTAATGACATATATGATTCCAACGATCATAAAAGATATTGGATAATTATTTCAATATCGTTCTTATCCAAGATTGTTTATTCGTATGTATTTACTGGGGTTATATTTACCATCCATGTAAATGTTTTATAAAAAAACTATTCATAACGATTTAGTTTTCATCCATGTATGTTTAAAGTCATTATTACCTCTCGTTAAATTATAATATGTGGAATGGAAGAAATCTTTCTATTGTTTACCATACGAGGATCTTTTTGAATTTTCCACCAAAAGTACACAGATAATGTTTTTTTAACCTATACGACATGAATGGATTTTTACGGTTTTATATCAACTTATTTCCATGAATAATATTCTATAAGATTTCATGCATATATTAAAAAAAATTATTTTCTATTAATATTGCACGACATTTGGAGAAAATAACATGATTTTGAAGAAGAAAGGGTATTTTTGTCAATAACTGATTTCAAGTGTTTATTCATGACTATTTTCAAACAAGTATTACATTCATTGATATGGTTATGTTTCAAGTATAATGTTCTAATTATTTACTTGGTTTGATTTTGTTTAGTGTAAAATGATATCCATTGTTTTATATAAATTATGTTATGATGGGATGATGTTTATGAAACCCCTTCTAATCGTTCGGCTGTGATAAATGATTTATGTCTATTTTTTGGTACACGTATGAATGATTTCATTATGATATGGGTGGTACCAATATCTCCCTCAAATTAATTGGGTAATGATTTATATCTCATGAGATATACATGGTTGGAATGACTTGTAAATACAGTTTAGTAATACATGGCAGGAGCGACTGGTAAACATGGTTCAGTAATGGACTTTGTCGACTGTGATTGTCTTGGCAGCAATGACTTGTCTACTATGTAAATCATATCATGTGATTAATTGTTTTACACAATTACTTGTGTTATTCCCAAGAAATTTAATCATGATTAATGTTCATTTATGATCTATTCCTTACGTACTGCAAAGATTAATTTCACAAATCAAGATTTTGATTTTTATACTTTATGTTCATGTTTTTAAGGTCAAATGTATATGGTTTGTTTGTTTATACATTCTTACCCTTAATCAGCATTTGAGATCACCCTTTTTATTTTTTCCATTCTCTAGGATATAATGTAAGGATTTAGGTAAGATTATAAAAAGGTAATATCATTATGGGAGATGTTGAAGATCATTCACCATTATTAGAAGATTATGTTTTAATTTTCTAATGAAAATAAATTATTACGGTCCTTGGGTGTTAATTTTTATTATTTTTTATGTATTATGAAATATTAATGTAATATCCATGTACGTCAAGCTTGGGAATCTATAGTTAGTATCATAGGAATGGTTTTCTTATCCTTTGTAAACTAGGATGCGAAAACACTACTGAGATCCCTAGAGATATTTCTATGGAATTTCTAGGGATGTTCTTAAGGATTTGTATAACTATAGGTTATAGTACTAGAATTATGTTGACGATTATAAAAAACCTAGGTTGAACCTAAGATGTCATGTATTAAAGAATGTGTGTCATGTTTGAAATACCATAAGTGGCTTTTTATGATTATTTGGTTCATCTTTATTTTAACTTTTCGAACACTATGGTTTCCGGTTATATTCAACAGAAGGAAGGAGAGGGAATTCTGTTACCATTGATTCCAATATAGAAATTTTTGTCTATGATCAAAAATATTGTGTAGTTCCTAGAGAAAAAGATATAATGATTATTCTAAATCACCCATAGCAATATATGATTAACAATTCTATCTTAGAAGATTTATCACCGACCTTTCACTTATGGGTTTTTACAAGAAAATTCAGGCTAGAAGGAATGAATCTTCTCTTTCTCATCTATTGTATACTGATGACATTCTCTTGTTTGGGAAAGCCTCAAGGAAAAATATATCCTTTATAAATTATCCTTTTCAACATTATGAAGAGGTGGCTGAACAAAAAATAATGTGGGATAAATATTTCATTGTTTTTTGAAACTGTTTCAGGACTAGAAAGCATAACAAGATAATTAGAGATCATGGGGGTGAAAAGGGATCTTTTCACTATCAATACCTAGGTATTTCATTATTTTGTGGAAACGTGAAGTGGAAATACTTATAGGGGATCTACTATGGTATTCTTAATCAACATTCTAGTTGGAAAGGGAAGGCGATGTCCATGGATGGGAGGGTGTGCCTTGCTAACTCAGTAATAACATCAAAATTTTTTTACTACATTTTGACTTATATGGGGCCTAAGGGACTCATCACGGTGCATCAAGATCTAGTCCACAACAATATTTTATAGGAAAATTTCATGAACGGAAGACTGTTACTACTTCCTAGAAGGAATGTGTCCTTCCGGTTGAATTTGGGGGCCTTGGAGTCAGGGATATAAAAACTATTAATGATGGTCTTATAAAGAAATTTTATTGGGGTCTGAGTTCCAAGGACTATGATGGTGATTATTTAGTTAATCGATTCAAACGTAGGTTCATTCATGGTTAAAAAACTATCCTAAGTCATCTTTCTGTGATTCTATTAAGTCTTATTTCATACGTATCACAAATGATACAAATTGGTTGGTCTGTTGTGACTCTAATCATAATTGTTGGAGTACGACATTGTTTGAACGACCTCTCCAGGACATTTTGGACATACCTTCGGGTGATGGACACTTTTCTGTTGCTGATTTTTTATCTCAGACGCAGCTCTTGGACAATATGATCCCCTCTTTTGTGTCTCTAGAAATACAATCTTATCATTTTATGGATTGTGAAATGCTAGTTTGGAAATATAACAGGAATGGTAAGTTTACTTGCAGGGACAACTTCCGGATGGCTTGTTGGGGTTCTTGTAACCTACATGCCTGGCTCATGAAATACTGTTCGTCATTCATTTGACCCTCTCACTCCTCTCTAATATGGAGAATTTGGAATCATCAGGTTCCCACTCATGATCATATTAAGAAGTATGGGATTAACTTTGCATCATCATGTTACTTATGTATGTGTGCAGGGGAGGATATCCAGCACATGTTTGTGGAATGTGCCTATGTGAGGTAGTTGTGTAGCTATATTGGGACTTTGTTTGCGATACAATTTAACCAGGATCGTCTATTTGATTTGATGGAATGGCTGGCCATAGTTTTTTATAGAGAACATGTGTGTAATTTCTTAATTGTATTTGTGGCGGTGATTGAATCCATATGGTCTACTCGGAATGGGGAATTTTTTGACAGCTGCAAGGTGCAAATTCGGATTGAAATGAAGTTTTTACCAATTCACTAGCATTGATGTTACCTTAGAATCTGAGTTATGGGCAATAGTTCTTGCATTCAGGTATGCTATCCACTATAATTGGAGTATGCTATGGATTTAAACTGACTCTCAACATGCGGACCATGATTTATAAACAGGAATGGACAATTATCCCTAGAAGGTACAATCAAAATTAGTTGAATGTCTCAATCAGGTAAATAATCTAAATATTCTTGTCTCACTTGCCTATAGTGAGGCGAATCGGGTGGCGAATACATTGTCAAAGAAGGCAATAAAGGTGATGGATATGTGAGGGTTGTTTATGGCTCTGGTGTGTTTCTATTCACTGGTGGACGTGAATATTTGTGGTGATATATACTCTCAGTTTTTTAATAATCCCTCTGTTGTCTAAATCATTATTTTCATATGTTTGATAAATTTATATTAGGACCGGTTTTGGCCGGCTTTTGGGCTTTCTTAGTATATCATTAACAAGGTGAACTTTAATTGTATTCCTATGTCATAAAATAAGAGGAAGATGAACTATTTTTCATGTTCTAATAGATTGGAACATAGAGGAAGGAATATTAAGATTTATATATATCAAGAATAAGGGAATAAGAACCTTAAAGAATACCTCAAATAGAGGGTAGGATGTTGTCTATGTGGGAAAAAGGGTTATAGAGTGACAAACATTTTTGATGTTCAATGTCTAATATTTGGAGAACATGGGAATTAAGGAACTCAATGCCCTGACCTAAGAGGAAAATTATAAATTGAGGAAGATACTATTCCATTCCAATCATTCAAGAGGATGGATTTAAGGGTTTATGGTTTTCAATTAATGAATAATGATGTTGAGGTACTTTTTTGGTATATTGAAATATCTATATATTGGCCTATTGTGGTTTTCCATAAGAATATGGTACCAGTAACCATGAAAATTGATTGAAATAATTTTGGGAAGCAGATAATATGAACATAATTAAGGGATAAAGGGAAAATGAGATATTTGATAGTATTAATGAGCTCATGATTGATAAAATGAAAGTGATATCATGGTTAGAGTATATAGAATATTTCGTATATTTTGTATATGGAAAGGGTTAGTTTTGATGGAATTCATGTTATCATTGTGTTTGAATAGTAATTTATGTAATTATCATATTTCAAGAGGATGCATGATGTAGTCTTCCAAATGTTTTGAATGTTACCAAAAATATATAACTTATTATATATGGGGATAAATGATGGTATTCACATGACTGTTGTACAACCGTTCTAGTAATTGTATTTTTTGTACTGTGAGATTGGATAAAAGTATTTTGGATAAGCATAATGGTTTGAATGGATTAATTTGGACATCATATAGTATTGATTGAGGCTATTACTTATTATTATTATTATTATCATTATCTTAATAATGTTATAATAGTATAGTTTTATAATATGGACAACTCGTTGGACTGCAAAAATCCCATCATGTAGAACAGGGCTGCGAGAATCGAACCCACAACCCAATTGCAATATGCATTTACCGCCAAACACTGTCCTACAGGAAGTCCCTAGTTAGTATAAATTAGTTTTATTTTATTAAGAAGTATGATATATGAAGTATTAGTCCATTGTTATAATCATATACGGTTAATGTCAACATAGATGGACTTAAGTATATTTAATAATTTGTGCTAATCATTTTCTTATTAAGATAGTATGAATGACAAATCATTCTATCGCATGATCCACTAATACTTCATGAATTACAAATTCATCTTCATTTCATTAAATACGATATAAAGTGGAATTTTTTCATGGAACAAACAAAGATGATATTACACAAAAATCATGTTATTATTTCTACTTATACATAAATTCATTAACTTTAGGGAAATGATCTTGAAAACCGAAAATGTTGTCCTAGTACCCTTATATCTGATGAATCAGATGGTACCTTTGATCATAACAACTTTATGGCTTTCTGATTGATGGATTTTTTTCATAGCCATGTTATTTACCACTCTCCAATAAAATATGATGGTTAGATTTCTCTTCTATATCCATGTTTTCGCCTATGTTATCCTATACAAAAACCCATTGAGGAGTTAATTTGGGTAACCGTTATATTTCATACATTATTTTTTTATATTATGTTTTTGTATTCCTTTTTATGATGATGGTTTTAATGGAAGAAACTTTCCTGAATTAAACCATTCATAACCCCGACGAATTTTGGTGGAGAAAAAAATTTTAAGGGGGTAGAATGTAACACCCCAAAATATTATGAGAAATATATTTTTTAATTTAATTAATGTCTTGTGTTGTACGATACACCAAGATTATCTTGTTCTATACACAACACCGTATTAGCTTGCAGTATACACAACAGTATTATTGGTTTGTTTTACGCACAATGTAATGTCCTTTTGATAGAATTAAAACCTGAATATATATTTTTTTCAATGAAATATGATTATATTATGTTATACACAACACCAAATTAATCTTTCAGGCAAAAATGACATGGCTTGTGTTACACACAAAAGCGACCTTCCTCAATTTCTTGTGTCGTATGCAATACTGAGTTTCACTAAACAACAATATATTATTATAATATGTTTATGAATTGGCCATCATGAATATTATTAAATACAATTTGAATTTTATAACATCATAACTCATCTTAAATATTTTCTAGAACATGGTATGAGAACAAAAAAATAATTTCAGTTTAATGATATATTTTTCAAAATATGTAGTTTTGTCCCCTTTTAATGGAAAAAACATTTTAAAAATAATTTTTGAAATGTTTATAAGTTAAATTTAAAAAATAAACTAATTAGATTGAATCAGTTTATAGAAATTTAAATTCTATATTTTTTCATATTTTTATGTAAACTTTCATATTTTGATGAATAGTATAAATTCATTAAATTATACATAAATGATTATTTTTCACGGAGATAATTTATATGGTTAAATTATAATATTGAGGGGTTATAAATTATTAATAGAATATATTTTAACGATTTAATATAATTTATGTAATTATCATTAATTTTATATTTAGTTCATAGGCAAACACATTTCAATCTTTTGTAATGTTTTAAACAAAATCTAATTTTTTCGAATATAGGATTAATTTTAAATTAATTATGTAATCTTATGTGTTCTGAATATGGAAAAATGGATTCCAAGTTTGTAATTATTGGGTCCAAATAATGATAACAGTCTACTTTCATTTTTGGCCATTATGAATAGAAACAATAGTAAATTTTATTTAACATAGTTTAAGGTAAATCGTGTAATTAAGGGTAAAAATAATATTATAAAATTTTCATAACACATGTCTTAATATATTTGGAATATTATATTTCATCCTAAAATATAATAGGGTTGATAGTTTATCTATTGTAACCATCATGGATGAGATTAAGACCTTTAATTTAATTTATTTAATGTAAAGTGAAATATGTCTCACTAAATCTTCAATATATAAATTATTTTTTATTTAAGGATAAATAGAATAGAAATTCAATTATAAATTCTAAATTTAAAGATAATTTTTTTTTCCATATCCTTGTAATTTATTTTTAATTTTTATGAAATATATAATTACTTAAATATCTTATACATTATTGATGATTTTTTTATTTAGTGAAAAATAAATAATATAGTTTTTATTAAAATAATAATACGAATTAAAAATACCAAACACTTGACCAAACCTTATTGATCTAGTATATATATCCAATAATCTTCCATGTGTCGACTTGTGGACCATTTTATGCTTTATAAACTCGATTTTGACATTTATATAATTTAATTTTAAATGATATCAATGTAGTCCCCTTCATAATTTAAAAAAGATAACATTTTAATAGATGGATTGTTTAGAAGATAAATTCGACTAAATTCATTCTTATGAAATAAATTAGAATTATCATTATCATAGTAATTTTTTTAAATTTTTATGCAAAAAATAAGTATATTAATGAATTATATAAACATTTTGTAGTAATTATTTTATTAAGATAAATATCAAGTAAATGGATATAAATTTATTAAAATAAAAATTATATGAACTAATTAATGTTTTCCACAAATATTATAAATGCATATGACATGTTAGGAATCTATTTAATATTTTGGTTTGACTCTATCATATGTTTGGATTTTAGTTGAATTCGAATAAATAAATTGTGTCATAATTGACACTATTGATATTTTATAAAAATAACATTTTATTTAATTGTTTTAAAATAATGGAAATATTTAAAACTTACAAATTAAAATTTATATGGTCTAAAATATCATAAAGTATACATTAATGTTCAATTAATAACACATATGTTAGTATTTCTAACCATTTAAAATTTATAATATTATTACCACAAATAAAATTAAATAGATTAAATAAGGATAAATCAAAATGAAACTGTTTAAAATAAAATAAAAAAATGTCTAAAATTTTTTGGTTGGGGATATTAGAACCCTAAATTATCTCATTTTAAAATTTTAGTTACCTTGGATGTTTTTATATGGGGTTTAAATTCATTATAAATTAATATTTTGGAGGTTTCCAAAAGTGCCCATCTACTCTCTTATAAAAGGACACCTCCTCCCTCTTCGCTTCACTCCATTTTGTGATTTCAAAATCGGCCTAACACTACCGATTTCCTTTATAATATTATATATAAACATTATATTGGTCTTGGAATTCTTCATATACCATCTTTAGTGCCCTTAGGGAAGCATTCAAAGAGTCACGTTGAAGAAGAGGTAATATCCTTTACAGATTCTTTCAAACTAATTTATTCTTATACTTCTTCATTAAAATATGATCCATTATTATGTAATAAAAACATATTCACTTGTATAATGATATGTTATTATTAATATGAAACCACTATATTCCGTCTTCTATCCATCCTATGAAAAATGAAATCACCAAACGTGCGTACGTAAGGCATACCATCTCCATGTAGTGGTGTAATCTGTTTTTTATAACCAACCTACTTGGATGCGTATAATAATGGAAGAAATTACTATATATTATTATTTTAAATTGATATTTATTCTTAAATATTATACACCATACCCTTTAATACAATTTCACAATCATGGGAATGTTATTGTCCCTCGTGCATACGTACGACTTACCTTCTCCACGACGCGATGAGATTCATTTTCCATTTTAACCATTCAATAATGATTATAAAGTATATATAATAAATAATAATGAAATTTATGACATAATATTTTGTCTATATATATATGTCATTTATTTCCATTTGATTTAATATGGAAACAGAAACAATGTTCATACGTACGTATGGCCTACCGTCTCTAGGAAGGATGTATTTCAATCCAGTAATAAATAGATTATTTATATTTATATTGAAAAAATGTGTTATAAAAATCATGTTTACATTCTACAAGTATTAAAATCATGATATAAGTAATAATACGAAGAAAAAAATGTCCAAACATGTACGATAAATGAAACGATTATTACCAAAAAAGTGTGTTCAACATGAAATTGAAAAATAAATGGGTAATATAAATTCATAAGTGAATCATATATGATATCATAAAAATGACTATGATTCCAGAATAAGTCAATGAAATTATTTAAATAAGTAAACAAGAGGTTCAAACACATTAACAAGATATTATATCTATGTTAAGGGATTATTTCCTCTCGCTTTTATTTCTGTGAGACATATGCCTTAATCACCATCTAATTATTTTGTATGGTGCTTATGATTCCCATGAATGTTTTATGATTTGTATTAGGAATCTTTTTTTATTTATATATTCACGTGATTTTCTTTTTTTTCTGACACGTATGATTCCACCGATCAGAAAACGGTAAGATATAATAATTCTAATCTTGTTCTTATCCGAGATTTTTTATTCATAAGTAGATACTGGGGTTATATTTATCATCAATGTCTATTTTTATAAAAAAATATTTCCATAAAGTTGTTACTATTCTTCCATTTATGTTTAAAGTCGTTTTTACCTCTTTTTTGACTTTTACAATGTGGTATGGAAGTAATATTCTTTTGGTTTACCATACGATGTACTTTTTGACTTTCCAGAAAAAAGTACAAAGATAATGTTTTTTAACATATATAGCATGAATAGGTTTTAAACAGTTCATAGAAACTTATTTACATGAATCATATTATATAATATTTCATGATTATTTTCAAAAAAAAATCTTTTCATTTTATATTGAACTATATTTGGAGAAAAGAAAATGATTTTGAAGAAGAAAAGATAGTTTCCTGAAGATGTAATTTATAGTGTTGATTAAAAACTATTTTCCATATAAGATTACCTTATATAACATGTTTATGTTTCAAGTATAATTGTCCTATTAGTTAAATGTATTAATTTTTTTTATGATTAAATGATATCCATTGTTTTATATGGACTATGTTATGATGGGATGATGTTTATGAAACCCATTTTTTCATTGGGTTATGATAATTGATTTATGTTTATTTGGTGTCTCACATAAGAATGATTTCATTATGATATGTGTGGTACCTATATCTCCCTACAATGCATTGGGTAATGATTTATATCTTCTGAGATAGATATGGATGTAAAGACAAGTAAATAGAGTTCAGTAATACATGGATGGACCTACAGGTAAAACCAGTTCAGTAATGGACTTCGTCCAATATGATAGGATTGGAAAAAGTTTATTAGATACTATGGAAATCATATCACCTGCTTAATGGTTTTCCAAAATTATATTTTTTATTCCCATACTATTTTATCGTGATTAATGTTCCATTATTATAAATTCCAAACGTACATCCAAGATTTATTTCACAACTCAATATTTGGATGTTTAAACATGTTCTTGTTTTTAGGTTCAAATATATGTGGTTTGTTTTATTTTATACATTCTTACACTTAATAAGAATTTGATCTCCCCATTTTTATGTTTTTTATTTCCTAGGATATAAAGAAAGGTTTTAGGTAGGAAAACAAAAGCGGAAGATCTTAATGGTATATGTTGAAGATCATTCAACATGATTAGAAGGTTATGTTTCATGTTTCCAAAGTCACTAAACTATTATGGTCTTTAGGTGTCAAATTTTTTTATTTATTAATTATTCCAAAAAGTTAATTGAATATCCATGTATATCAAGCTGGGGTCCCTACAATGAAAATGTATAGTTATAGGGAATTTCATTTATGGGGATAGTATCCATATTAATAAATAAAAATTGTATGTATGTTATGCATTACAAGTCCCTAAAAATGTATGGGATGTCTGGTATTTCCTAGGTCATGATGGATTTATCCATCTTTTCATTCGTGATATTAGTAAATTTCCACTCCTAGTCTCCCAATTTCCCCCAAATGAAATGGAATTTGTTTTTGTTAAAGAATCAATGGAAGCTTCTGATAAGTTAAAATGGTGACTCACATCACCCATGAAAATCCAACCACCTCAGTGTGATTTACTATTTGAGCTCATTTTTGACACTTATAACTATGTAGTTGGGGGAAGCTTTATCAAAAATGGTCTTTTTATATCCATATATCATTACCTATGCCTCACGTACACAAGTCCCTACCCAAGAGAAGTACGACACAAGTGTAAAATGATTTCTACCATTTTGTTTGCCTTGGATAAATTTAGGTCATATCATTTAGGGTCCATTGTCTTTGTGCACTTAGACCATTCAAACCTCGGGTATCTACTTTTGAAACTGGAAGGCAGACCACATCTCATTCACTGGATGCTCCTACTTTAGGAACTAAATTTTGAAATTAAAGATATAAAAGAAGCATAGAATGTGGTGGATGCCAATATTAGTAGGATCCACCCATCCTTAAACATTGAATCTTCCCCATATATTCCAATAAATTAAATGTTTCTAGATGATCAATTATACCGAATACTAGATGATATTCTGTGGTATGCCGAAAATGTAAATTATTTTTAAGCATATTTTAATCTGGAGGATTTTAATATAAACTGGTCGTATCATCTAAAACTAGAGTCATGTGGTTACATTATGGATAACCCCTACCTTTGGCACACATTTCGAGATCAATTACTCTTTACTTGTGTTCCCAATAGTGTGTTTTAGTATGACTTTAGGCCATGTCACAATCTTGCTAGTGGGGGCCACATTGGTCCAAAACAGACTGCTTGCAAGGTCCTTGATTTTACACAATTTTCCCAAATATTTTTTAGGATCGCCAAGATTTTTATAAATCATATCCTCACTGTGAAATAATAGTGAACATATCTAAAAAATAAAATTGCTTATCAAAAATCATTCATACCTGACATTTTTTATATTTGGGTCATTGACATTAGGGTATTATTCCCCAATTCATTTTGGAACCTAAACATTATATATGTAGTAAATTATATTTTAATATCAATATAGTGACTATCTACAAGGATTGATGATTAAGATATATTTTTTGAATTTCTATGAAGCCAAATATTTTTTAGGATTGGATTACTAATTTTCATCATATGTGACAAGGGTTCTCATTTATGTAAATGAACATTGAAATCTCTTTTGTGTCAGTATGGGGTCGGGCATCAAGTATCAACTTCTTATTATCCACAGATCAATGGTCAAGATGAGGTGTGAAATAGAGAGTTTAATCAAAATCATGGAAAAATTTAGTTTAACCCCACACAAAAGATTGGAGTCATAGACTGGATGATTCATTATGGGATTATAGTAATGAATTTAAAACACCCATTTGAATGTCACCCAACTGTCTTGTGTTTGGGAAGAGTTATCACATCCCTATTGAGATTAAGTATTGGTCTTACTGGGCCATTAAATAATGAAATTAAAATATTTTTTGTGTAGTTTCTCAAAGGATTTTGCAAATTCTAGAGATGGAGGAAATGATGAGAGATTTATATGAGAAATCAACATTTCATGAGGCGTGAACGAAGGCTGACCATAACCATATCATCCTTAATCATCAGTTCCATTTTGGGATCATGGTCCTCCTCTACAATGCAAGGATGATTTTTCATCCAGGTAAGATTAATTACCAATGTTTTGGACCATAAACGATTAATATTTTTTTCATTTTCTGTTGTTTAGGTTCAAAATGAAAAACCAAGAAAACCTTCATTTTCAATAGGTAGTGGTTGAGGCAATTCCACGACTCCATTCCAAATTCCCTGGTGGAGGAACACTTTGTTCAAGAAGAAATATATGAATGATACTTACAAGGTTTTATCATTCCTTCCCAAATTCAATTTTATTATAGTGAGGATACTACACACGTTAGGTATGGGGGGATTGGTATATTCTGCGGTTACATATGAATTTTCATCATCCTTTTTCTCTTTTACTTTCTTGCTTAATAGTACTATTAATTTCACCCATATCCCTCCCCAATAAATTTTTTCCAGTATATTACATTTTTATACCCACTTTATCATTGAAAATGATTCCCATTTAATCCAATAATTTATTTAATATTCATGTAGAATTTTCATATTTCATGTTGTTTTAACCTTCAAAAAAATTATTCTGATGAAATATTCATGTCACCAAGAATTTGATAATATTGTGTGAACTACTTTTTAAGTTTAGTATTTATTATGATATAAATTCCAGTATCATTTCAAAACCATTGAGAATAATGGTACCCATTTTCTGAATAGTTTTAGGTAAAATTGTTTCACTTATTCTCTCCAAACATCATTCCACCCAACCATGATGTGTGAAATTTTATTATATAATGGAAGGTAGAAATAATTTATGTTGAATTTTCTCTACATTCCATAATCATTTTTCCATACGTTCGTTCTTTATCTGATCAATTTCATTATTAAACAAGATTAACCTATTTGTGTGTACATATTATCTGACATATGTACACCATAAAAAACAAAAAAGTGATGTATATTGGTAGGTCAAAACCATAATTCCTAGACTTCGGATCTTATTATAACTATTACAATTATTTTGTTAAGGATATCAACCATGGTTTGGGAGAAGATTTTGAGACTTTTCCACAGTGAAACTTTTGAAAAAAATAATAAATTTGGGGAGTGATGAAATTTGAATGATATGGGGATATCTAGCTCAGGAGATTATAGTTTGAGATCTGGGAAAGCATAAGTGTGTGGGTCTTGGAAATTGATTTCAAATTATATAGGGAAGGATCATTGGAATAGATCATGTATGTAGTCAATTTTCAAAATAACATATATTAACTCGATAAAAAATGGGAAGAATAACATGAAATGTTAGTCACACACATAAGTGGAGAATTATTGACCATAATAGATTTTGAATTATTTTTTTCGATTGGTATCATGCATCTCTTGGAATTTTATTTGGATACAATTTTGTTGGTGTCTTTTTTCATGCTCTCTAATGTTCACCCCTTTGTGTGATTTATTCTTCGGTCACATTTCTAGATGGAATTTAATTTCCATTTAATGTTAAATATTTATGAATTTGAATATATATACATTCATATTTTTAAGAAATGTTACATTTCCCAATAGAAAAAAAGGTTATGTGTGGGGGTGTGATTACATCACTATCCCCTGTTTCAATTTCACCGCTACATAAATATTTTAAACTAATTGTGTAACATAAATTACATATATAATATCAAATTTCACTTCATGTATTGTTCAGTTTTTGAATATTTATCATAGATAAAAAATCAAGAGTTACTTGTTTTAATAATTTCATTGATGGTGGTGGTGATTCGGAGGGCTCAAGATGAAGTTCAAGAAAAATGGGCCAAACTACATTGTATCCACTCACATCAGTGGACTAACCTGCACCCTACTACAAAACTATACATCCAAATGGGATTATATTTATTCGGTATGGTCCTAAAATAAAATGAGATATATTTCAAATTAATAAATAAAATCATAATTCCCCTATTTGGTGGCCCATCCCTATTGATCTATCCAGCACACTGAATCTACATGATGTCAAACATGGTGTCCTGTGATCTGTCCATATCTCGAGATGTAGGTGTCCAAATGAATACATTGGTATATCCATGATAGTCAAGAGGTGTAAATACAACTAATAAATTTTTTAAATATAAATATAAGTTTGTATATATGTCGAAGACCATGTTCCACTTGGTTTTAAGAAATCTATGTTCCAAAAACCACCTTCCACTTTTCCTATAAAATGGATCCTTGGGCTCATCATTTGAATGTTTTTAAATAATAAAATGGTCTGATATTTTTGAGTACCAATTGAGTGCTCCCATCATATATGGAGTTCAAGATGTTACAATATTTATATGGGGATCCATGATTAAGTATAAGTTCCAACCAAGCTTCGTCCTTCTCTCGATGGCATGATAAACAGTGAATGATCATTTCGAGGGAGTTACACGCACATGGAATAGAGTACTGAAACTTGTTATTCTATTGGTTTTCTATAATTTGTGTGTTTATTATTTCAATTATGTTTAATTTTGATTCGGTTCTCCTCTGAATACATTTATATTGATATAATTAAGTGAAACACTTTTTATATGAAGCTCGATTGTGTTAATATTTCAAGTGGTGATCTTGGGTTATTCTGACTGGGAAACCCTAGAATAATGTTTCAATCACAGATAAATAATATATTACAATTATTTGGTATCCAACAATCTATTCATGAGGTCAAATCCTTGAAAACATGATTGTTGTGTCAAGGGTTGGTACTTTGTTAAACTATTTAAGAGGAAGAAGGGGAATTAAGATCCTGAGAACCCTCAACCAAATAATTAAATAAAACCATGTCAATACTTTCAAAACAATGACCTATCCATGATGTGTAGTGAAAATGAAATAATATCCTTCTCTAATGATTCATAAAACCCCATATTTAAATTTCAAATATTAAACTCTTCATGTTAGTATATTTTCTTAAAACCCTTTTCAAAATCAACCCCATTTTTAGTGATTTTATTAAAATATAAAACTCTAAACCTATCGACAGACCACCCGAGACGTCCTAGGGTATTTCCTATACATTAAATCACCATGTAAAATATAATCTATTTACGTGTCACTATAACACATTGAACTTACTTGGGTATCCATTTAGTGGATCCTTATTCTTAGATGTTATGAAGTGGTATCAGACTAGTTCATTTTATGAGTTACTATTTCAGATGGTATACAAGAGGTTAGTAAGGTTTTGGGAAAAGGAAATTTCCATATGGTTGGGATTAGATTACTCATTTACTAGGGAAAACCATAAGTACCATTGGTAGGAATAATTTCTCATATTTTTTTGTTATAGTTGAATGGTATTTCAACATTGGGTAATGTAATTTTTGTGTAATGAGATTGTTTGGTGATTTTTTGATGTGGCTAAAAAGGTCAAAAATATGTTAATTAATGCATCATTAGAGGAACAAGACAAGATAGGTGGCGTACATCATGATATGAAAACATGGGATGGGTGTGTGGGATATTAAAGGTGGAATTAATATTTTATAATAAATTTAAAAAAATCAGGTCTAATAAGAATGATGAAATTTGATAAAATTAATGTATTATAAGGAATTTTTTAAAGAATTATGTGTAATGAAGGGTTTTAAATCAGTTAAATTTTTATTATAAAATGTTTTGAAATGGGATATGTTCTTATGATGAAAATTTTATATTGTGAGTGTGGAAATAGTTTTGAAATGGTATCAAGTGAAGGGACATGGTTGTATAAATTCTTTTACCCGGTGATGACCATATCACAAGGTTGGTATAGTAGAGGTTAGTGTTCTATGTGTTAGAATATTCATTGGGATAGTTTTTGTGAGTATTTTGTTTAGGATTTCTGAAGATCCTTCCTGTGTGTAAATAGTGGATACCTATTATTATGTGTTCTATAGATCATGCATGGAATTGTAGTTTAATGCTGCCATAAGGGCATGTACCAAAATTGTGACATGAGGAAGTTATCAACAATGATCCCCTAGTAGTGTGTCATGATGACCAGCTGATTTAGGGTAATTGGAACCATAATTTTTTTGAGAAATTATCTCTTTTTATAAAGATTATTAAATGGGGGATAGGGTGGGTAGTACTAATTATGTTCTAGCTAACTAGAGTGTAACAACAACAAAACCCCATGAACATTATTTTATAGAGTTATCTCTATGAATATAGGTTCTGTATAGATATCATCCTTATGATTATTGTTATTTTGTAGAATCTTTCTGAGATACAAGTCCTGTTTGGGGACTATATGGTTTGATGCCATGAAAAGCATTAGTGAGACATCAATTTTCATAATGATAAGGCTAAAGGAATGATATTTTAAGATTTAAAGGAAATAATTCTAGAAAAAACTTATATAGAAACCTTGTGGTAGTATAATTCTTCATAGTTTATGAGTATGACCCAAGTTGATGTTTCAGTGATAGATTGTGCTAGCAATTTCACTGACCTACACTACATTGTTCAAGCATTGGCTGGAGACGAGGTAGCTATGGAAAAACGTTTCCAGGATGGTAATAGACATGATTCTAGGTCCCATGTGAATATATATAATTATAAGAGGGTTTTAATGGTATTAGATTATCCCCTTATATCAAAAGGTAACATGAGGTGGGATTTCGGTAGTATACATTTGGTTCTAGTTGGATGGACTAGTTGTACGGCATCTGAGATAAATAAGCATCAATTTAAATTATACATTAGGTGGAAGTGGGGAGGGTGGTCATAAAAGAGGTTCATTCTCTCAGGGTGGTAATGAGGTTTTCATTTTTCTATGTGGGAGACTGGGGCACATGCGCAGCCATGGTCCCCATCCGACCAATGAGTGCCAAACCTAGGGTAGGATGGGGAATTTGTTGAGATACATTAGGAATCCTCAATAGATAAGAATGGATAGATAATGAAGGATAAAACTGAGTGTCAAAAGGGGTTTAATTACTCTATATCAGGCAAGCAACTATAGATCCATAGTCTATACTGTTCAGGAGGGTTGATCTTGTACTCCAGGGTGATAGTGTCCATATAAGTAGATTAGTATAGTAATAGGGACCTAGACTGGAGAATAAGCTTGAGGGGAATGTCACCATTATAAAATTTGGCCTACAACTGGAGGTGGGATTGTTGGACCTGCTACTATTATAGGTACGTTCCTTATAGAATCCAGACATTCTAGGACTTTATTTGATCAGGCCCATCACATTCATTTATATACACTCATGTTCTAGTTATTTGTGTCCTACCTGAGGAACATGTATGTAGGATTATGTTGATTGATACTTTATTGGGGGATACATGCTGAGATATCAAGAAATTTAAGGGTTGTGTTTTCACGGTTTTTGGGTATCGTTTTCCCTGGATCTTGTTCATCTTTGAGATTTCAGGTTTTAACCTGATTGTGGGAATGGATTTTACAACGATGTTCCAAGCCTACATTGACTATTACCATCATTGGGTAACATGAACATATATTAATGTAGTCACTTATGTCTATCATGGTGAGTGTTATGTTCGAGCAGGCTGTTCCTGTCATGTTTTCTAATAGTTGGGTAAACTCAATGCATAAGTATATTTCCTTATGCTAGATTATGGAAAATTAGAGTAACATGTATTTCCTCTTGTGGTAGATCGGTTATAGGATTTTTTTTTTTTGAATACTTCATGGTGATGCCGCGTGAGGGAGATGTTGAGTAAAAAATAGTGTTTTTATGGGAGAAGAACTAGTTTCCCTTCAACTATATATAATGAATTCAGAATAACTTATGAATCTTGAAACTCTATTGGAGGATTTGAAGAATATGGGACTTATTCTTCCTTGAACGTAAATATAGTGATATAAAATGTTATTTTCCAATAAGTATGATGGGTTGTTATAGTTGTGTGTTTATTACAAAGAGATATATATTGAATGATAAGAACATATACCCTTTACTTTGAATCATTGTTTTATCTGACCAACCAAATGGTGCTTTAGTGATTTACAATATTTATTAAAGGGTTTGGATTAACCAGTTGAGGGTGAATAATTCTTAATGACGACAGACTAAATTATGTAGGAGTTATGGGTTGTATGAGTATCTGGTTATCATGTTTGAGAAAACCAATGAACCAAATGTGTTTTTGGAACTAATAAACTTAAGGATTCATCTTTATGCAGACAAATTATTAGATTTCTTGTTGATGACATATTTGATTAATATAAAACTCAGGATGATCAAGCCAAGCATCTTCAAATCATCATGAGTTATCTAAGAGATAATTGGCTATATGTCAAACATTACTAATGAAATTTCTAGATCGATAGGGTTCACTTCATGTGGGACAATATCTTAGTAGATGGTATGTTAATTTATCTATAGAACGATTAGGAATTGGTATCTTTGGGACAACCCATGAATGTTTCTGATATCTGATACAATCTCGGTTTTGTTAGTTATTACCAAAGGTTTATCTATGATTTCTCTCAATTCGAAGAACCACATTCTGTCATCAATACAAAATGTATATTGTTTTAGGTGACGTAGTCATGTTAGAAATCATTACATGAGTTATAGAATAGGTTTTTTATTGCACCAATTCTAGTCATGCCCATGTCAGCCAAAGGGTATATCATGTTTTTTATGTGTCTGGTGTTGGTATTGGAGCTGTGTTGATGCGGGATGATCGAGTTGTTTCATATGGGTCATGAAATTTGATACCTCTTGAAATAAACTACACAACGCATGATTTGAGTAGGTTGTGTTGGTTTTTGTACAGAAATGTTGGCGGGATTACTTGTTCGTAGAACATTTTACCGTGTATACCAATCATGTTTTTAAGTACATCTTCTCCCAATATAATATAAATATTCTACATCAAATATGGATCAAGTGGCTTCAATAACTTGATTTTTGTTAGATTATTCACTGAAAAAAAAGGAATGTTTTAGTGTATTCATTGAATTAGAAAATGTAAATCGAGGAATTTTATGAATATATTTTCTATAAGATGATGATGGCATTATTTCATATATGCATATAGAGATAGAATATGGATATGGGAAAATGACCCTTTCATCCTTTATAGTTCAGTTCACATTTTTATCTTAGTTGAGGAGTGTTATCTTAAGGATCCATAATGTTTGCATATTAGGGAATGTATTTATTGATGGGATTCACCTTATAGTTGTGTAGTTGAAGTGGATAGGGTCATTTGTGTTCGTTGCCAAGTTGTTGTGTTGATGACTACGTGATAAGAGATGATGGGTCAGTTTAATGTTTCAAATATGAAATGAATCTTATTCTTTCCAAAATGTATTGTGATATAAATAGTTAGTATTGTTTTCCATGGATAAATAGAGGAGTCACAGGTTTCATTGTGTGATTCTTACATATTAGGAGGTGAAGGAAGAGCATAATCCACAAGGTGGTTTATTGCAGCCATTTCCCATTGTTGAATGAAAATTGGATGATGTATCAATAGATAAATTAGTGGTTATTTTAGGGATGACTCAGAGAGAAAAATATAGGGATAATCACTATTTATTAAAAAAGAAATTGAGAATCCCCTTTTGATTTGGAGGGAACCCATTACATGGCATAGAGTTTCAAACCAAACAATAACCACATGGAATGGAGTCAGGGAACAAAATGTAGTAGCCCGAATGCCTAATGGTAAAAACAACCATTACACCACCCAAGGTCCATAATGGGACCAAACATGCCCGAGTTTAAATTTCCATGCATTCATTATACCACCAGGTGCTATTGCCGAACTTGGTATCACCATACACCAGAGCCCACTAAGCGGTCAAGGAAGAAAGTCGCGACCACCCAGAACCCTAGCTACATAGAATATCTGTAACTCGACTTCATGCTGTAAGATCAGACCCACACCGCCATGAAAGAAGCAGAAATATGTCTGTAAAGATGGATCTACAATGCCACAGCCGCAAAGAACATGCTCGAAGATGGATCAGACCTAGGATGTTGTTCATCCATATCTGACCCCTCTCTACCAAGAGAAGTCGAGTTGTCCGACCTTGTCAAAGGAACCACATAAGGAACCTTAGTCGAATGATATATCCCAAGAAATATGAAGAACACTGTCTCAAGAACACTGCCAAATAAACCGAAGGTGTTGTCGCATAGAGAATAGTGCCACCAGCTGAGGGACACCACCAGAGCCATCTGAAGAACCCCGCGATGACCTAGCCGCAGGTGCCACCATAAGGAATAAGAGGTCTGCGGCTGAAGTCGCACCCATCATCTTAATCATGGATTGCCTCAAATGAATGGGGTAATTTGGGTTGTTTTTTACTAGGTGTCTATGGTAGTTTATTTTTTTCCAAATTGTTAGAAATTAAATGTTGATCAGTTGGGTGAGTTATATGTTCTATAGAAAGTCCAGTTTCAGGGATAATTGAGAAAGAGAGTATATGATCACTATATGCATTTCACATCACACATTTGGAGGGGATTACAAATGCTACATAAAAATAATGTGTTTTTATGTTCTAATATTCACCTATAGATGGACATAAAGTAAGAGTATACTATTAAGGTATGAGAGAACATGTTAAATACTTATGAGCCAGATTTTGGTGGATATTGGGAAAAGAATGTAGTGCTTAATATTTTTTTATAATAATATTATCTTATATATGATTCATATGGAACCATTTCAGGTGAAATATGGTATACATTGTCGATCTATGCTGTTTTGGATGGATGTTTGGGAATCAGAGTTGTTGGGGTCGAATCTCATTCCAGATACATCAAAATATGTGAATTTTATATAAATGTGGATGACAGAAGATAAAAGTAGATTAATGTCTTATGCTGATAGGGATCATAGGCCTTCTGAATTATTAGTAGGTGATGGTCTGTTTCTATAAGATTCACCAAGGGTGGGTCACCATCATATTTTGAAATAGGGAATGTTAGCACCAAGGTTTCTGGGACCATTTGAGATTTTTTAGAGGATCGGACTGATGGAATCATAATTGGCTCTTCCACAGTGGTATAGTTTTATGCATGAATTTCTCATGGGTCTGAGCTTTTATAGTATTACCCCAACCCATATGATGTGATTTATGTTTATTATGTTGAGCTTGACATTGATGTGTCCCTAGAGGAACATCTTGTTCACATTGTGGATTGTAATGAGAATATATTGTAGGGTAAGACTATTTTCATGTTTTGAGCTTTATGGGAACATTGTAATTTTCAGGATGAAACGCGGTAAAGGGATTCATATGTATGATACCAATGTCCATATCCTTTTTCCTTCGAATTTGACATATGATTGAGAAGGATGGGTTGAGGACAAGCTACTAGGAGGTGCGTGGGTTGTACGATACCGATTTTAATTATTCCCTTCTGACAAATTAAATCTCTCATGAACTCCCAAGGATACATCTCCTTAATTTCTGTTTTGTTTAGATAATTTTTGTCTTCGGATCAAAGATATGGTTTGGGGATTCAATTGGTGTTTGAATACATATCAAATGTTATCATTTTTAGTTCATTCATAATCATATTCTAGGAAGGTGGTATACAAGTAAAACCCCATGTTGTTGGTTAAATATTTTTGTGTTTGTTTTCATTTATAGTTATATATTATTGTGATTTTGATTAATTGGGAGATATTTTCTAACATGGGTGTCTAAATGATGATGTTAACCCCATATGATCCCCATGGGATCTGTTGATTATAATGTTACAGAATAAGGGCCACCCATGGGGTGTGATGTCATCGCCAAACCTAAAAATTTTTAAAGGTAAATGTAGATTCAATTTGTGATAATATAAATCCCATAAAGAACATTATAATATGGCCAGTTGATTTGAAAATTGAATAATGATAGTTATTCAAATGGTTGGAGATGGCATAAGTGGTACTATTCCAAGGAATAATAATTGGATAATTTGGTTAATTGAGATTGTGTTTAATAGATCATCATTTATGTAAGAAATTCCTAAGGGGTTTAGTATATATGAAATGGAAATCATGTTAAATGGTTATTGACATGGGGATTGTGGAATAAGTCCAATGGGATTTCATAAAGGAATAAATGAGCAGTTTAAATAGGTTGATATACAGGGAATTATTAAACACACCTATTATGTTGGGGAATGATAATGGGAATTTGGTAAATGGGCTATGCAATGAAAATGGTAAATGTATTATTTGGTTATAGAATAATATTAATTTAAATGCTGATCAATATGGATTGTGAGTTTATGTTTATTAATTGAGTATGATTTTATGTATGGAATATGTGCAGTGATTGGATTAATAAGAATGTCAACATGTCTTGGTAGTGTGTGGTATTGATATGAGGTTCTATGCCCATGGGTCGAGTTAGACTGAGGCTTTGAAATCCACCCCCAAAATACTTGAGTTAGGGAAGGGGATACGGATCTATCCCCCTAATATTTACATTCGATCAAACCTCCTTGACTGGGGCATCTAGTTGAGTGTTATGTATTGGTTGTAATGTGTTTAAACCTAGTGAGACATGTCTTTAAATATTAAATTATCCTTATTATTTGACAACTTTAAACCCTTTTATAAATGATATTAATTCATAACCCATAGAATATGTTATGAAGGTTAATTTATTCATGTAGATCAAAAAATTAATGAAATGGAAATAATGATTAAAATTGAGTGTATAATGATAACTAAGGGAGAATGAGTTATGTTTTGGTATCCTTATCATTTAATTGTTCCTTGAACGTACTATCTTATAATTCTACATATTTTATAGACAACATTGGGGGTGGAATATTGAATTGTACAAACAACATACTTGGGATATGGTTGTTTAACTATACAGTCTTCATTGTTGTTGGTTTTAATATGGGGTCACATTGTTAGGTAGTTGACTTGGGCATGGGATATGCACGGATGAGGATACAAGAATTGATTCATGACCCGGTTTTTGGACTCAACTTTTATTCATTATTTTTGGGGTTTTCACTTTATCAACTATTAGCATAACATGAGATATTTAATATTTGTTGTAGTTTGTTCGATATTCTTAGTGGTAATTAGTTCATGTTCGATCTTATTTCTTCTTATTTCATTAATTTCTAATGTTATCTCTGGTGGCTTACACTGTTTAATACGGTATAATCTTCCAATGTTATGGTTTAGACTACTTCTACTACTTAGAAACCAATGGCATATGGGGAGGCTTGATCACGGTTATGTGAAAAAATGTATCATGGCACTGGGTAATGGATCCTAGTTTTGGGACATTACATAATCACCCTAGACATAGGTTAGTAAGAAATATGTATACGTGATAATATCTAAGTTATTATAGGAAAAGGTTGGGTTGAGGCCTTTTTCTGAATCTTGAATGGGATAGTGAAACCCTAATGAGATGTTAGTATTCTCTTACAAGACAAATTAAAATAAAAAATTATATAAACTCAAACTATGATACACAATTAATTAAAATATAGTATTAAGAATGTGTGAGGAAAAACCCACTAACATAGAGAATTAGATTTACAGGACATTAAAAATAATTTTATTTATTTGATAGAATAAAGTGATATAAAGAATATATTTTTTTGATATTGAAAAAATAAAATATGAAAGCAATTAAGTTACATTGGTTTTGAATCGGATTTGAATTGTGACCCGTGTTTTTTTAATATTTAGCTTAATGTGATTTTTTGTTTTGGAATTTATTTTGATTTATTTTGTATTTATTTTAGTGTTGATAAAAGGTTGAGCTAATGGTCCTAGTATCCCTCTCATAATGTGCGAATTCATTATTTCCCTTGGTCAGACAATTTTGGGTTTCAAAGAATCATGTTATTCTCAATACTATATAGAAACCCAATTTCATGTAAATTTGAAAATGGCTATTCCTTCATTAGGGTTTTTAGATGTGAAATTATAAGATTACATTTTTGATTCAATTATCAATGTTTATGATAATAATTAAATAAAGGTATTAGGAATTTATTAGAATAATTACAGAAAATATAATATATGAACAGCGAAAATGAAATCATTACAATGAAACCTTCCCCATTTTGTTACATAACACTAGAAAAAGATTCTTTTAACCCCTCATACTAGTGATTATATGATAATAGAGACATATTAAATAAAAAATAAATTATTACTAAAATATATATGAACTTGGGGAGGACCCTACACAACTCACCTTCTCGTGTCAAGCATAGGTCTCATGAATATATCCAATACAACAAGAAATAACTTTTTATGGGCTGCATATGCACTCCAGTATTAATGAAGGGCATTATTGATTGGTCCGAAAGAGGATTGGGGTGGTCGTAATGTCTTAAATTTTGTAAAAAATCATTATATATCAAATATGGGAACTTAGACATTATCTTGATAATTTTCACCACATATAAATTTTTTTTTCACTTTTCTTGACTTCATAATGAGTCTCTATTTAACGAATTACCCAAATTTATGACATGTAATTATTAAATTGTCTGTTATATAATTTTACCACGTAATAATAAACTTTTCTCATTTTTTTATAGTTTTTTTCTTATGATTTTCCCCAATATCATTCACAAATATATGGTGTCCTTCCACAAGTTACGATTGAGGTTTTATGTGTCTTCTTGTTCCTTATTCAATTATAAGTTTTATCCTACCAAAAAAAGAAACTAAGTTCAACCATTCACATATTTTAATGAAAAACAATTCATATATAGAAATAAATAACTTAAACCACCATTAAATACATGCATGAAATACATATAAAAGATATATCAGTATGAGTCTCAAGATAGAGAGGATGATAAACTAAATGTTTCATGTAGATTTATTTTATATACTATTTAATTTTTATTGTAGTTTACATGATCATCCAGGTTTGTGATCAACGACAACTATTTATGAATAAATTTTTGAGTCTTTTATTTTCATATTATTCCATTACTTATGGTATGATATTTTTTACTCTATACATATATTCTATATGGTTACATGTATTTTATTTATCTATTATCATGAAATCTAATTTAGTGTATAAATTCATCATGATCCATATTACAAAAAAATTTCTATTATATATAATCTTGATTTTTAGTAGGCATGGATGAGGTCAAGTGGAACTCTAGCTTAGAACAAGATATTTGATTCAGGGTGTTATGTTATGGGTCATATTAATGGAATAAACTCGTGAAATTTGACAACCCTATTCAATTTTTTATTTCCATCAATTTTTAATACTTTTTATTATTGTGTTAAATTTTAAATCAAACCATCATATACAAATGAAATATAATTTAAATATTATCTCGATAATATTAATCCCATGAAATATTTTTATTTATTATATATTAATATATTATATATCTATCATCTCATTTTTTGAATGTGGTTCATAAATCGTGTGTTATCAACCCATGTGGATTTTACCAACAGTCTACATTTCCTAGATCTATATATTTGTCAATATTAATGACATAATACAATAAATTATTTATAATATATTTGTTGGGATATATATGTATTTTTAGTCCTTATTGGTTTACAATTTTATCTTAGAATTAAAAATATAATAAAATCATGAAACAAAAGGTAGAAAAGAGTTGATAAAGAAAATATAAAATATAAATATTTCAACACCAGTAGTGAAAAATTTTAAAAAAATATAATGATTATAAATTATTAGGGGTGAAAAACAAAAACATAATTTTTTCATCATTCATGTTTTAATAATTGTAATATTTTTATAGATTTTCGAAAAAGATATTGATATAAATATAAATATATGTTAAGTGGAATTTTGAACTGAAATTATTATTCTTGGAATATAACATCATGAAAAATATATTAAATGCCAAATATTTAAAATCATTTATAGAATAAATTTCATTCTTAATTACATTTTAATTTAATTGAATATAAAATTATTTATATCATAGATATGAAATCAAATATACCTATAGTGATTTTCCAAAATTCATCTTTCTGTGAAATATCTCATTGATCCAATTTAAAATGTTTCTTATTATTACCATGAGCAACAATAATTTATAAATATATGTTTCCCTAAAAAATACCATTTATCTGATATCATCCCAAGTTTGAAATGAGTACATAATTCATGACACATATAACAAAAGTATTCAATTTTGATTGGTTTATTTGATTTTATTCATTAAAATGTATTCTATTCCTATTAGAAATTCATGATTTTGTGAACACCCATGTTTTCCTTCCCATAAAATGATTTTATATCACTATATTACTTGATGTATATATCCTCATGTGTATAAGTGTACTATAGTAAACCTGAGTGATTTGTTGTTTACAAAGATTATGTATTAAAATCATGTGTATGTTCTACTATAAATAAATGGACAATGAATCTAATTTCCATTAGTTACTAATCAGTTATGTTATAGAATATGTTAATATTGTCTTATTTCATCAAAATAATATAATAGAGAGGTCATAAATCTTTTTATTTTTATAACATATACCCCATGTTATTCTCTAACCTATGGAATATTGAAGGTATGAATCCAGGGTAACAGAAATCCTTACTGGCCACCAGGTGGGAATGGTCAACGAAGGTATTTCAAGATTGAATGATATTGGGGATTTTAGTTGTTATAGAGGATATATTTTGATGTTCGTAATGTGTGAGGATTACATTTATCTAGTACAGAAACAATAGAATTTCTATATATTATAAATAATTTCCACTAGGACATTGTCTTGAAGATAAATGTCATGAGACATATATTATATCATGTGTATTGTATTATATTTTTAACAATACATTGTGTGTGGGTACTTAAATATTGTTCTACCCATTATTTCTTCCTCTTACTGGACCACAGTGAAATCTTGGACTGTTGATGGGTCTGAGAATATTACTGGGGAATTCACCCAAGGTGGTGTCCCGTAGGGCCTACATGGTAGAAGAAAAGATATATTTTGTGTGATTTAACTAAGATATACCTTTCATTATTCCTCATGTCAAATCATAAGGTAAACTCAATATTCATATGTGTTGCAGAAAATGATTGGGGCTTACAGCTGATAAATATTCCCATTGAGGGATGGCATAGAGGTATACAACATTAAATGTTGTGGAAGGTGATACATAATATTGATCTATCAGATGAAATGAGATTATACATATTATTTATATATGGTATTAAAAGACTTGTTGATTGGTTGTATATAAAAATCCATCTCATGCCATTTATGGTTCCCAACATTGATAATTTGACTTCATTTTTGGAAAATCATCCATTACTAAATGAAGGTACTTTTTATAATTCCTTAAAATCTATTTATTTTTTATTGTATATTCTTATAATATATATTATAGTAGTTGTCTCATACTCAAAAATAATGAATATTATGATTGACACATTGGGATTTTAGTGGTTATCACATGAAGAATCAAATTATTATCACATAGGCTATACTATAATTAAATGTTATGTAGTAAGGATTGTTATGAGAAAATTGACTCAAAATTGTTCATGTGATAATTTCTATAAGGCATTCCTTTTATAGATCATCCAAAATATTGATTCAGTAGAGGTGATTTTAAGAATCTCATAAGTTGTATGTTATATCATGATATTAGAGGAAATATAGAAGACTATTTTGAAGCATGGAAAAACATTTGGGACAAAGAATAATATATAATATTGAGGTGATTAATGTTTTGATGAGAAGTATATTGACTGATGTTACTACATTGTATAGAGGGCGGGGTTATAGATATTGATACCCATTATAAACATAACCATCCTCAAAATCATTTGATGTTATTCTATATTTCTGATAGTGGTTAGAGAATATATGAATCACTATTACATGCACCTATATTATATTTAGATAAAAAATCATTGTATTGAATCATTTTTCAAAATCATGTGACATTGGTGACACGCAAACAGATTTTATGTAATGGATGAACTAAATTCATGCTTATTAAAAAAACATATGATGTGAAACATTGGATTTTTTTGGTAAATGAATTTGCATGAATGTTTACGTAATGAATCAACCAACTAAGGATCTTCGAGTCAGTAGTAATATGAGTAAGAAACCCCATTTCCTCCTACAATTGGAGTGATTCTTGAGACTAGCACTGATTGTGCATAATAATGAAATGGGAGAGCTTATCCTAAGTACCTATATTCTTTCATACAACCAAAAAAATGAAATATGGGACAGAGATAATAAAATACTGAACATATCATGTGTAAACCATTCATGAAATAACCTATAGGAAATAATGAATTTAATGAATTGTAATACAATGTATAAGAATTAAAAAATAAACCTAAAACAAGAAATAAGGTCCCAAATAGATGCCAAATGTAGTACGTGATGGTCTAAATAGATCCCAATTCACAATATCCAATGATGGAAAATGAACATGTTTAGTGGAAAGAGCCACAATGCTTCCAAAAACCAAGTCCTCCAAGATCACTATATCTCAAGCTCTCATTTTAATATGACACAATAGGTATGGAATAATTCCATTCTATGATAATTTATACATATATTGTATGTATCTCAAAATCAGTAGGTATAATGAATCATAGAGAGTGTATTCATATCAACACCATGATGGAATGCCAATCATTAAATGTTAAATAACCCTAATAAAATATATATTATTTGAAAAAACCCATAAGAATAGAGAAATGGGATCTCAATATCTATATCCCAGCTAATAAAATTGATTCTTCATATGTCTACAATTTTCTTTATTTGATGTGCAACATTATGTGAATCCTTTCCTCAATCCATGTGTAGGGAAAGCACCAAGACAGTATTCTCCACTACTATGGGAGAATTATCACCAGTAGAGCACTCATGATACCATATACGTTACCAAGTGGAGGGCTTACACCTTAGAACTTCTAGTAAATGTTGATGTTGTAAAAACTCTTTTATATGCATCTTATGTAAACTCTCAAAAATATATAACCCTCTCACCTCGCCTCAATGTAGCATAAAAAATAGAAAATAACTTAATTAGAGGACCCTACCACCACAATAGATCAATGACAGAGAGAAAACTCTACATATAGGGGACTTGTACATTTTGTAAAGTGTGGGAGTCCTATCTCACCCTTTGTAATAGATATGGGGGAACCACACACTAGAGAGAGATAAAAGAGTAAGGACCCCAAAAAACATTAATGATCACACCCAATCATTATCATCAAATATACACCAAAAAATTAGTCTCCCATCTAAAAACACATGGTATCATATATATTCTACTAATTTTATGTCCACTGTCAATTTCTACATGGAAAACTAATCAGGATAGACTGCTTTTGGACCTTAATCTTATTCTGAATAAGGACATACATGCTTTGAGAAAAAAATAACACGATGTCTAATCTGGGTCACAAACAAGTTACCACTCCTAGGAACCTAAGAATTTGATGTATTTTATATGTAATGTCTACCCATAAATAATATATTTTGGGTACATTGGGTAAATTGAGAGTCTATGTTATTTGGGGAATGCCCATGTCCTGTTGACTCATTTCTATGTACATTATGGGGTTCCTGTGTACTTCTAGAGACTATCCAGGTATAATTATATATCAATGTCCCCCTTATGTGGTTTTGCATCCCACGTACATGGATTTATGGACATGTATCACTTCAATTAATTTACATATACTAAATATCCTTTAAGTACATTTCCATCAGCTTAGTCTCATGGTCATGCTTCACTACATGTTGTGTTGTCTAGATACATGATGTTTATTCTTAAACACTTATTTATCCCCCAAAGGGAAAAACATGATTTTTTTTCCTAAACCTCATTCCATGTGATCAGTATTTCCAATATAGAAATCCATGTGAACAAATTGATACCGATGTTTTACAAAATTAATAAAACATTTACCCAGGGTTGTACTTATTTGTTATAAAAGGGATATAACACCTCTAAACAATTCTTCATTTGGTATTATGGCATAAAAATTAATGATATGTCTACAATGTGGAGAAACATTTTATAATCCGGTCATATAGTACACCGAAAATATAATACATATCAATCAGTCCTTTATCAACATCATGGAAACTATTTTTTTTCTCCACCTGCCCCTTCCTCTCAATTAGTCCACCATAAAAGGCCGAATCCTTATTCATTCCTCAAACTATGTATAGGGAATCCAAATGGGAGAAGGATATGTAATACTATTTTATTATTTAAATACTATATATTATTTAATTACCCTCCCCATCCATTACTAGTATCATTGCTCTAAACTCATAATATGACCAATATTATGTTTTCTATGGATATCCCCATATCATAGATGTAATGCTGGTCCCAATTATTGATCTGATCTCATGATTAGATGGAAAACCATTTATTCCAAAAAAACATGAATGATATTTAAATATATAAATATTTATTTAATATAATAAATCTAGTGTAATGAGACTCAAAAAAAGTTCTCACTCTATGTCTCAAAATAATAATAGGACTTGACCAATAAAACTAGAGTTATTATATTATCCCTTCTTTTATGTATTTTTGACAAAATAAATATAGAAATAGAAAATAGGGTGGGTAATGAGCCAATGTCTCGATATCATACTCGTAAGTGCATTATTTAATACATTGATAATCCCATAAAAAAACCAATAGTATGGATCATCCATGAAGGAACTTATCCAAACTGTAACACTCGATATTTATTCAAATGTTTTCCAGAAAATTTAATTTCAATGAATCTTATGATAAATGAAATTATCAGTTTTATAAACTATAAAATTATATTAATAATATTATATAAACATGACCATTATTACCATGTTTTTAAGTTGGATAGTATAAATTATGATAAAAAAAATTAAAAATTAATTATAATGAAGTTATATTAATAAGGTCTTTTGATAAATAATTTACACCATTTTTTGTAATGTTATTATATACTTAAAAAATATTTTATTCATAAAATATAATTTTTAATAGTTTTTATGAAGTTATATTAAATATAATTTTTTTCCACTCTTATTAATTTATTTGAATAACTAAATTCTATTTTTTGACTAATAATATAATAATATTCTTAGGGTTATTTTTGGTATATTTATTATAATTTTATTTTTTTAATGAATAAAGAAAAATAACAATTTTTAAATAAAATTTCACTCTTTTATATCATTTAAAATGTTTTCTTATTATTAAAATTTATTAAATGTGAAATTATATAAATAATGATATTTTTATCCAAATTTAGGTTATTTTAATCAATTTCATGATGATTGTTTATAGAAAAACATTTGATACATACTAATTTTTTTCCATTGAATCACATTATTTCTCATGTATATGTGTTTAATATTGATTAAAATTATTACATTTATTTGAAATGAATTTGTAAAAATTAATTCCATATTTGAAATCATAGTAATTAATATTATGTAATAAGTTCAACTTAATTTTTGGTCAAAATGAATATTATATACCAGAATATTTATTTATCACTATAAAAAAAGGTGATTATCGTGGGTTAAAATTAAATTATAAGGCCACATATTCCAATAAATGTTTTCTAAATAATATTGTTTGGAAATATATTAACAATATCATTTCTGGTAATATATTCCATTGTAATTTGGAATCATTTTAAATGGGAGTGACATTATAATTTTGGATTCATTATGTAATTTCAATGTAGGTTCCAATTTCTTTTCTTTACCTAATAATAAAATGTAATATCCACTCCTATAAAATTAAAAAATCTACATAATGGATTCATAAAATACCAACCTAAATCAATACATTTATTTCCATACAATGTCTTTGTGTCATTATATTGATTTGTAATCCCTCGTTAGGATGATTTTTATAATAGAAATATGATTTTTTCCTAAGAAGATATATATTTCCAAATCATAAACAATTATTTTATATACTAAATAATAAAAAAACAATTTATTCCTTTAATTTTTCAGTCAATAAAATTATAAATATTATTCTACTAAAATTATAGTAAGAAATCACTATTTTTATATTGATTTTCTCTTATTTATTTATAAAGGAGTCCAAAACCGTGTTTAATTGAAAGATAACTATATTTCGCTCATTAGTAAAAGATACTTTATTTAAAATATCAATATGTTTTATATATATATATTTAATATTGATAAATGAAATTTCATTTCATTTTTACTCATGTATTACTCTTTACAAAATGGGATTGATGGAATATTGTTTTATTATTCTGAATGATGTACAATTTAATTTTTAGCAAAAAATGTAAAATGAATGATTGTCTCAACATATATAGAAGGAATGGAATAATCCACCATAATTACCACTATGTGGTTTAATTATTCCTTTGAGAATATAAAAGGTGATTTTAAATGAAAATGTTTTCTTCAATGATTGATTTTTTTTGTATTTTAAATAAGTTATTTCAAAATAGAGTGTGGTTTTTTCCATAATAAATGTTTCAAGTGGTCATTAAAAATAAAATCCCATCAATGATATCATCCTTTGATATTGTTTAATATTTTTGGGGTTATTATACAATTATATCATCTTTATTCTTTATGAGGAAGGATTATATTCATAATGTCAGTATTTTTATGACACATTTCCTTCTCCAATGATTATGTTTTCCTAAAATTATTAAATTCTTATAAAAAATTTTTATTTTACAAGGGTTTCGATCTGATGATATGGTGATTTTTTTTAAATCATTTATATTATAAGGGTTATACTATGATGAGATTTTTAGGAAACACATTTCTTTTTCTTGGGTTGTGATACGTTATAGGTTGTATGATCATGTGGCACACATATGTATTATTTTCGTTTTTTATGGGTGGAAACTATAATTATAACTAATGAATTATTAAAATATGGATATATAATGAGATTAATAGTATTTTAATTTTGGGAGATCGCAATTCTTAATGTGACACTATACACTGTTATAGTCTAGGTATGAATCTTGACTACAATAATGGTTTATGTGGTGAAATGATTCTCTAATGATTATATTTTTAGTAATTCTTAACCACTAACATGATGATTTTATATACATAAGTGTATTAGAAAAATATATGAATTATTCAATTTTTATGTTCTCATCAATCGGGTTCATTGATTCCAATATGATTCATGTATTATGAACCTCCATGAATTATGACATGTCTTAAGATTAGCATCATTGACTAGAAGTGAATGGTTTTCAAATGATAATATTGTGTTCTTATTCCCCAATGCATATTTCATTCTTTTATTATAGTTTATTTATCCCATTTATAACCATATATTGAATCTAATCTCTCACTTTTAGATGATTGAATTTCCCACGTTATGATGAATTATTTACCTATTGCATGTCTAAGAAAGATTCTAGTGGATAAGAACATAATAATAGATTATGTAGTTGATTTATGAACTTGTTGGTTATGTATACATGTTTTTAATGGAACTAGACCAGTAAAATTATATCATGGAGTTTTTTTTATGATATGAATATTCTTATAATAATATGTCATGCCTATTTTTGAAAAATGGTGGTTGTTATAATTGATTTCATAGAAACGTTTAGTTAACCATTTAATAAAAGGATGACAAAACTTTTGCGAGACACAGAATGATATATTTATTTATATATCAAATGAAATCAATAATGATAATTTATATAATAAGTAAAATTATAGGAAATTAACCAGGAATATAGGTTATTGATTGAGTGAGTGTTTTCCATGAAATTAAATGTTATACTATATACAAATATTTATTGTGGATATAAAATACTTGTACCCAGAATTAATAACTCTGAAAATGGTGTTTTCGAGTGGAATTGATTATCACCTAGTGTTGGACAGGGAGCCTTTCTGAACACCTCGTTTTACACACCTTTGGGACAAGTTTTTTAAATTAATAATATCTTTATAAACCATCATGATGGATTTAAATATATGTTGACTATAAATTAAATGGTTTAAATCTATGGTTTCTTATAATAATAAATTTTTTTCATCACTTGCAATGACTATAAATGTTTTTTTTGATTAGTCAATTAGATTTACAATGAGTGATGGTTATGATAGACTTTTCAGTTCCATAAAGAGATTTATGATAGGGTAATGAACTTTTCATGGTGACATATATAATCAAATTTTCATATATCTTGTTGTATAACAGTTATATTATTTCCCATATAGCATAAAAAATATCTAGTATTTTCAATGCATACTCACAATTATTTGATGCAAAATAAGAACTGAAACCCACAAATTGACTGATGCTAACATATCAATTATAAGAATATTTTATTGTATATGTTTTTTGCAAGTTTATTCAATAAAATATTATCATTTTCCTCCTAGATGAATTTTATATCATCTCAGGAATGGGATGGATTTCAATACATAAATCCCACATTATTTTAAAATGTTGTGAAGTTAGATTTAATATTCCATGCAATCGTATGATCATGTATCTATGTGGTGATAAATATATAATTTCAATGAAGATCACAACCATTGAATGGTAATTGATTCTAATTAAAATATTTTTTTTTATCTTAAATGGTTTTGGGAGAAAATCAACTACCATGATATGAATATTGTATAGGACTTGGAATATTTTTTTAGCTGTGTAGTCTTCAATTGGAAAATAAATAAGAGTTCTAAATTCAAAAGATTACATATTCTCTTAATACATTTAATATTTCCTATAGAATTTCCCAGAATGACTTATGGTAATGAAGGAAGAAAATATAATATAGAATTGACAATGGATTTATTTGGCCATGTTAGTCACCATGGGATTCACCAAAACTTTTCACTATGATGAATGATGGATCAATGAAACATTACAATTATTATCCAGAACTAAACAATATCACCATCAAGAAAAAAGTATCCTATAGACCATATTTCTGAATTTTTTAATCAAATATGTGAGATCAATATATTTCCAAGATTGTACTTTTTTCTATATATAGTCAATTGGGATCGATGTAAGATGATATTACTAGAACGACATTCCATAAAATATATAAAAACAATGAGTATATCGTGACCCCATATTCATTTCTAATTTCCATAATATCAGTATGGATTTTTTGAATAATGTTTTTATAGATTACTAGGATTTGTGTTTGTTAGTCATTATAGGTGGTATTCTTATATATTCAATTTGAAAAAATGGATCTTGAATATCTTTTGGGGAATGTTCTTAATAACATGATGAACTTTTTTATGAAAATTTCTGCAAGTTATAATTGTGGATATAGAAACTATCATTTTTGACATATAATCTCATGTGTGGGTATATCGATGGTAACATTAATTTTGAATTCAATTATGAATTGTCACCAACCAATAATAATGACTGAGAAGTGAAATTTTCTAATATTGTATGGATATTTTCATAGTATATGAAGAATTTTTCATGGATTTCATATCATAAAAACCATGTTAAATAATAAGTGATTGAATATCCACTAAATATATGAATGCGAGTAAAATTCAAGGAATTATTTATAATGATAACTATTTCACCTTTGATTATATTAACCTTCAACGATGAAGAATTAATAATATAAAATAATTCATTTAACTAGGGACTAGGATGCCTTATCATGATGAATGATATGGTGAGAGAATATTCCTTAAGAAAATTGAAGGATCCTGATAAAAAATATCCATGTTATGATTTGGAGGTTCTTGTAGTACTTTAACCAATAATGATATTGATTTGATATGTTTAAAGGAAAATGTCTGATATATATTCTAAATATAAATGTGTAAAGTATATATTTTAATGAATGAGCTGAATATACACTAACTTATGAATTTAAACAAGGTAGTTAATTGTATGTGTCAAATGGATCATGTTAGATTATCCATATTAAGGTTTAAAAAGATCAAAAAATTATGTATTCTTAATGTATAGATTTTATAATTTTTATGGTAAGGGAGAAATAATATATTTCCCAAATAAGTGTTTATCCATATATATAAGTGATGATTAAATATGTGTAGAAGGAAGACATAGAACTGCAAAATGAAGTCGTAATGGTTCATGATTTTAAAAAATATTATCATGGAATGATAGGGTTTTATAAAATCTTATGTGTCCCATACATACCATATATTAATGATCTACTAATTGAATCTTATTGTTTTTTATTCTCTATTCATCATACACGTAAAAATTATTATTGAGTATTGATGGAGAATTTCACGAGGGATTAGTTAACGGGAGATAATGAAATGTTTGTATCTTGGTTCTAGGAATGAAAACATGTTATGTCTTAGATACCATAGTCAAAGGGGATTTCAGATTCATTTTCCAAGTCAAAATAGAAATAAAAAAACACTGAAATTTGATTAATAACTTCTCTCAAAAACATATATTGGGATTACTGCTATATGTGTTGTAATTGATCACCATACAAAATCACCACATGTTATCAATGTTATCGATATTTTCCACTGGATAATATTTCCAAAATTCTCAGTAAGTATATATTAACTATTCAGGGAGTTCATCATTACATTTTATCTTTCTTGGTTCCATGTTTTATCTCAATGTTCTAGAGAAGAATTCAGCAAGATCTTGATATAGAATTGAGTTTCTCAAAATATATAATTGACATAAATATGTTCAGTCTAACAGTAAAATGTAATAACTAGAGCATAAAATTTTATATATTTTGTTGCATTTCATTGGTTCTTGAGATAAAAAACTTTTTCTAGTTTATTTTTCAAACTATAATAACATTGTCATGAGAATTAAAATGACTCCTTATGAATCCATTTATGGAGTTATGTGTGTAAAACAAATGTTATAGGTTGATGATAGATAAATAAAACACTTTGGACCTAAGATATGTAATGATATGATAGATATAGTTAGATTCATTAAGTACCACATTAATGTAGCTTGTAGTGGATATAAATTATATACTAAAAATCATCATTGTGATCTTGAATTTAACTTCCTGAAAATTTAGTTATAGTAATTTTTCCAGGGATGTTGGTCATGTGATTTGGTTAGAAATTTATGTTGAGTTCAAGTTATATTTTCAACATCATGATTCAAGATTGATTATAGATAATTTCTTGTCTCTTAGTGATTTCAAATATCATCTCTCATGTCAGCAATGTGTTCCATGTATATCTCTTTATGATTTACAAACATAAACATTCAAATATATTAAACTCAATGGTCATGTAATTAAATAATAATCATTCGTATAATGAAAACACTATGAATTTTATAGGTCCTAAAGAGAATGTTTTATGAAACAATACAACTTAAGAGGACAATGATTTAGGATAAACACTCTAATTTTAAAAAATCTACATGGGAACCTGAGGATATGATGAAGAAGAAGTATGATCATTTTTCTTCATTAGCTGATTGAATGTTTAGGTAAAATATAACTTTAGGTGGGGGTTTATTGTAACACAACTCTATTTAATGACTTGTTTATAATAAATTAATTTTATTCAAAATAATTTGTTACACAAAAAATAATATTTTAATGATCCATTAGATAGTCTTGATACTATAAGTAAAAAAATTAAAAAAACAACCCAAATGTTAAATAAGGAGGCATTAATTTATTGAAAAATAATTTTAAATTTATGTATGATTTATTTATTTAAAAATTATACTTTTTTAAAAAATTACATAATTTTTAGGAAATTTATTATATACATTGCAAATAAATTGTTATAAAAAATATTATTTATTAATTTTTGAGAAAAAATTATTAAAAAATTTTTCGTTTAATTTAATAGTTATTTTTAAAATAAATAAAATTATTTTTGGATGAAAATTTCTATATAATCATTGATTTATATTTTTCATATTTAAAAAATGTAATAAAATTAAAATTTTAAGTGAAAAAAAATATTTTTATTAATTACATTTTTGTATAAATCATTTAAAAAATATATTTTTTATAATAAAAGTGGTTTGAAATCATAATTTTTTAATTAATGATATGTCATTTAAATTTTAGTCAATTTAAATAAATTTTATTTTAATTTTTTTATAAAATATTTTTATACCATTGAAAACATTTTCTTTGGAATACCACCTTTTATCACATATAATAGAAAGTTATTAAATTAAATTGATCCATATATTTTAATCGAATTTGTTAAGATTGGTTGAATATTATCAGTCATAATAATTAATATTTTAGATAATGTTTATCATATTTTTTTTTTATTTTATTGATTATCAAAAATAATAAAATTAGTTACCGTGAATATGGTAATTACTACCTTAATGGGGGTTAAACAGAAAATATAACAGTATAATTTCAATAACCACATTTTTAAAATCTTTTTAATGGAAATATATTAGAGTTATATTTTTTGAAATTCTAATAAAGGGTATTTAGAAAAAAAATCTTGTGAATGACTTTCTTATTTGGAATTTATTTGGTAAATGTCCTATTTGTATCACGCTTCATCCTTTTCCCCACTTTTTAAAAGATATAACCTTTTCATTCATATTATCTCATAAAAATCCCCTTTTTAGGAAATAACACTCGAAATCCATTCGTTACTTATATTAGAACATCCTATATGCATTCGGTAGATAAGAAAACCCTCATAATGCAATGACTCAGATTTTATCTAGTTTTAATTTTATAAATGAATTTTTGAAATTTATAAAGTGGGTGTTGAGATGGTTTGAGATTCTGAGGCCCGGTATTCCCAAAACAATTTTTTGAAAAAATTTAATCTGTTAATAAAGTGTGTGGGTGGTTTTTCTTAAAACAAGAATAACTCTTAAATGGGTTCCTGAATCATAAATCTAAAGTCACTGTTGCATTCAAAATAACGAATTTACATTAGGCGGGGACTAATATCATCTGATGCTGGCCAACCAAAAAATTTATCATTTATATGTAACAATAATAAAATATTTAATAAAAAAAATATTATTATGCATTAAGAGAGATTTTTGACTAATACCATATGGAAGAGTTTACCCACAAATGTAGCGGACTCGATAGACAATTGGATGATAGTTTACTGACTCCCCATGTCATCTCACATCATACTAATCCATTAATATTGTTCAATAGAGGGATTGGGATGCCTTTATGTGAAGGAGATAGTTCAGAATCAAAGAGTGTCATCGACGATCGTTTAAAATACGAATTCTCATTTCACAACCAGGATATGGATAGGTTTTTTGGATATGTTTGGGATTCAGTTACACTTGAGTATGTTATTTCATCCCTTGAAAGGTGGCCAAACTATGATTACCGTTCAAGTTCTTCAGGACATGCTATGTTCTTGCACTGTAGTCTTCAGTTGTATATGACATGATCACCTTCCCCTGGTAGAATTTTAATAAAATATGAGCTACCACTCCACTATTTGTTTAGAAACATTCGAGGACTTGTACAAAAAACTATGTATGTCTTCACTTTACTAGACCGACTTAAGAGATTCAACACTAATTGGTCCAGAGTCGGAATGTGCTACCATTGAGAAGGTGCAGATCGTCTAGAGTGCACGAAGAATGCATAGAGCCATAAAAGTCATATGCTGATAGGTGAAATATGCCACTGGAGTAGAAGGAGGGAGACAATGTGTTCCATTATTTCTCACCTCGATGGGGATTGAAATGATTTGTCTGAAGGACCCCGTGACACCCTGAGAGGGGAGGGGTGAATCAGGGTGACCACTTTTTATTTTAATGTGTTGGATCGTGTTCCCACGTTGGTAGGAACTTGTTGAACCTGTATGATGATTATGATCAAAATGAAAACATTCACATGCACAGAGAAGACACAGCCATTTTTACTTGGTTCACCACTAAGGGCTACGTCCAAGGAGCATACGCCGACAGGTTGCCGGTCGTACCTAAATCCACTATGCTTCACTAGCTGCGGATACAAAAGTTCGGGTACAGACACTCTGTCCCAGGCTCACTGCCTTTACAATAGTTCAGGGATAGCTCACTGCGTCCCTCGGGTCACTCCCGTTGACTCCCCCTGGCTCACTGCCGTTGGTGAAGTCCCACTCAGTTTATAGACGTGAAGGTCTCTTCTTCATTTGCATAAGAGTGCATCCTTTGTTGTATGCAGATGCTCTATTGAAGTCCAATTCTCACCAGAAGAATATCACTTTTCCCCGAATGAACCGAGTAGTCTCTCGGCTTTCGTGCAGCTCTAAACACGCCGGTGGACTTCAGCAAAACCAGGCGCGCTTCTCCAAGACAGTCGCGCAAGTCCCACTACGGCGCGCAAGTCCACACTGGCGCGCAAGTGTCATCAACACAGTTGCGCGACTCTTCTTTCCCCAACTAAAAACTTGCGTGGTCCACTTCCTTTCTCTTCCAAACCACCTTGGGCGCACACCCAAACACTGGCGCGCAAGCTCTACTTGCGCGACAAAACAACCACCTGCGCGACTCAACCACCTGCGCGACGAGAGCTCGAACAATCTCTCGGCCTTGAACTTCGTTACAAATGAGGAGGGGTGGTCCAGTATTTATAGGCAAACTGGACCCCCTGCGCGGCGGCGCGCAAGTCCTCGACGGCGCGCAAGTCTTGTCTTCAATAAACTCTGTCGCGCAACTCACTTGCGCGACCCAACCAACACTTGCGCGACCTTCTTGCCTTAGCCAAATTTTGATGTTCTGATCCTCAAAATCATATGGCGCGCAAGTCTTTCATCCTCCAAGAGCACGGCGCGCAAGTACCTTTGCCAAAAACACTTTACTTTATTGGCCGATTTTTAGGCCCAAAAATTTGGCAAACACTGGGAAACAGCGCCACCTTCACTACTGTTTTCTGCTTGAACGGTATGATCACTTTGTTGGTACACACCCTGAACTTCCACTGAGGATTGACAACAAACACAAACCATACACCAAATCATGATTTGAAGAACCTGGTTCCAACATTGTCTGGGGTGGAAAATTATCTCTGATATACATTAGAATTTTTCAAATTTTGAGTAGAGTTGGTGAGGTTCTATACCACCTAGATCTAACCCCATAGCTTCCCCAGGTGTATGATGTGTTCAATGTGTCGTAGATGATGAGGTACGTGCATGATCAACCATATGTCATCGAATGGGGTGAGCTAGACATTGATGATGGGTTTACTTTTTCAGATTATCCAGTGTAGATAGTGGATCAAAAGAGAGGATCCTTCATGGGTGATCGATTCATCTGGTGTGCATCGGGTGGCAGCACAAGAATCCCAAATAGATAACTTGGGAGCAGGAGGCTAATATTCGTGATATGTACAGTCACCTATTTGTTTTTTAGCCCTTGTTTTTTTCATGTATATATATCTCTGAGGTTGAAAGGATGTAATGAATCGTAATTTCATTTGAGTTATTTTTATAAATAAATTGGGAAGCTTTTGTGACTTAGAACTGAGATGGATTGAGATTCTTATCCTTATTTTGCCCCGTAAAATTCGTTTAAAATTTTATTTTGTTAGTAAATCAGATGGAAAATTATCATTAAATTGTAATAACATCTAAAAGGGTGAACAAATTTGAAATCTGAAATAACCGTTGTGTTTAGAAAAATGATTTTCCTTAGGTGGGTACTATCATCATCTAGTGTGGTCCAAATGAAAAAGATTTCTTTTGGACGTATCGGTAATAATATATTTAATAAAAATATATTATTGCAACATTTTAAGCGTTTGTTTATTAAAATGATTAATTTCGGTTAATTCGGTTTTATCATCATATCCTAAAAATTCCACTAACATTTGGAGAAGGTGTTATATCCAATGAATGTCAGTGGATTAGGAATTTGCAACGAATGTTCAAAGATCAGATCATGGATCGAATATTGATGAACAATGATGATAAAACTTATCCTTTCATTAATGACCAATCCAAAATCTTGTTAGTATGTACTTTCATTTTGATTTGTTCAAATTTTCTACATTGAAAAATGAATGAAGACCAACCCATGAATAGGCTTATCCAAGGGTTGATCACTTGTGGGAATTAAATGGGAGGTAGATCTGTATGATTTCATCATTTATCATGATCCCTCTAACAATGAAGAATCGAGGTAAACATTAACAAAGGCCATGAATTTTTCATCTACTTATTTTTTTATTATTCTTTTCGCCAATTCTTTATGTTCATCACATTATTTGTGATATTATGATCGATTTATTGTATTACATTCTATATTTGGTGCAACAACCCGAGACCAATGATCTGACACCCTCATGACACAATATAGGCGTGATTGTGGAGGCACGACACTTTTCCTTCTAGGAGAAGAATGAGGGAAAGATTGTGGGCTTTTGTTGTGATGGATGACAATGATGGCACAATGTGGCCTAGTGGGGTCGGTTCAAGTAGAGCGCAACCTTCGCTTTGTGTTGGAGCATACGTGGTTGGTGGTCATGGTCCATGGAATGTGATCGTGACATTAAGTATGGGACGTGACATGGTGTCACATTGGAGAAACCCATGATGGTGAGACCACAATGTAAGTAGTGTATTTGGCCAGCACAGTGGAATGTGGCTTGTCACAATGATAGCCTAGAGTCACACGATTGAGTCAGACAATGTGCGGCATAGAAAACTGGCCCGAATGTGGTGGGCTAGACAAGGGGATCCATGATGCTCTAGCAGCCCTTCATGCTAGACACAATGAGTCAATGAGCTAGGATAGTTTTGGCTAGAGTGGACCGGACCAATTAGTGTCGGATTATCAGAATCGGATCAGGTCGATCATCTTGTCAGGTCGGGTCGAACGGGTCAGTTTGGACATGGGTTGGAACTTTTTCAAAACATAACTATAAATTTCAAACTGTGTGTCTATTAGATGATCCCATTGTGGTGTTGGGACTCTTTCGATGATACGATCAATTTTTTATACTCTATTCGAGTTTTTGTCGATGATTTTATAAAACCTAATTTCAAGAAGATAAAGGTCGCTTCGTACAAGCACTCAACGATTTAAATCCTACGGTTAGTTGTGAATTGGTGAATTCGTGGCATGGGGGCTTCATCAAATATTGAAACTCCATGTTTTATCGACACTCTATGTGTTATATAAATTATGTGAGTAATAAAAAATATGTGTGTTATCGAAACTCCATTTGTTATCGACACTCTTTTTGTTATCGACACTCAGTGTGTTTTCTAGACTACGTGTTATCGATACTATGAGTGTTAATAACACTCCATATATAAATAAAACTATGTGTTTTATGGACTACATATAATAATATTTCTATTAGTTCTATATACTTATACCTCTATGAGTATACAACACATCATTTATTTCCTTAGTGGTATACTACATGGATTTCGTTTTCGGTATACATTTTGTGTTTCTATTGTGATATACGTCATATGTTTTATTTGTTATATACATCATGTTTCTCTTTTTTGAAATACATCATGTGGTTACATTTTGCTATAAATTGTGTGTTTTGTTTTTGGAATATGTTATGTGTTTCCATTGTGGTAGGATTCATTTATTTCTTTATGGTATACTTTGTGTATTTATTAGTGGTATTCCGTTGTGGTTTTAGGGTGTCCTACTGAGTATTTTTTTTACTCATCCCTAGTGGGGCCTAGACTACACGTGTCGTGTCTTGTGTAGATGATCGAATATTTGAAAATGTTATAGGTTTAAAAGGACATGGTGGTGCTTAAACTGATCAGACATTCGATGTGTGCACCTATGGCCTCAGAAATCGATCATGCGTCTAACTTTTAGGTACGGTTTTATTCATATGAGTTTTAAGAACTTTTTCATTCATTATTCTAGACTCCTTCTTTTGGTGGGATTTTATTATGAACCTATTTAACTTACAATTTCCTACTTTCATACTTTGTGGTTGGTATCTTATTTTATGCGGACATTTTATACTTAGTAATTTTTACATTTCATCACCTTGGTCTTGTATATGTTTGTGTCTGTGAGTACAAGTAATTAGGAAAATGAATCCCATTTGTGGGATATTCTGACTCAATTCAAGTCACTAGCCCCTAGAATATTAGAGGTGTGATTCAGGTATTCATGAAATGGGCCCCTCTTGGAAGGGTCATTCCATAGTGTTATCAAAGGGGTTTTTTTCTACTTAAGGACCAAGAGTCTATGAGGTTAGTTTGTGGAAATTTTGTTCAGTTTTTTGATTTTATCTTCCAGGCTAGGAAATTCAATGTATGTACAACAACCGATGTATCTATACACCTGGACACTAGACAAAATCTTCATGACTCTATACATGGAAACACTGGTTGTAGGGGAATCTATAATACATTCATCATATATGATTTGGGTGTGTCCTCATATTCTTCTTCATTTTTCCCACTAGGTCTACTCTATTAACTGTGGTACATCATGATCTGTTTTATGAGGCCTCCATGTAGGAAACTATCCAGGATTCCATTTCCTGATCACAAGGATGATCCACCTAGGCATGAGGAATAAATATAGGGTCTTATACTAAATAAACTCCCTACAGAGGAGATAACTCCTCTTGGTCGTTTACAATTTTTACCACCACCCATCGTGTTGAAGATACAACCAGCTCTAAGGGTTGAGGATGCATATATGCTGATTGTGTTGCATGAGTTCCATAGGTATATACGTATCAGGATTAGGGATGAGTCAAAACCCTAGATAGATGAGGATTGGATGGAGGTAGTCACATGTGTATTCAACTTGTGAGGAATCCTTCGAACTAGATAGAGGTCATAGTAACGAGTCTTCCTCAGGTATCAATGAGAGGGTGGTGGAGCATAGTGTCCCAGGCACATGAAGATGGGACCCTCTCATGGGATTTCAACATTTGAGTATTTTTAAATGAGTTCATCCCAACTATGTTACTCCCAGTGCACATACATGAGCTCCTGTAACTTCCACAAGGATGTCAGATTGTCGCGATGTTCTCTGTTAGGTTTACAAAACAGTCTTGTTACACCACTAATATGGTGAGATGATCATTATTCACGTATAGCACCTTTGATTATGGAATATTCCAGTAGATCATGGAATCCATGATATACCTTATAATCCCGACATATGCTGGGGTACTGGAGGAAACACAACCAGTGGAGAGCTTTCTGGGAAATCAGACACCAACTTTGGGGGATACAAGTAGGCACCTGGAAGCTGAGTCATCGACAGTAGGTAACCAAAACTAGATAGAAGGACCAAAGAAGGTGAAGAACTCTAAAAGATAACCCATGATACTAGAACCACTATGTGGGGATCCCAAGACCGAGAGAGTCAACTGAAGGACATGCTTTGTTACTCGTGCAGTGGTCGGGGACACTTAACATGATATTTTTGGGCACGTCATATAGATGTCCAAGAGATGGTATAGTGACTGTTGGGGATGAGTAGTATTAATTAGTGGGGTAGTTCATATTCTGGAAGACGTGGAATAAGATCATGTTGGGAAGTAAGATGTGGGCAAGGGTTTGACCAATTACCACCACCACCCCAAGGGTGTCCACAGCTTGTTCAGGGAGCGGGTGGACAATGATGAGGAAAAATGCATGTGATAGAGTACTATGACCCTAGTTCTCCAGGAATTATTAGAGTTATGCTATAAGTCTTTTAAATAATAGTTATATTTTGGATTGACTTAGGTGGCAGTCATTCTTTTCCTTCCAAAACCCTTGTTCGAGACTCAGAGATTGCAGTGGATCCATTAACTCGATTCGTAACCTTAATGACTCTTATAAGGTAGATTCAATGATAATATATTGGTGAGGACGATGTGACCATAACCTTGGAGGATAGAGTTTCAGTTGGGATATCATGGTAGTGGCATCGACGCCTTATGAAATCATTATCCAGATATAATTCCTATCTACATTTTATGGTCTGATTTACTATTGTAGGCATAGATTATAGTGTGTTCTCGGTGATAGGACTACATTTTCTTTACATAGTGAAAAGTAAATGCATGAAGCACATGATAGACTTACTCAAAAGAGGGTGAAACCAATTACTCACCAGTTGGATAGCCTCCCCCATGGTACTACAGATGATATGAGTCCTCGGTTTCCTAAAATGGTTGTGGTTTATGCTGACATATTTCTTGAGGATTACCCAAGATTACCTCCTCATAGATTGGTATACTTTTTCATTGATATATAACCAATGAAGGAAATGATATATACTTCAACATATCAGTTGGATCCCATAGAGCTTCTCGAGATTATGGTACAACAAGCAGACTTTCAGAGAAAGGTATAGGTGAGACCTCGTGTTTCACCATGGGTGGCCCCTATTTTGTTTTTCAAGAAGGAATACATGATCTTGAGGTTATTTTTGGACATACATTTCATGAATGAAGTGATTGGGATGTACATGTATCCACTAATGATGATCGATGACCTCTTAGATCAGCTGAAGAGAGTGATGTGGTTCTCCAATATTGACCATTGATATGGTAATCACCAACATCGTTTGCAATATGGAGATGTACCGATGAATTCCTTAAAATGTTTGTACAAACACTAATAATACTTGGTGATGTCATTTGTAATGAAGAACACCCATAACATGTTATTGGTTATCATGAATAGGATCTTACAACTTTACATAGACTGGTTCATGGTGGCCTTCATTGATGAAATCATCATGTACTCAGTGTCATATGTGGAGCATGTGATACACTTGAGAATGGTCCTACGAACACTCCGAGAGAACCATCTTATGGGAATCACTCAAAGTGTTAGTTCTAGATTTGGGAGGTCCTCATTCTAGAGAACATTATTTTAGAGGATTGAGTTATAGTGGATCCCAAGACGATTGAGCTGGTGGTTGGGATCTACAAAAGAGTGTTACCGAGGTGCGGAGTTCCCTAGTTTCGAAGGTTACTATTAGAGGTTTGTACCCAACATTTACAGAGTATCACCACCCTTGATGGTTTTTACATGGAACGGGAAGCCTTTCATGTGGAAATAGAATCTTAAGTAGTGATTTCAGGAGATGGAGTAGAGGTTGAAAATTGCTCCCATCCTGAGACTACAGAAGAAGGGTGTTAGGTATGTAGTGTTTTGTGATGCATCAGAAAATTGTCTTGTTTGTGTCTTGATATATGGGAAAGATGTAAATGCCTATGGTTTTTAGTAGTTGAGATAACATGAGTACAACTATGTCAACCATAATCTTATGATAAAATTGGAAGTCTTTACATTTAATACTTTGAGATACTATATGGTGGGAGAGAAACATACCATCATCACTGACCAAAACAATTCTCATGTATATCGTCTCTAGGAAGGATCTAAACATGAGACAGAGGTGATGAGTAGAGTTCATCCAGTAATATTACGTTGAGACCATAATTACTTCTATTAATGGGAACATGGTGGGAGACACTCTCAATAATTTATCCAACTTGAAGTGGCTGAAGGAAGAATCAACGTATTTGGTCTCATTGTAGATATAATATGTGGGCAAAGATGGAAATTCTTACCGCATGTCGATGGTTGTCACCCTCTACCATTATAACGTTACCTGGATGCATAGCTAAGGGATACTGACTAATGATCCTAACCTGCTCAGTTTTCCACAAGGCATGCCCCTAAAATTTATTATATTAATGGGGGGAACATCATTATTTTCTTAGTGTGCATAGTTGTACTAGTGGAATTGTAGGATGAGGTTATGAGGAAGTTCCACACATACCATTTGGTTGTATATCTAGGTGTGGTGAAGATATATCAGGACATCTGACATCAGTTCTAGTTTATGCGGAAGATGACAGCGGTGGGAGTGTTCCTTTCTCGATGCAACACTTTCCAGCAAGTGATGGATGAGCTCCAGGTTCCAGCAGGATTGACCCAACCACTTGAGTTTCTATAGTGAAAGTGTGATGGGATATTCATAAACTGTGGGACAGGTTTACCACCCATGTCCATGGGACATGATAAAATCCAGGTGATCATTGACTGACTCACCAAATCATCCCACTTCCTACCAAGATATGAATAATTTTCAAAAGAGTTATTTTAATGACGATATGTGTAGGAGATAGTTTGTATTTTATATAGTTCTATCGATGATAGTTTTAGATTTTTATGCTCATTTATATTTAATTTTTCCCCTTTTTCAATTCAACGATGAACATGGACAACCCCATGAATAAGCTAATCCTTGGTTTGATCGCTTGTGGGATATGAGTTATCTTTAAATAATGAAATGGGGGTTAGATATGTATGATTTATCCATTTTATTAGTTTCCTTTAAAAATAATGAATCAAGGATGACATTATGAAATTCCAAGATACATCCTTCGGGTACATTTCTATTTCTCTTTTTCCCATTTTTTTCATTTTATATGAGTTTATGATTGTATTTTTTTCTCCTTTCATTCATGGCACAAAAACCGAAGACTAAAGATATAACACCCTTATTACACTAAGGGGAAAAAATGGTAAAGGAGTGACTCTTTTTGGACTAGTTAAAGTGCGAGGGTAGGAGAGAGGTTCACCAATATGACAACCTATTACAGGATGTGGCCCAACAATACTGGTATATCTAAAGCACGAGGGAGGGGCTACAGGTAGTATGGTTGAAGGAGGCAGTGTGTGACCAAGGGTCCACATCAGAGCTAGTGTGGCCGATGGGAATAAGTTGTAGAATGAGTTCCCAATGTTGATTGGGGGATGTATCATAGTGCCACATTAGAGGAACCAATGATAGTAAGGTATCATTCCATGTAGTATGGAGAGTCAGATGAGTGGAATGTAGATTGACACAACATCATCATGAAGGCATGCAGTCACGGTGGACAACATGTGGTGAAAAAAATGGCCTACACGCGGTGGGACGAATCATAGGACCTGGGAAACTACAACATCCCAATTAGCTATATAGAGTGACCTAATAGTCCAGGTCTTGTAGGATCAATAGTATTGGCTGGTTTGGTTCGGACCTGACAACAACAGGTCGGGTTAGGTTGTCCAGACTGAGTTGAGTCGGGTTCGGTGGGTCGGATTAGACCTAGACCGGACATGGGTCACTCATTTTCAGTAAAAAAACTATAACATTAAATTTATGTATCCATTTGGAAATCCATATGCAATGCTGGGACACATCATACAAGATGGTAAATTTTTGATACCCAACGTGAGTTATTGTGCAAATTAGAATACAACCTAATGGATGTAGGTATAGGTTCTCAATGTCCAAGTGCACTATGAGTATAATCTTACGTCTGGTTTTGACTTGGTCACTACATGGCATTGGGGCTGCATGACTTTTCAACACCCCATTTGTTATTGGAACTCTGTGTGTTATATAATATCTTTATTTTATAATCACTATGTATGTTTTCTACACAATGTGTTTTATAGGCTGTCCATGTGTTATCGACACTCAATGTGTCATCGACACTCTGAATGTTATCGACACTCTGTGTGTTATCGATAGTTAGTGTGTTATTGAAATTGGGTGTTCTGTGGACTACATATGATAATTATTCATTTTATGATATAGATGTATTATAATGTGAGCTGAATATAATTCTTATGTTTTTTTGTGGTATAATTCATGTGTTTCCTTTGTAGTATACATGATGTTCTTTTTTGGGTATACTTCATGTGTGTGCTTTTTTGGGATACCTCATATGTTTCCTTCAAAGTATACTTTGTGTGTTTATTTTTGGTTATACATTATTTGTTTATTTTGTGGTATAATTTTTTTGTTTCCATTTTTTTATATTTCATTTTATTCCTTGAGTTATACTTTGTTTATTTTTTGTGGTATTTCTTTGTGGTTTTGGGGTGTCTTCTGAGAATCGTTTTCCTCACCTCGGAATAGTCTATACCCATACATGCCATGCCTTATGAAAATGAAGTACGATTTTAAAATTTTATTGGTGGTCCAGGAACACGTGGTTCATAGATTTATCAAATATATGATGTGTTCTCATACGACTTCAGACAGATGTCCAACACCTAACCTTAAGGTGTGGTTTTCTGCAAATGGGTTTTAGGATCATGTGCATTTACTATTGCTGACTCTTTATTTTGGTGGGATTGTATTGTATCCCTATTTAATTTATAGTTTCCAACAATCTCACTATATGGTTTGTATCATAGAGTTTCATGCATTTTTTACTCTGTGTTTTTTACATTTCAGCATTATGGGCTTGGAGATTTCTATGTGTGTGTTTATAGATATATAGGCTAATGCATCCCATTTTTTGGATATGGCTACTCAGAACTAGTCAAGAGCCCCTGGACTATAGAAGGTGGGATTGGGGTATTCATAGAATGTTCCCCTTTGGACAGTTCATGACACTAAAGAATGATTTTGGTGAAATCCTATGGAGTTTTTCGAAGGAGCCACATAGTTCAAAACCTTGTCTTTATGATTTATTTATTTATTCAAAACCATAAAATAACATAAAAATATACCTATATAATAACATCACCAAATATCACATACATTTTTTTTATTATGTAATATAAATAACATCTATCCAAATTGTATTCTATTAAATGAGAAATTAACTTGATAACTATACGTACAGAGGACAACTGCTTAGAGAACCGTTATAGTTTTTTCCATAACTGCATCTCAAGGATGGTTATAATGATGAATTTAACACATTTATATGATATTTATGAAATAATTATTTTTAATTAATTATAATTTAATATCTAATTTATTCCTATAAATCCTTATGCAATATAATGACATCACTTGTGTTTAAATGTAGACTACTGCTTCAAAGAAATAATGTAAAATATTTTTCATTTTATTTTGATGTGGATTTAAATAAGTATAGATTTTGTGAATATATATGTTATATATGATATGAAATATATTTTTTAAATTTTAATAAATATTAATCATTCTTACCTGCAATCCATTGAGAAAATGGAAATAGTGTTCTTGTGTGTATACTTATTACCGTCTTAGTGAATAATGTAATCATTTTTATATCACAAAATCATATATATGGCTATATATATATTAAATAGAAATAATATTTATATCAACATTAGAATTAATTATTTTATGGAAGAATAATCAATGCTCAAAGACCTAGACTTTCAATCCTAAGCATATATGAAATGTGAAGTTGTTATTAACCAAAACAACATTTCAACAAGGTATTTGTAAGAAAAGAGTAATAAAAGGCCATAATAAAATCATAAATGGTATATTATTTATAATTTTCGTTTAGGAATATATTTAAAATATACATATATTGATAATAATTGATTTTAATGTATACATGATGGTTGTTCAGACTTATGTTAATGGAATTCGATCTTATTTTTATTTAGGTATCATTCATGATATATTCACCACATATTTTTTTGTTGGTGTATATAAATACATTGATTATATTGTATGTTTTTTATCCGGAAACAATGATATACGTTTTTATAATTCTATTTCATTATTGGGTATTATTATTCAAAAGATACCATGGGGGTAAATATTTTATGTTATAATCTCATTGTTTATAGAGATATTTTGCTAATAAGATTCAAATGATGAAATTTTATGATCATTATTTCAATAAACTAATTAATTTTTTATTTTATGATTGTTTTATTAAAATATATGTTTTAATTTTATTTTAATCACATTAATTAATCAAGTATTCAAAATAATATTTTTTATGGAAAACCTACTTTATTTCTCCATTTGGCAAAGAATAAAGTATATTTTTTATCAATGCTTTTTAGAATTATTTGAAATAATGTTTTTATAGTTAAATAAATATTATTTAGTATAATTTTTACACATGATTTATTTTTTTTGAAAATTTATTACTGAACATTCTTATAATTATACGAATGATTTTATTTTGAAATATTCTAGAAATATGAAATGAGTCATTATATCAGTATATACCAGTGAAAAATATTTATTTCTTTTATAAATAATTAATAGTTTTAAAATTACTTTAAATTCTTTCAATATTATTTAAAATAAGATTTTATCAATATTTCAGAAGTTATAATATTTTAAATAATATATTTTGAAATTGAAATGATATTTTCCTCAAGAGATATTCTAATAGATCATTCAAAAGAATTTAAAATTTTTTACTACATAATTACATGTTAGTAATAATTTAATAAGGATATGATACAATAAAACCAACTTTATTAATTTAGTGTATTTTTTATGTCTATGATGACAATAATTTTATGAAACTTTTTTCCATTTCAATTTGTTTGTCAATGGTGATATAATGAAATTATTATGAAACATTTTTCCATTCAAAATGATATGATATAATAATATGATTAAATTATTATGAAACAAATTTATTATCCATGGGTTATTTAATAATGATGTTTTTATGAAGCCCGTATCATTTTAGGGTTTCTAATATGATGAATATTTTATGATCTTATGACACACATATATATTGTTTTCGTTATGTGAGGGTTGAAACTATATCTCCCTAAAACGCATTTGTTAAATTCTGGTAAATAATGAGAAAAATATGGTTTTAAATGGGGATGAACCTAGATTAATAATTTTATATTTACAATATGGTAGTATTTATAGTGAACCTTGACTACTATAATGGTTTTCGGGAGTGAAACCATTCAAATATGATATCCTTTAATGTAATCCTTGGTAACTATGTAAATGATTTTATATGGTTATATGTATGTAACCAATATATTTAGGATTCCAATTATATGTTCTCAACGCTCTTGTTCATTGATTCCATTACGATTAATATATTAAAAACATCATATATTTATTCCGTGAATCAATATTATGATATTTGATATATATGAAATAGTTTTCAAATTTTAATATCATGTTTACATACAATTCCACTTATATTATACTTACATTATCATTGATATATTTCTTTTTTACAATTAGTATGAATCTGATCTCTCTCATTTTATATTTCCTCACCCATTATTATGAATAAATATTTATGTATGATATATATAAAATAGTATATTGTTTTAAATAAATTAGTTGTAGATGACATAGTTCACTTATGAAATAGTTTTTTATGTATCCATTTTTTCAATGGATGTAGTCCTATATAATTATGGAATGGATTTTTATATTAATAAATGTTTATTCTAGAAATAATATGATATATATATATATTATCATCATATTTATACTTCCAATCCTCAATTTTCACTATTTATGTTGAGAAAGAGACTATATCGTTAATGTCTATAAGTCAATAGTCGATAAGGTGTTATGGGTTGAGATTATATGGAAATATCTATGAAATGTGGAAGACAACATGTATATCCTCTCACTATGGGGTAATGTTAAGTGGTATGTAAGCTCACTAACCCCATGTAGAGAAACACACAACATGAGAAACCAAAGGGAAAAGATCACACTAAAAAAATAAAAAATCACATAATGCAGAGAAACTTTGGAAAAAATACGATCCATAATCAAACTCCTCCATAGAGAGCTTTTGGAAACATATAAACATAAAAAATGATTTATAAGTGAGATAAATAATCTCCCATTATGATCTAGATTACTAATAATCTTCCTAGAAACATCACACATAATAAATATCATTATAGCCCGTAGAAAGGAAATACAATACTAGGTGGCCTCAAAAACCTAGTTAGGGAAAACATGGGAGATATGTAATCATTAAATGAACATAAAGATTTTATGACATTAACATACCATTTGTAGACTATACCCATAATATAAATGAACCCTTACATGTTTCATGTGATAAATATTTTTTGTTCCTAAGATGTGAATCATATAGGACTCAGGAAAATATAACATTAAGTAATAAAATTTGTGTAATTCATAGAATTTTGGAAGAGCAAAATACATATAAGTTGATTTTCATATAATTCATTGAATAATTCCAAGTCCATATTAATTGAATGGGTTAACTCCAAACCCATATGATTTGTGAAGTTTCTCCACTATGACCATTATATTAATAATGGTTCACTATGAATACCATCTTAGTATTGAATTTTCTATTACTAAATCGGGATCACTATTTATTCTATCCATGTATCTAATATATAATATAAATCCTTACACAATGAATTATAGAGAGATAAATCTACCAAATATCATATAACGATGTTGTGTATATATCCACCGCATGATAAAAAATAGTTATCATATCATGACACATGAAATTAAAGAGGTAGCATTAATTTTCCATCCTATAATAATATATGTATAAGAGATAAGTTTTATAATAATTTCATCATATCATATCCAATGAAAATATGTAGGTTTCAAAATAATACAATCCATGTAAGAGAAATGTTTTTAATAAATGTTATGTCAATAAATCCTAAACCATCTATAGCGAATATTGATGGTACCTTTTGATAATATAACCAGAAAGTCATGAGTCACACCAATGGATTCCATAATATAAGAAAAATAATTTTTGAATAATAATTTAAAATTTTCTAAAGTAATATATCATTTCTGATATGGGAAATTATTTTTAAAACCTACTACATTGTGAAAAACTATTTCATCGAAAATAACTTTTAGTACTTATAAGTGAACATTTAAAACATATTGAAAACACTTTTCATAAAATAACATAGACTAACTATAATTTAATCTTCAACTAATGTAGGGGTATTGATGGAAGATAATACTACACATTACTTATACCTAAAAAAAGTTTCATTTTATTTTTTTTGAATAAAAAATATCGTTGATGGAAAATGAATGTATTATATTTTTTAGAACCATTTAAAAAATATAAAACATGGGGGAAATTTACTATAAATAAACAATGGAATATATGTAATTAACTGACACAAAAAGCCTGGAGCCTATTTATTAATTTATTAAATTGGTATGATTTCATGGAATCAAGTCTTTAATGAGGAATTTTTTTTGATGTTTTTAAAAATAATATAACAACCATGATACACATAAAATATTCTTAAATAAAAAATAAAACATAAAAAAGTAAACACAATACATCTATGAGACTCATTCAATGGACTTTTCGTCATAACCTAGTGAAAGAAAACATAATAAGGGTGAGCCTAAATGATCAATTATTGTATATAAAGAAAAAAATTAATGAATAAATATCGAAAAATAATCATGGAATGGAAAATAAATGACAAAAATTTCCCATGATATAACTAGATATAGAATAATAAATATTACAAGTTATATAACAAAAAAACATAACATTTAATCAATTATTTGAGAATTAAATGAATCTATTATATTTATTATAATAAACCGACTTTTATAGTAAAAATGATAATTGAAACACACCTGAAGGAAAGTATTAATTATTGGACATCATTCTAGAGGCATATAAAAACCTATACTTCAACATGTAGGTTTAAAACTACAAGGAAACATCTTTATTTTTTCAAAACTATTCATCTCTTGAGAGAATGTCAATGAATCAAGGGGATATATAAATTAAGGTCCCTTTATAGACCTTTGAACACCATGAGATGGGAGTGGTGAATCAGGGTACCACCATTTTCTTTTAAAATGATGGATTTGGTATCCATGTTGTTATGAATTTATGAAACCCATCTGATGAATATGTGTTGAAAATAAACAATCACATGCAAAGTGAAGAATAATAAATTTTACTTCATTCACCACAAAGGGAAACATCCATGTAGTATACACTACAAGGTTTTTGGTCATACCAAAGTCCACTAGTCATCACATGTTGTGGAGTAAAAAAATTTAACAGAGTCACTCTATAAAAAGAGAACTTACTTATGATGGTTATAGGGTTAACACATTGCCTCCCTCAGATCAATTTTATTTACCCACTACTCACAACATTAGATAGAATCTGAACTCAATTTATCAACATGAAGATCATATCAATGGGTTGTCATTAAATCATACATCCTAAACTATATATAGATTATTTGTTGATGTATAACTTTTACCTTTAGATATAATCCACATTTTAGCACACTGATATTTCCTAAATTATTCCCCTCTGAACTGGCCTTCTTCCTCGGCATACTGCTGTGCTCCGGGTAACACCTTTACATACCACCTATATGTTCTGCCTCTAAAAATCATAACTATGTACCTCCATTTCCAACTGAATTCACGTACATTCTTTACTTTTTATCTCGTGTACCGCTTCTTCATCGTGGAACAACTTCTCCTTTTTAAACCATATTTGACAAACCACCTTCCATTGTATACTGCCCTGCTCCGCATACTGCCTCACTTTCTCCCCATACAATATTAGAACCATTGTTTATGTTCTTAATCCTTTTATAAACTATCCTACACAATTCTACCTTCCCTTTTCAGTCTGAAAAGAACACATTAGAAAATTTGTATTAGCATAATCCTTTTTTAGACATTTCAAAATTCTCGGATTGATGAAATTATATAATGAAATTCAATATTCTCTTCTTAATTATGGGATTAGTGCTCCTTATATAGTCAAATTAATCCCCAAAATCTAATAATATGAGATTTAACAAATCTATGATATGTCTCTGCCTTCACCGCATAACAGGCATTTCCAATAAACAATTTCCATATGTCACCATCATTCCACCACTCGTCACATCACAGCGGCAAAACTCATCCATGAAATTATCACCATCTTGGTTTCACCAATGATAATACATCCAATTAATCCTCTATTTTGTGAACATATATGCCACATTTTTGTGAATGATGTGTCATCCTACGCACCGTCACAACTTTTTCATACTGTGATACTTCCCAGGAAATGCAAGTCTCCACTACAAACCATTTTTCTTTCTATTAACCTTCTCACAAAATGGTTCACGATCCTAAATCATAAGACAACATTCATTAAAATATCCTGGACAAAAAATGAGGATTCAAAAATAACACCAAACATACTCCATTTATAGAAAATAACAGCCCTAGTTCCAACAATCTCTCCATTGGGTAAGTTTCCAATTGGTAGATAAATTATATAAAGAACCTTCAACAATCAAAACTGGACACAAAAGAAACAACTCATCCAACAAAACTCTAATTCATCATGAGAAATTCATGTTGTTGAAATAATTATGGTATATATAAATTTGATTATCATGTTTTGGAATGTTTTAATGATGTCCAAGTGAGATCTAATGGTTTTCTCAAAACACCGAATTATTTTTTTCATTTTCATCATCACATAATGTAACTCATTTGATTTTTATTGTAACAAAAAAAATATTCACTCCTCTAATTTCTACAGTCTCAATTCTTCCATATACTAATGTTTAATTTATCAATTATCTGCCATTGGAAATATACTCAAAGACTAGTATTTGAATATACTAGAGCTCAACACGCACTCCCCCTAGATCATATTTCCACCATAATCCTACATCACATTCAAAAAATGATTAAAATTGTTAATATAATAATGGAGATTGGACTTCATAACCTCATCAAGCCTGTGGAGTTTTTTGAACACTATGGTTCAATCAATGCTTTTCCAACATCTGCGATCAGAATGGCTTGGATAGTATGGCATCCACTTGACCATCAATTCCAACCTGATCCATTTTAATCATTCATTATTCCACATTTTCCTTGATGAAGTGATATAATATTTAAATGTGTTTCAAAATATAATACTGAACAAGATTCATTGTTAGATCAATTGCACTGTTTATAAGGACACGACCATAAAAAATTACTTAATCTTGAATTAAATGAATAATTCACATTGAAGATCTTTTCAAGATTAGATTTTTAGATAATTAGGCCATAAATATTAATTCTCAAAAGTTACAAAGTACAAAATTCTACTCAGTTTCCATTTTTTTCATAAGATTAAAACTCTTAAAAAATAGTCATGTCCAGTTCCATGTTTTAGACATCATGATTTCCTTAATCATATAATTCAGACTATTCCACTTTATATCCTGTGAAAAACATCTAAAACATAGTATGATCATAAAAATATCAGTAAGGAATACACAAAGAAGAAAACTATTAGTTTTTCAAAACAACAAGTTAACCATAAATAAATAATCAAAAGTAATACACTTTCACCTATATGAAGTAGTAAATAGTATTCACTGAATAAAATATCATTGCTTACCCATTTATAACCCATATATCAACATAAAACCCATATAAAGAACACATAACATATAAAGGTAACTTGGAAAATAATCAAACATAAATTGAATAACCATACAGTCGACTTCCACACATGTCACTAAATGGAATATCCATACAGCCGACTTCCATATCCAATGAATTGGAGGTTATAACATAACCCCACAACCTTGTTTATAACGGCACCACCCATCATTTGGTTTATCACGTAACCACCCATCAATTTTCCATGTACCATTATAAAATCATCACACATAAAACAAATATAAAGGAAAGAAAAAATTTCAAAATTTAAATAAAAATATATCACTTAAATATATTGACATAAAAAATATATTATAAAATCCATTTTCAATACAAAAATACATAATAGAGTATATGGTATTTATTTTTTCTTTTAAAAAAAATTATGGCTTTTTAAGGAAGCCAAAAATCATGTAATACTTGCGGCGGTGGAAAGGTCAGTGTCACCTCGTACATTAAAAGAAACATTCTTTTTTTTCATTTAGTAAAACGCTTCGTAGAAAAATATTCCCTTTGAATGAAATGAAAATTAAAAGTTTTTATACAGCGTATAAAATAATGTCTTTTATTAAAACAAAATATTCCTTAATTAATGGATATTGAGACGAAGTCCCTTACCTTGTGTCGGAATAGACTCGATAGTTCTTTAATCTCCTTAATAATAAAATAGTGTTAATTTCTAATTTCTTAATAATATTTTTCAAGGTCATTATTCCTTTTATATCACTTATTACAATGTTATGAATATTATGTAATCATTTATGTTAACTACAGTAATTTTTCCGATATTTGGTACTTGAGTCAAAAATAAAATTCTTATATTTAAAAGTTGTTAATGTGGTACAATATCCACTATATCCAAAATTATATTCATGATTTTGATATCATATATATCATATATATCCATTATGTTCATGAATTTATAATATTACATAACTTTTATAGGTAAAAATGAAATGTACCGTTCATGGAGACGGCAAGCCGTATGTATGCATGAATTCTACTTTCATTTAGATTTCACATTTAATGGAATGAAAACATTATGATACAGATGTAAATTAAAATTCCAATATAATATCATAAATAATATTATTAACTCCATCCTTTATACATCCCACATATGGAATTAACGAATAAAATCACTTTTAGGGAGCGATAGTCCGCACATTCTAAAATGAAATTATCGCATTTATCCATTATGGAGACCATAAAGGTATACTATAAATGAGAAATACATGATCATAAGGAAAACATAAATATAATATATATCATATTTAAATACAGTGACATCTTAATGGACAACATGATAGGCGGTATGATATATTTGAATAATCATCGTTTCGTGAGGCAGTAGTTCACCTTCCACAGAAACAGTATGTTATTCCCCCATTAGATGTAGGTGTGTGAAATTTAAGCTCAAATCCATCTCAGAAAAACATACTCATATGTTGATTATACTGGTTTTGTTACAAAATAAAATAATAAAATGAGTTTGTTGGGTTGCAGAAGAAAAATAAAAAAACACATAAGAGAAGACATTACCTTTAAATCGGGTAACTCGCCTTGGATTGAACCAAAAGGGTTTCTTGAAGAGCATTATGCCTAAGGTAATTAGTCTAGGATGAATAGATGGATCTTGTGATCTTATTTTCGTAGATTTTGGATGATCCAAATGACTTTAGAAGTGTGTCAAATGGGTTGGAAGTGGGGTCATTTTAAAAGGGAGAGGAGGGGCTCTTTTGGAAAGCTTTAAAAATTTTATTTTATTATGTAATGTTTTTATGTTTCTAAAGGTCCAAAAATCATTAAAAAAATATAATGTCTCCCATGTTCGAAAAAATATCATTCAAAAGTAATTGGACAACTTTTGGATATTGTTTTAAGCTTTAAATTTTTATTTATTTAAATTATTCAATAATGACGTAAACACTGCATCGTCATTGTGTCATGAATAATTTTATTTATTTGATGTATAAATAGTAAAAACAATTATCATAATTTATGAAATATTTTTAGAATAATAATGAATATTTTTATTCAAAAATATTACTTATATAACCCCATGTAAAAATTTCTTTTGTAAAATAATTCTTGTTTGTGAAATTTTTATTTTTACTTTAAATAAATGGTATTAATGTTATTATTATACCCAAGTGGCTTCATGGGGTCCCACAAATTTACCCATGGATTGTATCGGTCGCCCATGACTCATAAAATAAGGGTAGGAAAATTTTAAGGGTAATTTAATATTATTATAACATTATATTTACATTTAAATACACTCATTACATTCAATCGCGTTTAATAAAACATTAATGTTACTATTTGCAAAAAATTATTTTCATCCTATTGAACAAAATTTTACGTACTAATTATAACCAGGTATGTCGGATTTTTTAAGTTAAATTAACAGATGTGGGAAAATATCATATAAATGAAAAAAAGATTTTTTAACTAACACTTAGTGGTTTCAGTATTCACCCATAATTGAAGTTTGTCATAAAAATACCAAAATTTCACCCTAAGATATATTTGATATTCCAAAATAAAAAATGATGTCTATTTTAAACAATTAAAAAACTATAAGTTTCATTAATGAATTTTATAAATAATTCCCTTTGTCAAATCAAATAGTATGTTTTGAAGAAACAATATATACCAAGATATTGACACTTGTTTAAGTCCAATTTCAAGGTATAATTAATTCCAATATCCACCATTGGATTAAATGGTAAAAATATATTCTAATTTCACATTAAAACCAATTAAAAATATAATTAAATCATTTAAATAAATTATATTATAAGGTGATTTTGAATTAAAATACAACAGTTTTCACTATTCATTTAAAAATGAACATTATCGGAAAAATAAAAAAAAACATACACAAAGTAAAATTTGATGTCCCAATTCTAAAGTAAAATTTTATTTTGTCCTATAAAATGTATAAGAGTGAATAAAATTTTATTCAAAGAGGATTCGCCATCAAAAGGTGATAAATTGACCTTTTAGTGAATATTATAGTATTCAAGCTTAAAATTGGATTCATTAACATTTTAATCCACTAACATTTATTGGATAAATATAAAAACAATTAAAAAACATATAAAACCACATTTTAGTTATATCTATTCATTTCTGCCAATATAATGACTACGTGTTATAAACTATTCAAAATTATTTTATTATATTATTAGGGTGAAATGTAAGATTTCAAATAAATTTATTGTTGCATATCGGGTACGCTATAGAAAATAAAAACCCAATTAAAGTAAAATTAATATATAATTCACATATTTCAATAAATATAAAAATGTATTATTCTTTATTTACCTGGGATGTTGCATCTTTCCCCCCTTTTGGGAATTGTGTCCTCACAATTTTATTCTCTTATAAAATAAGTGGGCGTATTTATCCATCATACCATTTTTAGATTCCCAAGTTGACTCTTCAACCATATATTTTTTCCATAAACCCTTAACCTGATGAATTAACTTATTCGGCAACACATTCTCTCTAAGGCCAAAAATCTGGACTGGTTGTTACTCATATGAGAGATTCTCTTCCCACTGAACTCCGGCTGGGCTCAAAACATGAGATGGTTCTGAAATATAATTTCTCAACATTGAAACATGAAAAACATTGTGTTCCTGGAATAAACATGGAGTTAAACCTGCTTTGTACGCAACTGATACATATTTCTCTAGGATTTCATAAGGTCCATTGAACCTCATACTCAGCTTTCAATTCCTGCCAAAACGCATCACACTTTTCCATGGAGAAACTTTGAGAAAAAAAGGACAACCTACCTCAAAAGAAAGATCCTTCATCTGGTTATCCGCATAACGTTTCTGCCGACTCTGAGCTATTCTCATGTGATCATGAATCAAATGAAATTTTTCTACCATCTCTTCTACCATTTCTAGTCTGATCAGCTTCTTTTCCCCTACATCATCCCAAAAAACTGGAGTTCGACATCGCTTTCAATATAATGCTTTATACGGAGCCATATGTATACCGGAATGAAAATTTTTATTATAAAAAATTTCAACCAAGGAAATATTTTATTCCCAACATCCCTAGAAATCCATCGTTCAAGCATGTATCATATCCTCCAAGCTCTGAATTGTTTGTTCTGACTGCCCATATGATTGCAGATGATAATATGTACAAAAATTAAATTTAGTACCCAACGACTTCTGAAGACCATTCCAAAAGTTCGAAGTAAACCTTGGATTATGATCAAATACAATGGAGACGAGAACTCCGTGTAACTTGACTATACCTTCGACATAAAACTGAAAATGTTTTTCTAGAGTGAAAGTATATCAAATAGGAATAAAATGAGGACATTTAGTCAATCGATCAACAATAACCCAGAATGCATTTTTACCCCATAATGTCTTTGGTAATCCCACAACAAAGTCCATTGATATATTTTCCCATTTCCACTCTGGCATCGGTAATGACTGAAGCATCCCTTTCGGTAGCTTCCGCTCTTCTCTAACATGCTGAAAAGTCAAACACTTCACAGTAAAATCAGTAATATCTCTTTTCATTCCATCCCACCAGTAATACTATCGCAGATCTATATACATCTTCTTACTTCCAGGACGAACTGAAAACACGAAACTATGAGTCTCACATAACAACTCCTTATTCAAAAGTGGATCCCAAGGCACACATAATCTCTTCCCAAACCTCAAAACACAATTATTTTCAATGTTAGAATCAGGAAACATACCCTTTTGAACCAGCACTACGTTTTTCTGCATCCCATTGGCTTTCTTCTACACTTTTTTAATTCTATCTGATAGAGATGATCTCACTTACACCTGAAACAAAACCAAATAACTTCCTACACCAAAAACTTATATTCCAAAGATCATCAAATCAAAATCCAAAGGATCTCATTCCAAACGTAGCATTGTTAATGAAGCATTAATTTTTCAACTCAAATCATCATCCACTTTATATGTTTTTCTCGGATGGTTATAAATTGTACAATCGCATTCCTTAATAAATTTTATCCATCACCTCTATCTCATGTTAAATTCTTTCTGAGTGAATATATAATTTAACATTTTGTGATCGGTGTACATTTCACACTTTACTCCATAAAAATGATGCCTCCAAATTTTTAAAGCAAAAACAACGGAAACTAATTCCATATCTTATGTAGGGTAATTTAACTCATTAGTTTTCAATTGACGTATATCATAAGCAATTACCTGATCTTTTTACGTAAGGACACTACCAAGTCCCTTCAATGAAGCATCACTGTAGATAACAAACACACCATTTCTGGAAGGGAGTGCCAAAACTGGAGCATTCACAAATCTTCATTTCAATTCCTAATAACAATCATCACATTCTTTTGTCTAAATGAACATAACACCTTTCTCAAGTTATCATAGTAATTGTACTATATAACCTTCAAAATTTATCAAAAAAACTCCCATAATAACCTACCAAAAAAAGATAACTATGGATCTCAGTTATATTTGTGGGTCTTGTCCATTCTTCAACAACTTTTTTTTAGCAGGATCAATAATTATTCCATTTTTTGAAACAATGTGAATGAGGAATGAAATTTTTTGTAACCAAAACTCACACATGCTAAATTTTCCATACAGTTGCTTTTCATTTAAGGTTTTCAAGATAACCCTTTAATGACTTTCATGTTCCTATTTACATTTGTATTAAACCAAAATACCATCAATGACCACAACCAAAAACGTATCCAAGAACTCATGGAAAATTATATTCCGTAGATCCATGAATATAGCAGGTTCATTGGATAACCCTAAAGGAATAAATAAAAATTCAAAATGGCCATATCTAGTATGAAACACGGTCTTCGGAACTTCTACTTCTCTTACATTCAACTGATGGTACTCCAACATCAAGTCAATGTTCGAAAAATACAGAATACCCTGGAGATGATCAAAAAAATCATTGATAAGAGTGAAAGGATACTTGTTCTTGACTGTGATGTGATTCAACACTCTATATTCAATGCTAGATCTCAATGAGCCAAACTATTTTTTAACAAACAAGACAGGATCACCCCATGGTGATGTTCTAGGTCAAATGAAACCTTTTTCTAATAACTCCTGCAATTGCTACTTTAACTCTAAAAGATAATCTTGAGAAATTTGATAAGGGGGTTTTGAAATTGTCTTTGAATCAGAAACTCAGTCAACTGTTAATTCTACTTTCCGATCATCTATAATACCAAACAAATCATCATGAAAAACATCACGATACTCAATTACCACTGGAACATCATTAATTTGAATAGTTCCTTTGTTTTCAACAATATATGGAAGGTAAGACTCATTTTTAACTGTTACTAGTTTCTCAACTTTTTGATATGTTATCAAATGAAATGGTTCATTCATGTACACAAATTGAAAATATTTCAAAAAATAAACCTCTTTAGATCTACAGTCATTCTTATCAAGATAAAAAGAAAGCCAATTCCTGCCCAACATAACATCAAACTCTACTAGAGGAAAAACCATAAGGTTTTCAGGTAGATTCTTTATGCACACAAGGATAGGAAGGTTCATATAATATATTTGTGTCTAAATTTTTCCTCCTGGGTTTTTTACCACAAGTTCACGATTAATATCTTAAGATGGAATTAAAAATTTACTGGAAAACTTTTCAGAACTGAATGAATGTGTAAACCCTAAATCGAACAACACATTGCCATAATCTGAACAAACAAGTAGTTTACCTGATACTACTTCATTCGATTTCCCAACATATGCTGAAGTAGTTGCAAAGAATTTCACCACCACTTTCATCTTGTAGTCTGGATACTTTCCCTCAGTTGAATTATTCTTTACACACTCATTTGCATAATGACCCATTTTATTACACTTATAACATCTTACCGCTGGCTTTTCATTGCCTCCTTGCTCATATTCCTTATAGTTACAATAAATATGACCAGACTAACCAGACTGAAAGCACTTTCCAGACTTGGATAAACATTCTCCAGGATTCATTTACAACACTTATCACATGATCGATATTTTTCTTTCTTACCTCTAGGATCCTTTGATGAATTCTTTCCCTTTTCCTGCCAACAAGACCTCTTATTCTGGGATTTTTCAAAGAACACCTGATCATCATAAAACTCTATCTCCACCTTCTCCGCACATCGAACAAGATTTTCATAACTTTTGAACTCATGAGAAGCTAAATTCCTTCCATACATTTTTATTAACCTTGAGCAAAATGGGTGATTTTACTATCAATATCTCATATGAAATTTGGAGCATCTTGTGCCAGTCAAGTGAATGTTTCTTCGTAAGCAGCCACTGAGTCATCCTCCTGCCTCAATTCTAGGAATTTTTTTTCTATCCAATGATGAACCACCTTAGGAAAATATTTCTCAAGAAACATACCTTTGAATTCATCCCAGTCAAGATCATCAATCTCCTCACTTTACCTGATATTTGTTATTATTGACAACCACTGATTAGATTCTCCTTCAAAACAGGAAACATAAAGACTAACCTTTTGATGTTATGAACACCCCATGACATCAAAAATCATCTCTAGTGCTTTAATACACCCTTCTTCTAGCACATGGTCAGATGATCCTCTGAATGATGGTAGATGTTGCCTCATAAAATGCTCCCCTACTGAAATGTTCCTCTGTGGATGATCTGGCTGATCTTGTGTATGGATACCACCAACATTTATAGCCCGAATCAACTATTCCATCACTACCAAATACAGTTCAGTTCTGATTCTGACCATATCAGGTTGCTAATTTGGATGGTTGATTTCCTCCTGATGTCGTCCCAACATAGATGCATAGTTTCCTCTGCGGAAAACCATTCTGAAAACAGAAATATCTTAGGAAAAGCAACATGGAAATCATTAAATACTAAATAATTTCAATCAAACCATAATGTAATTTATGGACAAGAATTATAAAATATTCTAACTCCTAAAGTTGACTAAACATCCCTTTTATAGCAACTATAAGTACCCGACCATAAAACATTACTTAATCTAGAATTAAATGAATAATTCACATTGAGGATCTTTTCGGGTGTAGTGTTTTAGAAAATTAGGACATAACTATTACATCTCAAAAGTTACAAAGTAGACACTTCTACTCAGATTCTATTTTTTCATAAGATAAAAACACTTAGAAAAAGAGTCATGTCCAATTTCATGTTTTAGAGAGCATGACATTCCTTGATCTTATCCTTGACACTATTCCACATTATGTCATGTGAAAATTTTTTCAAAACATGGGATGAGCATAAAAATCTCAGAAAGGAATACAAAAAAAATAAACTATTAGTTTGTCAAAAAATAAACAAGTAAACCATGAATACCTAATCATAAGTAATACATTTTAAACTATATGAAGTAGTAAATACTCCTCATTGAATAAGATATCATTGCTTATCATTTTGTTACCAAAATATCACCATAAAACCCATATAATTAACACATAACATATAAAGGTTTCATGTAACATAAACATACTTATATAGAATAACCTTACGGTTGACTTCTACACATGTCACTAAATGGAATAGCCACACGGTCAACTTCCATACCCAATGCATTAAAGGTTATAACGTAACCACCCATCCAGGTTTATCACGGCACTACCCTTTATTTGGTTTATCACGTAACAACCCATCAAATGTCTATGTACCTTTATAAAATCATAACAAATACAACAAATATATTGGAAAGAAAACATTTACACATTTCAATCACAATATCTCACTTAAATATATTGACATAAAAAATCCATTATAAAACCATTTTCTATAGAAAAAATCATATTAGACTATCTGGTATTTAATTTTCCTTATAAAAAAAACATTACGTCTTGTTATGGAATCCAAAGATCATGTATTACTCGCAATGGCAGAAAGGTCGTTGTCCCCACGTACGTTAAAAAAACATTCCTTTTTGTCGTTTAGTAAAATGCTTCGTAGAAAAATATTACCTTTAAACTAAATTAAAATTCAAATGTGTTTATACATCATATAAACGAAAGTCTTTTATTGAAACAAAATATGCCTCAATGAAATGAGATTGAGACGAAGTCCCTTACCTTTTGTCCGACAAGACTCGATCTTTCTTTAATCTCCTGAATAATAAACTAGAGTTAATTTATACTTTATTAATAACATTTTTGAAGTTAATTATTTTTTTTATATAACTTAATACCATGTTATGAACATTATGTAATCATTTAAGTTAATAACAGTCGATTTGTCAATATTTGGTACTTGAGTCAAAACTAAAATTATTATAATTGAAAGTTGTTCGTGTGGTAAAATAACCAATATCTCCAGAATTATATTCATGATGTAGATATCATATATATCATATATATCCCGTAAATACATGAATTTATAACATTACATAACATTTAGAGGTAAAAAATGAAATGCACCGTTCATGGAGATGTTAAGCCGAACGTACGCATGAACGCAACTTTCATTTATATTTCGCATTATATGGAATGAAAACATTATGATATAGAGTTACATTATAATTCCAGTATAATATCATATATAATATTATAAACTCCATCTTTTATACTTCCCACATATGGAATTAACGATTCAAATCACATTGAGGGGGGCGGTAGTCCACACTTACAAAAATGAAATTATCACATTTATCTATTATGGAAACCATAAAGGTATTCCATAAATGAATAATATATATGCATAATGAAAACATAAACATTATATATATCATATATAAATACATTTACATCATAATGGACACCATGAGAGGTGGTAGGAGATATTTGAACTACCATCGTTCCGTGAGGTATTACTTCACCGTCCACAAAAATAGTATGTTCTTCACCCATTATATGGAGGTGTGTGTAAGTGTATCACAAATAAATCCCAAAAAAACATCCTAGTATATTGGAGATACGGGTTTTGTTACAAAATAAATGAATAAAAAGTGTTTAAGGGGGTTGGAGAAGAAAAATATAACAAAAGGACATAGGAGCCGACATTATCTTTAAATCGGGTAGCTGTCATTGGATTGAAGAAAAAGGGTTTCATGAAGACCTTTCTGCCTAAGTTACGGATTCTAGGATGAAGAGAGGGATATGGGACGATTATTTGAGTTGAGTTTTGACATCCAAATGGCTTGAGAAGTTTGTCAAATAGGTAGGAAGCGGGGTCTTTTTATAGTCGAGAGGAGGGGCTCGTTTGGAAAGCTTGAAATTATTATTTTATTATATAATTTTTTTCGGTTTCTAAAGGACCAAAAATCATTAAAGTAGAAGATAAGGTGTCCCATGTTTTAAATAAAATCATCCAATAAAAATTGTACAAGTTTTTTTATATTGTTTTAAACATTATCTTCTTATTTAATTAAATTACTAAATAATGATGTAAACAATGCATTGTCATTGTGTCATAAATAATTTTATTTATTTGATTTCTAAAAATTATAAAAAAATTGTCATGATCTAGGAAATGTTTTTATCTTTATAATGAATATTTATAGTCAAAAATATAACTTATATAACCCCATGTAAATGTTTTTTAGTAAATCAATACAAGTTTGTGACATTTTTATTTTTACTTTAAATAAATGGTATTAATGTTATTATCTTACCAATGTGGCTCCATGGGGTCCCAAAAATTGACCCATAGAACGTCTTGGTCGGAAATGACTCATACAATAAGGGGAGAACAAGTTTTAAAGTAATTTCAAATTAATATAACATTATTTTTACCATTAATTACACTAATTACCTTTTATCATGATTAATGAAACATAAAAGTATCTATTCACCTTTGTGGTTTCACTATTCAAAAAAAATTTGATGTTTCTCTGAAAAATACCAAAAAATAACCCTATGAAACATTTTATATTCTGAATTCAAAATTGATGTCTATTTTATAAAATTCAAAACATATATGTGTCATTAATGAATTTTATAATTAATTTCCATTGCCAAATCAAATAGAGTGTATTTAGGAAACAATATATATCAAGAGATTGAGACTTGTATAAGTCCAATTTAAATATGAAATTAATTAAATTATCCACCATTGGATTAAATGGTAAAAATATATTCTAATTTATCTCTAAAACCAATTAAAAAGATAATATAATCATCTAAATAAATCAGATTAAAAGGTGATTTTGAATTAAAATACACCATCTTTCATTATTCATTAAAAAATGAACATTATTGGAAAAATAACAAAAACATACACAATGTAAATCCTGATCTCTCACTTGTAAATAAGAATTTTATTTGGTCCAATAGATCTTATAAGAGTGAGCAAAACTATATTTAAATAGGGTTAGTCATCAAATGGTGATAAATCGACCCTTTAGTGAATATTAGAGTATTCAAGCATAAAATTGGATTCATTCCCATTTTAGGCCTCTATCATTTATTGGATAAATGTAAAAACATTTAACAAACATATAAAATCATATTTTAGATATTTCTATTCATTCCCTCCAGTAGAACAGCTGCGTGTTTAATACTATTTAAAATAATAATATTATATTATTAGTGTGCGACGTAAGATTTAAAAGAAATTTGATGTTGTATATTGGTTACACCATTGAACATAGCAACCCCATTAATGTAAAATTAATATTTAATTCAAAAATATTAATTAATATGAAAATGTATAATTCTTTATTTACCTCAGATGTTACACTCTTGTTATCAAACTGAATCACCATTATACATTTCATCTCATCACAAATATAAGTTATTTGATTCATCATTCAAAGTATTTGAGTGCAAGCCTTTGTAAAAGTGACATATTTAGCTTCAGAAGTACTATGAGAAGTAATTACCTATTTCTTACTCAATCAACCCACAATTTTCTTACACATGATTAATACCCCAGCACTTGTAAACATTATATCAACAACATCTCTGGCCCAATCATCATAAAAAAATGTAGATTGTTCACATTCACTTCATATAGAAAAGTATAATCCATAATTGTGAGTTCCTTGAATCTACCTCATCATTATTTTCCCTTCTTACATATGTTCTTGTTTCAGATTACATTAATAAAGGGATTCTAAGAATGTTTCCGAGACAATATTTGGTTGTGTCACACTCATGTACAATAAGATTCTAATGATTATCCTATATAGAGTGGGATCTATAGAAGTCATATCCACATGCTATCCAAGTTTAGTTTCAACAAAAATCAATGTCAAAATTGGATTGGATTCAAACGTATTGGATTTATTCCAAAAATATATGGCTTACATTTATTGAGAAATGAATGTGTAGTATTTCCTCTAAATCAAATTTAACCCCATGAAGAATGTGAGTTAACCAATCATAGACATTTCAAATTCGAATTTCATAGGATTGGAATATTTATCCACTAATACATACCTACTTTCAGTGAATATAATATCATTATTGTATGCCAGATTCATGTGATGATCATTCTGATAATTACTTACATAAAAAATATGATCCACTCTTACTCTATTAAATTTGATATTATTAAGATAAGAATATAGAAAAGAGTACCATGCACGTTGTTTCTATTTTAAACCATATAGAGTCTTTTTTAATTTGAAAACCATCATTTCTTCGTCACGAAGAAGAAATCCCATTGGTTGTTTAATATAGAAATATTTTATATGAGAACCACATAAAAAGGAGTTTTGACATCCATTTGATTCACATTGTGTCCTCCATGAATTTTCATGGAATTAAATAGTCTGATTGACTACATTATCGCCACCGGAGCAAATTTTTCATCAATATAAAAACATTCAATATATAAATATCATTCAGACACCAAAAATTACTTATTTCTGATTAAATTTTAATGTTCTTAAAATTTATTTACAAAAATTAACATTCCAAAAATCACGTTGTTGGTTTTGAGTCTCTTTACTAGATCTCACATTTGGTTCTTATCGATCTGAACCAAATATTCATTCATGGAATTTTCCCCTGATTCACCATTCATAACTTCTTCAATTGATGATGCTTCTATAATTGAATAGAATGTATATTGCACATTATCCCTCATTCTCCTTGTCTATTTGAGATCTATAGATTCCACAATGAAGTTGTATTGATCAATTTTCACACTTCAATTTCTCCATTGAGGTTCAACAAAAATTTCATCATCCAGGGGTTCTTATTCTAATTCTTCTTCTGAGGAAACATCATTATGTGAATCTAAGATATTATTATACCTTCCTCCACTTATTTATTTGGATCTATTCCATGTCTACATTGTTTTCCATTGTATATAACATCAAATGAAGAATTCCTTGAGCCATTTGTGGTTTTATCTTAAATGATATCCACATCTCCTCTTTCCACAATATTTCCATGACATTTATTTAAAAAATTAGGATTTCCTATCCATTGAATATCAGAGGGAAATTCCTTTATCCATATCATCTCCATACATTCCTTTATTTCCTTATTTGTTTTGGATAAAACATTTAATTCATACAACACAAAATTACTTCAACGTGGTATCATATCCATGTTATAACTCATATTGTGTCTGGGTTCCCCCATATAACTCACTCTACGATTTTTAATATAAATTTTTTCTAGAAAATATGATTTCCCATAATGGCAAGGTATATGACTCTCAGTCAGTATATTTCTAGCCATACCACTCACCTGCGAATTTCGACACTCAACAACTCCATTTTTTATGGAGTTATCACAAAAAACACCTCATGGTTTATCACGTGTTTCCCTATGTAGTTTTCAAAATCAATTCATGATTATTCTCCACCATTGTCAGACGTAAAAAATTTATTTTTTATGTAGAATCATTCTCATCTATTCCGTGATAACTTTTCATGAAATCATTCACAAGTAGTTTTCAGTTTCTAACCATCTCACAGGCTATTCTAAAATTATAATAAATGAAACGAACAATGTAAATTTCTACATGAGTTATAAAAACATCTATTGGACTACGTACATCTATATGAATTAGATCAAGAAGATTGTATGTCCTTTTTTTTGGTCGATATGAACTACAGAACAACTTCCATCGAATGCAAGCATAACAAATCTTTTTCCAATTAAAAATATTGATTGGAGATATACATTAGTATATTAATCATATATATATTTTCCATGTATTATTGATTGATGTGTCCCATCTTCTAGTGACCCATATGTTTTCTTCATCAATAGTCTTTTTGAAAACGTTCTCGTTACTAACAACTTGATATAGGGTTCTATATGTTTTTCAAAATAACTTAAGAGAATCTGATGTTCTTATTTTTATATAGAACCCCATTTGATTGAATGTCACTATATTTCATGAGTCACAGATTTGACTCAAACTCATGAGATTGTGCTGAAAACTATCAACATAATGAACTTCAATTTTCATGAGCTCGCGATTGTCCATGTTAGAAATTCTACTAACTATGATTTACAAAGCACCATCATTTATGAATATATTTATTCCCACAAAATGTTTCTTATCATTTCATAATTGTTATAAATTTCTCGTCATATGGGATGGGCATCCACTGTCAAGAATAAAAGTGTTGATGTTCTTGGTAGCATTGAGAGATACTTCTACAAGGTACAATTTTTCAATTTTTTTTGTTTCCTTCCATGAAATAGTCATGTGAGAGAATGATAATGATGTATCTTAAAATCTATTTTCCATGAGCATAAATTCATCATACACACATTCATTTCAATAAGAGAGATATTATTTTTATGAAAAACACCATCTGTTCGGAGATTATTGTTTTGTCTATAAGTTCTGTATGAATTCTTCATGCCTTCTCTCTGCCCACAATCAAAAGCTTTAAATCCAATGTTAAAATAATAAATACAATATCCATACAAATGTCATATTAAATAATAATTAGGATACAAATTTTTTATCCATTTTTTACTTCCCAGATCGTTCCCATTCTAATAGTTTCTTACCTCTTCACAGTATGACACTTCATGACATAAATAGCCACATAATTGACATTTAAAATATGGAAATTTCTTTTCACTTATATTCCTCCTCATTTCAACATTCATAGATGGAATTTTTTATTGTCTATTATCTTGGGAAACATGGGTACAGTTTTTATTCCCCCTTTCAGTCTAATTTTAGACCATCCTTATTTGGATTTCAGTTGCCTTTGTGATATGCCCACCATTCATCGTTCCTTAATTTTGGCCCATTTTACATCTAGTATTTGATATTTCAGCCTTAAATACAATTCCTATTATTCAAATTCATGATTGTATCTAATCATTAATAAACTTTTAAACTCCATCAAAACCACAATTAACTCCCTCTTGCAACTCATGATCTAAGAATTTCTCAATAAATATTTTCTTCTTTGATACTTTTAGACATGGATTACTTTAAAGTTTACTCTTAAGAGTAACAAAATCTACTTCAAGTACCTAAACATTTTGGGAATTCTCATCTAGTTTAGATATAATTTCATTAATGGCCATTTCATTATTTTTATTTAAGATATTTTTTTAACTATATCTTCTGAGCATTCAAATTTTGTTGGATGGTCCATTACTACTTCCTCTTGTAAATCAATTTCGGAATCTTATATATCAACATATACTCCCGAGTCTTCCACACTTTTATTCTACGTTTTTATCTCTTTCATTTATTTTCATGATTACCAATTGAATCCTTATGTTGAGACATGAGATCAACATCGGTTGTTAACCGATTATTACTAGGTTCATCTCCCAAAGGATCTTATTTTTTAGAAGTAACCATAATTGATACATGGGTTCCATATTTAAATGCTTGTTATTCTTTCTCAATGAATTCACTATCATTATCTTCTTATTCATAGAAAAAACCATTCACTGTATTTTTATACCATAATTAAAATCACCATTTAATTAAAAACATTGATCGTGGTTTTATCATGTCTCTAACTTCACCTTCTCCACCAACAAACATTCTTCTGCATCGATAGGGAATATTCCCAACTCTTCCACAATGAAAACATGATAATGGTTACATGATTTCAAATTTCCCTTCTACAATCTAAAATTTCATAGAAATAATAAACAATATTTTTTCCCTCATTATCTTCTTCAATACTATATCTACATATTTCATGTTCGTTTATGTTTTTGAATTTCATTTTATTGCTTAATCGAGTCATTACATCTTCTTGTTTGAAATTCATCTTATATTCCATGGGACACTCAACAAATCATCCAAAGAAAGGTTGGAATGTTACCTTTCCTCAAGGGATGAGATATTATCTTTTTGAGTAGATTGAATTCTTTTCAATATTTTCACCACAATACCGATGTCATTGATTTCTTCAACAAGTCATCATATTGATCAAATAATATTTGTAATTTGATTAAAAAGGAATATTAATTTTCATCAGGATGCAAATTTATACTATCAAACCTATTGCGAATAACATATAGTTTTGGGTCCTTCACATAGTTTAAACATGTATAAATATTCTCATGTTTTTCCACATAAATATTTTTGACATACAACTCATCACCATTAGATATATTTGATTATAAATTGATGTAGTGATATAATTATATGTGTTGGCATGTACATGGAGAATTTTACTTTCTGTATCCATCATAGATAGTCCAATTGGATCATTGAACATTATTCAATGTGTAGTGGAAAACATGACTACCATTCAAAATGATATTTGATGGGATCTCATTATATTATTCCAGATATTAATGTTTCTTCCATAATAGAGGGGGACTACCCTAACATTCACTATATTATCTAAGGTTGAAATGAAGCACATACTTAACAGTAGCAAACATTACACCCTGATACCACTCAAAGGACCCAAAACACATTTAGATGGGATGGGTGAATCTGGTTGTAAAATGTTTCTTTTAATCTGATGGATTAGGTTCTCATTTCAGTAGGAACCTTTTAATCATGTCTGATGAAAAATTGAAGAAAAAAACAATCGCAAGCAAAGATATGACCCAAAAAAATTTCTTGTTTCACCACAAAAGGCTTTGTCCATGCTTCATATGATGATAGGTATTTAGTCATACAAAAGTATACTAATATTCACTAGTTATTGATTACAAAATTTTATCAGAGTAACTCTATTCCAGACGTATTTCCTTTACAATTTTTTTGGGATACCACACTATGACCCTGAGATGACTTCTGTTGGATCCCCCATGATCACTACATTTGGAAGAGTCAGATCTCAGTTTATCAAGTTCATGGTCTCTTCAATGGGTGGGAATTAAATCATGCATCCTCCACTATATATAGATTATTTTGAAGTCCTACTTCTAACTGTATATGGAATTCCACTTTATTAATGCACTGATAGTTCGCAAAACTGTTCCTCTACGACCAATCCTTCTTTCTCCGCGTAATACAGTTCTACGCATACCACCGCTATGTTCTACCTCCATGTACTACCTCATTAAACTGAGACCAGTTACCACCATTAAAAACCACAGTCTCATACTACCTTCACTTATACACTAAAATACCACTTCTTTACCACAAACCAACTTCTCCTCTATGAACATACTTTTGATTACAAAATTCTTTTACATCTTCCTTGCTCCCCATACCACATAAATTTCTATTCATAAAGAATGATAATCATTGACTGATTAATTTATCTATTTAGAAACTATCCTATTAGAACATGTCATCCCTTAGCATACTACAAAAAATCATTTGGATAATTTTCATTCCCACGAACCTCTTTCGAACATAACCGAATTCCGAAAGCGATGAATTACTCTAATAAAATTTACAATGTTCTTAAAAATTGGATTTCCAATAATTGTATATTAAAATAGATTAGAATAAATTTTAATTCTATATTTTCTAAATCGTTGATACGACACTACCACTATTGCGTACCTTGCATATCCCTAAAACTATTTCCCTATGTGGTTCACATACTATCACTCATACGTTCATGGAGACCAAGCTCTTTTATAAACCAATATCATATTTGTTTTCTCTAAAGAAATTACTTCCCACAAACTATCTCTTTTATGAACCTCTCCACCTCATTTTCAAAAATGAATCTCTATCCCATGAACTGTTACGCCTACCTTATAGTGCAATCCTTCCCACGAACTGAGAGTCTCCAACGCAGACCATCTTTCATTATGCAAACCATTCTCATAACTTGGTTTGCAGTAAACCATTATATTTACCATATATTATGATCTTTGAGCTATTCCTTCTATTTTGTACATGTTTCTCTCCTTTTCATGAAACTCGACATTTTCCTAAAAAATTAACTCTCGATTATGAGGTCCAAAAATTTGACAAAAAATGGGAAAATATTCCACCAATAATAATGCTTTCATCCTCAATCATATGACCACATTTCTTGAAAACTCATTGATCAACCTAATGAAGATTTGAAATAATAATAAACCATGCTACATTTCCAGAAAAGAACAATAAATTTTCAAAGAGACCTCGACAATAATTTACAGTACAAATTATTTCCCATATCAAATAATCTATATAAATAATATTCCATATCAAATATTTTTTTTGAATAAAAATACATATTTATAAATATCTCTATAGATTATAATATAAGTTTCAAAATAAAAAATGCATGCCCAAATTTTATGTGGTTAGTTATAATAAAATACATCACCAAATAATAATTATATTCATGTTAAAATATTATAATGTTATCATTTCAAGATAATGATATTAATAAAAAATTAACGTGACATTGAAAATAATACTTTTCCCACAGGGAAATATATAAAATAAACACCTTTTTTGACGTAATTTCTAGAAAAAATATAAAATAAAATGAATATAAAAGAATCATTATATAATATATCAATATGGGCAGTATATACACAAAACATTACATGTTTTTTATAAACATGTTTTATACCTCATATATGAAGAAGCGAGAGAAAAATACCTTACCTTGCAACTCCTTTTTGGTGAAAACCATTTCAGCTCATATTTAAAGATTTAAAATTTTTAATGACTATTAATGAACTAAATAATATTTAAAATATAATTTATTAAGTTATTATTATTTCTTAACACCTATTTGTTTAAAGAAATTTCATTTTCCAAATTTTTTAGTTTTAATTGCCATGTTTTTCGAATATGTTTGAACTTGTTATTTAATTTTTTTATTAATTAGATAATGATTTCATCATCTATAATTTGAACATAATGATGTAAATAAAATATATATTTACAACACAAGAATTTCTAATAAATAATAATATTTTGAGATAAGAAATGAAATACACCATTCATGGAGATGGTTGGTCGTATGTACACATGAATGCTACATTAATTACTTTAATATTTTAAGAGAATGAAATGTAATATATATATATATATATCTGGGTGTGTGTTTGTGCGTGAGTATTTTTATTATAATTAGGGTACCATGTTCATGTCATATAATACAATTAGGTCTATTAAATGCATCCCCTATAAATTCTATTTATTGTGTGAACAAATCACATTGCATTGAGGAAGTTGTCCACAAATTATATTATAAGAGTACCAAAAAATGGAAAACATAATGTTCTATATTATATAACGATTCCTGATTCATAAAGAAACAAAAAATATAATATATATCATATATGAATAGTTTCACCGTCATAATTCCCAAACATGATTGGCGGTAAAGGAAAAAAAACATCTTATCATGAGGCAATAGTTCATCAAAAACAAGAAGGATAAGTTCATTACCCATTATATAGAAGTGTGTGTATGTTTAGTTAGAATAAATATAAAAACACATATTAATATATGTATGATATATTTTTTTTTATTATCCTGTAATAAGAATTATTGTGGGGTGGATAATGAAAATAAAACAAAAGATTTTGAGGAAGGATGTTACCTGTTCATCGGGTAACACCTATTATTTTGTGCTAAAGGAAATACTTATGCAATTTTATTCCAAATGGGAGGATTCTAGGAAGAGAGGAGGTATTTTTGAAGATTATATTGGTAGAGTTATAGAGATTGAAAGGGCATGATAGGGGTGAATAAGTGAGAGAAATGACTGCCTATTTATAGTGCAGGTGGAGTTGAATTCAAGCATATTTTTTTAAAAGGGAATACCACCCACATTGTTTAAATGATCAACATACCAAATAATGGACAACATTACATCCATGGGAGTATATGGTCAATATATAAACATTAAATGGATTTTAGATAATCATATAAGTCGATTTGGGCCATATTCTTATGTATTTTTCCTTTGTTAAGCTAATTTTTTTCCAACAAACTGTTATAAATTTTAATCACATTAACGAATATATATTGGGAAAAAATATTTTACATTATTAAAAATTAAAAATAATTCTAATTTTAATCATCATTTCCATTTTTCCAAATGAAAATAATATAATTTTTAAAAATTAAAATTATTCCCATAAATGGGATGATAGTGCATGTTTTTAATATATATATTACATTAATAAAATTCCACAATTTTAATTATATTAACATATTAGTACAAAACCGATTTGTGAACATGAAATGTTTTTCCTATAAAAACATTCCATTATATTAAATTGTTTTTATATTCATTTATAACTAAATTTTAACCAATGAATTAACTCTACCTGTGTTCTAAAACATATATTATAACATGTTAGTTAGTTATATTAATAATGTAATATCTAATAAATCAGGAATATAATATTTTATTAAATAATATGTTCCTAATAAAAGTTTGTTGTTTTCTAAAACTTGGTCTTGAGTGTAACGAAAGTTACCTGACATGGTCGTTCTTCTATTTAAGGAAAGATATCAAATGGTTTGTTTGCATCAAATATATATAATATATTAATTTAATTTAATTCATTAAATATACTATAATTTCATTCGAGGTTATAAACAATAATTATAAATTAATATTTTAAATTTTTTAGGGTGTTAATTTCTATCCACCTTAATTAAATTGCATATTTGTAATGTAAACATGTGCTTAGTAATCAAGGGATTTATATTTATAAAAACTATTATTGAAAAACCCCACATTGAAAATAGGTTTGACAACATATATTCATAAAAATATGTAAAAGGATATGAGAAGGTCGCAACAAAACAACAGTATCGAATATGAGAGTATTATTGAGAATAACGATAAAGAAGTGGAATATAACTATCAAGTTCTGATGGAGAGTGAGAGAGAAAGTATTCAAGTAATAATGTTTTACAACAAAACCATAAACCATAGGTATGTATGATGTTCATTGATATCATCAAAAATGATGATAATAGGATAACATTTTTGTTTCAAGACCTCTATTCCTAGAGATGAGATATTTAGTTGCACTCTAAGATTATAGGAATATATAAATTTCTATAAACATAATATATTTCATTTATTACTCCATGAACTATTTACAGTTCATCTAATTACACCAAATTAATGATATAGTGAAGTAATAAATTAATCCTTAAAACCTAATTCAATGGTCAACCAAAACCTTATTCAGCCCCAGGTTAGTCAGTTATATCAAATTTACATTATCCAAATAAATCAATTCTTTATTCCAAAATATTTATCTCAATATTCCGGACATATTAACGGTTAAAATTTCATTATACATGTTTTATACAAAAAAATTAACTTTCTACTAAATAAATTTTCATGGAATAATTAAATATGTAATCTAAAATCCTAAATGAAATTGTACTTAAGTATAGTCGTTATTCATTTCTAGATTCTTATAACCAGTACATCATTGATAAAATACTGAAACAAAATAATTATTTAATAAAAATATAATACCATTATTTAGTTTACATTGGTTGAATAAATAACATAACGTTGAAAATGATCCCTTATCTTCAATAAAGGTATATTCTATAGACACATGGTGCATTTATTTTCATAGTAACCAATATTATTTTATTTATAACAATTAATATTATCATTTTATTCTTTCATTTATATTTTAATCTTGATGACCCTTTTCTTAAACAGTTATAATGAATTCAATTTTTCAGGATTTTCTTATGGGGATTCATTTCATAGTCCTCACATAATGAAAATTTATTCATCATATTATTTGATGATTTTTTTTCTTATTGTTAAGATGAAGTCTTATTTTATTGATTCAACTTGAATGTACTGATTTTAGAAAATTTCTTCTCTATTTATATGGAATATAAAACTATCTCACTGTATGATGATATATTTTGAGATACCAAAACCCTTAGGAGAATTGGATGAAGTCTATTAAATAAGGGGTCAGGCATTCACTCTCTATTTAATATGTAATCCATACCATACCAAGTTATCCATGTAAATGTATCATCATAATCAGTAGTAGTATCTTCATCTATTTAATTGGTGATAAGGGACATTATCTTCATTAAATTGTTTTATCACGAGGGAATTATTTATTGAATTATTTCACCATAAAAAATTACCATTACATGAGTTATGTATCTTATGAATCCCTAGTATTGTTGATCAATGAGCACCATTAATAGGAATCCTTATTAGGAAAATTTCCTACTAGTGTAACCCATCACTTTTCGCTACATCCCAATGTCGTAAAAGTAATATCCATATACATAATACAATTATAATTTACAATTGTATTAGTATACCCACTAAAAATTTGTGGATTCCATCACATAATGTTATCCAAAAGTAGAGATTCTCTCTATGGAAATGGTTTCTCCATTCAGGTAAGATTATTTATCATAACAAGATTATGTTTCATAATATAGCCACAATTTTCTCCATTCTAATGTCAACATTAATAGATCACTCAGTACTGAAATTTCTATATTTTCCATTAGTATTGATATCATTTTTTCTTTCATGGTGCCATTTATAATCAATTATGTATAATATATTTCATAATAACATTATATAACATAATGTATAATCCAAAACTACTGAAACAATAATCATAGATTGAAAATGTTCTACCTAACTAATCTCATAATAATAAACATGGTTTAATTGGAGATATCATTACATTCAATTCCTTCATAATGACTTGTAATAAAGAAAATTAATAACCATAATCGATTCCCTAGGAGTGTCAATATGTTCACATACTATGCCTCATATTTGGGAACCATATTACGTCGTGCCAGTCTCAACACACCTTACTAGAGTTTTTAACCCAAAGAATATTTGATCTAAATCCACACCCACCTATAGTATCATGAATGGGGTATACATCTAGAAGGGTCCACATAATATCTCCTGTATAAAAATTCATCTATGTTATTATATAATTATTAAAAAATTGTCTATTAGGGTTATGATTCCTAATATATGATTCTTAAATTTAGTTTATAATTTTGCTAATAAAAATCATTTAATACCAACGGTAACACCGTAATCCGAGTAACTCGGTGCTGGTATATTAATTTATTATATTGGAATTATTAAAAGGCATCAACTAGAAAGTTTATTGCTTTTGGAAATCATTATAACATAAATGAAACCAATAATATATTTTTAAATAGATGATAAAACATAACATAATTAAATTATCAACATCTTTGTAGCTCATTCAAAGGATTATACTTCATAATATGGGGAAATAAAACATAATAAGGTAGAAATTAAATTCACAGTAAGGGTACGTAATCTATATACAATGATTATCTTATGGGAATAAATAGAAAAGTAATTTTTATTTAATTATTAAACATTACATTCAAATAAAAACATTACGAATAATAAATAATGCGAGGTTAATAGCTGAAACACACTTCATTTAATATGTAAAATAATAATGAATGAAAACTATATATTTTATCATATGAAAACCGTTGGGATAATAATAATTATATTTTAATTAATTATGAAGGAAATTTTTAATTATTTTATATCATATTTGAAGAAAATTAAAGCATATACCATCAAGAGAATTCACAAGATGACATAATGATTTAGGTAAAAACCTATTAAATTTGGTGAAATTATTAATCCAATGAGACCATGTTGATGAATCAAAGAGAAATATAATTCATAGAACACATTTATCATTTCAAGTCTAAATAATTACTCATATTTAATAATAGAAATAAATAACATTTCTTATCAAATATATATATTGAAAAAAGAATACGAATATATCAACATTTCTCCTGATAATTAACTCACTATAAAAATTAAGAAAATATGTAAAAATTATATATATATATTAAGAAATAATAATACAAATAACTAAATAATTAAGTTATTTAATAGTATATACAATGAAAATTTATAACAGTAAAATTATTGGTTTCAAGAGAATGTTAAAAATCACAAAAGGATGTGAGATTGCAAAGATGACTTTTACCACTTGGAAATTTTCATGATAAACCCCTTGGGTGAGGTAATTAATATTGAAACATAAATTAACATAAATATAATATAATTAATGATATAATATATCAATATGGGTACTATATACACCCCACAAAATATGTATGTGTTTATAATGATGTATGCTTCTTTGAAACAAAAGTGAGACACAAGTCCTTTACATTGCATATCTTTTTTAGTGAACATTCAGTAAACTAGTATTTTATTGTAATAAAAATGATACTGAAATGTAAGTGAATAATACATAAAGTTGTAATACCATATATTAACTTCATATAATAAATTATTAATTATTTGTTAATAATCGTTCGTTATTTGAATTATTTGATTTGTCAATTGTCTAGTTTTTCAAATATGTGTTGACATGTAATTGATGTTCCATAAATCAGTTCAAGGTATCATAATCCAAAAAATTCAAAACAATATTTATAAATTACATATATCTATTATATATGTAATTATAAAAATCTATATTATTTTATATGAGAAATGAAATTCGTTGGACATATAGAAGACAGGACGTACGTATGCATGAATGCCACTTTGATTAATTTTCCATATTAAATGAATGAAATGTAAATGAAAAGTATATATATATATGTATTTGTATATTTTAATTTTATAATAATATCCATGTCATATATGGTACAATGTTTTATTGGAAGAATCTATTATACTATAAATGTATATGATAAATGAATCACATCGCTTTGAGGAGGAAATAGTTTACAGTTCTATGAATGATGCTATTCTATTCCCATAAAATGGGAAACATAAATTTATGGGTTATATCAAAATTATAAAATCATTATGAAATTATAAATATCATATATTTCATATAAAAATAGTTATTCCATCATAATCCATTACCATAAGTGGTGGTAAAAGAAAAAATGAGCAACATCATTTCATGAGGTGGTTGTTCTTCGTATAAAAGAATCATATGTTCATTACCCATTATATGAAGGTTTTTGTAAGTGAAGGTAAAAACCTTATATTAATAAAATATCATTATATTTTTGTTAATGGATATTTTATATCATAATGGAATAATAATATTTGAGGGGGGTGTAGAATAAAACTAAAACTAATGAGTTTGAGGATAGATGTTACATATTCTTTACTTAAATCCATCTCGATTATAGCAACCAAATTATTTTAATGTATTTACTAATGAATTTAATATTAAATTATCAGCGGATTGGTTCTAGGACATTATATTACCAGATTTTTGGTTAGCCAAATTGATTGAGAGTTATGAATAAGGGGAGGGTGGAGTGTGTTTTTATTACAGTTGACGAGTGGTATTCTTATAAACTATTCCAATGAGAACTTCAGCCACATTTTTACTATTTCATGAATCTATAATAATATATATAGTTATATAAAATATAGTATAGAATAGAAATATGAAAATCCAAAAAAAAAATTGGTCATTTATGGACATAAATTTAAGGTTTAGTCTTTTGTTATGGTAATTTTTCAATTAATTTTCATAATTTATTATAATCACTTTAAAATATATTCATTCTAGAAACATGGTTTAACTTATTTTAAATTATAATTAAAACTATGGAATCTAATTTTCAATATTATAATCACATTTTTGGTATAAATTAAATTAAAATTAATCAATGAGACCATATGAAAATCCCAGTTTTTAAAGTAAAATTGTTCAAAAGTTTGGTGTGTTTTTTATATAAATTTCAATGTCAATTTTTTTTGAATAAAATAAATTAGGTTAATAGAAGTAAAGATGATATTATTAATATTTAAAACCAATAAACCATATAAAAAATCTTTTTAATGAAACATCCATATTTTTATTATTATTAATCAACAAATGAAAGGTGACAACAAGATATAAAAAACTAACTCAAACCCAAATTTAAGTTTTCAATTGGAAAATTGATTTTTTTAACATGTTAAAATCATAAAAATATAAATATTCCAATTTAATATCGGTGTTCCATTTCATGAAGGTAATACTAAATTTATTAAATAATGATTTTTATACAAAATTTTGTTTTTGTTATCTTGTACTTATAAAATCATTTGAATGAATGTTATAATTTTTTTAATGAATATATATATATATACTCAATAAATTTAATTTTCTTAATTTATTAGTGTAAAAAATCATTCTTCAAATAAAAATAGTTATCTATAAGTACATTTTATTTATATTCCATTGTTTCTTATATTAATTACTAATTAATTTGAAACAAAAGAATGAAATTAATATTTAAGTAAACCAATGCATTTATAAGATAGTTAATAATATTCCTAAAAAATTATTTAATGGGTATGTTATAAAATTATATATTAAATAAAAATATTTTAATAATATATATTTGTTATGTAAAACTCATTCTTATGTGTAATGAAAGATATTTAATAATATCTTTCATGCATGTAAGGATAGGTAACATAGTGTTTGTGTGAATTATGAGATATAGAATATATTAATTTTATAGATGATTTTAAATACACCATAATGTCTTGATAGGTTATTCTTTATAAAGAATAATTACACTTTTCTAATTTGTGTGGTGTTACAATAGTATACTATTTTTGAAAAAAAATTGAGAAAATATGGTTTTTATGGAAAAAATATTTCCATCTGAAGATATAAATAATGTCAAATCATATTAAAACATTATATAAATCATATTATGTAACAAATAGTGGAATGTTTTACAATTAAATGATGATATCCTGAATTTTACAAGGATAATAATTTTTTAGAGTTCTTGATAGGTGAATCATAATATTTTATCAATAGAAGAATAATTATAAAAAATTGTGATAATGATTGGATTGAGGCAATAATTTTTACCACATTGGTAACATTAAATAATAAAATACATTAAATAAGAACATTAAGTGGTTCTTAAAATACATGAGAATAATTATATTCAAGATATCACATGACAAAGGGATGTATATACACCTCATAAAATAATATAGGTGAACAAAAAAAACATTTGTCTCAATGAATGGAAATTTACAATAAATTACATTACCAATTTGGTGGTTTTATAACTATGAACCCCATAAAAGGGATATAATAAAATTTATATGTAAATAAAATTTATTTTGTGTATAGTATTCATAAAATACATTCATGGTCAATTTATACACTATATCACATCAATAATAATTTATGTATAGTATTCATAAAACACTCTTCATACTCGTTAAAACCTCACGTATAGTAAATATAACTCAATTATACACCTACAACACATCAATATTAATTTATATAATATCATTTATGATTTACTTAAGATATTATATATCCTTTTTATCAATATTAACAAATTTATGAACAAATAGGCATGGACTTGAAATTTTTTTAAGAAAAGATAAAATAGGTACAAGAGAATGGAAGAGTAAACAATGTTATGGAAGACTCGATTAAAAAGGAGATGGTAGGCCGCACATATGCATGAATGCTGATTTTATTTTAATACTGGATTTGAAGAGAGAAAGATATACAATATTTTGTATTTTCATAATAATTTTTATGTAATATATATTTCATTTATTTATTAAAAATTAATTAATACATTTCAGGTAAATCATGAACGACTCACATCTCTTCACAAGGGGGTAGAATGATGTATGCACAAAAAAATGTCATCATATTCCTGAAAATATAAACACATTATGTTTTGTGAGGCATATAAATTCCAAAATAATAAATATCATAAACATAATAAAAATAACATTTATAAAATTAATCAATCATTGTTCCGACATGAATATGTTTTAATGGAAGAACAGTTGTCATTTGTTCATGAGGTGATATTATATATTATATATAAAAATTGATTTTGTATACCAAAAGAAGGATGTTTTAAAGTTGAAGTATTTACCCTTAGCATAATAATATTTTAGTATATTTTTCAAAATTTTTCCTTATATAATCATTATATAAAATTAATTGAAGGGGATTGAGGAATAAATAAAAAAAAGTTTGTCGATGAACATCAATTATTTTTCGATTAACTCTTTTTTGATTATCTCATTTTGGGTTTCCCCTAAGGAATTAAATGGTCGGATTTCATCCAAAATCAATACTTCTAGACATAAGGTAGGTATGTGGGGATTTTAATTTGGTATGGTTTTTTTGATCCAAAATTCATGAGAGTTATGTAGATAGGTGGAGAGGAGGTTCCCTTTTATAAGGTATGTGAATGGAATGCATGTAAATACTAAAAAGGTAGACACTATTTTGAGGTATTATATTCACAATGTGCCCATCTTTATTAACCAATATTGATTAAATTGGGTATATTTTTTATATATGATGTTGAAATGTAGTCTTCAAAAATTTCTTGTTCATTTTTCTCCAAATGTTTAATGTTTAACCACTAAGTAAACTCAGTTTTTCCATAAGTAATTTAATTAATTTAAATTGAATTCTCAACTATTTCAAAGAAAAAAACTATGTTTACCATAGTAGACATTATAAATTATTATTATTATAAATCTTTAATATTTTTTTCTAAATTCAATTCATTAATGATTTCTGAATTATTTCAAAATAATGCCACATATTGGGAAAAAATGACTTATTTTCCATGTGAAAATGGGCATATGCTTGAACTATTTTTACAACTAATTTCACTGTTAAATGGGTTAAAATGTACTAAATTAAATTTATTGATGTAAAATTGAACAAATAATACTTTAAAATAACTATAATATAATTAAACAATATAAATAAAATAGGGGAAAATGACAATTTCAAATAAAATTCCTTATTTTCAACTAGTCATCGAAAAAATGCATTTTAGAAAAACCCAAAAAAATAACAACAAGATAAGATTAAATATATGAATTAAAAATTGAAATTTATTTAAAAAAATAAATTTCTATAAGTTTCAGAATATAATTTTATTACTGTTCACATAAGGAAATAGGAATTCATTCATTCGGGAAGATAGTAATTTTAAAACATGTAATGATTCTACTGAAAATTATATATTTCATTATTAATATGATGTATTTATAAAAAATAATTTTAAATAATTTAAATAATTATATTAATAAAATATCTTTTTGTATAAACTCATAGTTTAATGTAACACAAGCTAAGCCTAATTTTTTTGTTCCAAAATCCTAACATGGTGTTGCATGCAATGAAATCATTCAAGGAAATTTAATTTATTCAAACAAATGTTCTTAATATCATTTGGTGTATTGTTTTACACCAATTAAAATTAATTTCTCCCTTAAAATTAATCATTGTGACATGGCCAAATTATGATTCTTCAACCTTATCATATAATAAAGTTCCCATGTTCATTCTTCAATATATAGGTTTCGTAAAAAAGAAATTGGCCAATTGGGCGGTGTTGTTTCCTAAATACATCTTTGAAGGATCCATAATTTCAACAGGATTTCCCCCCTATGAAATGTTTGGCTCTATCTATATCACATTTTAATTTTTTAAACATTAATGGTAACGTATGTACATCATCATCATAGATACACATAACACATCATGTAATAAATAAAGTATTGGCAGAATCTCCATGTGAAAAACTACCATCATGAAACAATCAATAATTAAAAAGGGTATGATATAGAAAGTAAATAGTTTCCCTTTCTTCGTGAATCTCATAAACATATTACGTGGAAATATTAATTGGAACACATTTTCACCAACATAAAATTATATATATAGCTGAAGGTTATCAGTGTAATTTTTCTTCCCAATTTATTCTGCTCTAATTTTAAATGGAATTTCTATAACCTTCTATGAAATTTCTTCAGTGATTTCAAGTCCATAATGTTTTTTCTACAACATCATTCAAATACATTGGAGTAATGATTTTGTTAAAATATTTAGATTCAAAGAGATCCATATAAATTCTTGATTGAATGACATTTTATTATGAAAACTCAAGTAGATAAATGTGTTGATCCTACCCACCTTCAAAATCCAAATAACAATGTCTCAAAATATTTGAGAGGGTTTTTATTTTTCTTTTATACTAACCATCTATTTGAGGATGATATGTAGTTATAAATATTAATTTATTATAATGGTATTGATAAAGGCCTCAAAAAAACATGTAGGTAAACCTTTGATTTCGATTAGATATAATGCAATGTTGTACTTCTGGAAACATTTACACTTCATTAATGTATTTTTCAGCAAGATGAACTATAAAGAAATACATTATTATTATAATGATGTGTTCTTTCATATTAAGTTATAGAATTCCACCCATATATCATTATTCTATTTATAGGTTATGGGGATTCCAACAAAAATATCCCTAGTGATTTTCTTATATTTCTATTCTTTTATTTTCAATTGATTAAAAATAGACTTATAATATTGTCGTACAACAATAATTTGATGACATACCCTGATTTCAGATACAACCACTCTGATAACTCACTTCACACTATCCCACAAGAAGATTTTTTCAAATCATTATACATCTTTATACCTCAAGGATTAATAGATAATAAAGAACAATGAGTATTCTCTAACAACTGCTTCAACATTTAGTTTATTGAAGAACACATACATGTTTCTTGATCATAATCATTCCATTATGATCATGGATAAAATCAGAAAGATTAATACCCATCTTTTATATCTCTGCATATTCATTCCTTGCCTATTTTATCTTCACTTGTATAGATGGTTAAAAGTTCTATAGATCATGATAAGATTTCCCCTTCCAAAAGGATTTTCGTATCCATCCTTATCAAATCAATAAATATTCTATATTTTTATAACTGCATCATAGATAAACTTGTTAAATCCTTTCCACAAAAATCATTGGAGAACATATTCACGTTATTAAGGTGGAAGTTTATTAAAAATTACTGATCATTTTGTTTCTCTTTCCATATTCACTATTGCAAGTTTAACTCTTTATGTGTGAATATATACTTTAGTAATTTATGATCTGTATATATATCAAATATTTCTCCACAATGATAATGACTCTAAATATTTAATGAAAAATTAATATAGCTACCTCAAAATCATGATAATTGTGATTTTTCTCAAATATATTCTCTTTTTATGAGTCATGTTCTATAACAATTTAATTATTCATAAGAACACACCATAATCATATCTTTTCTGAATTAATATAAATTAAAAACCCTTCTCCACTATAGGGTAATGTAAGAATAAGTGCACTGAATAACAATCTCATTAGATTCTTAGCATTTTTATCAAATTCATCTATCTAAATCATGTTTTATCCTTTCTATATTAACATTGTCATAGGATTATATAGTCAAGAGAAATTCTCTACAAATCATCACTAGTATAATTCTAAAGAATGATTTATATGGATCTCAGTCACCATGGTCAGTCTTGTCCTTCATTAAATATTCTCCCTCTTTTTTGGATCTAGTATTATACCAAATCATGAGATTATACAACATAAAAATGAATCCTTTTTCCCCAAAATTCACTCTTTGTAAATTTGAAAAAAAATTTATCTTACCTTAGTATCTTTATTATAATTCACAAGTAGTATAAATGTTCTTACATTCTCATTGAGTAGATAATAATTCTATATATAATGTCTAAAAAAATTATCATCGAAATAATTAACGAATCTAGTCATCAAATCCATGAAGACTGAATAAAAAAATTTCATACCAAAAGGAATAAATAATGTTAACAGTGTCCATAAGTTTTTTAGAATGATTTCTTTATTATATCCTCCTACTTTATCATCAATTGGTGATATCCAAAATTAACATCAATAATAGAAAAGAATTTATCTCTACATTGTTGATCAAGTAAAATATCTATATGGGAAAATTGTTATGTATTAATGACCATGATCTTTTTCAACTCCCAATAATCATTTCATAGTTGCATAGATCCATATTTCTTATTCACAAAACAAATAGGTGATACCTATGGTGGAGTATATGGATGAATGAATAGATTATCATGTTATTCATAGAGTTTCTTCTTTAATTTCTACATCTAAAATTTTTATAATATAAATTGTGTATTTCAAATTTTTTTGCACGATATATGAGTTCTTTTGATAAATCATCTTCAAGTTTTTCTAGAAGACTTGGAAAATCTTCCTGAAATACATAAAATAAATTCATAAACAATAAAAATGTCATTGATGTCATGTCTATACTCGTCCATTTTAGGTATTAAATCAATATGAATGGTAATTATGACATGTACATTAGTTGTAACATCCACAGTATGTTCCTACATAACATCACACTTGTAAATGATCACTGGTTAGTTTTTATTATAATACCAAACAACCCTTACTCAATAATTTATTTGGGATTTAGGGATATACTTCAAATCCATGCATAATAGGACATTACATTAAGAAAATGGAAGAATGCAATTATTTCCAAGAATCACATTCATATAAATATCCACAAGATAGGAATAAGTCACATAAGATGTTATCAATGTACCATTAGTGATTTTTACTAATAATTCAATATTTAATTGTTTGGGTTGAATCATAATACCCTTAGAATATTAATTATATATGAAAGAGTGGGTATTTCCAAAATACAATTACAAAATAGAATATCTATAGTTGATTTATGTTCACCTTTAAACACGTCATAATCACAACACTCTTCAGAAAAAGTGCTCACATGAGATGTCCCCTTCTACCATTTCCTGAGAGTTTGCTAACATAAATAATCATCATTATCCCATGGGTTTAGTTACTAGTTAGCATAATACCCAATTTCCTTACAGTTTAAGTAATGATTTTTGTGAGGTGCATTCAATTACGAATTCTATCTCTTCTCATTATTAATAATCTTCATCGAAACAATTCAGAAATAAATTTCATGACAACAGTCTTATCTAAATTTATTATTTCATAGATCCCTAAATAAAATTTCATCTTTGAATCATCCCATACATTGTGTATAATGGATATATCCGCTTCTTCTCCACATGGTTTATATATTTTCATTTGAACTCTATATTCCTTTTCTTTTTATACCCATGAGATTGGTACAAAACATAAACATCCATTTTCATCATTTCAACAAAATGAAAATACACTTTGTATATATTAAATTATATTATGTATAACTCTTATTGAGAACACAATTTTATAGAACTAAATAATTGAATGGCCTAAATTTTATGTTGAATTATAATAATATAAACAAACATCCTAAATATTTTAAAATATTCTTTATATGTACCAACAGATTCATCATTAGATAAATTTAACGCAAGGAAAAAATTATTTATTTTCAAATAAATAATATCAAGAAAATACTTATTAAGAAATATTTTCTTGATTTATTCCCTGTCCATAGAGGTAATTTCGTATTTCTAACTCATATTCTTGATTAGAGTAAACCACTCATCCTCTTTGCCTACAAATTGATTATCAACCTGAAAGGCGTTTTGGTGTCCCAATAAATGAAGAATAAAAAATATCAATTTTTTGTACTAAATCATTATTCAACAATAAGTGGATAAGATGAACCATGGAAGGAAGTTGGACATTGCCTCAGGAAGTGGTCATCAAAATATTTTTCCCATTTTTTCCTTTATTATGTTTGGCATGATTCAATGATTTAGAATGTTAGGTGATTATAGAAACATGATTTTCCCTCCTAATCCTTAGTACATGGTTTCTTATAAGGACAATAATTTCATTGTTTGTCAAAAAAAGTATTAGTGAGTTATTTTAGGTCTCATCCATTGACTAAAACCAAAAATCATAGAGTTAGAAACAATTTTTGTAGTGGGGAACTATATAATAATGATAAACCAATTATATTATGTAAAAATTATGAAACATTAATAATTTATCTATGATACATTAGGTTTATTATAGATCCTTCATTTTCATCATCAATTTATATCCTTCGTAACGGTTTTTGAATAGTTTTTTAGTTTCCAATGCATATCCCCTGGGAGTGTAAAACAAGGTGTGCAACACCACATGTTGTCATGAACTGATTCTAGATCAATACTAGCTCAATATAATATTTTTATTGTTGTTATGCCTATATAAATATGTTATAGAACAACATCAACATTTCATATCCATAATGGGATGTTTTTCTAGGAAAAAACTCACTCTACCCTTTCTCAAAATTTGAGGACATATTCCCAGACATTGACAAAACTTTAGTCTTATAATTAGAGACATTTTTTAATCGATCACGCTATATTTTTCTTACCCTTGTATTTAAATGTTAATTATAAATTTTCTTCTATGCGAACCATAAAACACATGCTTAGTAAAAAAACACACTACCTCTTTCGTTGTGTGGAATATTAACAAAATTAAAATATCACATGCCCAAAGAACATATTTTTTTAGGTTCATTGGAAACATGGAAACATTAACACTCATCCATAATTGAGCTACATCGTCTCCGATTATATTATTCATATATAGAACACTTGTCAGAAAAATCAAACATAATACATATATTCATATCCTATGGAACATAATAATAATAATGTTTGATCTCAAATGAACAGTAAGGGTAAATAAGTGAGATATGTAAGCATAACATGAACATATGGGAATGAGAACATAAATATAATATTTTCAGATCATGCCCTGCATATCTAATATCAAATACATGAATCCCTGAATAATGATTTGAAGTTCATATGTAATGAATCATTATAGAATCATGGCCATAATCTTTAGACACATAACATATGAATAACACATGGAATTGTGGTAGGAAAACAACATATAATTCTATTTTCATAGTAGTCCTGACATACATCCAAATCTACCATAGTGGAATGTCTTCAATGCCCAAACTATCTTACTTGTCTGGATTCACCCCCAACACTATCATAGTAGTCAAGGTTCAATCTCAAGACCATATTTGTGGACAAAATCCTATACTAAATAGGGTTGACTCCCCATTCTTTCCATTTCAATCTAAAGAGATATAAACCATTTCACAAATCATTAGAGCGAGATATATGTCACACATGTCACCGAATGAAATCACACATATGTGTAATAGAAGATCATACACATTCCTCATATAATCATATAGTGGGAGATAGTTATGTGGTCATTATGTTTTGCAATGAGCACAACCATTGAAACACTAATAGCCAATGTAATACCTACACCTCTAGAATATCCATTCATTTCTTCATAAACATTTTCCTTGAATATGATATAGTCATCCACAACAAATTACCCAAAAAATCCATCTAGTTTTGGGGATCATTCCAAATTTTGGCTATACAGGGCCTCCCAAACCACTTTCACATATAGTAAAGTCACTATCATATCATTTTTCTCTTCAGCTTCCAGGTACATAATGCATCCACGAATGGCCACATCATCATTATCACTCCAGTCACATCTAGTGTTGTTTTCTGTATTTCCTGCTAGAAGCTCTATGAAGTGGTTGACCACTGTCATTCCTCCTACATCAATTTCAGAGGTATAAGAACATTTATCATACATTCATTTTAGCTTTCTAAAAACTCTCCTTTCATTCATAGATGCATGAATATAAATTGTTTTGTGATCTTCATCCTTGATCAAAAGAGATCTCTACTGCTCCCAAAAATAACTTTAGGAGGCTAGTAGATTCATTAATTTTTCTGATATACGGTAAAAAAAATATTTCCAGGTATACAGTAATCCAGAAATATATTACAGATATAGGGTTCATGGGATTCTATCTATTAGGGAAAACGCTTATGGGAGAACAACTAAGTTGAAGGAACCTCCTTTTGCAGTGTTTTTAAAGAAAGAGCATAGTATGACAGTTCCTTCTTCAACGAAGATAAATGGATGGTGTATAGTAGTAAGGCACCTTCCCTGCCCATCTTTTTTTTATTTTGGTTTCGCAAATATATATATATATATATATTTATATATATATATATATAAAATAATATTAAATTGTTTTTAAATAATTTGATTGATAAAACAATTACTAATAAAAAATGTATAAATAATTTCTAATATCAGAAATATATAATGTAATTAAAAATATATTTAATTTTGTTATTTATAAATAAATTGCAATAATTAATAAACTAATAAATATTAATTATTTCATAAATAGTTTAGTTAATATTAATAGAAAAAATAATTTAATCAATAATTATAATTAAATAATAATATTTTATAATGAAAATGATAATATATATTTTAATAAAACTAATAATTTATTAGTTTAAAATCTTAAGTATATTTTGTTTTATAATAAATATAATACATAATAATTACTTTATAATCAATATGAAAATATTTATTTTAAATACAATAATTCAATATATAATAAATTAATTTATTATTAGTTTAGTTAATAATAATATTGTAATTACTATTAATAATAAAATAAATTCATATTAATTATTTTATTATTTAGAATAATATTAGTTTCTAATAAATAAATTAATAATAAACAAATGTTTATTATTATTATTATTAACTTAATAATATAATTAAATAAAATATTTAATTTGAAAAAAAATAATATTATTATTTATTATCTAAAATAATTACTATTGATTATATTATAATAATAAAAAATTTCATAAAAATAATAATATTATAAATATAATAATTAATTTATATTTTTATAAGAATTATAATAATGAATTTTATAAAATATTAATAAGATTATTTATTAACTAAAATAAGTCATATTGAATAGATTATTATAATAAATCATAAAAATAATAATATTATAATTTATCTAAATTTAGTGTTATTCAATAACTTATTTAAAAATAAATATCATGTGTTAAAAAAATATTATTATTTTCATTTTGATTGTAAAATAATAATTATTTATTATAAAAATTTACTTAATAAATAATATTATTATTTTCATGACATTAATTATTTAATTATTAGTTATGTTAATAATAATCATTATAACAGTGGTGATCATGTTAATAATAGTATTATTAATAAATTATAACATTATTATTATGTAATATATTAATTACTATGACTTCAGAAAAATAATATTTTAACTAAACTAATAATACTATTAATAATGAAGATGATGATCATGTGAATATTATTATTATTATTACATTTTAATAATAGTAGTATTATATAGTATATTAATTAATATGACTGCATAAAAATAATATATTAATAATATTTACAATTTTTATTAAGTTGAAAATATTAATTATTTTTATTTATTTTTTTAATAATAATAATAATATTAATATTTTTATATTGATAATTATATTAATAGTAATTATTATTTTATTATTAGTTCACTTATTATAAACAAATAATAATATAAATAATAAAATAATTAATATTTATTAGATTATGTTATTAATATTTTTTAACATTTTATTATAAACTAAACTAATAAAAATATAATCAATAATATATTTAATTTGATATTTAAAATAATTATTTCCATTATCATTATAATATATTTAGTAAGTATTATTTATATTATGAAATAAAAAATAAAAAATATTTTTAATGAATAAGTTATTATTTTTATTAAAATAAATATTTTAATTTTAATTATAAAATATTATTATTTAATTATAATTAATGATAAACTTTAGATTATTAGTATTATTATTATTATTAAAATAACACATTTAAATTAATTACGATAAAATAGATTGTTAATTATTTATAATTATTTTCTAATAAAAATTTAAATATATTAATTACCAAATTATTTATTTTCAATATTATAAATAATTTATAATGTTATTATTTTTATTAAATGTTTTATCCATTTATTTTGTAAAAAACAATTAAATATTATATAATTTTTTAATTATTATATATATATATATATATTTGGGATAGAAAAATTTAAAAACAATGATGGCCAAGAAGGCGTCTTCCATGTAACTACTTTGAAGAAGGTGCCCTCCTACTATGTACCATCTAAAAAAAATTCAAAAGGAGGTGCCTTCTTATTAGGAACCGTCCCTTTAAAGACTTCCCTTCTTAGTGGAATCCCAGAACCAAATATTGAGAATATGTTTTGGGAATATTTTATATCTTGAAATTATTTTTTTATTTACTGTATATCGACAAAATTCCCCAATGGATTCTATGAAATAACACTTGGTTTCTTATTGAGCACATAAAAATGTCTTCATACTATCTATCTTGTATGGAGTTTTTATAAACATGTTTTATGAAAAGAAAAATTGAAATGTGTTGGTTTAAAATATTTTTATAAATTTGAAACAAAGGTAACATCATTGTTTTCACCTTTGCCCTAAATATATATATATATATATATCTGTGTGTGTGTGTGTGTTCTATTTTAAATATTTTTTTAATATATTTAAAAAATTTTAATTTTATTTTATTTTTTAATATATATATTAATAAATTTCAACTGAATTTATCTCCTATTTAATATCCCAAAGTACATTCTTAACAAAAATAAATATTTGTATAGAAACCCTCACTCATGGATCACTTTGATAAAACAACTTTCCTTGGAAATAATTTTTCATTTTCAATGGGGGATTCAAGTTCCTCATTTTCTATGAAGAACATTCTTCATTTCTAATGTGGGATTCAAAAATATTTCAAGTACGTGTCATTGAAAGTCTATAAAATATAAAATTTAAGACCAATATAAAGGAAACATAAAAAATGGATTAAACATATAATAAATAGTTGAAAATAAGAAGAATTTCATATCAAATATTGATGACCAAAAATTTAATATCTTTCAAAGCCACCAAATTGAATGTTAAAAATATTTCAAGAATATAACATTGAAAGCCTATAAAATATAAACAATAAGTCCTATATAAATTAAAATTATAGCATGGATTAAATATATAATATATGGTTGAAAATAAAAATAAATACAAAAAAAATTATCATGAAAAATAATTTTTAAACATTTGAAAACCACGAACATGAAACATATTTTTTAAAAGTATGTATCTTTTAAACCCTATAATATATAATCCATAAGGGAAATATAAATTAATCTTAATACATGGATGAAAAATATTATAGATTTATTAAAATAAAAATAATTTCATAACAAATATGGATAAAAAATTACTTATAATCATTCAAATCCACCAATTTGAAACATAAAAATATTTCAAGCATGTGACATTCAAATACTATAAAATAAAAAATGTATGACCTATATAAATGAAAATAAATCCATGGATTAAATACCTAAATAGTAGCCAAAAATAAAAATAATTTTTTAAACACTTTTGATGGAATGTAATTTATAATCATTCCAAACCAAGAACATGAAACATATATATATTTTATGTATGTGAAATTTCTATACTATGAAATATAAACTATAAGGCCAATAAAAATTTAATTTATAACATTGATTAAACATATAATAAATACACCAAAATAAAAAAATGTTCTCAAAAATTGTTAATGAAAAACAATTTATAAGCTTTTAAATCCTCCAACATGAAACATAAAAATGTTTCAAGTATGTCACATTAAATGAATATAAAATATAAACTATAAGAACAATTTAAAATAAAATTAAAACATGGATTAAACATATAATAAATAGTCGAAAATAAAAAAATCATAAAAAATGTTGATGAAGATTAATTTTTTAGCTTTTAAACTACCAAATTGAAACATAAAATAGTTTCAAGAATGTGGATTTGAAATCTTATAAAATATACACTATAATGAAAATTTAAATGAATCATAGAACATGTACTAAACATATAATAAATAGTCTAAAATAAAAACAATTCCATAAAAAATATTGCTGAAAAATAATTAGCAGGATTTCAAAGCCCCCAACTTGAAACATTAAAATGATTCGAGAATTAGACTTTTAAATACTATAAAATATATTCTATAATTCCTATATAAATGAGAATTAAAACATGGTTTAATAATATAAGAAATAGAAAAAATAATTCATAAAAAATGTTGATGATAATTAATTTATAATCATTCAAATCCACCATCTTGAAACATAAAAATGTTTCATGAATTTGAGATTACAATCATATATAATATAAACAAAAATACTAACATAATTGAAAATTAAGACATCGATTAACAATATAAAAAATGGGTTGAAAATAAAAAAATTCTTAAAATGTTTTGATGAAATATAATTTATATGCTTTCAAAGACACCAACTTGAAACATATAAACGTTTCAAGTATGTGACTTTGAAATCCTATAAAATATAATGTATAAGATGAATAATTTATTATGAAATATTTCTTATATGTTTAATAAATTTTTTAGTTTTGATTTATATGGGTATTATAGTTATATTTTATAGGTTTTCAATGTCAAGTAGGTGGATTTGGATCATCCCCAATATTCCTTCATTTCACTCTCACTTCCGAGTAACCCAAGACTAGCATCAAAGATCCTTGGTTATTATTCATATAATTTCATCTCAATAAATTATCACAGAGATCCTATCACTGTTCAACCATTCTATGTGGTATATCTTCTTGGTGTACATTTATGATGGAGATACAGTTCCTATCTTCAGCGTGTTGTCTTTGACATGCATTTCTCAGATCCAAAACTGATTATAACCAAGGAGAATGAACGTGAAAATGTTATGTTTTTATGAAATATCAATTTTTATAGTCATATTTCAGTCATTTTCAAGAATTTATTTGTTCTGATTGATCTTCATGTTGATATAAATATCATTTGGTGAAATTTGGTCTTCAAGAGAGAAATGTTCATGGAATAGAAAATGGGTATCTAACATGGTTCAATGTGTAGGGTTAGTATTAATATATATTGTTTTAACATGATCAATATTTTAATAAAATATTTATTTTAGTGTTTTTTTAAACCATTACAATTGTATTTATAATCATTTCATACATTACTAACATTTTTATTAATTTATTTTTTATCGAAATCTTTTCATTTTCAACAACATTTTAGATGTTTAGGATCTATTTTAAATTTCATTTAAATTTTTTATAATGTTTATTTTATTAGATTTTATTTTTTGGAAATTAATATTTAATTATTATTATTATGTTTCCTGTTTTCAACTTGGACAGATGTAAAATATAAATTGTAGCTAAAATATTAATTAAAATTGAAACACATTATAAACACACAAGAAGGGATTATAGTAATAAAAATATTGTCATTTAAATAGGAATAAAACATATAAATGAACAAGTAAAATCAATAAATATTTATATGGTGAATATATTACATCCCACATGGTCGTATTTGAATTGTACTCCTGCTTCGAGTTCGTTGTCGATTTTAACGACCTGGAATGGGATGACCATTAGATACTGGAACGTTGAATGTCTCATCCACCACCTGTGTGTCAGTGGGAGGAGCTGTCAAATACATGTTGTACTAAACTCTTGATTATTCTACCATCAGGGTAGTAGAAGGACCTTATATAATCACAGTGGGGAATCAAAACTACATTGGATCTGGATGCCAAGGTTGTGATGGATCTGGACCCTAATGTTGTTATGGATCAAGACCCCAAGGTGGAGAGACCTGTAGATATCTTGTTAGGAAATACATATCCAATATCAACTGAGTAACATCCTCAACCAGATGAGGATGAACTGTTAGAGTGTCTACCTGTTCGGGTGGAACATGTGAGGCCTCACATGTAACATTATACCGTCTATGTCATCATCGTCGTGGATCCTCAACAGTAGATAATATGATGATAAGGGCAGTACCCTCTAATCTATAAGATGGAATATTGATGATTATCTGAGAATGCACATGATAATATGACATCATCTCTAGCACTTCAGCATAGACCACTTCCTAGATAAAGACCCACTCATACACTTTATCACTCATGCGAACAAGATGCCCTGATTGAGTGACCTGTAATGAGAATCAAAATGAATTAAAAAATAGTTCAATAAATAAACTAATTGAAATACATTGACCTACAATCTTATTAATCTATATTCTATGTCGAGTAAGATACATTATTTACTTCAATCTATACCATGGATCATAGTTGACCTGCTTTGGAAGAATATATGATATTGTGTGTACAAATGGGATACAAAACACTACAAAAAATATCCCTTAGTTGAGATAGTCAGCATGTAGTCAACACTAGTCCTCATCATACCTCTTTGACATCTTCACTTCATGAAGCCTATCTGTCACTGTTGATGGAAATGGAATTAGCTGACCAAAACGAAACTTGTGCATGAATCTTTTTGGCTTCTTCCACTAAATTATATTGAATTGAATGAGGGGCACTACATATAACACCCGAGACTTTTATGTTATATAAATCATCAAAGGAATCTTTTTCTACACACAACACTTTCTTGTCTTTCTTTACACGAAATCGTGACCTTCCTCGTTAGCTTGCGTCAAATGCAATATCGAGTTTCACTAAACAATTATATGCTAATAAAATATTATTAAAACTATCCGTTATGAATAGTAATAACCACTTTTTAAAATTTTATAAATTTTATTTTTCAAAATGGACTTCATTTTTGGATTCGGAATATCGAAATTATCCTATGGTGAAATTTTGGTATTTTTCTGAAAACATTCAATTTTTGATGAATAGTGAAACCACTAAGTGGTAGTCAAAAAACTGAATTTTTCATAAAACATAATTTTACCGATTCTGTGAGTGAAATTTTGAAAATCTGAGACACACGGTTGATGTTAGTAAGTAAAATGTGGTTCAATGAGATGAAATTTTTTTTGGTGAATAGTAACTTTTTACTTTATTTTACCATTGTTAAAAGTAAATAGGGTAGTTAAGGTTAAAAATGATATTATTATTACCCTAACACATTTCCTAATTCTATTGGACAACATTAATTCGACCAAAAACAACCTTAGTAATAAAATATGACCATTTAGGCCCACTTGGATTAGATTAGGACATTTATTATTAATTTATTTAAAGAAGGGTTAAAATAGTTAAAATCAAAGTTTAATAAGAAAATCATTTTTAATATTGGTTTATACATAAGATAAATTCGACTATAAATATTAATTAGAAAGATAAAAATATTTCATACATAATTGTATTTTATTTTTAATTTTTAGACATTAAATAATTTAATTTATTTATGACACAACGATGATGCAGTAATTATCTTATTAATGAAATATTGACATAATTGATGTTATAAACACTAAAATAAATGTAATTTGACACTTTTTATGAATTAAAATAATTTAATAGATTAATATAACATGTTAGTATTGATTTAATTAACTTTTTTAGAACTAATCATTCTGCTATTATTTTCACAAAATTTAATTACTAAATAGTGTCAAAATTGACATAAAATAGTTTTTAAAACAAATATTATATTAGTAACTATATATTTATTCCTAAAAATCTATGGTTCGTCCAAATGACTTAGATAAGGTTATATATATTAATAATAAACAAATTGGGGTTTCTTTCGCTGCTTATAGTAAGTTTATTAACCTTATAGTATAAGAACACAAGAAGACACGGTAAAAGTAAAATTATTTAACTTAACGTTAAATCTAAATGATAAGGTTAAAATAGGAACTTAAACTTGTATAAATTCTATTTCATGAGGGTATTTCGACCCATCCCCACCTTAGATTCGAAATAAATTAATTTTGAGCTATTTAAAACCGAACATGACTTTATAATAAAATAATATTTTTAGTTTTTCCAAAAGAGCCCCTCTCCTCCCTTATAAAAGGGCACCTCCTCCCTCTCTTCCTCACACCACTTTGAGCCTTCCTGCTCGGCCAACCCCTGACACTTTCTCCTCTCCACTTCCCTAGAGACATCCTAGAGGTTCTGGTGTTCTTCAAAGACCTATTTTAGTGCCCTAAAAGGAGGTCTCAAAGAAGCACTTCAAAGAAGAGGTAATGTCCGTTACAGATTCTTTCATCTTTATTTCTTCTTCCACCTCTTCTTCTTTAGTTGTTTCATTATGAAGTAATAACATCAGTACCACTCATATACTTATATGTTATTATAAGTATGAAACAACCCTATTTCACTATCTATCCATCCTACGGAAAAAGAAATCACCGCACGTGTGAACGTACGGAATACCATCTCCACGCCGTGGGGTAATCTATTTTCCTCCACCACATTACTTGGATGGGTATAATGGTGTAAATAATGACTATATATGACTACTATAAAGTGATACAAATTCTTAAATAGTATACATACACTCCAATACAATTCCACGATCATAGGAACGATATCATCAATCGTGCGTACGTACGGAATACCGTCTCCACGATGTGATACGACTCGTTCTACATGATCTTCATTTCATAATGACTATATAAATGAAGTGAATGAATGAATATGATATATATTACACTAATACCATTCTGGAAATGAGGTATCTATAACCTAAAGAGAAGAATAAGAATTTATTCGACAAAACACGCATAAGAACAAAAAGTTATAAGCACCCGAATAAAAAGTTGAAATGAAATATTACTACTAAGAAGCTAAGAATATGACCATATATGATATCATAACAATAATTATGATTCTATCAATAACATTATTTAAATCATCATACAGGAGGTTCAGACACGTACAAAGCATATTGGACCTAAGGAAAGGGAAATATCACAATCTCATTTTTATCCGAGATTGATTATACTTTGGCATTTACTGGGGTGTATTTTATCATCCACATCTATGTTTCCTCAATAAGTAATATTACTTCCATCCACCTACAATTGTTTAAATCAAAATTTACCCTTCGGTGAGTTTTTATTAAAGGGTATGAAAGGAATCTTTTGTTGTTTTTCATACGAGGTACTTTTTGACTTTTCTGACAAAAGTACGAAAAATGTTTTTTTAACTTATATAGCATGAATGGATTTTTAAAACATTATTTCCAAGAAGGTTCCTTTAAAAGTTTTCATGATTATTTTTAATAAACTTTTTTAGTTTAAAATTGTATGACATGTTCAGAAAGGAATATGTTTTTGAAGTAGAAAGGATATTTTCCTCAAGAATGGAGTTCAAGTGTTTTATCAAAATTATTTTCCATCTAAGATTATAAAGGGTTCTGTTTCTATACCTATTATTACATGGATTTGATTATGTTGTGATGGAAATATTTTTATGAATTCCTTTACCTTATATGAATTGTTTTATGATGTCATGATGTTTAAGATTCCCATTTTTATTACATGGGTTATGCTATGATGTATGGTTTATGATTTTGTGGCACACATAAGAATGGTATCATTATGAGATGGGTGGGACCTGTATCTCATTCCAATGCATTGGGTAAAGATTTTATATCACATGAGATAGACATGGCTGTAATGGTAGGTTATACCAGTTCAGTGAAGCAGGACTGAAATGAGGGTAACTCGGTTTAGAAATGGACTTTGTCCACTAAGATAGTCTTGGCAATGAGTCTGGACTAATTAGAAATGATTCTCTATGATTATGTGTGTATGCCACAATGTTTCATGTTTTATGTTATGATTATTGGGATTACATTTCACTATTATGATTTATCCCATGTTATGAAATTATGATCTTTTTTGCAGGTTAAGATTTCCAAAAGTTATGTGCTTATTTATATGATGTGATTGATATTTCTTTTGTTTACCCTTAATGAGCATTTGATCTCACCCTTTTGTATGTTTTATTTCCCCCGGTCAGGAATAAGGTTATTAAGTAGAATATGCCAAAAAGGGACCCTAGATATGATGATATAAATGGGAGGCAAAGTAGATGCTTTATGAACCAGTTGTTTATGTTTCCCAGTTTCTAAAGACATTATACCTATATGGTCCTTTCTTGGTTTTGTTATATGTTGTAATAAGTATGATTCAGTTCTGATGTAATAACAATGTATGTAAAGTATGGGTCGTTATACTACAACTATAGAATCCTCAAGACCAACTATACAGAATGGTGGAAACTGGTACAATGTAGTCTAGTAGGGCAGCAAATGTAATTTGAAATGACATTTGACCCATGTAAAAAAATCCTTACCAAAAATGAAAATTGATGCCCGGATTAAATTTTTTCTACCATGATATATTGTATATACATACCTAGTCAGGTAATAGACACTCTATCTTGAGCCAATATGCGCCCAAACGGGGTCTCAGAACCATGTGGAAATTATTTCTATGATACAAACTATAAAATAATACATCAATAGTGAAAAATAATGATAACTTATATTTAATAACTCATAGTCAAATAAGAATGAAATAGAGAAGACTGATCATACCAGAATCCATGAGGAGCATCATGCATCACATCTATATCGAGCAGTGGACCAGCAAGCTAAGGAAAAAATTAATGGAAGCTCTCTCATGCCTACATCCAACGAAGGATGATACCTCCAATGAGATCTTTGCAATAACTATTAGATATCATGCATAATTCCCTATATTTGTATTCCAAGTAGGTCGATCCGCAGTCGTATGTCATAGCCAGATAGAAGTCATCAAGTAGGGAAAGATACATCATGATCACATATACTACATAGTGATCAGCATACCTGGTCTCTCCTATGGGATATAATAAATATGCATGGGCATAATGCATGACAGTCTGATTATCAGTGTCATCAGTTAAATGCTGAAATTGTGTCTCAAGACATGGCATTAATATCAACCCACTCTCTATAGCACTGCGATCGGCCAAAATATTGATGCCTAACAATTACCAAGAAAGGTCATGAGAAGATGCATATGTGGTACAATAAAAGCTTCCCCTAGATAAGAATACTATGAAGTAATACCATATCCTAGAGGGTGACGATCATCTCTCCCTCAGGAAGGTGGAATTTATGTATCTCTCATCTCCACCTCATTTTGAGTGCAGCAAGCTGGTGTAGTCAAAAAATGTAAAATATGATATGACAATGTTGTTGAATCTAGAAAGGCACAAGTATGGAATGATGTCATGTGAAGGCTCTGTGTGATGAAAATGGTGCACTCGACACATCCAGATCAATCAATCCACACAATCGTCTATCATGACCTATGAAACATGCCTATATTGCTTAGTGAGTCGTATGTCATCGTCCATCTGTATATAATCATATGAATTACATTGTAAGTATAATATATAAATATAACATTATGGTCAGAATAATGTTCTTTCATTTAAAAAATATGAAATTTCATGTCTTATCGCATTTTATTATAATGATATTTTTACCAAAATAAAGAGAAATGTCTTCATTTTTTTAAAGAATATTGCTAACGTTTTATTAAAATATGATTTTACCTAAAAATGATTTATTGTAAGATACAATTTTATATATTTATAAATATAATGGTATGATTCATTATTATGTATGACAATTCACATGATGGTATGTTTCTTTATTATATTCATGATTATTTTCTAACATGTATGCATTTTGGATTATCCATGGATAGATTGATTATGCATTAATGACACCTCAAAATAACAGTTAATATTATTTTTAATGTCATTATGAATGGTCTATTTTTATTTTAAATTAAAAGTATTTGGAGATGTTATAAAATTATACAAAATTAACAATATTATTCACATTGGCTCATATGCGATGATGATTAGATAGAAAATTAATAAGGGTATGTCTTCAAACTACAAAACGTTGTTGATATAGTAATCAACCAAAAATAGTTAATAGTACAAAATATTCTATAACACTAAATAATCATCAATATCTAATTTATAGGAAATGAACCATGATGTTGGAGGAACATGGAAAATGACGATGGTGATAAAGTAAACTCGGTCCAATATTATCATCATTATCACTGCCCCTCCTGTTCTGTGGTTCATTTCACAAAATTTCATTAATAATTTTCATTTAGTGTTACTGAATCAGATGTACTAATCAATAGTGATAGTTTTTTACTATTAAAAGACCCTTTCATAGTTTTTATAACCTCCCCTTAGTAGTACATATAGGTAAAAGATGAATCTATATGTTGAAAATGTTTTATGATCATGATTCTGATGCTGTAATTAATATTGAAATATAGTTTATCATATAATCATTATTATAATAAAATTTTATGAAATATTTTTGTACCATAATATATAATACTATTATTTGATTATATAAATTGTAATTATAATATCAGTAACATAATGTTTTAAAAACCAAGGTAAAATAATGTGACAACAAAATATAATTTAAAATATGAGAATATAATAATGAAAAAAAATAAATCATTATGGTTGAGCATGTGATCTAAACCCAAAAAAGTTAGTGAATAATTTTATATGATAACCTTATCAATTAATTATGGTGTAACTCAAACCTTGCACTTATTCATGAGTCTAGTCTTTCTTATTCTGCATCATGTTGGGCTTCAGTATCCCACAGGTACACAACCTGTTGATGCCAGGTATCACAATCAGCAGGCCTTTGGGGATTGTCAAATAACGTAACTCCCCAATAAGGGTCCATGGTGCAACATAGTATTTAGAAATGGTGTCAATATGGTATAATGGATCAACATATACTTCCCATGACATGTCCACAGAGGCACATGTTGCAATGTTGTGTGCAAATTGAAACTGTAAGGCCTAAAAGCTTCTACATTTGGATTTCTCTGTTTCCAGTAATAACAACATTTACCACTGATTATATTTGTGATTTGTTCTAAATTCTATTGAACATAAAAATGAGAGTCTTATGGTTGAAAATGGAATACGAGATAAACAGAATCTTCTAAAATGCCCTTTTCAATCTCTCCTTGAAAGTGTCTTCCGTAACTTAGCACCTCCAAAATTCTCTCTGAGGATAGTTTTTGTCTATCAACAATGTAATACACAAAATGATATAATTAAACATGAATGAGGGTAGTTATAGTTAACATGAGATGAATTTTTTAGACACCATTGATGCACCCAACAATGATTGTGGTCAAGTGTTCGCTCCTCTTACCCCAGTTATATGGGAATGTCTATTTTTCATTTAGAATGCACAACATATAATAAAAAACATAATGTTCATAATTGTAGATATGTCTGAATCATTCTTACAACTGTCCTTGATATGACTCATATGATACATTGAATATATTATATTTCATATAAATTGATTTTATATATATGATGAAAATGTAAAAAAACAACAATGACAATGTGTACCAAGACTCATTAATTCCTTATTTATCAATTCATTGTGGATTTTTTTCTAGATATTTCATGTAATGAGTCTAATTATGAATCGATTATGTGAATTTGGGGATCTCTATATATCAGGGTCTAAATTTGTTGTCTCTTTCATTTCCAAAAGCCAATCAGATATCAAACATACACCCTAAATGTTGTTGAAATTGTGTCTAATACATGTCAAAAACTATCTCCAAGATTCATATTTTTCATTCTCTACAATGGATAAGGAAAGCGGAAGAGGTGAATAGTTTACATTTTTGTTTTTTGTAATCAACAATATGAAATTTTATTTTCTATATAGAAATATTCCATCAATTCAAATAAACTATTTGTTGAAACAAAATGTGGAGATAGATGGTAGGAATTCCTTAAACACATGATGAAATTGAACATGAGATGGATCACGTAGGTTATATTGAGACACACGTTCGTTTGTATGAATATAGAAGACAACCCGGATATGGTTCCTCATTATTGATAAAAATTGTGGCAACATCTAATACAAGTCATCCGTATCAGCATAGACCGTCAAAATTTTCTACTGTATCCATATACATGCCTTCTTATAGAAATTATTATAACTAAATGTTTTTTGTCTGATATCTTGAAAAAGGGATATAAACACATCATGGTATTTTCTCATCATATCAATGACAATGGATGAGACAAATTCTGTATCCAATGTTGTATGATCTTGTGTCTCGTTTGGATAAAGGAAAGTATGAGTTGCCTCAATCGTTGAGATTCCACAACCTCCAAATAAAATGTCTTGTATCCCCTAATGTTGAATCTACAACAATCCCCATACTTATCACACCGTATGAGAAATTTATAATGAACTAATTCTTGAACATTATATCTTCCATTCCTTCCAATTTGAAATCTATTTACTGTTTATTTTAATGCATCTTTACATAGAATAATATTTCCAACATATATGGTTTTGTCCTCCTCAATAAACCTATCTGGTACAACTATGGGAAACTCAGTTTTGGGTTTGAAAACATAGTAGTTGAATTTAGGCACACATGATATTTCTTCTAAACAAGATGAAATGATTGTTGTATGATTTATTGTTCGTCAAGTCTACTATACAAATAATACATTTCTAGAAATGTAATCCCCAGCTTCTATTTCTCCCTCTTAATCAACACTATTTTCACCACATGTTCCATCATTACGAAACACCTCATCGAATGTTGGATTGATATTCATATTTGGGAGATCAACATTGTTTTCATATTCTTCATCATTTGGAAAAGGCTCAATTTCACGAGGCATACCATCTTCAACCACTGTTGTATGTCTCTATCATTATACAAATTGATGTTTTTGTTGTATAGTAGAAACATCAACATATAACATCATCGTGAAACCATCTGACTGATGAGAAAATAGATTTATTTCATGGACCCATTGTACATCAGCAACCAATATAAAAGATAAATTCCATTGTGTTTCCCAGAATTGTAAATGTCTACATCTCATAGACTTGACCTCTTGATCGAGTCGCAGATTTATAAACCAAAAATTATATCATAAATTTTACAAAGGGATAAACAATCAGCTTTACTAACCACTTTGGTTTGTGTTTTGTACTGTAAGAAGATCCTTTCTCAGTTTGAATAACCTCCCCATAGCAGTATTCATAGGTAAACATGACTATCTACATCCAAAATGTTATTTTGAAAAATATTATGATAGTGTTACTAATATTAACAATGATGTTTGATCATATATTATTTATTACAATATAATTTTATGACACCTTTTTATACACATAAATATGATTGTACTGTTTCACTATAAAAAAGGTTATTATAATATAATTCTCAATTGTTTTTGGGAATTGATTCAAAAAGAAGAGGAAACATCATATTAGTTAGTATATCATTGATAATATGACAATTATAATCATATAATGTACAATTATGATTAAAACCCACATTAAATAACACATTAATTATTTACAACATACATGAAATACCTTGATATTTTTCAATAGAATGAGGTTTAAATAATATGTGTCTCACATCAGATGTGAGGTAAAATCCAATTTATTTTCACATAGTAGATTAATAACATCTTTGATATATATGTATTTGAATTTATAATTTTGAAAATATTATGGCCTTCTAATAACATATCTTAGATGCAATCATTGATTTTATTCAAAATCCGAATGATTTCCAAAATTCCAATGTTATGTAAAAACCCATCAATGATGTTGTTAAGCTACAAATTGAAAATAAGCTGTATTTTACAAGCTGTATGAATTTAGACTCATCTCATCCAAACCGCATTCTTATGAAAATTGTCGTGGTATTTCATAAAATGTGTATATCATTACTGAGTTATTTAATGTGTTTTTTCATCTATAATTCATATCATATGATTATAAGTATAATTATATAATCATTATATGTATTAATTTTTTAATCACATGTTATTATTTAATTAATATGTAATTAATAATTACTAATAATAACTATTTTTCTAAACAATATTATATTTTTGATAATAAAATTTTAACACATTTTCTTAATTCCTAAAATATGATACTAATGATTCATAGTAAATTTTTTAATAAGTAAATCAAAATTTAATCCCTAGTTAATAATTTTTAGGTTTTCACTAGATAATCGTTATTCAATCACTCTATAATCATTCTTTCTTCAATCATTAATCCTATAATACTCATTAGTTAATTATTATTATCTTATCATTCTATGTATTAATTTTTTAAACCTATGATATTGATTAATTAATAAATAATTTATCCTTTTTAATATTCAATATTATTTATAAATATAAATAACTAATTAGACAACTTAATAAATAATCACTTTCAAAATAACTAAAAATAATTCAACTACTAATAATAATTATAATTATTTAATTTCTTTTTTCCTTGCCTATTTCATTTTATATCATCATAATTATCAATTTATAATTGATAAATAAAGTGATTTTATTTTTATTTTCCAAGTTATTTTAGTAGTCTATAAATAAAATATTATTTATATAAAGAAAATCTCATGGGAGTGTAAAAATAGGTGTGCAAAAGGCTCGTTGTCATGCACCTGTTCCCGTTCGAGTCTTTCACAAAGTAGGGATTTCGGGTTTGACTCCTAGGTACATATGTGCTAGAGCCACATCCACTTGTTTGTATCCAGGAAAGGATTTGAATGCTTAGATAACGACATTATATTTATTTTACCAATGTTATAGAATATTTTTTCATAAGATATTCTATATGTAATCTATACTAAATAATTACTGATAATTATTATTAATTCAAACTATATATAACTACTTAAACTACTTAATAAATAAAATTTTCATAAATAACTAAACTGTATAAAAAATTAATATTTTAGAACAAAAAATATTTCAATTAAATAAATTATAAAATTTAAATTTAATAAAAAAATACCTTTAAATGATTCATTCTAAAAAATAGCCCGTATTTTGGACCCCTGACAACACCACATATAATATGATTTTTTAGGGAGAGAAGGATTGTAATGGAGATAAATGGGAGAAATTGGAAGTTAGAAGAAGGGGTTGGGTGGGTGGATGGGGCCCCTATTATAGAGGGTTGAGGGAAAGGCAAGATCATTGATGCCTCATTTCACCTCACTCAATGGAAAAAGGTGGCACCCCTCTAACCTTTTTCCTATCATCGAACCAGGCGAAATGCAGTGGGGGAGGTGGTAGTGCCACACTAACATTTAGCACATATTTTAATTAAACAAATTAATATATTATAGGTTTAAAAAAAATTCATAATAAATATTAAAAAACATTGAGTAAGGAACCTTCCTACATTGGTATGTTTTCAAAAACAATACAAATAGAGGCTCCTTCTTGTTACACACTCTCCATTCAGTGTCTAACCAGCTCATTATAAACCTAGAACTCTATATTGGGAATATGTTTTTGGATTAATGAATGTGATTCCCTAAACATTTTTCTCATATAATAATATTATTATAGTTTTATTCTGTTTAATTTTCTTATTATATGAACAAAACATAAAAAACACTATGTATTTTATTTAATTAAACAGTTAATTATTTAACTTAAATAAAGGTTAAAGGGAAACCTTACTACCAAAAAATAACTATTAAGAGACTTATTAGAATTATAGGGAGACTGCCCAATACATCAAATAGTCCAAGATGATTGTAAGGGTCCTTTGGATCTGTCAAAATAAACATTAGTACGGCCAATGCTACCACAATGACACTATGTATTAGTGAAATCATGTTCACAATCGTTACTGAGTTGTCTTGAATATGAAACACTTTAAAAAATGTATTTATATGACCTAAATTGATCGTTTCCTCCTTATGTAACCTAAAAATCTCTGACATCCATAATTACAGTCGTTGGGAATTTTAATTTTTCTATTTTTAATGTATTTATGAAAATTGTGATTTCGAGAGTTTTTTATTTAAGGAAATATCTATTAAACATGGTTGTATTTAAATTAATATATATATAATGAATGGATAAGTTTATTAAGGATTAATATTTATTTGAAAATGCAACTCTTATCTTTTAATAAAAATACCAAGAGTGGTATGCACTTTGTTTTCAATTTGAAAACATGGTTATGAATGTGTTTATTAATTAAATATTATACTATAATTTAATTTGTGTATTTTTATAAAATATAACTAGTTTAATATAAAGTGGGAATTATGTTATTTTTAAAAAATAAAGATATTTATTATTTAATGAAACTAATTTAGTGTATATTTTTTTATTCTCTAAGATTATTTGTCATATTTTGAAATATGGTTTAATAAAAAATTATACCTTTAGGGGCCAACACTCTAGCCCGGCCGAAGGAGGGAGAACATGCATGGGTGATGAGCCTATGCCTTTATCCATAGCCTAATCCAGCCCGTCAGATTGTGTAAGCGAGCCTTAACCACGTAGAGAGTATCTGGGTAGCATGCCACCATGTGGGGTAGCATAGAGGCATGGGTGGGTGCAGAGCATGCCTACAGATCACCGAAACGGGGTGGTACCCGGAGTGAGGGATGTAGAATTATAAACATAGGACAAGATCAACAAACTAATAAGGAACCCGAGAAACATTTCCTATTTCGATGTGGGTCATGGTTTTTATGGAGAAATGGGACTTGTACTATTAAATCTCATCGATCATGATCAGAGTCGTCCATTAAAGTTCTATCTTTGATCCCCAGCAGCTGCAGAATTTTCTCCGCCTTTTTTCCCATCGTATGATAGATCATGATAGAATCATGACTGTTTATGTTTTTAGAAACTCAACATCATTACAAATCATCCAGTCAAGTCCAAATATATTCTCTACTGATCATTCATTTTAAATCTCATGGATGCACCAAACTATCATATCATAGCACGATATAATCCTGGTCGTCTTTTTGTTATCTGTATTTTACTCCCCTTGACATATTCTTCTTCTTCTACTCTCACCTCACGAGTGTCTTCTTCCACACCCACTTCCATTGATTTTTCATCACCTGTGACATTGTTGGTACCATATATGCTTTCTTTTTTGAACAAAGACTTACCCTGAGTCATTTTTTAAACCTAGTAAGTCTCAGTTTAACAATCAAGTATTAATAACCATATAATATATATGGTTTATATATTATATCACGTTTTTTATTATAACTCTATGGGTGTTCAACTTATGACAAACCTCCAGTGAGTTCTCTAGTTCCTCCTTCGTGCCTTCCTGAGCCTTTCCTCCTCCGAACCGGGTAAAGGATCAACTTTATATGTTTTATAATTGCATAAAATTATACCTTTGTGTATAAATGAATCTATATATATATATATATATTAATTATCTTAATCTTATCATGCATATGGTATTCTGAATGTATTTTTAAAATATATAACCCATACAAGGAATTCTTGGTTTCTTTTTCATCATGGAAAACCCTTATCTCATTTATTTAAATGGTTTTACATATATGTATATAAGTACATGGAATTTAGAATAATTTTAATCCTACATCGTTTGAGTTCCCTAAATTTAATTGAAATTGTTCTGATGATGTTTTATGATATGAAGAACTTTAAGGAGTTAATCGTGTTTTGAAGTGTAATAACGAAATATATAAAATCATGTTTAAGAAAATGAAACCCGTTTGAATCATTCATCTTATTTAGTGTTGTTTTTATTTAAATGATATAATTAAAACATGAAACCCATGAAACATGTATATTTATTCTTATTTAAAAATAAAAAACCCATGTTTGAAATTTTTATGTATTAATGTATATTTATGTGTGTGTGTGTGTGTCTGTGTATGTAAAAAATCCGAATTGGGGTTTTCAAGAAACCTATACCTAGTGATTACATTATGTTGCGAGAATTTACTAAATCTTGTTTCGGGTAGGGAAAACACTATGTATACATATTTTTTAATGGGTTCATATTGGATTCATACCCATATGAGTTTACATATGGGTACTTCGATTATGGTTTCCCAATGTTTAAATAAATTCTACCTCTATTGTAATTTTTTTAAGTTTAGGACCAAAGAATACATGCATATATAAGCTCATGTGATTATTTCTATTTTTACAAAAAAAAAAGAAACTCTACATGAGATAATGATTTTACATCTATGCATTTTTTTCAACTTTGTTACACGAAATGTCTGTGACTACATAATGTTATTTTTTAAATCTATTACAAATTGATCAATATTTCATGGATTAAATGAGTATCACAAAGTTAAAATAAGAAAACATGGTTTGGAAATGGAAATATTCTTAATGGATTAATGAGAAGGTTGTTATTGCATGTTATAACCCATTATTTTATGTGTACTAGTTTATACTACATAAGAAAGGGTGTGTTGTTTTAGTTCATGCATGGATCTGTTAAATCTGAAATGAAAAATTATAGTTCTTTTTACATTTTGGATAAATTTATTTCAGTTCTGAAAATGTATTAAAAAATGAATAGAGAATAAGAATGTAAGTATTGTACCCTATGAATATAATACCATACTAAGACATGTGAGTAATTTATTGGTCATAAATGATTTGATTGGTGTTCCTAGAAGTATATAATGCTCTGATGCCTGGGGTAATGTGATGAATCTCATGGGTGAAGTGAACCGATGTGTGAAAATGATTCTATATTTGTTCACAATTATGTGTTTTAGTTAACAACAATTGTGTAGGGTTTTCCTGTATGGTCATGGCACAAGGTCTTGAAGATTTCCGACATTATACATTCCCTCATTATGTATGGGTAAATGATTAACCATGAGATTTTTTGACTAACTGAATATCCCTTGGATAATAATTTTATATGAAAATGAAAATGAAGGCATACAGCGTTACAAAGTTTGTAAATAGAAAGATATAAAAGGAATGGGTATCAAATGATAAAGCTATGTGAATTTCATTTTTTAGTGTTGATGAACAATGATGTTAATGTTTATGTTCACAACTATGCATTTACAGTTGGATTTACCATGTTATGAATTATGGAAATCTCATGCATTTCATACAAACATATGCGAACTCTGATTCCTTTTTTATTAGATGTTTTTAAGTAAGAGAAATTATCTTGTTTAAAAGTTATTTATGAAAAATGTTTTCAAGCAACATTTGAAAATGATTATGAGGTTCCTCGAAAAGTAATGTTTTCTTCATAAGAAAGTGTTTTAATATTGTTTCAATGGTATTTGATTTAAAAGGGGAATGTATTTAAATGTTATAAAACCCTTACAGGGAATTTTTAAGCTCACCCTACGTTTTAATTTATGTTTTACAAGATATAGTAGATTAATTCAAGTTTTGATTACTCTTATGTTACGACATCAAAATGAAGCATAACCTTATCGTGTTTTGGAAGAAGACTTTCAATCACAACTACTTTTTTGAAACCTGAACCGAATAGATCCACTATATTGTGACATGATTTTTAATTTTTATATTATTTTATTTATAAATATAATTCATACCATGTTTCAGGCACCGATTCTAGACTTTTGGGGTCACAGTTGTGACATTTGGTATTTGAGGATATGTTTAGATAACTCTAGAGAACTAGAACTAAACAAAAAAAATTCATTAATAAGTATGAAGTTTTTAGATCGAAAATTAAATTTCCAGTCTTTTTTCTCTCTCTATTGAAACTTTAGAAACAATCATTTCCATAGTCATCCATGACAACATTTTAAACTATACCCACGTTTTTATGACATGAAAAACCCTCTTTACAGTGTAAACTCTCCTCGTGTACTTAAACTCTACTGAGGAGAAGGTTTAAACTACCTATTTTTTATGTAAATCTAATTTCCATCCAATGCACGTCGGGGAAAGTACATAGATCATCTTTTTTGATGCCTCACTATAGAAGAATTCATCTCATTCCTCATGGATTTCTAAGAAGCTGCAATAGCGTGTGACCTACACGCATCATATATGTTCCAAATATTTTCATATGACCACTATGATCAATTTATGGACTTTGAAATCCGGGAAATTGAGGCCTTATGTTCTTTATATAGACTTAAAGCACATACTGATGTCACTCAACATTTCACCCCTTATGTCTCACTATATAGACACCATAAGTGTACCCTCAAGACTGAACCAGACTGCTTGTGTTGCATTTGGTTCAGGGAGATCAAGTGTTTTGAATTAATCGGTGGATTATTGTAACCATGAAATGGGTAAACCATTTTTCATGGGTGTTGTGTACCAGTTTTTTATTAAAATACAGCTTTTTGATTCATATTTTTCTATCATTTTGGTGTTTGTGCTTTTGGGTGAGTTTCACTGATTGCACTTTACTGAAATATTATTATTTCCTGATGGAAGAGAACCCCTATATTTTATCTCATCCCATTGAGATAATAGAGGCCATTATGATCAAAACCTGTGCATAATAATTACTTCCCTTTGCAAACATGCAAATAACATTCAGATATCTTTATCAGGTATTAAACATTACTTACATTCTTCTCTCCTTCCAAGGGAATTACTGTATCTTCCACCACATATCCACAATCCAACGTGTTGAGTATAATAGAAGGGGAAAGTACCAGTAAGGTACTTTCTTATGCTTCATTCTATCCCAAAACATCATGGACAGGGAAAGGTTTCAAGAGGCTTCCTTTGAAGGGAACCTTCACACAACTTACATGTACCAAATCGTGTGCTTATATTAGTATGTCATCGTTACAACATTGACATTCTCGGACAAGACATAGTCCGAATATTTCATTGATAGTGTGTCCATTCAGACATCTATGAACTCTCTACAATTTGAGCATCTATTTAGAAGCCCGAGTGTACATTGAAAGAGTTTAACCCTTACTATCTGATGTGTGTCTGGGATAGGGAAGAAGAACAATTAAACACCAATTTGGGTATTCATCTGACCACACCTGAGGATACTCTAAGATAGGGGATATTGTGAAGAACATCAGAGAATCTTTTTAGCCTGGTTATATGAAACAAATAGTGATGATGAAATTCATGTTAAGGAAGATGGGGATACAGTGACGCCCAAAACGTTTTTCTCATGTAATAATATTATTATTGTTTTATTCTTTTTAATTATCCTATTATCTGAACAAAAAATTCTAAATAATCCCAAGGAATTTTATTTAATTAATCACCGGAGTGATTAAATTAAACCAAGGTGAAAGGGAAACCATACTGCCCAAAAATAACTACTAAGATTCCTATTGGAATTACAAGGAGACCAGCCAATAAAAACCCCAATAAAATAGTATGGGTCCTCTGGATCCATGACAAAAAACATCAGTATTGGCAGATCTAAAATAGCCACACTGAGCATCTATGCAATGATGTACACCAGCTTCACCAAGTTGTTTTAAATATGGAACAGTTTGAAACATGTGTTTATAGAACCTAAATTTGATTGTTTCAACTTTATGTGACCTAAAAATCATTAACGACTATAATTATAGTCGTTGGGAATTATAGTTTTCCAATTATTAAAGTATTTGAAAAAATACTGATTTTTATGTGTTTTTTTAATGTTAAAGTAATATCTTTTAATCATGGTTCTGTTTAAACTCTTCTATATATTTTGAAAGGATAAGTGTATTATGGTTTAGAATATATTTGAAAATTTAACTATTTTGTTTTATATAAAATACCAATAGAGTTATTCCATCGGTTTTGAATTTGAAAAAATCGTTATGAATGAGTATATTATTTAAATTTATACTAAAAATTGATTTGTGTATTATTTTTACCTTCACAAGTTTAATATAATGTGGAAATTATGTTATTTTAAAAAAATTAAAGATATTAATTCTGTAATGAAACTAATTATGTATATTTTGTTTTATTTTATATGATTATATGTCATATTTTGAAAGATGGTTATTAAAAAAATAAACCCTTTAGGGGCTAGCCCTATAGTCAGGCCAAAGTAGGTAGCATACAGTAGGCTCCCAATCTTAAGAAGTCAGCCTTAGCATAGGCCAGACCGTGGGCAACTAGGTGTGATCCTCAAGGGGATGGATAGGATTCGGGTAGTGTGCCACCATGCGGGGCCACACCGAGGAAAGGGTGGGCATAGTGTGTGCCTACAGAACACTGCTATAGTGTTGTACATGGAGGGATACATGGAGAAATCTATTCTTATTCCGGGAGCTCTATCCTTATAAGGAACCTCATAAACGCATCCTTTTTCGATATGGGATAAGGGTTTTAAGGGGAAATGAGACCTGGACAGTAAGATCTTGTCTATTGTGATCTGATCAATCCATTTCAGTTCGGTCATTGATCTAAAATATCCACATATTTTTCTCTCCATTTTTACCCACCATACAATCGATCATGATCTAATCGTGACCTTTTATGTTTTTAAAAACATGGAATCACACCTTAACCATCAAATCAAGTGACAATTTAATCTTCATATCTCATTCTTTTTAAATCTCACAGATCCACCTCGACCATCATATTAAGGAATGTTCTTATCCTGAATGTCCTTTAATTGTCTGGATTTTCATCCCTATAAAATCTTCTTCGTGCTCTTCTTGCACCGCACCAGTGTCTTATTCCACACCAACTTTCACTTTTTGTTCTTCACCCATGTCACCAGTTGTCCATTACTTTCATTATTTTTTCCATAAAGACTTACCCTAAGTCTTTTTTAAACCGAGTGGGTCTCAATTTTCCTCTCAAATATTAATAAACATATAATATATATTTTTTATATATTATAGCTCATATTTTATTTGATCACTATGGGTGTTTATCTTCTCTCAAGTCTAAAGTGAGTTCTCCAACCCCTCATTCGGGCCTTCTCGAGCCTTTCCTCCTCCTCTGAACCGGGCAAGTGATCAATTTTCTATGTTTTATTATTTCAAAAAATTTATACCTTTGTTTATAAATGAATATATATATATAGGTATAGTTATATACTCCCTCTTACTTTTATCTCTCATATGGTTTTCTAAATGTGTTATTGAAGTATATAACCCTTACAAGGAATTCTATGTCTAGTTTTCTACATGAAAAATCCTTTTTTATTTTTTTCTCCGATTATACATATATATATATAAGTACATAAATTATATATAACTCCAATCCAACCTTTTTTTAGTTACCTTAAAGTAATTTACAATTTTCCAATGATTTGTTATGGTATGAATCACTTTCAGGGGGTTAATAATGTTTTTAATAGTAAAAACGATATATATAATACCATATTTACAAAAAATGAAATCAGTTTGGGTCTTTCTTATACTTTAATGATGTTAGGTTTAAAATGATATACTAAAACATGTAACCCATGAAACAATTTTATTTCTTCTTATTTTAATATTTAAAACCCTAGGCTTGAAATGGTTTTGTATTAATGTATTAATATATATATATATATATATATATATATATGTTAATTTAACAAATCCAAAATGAGGCCTTCAAGAAACCTATCCCCTTTGACTAAATTATGTATCAAGAATTTTTTAAATATTGTTTCGAGTAGGGAAAAACCATATAGACATCATGTGTAAATGATTTATTTCGGTTTCATACCCATGTGAGTATACATATAGGTAATTTTATTCTGGTTTCCCAAATTTTATATAAATTATATCAATGTCGTAAAATTTTAATTATTTTTATTCAAAAATAATACATGCATATATAAGCTCATTTGATTATTTAACCTTTTTCAAAAAAGAAACTCTATATGAGCAAAATATTTGAAATCTATTCGTTTTTTTCCAATTTTTCATAAGAAATGATTTTGACAACTTAATGTTATGTTCTGAATATTTTATATAACAATCAACATTATATGGATTAAATGAGTATCACAAAGATAAAAAATGAAAACATGGTTTAGAAATGGTCACATTCATAAGTTTGTAATGCAATGGTTTTTATTTCATCTGAATCCCATTAATTTATATGTACTAGTTTTTAGTACATAATCAAGGGTGTGTTATTTTAGTTCATGAACATCATTCTCAAATCAAAATTCAAAAAGTCAATTTATTCTTTACATTTTGGCTGAATTCATTTCAGTTTTTAAGGTGTATGATAAAAGGATTATAGACAAAGAAATTAAGTATGGAAACCTATGAATATAAGACCATACTAAGACATACGACGAATGGATTGGTCTTAAATGATTTAATCGGTGTGCCCGGAATTGTAAATCACTCCAATACATTGGGTAAACTGATAAATTTCATGTGTTAAGTGAAATGATGGGTGGAAATTATGCATGATTTTTTCACATATATGTGTGGTAGTTAACAACAATTATGTTGATTTTTTCACTTATGGTCTTGGCGCAAGGATATAACAATGTCTAGTATTATACATTCCCACATTATGTAATGATTAATGATCCACCAAGGGATTGTTCGATGAAACATATATCCCTTGAGTAAGAATATTCTATGATAATAAAATAAAGGAATAAGTCGTAACCAAGTATGAAAATGGCTTGTTGTACAAGGAAATGGTATCTAATGGTAAAGCTATGTGAATTTCATTATTTTTGTGATGATGAATAATTATGTGAATTATTATGTTTACAGCTATGCATTTAGAGTTGGATTTACAATGTAATGAATTATTCACATCTCATGCATTTCTTACATAAATATGCACACTCTGATTCATGTTTTATTAAATTCGTTTTATGTAAGCACAATAATCTTGTATAAATTTTATTTCTAAAAAATATTTTCAAGTATCCTTTGAAAATTCTGATGATGTTCCTCAAAAAGTAATTTTTTCCTCTTATGAAAATGTTTTTGATTGTTCAAAATGTTTTTGTTTTAAACGGGGAATTTCATTAAATGTTTTAAAACACTTACTGTGCATTCATATGCTCAACGTTTATTTTAATTTATGTTTTATAAGATTTTGTAGATTATTCATAGCTATGAGTACTCTTATGTGATGACATCAATATGAAGCTTAACAATATAATGTTTTGGAAGAAGGGTTTAATTAGAATTTGATTTTCCAAAACTCTAACCGAATAAATCCCTTGTATTGGGACAAGATTCGTAATTTTTATATCCATGTATTTATTATAAATTACTCACAATGAATATGGCACTGATTCCATACTTCAAGGGTCGGGTTCGTGAAACTGTATATCTGGAAATAGTTTTTTATTTACTATATATCAAAAAAGTTGCATAGAATATTCTCTAATATTATGATTTTTTTATCAACGAACATGGAAAACTATTTCCATCCCATCTATCATGTATGTTTACATAAAGATTCACAATTTTTTCTTGTGTTTCATTTTGATTATCAACATCATTTACCCATCCTTCCAGCTAGCCCAGCAAAACCTTCCTTAATCGTTGTAGACATTGAGCTATACCAGACTAGGAAGTAGCACACATTAGTTTGTTCTTGGAGGATGTAACATCTTGAATGAATCCTTAATCATCTTCTAATTCTCTATAGTATACTACCAATTTAACCCTAAAATCAATTTTTTTCTTTGAATAGCAATGGGAGACTGATCAGACACGGTTCTGGTCAGGTTCGACCTCGATACCTAAGGAAAACCATCGATGTCCCTAATTTTGGAGAGGGAGTCTAGGTAAGTGAACCCGGATCGTAGCTTAGCAGTCCTCTATTCCAAGTCGAGCACCCCAAGATGTTGGAGAGTACCCTATTCCAAGGCGAGCACCCCAAGATGTGGGAGAGGATTGTCTTGGACGCTAGAGGGAAGGCCGACTGTTATGGGGGAGAGGGAGAGAGATGGTGAGCTTCATAGCCACTCTTTTAATTCCATATATAAGACGATAAGATGCCAAGTATCTATGTTATCAGTGAAATTCTACCCATATGCCTTAAAATGTGACCCTACTAAATGGATATGTTGGATGAAATATTGACATAATGTAGAAAAAAAGTAATCTCAGCTACAAGTTGTGTTATTTCACCTGGTCACATGGTTGTTTCCTCACAAAAAATTTTCCTATATATACATTGGGTGACATATGATGTGTACATTGAGTACCAGACATGACTTTGTTGCACTTGGTAAGCCAGTGACTTCCAGGACCATTCCCATCTACATCATCCCATGATTGTGAAATCCTATGATCAATGCATGTATCATTACACAACCAACTATTACAAAACCGTGTCAACATTTCATGGGGTTTCATTCTATATATTTTTACACCTAACCATTCTAACAATATTGTGTACACACTGAGTAAAATCTATAAAAATATATCTATCAATCAACTCACCCTCATGGCCATGGGTCAACAAATAGTGAGTAGTCTCAATAACATATTCATCCCCAATGGTATAATCACAAAACCTCTTATCCTAGACCACAATATTTTTTATTAGTAAATCTAATTGTAAATCCTAGTTGAACATCGAAAAAACACAATTTCCCTTGATTTATAACATATCAACCCGATGAGGAACATAACATTCATAAAAGTGTTATAAATGTTTATTAAAATATATTATTGGGGTCAAGACATAAAACTAAATGATCTTCATACCATGTAGAAACTCAATGATTCATTCGGATAAAAACAAAACTAGGAGCATTCACGTCAATCTGATCCCAATCTCTATCAAGGACATAGATAAGCGACACCTTCTTCTCTTTCCTCTCAATTTTACCATCATAAGAGGTATATTCCATATCCATTTCTCTTACACATCATAGTGATGCCAAAATAGAGGGGGATATTTCATCGCCATTTATTAATATGAAAATAATATTATTTAATTAATCCACATGCACTCCAACAGTCAGTAACCATTGGATAGCCACTACGAAAAAAATATATATGATTCCTAGGATAAACCTTCATCAAAAATAATAATTGTCTCAGTTTACCCTTGTGAGGCCCCAATCAATAAAAAAACCATTTATTCTTAATATCACTGATACATATATGTTCTCTAATAGCGCAATCAATTTCAATTAACAACTCTAAAAAAGCACAGTTAATCATAGTGTTGATAAAGGTGGGTCTGCTTTATCAGTGCTAAAAATAATGATAAAGGGGGGTCCACATTATCAGTGTTAAAAAAGAACTAATAAATGTGGTCCTTTATCCATGGTAGAAATGAGTCAATAAAGAACCCCGTTTATCATTTCTTTTCTTGCCATTATAAAGGAACACTTGATCAACACTATTTTTAGCACTAATAAGGGATACATTTAGATCTATGATAAAGGGTCCCATTATCAACCCTGATAATGGTGGACTTTATTAGCTCTAAATGTAGCACTGATAATGTTTTAACCATATGCAATGTGATGATTATATAACAACACACCCACATGGTGATTCAATAAATTTTTAATTTAAACAACACACCAAAAACAAACCTACTATATACATTTAATTAACATCAGGAAATAAAACTATCCACCCAAGGTATATACAAAAATAAACACTATTATTTTTATTTCAAACAAAATTATTTATATAACTACATTTACAATTGTCCATCAAACATTCTAAAACATTAATTTTTCATCATTTTATGCATGTGATCCCCTCTCAATAATCTCTGTCATGGTACCAATTTCCAAAAAAAAATCTCAACTATAGCTAAATATTATAACCTATATAAGAAAACAAATATGAAGATATTAATTCTATTAAGAAATAAATTAAACATTAATATGACATAAAACATTAATAAAATGTCAATATATAATTAAAATGACACAATTGGAGTTATACTAGTAACATTGTTCATCTTATCGAGGTGGGGTTTGTTCCTACATGTTACAAATGTGTTATGGATCATTGTCGAAAAATATATAAATAGTCCGTATGTGTTTTATCAATTTTAAGTACGTCACTTGTTTTTTACTAAAATTATTATCAATTTTAAATAATATTTCCTTTGACGTTATAGAATCAACATTGTGCACCATATTGATTTGAGGATGACTCCGACCCATCAAAAATTTCTGATGGATTGTTGTCCTAAAGATGGTTTTCAGTATGTTTTTTTTTAATAAAATTTCATTTCAAAATGAAAATACAAATTTTGAGTCATATCAGTTGCATCGTGTGTAATTTTGACATGAGAATGCTTCATATAAGTCACAATTGACTTATAAATAACTATCCTAAATTATCATGGCAATCAAAATACGTTTGTTTGGTTTTCAGTGACTAACATGTTTTGAACAAAAATGTCAATTTTAAACTGATAACATACAATTTTAGTCATATTGGTCAAACCATATGTTTGATTTTGGTGAGTGAGTCTCATACACATAAAAAATGACATATAGACCATTATTATAAACTATCAAAACATCCCTATGGTGTTTTCTTAGTTTTAAGTACGTCACTTGTTTTTTTACTTAAATTAATGTAAATTTTAAATAAATAGAGACCCTATGAGTTTTAATAGCCACATTATGCATTGTATTGAGGTTCAGCTGATCCCTACAAGTCCAAAATGACTAATTTATTGTTATCCTAAAATATAAAAACAATCAAAATGTGTTTTCCTGGTTTTCATTATGTCACTTTTTTATATCTAAATTAATGTCATTTCCAAATTAAAAGAAACAAATTTAATTGAAAAATACCCATTTTACATTGGATAGAAGTGAAGTTGACTCCTACTCAACAAAAATTAATCATTGATCATTTTCCTAAAATATCAAAACTATCTGAACGTGTTTTCTTGGTTTTTGGTATGTCACGTAAAAATTTTACTTATACTATTTCCAATTTTAAATAAATAGAGACACATTAAGTTGTACCAACTGCACCGTGCATTATATTTTGGTGCATCTGATCCCCATATGATGTTAATGAATAATATATCCTTGTCCTAAAATTAAAAAATAGTATAAATGCGTTTTTTCTTTTTTTTAGTATGTCACTTGTTGTTTTAAAATAAATTAATGTCAATTTTAAATAAAAAGAAACAATTTGAGTTGTAAAGGGTAAACTATGCGTCGATTTAGGTGTAGTTGACTCCTACACATCAAAAATTACTCATGGAGAATTCTTATAAAATAAAAAAATGTGATTTCGTAGTTTTCAGTATGTCACTTGAAGTTTTTACTTGTATTAATGTCAATTTTTAATAAAAAGAGACACTTTATATTGTACTAGACAAAATATGTTCCATATTGATGTGATTCTGATATCTGCACATAAATATTGAATAATATATCATTGTCCAAAAATATAAATATAATAAGAATCTGTTTTCATGGTTTTCAGTATGTCATTTATTGTTTATACTTGAATTAATGTCAATTGACACCTTAATTTATACCGACCTTCTTAGATGTCATTTCAAAAACTGTTATTAATAACATAAAGATATTAAACACAAGAAATTTTGATAATAGAGGTTCAATTAATGTAGAAAATGGAGATATCAATGATTATATAAGGATAACATTAGCAATAATATATTAGAAGCGGATATTAACATTATAAATTCATAACCAGCATATAGAAGTCACATCCTCATGATATATGTGTACATTCTTCCATAAGTTATAATTCTATTTTTTTAATGAGTGCAGATATATCATCATGTGAATATGAGTCCTTTTTATAGTCATAGTAGTGCTGAAAAAATATAAATACACAAGGGATTAATAAATATTTATCATGAAATAGTAATTGACATAGAAAATACCTCTTTAAACATGTTGACCAGTTCATGGAATATTATATCTTTCATAAATATAAAAACATAATAACTGCATTCTTTTCCCTTATTATTTTTCTAACCCTACTGAATCATTGAGGAGATAAAATAATTTGTTTCGATATGTGTTTGGATAGTGAAATATAATTATATATACCATGATACATATCCATTCATAATACTAGTGTTCTTCCTTATCCTTATCCCCTGGTATCATTCCTTTTTTCAGACGATACTACTACACTTCCTTTCATAACATAATCCTCATTAAAATTTAATATAAATTATATTACTTGATATTTAGTTCTAAATGATTTGATGTAGTGTATTAAAAATTGAAAAACTCCAACATATATGGATGATTTGTTTGATATCCGTTTAGTGAATCTAGGAAATAAATCCATAGAGTATCCCAATTTATATCCAATAGAAACAAATTTTAACTAAAATCAGAAAAATGAATAAGAAATTTACGAAATGAAAATAAATTTGATATGATTAAATTGAATATTATTACTCTTACATCATTGGTATTAAATATATTATGTCATCTGAAATTCTTCATTCAAATTATTTGATCAGGACCTCCACTATTTTATCCTTTTTATGGTTCTATTATAGCTTCTACTATTGATGTGACAAGATGACTAATGTGTACAAACTTTTTATCAGGGGAAAATGCTTTAAATTTTTTTCATATATACTTCTAAAAAAAATATTAAATGTATTTAGACATTGTTAAATTAATATATTATCATTTAGAAAATGAAAACTAGAGAACATACCTCATGTATAAATTTATAATTGAGCCTCATATCCAGTCAGAATCGAGGATTTCAGTTCAACACTAAAGACCAATAAAGTATTTATATTTATATCCATACATATTTTCTTCAAATTCTACTATGTGTTTGTTACAATCTTTTAACATTTTATCCACATAATAATTGAAGGGCAGAAAATGTGTATATAGAACAGGTGGGATAATTGTGCTTTTAGTGGATTTTTTATCAATTATTTGATCCCATATAGGGGTTTGAGACGGTATTTAATTTCATCCCCTTCTCTTCATATGCCTATAATAACATTCATTAGTTCAAATCATTTTCATTAATTATTAAAGGTTTAGCTGGATATGTAAATTGAAAATGAATACCTATTTGTCGACATTAATTTTACTAGATGTGATTGTCATTCGATGAATGTTTTAACAACTTTCTCGACTATAATAATGGCATATTATTGAATTAGCACATGAAACTATTCAATCGGTTTAGGGGCTACATTGATCGTCACTCTCAAATGATCTTTTAGAATTTTCTTATTGTGAAACATGTCCTTTTTTATATTGAACACTATATCCATCGCCAAAAGGTAATGGGTGGGTAATTCTGGATATAAATCATAGTCATTATCACAAAATATAATCGAAATACATTAATGGTATCAATGTATCTATTTTTGAAATCTCACAGAATCATTTATTAGAAAATTTATTACCTCTTCTAAGACATCTCTTGAGGGGAATTGATAGCTTCATAGCTATTGGGGGGTAGGGTGGGATCTTCACGTGATGACTGTTAATGAGAAGCTTCTTCTCTTTACATATCTATCATTAAAATTTCCATAATATCCCCATGCCAATTAAATTTTCCTTCAAGGGTACCTATTTTTTTCCCTCATTAGCTTTATTAATTCACTTTGATCGTTCAATTTTTTTCACAAAATATGTTCGAGGTGTCACCCCGAAATACTCACTTATGAGGTTACCATACTGTTCTAGCCGCTTCAAGGACACTTCTAGTTTTTTCATCTATAATAGATGTTTTTGATTCCTATAACTATTTTAGATAATAAATTATAGGAAATTAAATGGTCATTGTTACACAATATCGATGTAATGAAAAACAAATTTTTATTACGTAATGCTTACATATGATTCCCACATTTCTGTGTGTTCTCTTCTATTAGTTTCCCATCTTTATTTAAACATGATTCATTCCATAGAAAATGGAGTGGTGTGGAGTTGGATTTCAATTTCGAATCATCAATCTACATATAAATAGAGGAACATAATGATGGTCTTGTTTCATGTCTCATAATTGTATTATGGTAGATTTAGAATACATATCAATTTTTTTCAAGTGATGCATACCTTATCCTTGATTTACGGTAGGGGTACACTGGTTTTGCAACTAATTATTTATTCTCACAACTCTGTTGTTGTTTCAAAAAATAGAAATTATTGATCAATGTGATGAATACATGTATCACCAAACAATGTATTATTGACCAAAATGTACTTGAAAGGAAATACCTGCATGAATGACAGTAATCACATACCACACATCATGCGTTATTAGGTGTGCATAGATAAGTGGTGAGCATGATTATATTTTCCCTTCAGCATCATTAAGTTGATTTCTTGTTAGGATTGTAATTAATCTTCAATGAATCCTTCCAATAAGCCTTAATGCATTCATCTTGTGATATTAATCTAATCTAAATATGCTTTGTAATTGATATTGAAGAGTTATTTAATGTTTCATTATAATATTTTTTAGTAAATTGAAGAATTTATATCATAATGTTACTGTAATATCATCCCATACCAGTTCCTTCAGACTGATCATGTATGGTTCCACAAATCAACATCCCTCGGTATGCATTCCCAAGTGAAGATTCGAGTATAACTACTGAACATGCCCAGGTATGGGGATAACATGATGACCCTATGCATTCAATCCAACCCCGTATTTGATTCCATTGGTTTTCTCCACATAGTGTTTTTCTAACACCATCAAACTACGATGCACTTTTTTTACAACTTCCATCCTTCTTCCCCTATAATTTACCCGAAATAAAAATACTATATATGTTCAAATGGATAGTTGTCATCAGCACATAACAATGGTTTTTGCACCTCTGATCAGTGAGCAACAAAATGTTGAGAGACCTGCTATTCCTTAGGAATGGGAGAACCAACATGTGCAGAAGGTCATTTCTCTAAACTACGAGAAACAATAGGTTGAGAGACATATCATTCCTTGTGATTAGGGGAACCAACATGTGCACAAGTTATTATCTACATAATTTGTTTACAATTTTATTAATAATATAGAAAATCCACAAAAAATGGATAATAAAATGAGATAACATTATATATATTATGAAAAACATAACCTGATTAATAAAAACACTATTTATTTATAAATGGTTGAAGGAAATTGAAAACTATATTGACGATAGAAATCCATTCATTGTGGTCTTCTCTAACATACAAATCTCTTTCTACATTGGGACTAATGTGAAATTATTTCGACATCACAATGAAAATGTCATCATAAGTTGAATTTTCATCTATCACTCCAGTGGTTTTGGTCAATAACAGAACAATTGGCCACATTCTATTATCGGGATCTTTAACATAATATACTTAAATTTCGTGTGACATCATTACAAATGATTCCCATGTTTACCCTTTCTTACTGATATGTTCCACAGATAGTGATGTCACTCACAACCAATAAATACACATGTTCTAATTTATTGTAGACACTACATTATCCCAATGATCATTCACTGACACTAAATCAAATAGTTGTATTACCTAATAATAATGTATATGCCTCTCACATGATGTAATATTGGTTCCTTCAATTATAAATTAACCTATGAAGATCTATAAGAATAAAACAAACTACAAGATCGAGAGAGCTCCCAATACTTCACTTCTCAAGTCCAATGCATCCACATGCCTACCCATAAAGGTGGGTTTTTATATAATTATCCTTTGGTTATAGAAGAACCCCACATGAACAATGATTTTAAGAGTCCCTGAAAATTCCAATTCATTAAAAATTATTGTTTTTATATTTATAAAATAAAAATTCTAAAGAGAACATAGTGTTTTCAGAATCATATTTATGTTTAAATAATGGATTTTAATGATTAATAAAGTCCACCTAAGTATGAATATTAAAATAAACTATTTAAACACAATGTGATATATATATATATATATTATTTAGACCATTTTCTCTTTATGAAACGAATTTTATTAATATAAATTATGCCTTATGTTATTTTTTAACAATCATTCTTTCAATGTCATCTTACTCATCAGAACATAGTCAGACCATCCATTACATCACAATCAAATAATCTTATAAATTGAAGGTAAAATGTTTTTTTGACATATAATTCATTTAGGTTAATTTGGAATGTGATGATTTCATTTATAAAAACATAATACGACTCATGAAGATTTACATTATGTAATGTTTTTCTGTTTCTAATTGTCAAAAAATAATTAAAATAAATAAGGTCTCCCATGTTTGAAATAATATCATTCAAAAGTAATTGGACAACATTTTGATATTGTTTTAAGCTTTTAATTTTTATTTATTTAAACTATTCAATAATGACATAAACATTGAATCGTTATTGTGTCATCAATAATTTTATTTATTTGATGTCTAAATATTAAAAAAAATTATCATGATTTATGAAATCTTTTTAGATTTATAATTAATATTTATATTCAAAAATATTACTTATATAACCCCATGTAAATATTTCTTTAGTAAAACAATTCATGTTTGTGAAATTTTTATTTTTACTTTAAATAATTGGTATTAATGTTATTATCATACCCAGTTGGCTCCATGGGGTCCCAGAAATTGACCCATGGATTATCTTGGTCACCCATGACTCATACAATAAGGGTAGGACAAGTTTAATGGTAATTTAATATTATTATAACTTTATTTTGGCCATTAATTACAGTCATTTTACTCAGTCGCGTTTAATAAAACATTAATGTTATTATTTGAGAAAAATAATTTTCATCCCATTGAACCACATTTTACGTACTAATGATAACCATGTATGTCATATTTTTGGAATTAAATAAATAGATGTGGTAAAATTTTATATAAATGAAAAGAAAACATTTTTAACTAACACTCAGTGGTTTAAGTATTCACCAATAATTGAAGTTTTTCAGAAAAATACCAAAATTTCACCCTAAGATATATTTGATATTCCAAAATCAAAAATGATGTCTATTTTAAACAATTAAAAACATATAAGTTGCATTAATTAATTTTATAATTAATTCTCTTTGTCAAATCAAATATTTTGTTTTTACGAATCAATATATATCAAGATATCGACACTTGGTTAAGTCCAACTTCAAGGTATAATTATTTCCAATGTACACCATTGGATTAAATGGAAATATATATACTCTAATTTAACTTTAAAACCAATTAAAAAGATAATCTAAATAATTTAAATAAATTATATTAAATGGTTCTTTTGAATTAAAATACAACAGTTTTCACTATTCATTAAAAAATGAAGTTTGTTGGAAAAATAAAAAAACATACACAAATTAAATTTTGATGTTCTGATTCTAAAGTAAAATTTTATTTTCTTCCAATAGAACATATAAGAGTGAAGAAAATTATATTCAAAGAGGATTCACCATAAAAAGGTGATAAATTTACCTTTTAGTGAATATTATAGTATTCAAGTTTAATATTGGATTCATTTGAAATTTAATCCACTAACATTTATTGGATAAATATAAAAACATTTAGAAAACATATATAACCACATTTTAGTTATTTATATTCATTCCCTCCAACACAACAACTACGTGTTAACAACTATTTAAAATAATTTTATTATATTATTAGTGTGAAACGTATGATTTCAAATAAATCCATAGTTTCATATCGGGTACACCATCTTACATAGAAACCCAATTAAAGTAAAATAAATATTTAATTCACATATATTAATAATTATGAAAATGTATTTTTCTTTATTTACCTGGGTTGTTACATCCTTCCCCCCTTTTTTGAAATGTTTCCTCACAATTTTATTCTCTTATAAAATAAGTGGGGGTATTTATCCATCATAGCATTTTTAGATTCCCAAGTTCCCTCTTCAACCATATGATTTTTCCATAAAACCATCACCTGATGAATTACCTTATTCTATAACACTTTCTCTCTATGGTCATTAATCTGGTTTGGTTGTTACTCATAAGAGATATTCTCTTCCAACTGAACTCTGTCTGAGCTCAAAACATGAGATTGATCTGGAATATAATTTCTCAACATTGAAACATGAAAAAAATTGTGTTCCTGGAATAAACATGGAGGTAAATCCACTATGTATGCAACTGATCCATATTTCTCTAGGATTTCATAAGGTCTAATGATCCTCAGACTCATCTTTCCATTCTTGCCAAAATGCATCACACTTTTCCATAGAGAAACTTTGAGAAAAAAAAGAATAACCTACCTCCAAAGAATGATTCTTCTTCTGGTTATCCACATAACTTTTCTGCAGACTCTGAACTGTTCTCATGTGATTCTAAATCAACTTAACTTTTTCTATAATCTCTTCTACCATTTCCAGTCCGATCAGCTTCCTTTCCCCTAATTCATCCCAAAAAACTGGAGTTCGACATCGCTTTTAATATAATGCCTTAAACGGAGCCATCTTTTTACTGGAATGAAAATTGTTATTATAAGAAAATTCAACCAAAGAAAGATGTTGTTCCCAACATCCCTAGAAATCCATCGTTCAATCACATAACATATCCTACAATGTATGAACTTTTCGTTTTGATTGCCCGTCTGATTGCAGATGATAATATGTACTAAAATTTAATTCAGTACCCAACGACTTCTAAAGGCCTTTCAAAGAGTTAGAAGTAAACCTGGGATCATAATATGATACAATGGAGATGGGAACTCCATGTAACATGACTATATCATTAACATACAACCGAAGAAGTTGTTATAGAGAGAAAGTATCTCTAATAGGAATAAAATGAGCACATTTAGTCAATCGATCAACAATAACATAGATTGCATTATTACACCGATATTTATTTGGTAATACCACAATAAATTCCATGGATATATTTTACCATTTCCACTCATGCACCAGTAATGACTGAAGAATCCCTTTCAGTAGATGTTTCTCTTCTTTAACATGCTGATAAGTCAAAAACATCACAGTAAAATCAGTAATATCTCTATTCATTCCATACCACCAGTAATACTCCCGCAGATCTCTGTACATCTTCTTACTACCAGGACGAACTTAAAACGTGGAACTATGAGCCTCACATAACAACTCATTATTCAACTATGGATCCCAAGGCACACATAATCTCATCCCAAACCACAAAACACAATAATTTTCAATGTTAGATTCATGAAACATACCATTCGTAACCATCACTACCTCTTTCAGCATCGCATTGCCTTTCTTCTACACTTGTTTAATTCTTTCTGATAGAGATGATCTCACTGACATCCTGAAATAAAACAGAATATCTTCCTGCACCAAAAACTTCTATGCCAAAGATCACTAAATCAAAAACCACAGGATCTCATTCCAAACATAGCATTTTTAATGAAGCATTACTTTTTCGACTCAAATCATCATACACTTTATATCCTTTTCCCGAATGGTAATAAATTGTACAATCGCAATCCTTGATTAATTCCAAACATCTCCTCTATCTCATGTTCAATTCTTTCTGAGTGAATATATACTTTAAACTTTTTTGATCAGTAAATATCTCACAGTTTACTCCATACAAATTATGCCTCCAAATTTTTAGAGCAAAAACAACGGCAGCTAATTCCATATCTTATATAGGGTAATTTAACTCATGAGTTTTCAATTGACGTAAAGCATAAGCAATTACCTGATCATTCTGCATAAAGACAGAACCACGTCCCTTCGATGAAGCATCAATGTAGATAATAAACTCACCATTTCTGGAAGGGAGTTCCAAAACTAGATCATTCCAAAATCATTTTTTCAATTCCTAATAACAATCATCACATTCTTATTTCCAAATGAACGTAACACCTTTTCGATTTATCTTAGTCATGGACTAGATAACCTTGATAAATTATCAACAAACCTCCCGTAATAACCTTACAATCAATGAAAACTATGGATCTCAGTTATATATGTGGGTCTTGGCTATTCTTCAACAACTTTTGTTTTAGCAGGATCAATAGTTATGCCATTTTTGAAACAATGTGACCAAGGAATGAAATTTGATGTACCCAAAACTCACACATGCTAAATTTTCCATACAGTTTCATTTCATTTAAGGTTTTCAAGATAATCCTTTGTTGACTTTCATATTCCTCATAACATTTCTAATAAACCAAAATATCATCAATTTCCACATCCAAAAATGTATCCAACAACCCATGGGAAATTCTATCCATTAGATCCATGAATATAGCAGGTGCATTGGTTAACCAAAAAGGAATAAATACAAAGTCATAATGGCTATATCTTGCATGAAACATGGTCTTCAGAACATCTACCTATCTTAGTTTCAACTAATGGTACCCCAAACATATGTCAATGTTCGAAAAATACAGAACTCCCTGGAGAGTATCAAACAAATCATTGATATGTGGCAAAGGATACTTGTTCTTGACAGTGATGTTATTCAACACTCTATATCCAATGCTAAGTCACAATGAGCCAAATTTCTTTTTAGCAAACAAGGTTGGATCACCCCATGGTGATGTGCTAGGTTGAATGAAACCTTTATCTAATAACTCCTGCAATTGCTACTTTAACTCAAAAAGTTCATCTTGAGCCATTCGATAAGGGGGTTTTGAAATTGTCTTAGAATCAAGAACTAAGTCAACTGTAAATTCTACATCAGGATCATCTATAATACCAGAAAACTCATCAGGAAAAACATCAAGATACTCATTTACCACTGGCACATAATTAATTTGAACAGTTCCTTTGTTTTCAACAATATGCGCATGGTAAAATTCATTTCTAACTTTTACTAGTTTCTCAACTTTTTGATATGTTATTAGAAGAAATGGTTCATTATTGTACAAAAATTAAAAATATTTCTGAAAATAAACATCTTTAGCTTTGAAGACGATCTTATCATGATAAAAATGAATCTAATTCATGCCCAAAATATCATCAAACACTACTAGAGGGAAAACCATAAGGATTGCAGGTAGACTCTTTATGCACACAAGGATAAGAAGGTTATTATAATTTAGTATTGTCTCAATGTTTCCTCTGGGTGTTTTTACCATAAGTTCATGATTGATATCTTAAGATGTAATTACAAATTTACTAGAAAACTTGACACAAATGAATGAATGTGTAGACCCTGAATCGAACAACACATTGGCATAATCTGAACAAACAAATAGTGTACCTGATACTACTTCATTCGATTGCCCAACATCTGCTGAAGTAGTTGCAAAGAATTTCCCCACCCCTTTCTTCTTGTAGTCTGGCTGCTTTCCCTCAGTTTAGTTATTCGTTAGACACTCATTTTCATAATGACCCATTTTGTTACACTTATAACATCTTACCACTGGCTTTTCATTGCCTCCTTGACCATATTTATAATAGTTACAAGCAATATGACAAGACTAACTAGACCGAAATCACTTTCTAGACATGGATAAACATTCTACAGGATGAATTTACAACACATCTTACAAAAAGGATATTTTTCGATCTTACCTCTAGGCTCCTTTGATGAGTTCATTCCCATTTCCTACCAACTGGACCTCTTATTACGTTGTTTTTCAAAGAACACATGATCATCAGAAAACTCCATTTTCACCTTCTCTAGGCATCAAATAAGTTTTTCATAACTTTTTAACTCATGAGAATCTAAATTCCTTATATAAATTGTCATTAACCCTATGAAAAATGGATGATTTTATTATCAAGATCTCATATGAAATTCGGAGCATTCTGTGCCAGTCAAGTGAACTTTTCTTCATAAGAAGCCACTGAGTCATCCTCCTTCGTCAATTATAGAAATTGTTTTTCTATCTTAAGATAACCCACCTTAGGAAAATATTTCTCAATAAAGATCCCTTTGAATTTATCCCAGTCAAGATAACCAATCTCCTCACATTACCTGATATTTGTTACTTTTGACAACCACTGATCAGATTCACCTTCAAAATAGTAAACATCAAGACTTACCTTTTGATGTTCTGAACACCCCATGACATCAAAAATCATCTCTAGTGATTTAATACACCCTTCTACTAGCACAGGGTCAGATGATCATCTGAATGAAGGGAGATGTTGCCTTATAAAATGCTCTCCTACTGACATGTTCCTCTGTGGTTGATCTGGCTGGTCTCGTGTATGGATACCACCACCATTTATTTCTCGAGTCAACTATTCCATCACTTCAAAAATATTGTTCAGTTCTAATTTAGACTGTCCCAGGTTTCTAATTTGGATGGTTATTTTCCTCCTGATGTTTTCCCAATATAGCTGCCCAGTTTCCTCTGCGGAAAACGATTCTAAACACAAAAATATATTAGGCGAAGCAAAATGGAAATCATTAAATACTCTATCATTTCAATAATACCATAATGTAATTTATGGACAAAAATTTTAAAATATTCTAACTCCTAAAGTTGACTACAAATCCCTTTTATACCAACTATAAGGACCCGACCATAAAACATTTCTTAATCTAGAAGAAAATGAATAATTCACATTAAAGATCTTTTCAGGTTTAGTGTTTTAGATAATTAGACCATAACTATTACATCTCAAAAGTTACAAATTAGACACTTATACTCAGTTTCCATTTTATTCATAAGATAGAAACACATAGAAAAAGAGTTATGTCCAATTTCATGTTTTAGACAACATGACTTTCCTTTATCCCATCCTTTACACTATTCCACATTATGTCCTATGATTTTTTTTTCAAAAAATGGGATGAGCATAAAAATCTCAGTAAGTAATACACAAAGAAAGAAACTATTAGTTTGTCAAAAAAACAAGTAAACCATGAATACCTAATCATAAGTAATACATTTTAACCTATATGAAGTAGTAAATACTCATCACTGAATATGATATCATTGCTTACCATTTTGTTACCAAAATATCACCATAAAACCCATATCAATAACACATAACATATAAAGGTATCATGTAACATAAACATACTTATATAGAATAACCATATGATCGACTTCCACACATGTCACTAAATGGAATAGCCATACGGTCGACTTCCATACCCAAAGCATTGGAGGTTATAATGTAACCACCCATCCAGTTTTATCACGGCACTACCCATCATTTGGTTTATCATGTAACCACCCATTAAATTTCCATGTACCATTATAAAATCATAACAAATACAACAAATATATAGGAAAGAAAACATTCACACATTTCAATCACAATATATCACTTAAATATATTGACATATGAAACCCATTATAAAACAATTCTCTATAGAAAAATACATAATAGAGTATATGGTATTTATTTTTCCTTTAAAAAACATTATGACTTGTTATATAATCCAAAGATCATGTATTACTCGCAGTGGCGGAAAAGTCGTTGTCCCCACGCTCGTTAAAAGAAACATTCCATTTTGTCGTTTAGTAAAACACATCGTAGAAATATTACCTTTGAAAAAAATGAATGGTCAAAGGTGCTTATACATCATATAAACGAAAGTCTTTTATTGAAACAAAAATATGCCTCAATGAAAGGATATTGAGACGAAGTCCCTTACCGTGTGTCTGAATTGACTCGATCATTCATTAATCTCCTGAATAATAAAATAGAGTAAATTTATACTTTATTAAGAACCTTTTTCAAGTTCATTATTCATTTTATATTACTTAATACCGTGTTATGAACATTATGTAATCATTTATGTTAATAACAGTTGTTTTTTCAAAATTTTGTACCTCCGTCAAAAATAAAATTCATATAATAGAAAGTTGTCCATGCCGTAAAATATCCAATATCTCTAGAATTATATTCATGATTTAGATATCATATATATCATATATATCCAGTATATACATGAATTTATAACATTACATAATATTTATAGGTAAGAAATGAAATGCACCGTTCATGGAAACGATAAGCCAAACGTACGCATGAACGCTACTTTCATTTCTATTTCTCATTGAATGGAATGAAAACATTATGATATAGAGTTAAATTATAATTCCAGTATAATATCATTTATAATATTATTAACTCCATAGTTTATACATCCCACATATGTAATTAACGATTCAAATCACTTTGAGGGGGGTGGTAGTCCGAACGTCCTAAAATGAAATTATCAAATTTATCAATTATGGAAACCATAAAGGTATTCCATTAATGAATAATAAAAAAGCATAATGAAAACATAAAAATAATATATATCATATATAAATACATTGACATCATAATGTCCACCATGAGAGGTGGTAGGAGATATTTGAACAACCATCGTTTCATGAGGTATTACTCCATCGTCCATAGAAACAGTATGATCTTCACCCATTATATGGAGGTGTGTGTAACTGTAGCTGAAATAATTCTCATAATAACATCCTAGTATATTGATGATACTGTCTTTGTTACAAAAGAATTGAATAAAAAGTGTTTAAGGGGGTTGGAGGAAAAAAATATAATAAAAGGACATAGGAGAAGACATTATCATTAAATCAGATAACTCCCATTGGTTTGAAGCAAAAGGGTTTATTGAAGACCTTTCTGCCTAAGGTAAGGCTTCTAAGATTAAGAGAGGGATATGGGGAACTTATTTGACTAGAGTTTGGAAGATCCAAATGGCTTGAGAAGTGTGTCAAATGGGTAGGAAGTGGGGTCTTTTATAGGGGAGAGGAGGGGCTCTTTTGGAAAGCTTTAAATTACTATTTAATTATATAATGTTTTTCGGTTTCTAAAGGTCCAAAAATCATTAAAGTAGAAGATAAGGTGTACCATGTTTTAAATAAAGTCATCCAATAAAAATTGGACAAGTTTTTCATAACTTTTTAAATGTTATCTTCTTATTTATTTAAATTACAAAATAATGACGTAAACAATGCATCGTCATTGTGTCATAAATAATTTTATTTATTTGATTTCTGAAAATTATAAAAACAAATCATGATCTAAGAAATATTTTTATCTTTCTAATGAATATTTATAGTAAAAAATATAACTTATATAACCCCATGTAATTTTTTTTAGTAAAACAATACATGTTTGTGACATTATAATTTTTACTTTAAATAAATGGTATTAATGTTATTATCTTACCAAAGTGGCTCCATGGGGTCCCAAAAATTGTCCCATGGAATGTCTTGGTCGGAAATGACACATCCAATAAGTGTAGGACAAGTTTAACATTAATTTCATATTATTATAACTTTATTTTTACCATTAATTACACTAATTATTTTTTATCATGATTAATAAAACATAAAAGTAACTATTCACCTTTGTGGTTTCACTATTCAAAAAATTGATGTTTCTCAGAAAAATACCAAAAATTCACCCTATGCTATATTTGATATTCCGAATTCAAAAATGATGTCTATATTTTAAAATTCAAAACATATAAGTTTCATTAATGAATTTTATAATTAATTTCTGTTGTCAAATCAAATAGAGTGTTTTTATGAAACAATATATATCAAGAGATTTACACTTGTTTAAGTCCAATTTCAAAGTGAAATTAATTAAAATGTCCACCATTGGATTAAATGGTAAAAATAAATTCTAATTAAACATTAAAAACAATTAAAAATATAAAATAATCATCTAAATAAATTATATTAAAAGGTTATTTTTAATTAAAATACAACATTTTTCACTATTCATTAAAAATGAACATTATTGGAAAAATAACAAAAACTTACACAATGTAAATTTTGATTTCCCGATTCTAAAGAAGAATTTTATTTGGTCCAATATATCATATAAGATTGACCAAAACTATATTTAAAAATGGTTAGTCATCAAAAGGTGATAAATCGACCTTTTAGTGAATATTAGAGTATTCAAGCTTAAAATTGGATTCATTCGTATTTTAAGCCTCTAACATTTATTGGATAAATATAAAAACATTAAACAAACATATAAAATCATATTTTACATATTTCTATACATTCCCACCAGTAGAACAACTACGTGTTAAATACAATTTAAAATAATAATATTATATTATTAGTGTGCAACATAAGATTTCAACGAAATTCATTGTTGTATATCGGGTACGCCATCGAACATAACAACCCCATTAAAGTAAAATTAATATTTAATTCAAAAATATTAATAAATATGAAAATGTATAATTCTTTATTTACCTCAGATGTTACACTCTTGTTATCAAACTGAATCACCATTATACAATTCATCTCATCACAAATATAAGTTATTTTATTCTTCGTCCAAAGTAGTTGAGTGCAAGCCTTTGTAGATGTGACATGTTTAGCTTCAGAAGTACTAAGAGAAGTAATTTCCTATTTCTTACTCAATCAACCCACACATTTCTTACAAATGATTAACACCCAACCACTTATAAACATTATTTCAACAACAAGTCTGGCCCAGTCATCATAAAAAATGTAGATTTTTCACAATCACTTCATATAGAAAAGAATAATCCATAATTGTGAGTTCCTTGAATCTACCTCATCATTATTTTCCCTACTTCCATATGTTATTGTTTCAGATTATATTAATAAGGCTATTCTAATCATGTTTCAGAGACAATATTTGGTTGTCTCACACTCATGTACAATAAGCTTCTAATGATTCTCATATATAGAGTGGGATCTACAGAAGTCACATCCTCTTGCCGTCCAAGTTTAGTTCCATAAAATTCAATGTCAAAATTTCTTTGGATTCATACTTATTTAATTTCTTCCAAAAATGTATGGCTTACTTTTATTGAGAAATTAATGTGTAGTATTTCCTCTAAATCACATTTAACCCCATGAAATATGCGAGTTCACCAATCATAGACATTTCAGATTCTAAATTAATGTGATTGGAAACATTATCCACTAATACATGCCTACTTCATGTGAATATAATATCATTATTTTACAACAAATTCTTGTGATGATCATTATGATAATTCCTTATATAAAAAATGTGATCCACTCATCCTATCTTAAATTTTATATTCTTCATAAAAAAATATATCAAAGTGTTCCATGCATGTTGTTTCTATTTTATACCATATAGAGCCTTTTTTTAATTTGAAAACCATCACTTCTTCATCACCAAGAAGAAATCCCATTGGTTGTTTAATATAGACATCTTTTATAAGACAACCACATAAAAAGTTGTTTCGAAATATATTTGATACACATTGTGTCCTCTTTGAATTTTCATTGAATGAAATAGTCTGATTGACTACATTATTGCCACTGGATAACATTTTTCTTCAATATCAACACATTAAATATAAAAATATCATTCAGAAACCAAACATTACTTATTCCTGATTACATTTTCATGTTCTTCAAATTTATTATCAAAAATAAACATTCCACAAATCAAATTGTGGTTTTGAATCTCTTTACTAGGTATCACATTTTGTTCTTATCGATATGATCCAACTATTCGTTCATGGAATTAACCCATGATTCATCCTTCACTACTTCTTCAAATGATGATGCTTCCATAAATGAATAGAATATATATTGCACATTATTCCTCATTGTCCTTGTCTATTTGAGATCTTTATATTCCACAATGAAGTTGGATTGACCAATTTTCACAGTTCAATTTCTCCATTGAGGTTCAAAAAAAAATTCATCATCTAGGGGTTCATATTCTAATTCTTCTTCTCAGGAAACATCATTATGTGAATCCAATATATTTTTAGGCCTTCTTCCACTTTTTTATTTGGATCTATTCCATGTATACATTTTTTTCCATTGTATATCACATCAAATGAAGAATTACATGAGCCATTTGTTGTTTTATCTTCAATGATCTCCACATCACTTCTTTCCACTATATTTCCAAGACATTTATTTAAAGAATTAGGATTTCCTATACATTGAATATCAGAGGGAAATTCCTTTATCCATATCATATCCATACATTCCTTTATTTCATTCTTTGTTTTGGATAAAACATTTAATTATTAAAACACAAAATTACATCAAATTGGGATCTTATCCATGTTATAACTCATATGGTGTCTGGGGTCCCCCATATAACTCACTCTACGATTTTTAATGTAAATTTTTTCTGGATAATATGCTTTCCCATAATGACTCTCAGTTAGTATATTTCTATCCATACTACTCACCTATGCATTTGGACACTCAACAACTCCATTTTTTATGGAGTTATCACAAAAAGAACCTCATGTTTTATCCCATGTTTCTATAAGTAGTTTTCAAAATCAATTGATGATTAATATCCACCATTGTCAGACCATAGAATATTTATTTTCTATATATTATCATTCTCATCTATTAAGTGATAACTTTTCATGCAATCATTCACTAGTAGTTTGTAGTTTCTAACCATCTCACAGGATAATATAAAATTATAATAAATAAAAATTTAAATTTAAATTTCTCCAGGAGTTATAAAAATAGTTATTGGACTACGTACATCAATATGAATTAGATCAAGAAGATTTTATGTCCTTTTTTTCATTGGTCGATATGAACTACATACCAACTTCCCTCGAATGCTAGCATAACTAGTATTTTTACCATTGACAATATTGATTCGATATATCCATTAGTATATTAATATTAGATATATTTTCCATGTATTCTTGAATGATGTATCTCAACTTCTAGTGACCCAGATTTTTTCTTCATCAACAGTCTTGTTGAAAACGTTCTCTTTACTAAAAACTTTATATAGGGTTCTATATGTTTTCCAAAATAACTTGAGAGTACCATGTTCTTATTTATATATATAACCCCATTTGATTGAATTTAACAAAATGTAATGAGTCACAAATTTGACTCACACTCAATAGATTGTGATGAAAACCATCAATAAAATGATCTTCAATTATTGTGACCTCACGATTGTCCAAGTTGGTAATTCTACATACTTGGATTTTCAAAGCACCGTCATTTCTGAATCTAGCTATTCCCACAAAATTTTTATTATCATTTCATAATTGTTATAAATTTCTTTTCATATTGGATGAGAATCCACTATCATGAATCAATGTGCTGATGTTCTTGGTAGCATTGATAGATACTTCTACAAGGTCGAAATCTTCAATTTTTTCGTTTCCTTCAAGGAAATAGTCATGTGAGAGAATGATAATGATGTATTTTCAAATCTATTTTCCATGAGCATATATTCATCACACACACTTTCATTTCCAGAAGAGAGATATTTCTTATATGAAAACACCATCTGATTGGAGATTATTGTTTTGTCTATAAGTTCTGTATGAATTCTTCATGCCTTTTCTCTGCCCAAAATCAAAATATTTAAATCCAATGTTAAAACAATAAATAAAATGTCCATAGAAATTTCATATTCAATAATAATTAGTATACAAATTTTTTATCCATTTTTACTTCCCAGATTGTTCTCATTAAAATAGTTTCTTACCACTTCACAGTATGACACGGTATGACATAAATAGCCACAGAATTGACATTTAAAATGTGGAAATTTATTTTCACATATATTCCTCCTAATTTCAAAACTCATAGATTGAATGTTTTATTGTATATTATCTTGGGAAAAATGGCTATAGTTTTTATTCCCCCTTTCAGTCTAATTTTAGACCTTCTATATCTGGATTTCTGTTGCCTTTGTGATATGCCCAACATTCATCATTCCTTAATTTTAGCCCATTTTACATTTAGTATTTGATATTTCATCATTACATCCAATTCCTATTATTCCCATGCATGACTGTATCTGATCATTGATAACCTTTTAAACTCCATCAAAAACACAATTAACTCCCTCTAGCAGCTCATGATCTGAGAATTTTTCAATAATGATTTTCTTCTTTGATACTTTTGGACATGGGTTACTTTAAAGTTTACTCTTAAGAGTAACAAAATATAATTCATGTACCTAAACAATTTGGGAATTCTCCTCTATATTAGATATATGTTCATTAATTACCTTTTCTTGATAGTAATTTATGAGATTTTGTTTAGCTATATCTTTTGAGCATTCAAAATTTTTTGGATGTTCCATTACAACTTCCTCATGTCGATCAATTTCAGAATCCTGTATATCAACATATTCTCAAGAGTCTTGCAAAATTTCATTCTGTTTTTTTCAAATATTTCATTTATTTTCATGATTACCAAATGAATCCTTATGTTGAGACATGAGATCGACATCTGTTGTTAATAGATTATTTTTAGGTTCATCTCCCAATGGTTCTTATTTTTTAGCAGTATCCATAATTGATACATGGGTTCCATATTTAAATGATTTTTCTTCTACCTCAATGAATTCACTATCATTATCTCCTTATTCATAGAAAAAACCATTCACTATATTTTCATACTAGAATTAAAATCCTCATTTAATGAAAAACATTTATCGTGGTTTCTTCATGTCTCAAACATCACTTTCCACACCAAAAAACATTCTTATGCATCAATAGGGAATATTTCCAACTCTTCCACAACAAAAACATTCTAAAGGTTTCATGATTTCAAATTACCCTTCTACAATCTAAAATTTCTTAGAAATAATAAAAAATATTTTTTCCCTCGCTATCTTCTTCAAAACTATATTTAAATATTTCATGTTTGTCCATGTATTTGAATTTCATTTTATTGCTTAATCGAGTAATTAAATCTTCTTGTTTGACATTCATCTTATATGCCATGGGATACTCAACAGCTCATCCAGTGAAAGGATGAAATGTTAACTTTACTCAAGGGTTGAGATATTTTCTTTTTTAAAAGGTTGAATTCATCTCAATATTTTCAACACACTACCGATTTCATTTATTTCTTCAACAAGTCATCATATTGATCCAATAACATTAGTAATTTGATTAAAAAGGAATATTAATTTTCATCGGGATCCATATTTAGTCCATCAATCCTATTGCGAATAACATGTAGATTTGGATCCTTCACATTGAATCATTTATAAATATTCTCATGTTTTTTCACATGAACATTTCTGACATAAAACTCATCACCATTAGATATGTTTGATCATAAAGTGATGTAGTGATGTAATTATTTGTGTTCTCATGTACATCAATCATTTTCCAATCTGTATCTGTTATAGATAACCCAATTGGATCATTGAACATTATTCAATGTGTAGTGGAAAACATGACTACCATTCAAAATGATATTTGATGGGATCTCAATGTATTATTACAGATATGGACGTTTCTTCCATAATAGAGGGGGACTACTCTAACATTCACTATATTCTCTACTGTAGAAACAAAGCACATACTTAAAACCAGCAAACATTACCCCCTGATACCACTCGAAGGACCCCAAAACACATTGAGATGGGAGGTGTGAATTTGGGTGTAAAATGTTTCTTTTAATCTGATGGATCAGGTTCCCTTGTCGGTAGGAACCTTTTTATCATGTCTGATGAAAAAGTGAAGAAAACAAACAATCACATTCAATGATATGACCCAAAAAAGTTCATTTTTCACCACAAAAGTCTTTGTCCATGTTTCATATGCAGATAGAGTTTCGGTCATACAAACGTCTACTAATATTCACTAGTTATTGATTACAAAATTTTATCACAGTCACTCTATTCCAGACGCATTTCCTTTACCCGGTTTTTGGGATACCACACTATGAACCTGAGATCACTTCTGTTGGCTCCTCCATGATCACTACATTTGGAATAATCTGATCATGGTTAATCAACTTCATGGTCTCTTCAATGGATGGGAGTTCAATCATGCATCCTCCACTATATATAGATTATTTTGATGTCCTTATTCTAACTATATATGTCATTCCACTTTATCAATGCACTAATAGTTCGAGAACTGTTCCTCTATGACCAAGCCTGGTTTCTCCGCGTAATACTGTTATACTCATACCAACTTTATATTCTACATCCATGTACTACCTCATTAAACTGAGACCGGTTACCACTATTAAAAACCACAGTCACATACTACCTTCACTTCTACCCTCGAATAGCACTTCCTCACCACAAACCAACTTCTCCTCTATGAACCGTCTCTTGCTTACGAAATTCTTTGACATCTTCCTTGCTCCCCATACCAACTAAAATTCTATGCATAATGCAAGATAATCATTGACTGAGCAATTTATCTATTTAAAAACTATCCTATGAAAACATGTCATCCCTTAGCATACTACAAAAAATCCTTTGGAAAATTTTCTTTCCCACGAACCTCTTTTGGACATAACTGAATTCTGAAAGCGATGAATTACTCCAATGAAATTTAAAATGTTCTTAACATGGTATTTCCAGTAATTATATATTAAAATATATTAGAATAAATTTTAATTCGATATTTTCTAAATCTTTGATACGACACATCTATTTTTGTGTACTGTGCATCTCCCGAAAACTATTTCCTTATGTGGTTCACATACTATCACTAATAAGTTCATCGAGAAATAACACTTTTATAAACCAATATCTTTTTTGTTTTCTCCATAGAAATTACTTCCCACGAACTATCTCTTTTATGAACCTCTCCACCTCATTTTAACAAATGAATCTCCATCCCATGAACTGTTACACCTACATTGTAGGGTGATCCTTCCCACGAACTGAGAGTCTCTAACGCAGACCATTTTTCATTCTACAAACCACTATCATAACTTGGTTTGTAGTATTCCATTCTATTTACCATATATTATGATTTTTGAGCTATTCCTTCTATTTTGTACATGTTTCTCTCCTTTTCCTGAAACACTACATTTTCCTAAAAAACTAACTCTCGATTATGAGGCCCAAAAATTTGACAAAAAATGGGAAACTATGCCACCACTAAAAATTCTTTCATCCTCAATCATAAGACCACATTTCTTGAAAACTCTTTGATCAACCTAATGAGGATTTGAAATAATAATAAACCATGCTACATTTCTAGAAAAGAAAAATCATTTTTCAAAGAGGCCCCGACAATAATTTATAGTAAAATTTAATTCCCATATGGAATAATCTATATAAATAATATTCCTTATCAAATATTTTTATTGAATAAAAATACATATTTATAAATATTTCTATAGATAATCATATATGTTTCAAAATAAAAAATATATGTCCAAAATTTATATGGTTAGCTATAATAATATACATCACAAAATAATAATGATATTCATGTTAAAATACTATAATGTTATTATTTTAAGATAATGATAATAAAAAAAATAACGTGAGATTGAAATAATACTTTTACCACTTGGAAATATACAAGGTAAACACCTTTTTGGCGTAATTTCTAGAAAAAATATATAATACGATTAATATAAAAAATTCATAATATATTATATCAATATGGGAAGTATATACACAAAACAATATAAGTATGTTCTAAACATGTTTTATGCCTTATATAAGAAAAATTGAGATAAAAATCCGTTACCTGCAACTCATTTTTGGTGACCACCAGTTAAACTAATATTTAAATATTTTAAACTTTTAATGACTTTTAATGAAATAAATAATATTTAAAATATCATTTATTAACTTATTATTATTTTTTAATACGTGTTTATTTACAAATTTTTCATTTTCAACATTTTTTATTTTTAATTGCGTGGTTTTTCAAATATTTTTTAACTTGTTATTTTTTTATTAATTATACAATGATTTAATCATCTATAAATTGAACATAATGATGTAAATTTAATATATATGCACCAAACAAGAATTTATAATAAATAATAATATTTTGAGATAAGAAATGAAATGCACCATTCATGGAGATGTTTGGTCGTATGTACACATGAATGCTACATTAATTACTTTAATATTTTAAGATAATGAAAAGATATACATATATATATATATATATATCTATGTGTGTGTTTGCGCATGAGTATTTCTATTATAATTCGGGTATCATTTTCATGTCATATAATACAATTAGGTCTATTATATCCATCCACTATAAATTCCATTTATCGTGTGAACAAATCACATTGCATTGAGGAAGCTGTCAACACATTATGTTATCATACTCCCAAAAAATGGAAAACATAATGTTCTATGTTATATAATGATTCTTGATTCATAAAGAAACAAAAAATATAATATATATCATATATGAATCATTTCACCATCATAATTCCCAAACATGATTTGCGGTAAAGGAAAAAAACAACATCATTTCATGATGCAATAGTTCTTCAAAAACAAGAACGATAAGTTCATTACCCATTATATTGAATTATGTGAATGTTTAGTTAGAATACATAGAAAAAACATATTATTATATTTAGGATATATATTTTTTTATATAATTATGGAATAAGAATTATTGTGTGGTGGATAATGAAAATAAAACAAAAGATTTTGAGGGAGGATGTTCCCTCTTCATCGGGTAACACCTTTTCTTTTTCTCTAAAGGGAATCCTTATTCAATTTTATTCCAAATGTGAGGATTCTAGGAAGAGGGGAGTTGTTTTTGAAGATTTTATGTCTAGAGTTATGGAGATCTAAAGGGCATGATAGGGGTGAATAAGTCGGAACAATGAGTGCCTATGTATAGTGGAGGTGGAGTGGAATTCAAGCATATTTTTTTAAAAGGGAATACCACCCACATTGTTTAAATGATCAATAGACAAAATAATGGACAAAATTATATCCAAGGGAGTATAGGGTCAATATATAAACATCAAATGGATTTTAGATAATCATATAAGTCGTTTTGGGCCATATTATTAAGTATTTGTCCTTTGTTAAGCTAATTTTTCTCCAAACAACTATTTTATATTTTAATCACATTAATGAATATATATTGAGAAAAATTATTTTACGTTATTAGAAATTAAAATTAATTCTAATTTTAAACTTCATTTCCATTTTTCAAAATTAAAATAATATAATTCATAAAAATTAAATTTATTCCCATAAATGGGATGATAGTTCATTTTTTCAATATATATATTACATAAATAAAATTTTACAATTTTAATTAATTTAATTTATTATTACAAAAATGATTTTTGATATTACAATTAGTTTCCTATAAAAACATTCCATTATATTAAATTGTTTTTATATTCATTTATAATTAATTTTTGACCAATTAATCAACTCTATATGTGTTCTAAAACATATATTATAACATGTTAGTTAGTTATATTAATAATGGATTATCTAATAAATTGGCTATATAATATTTTATTAAATAATATGTTTCTAATAAAAGTATGTTGTTTTCTAAAACCTGGTCTTGAGTGTAAAAAAAGTTACCTAACATGGTCGTTCTTTTATTTAAGGAAAATTAACAAATGGTGTGTGTGCATCAAATATATATAATATATTAATTTAATTTAATACATTAAATATACTATAAATTCTCTCGAGGTTATAAAAAATAATTATAAATTAATATTATATAATTTTAGGGATTTAATTTCTATCCACCTTAATTAAATTGAATATTTGTAATGTAAACATGTTCTCAGTAATCAAGGGATTGATATTTATCAAAAATATTATTGAAAAACCCCACATTGTAAATAGGTTTAACAACATATATTCTTAAAAATATGTAAAAGGAAACGATAAGGTCACAACAAACCAACGGTATCGAATATTAGATTACTATTGAGAATAATGATAATGAAGTGGTATATAACTATAAATTTTTGATGGAAAGTGAGAGAGAAAGTATTCAAGTAATAATTTTTGACAAAAAAACCATAAACCAGAGGTCTGTATGATGTTCATTGATATCATAAAAAATAATGATAATAGGATAACATTTTTTTTTGAAGGCCTCTATTCCTAGAGATGAGATATTTAGTCGCACTCTAAGAATATATGAATATATAAATTTCTATAAACATAATTTTTCCATTTATTACACAATTAACTATTTACAGTTCATCTAATTACACCAAATTAATGATATAGTGAATTAATAAATTAATCCTTAAAACCTCATTTAATAGTCAACCAAAGCCTTATTCAGCCCCATGTTAGTCAGTTATATCCAATTTACATTATCCAAATAAATCATTTCTTTATTCCAAAATTTTTATCTCAATATTCAAGAAATATTATGGGTTAACATTTCATTATCAATGTGTTTCACAAAAAAATTAACTTTATACAAAATAAATTTTCATGGAATAATTAAATATGTAATATGAAATCCTAAATGAAATTTTACTTAAGTATAGTCATTACTCATTTATAGATTCTTATAACCAGTACATCATTGATAAAATACTGAATGAAAATAATTATTTTATAAAAATATAATACAATTATTTAGTCTACATTAGTTGAATAAATAACATAACCTTGACAATGATCCCTTATCTTCAATAGAGGTATATTCTATTAACACATGGTGCATTTATTTTCATAGTACCAAATATTCTTTTATTTATAACAATTAATAGTATCATTTTATTCTTTCCTTTATATTCTTACTCATGATGACTCTTTTCTTAAACAGTTATAACAAACTCATTTTTTCAAGATTTTCCTAGGGGGAATAATTTAATAGTCCTCACATAATGAAAATTTATTCATCATATTATTTGATGATTTTTTCTCTTATTTTTAAGATAAAGTCTTATTTTATTGATTTAACTTGAATATACTGATCATAGAAAATTTCTTTTCTATTTATATGGAACATAAAACTATCTCACTGTATAATGATATAGTTTGAGACACCAAAACCCTTAGGAGAATTGCATGAAGACCATTAAATAAGGGGTCAGTCATTCACTCTCTATTTCATATGTAATCCATACAATACCTAGTTATCCATGTAATGGTAGTATCGTAATCAGTAGCAGTATTTTCATCCATTTCTTTGGTGATAAAGTACATTATCTTCATCAAATTTTTTATCACGGTGAAATTATTTATTAAATAATTTCACCCTAAAAATTTACTATTCAATGAGTTATGTTTCTTCTTAATCCCTAGTATTGTTGATCAACGACCACCATTGATAGGAATCTCCATTTAGAAAATTTCCTTCTAGTGTAAGACATTACTTTTCACTACATCCCAATGTCGTAAAAGTAATATCCATTTACTTAATACAATTCTCATTTACAATTGTATTAGTATACCCACTAACAATTTGGGGATTCCATCACATAATGTTATCCAACAGAAGAGATTATCTCTATGGAAATGGTTTCTCCATTCAGGTAAGATTATTTATCATAACAAGATTATGTTTCATAATATCGCCATAATTTTCTTCATTCCAATATCAATATTAATGGATCACTCAGTAAAGAAATATGTATATTTTCAATTAGTATTTATATGATTTTTCATTAATGGTTCCATATATAATCAATGATTTATACTATATTTTATAATAACATTATGTAACATGATTTATAATCCTAAACTATTGAAACAATAATCATTGATTGAAAATGTTATACCAAACTAATCTCATAATAATAAACATGGTTTCATTGGAGATATAATTACATTAAAATCCTTCATAAAGGCTTGAAATTAAAAAATTAGTTATCATAATCATTTACATATGAGTGTCAATATGTTCACATATTATGCCCCATATTTGTGTAATAGGTTATGTCAAGTCAGTCTCAACAAATATTACTACAGTTTTTAACCCTAAGAATATCTGATCTAAATCCACACCCACCTATAGTATCATGAAAGGGGTATACTTATAGAAGGATCCACATAATATCTTAGGTACAAAAATTCATGTATGTTATTGTATATTTATTAACAAATTCTTTGTTAGGGTTATGTTTCCTAATATATGATTTTAAAATCTAGTTTATAATGCTTCTAATAAAAATCCATCGATACCAACAGTAGTGCCGTAATCCCAGTAACTCGGTGCTGGAATAATAATTTATTATATTGGAATTATTAAAAGGAATCAACTAAAAAGTTTTTTGTTTTTTGAAATCATTATAACATAAATGAAACAAAAAAATCTAAATAGATGATACAACATAACATAATTAATAGCTCGACATCTTTGCAGCTCAATCAAAGGATTATACTTCATAATATGGGGAAATAAAACATAATAAGGTAGAAATTAAATTCTTAGTAAGGGTACATAATCTATATACAATGATTAATTGATTGGAATAAATAAACATGTAATGTTTTTTTAATTATTAATCATTACATTTAAATAAAAACATTAGGAATAATAAATAATGTGAGGTAAATAGCTGAAACACACTTCATTTACTATATAAAATGATAATGAACAAAAACTATATATTTTATCATATGAAAACCGTTGAGGTAATAATAATTATCTTTTAATTAATTATTAAGGCAATTTTTAATTATTTGATATAATATTTGAATAAAAAAAAATCATATACCATCAAGAACATTCACAAGATGACATAATGATTTAGGTAGAATCCTATTAAATTTGGTCAAATTATAAATCCAATGAGACCATGTTGATGCATCCAAGAGAAATATAATTTATAGATCCCATATATCATTTCAGGTCTAAATAATTCCTCATATTTAATAATCTAAATAAAGAACATTTCTTGTCAAATATATATATTGAAAAAAGAATACATATTTATCAACATTTCTCCCAAAAATTCAATCACTATCAAAAGGAAGGCAATATGTAAAAATTTTAAATATATTAAGAAATAATAATACAAATAACTCAATAATTAAGTTATTTAATAGTATATCTAATGAATATTTATAAAAGTAAAATTATTGGTTTCAAGAGAATGTTAAAAATCAGAAAAGGAAGTGACATTGCAAAGATGACTTTAACCACTTTGAAACATTCATGATAAACCCCTTGGGTGAGTTTATTAATATTGAAACATTTTTTAACATAAATATAATATAATTAATGATATAATATATCAATATGGGTATTATATAAACCATAAAAAATATGTATGTGTTGATAATGATGTATGCCTCTTTGAATGAAAAGTGAAACACAAATCATTTAAATTGCATATCTTTTTTGGTGAACATTCATTAAACTGATTTTTTATTGTAATTAAACTAATACTGAAATGTAATAGAATAATACATAAAGATATAATACCATATATTAACTTCTTATAAGAAATTATTACTTATTTGTTAATAATCGTTCGTTATTTGAACTATTTCATGTGTCAATTCTCTAGTTTTTCAAATATGTGTTGACATGTAATTGATGTTCCATAAATCAGTTCATGGTATCATAATCCCAAAAATTCAAAATAATATTTATAAATCATATATGTCCATTATATATGTAATTATAAAAATATATAATATATTAAATGAGAAATGAAATTCATTGGTCATATAGAAGATAGGTCGTATGTATGCATGAATGATACTTTCATTAATTTTCCATATTAAATGAATGAAATGTAATATATATATATATATATATTAGTATATTTTAAATTTATACTAATATCCATGTCATATATGTCCCAAAGGATTATTATAACAATCTTTTATACTATAAATTTATCTGATAAATGAATCACATCGCTTTGAGGAGGAAATAGTTTACAGTTCTATGAATGATGCTATTCTATTCCCATAAAATGGGAAACATAAATTTGTGGGTTATATCAAAATTATAAAATCATTATGAAATTATAAATATCATATATTTCATATAAAAATAGTGTTTCCATCATAATCAACGACCATGAGTGGTGGTAAAAGAAAAAACAAGCAACATTATTTCATAAGGTGGTTGTTCGTCGTATAAAAGAACCATATGTTCATTACCCATTATATGAAAGTTTGTGTAACTGAAGGTAAAAACCTTATATTAATAAAATATCTTTATATTTTTGTTAATGGATATTTTATATAATAATGGAATAATAATATTAAAGCGGTGTAGAAAAAAATAATACTAATGAGTTTGAGGATGGATGTTACATTTTCTTTGGTTAAATATTTTTGGTTTACACCAACAAAATTATTTGGATGTATTTATTCATGAAGTGAATATTCAATTATCAGGGGAGGAGTTCTAGGAAATTATTTTACCAGATTTTTGGTTACCCAAATTGATTGAGAGTTGTGAATAAGGGTAGGGTGGAGTGCGTTTTTATTACAGTTGATGAGTTGTATTCTTATAAACTATTCCAAAGGGAAATTCAGACACATTTTTACTATTTCATGTATCTATAATTATATATATAGTTATATAAAATATTCTATAGGATAAAAAATATTAAAATCCAAAAAAATTGGTCATTTACAGACATAAATTTAAGGATTAGTCTTTAGTTATGGTAAATTTTCAATCAATTTTTGTAATTAATTATAATCACTTTAACAAATATTCATTCTAAAAGCACGGTTTAACATATTTTAAATTATTAATAATTATCATTAAAACTATGGAATCCATTTTTCAATATTATAATCACATATGTGGTATAAATTAAATTAAAATTAATCAATGAGACCAGATGAAAATCCCAGTTTTTAAAGTAAAATTGTTCAAAAGGTTGGTGTGTTTTTATATAAATTTCAATGTTAAAATTTTATAATAAAATAAATTAGGTTAATAGAAGAAAAGCTGATATTTTTAAAATTTAAAACCAATAAACCATATAAAAAATATATGAAAAATATGTATTGAATTAAACATCCATATTTTTATTATTATTAATCAACAAATGAAAGGTGACAACAAAATATAATAAATTAACTCAAACACAATTTTGAGTTTTCAATAGGAAAAATGATTTTATTTGACAAGATAAAATCATAAAAATATAAATATTCAAATTTAATATTGGTGATCCATTTAATGAAGGTAATACTAAATTTATTAAATAATGATTTTTCAAAAAATTTGGTTGTTGTTATCTTGTACTTATAAAATCGTATGAATGAATGTTAAATTTTTTTAATGAATATATATATATATATATTAACTCAATAAATGTAATTTTTTTAATTTGTTATTTTAAAACATCATTCTTGGAATAAAAATAGTTACCTATAAAAACATTTCTGTTATATTCAATTTGTTCTTATATTAATTAGAAATTATTTTGAAACAAATGAATTCAATTAATATTTATGTAAACCAATGAATTTATAAGTTAGTTAATAATATTCCTAACAAATAATTTAATTGATATTTTATATAATGATATATTAAAAAATAATATTTTAATAATATATATTTGTTATGTAAAACTCATTCTTGTGTGTAATGAATGATATCTAATAATGTCTTTCATGCATGTAAGGATAGGTAACATAGTTTTTGTGTGAATTATAAGATATGGAATATATTAATTTTATAGATGATTTTAAATACACTACAATGTCTTGATAGTTTATTCTTTATAAAAAAATTACACTTCTCTCATTTCTGTGGTGTTAAAATAGAATACTATTTTTTTAAAAATTTTGAGAAAATATGGTTTTTGTGGAAAAATATTTCCATCTAAAGATATAAATAATGTCAAGTCATATTAAAAACATTATATAAATCATATTATGTACCAAATAGTGGAAAATGTTACAATTAGATGAAGATATCATGAATTTTCCAAGGATAATAATTCTTTTAGATTTCTTGATAGGTGAATCCTATGATTTTATCAATGGAAGAATAATTATTAAAAATTGTGATAATGATTGGATTGAGGCAATAATTTTAACCACATTGGTAATAATGAATAATAAAATCCATTAAATAACAACATTAAGTGGTTATTAAATTACATGAGAAGAATTATATTCATGATATCACATTTCAAAGGGATGTATATACACCTCATATAATAATATAAGTGAACAAAAAACATTTGTCTCAATGAAGGATAATTTACAATAAATTACATTACAAATTTTTTGGTTTTATAACTATGAACCCCATAAAAGAGATATAATAAAATTTATATGTAAATAAAAATTAATTTATACAGTATTCATAAAATACATTCATGGTCAGTATATACACTACACAAAAGAAACATGTGGTGAATATGGCATAAGTTCAGAAAAAATAAAAGTGAAACTAGAAATCCATTTATCTTATGTATTAACACTCTTCATACTCATTAAAACCTCATGTATAGTAAATATAACTCTATTATACAGCTACGACACATCAATATTAATTTATATATATCATTTATGATTTACTTAATATATTATATATCCTTTTTATCAATATTTACAATTTTTATGAAAACATTGGCATGGACATAATTTTTTTTAAGAAAAGTTAAAATAGGTACAAGAGAATGGAAGAGTACACAATATTATGGAAGACTCGATTAAAAAGGATATGGTAGGCCGCACATATGCATGAATGTTGATTATATTTTAATATTGGATTGAAATAAATAAAGATATACAATATTTTTTAGTTTCATAATAATTATTATGTAATATATACTTCATTTATTTATTTAAAATTCATTAATACATTTTATGTAAATCATGAATGAATCACATCTCTTCATAAGGGGGTAGTCTGATTTATTCACAAAAAATTTCATCATATTCTTGAAAATTTAAACACATGAAGTTATGTGTGGCATATAAATTCCAAAATAATAAATATCATAAACATAATAAAAATAATATTTAAAAAATTAATCCATCATTGTTCAAAAATTGATATTTTTTAATGGAAGAACAAATGTCATCAGTTCATGAGGTGATATTCTATATTATATATATATATATATATTCTGTATACCACAAGATGGATGGTTTAAAGTTGCAGTATTTACCCTTAACATAATAATATATCATTATATTTTAAAAAATGTGTCCTTATATAATAATTATATAAAATTAATTGAAGCGGGTTGAGGATGAAATATAAAAAATTCTTGTCGATGAATATCAATTATTTTTCGATTTACTCTTTTTTGATTATCTCATTTTGGGTTTCCCCTAAGGAATTTCGTGGTAGGATTTTTTCCAAAATCAATACTTCTAGGAATAAGGTATGTATGTGGGGATTTTAATGTGGTATGGTTTATGTGATCCAAAATTCATTAGAGTTATGTAGATAGGGGGAGAGGAGGTTCCCTTTTATAAGGTATGTGAATGGAATGCATGTAAATACTAAAAAGGTAGACACTATTTTGAGGTATTATATTCACAATGTGCCCAACATTATTAACCAATATTAATTAAATTGGGTATATTTTCAATATATGTTGTTCTAATGTAGTTTTGAAAAATTTCTTGTTCATTTATCCCCTTCTGTTTAATGATTAACAACTAAGTAAACTCCGTTTTTCCATAAGTAATGTAATTAATTTAAATTGAATTCTATAGTATTTCATAAAAAACTATGTTTACCATATTAGACATTATAAATTATTATTATTATAAATATTTAATAATTTTATCCAAATTCAATTCATTATTGACTCATAAATTATTTTATATTAATGCCACATATTGGGAAAAATGACTTATTTTCCATGTGAAAAGGGTAATATGCTTGAACTATTTTGAAAACTAATTTCGATGTTAAATTGATTAAAATGTGCTAAATTAAATTTATCGGCATACAACTGAAAAAATTATACTATAAAATAACTATTATATAATATAACAATATAAATAATTTAAGGGAAAATGATGATTTCATATACAATTCATTATTTTTAACTAGTCATCGAAAAATAATGCATTTTAGAAAAACCCAAAACAAATAACAACAAGATAATATTAAAAATATGAATTCAAAATTGAAATTTATTTAAAAAAATCTATTTCTATACGTTTCAGAATATAATATTATTACTATTCGTATAAGGAAATAATAATTCATTCATTTGGTAAGATAGTAATTTCAAAACATGTAATGATTCTACTGAAAATTGTTTATTTCATTATTTATAAGATTTATTTATATAAAATCAGTTTAAATAATTTAAATAATTATATTAATAAAATAATTTTTTCGTATGAACTCATAGTTTAATGTAACACAAGCTAAGCCTAATTGTTTTTGCTGCAAAATCCTAACAGGGTGTTGCATGCAATTAAATCATTCAATGAAAGTTAATTTATTCAAAAAAATGTTCATAAAATCATTGGCTGTATTGTTTTACCCCAATTAAAATGAATTTATACCTCAAAATTAATCATTGTGACATGAAAAAATTATTATTCTTCAAATTAATCATATATTCATGTTCCCAGGTTCATTCCTCAATATATAGGTTTTTGTAAAAAAGAAATTATCCAATTGGGCATTGTTGTTTCATAAATACATCTTTTAAGGATCCTTAATATCAACTGGTTGTACCCCCTAAGAAATGTTTTTCTTTATCTATATCACATCATAATTTTTTAAACGTTAATGGTAATATATGTACATCATCAGCAGAGATACATGTAACACATCATGTAATAAATAAATTATTGGCCGAATCTCCAGGTGACAGACTACCATCATGACACAATCAATAATTAAAAATGGTATTCTATAAAAAGTAAATAGTTTCCCTTTCTTCCTGAATATCATAACCATATTACGTGGATGTATTATTTTGAACACAATTTCACCAATATAAAAATATATATATAACTGAAGGTTACCACTGTAATTTTTTGCCCAATTTATGCTGCTCTAATTTAAAACGGAATTGTTATAACCTTCTATGCAATTTCTTCAGTGATTTAAAGTTTATAATGCTTTTTCTACAACATCATTCAAATACATTGGAGTTGTTATTTTTTTAAAATATATAGATTCAAAGAGAGCCATCTAAATTCTTTATTGAATGAAATTTCAGTATGAAAAATCATCTAGATAAATGTGTTGATCCCACCCACCTTCGAAATCCAAATAACATTGTATCAAAATATCCGATAGGGTTTTAATTTTTATTTTAGACTAACCATATATTTGAGGATGATATGTAGTTATAAATATTAATTCATTATCATGGTATTGATAAAGTCCTCAAAATAACATGTAGGTAAACCTCTGATCCAGATTAGATATAATTCAATGTGGTAATTCAGGAAACATTTACACTTCATTAATTTATATTTCTGCAAGATGAACTTTAAGGAATTAATTTATGACTATAATGATGTGTGCTTTCATATTAAGACCTAGAATTCCCCCCATATATCATTATTCAATTTATAGGTTATTGTGATTTTGAAAAAAATATCCCTAGTGATTTTCTTATATTTCTATTCTTTTATTTTCAATTGATTCAAAATACACTTATAATATTGTCCTACAACAATAAGTTGATGACATACCCTGATTAAAGATACAACCACTCTGATAAAGCACTTCATACTATCCCACAAGAATAATTTTTCAAATCATTATACATCTTTATACTTCGAGGATTAATAGATAATTAAGAATAATGAGTATTCTCTAAAAAATGCTTCAACATTTTTTTTGCAAAAAACATACATTTTTCTTGAACATCATCATTCCATCATGATCAAGGATAAAATCAAGAACCATTAATACGCATCATTTATATCTCTGCATATTCATTCCTTTCCTATTTTATCTTCACTTGTATTGAAGGTTGAAAGTTCAACAGATCATTATAGGATTTTCCCTTACAAAAGGATTTTCGTATCCATCCTTGTCAAATCCATAAATATTGTATCATTTTATATCTTCATCATAGTTAAACTTGTTAAATCCTTTCCACTTAAATAATTTGAGAACATATTCACATTCTCAAGCTAGAAGTTTATTGAGAATTACTGATCATTTACTTTTTATAACCATATTCACTATTGCATGTTTTACTCTTAATGTGTGTATATATACTTCAATCATTTATGATCCATATATATATCACATATTTCTCCACAATGATAATGCCTAGAAATATTTAATGCAAAATTAATATAAAAACTCAAAATCATGATAATGGTGAATTTTCTCAAATATATTCTCTTTTTATGAATCATGTTCTATAACAATTTAATTATTCATAAGAGCACACCATAATCACTTATTTTCTGAATTAATATATATTAAAAACCCTTCTCCACTATAGGGTAATGTAAGAATAAGTGCACTGAATAATAATCGCTTTAGATTCTTAACATTTTCATCAAATTCATATATCCAGATCATGTTTTCTCCTTTCTATATTAACATTGTCATATGATTATATAGTAAAGAGAAATTCACCAAAAATCATCACTAATATACTTCTAAAGAATGAGTTATATGGATCTAAGTCACCATGGTCAGTCTTTTCCTTCATTAAATATTCTCTCTCTTTTAGGGATCTAGTATTATACCAAATCTTGAGATTATACAACATAAAAATGAATCATTTTTCTCCAAAAATCACTCTTTGTAAATTTGAAAAATAGTTTATCATTCCTTTGTTTCTTTATTATTATTCCAAAGTAGTATTAATGGTCCTACATTCTTTTTGAGTATATAATAATTCTATCTATAAAGTCTAAAAATGATCATGGAAATAATTAATGAATATAGTCATCAAGTCCATGAAGGTTGAATGGAAAATTTGAAAAGAAAAAGGAATAAATAATATTAACAGTGTCTATAAATTTTATAGAATGATTTCATTGTTGTATCCTACTACTTGATCATCATTTGGTGATATCCAAAATTAACATCAATCATAGAAAAGAATTCATCTCTACATTGTTGATCAAGTTAAATATCTATATGGGAAAATTGTTATATATTCATTACCATGATCTTTTTCAACTACCGATAATCAATTCACCATTGCATAGATCCGTATTTCTTTTTCACAAAACAAATAGGTGATACCTAAGGTGGAATACATGGATGAATGAATAGATTTTCATGTTATTCATAGAGTTTCTTCTTTAATTTCTGCATCTAAAATTGTTATAATATAAATTGTGTATTTCAAATTTTTGTGCACGATATATGAGTTGTTTTGATAAATCAACTTCACATTTTTCTAGAAGACTTGGAAAAGCTTCCTGAAATACATAAAATTAATTCAAAAACAATAAAAATGTTATCAATTTCATGTCTATCCTCGTCCATTTATGCTATTAAATCAATATGAATGGTAATTATGACACGTACATTGGTTTTAAAATCCATAGTAAGTTCATACATAACATCACACTAGTAAATGATCACTGGTTAGTTTTTATTATAATACCAAACAACCCTTACTCAATAATTTATTTGGGATTTAGGGATAGACTTGAAATCCATGCATATTATGACATTAGATTAAGCCAATGGAAGAATGAAATGATTTCCATGAATCACATTCATATTAATATCCACGAGATAGGAATAAGTCAGATAAGATGTTATCAACATACCATTAGTGATTTTCACTAATAATTCAATATCTAATAGATTGGGTTGAATCATAATACCCTTAGAATATTAATTATATATGAAATAGTGGGTATTTAAAAAATCATATTAGAAAATAGAAGATCTATAGTGGATTTATGTTCACTTTTAAACACATCGTAATCACAAAACTCTTCAGAAAAAGTGGTCACATGAGATTTCACCTTCTACCATGTCCTGAGAGTTTGCTAACATAAATAATCATCATTATTCCATGGGTTCAGTTACTAGTTTGCATAATACCCAATTTCCATACAGTTGAAGAAATGATTTTTGTGAGGTGAATTCAATTAATAATTATATCTCTTCTCATTATTATCTATCTTCATCGAATCAATTCGGAAATAAATTTCATGAAAACCATCCTATACAAATATATTATTTCATAGATCCCTAAAAACAATTTCATCTATGAATCATCCCATAAATTGTGTATAATGGATATATCCTCTTATTCTCCACATGGTTTATAGATTTTCATTTTAACTATATATTCCTTTAATTTTCCCACCCCTGAGATTAGTACATAACAGAAACTTCCATTTCCATCATTTCAACAACATGAGAATACACTTTGTATCTGTTAAATTATATTATGTATAACTCCCATTGAGAAAAAAATTTTATGGAACGAAATATTTGAATACCTAAATTTTAGGGTGAATGATAATACCATAAACCAACATCCTAAATATTTTAAAATTTCCCTCATATGTACCAAAAGATTCATCATTAGATAAATTTAACACAAGGAAAAAAACATTTATTTTAAAATAAATAATATCAAGAAAATACTTATTGAGAAATATTTTCTTGATTTCTTCCCTGCCCGTAGAGTTAATATCGTATTTCTAACTCATATTCTTGATTAGAGTAAACCACTCATTCTATTTTCCTTCAAATTGATAATCAACCTGAAAGGCGTTATCGTGTCCCAATAAATGAAGAATAAAAAATATCAATTTTGTTGTACTAAATTATTTTTAAACAATAAGTGGATCAGATGAACCATGTAATGAAGTTGTACATTGCCTCAGGAAGTGGTCAACAAAATATTGTTCCCATTTTTCCTTTATTATGTTTGGAATGATTCAATGATTTAGAAAGTTAGGTGATCATAGAAACAAGAATTTACCTCCAAATCCATAGAACATGGTATCTTCTAAGGGAAATAATTTCATTGATTGTCAAAAAAGATGTATTAGTGAGTTTCTATTAGGTTTCATCCATTGACTATAACCAAAAATTATTGAGTTAGAATCATTTTTTCTAGTGGGGAACTACATAATCATGATAAACCCATTATAGTATGTAAAAAATCAAGACACATTAATAATTTATCTATGATACATTAGGTTTATTATAGATCCTTCATTTTCATCATCAATTTATATCCTTCGTAATGGTTTGTGAATAGATTTTGAGTTTCCAATGCATATCCCTTGGGAGTGTACAACAAGGTGTGCAACACAACATGTTGTCATGCACCGATTCAAGATCGATACTAGATCAATAGAATATTTTTAGTGTTGTTATGCATATATACATCTATTTTAGAACAACTTAAACCTGTAACATACATAATGGGATGTTTTTCAAGGAATAAACTCACTCTACCCTTTCTCAAAATTTGAGGACATATTCTGAGACATTGACACAACATTAGTCTTATCTTTAGGGACATTTTTTAATCGATCACAGTATATTTTTCTTACCCTTGTATTTAAATGTTAATTATAAATTTTCTTCAATACAAACCATAAAAAATATGCTTAGTAAAAAAAGACAATACCTCATTCTTTGTGTGGAATATTAACTACATTACTAAATCATATGCCCAAAGAACATATTTTATTAGGGTCATTGGAAACATGGAAACTTAAATACTCATCCATAATTGAGCTGCATCGTCTCCCATTATATTATCCATATATAGAACACTTATCAGAGAATAAAACATAATACATATATTCATATCCTATGGAACATAATCATAATATTTTTTGATCTCAAATGAACAGTATGGGTAAATAAGTGAGATATGTAAGCATAACATGAACATATGGGAATGAGAACACAAAAAAATATTTTAATATCATACCCTTAATATCTAATATCATATACATGAATCATTGAATAATGATTTGACGTTCATAAGTAATGAATCTTTATAAAATCATGGCCATACTCTTTAAACACATAACATATGAATAACACATGGAATTGTGGTAGGAAAAAACATACAATGCTATTTTAATAGTAGTCCTAAATTGCATCCAAAGCTACCATAGTGGAATGTGTTCACTCCCCAAACCATCTTCCTTGTCTGGATTCACCCCCAACACTATCATAGTAGTCAAGGTTCACTCTCAAGGCCATCCTTGTGGTCAAATTCCTATACTAAATAAGGTTGACTCCCCATTCTATCCATTTCAATCAAATGAGATATAAACAATTTCACAAATCATTAGAGAGATATATATGTCACACTTATCACCAAATAAAATCATACAAATGTGTAACAAAAGATCATACACATTCCTCGTATAATCATATAGTGGGAGATAGTTTTGTGGTCTTTATGTTTTGCAATGACCATAACCATAGAAACATTAATAGCCCATGTCATACCTACACCTATAGAATATCCTTTCATTTATTCATAAAATTTTCCATGAATATGATATAATAATCAACAAAGAATGACCCTACAAAGCCATCTAGTCTTGGGGGGCATTCCAAATTTTTGTTATATAGGGCCTCCCAAACCACATTCACATATAGTAAAGACAATATCATCTCATTTTTCTCTTCAGTTGCTGGGTATATAATGAATCTACGAAAGGCCACATCTTCATTATCACTCTAGTCACCTTTAGTGGTGTTTTCCTTATTTCCTGGTAGAAGCTCTATGAAGTGGTTGACCACTATCTTTCCTCCTACATCAATTTCAGAGGTATAAGAACATTTATCTTACATTCATTTTAGCTTTCTAGAAAATCCACTTTCATTCATATATGAATGAATATAAATTGTTTTTTGATCTCCATCCTTGATCAAAAGAGCTCGCTACATCTCCCTACAATAACTTTTGGAGGCTAGTAGAATCATCAATTTTTCCGATATACGATACAAAAAATATTTCCAGGTATACAGTAATCCAGAAATATATTCTAGATATAGGGTTTATGGGATTATATCTATTAGGGAAAACGCTTATGGGAGAACACCTAAGTTGAATGAACCTCCTTCTGCTGTGTTATTTAAGAAGGGACATAGTAGGATAGTGCCTTCATCAATATAATTAAATGGATGGTGCATAGTAGGAAGGCACCTTCCCTGCCCATCTTTTTTTTTATTTTGGTTTCACAAATATATATATATATATAAACTAAAACTATATTAAATTGTTATTAAATAATTTTATAGATAAAAAAATTACTAATAAAAAATAAGTATAAATAATTTCTAATATCAGAAATAAATAATGTAATTAAAAATATATTTAACTTGTTATTTAAAAATAAATTGCAATAATTAATAAACTAATAATTATTAATTATTTTATAAATACTTTAGTTACAATTATTAATAAAAATAATTTTATCAATAATTATAATTAAATAATAATATTTTATAATGAAAATGAAGATATATATTTTAATCAAAATAATAATTTATTAGTTGAAAATATTAATTATTTTAGGTTTTATAATAAAAATAATACATAATAATTATATTATACTGAATATGAAAATAATTATTTAAAATATCATAATTGAATTTATAATAAACTAAATTATTATTAGTTTAGTTAATACTAATATTGTAATTAATATTAATAAAAAATTTAAATTAGTATTAATTATTTTATAATTTAGAATATTTTTAGTTTCTAATAAATAAACTAATAATAAACAAAATGTTATTATTATTATTATTAACTTAATAATATAATTAAATAAAATAAATAATTTCAAAATATTAATATTACTATTTATTATCTAAAATAACTAATATAGATTATATTATAATAATAAATAATTTCACAAAAATAATAATATTATAAATATAATAATTAATTTATATTATTATAAGAATTATAATAATTAATTTCAAAAAATATTAATAAGATTATTTATTAACTAAAATAACTCATATTGAATAGATTATTATAATAATTCATAAAAATAATAATAGTATTATTTAACTAAATTTAGTGTTATTCAATAACTAATTAAAAAATAAATATCATTTGTTAACCAAATATTATTATTTTCATTTTTATTGTAAAATAATAAATATTTATTATAAATATTTATTTGATAAATAATATTATTATTTTTATGAAATGAATTATTTTATTATTAGTCTAGTTAATAATAATCATTATAACTGTGGTGATCATGTTAATAATAGTATTATTAATAAACTATATCATTATTATTATGTAATATATTAATTACTATGACTTCAGAAAAATAATATTTTAACTAAACTAATAATATTATTAATAATGATGATGATGATCATGTAAATAATATTATTATTAGTACATTTTAACAATAATTGTATTATGTAGTTTATTAATTAATATGACATCATAAAAATAATATATTAATAATATTTAAAATTATTAATAAGTTAAAAATAATAATTATTTTTATTTATTTATTAATAATATTATTATTATTAATATTTTTATGTTGATAATTATATTAATAGTAATTACTATTTTATTATTAGTTTTCATATTATAAACTAATAATAATATAAATAATAAAATAATTAATATTTATTAGATTATGTTATTAATATTTTTTAGCTTTTTATTATAAACTAAACTAATAAAAATATAATCAATAATATACTTAATTTGATATTTAAAATAATTATTTCCATTATTATTATAAAATATTAACTAAATATTATTTATATTATGAAATAGAAAATAAATAATATTTTCAATGATTAAGTTATTAATTTTATTAAAATAAATATTTTAGTTTTAATTATAAAATATTATTATTTAATAATAATTAATGATAAAATTATAATAATAATAATTATTATTATTAAAATAATAATTTTAAATTAATTGTGATAGGATAGATTGTTTATTATTTATAATTATTTTTTAATATAAAATTAAATATATTAATAAAGAAATTATTTATTTTCAATATTATAAATAATTTATTATTTAATTATATTTATTAAATGTTTTATCCATTGATTTTTTTAAAAACAAATAAATATTATTTAATTGTTTAATTAATTATATATATATATATATTTGGGATAGAAAATTTTATAAACAATGATGGCCAAGAAGGTGCCTTTCATATAACCGCTTTGAATAAGGTGCCTTCCAACTATGTACCATCTGAAAAAACATTTCAAAAGGAGGTGCCTTCTTATTAGGCACCCTCCCTTCAATGTCCTCCCTGCTCGGTGGAATCCCAGAACCCTATATTGAGAATATGATTTGGGATTACTGTATATCTTGAAATATTTTTTTAGTTTCTGAAGACCGACAAAATTTCCCAATGGATTCTCTGAAATAACACTTAATTTCTTAATGACCACATAAAAAATGTTGTCATACTATCTATCTTTTATAGAGATTTTATAAACATGTTTTATGAAATAAAAATTGAAATGTGTTGGATTTAAATATTTTTACAAATTTTCAACAAAGGTAACATCATTGTTGGCGCTTTCCCCTAAATATAAATATATATGTGTGTGTGTGTGTGTACTATTTTAAATATCCTTTTTTATATATTTAAAAATTTTATTTTTATTTTAATTCTTTAATATATGTATATTAATAAATTTCAACTAAATTTATCTCTTATTTAATATGCTAAATTACTTTCTTAACAAAAATAAATATTTGTACAGAAACCCTTACTCATGGATCACATTGATAAAACAACTTTCCTTTGAAATTATTTTTCTTTTTCAATGGGGGATTCTAGTTCCTCATTTTCAATGAAGAACATTCTTCATTTCTAATGTGGGATTCAAAAATATTTCAAGTACATTTCTTTGAAATTCTATAAAATATAAACTTTAAAACCAATATAAAGGAAACATAAAAAATGGATTAAACATATAAGAAAAATTTGAAAATAAGAATATTTTCATATCATATATTGATGACCAAAAATTTAATATATTTCAAAGCCACCAAGTTGAATGTTAAAACTTTTTCAAGCATGTGACATTGAAAGCCTATAAAATATAAACTATAAGTCCTATATATATTAAAATTATAACATGCATTAAATATATAATAAATGGTTTAAAATAAAAATAAATACACAAAAATTATCATGAAAAATAATTTATAACATTTGAAAAACACGAACAAGAAACATATTTTTTTCAAGTATGTATCTTTGAAACCATATAAACTAAAATCTATAAGGACAATATAAATGAATCTTAATATATGGATGAAAAATATTACAATGTTATTAAAATAAAAATAATTTCATAACAAATATGGATAAAAAATAACTTATAATCATTCAAATCCACAAACATGAAACATAAAAATATTTCAAGCATGCGACTTTCAAATACTATAAAATAAAAAATGTATGACCTATATAAAATAAAATTAAAACATGGATTAATCAACTAAATAGTATCCAAAAATAAAAATTATATTTTAAAAAAAATTGATGGAAAGTAATTTATAATCATTCTAAACCAGCAACATGAAACACATATATATTTTAAGTATGGTAAATTTCTAGACTATGAAATATAAACTATAAGACCAATATAAATGTAAATTAGAACATTTATTAAACATATATGAAATACTCCAATAGAAAAAAAATATGTTCTCAAAAATTGTTGATGAAAAATAATTTATAATCTTTTAAATCCCCCAACATGAAACATAAAAATGTTTCAAGTATTTGACATTAAATGAATATAAAATATAAATTATAAGAACAATTTAAATTAAATTTAAAACATTGATTAAACATATAATAAATAGTCGAAAATAAAAAAATATTCTTCAAAAATGATGATAATGAATAATGTTTACACTTTTAAAACTACCAAATTTAATCATAAAATATTTTCAAGAACATGGATTTTAAATCTTATAAAATATAAACTATAATGACAATATAAATGATACATAGAAATTGTATTAAACATATAATAAATAGTCTAAAATAAAAATAATTCCATAACAAATATTGCTGAAAAATAATTAGCATGATTTCAAAGCCACCAACTTGAAACATTAAAATGATTCGAGATTTAGACTTTTAAATACTATAACATATATTCTATAATTACTATATAAATGAGAATTAAAACATGGTTTAATAATATAAGAAATAGAAAAAATAATTCATAAAAAATGTTGATGATAATTAATTTATAATTATTCAAATACACCATCTTGAAACATAAAAATGTTTCATGAATATGATATTATAAACATATATAATATAAACAATAATACCAACATAATTGAAAATGGATACATGGATTAATAATATAAAAAATAGGTGAAAATAAAAATAATTTCTTAAAAAATGTTGATGAAAAATAATTTATATGCTTTCAAAGTCACCAACTTGAAACATATAAAAGTTTCAAGTATGTGACTTTAAAATCCTATAAAATATAGTGTATAAGGTGAATAATTTATTATCATATATTTTTTATATGTTTAATCAATGTTTTATTTTTGATTTATATGGGTATTATAGTTATATTTTATTGGATTTCAATGTCACGTAGGTGGATTTGGTTTATCCTCAATATTCCTTCATTTCACTCTCACATCCGAGTAACTGTAGACTAACATCGGAGATCCTTGGTTATTATTCATATAATTTCTTCTCAATAAATTATCATAGAGATCCAATCACTATTCAACCTTTCTATGTGGTATATCATTCTGGTGTACATTTATGATGGAGATCCAGTTCCTATCTTCAGCGTGTTGTCTTTCACATGCATTTATCAGATCCAACCCAGATTAAAACAAAGGAGCATAAATGTGAAAATGTTATGATTTATAAAATATCATTTTTTATAGAAAAATTTGTGTCCTTTTTAAGAATATATGTGTTTTTATTGGTCTTCATGTTGATATAAATATCATTTGGTGAAATTTCTGCTTCAAGAGATAAATTTTCCAGGAATAGAAAATGGGTATCTTGCATGGTTCAATGTATAGGGTTAGTATTAATATATAGTGTTCTAAATTCATCAATATTTTAATAAAATATTTATTTTAGTATTATTTTGAACCATTAAAATGGTATTTATAATCATTTAATACATTACTTTAATTTTTATTAATTTATTTTTTATCCAAATATCATAATTTTCGACATCTTTTTAGATGTTTTGGCTAGAACTTTGAATTGCCCTGGCCATCTCCACTGGAGGGTACAACACTGGCCAACCGAACACGGAGTGGGCCTCGCGCAACCACCCAACTCCAGCTCAACTCACCCAAAGGGGTTCAACGCCTGTTGCATCACTAGGTGTCACTAACACCGCTACCGGCTGATCCATCGAGAACGAAACCAGGGGGAGACCACTCAACCCAGCTGGTCAATCAAACGAGCACAAAGCCAGGGGAAATAAACTCCACCCTACTAGCCAAAAAAACGAGCACAAAGGGGTCCACTATGCCTCGAGAGGTCCAAGTATGCAAAGCACAACACATCACACACTTGGGGCCCACACGATTTGTGGCCCCAAGTCAGCCCCATCCATGCACACGAACGTGTCAAGTATGAACCACATGTACCTCCAAGCGCTCTCGTATACTCTCAGAGTATACCACGTCTCCAGCCCAAGGGCTATCGTGCACACGGCACCCAACGTCAATGCGAAGGCGTGACGTAACCACTCCACCTCAAAGGTCTAGACACGACCAACCACGTCACCTCAAGCATTTACATCACTCACACGGGAGTGCACGCGATCACTCGCCAAAGGTCCACTACAAGCATGGATGGCGAACCACCACTGGAGCACCGTTCATGCTTTCAAATTTAATAGGATCACGTATAAGGCTCCGCACAACCAAACGGATCATTCCATTGTAAACCTCAAGAAAAAACACATGAGATAGACTACTCATTCGCCTGAAACGGTCAACTGGTGAAAAATGAACTATTCACCATAATCAAACTCATGTGGGTACCACCCCAAGATCCCGAAACTGAACCAACGGATCACGCCACTGCGATCCCCTCGGAAAAATACACAGGATTGAGTACTCAATCGCCCAAAATGAACACCTGGTGAAAAAGGTACTATTCACCGTAGCCAGGTCGGGTGGGTCCCACACCACGTCCCCCAAAAAAGGTCGGGCGGACAGCGCCATCGAAAAGCTCTCGGAAAAGCACGTCAAATCGACTGCTTACATGCGTGGAACGTGTACTCGGAGAAAAAGATGTGTTCCGGCACACCGCACACAAGCGTCACTTCGTGGGACCCACATCCCGGTCCAGAAACACTACGAACGGATCACACCGTTACGATCCTCTCGAAAAATTACACAAGTTGGAATATTCACTTGTCCAAAACAGTCACCCGGTGATACTGCTGCAAAAACACCGTCAACGCCCCAACGGCCCTCGTGGGGCCCAAACCATCGCGCCGAATTATGGCGAGCAGATTGCACCAATATAATCCCCTCAGAAAAACATCCACAAACAATTGCTCGCACGCCACGAATGGACGTTCGGTGAAAAAGTTGTGAAATGTCGCCCGCAGCTCAAAAGACGGGCCGTGGGGCTCGCGCCTCAACTCCGGCCTCAATGCCTGAAAACACCCTTCAAACCTCCGCCTCGACGCCAGGGTTCCAACTCCACTGACGGTGCTTAAATCGGACGTCGGACGAGTCTGCACCGTCCAATAGATGAATCTCAGGAAAAATGCTCGTCCACTTAAAGACATGTCACGCCTCCGCGACCCCTAGTTTCGGGAATTAAAAATTCCCGAAACCATCTCAAAACATTCCCCTCGATGCAAGGCCCGCGCTGCCGCAGACGGCGCCAAAACGGACGCCTTTAGCCCGAAATACGGGTGTCCAATGTCCGAGGGGCAAAGCCCCTTGGGCCGGACCGGCCCGCGGCTCAACCGCAGGTCCGATTCACCCCGCTGTGGCTAGCTGGACGCGGCTCGCTCCTACCGATCGGCCGTCGCGCGGCTGGTTGATACCCCACAGCGACCCGCAAAAAGCGGGTAGCGGTCGTGCACGGGGGTCCCGCGCTTTGTGGCCCCCCTCTCCTCCGCCTGCCGGCGCCCATGGCCGTCTTCCGATAGCCACCACCGAAGGCCGCCGCCGCCTCCTGGAACCGCCGCCGCCGCCATCGAAGCCCCGGCCGACCGCCCTGCTCCGCCGACGTCTGCCGCCTTCGACCCTCGCCGGAAACCGGCCATGGCCGGAAAAATTTCCAAGGACCACCGGGAACGATCCAGTGGTGGAAATTTCGATCCGGTTAGCTTTTCGGAAATGTCGGAACGGGATCTACTCAACCATGAGATTTTTTCGAGGATCCAGTGGTGTGATTGAGCATAAATGTGGATTACAACGGGGAAGGGGAGGAAAACTCAAATCCGCCTACCTTGTTGGGCTTCGCCCGACACTTCCCGCGCGATCCGCCACGTGCCATCATCTCGCCGGAGCCACCTCGCCGGAGTCACCTCGCCGGAGCTCACCAGAGCTCGCCGGAAATGAGGAAGGGAGGGGAGGGGTTGTGAGGAAGAAGAAGAAGAGGAAGGAGGGGGGGTGCGTGTTTAAATAAAAACACTTGAACACCCCGCCCGACACGCCCCCGACTCCACTACCGAAGCAGACAAAAAGGAGGGTGTCCCTAGGGTAAACATGTCCTGCCGAGCACAACGGTGGTCTCCGAATTTTAATCCGAGACCGCATTCAATAGTTATTAAACATAGCGCCTGAGGCCGCCAAATTACGAAAACGCCCCTGGGGCCATTTTTCACAAACGGCCCGCGCCCGCGAAACATACACCCTTCCTAGGGTAAACGACACTGTCCGAACTCAACGGTGCCCTCAGTCTTCCAATCAGAGCCACCGTTCAAGAGATACTAGCATTTTTTCAATAAACGAATCAATTAAATAAATTAATTAATCCGTTTAACATTCTGAAAGTGAGCGAGGGGTCCAAACATCCCGCGCCGACAAGTTTTATGCCGTTACTAAGGTAAACACCTCATTACGGACCCATCCGTACACTCGGATCTCTGATCCGGAACTCCGTTTAGGATTTATCTCATTTATTTAGCATTTCTAGTGTGAACGCACTGAAAATTTTATTCCGGCCACTCCGGGGCTCAGAATCGCACGCCGTCTGAAGGCAATGCTCTGCAATATTATCAAGAATATTCCAAAGTCTTTCTCAGCAAAATCTGGGTTCTTACATCATTCTCTCCTTCAAGCTTTTCATCCCCGAAAAGAAAAAACTAGGGAGAAACACAGGGTACCAAGCCCACACCTGGCTTTCCCATACCCAGAAGAACCCACACACAACTCTGTGTCACCGCACATGGACGAAAGGATTGATCCGTTCATGCGAGGTCAGCCCTTTCTGACGCCGTGCACCCACTCCAGAATTTGGGGTTAGGGCAAGGCGGTAGGGTACCTCGCCATCCTTTTGCACGGTTTCAAACGGCCGGAAGGCCCTCGGGGATAGCTCACATCCACGGTCAGACCTCTGCGTCACACACCGCGACTGGAATCACCGCCCACACGTGGAACAAGGCACGGTGATTCCCTCCTTCAGAATATCCATATGGTGGAACACCCAAGGATATATGGTCATGCAAGGATCCACAATCGATGCTCTCTTACATGCTAAAAAGGCAAAGGAGTCAACACCATCGACTAAAGGAAAAGGTCTCGCGCATTTCTCCATACCACCACAGGGATACACCCGACGCCCATGAGTCAACCTGGTAACACCTCAAACAAGGAGCCGAGAGAGAAGAATTTCACTCGCAGAGCCTAACAATTCTACTGCAAGAAGTAGAAGGGTCGCAAGGGGTACCTCTCACCATCCCATCATCTGCAAGATCGTAGACATCCAAAGCTCGCGGCTACCCGCGGTCCCAACCGTCAACTCCCGGAGCCTGACGTGGACTGCCTAGTGGTGATGGGGAGATCTCGTAATGTCATCCCCTCCTCCAGCTCCTCCCGCTCCTCTGCTAGCACCACCTCTCTGGGTACCACTCCGATCACGGTGCTGCCTCTGCCATGATGGTGCGCCTGTTGCCTGCCCGATGCTCCCAGCAACTCAGGTCAGGCAGTCTCATGCCAAGTGCCCTCGCCCATCACAAGCATAGCACCGGCACTCTCTGGCTACCCTGGCACCCTCCGGCGCCGATGTGGTGTACGACCATGGCCCGGGATCCACTCACAGAAGGGCATCATCGGCTGAGGCCCTGCACCATTTTTCCACAGTGGTATACGACCAAGTCTCCGAAACCGGCAGTGGGAAAGCCACCTGCATCGAGGTCCTGTCCTCTGGTGCCTGCTAGCTACGGCAGATGTCCCGGCTCCATCGCGCCCACTGCCGCTACCAACCGCAAAACACGACAGGAAGCCCTCTATCACCAGCGCCTTCTCTAGAACCCCAGCATATGTGGAAACGCCCAAGGGTACTCTGACAGCACGAATCTCTCAGTGGATACCCTGCTCAAACTTCCGCGCTCGGAGGTTATCGTCACAGACCAATTCCGGGTAAAAGCGTGCACGGTCTGCGAAACTAGCCGCATACTTGGCCACTGTCATCCCTCCCTGCTGAAGCTGCAGGACCTCCTGAATTCAAAAAGAGCGCAAGCAGGTGGTGTAAAACTCTTCACGGAGCAACAACTGAAAGTCATCCTACGAAAACGACGACTCGTCAAGAAACTGAGCCACTAGACTCCACCAACGCTAAGCTGCTCCACGAAAAAATCTGGTTGTCAATGCCACTCTCTGATCTGTCGGCGTCTACACAAGCCTGAAAAGGCAACCCACTACCTCGAGCCAAACCTCGGATGCCTGAGGGTCTGGCTCACCACTAAACAGCAGCGGTCTCTGCCGCTGGAACTCACGGCGCGTGCTCAAGTTGCGCTCAAACTCAACATGCTCTGCTGAAACGGTCTGCTGCTCCATAGGTGGGGGTGCTGCTACCGGCCCACCTGGAGAAAGGGCTCACATGATGGGTTCTGGACGTTGGCCTCGTAGCTCATAGGGTCGTCGTCACGAACCAGGGCTGGTATCCTGGATGGCTGTCTTCATGGAGACATCTTGAATGTTATCGAGGAGTGCCGCGGTCAGATGAGCATATATGTATATACCAACAACAACAACGATGGGGAGCTGACACAAGAAGGACAGTCAAGACTCGGTCCTATGTGATGCACAAAAAAATTTCCCCTGCAACAAGTGTCTTAGCATGCCGAGTCGACAAGCGGGTTATCAAGGTCCTGGTGAATAGATACGTCGGCCGCTGCACCATCACTGGACTCCCTGGACTGAGAGCCGCTCTCGGGACATGTTAACACTATTTCCCTAAATCCCAACCAATTCCTCTTTTAGGGACGTCCGCACAATGTCCCAAGGAACGAACCACATCTGATACCACTTTGTCATGACCCGACCCTACCCGGGCTTGAGCCGCAACTACACCAGGCCCGCCTCCATAGGCCAGGGGCTGACGTCCAGTGCCGAAGGCACAATAACTCGGGGAGTCCTTTGCCTAAGCACCTGTACACAGACACGCAGCAAAATCATTGCAATAGTGCAGAGTAAAAGTAAAGAAAACAAATAATGGAAAGGGAAACCTCTATAAAAATACCACAAATGTGCATCGACTTCTAACAGTACAAGGTACATTCTAAAAGGAAAAGGGGAAAAACGAGCGCCCAACCAAAAAGTGCCACAACTCTGCAACAGGTAAACTAAAAGAAATAGCTGACGGGTCTGCCACCTGGAACCCGGCCACGACCACCGCACGTTGTCCAAGCTCCCAAGCTCCTACGCTCCACCTGTCCGTCGTCTGCAAGGGCACACCAAGTGCAGGCAAAGCCCAAGTAGGGGTGAGTATAAAAATACTCAGTAGGATACCTAGAATGCTCGAGGGAGCAACAAAGTATGAACAGAAGGTTGAACAGTAGAGCGAAAAGAAAAGTATAGGTGTACAATTGAATGTGAAGTAAGAGTCCAACTCAACCCAACATGAGAAAGAAGATAGACTCGTCCAGACACAAGGAGATGGAAACGGTGAGAAGACGATCTTCCCGTCGAGTTTTCGCTACCTATAGCAGGAGAGTAGACTCATCCAACCACGAGAAGCTAGAGACGGAAAGCACGTGGCATACCCTGCGTGTCTTCGGCTCCCCTGGAAGGAGAGCAACCAAACCCAAGATGTGGGTGTAGGAAAAATGGTATATACATATCTGGATGCTCAACGAGAAACCCGAACAAGATCGTAAGGGGATCTCCGTCCCATAGCTCAGCCCAAGAAATGTAGCCAACGGTCCCAGAAATAACCCCATCACTGATGCCCAGCATCCCGCACCTCTTCCCTAAACCGCAAGCCAAGGGTCTCAGTCCCCACACCTTGATAATATCCTCTTTGGGCGGCACTTACTCGCCCGCACGGTTTTATATCGTGTCGCAAGAACACGTCTCGGTGGGGAAAGAGCCCCTCGTACTTGAGAGTTCTAGGAAAGTCAAGCCACACCTCGTCACTGCCCTGCAGTCGAGAGGTCTCCTCAAAGTCAAGCCGTCACAACACTGACCTGTATAACCAAGGGTCCCGCTCCGGTAATCACGGAGGAACAATGCAGACTAGCCTAATACTAAGGACTGACTCTGGAATGCCAAAAAATGACCCACTGCCCAGCCCTACTGGAGGGTAATTCATAACCAAATATCAGGTGACCCACTGCCCAGCCCTGCTGGAGGGTAAACCCCAATACATCGTCAGGCGACCCACTGCCTAGCCCTCTGGAGTGTAAACCATAATAAGATACGGGGTGATCCACTGCCCAGCCCTGCTGGAGGGTAAACCACAATACATCAACAGGCGACCCACTGCCCAGCCCCGCTGGAGGGTAAACCATAATACATCATCAGGCGACCCACTGCCCTGCCCCGCTGGAGGGTAGACCTGGAATAAGTCGACAGATGACCCACTCCCCAGTCTCTACTGGAGGGTAGACCCTAGTAGTGTCAGGTGACCCACTGCCCAGTCTCTGCTGGAGGATAGACTCTAGAAGTCAGTGAGAAACCCACTGCCCAGCCCTGCTGGAGGATAAGCCCGAGGAAGTCGATGAGTAACCCACTGCCCAGCCCTACTGGAGGGTAGAACTCAAAATTTCCCTGGCCATCTCCACTGGATGGTACAACACTGGCCAACCGAACACAGAGTGGGCCTCGCGCAACCACCCAACTCCAGTACAACTCACCCAAAGGGGTTCAGTGCCTGTTCCATCACTAGGTGTCACTAATACCGCTACCGGCCGATCCATCGAGAACGAAACCAGGGGGAGACCACTTGACCCTGCTGGTCAAACAAATGAGGACAAATCGAGGGGAAATAAAATCCACCCTACTAGCCAAACAAATGAGCACAAAGGGGTCCTCTACGACGCGAGAGGTCCAAGTACGCAAAGCAGAACACATCACACACTTGGGGCCCACACGACGTGTGACCTCGAGTCAACCCCAACCAACTGCACGAACGTATCAGGTATGAACCACATGTACCTCTAAGCGCTCTTGTATACTCCCAGAGTATACCACGTCTCCAGCCCAAGGGCTATCGTGCACACGGCACCCAACGTCAACGAGAAGGCGTGACATAACAACTCCACCTCAAAGTCACAGGCGCATCCAACCACGCCACCTCAAGCATTTACATCACTCACATGGGAGTGCACGCAATCACTCGCCAAAGGTCCGCTACAAGGAAGGTAGGGCGAACAACCACTGGAGCACCTTTCATGCTTTCACATTTAACAGGATCGCGTATAAGGGTCCGCACAACCAAAAGGATCGTACCGTTTTAAACCTCACGGAAAAACACGCGAGATAGACTACTCACTCGCCGGAAACGGTCAACCGGTGAAAAATGTACTATTCACCGTAATCAAACTCGTGTGGGGGCCACCCCAAGATCCCAAAACTGAACCAACGGATCACACCACTGCGATCCCCTCAGAAAAACACACGTGTTTGAGTACTCAATCACCCATAATGTACACCCAGTGAAAAAGGTACTATTCACCATAGCCAGGTCGGGTGGGTCCCACACCACGTCCCCGAAAAAAGGTCCGGCAGACTGTGCCATTGCAATGCTCTCGGAAAAGCATGTCAAATCGACTGCTTACTTGCGTGGAACGGGTACCCGGAGAAAAAGATGTGTTCCGGCACACCGCACACGAGCGGCGCTTCGTGGGACTCAGATCCCGGTCCCGAAACACAATGAACGGATTGCACCGTTGCGATCCTTTCGAAAAAGTACACAAGATGAACTATTCACTTGTCCAAAACAGTCACCTGGTGATACTACTGCAAAAACACCGTCAATGCCCCAATGGCCCTCGTGGGGCCTGCACCACCATGCCGAATTAGGGCGGGCGGATTGCACCACTGTAATCCCCTCAGAAAAACATTTAAAAACAACTGCTCACACGCCCTGAACGGACGTCCAGTGAAAAAGTCGTGAAACCCCGCCCGCAGCCTAAAAGACGGGCCATGGGGCCCGGACCTCAACTCCGGCCTCAACGCCTGAAACCACCCTGCAAACCTCCGCCTCGACGCCAGGGTTCCAATGCTACTGACGGTTCTTAAATCGGACATCGGACGCGTCCACGCCGTCCAATACAAGAATTTCGGCAAAAACGCTCGTCCACTTAAAGACACGTCGTGCCTCCACGACCCCTCTTTTCGGGTATTAAAAATTCCCAAAACCATCTCAAAACATTCCCCTCGATGCAAGGCCCGCGATGCCGCAGACGGTGTACAAAACGGACGCCCGTATACCGAAATACGGGCGTCCGAAGTCCGAGGGGAGAAGCCCCTTGGGACGGACCGGCCCGGTCCGGCCGGTCCGCCATGCTTGGGCCGGCCGGCCCGGTCCGCACAGCCGGCCCGCGGCTCAGCCGCGGGTCTGGTTCACCCTGCCGCGGCCAGCTGGCCGCGGCTTGCTCCTACCGACCGGCCACCTTGCGGCCGGTTGATACCCCACAGCGACCCGCAAAACTCGGGTCGTGGTCGTGCACGGGGGTCGCTCCCTTCGTGACCCCCCTCTCCTCCGCCTGTCGGCGCCCACGGCCGACTTTCGATAGTTTCCGCTGAAGGCCGCCACCGCCTTCGAAGCCCCAGCCGACCGCCCTGCTCCGCCACCGTCTGCCGCCTTCGACCCTCGCCGGAAACCGGTCGTGGCAGGAAAAATTTCCAAGGACCACCGGGAACGATACGGTGGTCGAAATTTCGATCCAGATAGCTTTCCAGAATGCTCGGAACGAGATCTACGCAACCACGGGATTTGTTCGAGGATTCAGCAATGCGATTGAGCATAAATGAGGATTAAAACGGGGAAGGGGAGGAAAACTCAAATCCACCTACCTCGTTGGGCTTCGCCCGACGCTTCCCGCGCGATCCACCGCGTGCCATCGTCTCGCCAGAACCACCTCGCCGGAGTCGCCTCGCCCGAGCTCACCGGAGCCCACCAAAAAGGAGGAAGGGAGGGGAGGGGTTCTGAGGAATAAGAAGAAGAGGAAGGAGGGGGTGCGTGTTTAAATAAAAACACTTAAACACCCCGCCCGGCACGCCCCCAACTCCGCTCCTGAAGTAGACAAAAAAGAGGGTGTCCTTGGGGTAAACTTGACCTCCCGAGCAAAACGGTGGTCTCGGAATTTTAATCCAAGACCCCATTCAAAAGTTATTAAACTTCGCACCTGAGGCCGCCAAAATTCGAAAACGCCCATGGGGCCATTTTTCACAAACGGCCTGCACCCGCGAAACATACACCCTTCCTAGGGTAAACGGCCCGCTCCGAACTCAACGGTGCCCTCAGTTTTCCAATCCGAGCCACCGTTCAAGAGACACTAGCGTTTCACCAATAAACAAATCAATTAAATAAATTAATTAATCCGTTTAACGTTCCGAAAGCGAGCGAGGGGTCCAAACATCTCGTGACGACAAGTTTTATGTCGTTCCTAGGGGAAAAACCACATTCTGGACCCATCCATATACTCGGATCTCTGATCTAGAAGTCCATTTACATGTTATCTCATTTATTTAGCGTTTCCAGTGTGAACGCACTGAAAATTTTTTTCCGGCCACTCCGGGGCTCGAAATCGCATGCCGTCTGAAGGCACTACTCTAGAATATTATCAAGAATATTCCAAAGTCTTTCTTAGAAAAAACTGGGTCCTTACAAAAAATATTTCAATTAAATAAATAATAAACATTAAATTTAATAAAAAATACCTTTAAATTATTCTTTGCAAAAAAATAGCCCTTCTTTTGGACCCCTGACACCACCACATGTAAAATGATTTTTTAGGGAGAGATGGGGTGTAATGGTGAAAAATGGGAGAAATTGGAAGTGAGAAGAAGGGGGTGGGTGGGTGGGTGGGGGTCCTTTTATAGGGGGTTGAGGGAAAGGCAAGATCATTAATGCCTAATTTCACCTCACTCAATGGAAGAAGGTGGTAACCCTCTAACATTTTTCCTATCATCGAACTGGGAGAAATAGAGTGGGGGAGGCGGTAGTCCCACAAATTCATTTATCACGTATTTTCATTAAAAAATAAACCTATAATAGTTTTCAAAATATATTTTTTCATAATAAAAATTTAAAAAACATTGAGCAATGAACCTTCCTACATTGGTATGTCTTCTAAAACAAAACAAATAGAGGCTCCTTCTTGTTACACACTCTTCATTCAGTGTCTACCCAGCTCAGTATAAACCTGTAACCCTATATTGGGAATATTTTTTTGGTTTAATTTATGTGATTCCCTAATCATTTTTCACATATAATAATATTATTATGGTTTTTTTCTGTTTAATTTTCTTATTATATGAACAGAACTTTAAAAAACACTAGGTATTTTATTAAATTAAACAGTGAAGTGTTTAACTTAAATAAATGTTTAAGGGAAACCGTAATACCAAAAAATAACTATTAAGAGACCTATTAAAATTATAGGGAGACCACCCAATACAACAAAGACACCAGGATGATTGTAAGGGACATTTGGATCCATCAAAATAATCATCAGTATGGCCAATGCTACTACAATCACACTATGTATCAGTGAAATCATGTTCACAATCTTTAATAAGTTGTTTTGAATATGAAACAATTTAAAACATGTATTTATATGACCTAAATTGATCATTTCCTCATTAAGTGACCTAATAATATCTGACGTCCATAATTATAGACGTTGGGAATTTTAATTTTTCTATTTTTAATATATTTATGAAAATTGTTATTTTGAGAGTTTTTTAATTAATGAAATATCAGATAAAAAGGTTTGTATTTCAATTAATCTAAATATTTTGAATGGATAAGTTTGTTAATGTTTAATTTATTTTTGAAAATGCAACAATTATGTTTTAATCAAAATACCAAGAGTGGTATGAAATTTGTTTTGAATTTGAAAAGATGGTTATGAATGTGTTTATTAATTAAAAGTTATACTGTAATTTAATTTTTGTATTTTTTAAAACATAACTAGTTTCATATAAATTGTGAATTATGTTATTTTATAAAAATAATGATCTCCTTTATTTAATGAAAATAATTTTGGGTATATTGTTTTATTTTCTAGGATTATTTTTCATATTTTGAAAGATGGTTTAATAAAAAATAATCCCTTTAGGGGCCAACCATCTATCTGGGCCGAAGGAGGAAGAACATGCAAGGGGGATGAGCCTAATTCTTCATCCATATCCCAAATGAGCTCGTCAGCTTGTGTGAGCGAGCATTAAGCACATAGAGAGGATCCGGGTAGCACCCCACCGTGTGGGGCAGCACATAGGCATGACTGGGTGCAGAGCATGCCTGAAGATCCCTGAAACGGGGTGGTACCTGGAGTGAGGGATGTGGAATTCTAAACATAGGCCAAGATCAGCAAACTAATAAGGATCCTGAGAAATTTTTACTATTTCGATGTGGGTCATGGTTTTTATGTAGAAATGGGACCTGTACTAGTAAATCTCATCGAGCGTGATCAGAGCCATCCATTACAGTTTGATCTTTGATCCCTAGCAGCCGCAGATTTTTCTCCTCCATTTTACCCTTCGTAAGATGGATCATGATCTAATCATGACTTTTTATGTTTTTAGAAACTCGACATCATTCCAATTTCATCCAATCGAGTCCAAATTTATTCTCGACCGATCATTCATTTTAAATCTCATGGATGCACCAATCCATCATATCGAAGCATGATATAATCCTGGTCATCTGTTTGTTATCTGGATTATACTCCCCATGACATATTCTTCTTCTTCTACTTGCACTACACGACTGACTTCTCTCACACCCACTTGCATTGATTTTTCATCACATGTGACACTGGTGGTACCTTACATGGTTTATTTTTTGAACAAAGGCTTACCCTGAGTCATTTTTTAAACCTAAGAAGTCTCAGTTTTCCACTCAAGTTTTAATAAACATATAATTTATATGGTTTATCTATTATATAATGTTATTCATTGGAACCCTATGGGTGATCATCTTCTAACAAGCCTCCAGTGAGTTCTCCAGTGCCTCCTTCTTGCCTTCGTGATCCTTTCCTCCTCCGAACCGGGTAAAGATACAATTTTATAAGTTTTATGATTGAAAAGATTTTATACCTTGGTGTATAAATGAATATATATATATATATTCATTTTCTTAATCTTATCATGCATATGGTATTCTGAATGTGTTTTTAAACTATATAACCCATGCAATGAATTCTTGGTTTCTTTTTCTTCATGGAAAACCCTTTTCTCATTTATTTCAATGTTTATAAATATATGTATATAAGTACATGGAATTCAAAATAATTCTTATCCTACATAGTTTGACTTCCCTAAATTTAATTGACATTGTTCTAATGATGTTTTATGATATGAAGATCTTTAAAGGGTTAATCATGTTTTGAACTGTAATACTGATATATATATAATATCTTTTTTAAGAAAATGAAACCAGTTTGAATCATTAATCTTATTTAGTGTTGTTTTTATTTAAATGATATAATAAAAACCTGAAACCCATGAAACATGTATATTTATTCTTATCTAAAAATAAAAAAACCCATTTTTGAAATTTTTATGTATTAATGTATATTTATATATGTCTGTGTGTGTGTCTGTGTATGTAACAAATCTGAAACGAGGTTTTCAAAAAACCCATACCTAGTGATTACATTGTTTTGCGAGAATTTTCTAAATCTTGTTTCGGGTAGGGAAAACACTATGTATAAATATTTTGTAAAGGGTTTATATTGGTTTCATTCCCATATGAGTATACATATGGGTAATTTGATCATGGTTTCCCAATGTTTATATACATTCTATCTCTATTGTAAAATTGTTTTTAAGTTTAAGAACAAAGAATACATGAATATATAAGCTCATGTGATTATTTATGTTTTTACAAAAAAATGAAACTCTACAAGAGATAACGGTTTTACATCTATGCATTGTTTTCCAATTTGTTGCATGAAATGTCTCTGACTACTTAATGTTATTTTTAAATCCATTACATATTGATCAATATTTCATGGATTAATTGATTATCACAAAGTTAATATATGAAAACATCGTTTGGAAATGGTCATATTTTTAATGGTTTAATGAAAACGTTGTTATTTCATGTTATAACCCAATATTTTATCTGTACTAGTTTATAATACATAAAGAAGGGTGTGTTGTTTTAGTTCATGTATGACCCTATTAAATCTAAAATGAAAAATTCTAGTTCTTTTTACATTTTGGATTAACTCATTTCAGTTCTGAACATGTATTTAAAAATGAATAGTGAATAAGAATGTAAGTATTGTACCCTATGAATATAATACCATACTAAGATATATGAGTAATGTATTAGTCTTAAATGATGAGATTGGTGCACCCAGAATTATACAATTCTCTGATGCCTATGGTAATATGGTGAATCTCATGCGTGAAGTGAAACGATGTGTGAACATGATTCTAGATTTGTTCACAATTATGTTTGGTAGTTAACAAAAATTATGTAGGGTTTTCAAGTATGGTCATGGCACAAGGTCTTGAAGATGTTCGACATTATATATTCCCTCAATATGTATGGGTAAATGATCAACCATGATATTTTTTGACTAACTGAATATCCCTTAGATAAGAATTATAAATGATAATGAATATGGAGGCATACAATGTTACAAAGTTTGCAAATGGAAATATATAAAAGGTAAGGGTATAAAATGATAAAGCTGTGTGAATTTCATTTTTTAGTGTTGATGAATCATGATGCTAATGTTTATGTTCACAATAATGCATTTACAGTTAGATTTACCATGTTATGAATTATGCAAATCTCATGCATTTCATACATACATAGGTGAACTCTGATTCCATTCTTATTAGAAGTTTTTAAGTAAGAGCAATTGTCTTGTTTAAAATTTCTTTATGAAAAATGTTTTCAAGTAATATTTTAAAATAATAATGAGGTTCCTCTAAAAGTAATGTTTTCGTCTTAATAAAAAAAATTAATATTATTTCAATGGTATTTTATTTAAAAGGGGAATGTATTTAAACGTTATAAAACCCTTACAGGGAATTTTTATGCTCAACCTACATTTTAATTTATTTTTTACAAGATTTAGTATATCATTTCAAGCTATGATTACTCTTATGTTACGACATCAAAATGAAGCATAACCTTATCCTGTTTTGGAAGAAGTCTTTCAACCAGATATTCTTTTTTGAAACTTGAACCGAATAGATACACTGTATTGTTACATGATTTTTAATTTTTATATTCTTGTATTTATAAATAAAATTCACACCATGATTCAGGCACCGATTCTAGACTTCTGGGGTCATAGTTGTGACATTTGGAATTAGATGATCAGTTTAGATAACTCTATAGAACTAGAACTAAACAAAAAAATAGCATTAATAAGTATGATTTTTTTAGATCGAAAATGAAATTTCCAGTATTTTTTCACTTTCTATTGAATATTTAGAAACAATCATTTCCTTAGTCAGCCATGAAAAAATTGTAAACTATACACACATTTTTATGACATAAAACCACCTCTTTAAAGTGTCAAACATTCCTCGTGTACTTAAACTCCATCGAGGAGCAGGTTTAAACTAATTATTTATGATGGAAATCTAATTTCCATCCAATGCACGTCTGGGAAAGTACTTAGATCATCTTTTTTGATGCCTCACTACAGAAGAATTCATCTCATTCCTCGTGGATTTATAAGAAGCTGCAACAGCGTGTGACATCCACGCAACATATATGTTCCAAATATTTTTATATGACCATTATGATCAATTGATGGAATTTAAAATCCTGGAAATTGAGGACTTATGTTCTTTGTATAGACTTAAAGAACATACTGATTTCACTCAACATTACACCCCTTATGTCTCACTTTTTAGACACCATATGTGTGCCCGCAAGATTGAACCAGACTACTCGTGTTACATTTGGTTCAGGGAGATCAAGAGTTATTAAATTTTTCAATGGATTCATCTAAAAAAGAAATGGTGAAACAATTTTTCATCGGTGTTGTGTACCGGTTTTTTTTACAAAAAGACAACTTTTTGATTCATATTTTCTTATATTTTTGGTGCTTGTGCTTTTGGGTGAGTTTCACAGATTGGACTTTTCTGAAATATTATAATTTTCAGATGGAAGAGAACCCCTATATTTTATCTATTCCTGTTGAGGTACTAGAGGACCTTATGGTCAAAACCTATGTGGAATAATACCTTCCCTTCACAAACATGCAAAGAACATTAAATTATAATTATGAGGTATCGAACAGTATATACGTTCTTCTCTCATGCCAAGGGAATTCCTATATCTTCCACCGCATATCCACAATCCAACATGCTGAGTATAGGAGAAGTGGAAAGTACCAGGAAGGTCCTTTAATATGCTTCACTCTTTCCCGAAACATCATCGACAGGGCAAGTTTTCAAGAGGCTTCCTTTGAAGGGAACCTTCACACAACATACATGTACAAAATCTTGTGCTTCTGTTATTATTTCATCGTCTACAACATTAAAATTCTCATACAAGTGATAGTCCAAAGATTTCATTGAGAGTGTGTCCATTCCGAAATCTATGAATTCTATACCATTCGAGCATCTATTTAGAAGCCCGAATGCGCAATGAAAGAGTTTAACCCTTACAATCTGAGGTGTGTCTGGTCTAGGGAAGAATAATAATTGAACACCAATATGGGTATTCATCTGAACAAACCTGATGAATAGGGGATGTTGTGAAGAACCTCATAGAGTCTTTTTAGTATGGTTATATGAAACAAATAGTGAGGATGAAATTCATGTTAAGGCTGGTGGAGATAATGTGACAGCCAAAATTTTTTTCTTATTTAATAATAATATTATTGTTTTATTCTTTTTATTTATCTTATTATCCGAAAAAAATTCAAAATAATCCCAAGTAATTTTATTTAATTAAACACCAGAGTGTTTAAATTACAGCAAGTTGAAAGGGAAACCATACTACCCAAAAATACATACTAATATTCCTATTGTAATTACAGGGAGACCACCCAATAAATAACTCTAATAATATAGTATGGGTCCTTTGGATCCATGAAAATAAACATCATTATGGGCAGAGCTACTGTAGCCACACTGAGCATATGTGCAATGATGTACACCATCTTCACCAAGTTGTTTTGAATATAGAACAGTTTAAAACATGTATTTATAAAACCTTATTTTGGTCGTTGCCACATTATGTGACAGAAAAAAATTAACGACTATAATTATAGACATTGGGAATTATATATTTCCAAATTATAAAGTATTTAAATAAATTGTATTTTTCAAGTGTTTTTTAATGTTAATGTAATATCTTTTAATCATGGTTTTGTTTAACCTCTTCTATATATTTTGAAAGGATATGTGTATTATTGTTTAGAATAGATTTGAAAATTTAACTGTTGTGTTTTAAATAAAATACCAACAGAGTTATTCCTTTGGTTTTGAATATGAAAACATCGTTATGAATGAGTATATTATTTAAATTTATACTATAAATTTATTTGTGAATTTTATTAACTTCACTCGTTTAAAATAAAGTGGAAATTATGTTATTTTAAAAAAAGTAAATATTTTAATTCTGTAATGAAACTAATTATGTATATTTTTTTTATTTTATATGATTACATGGCATATTTTGAAAGATGGTTAAATAAAAAAAATAAACCCTTTAGGGGATAGCCCTATAGTCAGGCCATATTAGGTAGCATACACTAAGATCCCAAGCTTAAGATGTCAGCCTTGGAATAGGCCAGCCTATGGGAAACGGTGTGTGATCCTCAATAACACGGATAAGATTCGGGTAGCGCGCCACCATGCGGGGCGACACCAAGGAAAGGGTGGGTATAGAGTGTGCCTACAGAACACTTCTATGGAGCTGTACCTGGAGGGATGGATGGAGAAATCTATTCAATGTCCGGGAGCTCCATCCTTATAAAGAACCTCAGAAACACATCCTTTTTCGATATGTGATAATGGTTTTAAGAGGAAATGAGACCTGGACATTCAGATCTTGTCTCTTCTGATCCGATCAATCCATTTCAGTTCAGTCATTAATCCACAATATCCACAGATTTTTCACTCCATTTTTACCCATCGTATGATCGATCATGATATAATCGTGACCTTTTATGTTTTAAAAAACATGGAATTGCACCATAACAATCCAATAAAATAATAATTTAATCTTCATATATCATTATTTTTAAATATCATAGATGCACCCCGACCGTCGGATTAAGGAATGGTCTTATCCTGAATGTCCTTTAATTTTCCTGATTTTCATCGCCATAAAATCTTCTTCGTGCTCTTCTTGCACCACACCAGTGTCTTATTCCACACCATCTTTCACTTTTTCTTCTTCACCCATGACACCAGTGGTCCATTAATTTCATTATTTTTTCCATAAAGAATTACCCTAAATCTTTTTTAAACCGAGTAAGTCTCAATTTTCCTTTCAATTTTTAATAAACATATACTATATATTGTTTATATATTATATCACATTTTTTATTTGATCCCTATGGGTGTTTATCTTCTCTCAAGTCTAATGTGAGTTCTCTAGTGCCTCATTCGGGCCTTCTCGAGCATTTCCTCCTCCTCTGAACCGGGTAAGAGATCAATTTTCTATGTTTTATTATTTCAAAACATGTATACCTTTTTGTATAAATCAATATATATATATGGTTATAGTTATATAGTCCTTAGTTTTATCTCTCATAAGTAATTCTAAATGTGTTATTGATGTATATAACCCATACAAGGAATTCTATGATTAGTTTTCTACATGAAAAATCATTTTTTATTTTTTTCCCCGATTATACATACATATATATATATGTACATAAAATTATAAATAACTCCCATCCAAATTGTTTTTAGTTACCTTAAAGTAATTTAAAATTTTCCAATGATGTTTTATGGTATGAATCAATTTCAGGGGGTTAATAATGTTTTAAATCATAAGAACGGTATATATAATACCATATTTACAAAAAATGAAATCAGTTTGGGTCTTTTTTATACTATAATGATGTTAGGTTTAAAATGATATTCTAAAACATGTAACCCATGAAACAATTATATTTATTCTTATTTTAATATTTAAAAACCCTAGATTGAAATGGTTCTGTATTAATGTATTAATATATATATATATATATATATGTATGTGTGTGTGTTAATTTAACAATTCCAAAATGAGGCCTTCAAGAAACCTATCCCTTGTGATTAAATTATGTATCAAGAATTTACTAAATATTGTTTCATGTAGGGAAAACCCCATATAGAAATCATGTGAAAATTATTTATTTCGGTTTCATACTCATATGAGTATACATATAGGTAATTTGATTCTGGTTTCCCAATGTTTATATAAATTATATCAATGTCGTAAAATTTTAATTATTTTTATTCGAAAAGAATACATGCATATATAATGTCATCTGATTATTTAACCTTTTTCAAAGAAGAAACTCTACATGAGGTAATGATTTGAAATCTATTCATTGTTTTCAAATTTGTCATAACACGTGAATTTTAATACTTAATGTTATGTTTTAAATATTTTATATAACAATCAACATTGTATGGATTAAATGAGTATCAAAAAGTTAAAAAATGAAAAGATGGTTTAGAAATGGTTACATTCATAAGTGTGTAATGCAAAGGTTTTTATTTCATCTGAAACCCATTAATCTATATGTACATGTTTTTAGTACATAAGAAAGGGTGTGTTATTTTAGTTCATGTACGTCATTCTCAAATCTGAATTCAAAAAATATATTTCTTATTTACATTTTACCTAAAATAATTTCAGTTATTAAGGATTATGTTAAAAGGATTATATACTAAGAAATTAAGTATAGAACCCTATGAATATGAGACCGTACTAAGTCATATGAAGAATGTATTGGTCTTAAATGATTTAATGGGTGTGCACGGAATTATAAAGCACTCCAATGTATTGGGTAAAGTGATAAATCTCATGTGTTATGTGAAATGATGGGTGTAAATTATGAATGATTTTTTCACAAATATGTGTGGTAGTTAGCTACAATTATGTTGTTTTTTTCCTTATGGTCTTAGTGCAACGTCTTAACAATGTCTTTGATTATACATTCCCTTATTATGTAATGATTAATGATCAACCATGGGATTGTTTGATGAACTGTATATCCCTTGGGTAAGAACCTTCTATGATAACAAAAATTGTGGAATAAGTTGTAACCAAGTATGAAAATGGCTTGTTATACAAGGAAATGGTATCTAATGGTAAAGCTATGTGAATTTCATTATTTTTGTGATGATTATTCATGATGTGAATTATTATGTTTACAACTATTCATTTAGAGTTGGATTTTCCATGTTATGAATTATTCACATCTCATGCATTTCATACATAAATATACACACTCTGATTCATGTTTTATTAATTTTTTTTTATTTATGCACAATAATCTTGTATAAATGGTATTTCTAAAAAATGTTTTCAAGTGTCCTTTTTAAATTCTTATGATGTTCCTCAAAAAGTAATTTTTTCCTCTTATGAAAATGTTTTTGTCTGTTTAAAAGGTTTTTGTTTTAAAAGGGGAATTTCATTAAATGTTTTAAAACCCTTACCGTGCATTCATATGCTCAACCTTTGTTTTAATTTATTTTATTCATGATTTAGTAGATTATTCATAGCAATGAGTAATCTTATGTGATTACATCAATATGAAGCTTAACAATATCATGTTTTGGAAGAAGGGGTTAATTATCATTTGATTTTCCAAAAATATAACCGAGTAAATCCCTTGTATTGGGATAAGATTTGTAATTTTTATATGCATGTATTTAATATAAATTACTCATCATATTTATGGCACTGATTCCAGACTTCAAGGGTCAGGTTCGTGACACTGTATATCCAGAAATAGAGTTTTTTACTATATATCGAAAAAATTTCCTAGAATATTATATAATATTATGCTTTATTTATCAACGAACATGGAAAACTATTTCCATCCCATCTATCTTGTATGTTTACATATAGAATCGCCATTTTGGCTTGTGTTTCGTATTGATTATCAACATCATTTACCCATCCTTCTAGCCAGCCCAGCAAAACCTTCCTTAATCGTTGTAGATGTTGAGCTATACCAGAATAAGAAGTAGCACACATTAGTTTGTTATTGGAGGATGTAACCACTTCAAATAAACTTTATTCATCTTCTAATTCTCTAGAGCATACTACCAATTTAACCCTAAAATCTATTTTTTTCTCTGAATAGAAATGGGAGACTAATCAGATATGGTTCTGGTCAGGTTGGACATCGATACCGGAGGAAAACCATCGATGTCCCCGATTTTGGAGAGGGAGTCTAGGTTGGTGAACCCAGATCATAGCTTAGCGGTCCTCTATTCCAAGGGGAGCAACCCAAGATGTGGGAGAGGAATGTCTTGGAAACTAGAGGGAATGCCGACTGTTATGGAGGGAGAGGGAGAGAGGTGGTGAGCTTCAGAGCCACTCTTTGAATTCCATATATATGAAGATAATATTCCATGTATCTATGCTGTCAGTGAAATTCTACCCATATGCCTTAAAATGTGAACCTAATATATGGATATATTGGATGAAATATTGATATAATTTAAAATAAATGTAATGTAGGTTACATGTTGTGTTATTTAACTTGGTCACATGGGTGTTTCCTGACCAACAATTTTCCAATATATACATTGGGTGACATATGATGTGTACATGGAGTACCAGACATGACTTTGTTGCACTTGGTAAGCCAGTCTCTTCCAGGACCATTCCCATCTACATCATCCCATGATTGTGTAATCTTGTGATCAATACATGTATCATTACACAACCAAATATTACACAGACATGTCAACATTTCATGGGGATTCATTATATAAGTTTTTTCTCCTGACCATTCTAACAATATTGTGTACACACTGAGTAAAATCTGTGAAAATTTATCAACCAATCAACTCACCCTCATGTCCATGGGTCAACAAATAGTCAGTAGTCCCAAAAACATATTCATCTGTAATGGTATAATCACACAACCTCTTATCCTAGACCAAAATATTTTTGATTAGTAAATCTAAATGTCAATAATAGTTGAATATCCAAAAAACACCATTTTCCTTGAATTATAACATATCAACCCGATGTGGAACATAAAATTTATAAAAGGGTTATAAAAGTTTTATAAAATATATTATTGGGGTCAAGACATAAAACTAAATGATCTTCATACCATTTTGAAACTCAATGATTCATTAGGTTAAAAACCAGACTAGGAAGCTTAACGTCAATCATATCCCAATCTCTATCAAGGACATAGATAAGAAACACCTTCTTCTCTTTCCTCTCAATTTTACCATCATAAGAGGTATATTCCCTCTCCCTTCTTATTACACATCATAGTGATGCAAAAATAGAGGGGGATATTTCATTTACATTTATTAATTTTTAAATAATATTATTTACATTATCCCCATGTACTCCAACAGTCATAAACCATTGGACAACAACTACCAAAAAAATCTACTTGATTCCTATGATCAACCTTCATCACAAATAATAATTGTCCCAATTTACCGTTGTGAGGTCCCAATCAATACAAAAACCGTTTATTCTTAATATCACTAATACATATATGTTCTCTAATAGTGCAATCAATTTCCAGTAACAATGCTAAAAAATCATAATTAATCATAGTGTTGATAAAGGGGGGTCTACTTTATCAGTGCTAAAAATACTGATAAAGGGGGTCCACATTATTAATGCTAAAAAAGGCACTGATAAACAAGGTCCCTTATCCATGGTAAAAATGAGTCCATAATGAACCCCCTTTATCAGTTCTTTTCTTCCAATTATAAAGTAACACTTGATCAACACAATTTTTAGCACTGATAAGGGATACATTTAGATCTATGATAAAGGGTCCCATTATCAACACTGATAATGGTGGACTTTATCTGCTCTAAAAATAGCACTAATAATGTGTTAACCATATGCAATGTGATGATTATATAATAACACACCCACATGGTGATTCAAGAAATTTATAATTTAAACAACACGCCAAAAACAAACCTACTATATACATTTAATTAACATTAGTAAAAAAACAGTCCACCCATTGTATATACAAAAATAAACACTGATATTTATATTTCAAACAAAATTATTTATATAAATACATTTACAATTGTCCAACAAACATTCTAAAACATTAATATTTCATCATTTTATGCATGTTATCCCCTCTCAATAATCTCTTCTCATGGTACCAATTTCCACTCAAATAATCTCCACCATAGAAAAATATTCTACCTATATAGGAAAACAAATATGAAGATATTAATACTATAATTAAATAAATTATACATTAATATGAAATAACACATTAATAAAATGTCAATATATAACAAAAATGACACATTTGGAGTTATACTAGTCACACCGTTCATCCTATTGTGGTGGGGTTTATTCCTACATGTTACAAATGTGTTATGGATCATTGTTGAAAACTATATAAGCAGTCCAAATTTTTTTATCAATTTTAATTATGTCACTTGTTTTTTACTAAAATTATTATCAATTTTAAATAATATCACCTTTTTTGTTATAGAATCAACACAGTGCATCATATTGAGGTGAGGATGACACCTACCAATAAAAAATTTCGGATGGATTGTTGTCCTAAATTGGTTTTCAGTAAGTTTGTTTTGTTTTTTTACTAAAATTTTATTTCAAAATGAAAACACAAATTTTGAGTTATATCGGATGCATCGTGTGTAATTTTGAAATGAAATTGATTCATACAAGTCACAAATGACTTATAAATAACTGTCCTAAAGTATCATGACAATCAAAATCAGTTTGTTTGGTTTTCAGTGACTTACATGTTTTGATCTAAAATGTCAATTTTAAACTGATAACAGACAATTTTAGTCTTATTGGTCAAACCATGTGTTTGATTGAGGTGAGTGAGACTAGTACACATTAAAATTGACATATGGACCATTATTCTAAACTATCATAACATTCCTATGGTGTTTTCTTAGTTTTAAGTACATCCCTTGTTTTTTAAATTAAATTAATGTCAATTTTAAATAAATAGAGACCCTATGAGTTTTAATAGCCACATTGTGCATCGTATTGAGGATCAGCTGATCCGTACAAGTCCCAAATGACTAATTAATATATATCCTAAAATATAAAAACAATCAAAATGTGTTTTCCTGGTTTTCATTATGTCACTTTTTTCTATCTAAATTAATGTCATTTCCAAATTAAAAGACACAAATTGAGTGGTAACATCCTCATCCTGCATTGGATAGAAGTGAATTTGACTCCTAATCATCACAAATTAATCATTGATCATTTTACTAAAATATAAAAACAATCTGAATGTGTTTTCTTTGTTTTTGGTACGTCACATGCAATTTTTAATTATATTATTGCTAATTTTAAATAAATAGAGACAAATTGAGTTGTACCAACCGCATCTTGCATTGTATTTTGGTGCATATGATCCCCATATGATGTAAATGACTAATATATCATTTTCCTAGAATTAAAAAACAATATAAACGTGTTTTTTCTTTTTTTAGTATGTCACTTGTTGTTTTAATATAAATTATTTTCAATTTTAAATAAAAAGAAACAATTTGAGTTTAAAGGCTAAACTATGCATCGATTGAGGTGCAGTTGACTCCTACACATCAAAAATTACTCATGGAGAATTCTCATAAAATATAAATAAAAATAAAAATGTGATTTCATAGTTTTTAGTATGTCACTTGTAGTTTTTACTTGTATTAATGTCAATTTTTAATAAAAAGAGAAAATTTCTATTGTACTATCCAAAATATGTTTCGTATTGATGTAAGTTTGATATATACACATAATTATTGACTAATATATAATTTTTCTAAAATATAAAAATAATAAGAATGTGTTTTCATGGTTTTCAGTATGTCACTTATTTGTTCATAGTTGAATTAATGTCAATTGACACTTTAATTTATGCCGACCTTCTTAGATGTCATTTATAAAACTGTTATTAATAACATTAAGATATTAAACATAATAAAGTGTGACCATAGATGTTCAATTAGTGTATAAAATGGAGATATAAATGATTATATAAGGATAACATTAACAATAATATGTTAGAAGAGGTTATTAACATTAGAAATTCATAATCAGCATATAGAAGTCACATCCTCAGGATGTTTGTGTACATTCGTTCATAAGGTATAATTCTATTTTGTTAATGAGTGTGGATATATCATCTTGTGAATCTGAGTACTTTTTATAGTCATAGTAGTACTGAAAAAATATAAACATGCAAGGGATTAATAAATAATCAAAATGAAATAGTAATTGAAATATAAATACCTCTTTAAACACATTGACCAGTTCATGGAATATGATATCTTTCATAAATATACAAACATAATAACTGAAATCATTTCCCTTGGTATTTCTCAAACCCTACCGAATCATTGAGGAGATTAAATAATTTGTTTTGATATGAGTTTGGATAGTGAAATATTATTATATATACCATGATACTTATCCAGTCATAGTACTAGTGTTCTTCCTTGTCCTTAGCCCCTGGTTTCATTCCTTTTTTCAAACGATACTGCTACACCGCCTTTCATAACATAATCCTCATTAAAATTTAATATAAATTATATTACTTCATATTTAGTTCTAAATGATTTGAATTAGTGTATTAAAAATTGAAAAACTCCCACATCTGTGGACAGTTTGTTTGATATCTGTGCAATGAATCTAGGAAATATATCCATAGAGTATCCCAGTTTACATCAAAGAGAAACCAATTCTACCTAAAAGCTGAAAAATGAATAAGAAATTTAGGAAATGAAAATAGAATTTATATGATCAAATATTATAGTATTACTCTTACATAATTGGTATTAAATATAGTATGTCATCTGAAATGCATCATTCAAATTATTTAATCAGGCCTTCCACTATTTCATCCTTTTTATGGTTCTATTTTAGCTTCTACTATTGAGGTGACAAGATGACTAATGTGTGTGATCGTTTTCTCATGGAAAAATACATTAAATTTTTTTTCATATATACTTCTAAAAAAATATTAATTGTATTTAGACATTCTTAAATTAATATATTAGCTTTTAGAAAAATAAATCAAGAGAACATACCTCATGAATACATTTATAATTCAGTCACCTATGTAGTCAGAATCGAGGATTTTAGTTCAACAGTAAAGACCAATAATGTATTTATAGTTATCTCCATACTTATTTTCTTCAAATAATACTATATGGTTTCTACCATCTTTTAACTTTTTATCCTCATGAGCCTTGAAGTGTAGAAAATGTGGATATATAACAGGTGGGATAATTGTGAATTCAGTGGATTTTTTAACAATTATTCAATAATTTAGAGGGGTTTCAGACGGTATTTAATTTCATCCCCTTCTCTTCATCTACCTATAATGACATTCATTAGTTCATATCTTTTACAATATTTATTATAGGTTTAGTTCGATAAATAAATTGAAAATGAATACCTCCTTGTCGACATTAATTTTAATAGAAGTGACTGTCATGTGATGAATGTATTAAAAACATTGTCGACTATAATAATAGAATGTTCTTGAATTAGCACATGCCATCCTTCTCTCGGTTTAGGGGCTACGTTGATCATCACTCTGAAATGATCTTTAGGAATTTCCTTATTGTGTAGCATGTTCTTTTGAATATTGAACACTATATCCATCACTAAAAGTTAATGGGAGCGTTATTCTATTTATAAATCATAGTCATTATCACAAAATAGAATTTAAATACATTATAGGTATCAATGTATCTATTTTTGAAATTTCACAGAAACATTTATTAGAAAATTGATTACCTCTTCTAAGACATCTCTTAAGGGGAATGGTTAGCTCCTAGCTAGTGGGGGGTGGGGTGGGATCTCCACGTGATGACTGTTCATGAACAGCTTCTTCTCTTTGCATATCTGTCATTAAAATTTCCCTAATATCCCTTTGCCAATTCAATTTTCCTTCAAGGGTACCTATTTTTTTTTCCGCATCATCTTTATTAATTTACTTTGATCTGTCAATTTTTTTCTCAAAATATGTTGGAGGTGTCACCCCGAAATACACACTTTTGATGTGACCATACTTTTCTAGCCGCTTCTAGGACACCTCCAGTTTTTTTCATCTATAACAGATGTTTTTGATTCCTATAACTATTTTATATAGAAAATATAGGAAATTAAGTGGTCATTGTTACACAATAGCGATGTAATGAAAAAAAATATTTATTACGTAATAATTACATATATTCCCACACTTCTATGTGTTCTCATCTATTAGTATCCCATCTTTATTTACACATGATTCCATCTATAGAAAATGGCATGGTGTGGAATTGGATTTCGATTTAAAATCATCAATCTACATATAAATAGAGGAGCATAATTATGGTCTTTATTCATGTCTCATAATTGTTTTACGGTAGGTTTTAAATACATATCAATTTTTTTCAAGTGATGCATACCTTATCCTAGATTTACGGTAGGGGTACACTTGTTTTTCCACTAATTATTTATTCTCACAACTCTGTTGTTGTTTCAAAAATTAGAAATTATTGATCAATGTGATGAATACATGTATCATCAAACAATTTATTACTGACCAAAATGTACTTGAAAATAAATATCTGCATGAATGGCAGTAAACACATACCACACTTCGTGGGTTTTTATGTGTGCATAGATAAGTGATGAGCATGCGTATTTTTTCCCTTCGGCATCATTAAGATAATTTTGTGTTAGGATTTTGAGTAATCTTCCACGAATCCTTCCAATAAGCCTTAATACATTTATCTTGTGAGATTCATCTAATCTAAATGTACTCTGTAATTGATATTGAAGAGAAATTTAATGTTTCATTATAATATTTTTTAGTAAATTGAATAATTGATATCATAATATTACTGTAATGTCTTCCCATATCCGTTCCTTAACACCGATCATGTATGCGGCCACAAATCAACATCCCTCAGTATGCATTCCCGAATGAAGATTGGAATATTACTACTGAACATGCCCTCGCAGGGGATAACATGATGACCTTGTGCATTCAATCCAACCTAGTATTTGATTCCATTGGTTTTCTCCATATGGAGTTTTTCTAACACTGTCAAACTACGATGCACTTTTTTTTACAACTTCCATTCTTCTTCCCCAATAATTTAACCAAAATAAAAATCATAAATATGTTCCTATGGATAGTTGTCATCAGTACATAACAATAGTTCTTGAACCTCTGATCTGCGAACAACAAAATGTTGAGAGACCTGCTGTTCCTTAGGAATGGGAGCACCAACACGTGCAGAAGGTCGTTTCTCTACACTATTAGAAACAAAAGGTTGAGAGACATATCATTCCTTGTGAGTAGGGGAACCAACATGTGCACAAGATATTATCTACATAAGTGGTTTAAAAATTCATTATGAATATAAAAAGTCATCAACAAATTGATAATCACCTGAGATAACATTATATATATTATGAAAAAATGTAACCTGATTAATAAACATACTATTTCTTTATAAATGGTTGATGAAAATTGAGAACTATATTGATGATCGAAATCCCTTCATTGTGGCCTTCTTTAACGTACAAATATCTTTCTACATTCGGACTTATGTGAAATGATTTCGACATCCCGATGAAAATTTCATCATCAGTTGAATTTTCATCTATCACTTCATTGGTTTTGGTCAATAACAGAACAATTTCCCACATTCTATTATCTGGATCTATAACATAAAATATCTGTATTTCTTGTGACATCATTAAAAATGGTTCACATGTGTACCCTTTCTTACTGATATGTTCCATAGATACTGATGACACTCACAACCAATAAATACACATGTTCCAATTTACTACAGACACTACATTATCCAAATGATCATTCACTCACACCAAATCAAATATTTGTACAACCTAATAATAATGTATATGTCTCTCACATGATGTATTATTGGTTCTTTCCATTATAAAATAACATATTAAGATCTATAAGAAGGAAAAATAATACTAGATTGAAATCTCTCCCAATACTTCACTTCTCATGTCTAATGCATCCACATGCCTACCCATAAAGGTGGGTTTTATATAATTATTCTTTGTTGATAAAGGAACCCTACATGAACAAAGATTTTAAAATATTCCCCGAAAATTCCAATTCATTAAAAAATTTTAGTATTATATTTATAAAAAAATAATTCAAAAGGGAACATATTGTTTTTAGAATCATGTTTATGTTTAAATAATGGATTTTAATGATTAATAAAATCCACCTAAGTATGAATATTAATATAAACTATTTAAACACAATGTGTTATATATATATATATTATTTACACCATTTACTCTTTATGAAACAAATTTTATAAATATAAATTATGCGTTAAGTTTTTTTTAACAATCGTGATTTCAATTTCATCTTACTCATCAGAACATAGTCAGCCCATCCATTACATCACAATCAAATCATCATATCAATTTAAGGTAAAATGGTTGTTTTTGACATATAATTCATTTAGGTTTATGTGGAATGTGATGATTTAATTTGTAAAAAAATAATACGACTCATGAATATTTACATTATATTTAATATATGAAACATATTATTTTTAATAAAACATACATTTTCCATTATACAAGTATTTATCAAGGTGGGTTGACATAGTTGGACAATTTATTGTTTCAATTTAATCCAATTATTAAAAATATATGAAACTATGAGACATATAAAAAATATAAAATTGTGTAAAACATCTGAAAAATGGTATCCCCAACATAGACATTTTTATAAAAAAATGTGACATAGGGTTCTGAGGGTTCAATAAATTAAAAAAATATATAAAAAATCCCTCAAAATGAATGATCTAATATGGAGTTTCCAATTTAATAATAAATAGAACGTATTTTGAGAAATATTTACAGTAATGGAGTGCATCATTATTATAATAGAGTCTCAGGTTGTGCAATTAGCACCTAAATTCCATATTGCCAATGTTATACACTTATCAAAAGTGATCAAACAACGTTCTGGTTGATCATCCAACTATTTTCCAAATCAAAAACAATTCCCCATTACATGTAGATCCCAAAGAAACCTAGTTCATGCCTATAATGAATCCCAGGTACATGATGACCACTATTCACATCGAACCATGTATTCATACAGAAAACATAAAAATGAACTAAAGTCCATTGATCATTGAACATCAACATATAATCCAAATACATTCCAATCTTCTAAAAAATAGCAAAAAGAATCTTATGAAGATGAATATTTTCTAAAATACATAAGAATGCATATCCACACTATTATCCAATCAACCAAATCAAAAACAACAACGAAATATTAACATTGAATTCCTTTACATAGACATATTAAACATGAATAAAAACTGATTATATCCCAACAATACTTTCCTAATTTCATTTCATCACACCAAAAATTACTTTGTAAACCTTTTGATATCCGAAATTGTTCACTATACATGTGAACCAAACTTGTTTAACTACCATCACTCTCTCAAGAAGATAAGGTCACAAATAGAGAAATAAAATAAACAATTTAAATACATTTGAATATATTCCAATACTATATCAATAAAACATTTATTATTTTTAAATCAATAATGCACATGTATTCCAAAAGCCTCCATATAAGTTTCTATATTCTCTAAAAATTCCACATTTCAAAATTAATTTCATATATAAAATTCTATTAAATTCCACATTTTTAAAAATCCATTACAAAAGATAAATAACATCATATTTTTATGTAAAAATGAAACCGTCATGAGACATTATATTTTCAGTACAACCAATCTATTTCAATTTCGGTAAAACCACTGTATATTTGGGTGACCCATTCGATGTATTTTATTAAAACACCGATATTGCAACCAAAATAATAATTTTCATCAATAAATTATTAAAAATACATGTTTGAAAAGATGCTATGATGAAAATCTAAAGCATAACCTGGGTTCTAAAATGATTACCAAAGATAACACTCCCAAATGAAAAATATATATAATTAAAAAAATGTTAAATCTCTTGTGAAAACATAATTGGATCAGAGTATAGTAATAGTGGAAAAAAAGGAAAACCAATATGATATTAATTTAGTGCGCAAATAAGGGCTTCCCAATACCATTATTTTCAGAATTGCATTTATCCCATACAATACACAACATCACCAATAAAATCAAACTGTAATAACAAGTGAAACAGATGAGAAAGAGGAGAAAATCACTGTAGAGGTGTGGTTCATCATTCGATAGAGGTGTGTTCGTGGAAGAGGATTGGTGCGCTATGGAGGAGTCCTCCGATGGAGGAGAGGTGCATGACTGAGGAGTCCTCTCGTGGAGGATAGGCGAACAAATGAGAAGAGGCAGAGGTTGATGTTGGGTTCACAGTAGAGGGAATGACATAGGTGGATGTGTTGATAGTATATGAGAGGTACAGGAAGGAGGAGTCTTCCAGTAGAGGAGAGTAGTGCGAGAGAGGATAGTAGTGCGATGGAGGAGAGTCTCACGGGGGAGGAGAGGCGCACTAAGGAGGAGAGGCGAGCTAGGAAGGTGGGTTTCTGGTGGAGGAGTCAGCAGGAGAGGAGGAGGAAGAGGCAGCGGAACCAGTGATCAGATTCCGCAAGAGTTTAAGTGATGTGGGGAAGGAGGAGAAAATTTGGGTTTCTTTATGAATCTCAATAATCCTTTTATCAGATTCAGATGAAAAGCATAGATAAATGTATGTTTTATCAGTGCTAAAATATAAATCACTAATAAATACATATCTTTATTAGAGAAAAATGAGCACTGATAAATATATAATGATAATAATTTATTTATATTATTATATATATTTTTATAATTGTATATATGATATATATATATAATTATAACTATAAATAAATAAATATATTTATATTTATAAAATTATAATATAAATAACTATAAAAATATAATAAGTATTCTTATTAAATTTACATTCATAGAAATATATATCATAAAAATATTAATTATATATATTAATATAATTATAGACATGTATAAATATAGGTATTATAATTTTATAAGTATTTATATGGATATATAATTTTTTATACTTATAATTATAAATGAATATATATTTATTTAAATAAATAATTATAAAATTTGAACAAATTTTTATTAATTATATTTACAATTTTATTAATATATTTATTATAATTTAATAATTATTTAAATATATCTGTATTTGTTTATAAATTTAACTACAAATATTTTTATTTATTTATAAATATTTCTATAATTTTATAAATATACGCATTTAATTATATATAATATTATATATGAAAATATTAAATATATGTTTTATAAATTAATAATTATTTAAATGAATATATATATATTTATATTTATAAATCATAAATAAATATTTGTTTATTTATAATTAAAAATTATAATAAATATATATTTACAAATATTTGTAATTATAAATAAATATATATATATATATATATATAATTTTAAAATTATAAAAAATATATTTATAATATTATAAATATATATAATTATTATATTGATTATAATATTATAATTATTTAAATATATGTTCATTTATTTGGAATTATATTTATATGTATTTGTATTTATTTATAAATTTTTTTATATAAATATATATAATTGATATATATATTACAATTTTTAAATTATTTAAATATATTTATATATATTATTAATTATAATTATAAATATTTGTATTTATTTATAATTAATTGTATATATTTTTAAATATATTTGTTTATTTATATTTTTATAACTATATAAGCAGTATAATATATATATTTATTATAATATTATAATTATTTACATTTATTTATCAACAATTATTATTATAACTAAAAATGAATATATATATAAATATTTGTATATAATTATATATATATATATATATACTTACCATATATATATTTATTTTAATTTTATAATTAATTAAATATATATAGATATAATTATAAATACATATAAATATATTTAAAACGTATTTATATATAATTAAAATTTAATAATTACAAATATAATAAATATATTTATTATTTAAATAAATATAATGTAATTTTATAATTATTTTTGAGAACATAATATTATATATGGGTATCATTAGTAATCATATGCCTTGTAAAATATACATAATTAAAAATGAGCCATTAATGAAAAACATGAATAATAAAAAGGTTTTAATGTATAAATAGACATTCATGATGATACATAGCCTATATGCGTGCATGATCAATATATTTATTGACAAAATTTATTTGAAACACATCAATATTTTATAATAGTAATATAAATATATATATTTAAAAAGTATTTATATATATTAATTATAAATAAAATAAATATTATAAATATATTAGATAAAAAACTACATAATATAAATAAATATTAGAAATATTAGAAATATATTTATAATTTATTGAAATTTATTATAATGTTATAATTAATTAAATATATATATATTTATATTTAAAAGAATAGATATTTTTAAAAAAAAGATTATATATATATTTTTGAATTATTAGAAAATATATCATAATTATAAACATGTGTTTGTTATTTAATATTTCCCAATAAACAGTATTTTTAAATAGTCATATATATTTATTTTATATAAATAATAATAAAAATTATTTATCAGTACTATTTTAAACCCTCATAATGGAGAAATATTCAGCACTTTTAGCAAGCGGTGATTAAACAAGGAGCTTCCCTTACACTATTTTTTGGTTGTGAATTTTCTCTCAAATGATCTAATTTATATAAAAATAAATATCATATATTATTTATGGGGGCCTACGGGACTGAAACCCAACATTGATTGTGAAGAAAAAAATCAAGATATATATATATATATGGTTGTAATAACAATACACAATTAAAGAAATTGTAGTTGTTACCATCTATCATTTTAATGAAATTTTTTCGACATAAAAATGATTTAGGAAGGAATCCCTAGTAAATTATTGTGAATTTAATGGATAGTTATTGTTATTTCATCAATGTTGGGTGTTAATTTTGTTACCAGAATCCAACAATCACTCTTTTTGCAATATGGGAGCTTCAAAACTGTTACCTCATATTCCCTACCCCGTAAATATTTTCTCAATGCCAATTTAATGGAATTTTTCCTTTCAGATGACACTCTCTGATGTAACTAATACTTGACCACACAACTTTAGAATTTTATGAAAATTCCTTCATTTAATTTTACGTACAGCTCACATATTCATAGATATTCTATGTTTGAGTAACTTTATTTTATCCATGTTGTTTTTGACTTTAAATAGTGGTACACAATTCAGTAAAATTTCATAATATTATTGATTTTTCAATACATTCACATCGAATTTTAATTTGTGGATATATATCTTCAAGAAAACACAACTTATAATATATAAGATTTTTTCCCTCCATAAATAGTAAAATAATATCCCAAAAATTAACTATACACCCTAGTAAGGGATTTCAATACTCTGATATTTATTTGATTATTTTTTAGAAATAACATTATAGGAAAGTGTAGAAATGAATAATTTTATAAAAAAATTAATTTTAAATATTTTCAACAATTTTGAAAATAAAAATTAAATTTAAAATTCGAAATATTACCATTGATATTTTTTATAATAATTTCAAAATTTTTGTAATAATAAATTTTAAAATATTTTATAAAAAAATAATAATATATCTTAATCAATTAATAAAATATCAATCAATAAGATAATGAATTTAAAACAAATAAATGAATGTTTTAAAGAAACATTTCATTACTTGAATACCTACTCACCACACATGTAATTTTCATTCATAAATAATAATATTTTATTAATTATTTATTTTATTAATAATATTTTGAATATATTGTCCATTATCAATTTTCCATTTATTAAAATTATTATTACCAACATAATATGTTAATTATTGGTTTAATTTTTTCATGTGGTTCTCTATATAATATACAAAAGATTTTTTGGTTTTTTTGTTAGGGTCCAATGAATCATTGTTCTGCAATAATTATTATATTGAATGTTTTAAAATATATAATCTTATACATTTAATATATTTTTCATACTAGACATGTAAGTTTTTCATGAAAAATTAAATATACCATTTCACTATGTTGTTAGTTTGTTTTTATACTTGAGTGAAATTTCAATTACTTTAATGTATAAAAAGGTAGAGTACTATAAATTTTAATTCCTTTAAAGATTCATAATCATGTTCTAAAATTTATATTTAACCATTTAAAATATCATTATTAAATTCCATTTACATTGACAAAAACATTACAATCAAAATTATGACATCTTATAAAATTATTATACATTACATGTTATTAGGATCCACACTAGAACCTTAAATGTTTAATTAACTTGGAAACATTTGCATATAAATAAAAAGTACATAAAATATACACATCATCCCCTTCTAGGTTCCTAACTACTAATACATTTTTTAGACTTATCACACTTTATGTATTTCATTATATGCCAAGTATTAGGAAAAATAAAAATGGGTGAGCTCATATGCTCAGTTTTGGTATGAATGGAATTTATCAATGAGAATTTAATCACAAACAAAAGGTAAAGTAATTATAACATGATCCTTACCATTGAATACATGCCCATAAATTCTTTGATCATGACATGAATCATATCATAAAGCATGGATATTCATAAGAAATTAATAATAAATTAATCAATGAACGTTATCCATGATAGCTTTACAATGTCATATGGTCATGTGGAAAATGTGTGATATAAAGTGTCAATAATCATAATCATATAAATATAATGTCAAGGATACAAATCATGACATTCATCACATGGTAGGATTGGCCTAACAAACCTTTCACCTAAAATGATCCTGAGATAAACTACTATGTTCCCACATTGGGGATTGAGATAACCTCGTTTGTTCCATTTCTTCTCATAAATAAATAATATTTACTCAATGCATTAGAGATCTATAAATCACCCACCATTTACATTATCATAATATATCTATATTTCTTCCACAAGATTGTGAAATTTATTATCATTTTATCATAACAAAACCCATGTAATAGAAAGTAAGTTTAATTAACATTTCATCAATTTATTTATTAACTGTATATAGAAAGAATAAGGATGGTGTCATTAGATCAAATAAATTTTAAAGTATATGTAAAATCAATAGATGGTTTCCTGCATTAAAAATAAATTAAAAATATCATCAGAACAATTTCTTGATTAATTTTTACATATCTATTTGAATTCACTTAAATGAAACGTAGTAATATCCAAAATATTTTATATATATTTTAAATATAAAATATCCATGAAACAATATAATGAAATATTAAAATTAATGACTAGTAATGGTTATAGACAAAATTTTCAGGAGGTTTATAATATAACAAATATTATATACACACCACTGTTAAAAATTACCTCATTCATAAAATGATTGTAATTTGAATTTTAAAAAATATATAGAAATTAAAACATGGTTAAAATGAAATGAAAAATTCATAGGATAATATTAAAATCATTCAATAAAATATTTAAATGAGTATATAGACCTAGATGAAAATTATTATTGACCCTACAAGAAACAAAAATGGTTTACTTAAAATCATTAAATATTATAATATTGTACATAAATAATGTAAAATGAATGGAAAATATGTATTTTAATGGAATAATCTGATTAAAATTAATTTCATGATATTTTTTAAATAAATGTCATATAATTTAATTATTTTAAATTTAAAAATAATAAACTTGAGTAAAAATGAGTTTGTAACATAAAACATACTGTTTTATTAAATTTTGAATATGAACCCATAAAAGAAATAACATAAAATGAAACATTCAATTCAGAAAATATAATGATATTCATTATTAAATATAACAATGGTTAATGTATATACCCTTAGTAAAATAATATCAGTATATAACATAACATATGTCCCAAAAAGATCTACATGAGATAACAATCCCCTTCAACTTTATTATATTCAAATAACAACCCCTTATACAGAATAATATGATTAATAGATTTAAATAGAATTAAAATAGAAGGATCCAAGATATTACATTTAATTGGATCAAAATATATACCTCATAATCATTATGATGAGGATAAAATCAATCACGTCTCAATGAAAAAGTATTGAGATGAATAACCCTTACCTCATGTTCTTCTATCATTTTAAGTACAATCTTCACGTATAAAGAATTTAAATTTATTATAAATCATTTACAAAACATATCCATACCTATAATATGATTTATGCACTACATAAAACATCTCATCACCAATTTATTCATAAATATGTATTAATATAATTTTTTATGAGTGATAATTCTTTATTTTTTTAGATTAATATTTCAGTTCCAAAATTATGATTATTTTACTATAATAATGATACATAAATTAAATATTATTAATAATGTTAAAAATATCATATATTATTATATTTTATATAAATAAATATATATATTATATTTAGGGATCTGAAAATAAATAACACAAATTTATATAGATGACAACCCTTAAGAAAGCTTGACAATTGTTTTCCTAATGAGTTTTTTAAAAAAAATTATCATGATAATTATGTTAAATTTACAAATATATTAATTAAATCATTTATATTAAATTTATATATAAGGAGTGGATTCAAAAATAAAATTTTCTAGATGAAGACACGGTATTCCACATGCAGTCATGAGTTATCCTTCAATTTCTCACCTGATAGAATGGTGTTGGAAAATGGTTTTTTCAATTAAATAATAAAAACAATGTGAATTAATGATAAAATATTAATAATTTTATAATTTATATAATAGTTTTAGAGATTGTGGGCAGTGAAATAAAATTGAATGATTTCAGTTAGTACTTATACCTCTTATTTGAGAGTCCCCCTATAGCTTAAAGGATAAGCATTGAAATATTATTATTAATAGAAGTCTAAAGGATATTAGATTAATCTATTTGTGTAGGTAATTTCAAAAATCAGAGGGTTTAAATTAGGAATAATATTTGAAATGATGAACAATTTTACAAGGGAGGGATAATACACACATGGAACCACTAAAAAGAACTAAATATTGTTAATGTATTTATCATGTATAATGATCAAAATAGTCCTACACAAAACATTAATATAAAATAGGGTAAAAATACCTACAAAAAATTATAATTATAAAATTATATTTTTCAATATTACCCTTATCACTGAGTTTATCCCTCAATAAATTTATTTTAACCGTAAAGGTTGTCAAAATATATCACTAATTTTTCCATTCAATTTAACTAAAATTAAAAGTTGAATTATTAAGAAATTTTCTAATAATGATTCAAAAAATGGATTTAATTTAATCATATTAAATATATACATTGAAGAAATTTGCATTAAAATATACATTAAAAATTGAAATAAAAAAATATTTTTTAGAAATATAAATTCTAATTAATAAAACTAAATTTATATTCATTCCTACCATATAAAATATTATTAGAAAATAATAAAATAATTAAATAGTATTAAATAAATACAATTAAAATAATTAATTACTAGTTAATTAATTGATTGATTAAAATATTAAAATATTTCCCATGTATAAACAATTTTGAGAATAATGTGCTTTTACACCCAATAACGAACTTATAATAAAATATTTTATAATTATGATTATTATATTTTAAATTACATTAATTATGATTTTATTACACTTAATTTCCATTATAATCAAATAAAAACACTAATAAACATTATAAATAACTGATGTAATGAAAATAAATGCATTTTTTATTGAAATTTGTATTTTTCACTCTTTAATGAAATAATTTTTTTAGGAGATACCAATAAATTAACACCATGATTATACTAAAAATTTTATTTCATTAAATATATTCATCCTCCCAGTAATGATTTATGAAAATTTGTATAAATTAATTACAACATTCATACAGCCAATGAAATATATGAAATAATTGAAGAATAAATATTTTTGAATAAGAAAAATGATTTACTAAAAATTTGGAATTTATGTATTATGAATTGACAAATACATTTGAAATATTTAGAACAAATATAATTTTCTCATAAAATATATTATTAATATTTATATCTTTAGTTTAATTCATATATTATTTCATCCTCATTTAAATATTAATATTTTTATAGTATATTTTAACTCATTTAAAGATCAGTGATACATGTCAAGAAAGCTGTCGAGTATAGTATTATTTTAAACTATGTTATCAGGGTGCTACATTATCCCACATAAATAAATTCTATAACAACATCTTTTTCTCCCAAATAAGTAGTTTAATATTTTAAAATTGCATTTTTTAAAACCCCACATTGCACAAATGGGTAACCAAAATATCTTTTTAAGAGGAAAGTGTAAAATTTAATGGTAAACTGCATTATCACATAATATACTTTTTAGATAAGTATAACATTAATAGTAACAATAATAAAATAAACGGTTAAGAAAAAATTACATCCAAGTAGTATATATACTGATTGATAATGTGATCATGATAAATTCAAAGACCACACAACCAAAAATCTAAAATAAAAATAAAAGAAAATGAATTCAACAAAAATAAAGGTAAAATGGTATCATTTTTATTTGAAGGTCTTTTTTCTATAGTTATGGTATTATTTTACTATGAAGATAATGAACACAAAAAATATTTACACAGAATATTTCCATTAATTTTATAAGAAAAATTTAATTATTTTGGTGTTATATGATAATTTTTCAATTCATATCTAACCACTTACTCTACTAAATTAATAATAATGGTGATTTTTTCATTCCTAAATAACTAAAAGTAAATATTTACAAGTCAAAAGATCCATAATACAATGACATGTAATTAATTATATCCTTTGATATCCACCATTAAAGAAATGTTAATCACAAGTTATCCTATATGAAAAATTCACCATTTGATGAAATAATACGTTAATCTCCAAAACCACTAATATATCACTCTCAATCCACCTTCCTCCATTCCCTAAAGAGGTAATATTAAAACACCAAAATATTATTCACCAAATTTAAACCCTAAAAAAATAATGAATTGATCCCATGTTTTTTCAAAAAATAACATTAACATTTATCAATAAACAACTTGATACAGGAAATAACGTCACAAAACAAACTTGTGTATACCAATATCATTTTTCTGATAAAATACTCTAATCCTTTTCAAAAATAACACAAATAACTTTTAAACATAAATGCAAACAAAATTATCAAAAAACTACTCATTTCATAATATATTAATAAAAAAATATATTGTAAAATATATTACAAAAATCCAAAAATTCAAAAAACATCATCATAAATAACTTTTTCATCAATTTACTAATAAATTTCCATGTCATCAATACGTTCCAATTTACAGTATCAATTTCAATTATTTATTTAACCCAAAACAAACATTATTATATCAACATTAGGAATATTGTAAGTGATATATCCCCATAATCAACGATTCTCCAATAATATTATCATACAACTAAATGTATTTTATTGTTTTTCAGTATAATTTACTATATTAATGAATATCCTCAATGAAAACAACAGTATATTAATCATTATATATTTTCTAATTCTTATAATAATAAAATCATTGATAAAACACCACTAAAATATAATTATTAAATCCTAATTCATGAATAGATATTCATTCCCCTTCAATAATTGGAACCTTAATTTTAAACTAAGTCATCTATTGTTAATAATTATTAAAATTCTTCATATAGTTTAATAATGAAAATTTGAATTATCTAAGAATTGTCCCACAAGTGTGTATGGATAGGTTTCACGTATTATTACCACTTTTCATTCATTAGTGATAACAAATTTAATACCCACCCTACTCTATTTAGAGTTATTATCCCTAGTTTAGTCTATTAAAAAAACATTCACCTTCTAGTATCAATACATGAATTTATCTTCTAGTAAAATCTCAGTTTTTTTATTCTTCAACTTAGATTTTTTCATATTCTCATGATTAGCATAAGGTTTCTCAAAAATATTTTCTCAATCTAGCTTCAGAAAATAACAAAACTATTATTTTGTATCAACTATTGTAGCCCAAACATTACAAACTTAATAATTGAATATTATCGTATGAATAGTAATTACATAACATCACAATCCAAGTTATGACCATAGGGGTATAATGTGTTTGGATACATGGATAAACAAATAATATGTCCAAAAAAGATCTACATAATTTCCCACTACAATTTTCAAAACATGCACCATTATTAGACATATCATTCATAAACCCTTCTTGATCTTATATGATAATTATAGTTAAAAAGTGATATATCGGTTATAATTTAATCATAATATGAAAAAAAGTATATGAGAAAATTATATTATCATTTGAAAACCATACCCATAAATCCAGAGATCATAATCATGATTCATGTAATAAAGCATGGTTGATCATAAGACTTGAATATAAAGGGCACAAAGGACATGATCCCAAATATAATAAAATTGGAATAATAGTTTCTTATAAATATTTTGAATAATTTTGTTTATAATCATAATCATAGATGTATTTCTTCCTGACCACATGATATGACATTCCTCAAATGTTAGGATTGAGATAACCACTAAATTATCTACATCAGTCTTGGTACAAACATAAATATACAATCTTTTGGTTATGTGATAACCTCTAATATACCCAATTCGATCATAAAACAATAATAATATTCTAATTAATTTCCGCGATATAATGAATATATATGTCACATAATTGGAATCCATTGCTATATATTCTTTAATATTATCATGAACATTTTATGATTTCATCAACACATATCCCATCATAAAAAATAAGGTTTCATTAATATTTTATCACAAAATATATATAACATAGAGACAATGAATAATTTTAGTATCATTGGGTCATATACACACGTTACCATAAGTAAAATTGATTAATATTGAGATGAATAGAACAATTTCTCAAAGAAAATAAAATTGACCTTTTACAAACAACATAACTACAATATATTATTTAAAAAATATCACAAAAATATATGAAATGAATGATTAAAATTTTAAATTAAACATCAATGAAATGTGTAGTCATAACAGTTGGAAAACCCATTTAGGTGTGATTATGTTTAAATATTGATTCTGTTAAAACCACCAGTGAAAAAGAAACTCATTCAATAAATTTATAAAATAATTTTTATTAAATATTATATTAATATTAAAAAAGGGATCGAATTAATTTATAATGTAACATGATAAAATTTTAAAAAATTAAAAACATTTTAAAAAAAATTATAGAAATGGATTAATATGATCCCTGAACATTTAGAAAAAAGTGTATTTTCCTTAAAAACATTTTTCTTATTTTATAAGAACATAAATATGTTAAAATGAAATGAAAAAATTCTTTATCGTGAAATTATAATCTAGTAGGAATATTTATTAAATTTTATATAGATAGATAATATAGTATTATCATTAGATGTATATGTAGAAAAATTCTCAGTAAAAATGATATTTTAAATTTAGACCATTGTAGTTATTGTATTTTTTAAAATATAAAATCAGTTAAAGAAATTAAATGTAATAAAATTTTAATATAGTTAATATTTTGTGACTCATGCAGTAAAATATAAAAGGTTTTGAAATTACACCTCATAAAAGAATATATGCAGAAACTATAGAATATTCCCCAAAGAAGAAAATTTGAGGTAAAAACACTTACCACCTTGATATCATTCGAATGAATGTAACTTGGATGATACAAATTGAATTTTATATTTAAATAAAATTAATTATTAAGTTTCCCGAATATAAAATATAATATAAGATGTATATAAATCAAAAAAATAATAATAAGTGATTTACATTAATGTTTTCTGAATATAATATATTTCAGATGACAAACTCTTACCTCACGTCTCTTTTACATCACACGTGTTCTAAACTACTATATAAAATATTAAAATTTATTATAATTATACAGTATAAGCATATTGATTCTTATAATTATATATATGTTCCACAAATAACATTTTAACACCAATTTATTAATTATTTATATTTAAATCATCATTTCATGGTGTTAGTCATTTTTTTTCATGAAAACATCATCGCAGCAGTTCTGATCCTCACACGATGATCATGGTTCCTTAATATTAGTAATGTTAATAATGAAATAAATATCTTATTTATTCATTATATATATATATATATATATTTTGAAGTAAAAATATATATTATATTTAAAAATTAAAATACACAATTCAAGGAGATAATAGTACATTAGTACGTATAATGAAGTTGCAATCTTCTATAGAAAAGAATAAATTAATGATAAATAAAAAATAATCATTATATAAAAAATATCTTCTCATATATAACATATATATTAATTAATAAAATATTATAAATTTACATATGGCATGGGGGTGGAAAGTGACTCATATCACTATTTGGGGGAAGTAGTCTATACATATGCATGAGTGATACATTCTTTTCCCATTAGGGGGAAATGGATGAAAAATGGAGGTTAAATAGTAAAAATAAAAAATAATTATATTTATTGTACTAGATTAATTAGCTTATTTTATTTAAAATATTTTTATAGATGTGGAATAAAAAATAAAATTTTAATAGGTCAGTTATGATTTATAAAACTTATATGAGAGACCCACTTTAGATTACTCTGAAATCCTTGAACAATTGTTTTTAGTAGAAGACTAGGGGTTTTATATAGATATTATTGAATATAATAAGATGTTATATTCGGTAATTTTTAATATTTAATCCTTATAATTTATGATAATGCGTATTGAAGAGGATCCCTTTTTAAGAGAGGGGCAGAACACACTAGGAATTACATGATAGATTTGAATATATTTAATGTTTTTATCTTGAATAATTATTAAAAATGTATAATGGTTATATGTTAAATTAATATAATATATATATAATATTAATTATAATTTTTTGTGGAAATGGTTTACTAATATCTTGATTTAAGAACCTGTAAACCATTTTTATCTTTATTTGTGGTAACAAAAAATTTCGTGTTCTTACTGTTAAATTTGAACATAAAATGAAGGCGGTATAATAAAAAATTTGGAAATAAAAATTAAAAATATGTAATAAAATGTATAAAATCAATATCTATATGTGGAACAAAATATCTTTACAATTAATGCACAAAATGAAAAAAATTCAAATAAAATTAATTTTGAAATTTAAAAAAGAATTTAGTTTTCTTCCATTCCTAGGAAAAATAAATTGATAAGTATTAATACATTTAATGGAATATTTAATAAATAAAATTAATTTAAATAATTAATAAATATTTATTAATTTAAAAAATCAATATAATTACATATTTCCCACATAAAAATAGTTTTTCAGAACCCGCATTTTATACCCATCATTTAACATATAAAAAAGTAATGGAAAATGATGACTACTATGAAATTATTTATATTATATATAATAATATGTGGCTTATTTTACGTTAATTTAGATTTAATAAAATTATTTATCTTTTGAAATAAATTATTTAATGAAATTAAATGATAGTTTTACAAAAAATATATATTTTTCCATATTCACTAAAAAAAATTACTCTATAATAAAAAACTTATACCTATTACTATATAGAAATTATGACTTAATAAAATGAAATTAATTACCTAAAATAAAATTTATACAAATTATAGAAATTAATTATAATAATAATGTCCAACATTTGATGAAACTACTTTTTTATATAATGATATTTGCAGAGAATTAAATGAATCTAATTGAAACAGATTACCTATTTTTATGAATTAGTAATTATATATGAAATATTTAAAAACATTATATAATTTTTTATATTGTGATTTTTAATGTAAAAACATTTTTATTAATGGTCTATGTTTTTTAGGTTACTTTTAAAAAATAAAATTATCATAGTATTTCATCACTCGAGTAAACTATCAGCATTGTATGTTAGAAAAAATATCATGAAAGATATTCCATTCTAATAATAAATATTTTTGTTACCCCATATATTTGTGTTAATTTAAACATTATTCATTACATGATGAGGAATTCCACACGTAAAGATTAGCGAAATTTCATGATTCCATTGGATGGATGTGTAATAAGATATATAGTATTTCATCATGTTCGAATTAGAATTATTTAATCAATATCATATATAATCATTAAATAGAAATTTATTAATATCTACTTAAGGTGGTAATGATAAAAACACATCTCTTCATGGTGGTGGTAGTACACATATATACATGTGTAAATGTTTCAAGACCCATTAGATGGAAATGAGAAGAAAATAGTTATTTCAATAACATAATAAGATTTCAGAATAGTATATACAATGATTTATTTATAATAATATGGTTATATATATGATATTATAGAATTATGATAATAAATATATATGAAATTAATAAAATATAACATATACCTCGTCCTTGGATGTATTCCTTTGATTAAAACCTTATTCCATAAAATAATTTCATTTTAGTTAGACCAGGACCACATAGATAATGGTTAGAGAGTTTTTTAGGCATTTAAGATGATATTTTTCTATATGTAGTGATTATATTTTATGCAAAAGTATTGGTAGTATTATCATTTCAATAATTTATATTAGTATTACCATAACATATATTAAAAAATTAAATATAAAAAATTAATTTGATATATAATGTGTTTAAAATTTATTCTACTTAAAAATATAAAATAGATAATTGGAAAATTAAACTCATCCAACAACATTATAAAATTTTAAGAGGATATTTACTTCCATATATAATAGTTTAACCCATATATTTTAGCCCATTATATCTTACATTGGACACCATCATTTTCCATGAAAACAATTAGTTTTTAAAAATAAATAAAACATATTAAAAAATGTTAGAAATATTCTTCTAAATATAAAAACTAGTATTTAGTATTTAAATTTTAAATGTGTTAAAAACTAAACTTATTATATGTTCAAAAAACATAATGGAAAACCTCTAGAAGTAAAATTTCTATTTCATGAATAAAAAAACATTTACAATGAAATAATGAATATTATTTATATCCAGGGAATTAATTTCATTATATTAAATTTTATAAGAAATTTTTAATTCTAAACTAGCACGAAAAATTAATATAAATTGTCAATATATGAAAAACAATTAAAATAAAATATTTTTTTTCATTAAAATAAAAATAGTACATGGATTTCCATAAAGACTATCATATATTTATTATTTGAAAATTATATTTTTAAATGAACTATATTAAATATTAATTTTATATTTCATTCAGATAATGATTTTATGAATATTAAAACCATCATTACATCATTATAATGTAATAAAATTCACTACATTTGTAAAATATATATTTTTCACTATCATCCAGAAAGCAGTCTTTTTAGAAAAATAATAAAGAAACTAATCCTAAGATAAATTTTAAATTATTAATTCAGAAATGATGTTTATTTTTTAAAATTAAAATTATGAAAATATTAAATTTTATTTTTAAATAAAAATGAAAAATATAAAGTCTAATCACATTAAAAAATTACCATTTTAAACCTTAATATGTTTTTACAATATTTCATAGAATTTACCAATGTAATTTTTTCTAATCGTCACATTGTATAATCATAATGTATAGGTTTTGGGAATTAATTTTAAATAAAATATTTTCCATTTTAGTTTGGGATTTCTTATATCACATTATATTCAAAAACTAATTTAAATTCAATTATACATAATTCAATATCAAGAGGTTTCATTATCTCTATTCCCCCTCAATGAATCTAAATACTAAAAAATAGTATATCATGTATCATGGGAATTGTATGGAAATATTTTTAGAATCAATACCATATAATAAAATATTGATTCTAAAAAACTACCATTTAAGGGATTCCTATTAATGTAACCATATAATAGAAAAAATGATATGAAATATGTAAAAGAAGATAAATATTCATAATTGAAAATAATTAACATCTAGACTCTCTATATTTTTTAAAGAAAACACATTGAATTGTATTCCTTTTGAATAGATATATAATTTCAATGTTTTTACATCAAATTTTATCATTTAAAAACATTTGTTATACCATTTATTTAGCATTATCAAACATAATCTTGTGAATGTTTTTAAAATATTATATTAATCATTGAGTGATATATTTTATATAATAATCGATATTCCACTTTATCATTTTCTGTATTTGAGGAATTATTTTACATTCAGTATTGAAAATATGTGATGAGTAATTACTTGATTTATTTCCCACCCATTAGTATAATTTTTTAATTTTTTTGTTTTTCTATTATATTATCATATCTAAAATATCTAATATTGTATATTATAAATAATCATAAATAAATTTCCATTATAAAATAATGAACGATGTCTTTTAATAGATTATAAGATATATAAATGGTGAAATTTTATTCAAAATTTTTTTATCATGTCATAAATTCTAAATTTGTTAGAATAATTTAATATAATATCCAATATAAATAAATATTAATATGAATAAATTATTTAATAATATTTAATAACACACCTATAACACTCAATGTTCATCTTCAATCATTAAAAAATAACAAAATCAATAATTATTCATATTATACCCGGCATAATCTGAAACATAGTTATTAGAAATTTTTATTAACTTATTATTTTTAAATCAACATAACATTTATCACACAATGAAAAAAACAACTCAAATATTTCCATACAAAATATGAATATACATAAACCATATATTCATCTATACATGATAATATTGTCCCAAAATAAATGAAATAATCCTAAAATAAAACCAAAACAAAATTTCATATTAATCGCAAAAAAAAATTCATTATTTATTCCATAATTAATATCAACTATTTTTATATAAAATCTTGTACTATAAAATAATTTCCAAATTTATTATTTTCTATACTATTATGAAAAATGATTTAATTTATTGAAAATTATAATTATCCACATAGTCATAAAATATCTTTTTTCATCCCCATGATTATTTATAAGATATGACATTTTTTCCCAAAAAATAAAGTAACACTTTGTCACAATTAACTATAAGTACCATAACATAAATTTTTATATTAAACGTAATTTTTATCTTTACCTAACATTTTCATCCCGAATATATTATCATTCTTCCCAAATATCCTACATAGTAAATAAAATGATAAACATTTCTGGTTTTATAGAGATCAACCAACTCTAAAACTGAGATAATTTCTTCCAAAATATCAACAATCACCTCTTAATAAAATCATAGAAGACCTAACAAGGGTATTTATACTTTTAAATAATGATCGTTTTTAAATATTATCAATCCTTTAATAAAATAAAACTTCATCATAACTCTATAAACCTGATTTGGAGATAATTTCATCATATAACATAGTTTAATAATCCTTTATCTATTATTTGATATTTTATACATAAACAATTAATTAATAAATATAGAATAAGATTCTTTTCCTAAAATTAATAGACCTCAATATAATTATGTTTCAAAATAAAAACATAATAAATGTTTATAAAATATCTCCTATCATTTATATACGATTTAATGAATGTTCATAATCATCATATTTCTTTTATTAAACATTATTCATATAATATTAGTTATCCCCTGCATGATGTATAATAATTTGGAATATATTTCAATAATTAATATAATCAACATATTTAAAAAATTAATTTAATACATTGGGAATTACATTATTCCCCATCATTGTATTAACTGAACCCTTAATTATTTTTAAGAAGATTATTTATATATACCCTCATTATATACACTAGAAACTACCTATTATTCCTTTATTCATTTCCCTAGGGGACTCTTCCAAAAATAATGACTTACAAAATTTTGAATAATTTTACCATTAAGATATATATCACAAAAAAATCTATGATAAACAATTTTTTTCTCAATTAGTGTGTAACAAATATCATAGGTATTTATTTTTTATCATAACCTAACATAATAGGATATGAGTTACCACAATTTTTTTCCTTCCATCTCATATCCAAATTGTGTTCTAATTAAAAAATTACCACATTATCAGTCACATTAATTATTAATAGGGTTCTAGTAGTTGCATGAATGTTAAAAATATAAAAAATAATTAATGTTACTATATAATATAAACTCATAATAAACAATCTTATAAAAAAGATAATTACTAAGATATCAATAAATATTTCATCTACTATTCTAATAGATCAATTTTACTAATATTAATGATTATTATACATGAAATATTAATATTTAATGTTATAAATTATTCTATCATATGATCCCAATCAATCATATTAACTCAAAGGATTCTCAAAATATGTGGAATTATTCTCATATGATCACATCATAACAACAAAAGGTCTATATGTAAGAACCGAGATCTTCGTTTCAGGTGTTTTTTCCCTTTTCTCATCATTATTGCGAAAAAGAGGAAAATATGGAAATATCCAGGGTACACGCCATGTACATTATAATTACACACCGTGTACATTGATGCAGCACCAAGACATGTGCTGGCCGTGTCCGGGCCACACACATGGTGTGTAGGGGTGATGTGGAGGCCGCTTAAAGTGGAGTATGGAACATCCAAGTACCCGCCAGGTACTCTATAAGTATAGTCCATGTATGTTTTTTTTCATTAAAAAGACCGGGGCCTCGTCTAATCGAAGAAAAAGTCTACTTCTCCAGGTTCTTCGACCGAGAGCGCCTATATGGCCGTGAACACCCTCAAAGCCCCTAAGCCTCTCTCTGTTTGCCGAATCGACCTCCGTCGATTGTGTTGGAACTTAAACGGTGATATCTTCCTTCTTCTTGAGTCTCATTCCATTTTTCCCTCATTCTCATGTTATCATGGGTTGAAAATGTTGTTCATTTTCATCGATCAACATCGTTCTAAGAAGAATCAAGCCTTGTGGTTCAAGTATTCTAATCTCTTAGAATTGAGGTAAGCGGTTTGTGCCTTACCTTTATAAGTCCTTCCGTTTTTTGTGCAAATTCTACCAATACCCATGAATGGGATATTGTGTGTTTACCTTTTTTCCCCTGTTGTTTTCATGATATGATAGTATGCTTGTGTAGAGAAAATTTGATCATTTTTATGGATGATTGTTGTGCTTGGATGTTTTTTCCATTCCTTGTTCTTGTTATCTTTTGGTCCTTATGCATGTTTTCCATGCCTTGTGATTGAAGGATGGAATGATATTCTTGACGTGCTTGTTTAGTTGTAGCCTGGTTAGCCAAGTAGCTCTGTAGGTGTACTTTGGCCTTATAGCATAATTATGCACTGACTGGCACTTGACCATGAGAACCTGGTGCTATATACTATAACGGATAGACCGAGTGAGCTTTCCAGAAAGTCTAGGATGTTCTAGACTACTGAAGGGTAGACCGAGTGAGCTTCCTCAAAGATTCTTGGACATTATAGACTACATGGGGATAGACCAAGTGATCATCCCATATAGTCTTGTATATTATAGACTACAGGATGGTAGACCGAGTGAGCTTCCTCATAGAGTCATGAATTGTTTGAATTTATTTAAAACCTTTTCTAGGTTAGAGAAGTAATTAACTGAGTGAGCATCCATAGAGTGTCTGTGATAGACCTGAGACTATAAGACGAAATTACCAAGAGGGCATCCTCGAAGAGTTTATAGAACATGGGGCTATAAGGGGATTAGAACACATGAACTACCTTAGGGAGTCCCTGACTACCCTAGAATATAAGGGGAATTGAATGACCGAGCTTCCCCAGTGAGTCCTGTAATTTTGTGTTACCAAACCAGGGGGGTTAGGCTGAGTGCACTTCTTAGAGGGTTGTTAGTACTTCTTGTATTGGACTAGAGGGGTTCCTGTTGTGAATAGTTGTTTTCTTCACTACTACTTGTAGTTCTATGGATTGATTAGTGTGCATATAATTCTGGTACTACTTACTGTGTACTACCTACTGTTTACTGTTACTGTTACTGCTTATTGTACTTTTACCTGCAATACACTCACTGACTGTTAGGAAAAGATTTTTGGGTGGTTGCCTACTGGGATTAGTCTCACACCCTGTTTGGGCCATGTTTTTGGGCCCAGGAAGACTATGTTGTTGCAACTATAGACAAAGGAAAGAGCCCTTCGACTTCTGATACTTGATTGCTTTGGAAAAGGATAGTGTGGGATAATGTCGAGGCTTGAGATGTTGAGGAGTTTCTTATTTTTTTCTTCTATAGTTTGTTTTATTTTTGTATTCAGCATTGTGACATGTTTGGCTATTTTCGTAGACATATGTATCGTGCATCATTTCATATATACATGTGTTCTCCAGTTGTTTGTTGTTTTAGTCATACACTTTTGATTGTGGTTGGATATTTACTGCGTCCTCTATTTCATGTTCTTTTACATTCGTTGAGTACTCTGCCAATGATGGCATAGTTCCCCACTATCACACCCAATGACCTCACTGCTAGTCAGTAACCCCTAGCGTTTGTGGAAATGTGCTTGAGGCCATGTTACCAACCGGGTACAGGGTGCCTCTTGGTGGCTTCCTGAACTAGGACATTACTAAGTGGTATCAGAGGATTTCTTTTCTCCTGATTTACTATTTAGAGCCTTTTTCCAGGGATTGCATGGATTCGGTACTTGGCAATAAGCTTTTCTCAGGGGTAGCTAACCCGTGTACAGGGAAAAGCCAATCTACCCTATTTATTGCAGTTTTCTTGTTTTGAGATTTTATAGTTGATATGATTTCACCTAGAGTGATTCACATGACTTGTGTTGTTATGAGGTGTTATGGGCCCTCACTAATCTGAAATTGGTGGATCTTTTAATTGTTTTTCATATAAATATGACTTGTATAGGATGCCAAGATTTGATTCGCGTGGAGTATGGGCCCCCATGGATCGAAATTTGGCATCTCCATGTTTGTTTTTCAGTGTTTTCTGGGCTTCAGTGCAGTTTCTGAGATACTTCTCGGAAAAACCCAGAAAACATGGTGTGTACTTGACTACACGCCATGTAGTTTTAACCCGTTTCATTGAATGTGTGAGCAGAAACACGGGGTAGTGAAAAAGTTCTTAGGAACACATTGTGTATGGTCGTTACACACCGTGTATTAGTGAGTCGTGTAGACGACTGTTTCACTAACAACACGGGTCAGGAAATCCTGTGTAGTGCATGCCATGTTTGATATGAACACTCTGTGTAGCCTTGTCCTAGGTACCCGGCCGTGTCACGAACAAAAATGGGTCGGTGCTATCTTCTGATATACACATCGTGTTTGTTTGGAACATGCCGGGAAAGGGGCCATCCTTGTTGCTGACCGTGTAACTAACAACACGGTCAATGAAACATTGTCTAGTACACTTCATGTCCATAGTGAACAGGTTGTGTAGTCTAGGGTTAAGTGGACCATGTGGGTTACCCGTGTAAAGGGAATCAGGCATGGGAATGGAGTTCAAGTACACGCCATGTATGCTGGAAACACTCCATGTAGTCTTGGGTGTTACCCGACCAGGGGTGGAAGAGGTACACGCCCATGTGAATGGCTTCAAGAAACATGTTGTGCCGGTTTATACACACCGTGTAGCCATGTTTGGTCAAATTTGAGTTCTTCTTTCTCATTTTCCCGTTTTGTACTCTAGTGTTCTCAGTCTTGATAATCCTTATATAAAGTGTGCTTTTGATCATTCAGAGTGCTGCCTCCGAGACCTCCTCCTGTTGTACGTTAGCTTTCAGATGGTGACCAGGCATTAGATATGGCCAATCAGGGATCTCCTTCATATCCTCTTGTAGATCCTCCGGATGTGCTAGCCTTGGAACTAGTAGTTATATCCGTTGCAGAAGATGATATGCAGTTCAGGGAGGGCTTCCTGAAAATGTTGTAGACCTTTCAGGGAGCGCTGCCTCTTGCCCCGTTGATTGATGAGTTAACACGGGTTTTCCAGCAACATCATCCTCTACTATCTTAAGGGATGGTGGACCCTAGGCTGGAGAGTCTTGGATAGAGGCCACGCTGACGGTCTTTAAGCACTTTGATATAACTCCGTAGAAAAGGGTAGATCTGGCTACTTATATGCTCCGAGACACCACAAAGAGGTGGTGGGAGGTGATCTCACAGTCCGGGCACCAGTAGAGTATGACTTTGGATGAGTTTCGACGCATCTTCTACAATTACTTCAATCTGGAGACCGTGAGGGCCAACCGAGTCGGGGAGTTTAT